>OX365945.1:7326875-9765000 GCA_947247005.1 Spisula solida
CTACCTTCTACACTTTTAAGAGTTTTATTTTTTAAAAATATATAATTTACTGCGAGTTCAAATCGCATAAACACCTAGATTCTTTTTTAATTTTGCTCCTATTGTATGCTTTAGCTCCGATTCCTGTGGTTACATTTTGTATATTAAATAAACTATTCACTATTGTAATGTAGCCCGTCTTGATCGAATGCATCCTTTGAAGTAGGAAATTACCAAGCAATATCGATATTCAAAAATAAAGTCTTTATTATTATTATTTATTTATTATTATTATTGAATATGAGTCATGTAAAAAAGATACTATATATTACTATACTGATACTACATTATAGTAACATAATTAAATAAAATATTTCATACAAACAGTATAACCTCTCCAGAGCGGCCCTCTGTAGAGCAACAAACTCTATAACAACACCTTCAAAATTCCCCTAAGTCTATATTCACTATAAATTCAACCACTATAGAGCAACAACCTCTAAACAATGACCAATAGTTGCAGTTCCCAAAAGGTGTTGCTCTACAAAGGTTGCACTGTATATATATTTATAATTATATTATTTATCTATTCAAATTAAATGGAATCAAAAGAAAAATATATACAGTTTTTGAATGTAAAATTTAATACATTTAGAACAAAATTTAACAGTGCCTCCTAAATTATATAATCCTAAACAAATTCCACTGATAATAATGTAACAATAAATCCCCTACCAGAATATCAGACAATACACAAGGTGTGCTCCAGTCAAACATCATTACACAAATAAACATAAAATAGTGTATTAACATTTTATATACAAACATAAATAAATAATTATGACAGACAAGTCATGGAGTGCAAAACTTATTTAGTTATTCTTAATCAATAAGCATTAATAATCTTATTATATATCACTATTATTGGTCAGTTTTTGGTCAAACAATGCTTCAGTATTGTGCAATATAAACACAGTAACTCGTTTTCAGTACATTTATTTTATATAGTAAAGTAAGTCAGCTACTAGAAATAAACATTACAACTCCTACATAATATTTCGTAAATGTGATAAAACATTAAAATCAACATTAACACAGTCTATGCAATACACATATATTCAGTCATTCGAAATAAATTCCCTACTTGTGGGCCTCAATGAATGCAATATTCAATATTTGGAATTCCATTCGCTGGGCAAATACAACCAACCGCAACAGTTATTTCCAATATCTAACCCCCGATTTCCCACGAAAACCTCCTAAAAAACCTCCTAGTACAAACCTCTCAGCAGTAACGAAAGTCTGTTACACCCCGTTACGTAACGCGGCAACTGGACAATATTGTCAAACCGCTAGACGATCAGACATGATTACGTAATTATGTCTCATATTAACCGAGTGATCAATACACCCGTGTCTGACATGTTCGTTACGGTTCACAGACCCCGATATTTTGTATTTTGACGGCGATTGTGATGACCAAAAAGTATCAGAAATTATGCTTATTAATTACCCCGATCAACCTAAAAACAGGACAACAACCATCTTGCATTCCATGCGTCGAAAATTGTAATAATTGCACGCTTGGCTAGTCCAACTTTCAAGGTTAAAAATCGCTATTAAAGTCAAAATTACATTTTATAATAAGTAACGTAAGTCACAGAGTAAAATAATGTAACAGACTCACACGTGTAATGCTCAATACAACAATGTCATTTGTTTCTTATCCACGTAATAGCCACGAATAATTTACATACTTGAGTATAAATGTATGACGATAAACATGGCTACCCGGAAAACTAGCTGACCACTGGTCAACGAACATTTGTCATTTAAACAAGGCTATTATAACTTTCTTTTTCCACCTTACTTATAATTAACGGAACATTTAAAATCTTAATTATAATGTGGACATATTTACACAGTACGATAATGCCCATCTCAGAGGATTTTGCCCTCACAAACCCTTGTCAGATTGGCCTAGGTCAAGCGACGGTCAAAACTAGGTCACCTGATCAAGCAGACTGACCAACAAGTGGTCACGTAAACTTGATGTCATGGCGACATTATACCTTTAGATCAGTGCTGACAGTTCCAGATACACATAAAATAATATTCACCTACCTTGGAAAGGATTCCTTAAGTTCTGATTAGTTTACATGGTCAAATATTCCGGCCAGACGTTCGGCCATGATCGCGTAATCATTCCCGGGACTTTTCAAACACCACATCGAGGTTTATTATGTAACATTTTTACGTTACGCAGGCACAGGTTATTCCCCTTGATTTGTGTATCGGAAAGTCAGGTGTGTCCATAAATAAAGCACATTTTTTGCATTTATGTTCTTTGATTTTATATAATCGAGTCAAACAAATGTAATAATTATGTTTTGCATTTGATAAGTATAATCTGCAGTTGCATGATCGGGTAGCGGAGGGTGTCAGAAAACAGGCTATAGGTTAATACAAGTTTTCAATGCACGTGTATCAGAGTATACTTAGACAATTGTATAACATTCGCACAATGGTAAAATGCAATTTTGATACCATTGTAACACACAATGTTGCGTTTTGTTGATTTAAATTATTATATTTTTAACTATTAGCAATTAAACAATAAAGAATGAATAAGGGATATTTAAATAATTAAATGTGCAACCATATATTTACGTTTGCAATTCACCAGTGATTTTACTAGATCTAAAAACATACAGAACTTTATAGAACAGCTCCTGCTTTCACAAGGCATTGTACTGCCTGCACAAATTCAATGATCTCAAAATTTGACTAATTCAATTTGCATTTATCAATGATTTATTTTAATGAACATGATTAGCTATCATTATATTTATTTAATATTGCACCCAACCAAAAACAACCAAAACACGAAGACTGATGAGAAATGCATGCAAGTCTTGCGACGCAACATCAAAACTTATAGTTCGCGAGTTTTTTGGGGATATATTCTAAGTTGACCGTAATCGCAAGGAACTAATACATACTTACAAACTTTGACCAGCAGTTCTTTTACAGCAGGCTCTGATGATTGTGGGTAAAACATACAAATGACATTTCGCATAATTCAATCAAATATCATAAAAAATACTCGTTCATTCAATGTCGTATCTCAAGGCCAATCCTACTTAAAAACCTACATCTGGCAGTTTCACATGCAGGAAATGGTCTTATCATTTTAACAAAATGCTCCAGATTGTTAAAATGATGAGACTCTAACCACACGAATGATGGACTAAATGTATTATACCTATTCATGCTATTGCAATTTAAAAGGAACATACGATACAATTAAAAAACATAACATATATTTAAACTAATAAACTGTCTCCTCTCAGCAATGAACAATATTGAGTATGCACTTTTTACTTTACCAAAATGTTCTTTTTTCAAACACGTGTCATCCGAAACTTCTCTCGGGTCATCTCGGTTATTTACGTCTGTTAACGAACGAACGAACGCGCACGGAACTTGCCGTGATGGCACGATTGTCATGCGATGTACAGAATGTAGTAGTTCTTGAACACTGCTGTGTATTTTGTCCCAATTTTAATTAGCAACGTTTACAGTAGATCTAAAGATGAATTATGTGTTTCTGCATGACAAGGCCAGTGACTATACGCGTGTCTTTAGTCTTTGATAGTAGGTTATTTAAGACGAGCTCCAAGTGAAACCTCTCAGTGGTACACTGACGTATCAATTCAGGTGTATTTAAAGACCCCACTGGTGTGATTATTGTATCTGACTAAATAACGTGAACAATATTTGTGAAACAGCCCATTAAACAGTCGCGATAAGAGAACTTCAGAAGACATACAAAGATTGTACTGCTATCAGATAAGTATGTGTGTCGGAGAAGCGTATTGACCAGACGAGATGCTTTCACTCCAATAATACGATATGGACATTCAGTGGTTTCCGATTTTGTAAGAATGTGTGTATTCTCAGTAAATGAGACAAGTCCAAGAATGGGGAATTCATTCTAGTGTCTAAATGAAAATATTCAGTATACAAGCGTTGTGAATGTTTTTCACAATTATTGGAATCATCTACCGTTGAGTGCTTTTCATGATCCTTTATTCCGAAGATGGTATCATTGTTACGATAATCACACATTGATTCTGGTGGCACTATTCTAAGCACACAAAACTTCAGTGAGATTTTTTTTGTACTAACGTCAAGAAAAAGACTGGTGCCTTGGTGAGATTTTGGCTATCGCAAAATATTTTTAAAATTCGGACGGGTACCATTTTTCCCGAAATGTCTTTGTGGTTATCGACACACCTGTATATATCCGTATATCTAGCTAATAACGCGACTAGACAATGAAAATCGATCATGAGCTGTATGAATGCTGAAAATTGGAATTTTGCAAACTGACTTCGCTAGACGTTTTGTTTCAAGATCCACAACGCACTATCGCGATATTAGCTCAACGCGTATATATAGGGAAGATCGCTTATTCGCATGTAAAGTGCCGAACGGAAGTCTGTTGGACGAATGGACAATCAAAACCTGCCATTCACCAATAGTGGAGGACACATTTGCATATGAAAATTTCTGTATACATCTCTCTACTATACCACTGGAAGCTTATCAGGTTGGCCACACACAGATGCGTCACGTGTGACCTCACATCACGTCAAGATGTTTGTAACCGTCAAAGTCAGTGTCACCTGCATGTACGGTTTACAACGGCATAATCAACTTCTTCCCACGTGGTCAGTAATTGTGGCCGAACTACGATATTTTACAATGTCCAGTATATTTCCCGGATTGCAATTCTAACGACCAAATGTGGGACGTCCTTCGTCGCCGTTTGTAATGTACTATTCAGGAATTACAGACGCATTACTTCAGGAGTGAATATTTCACCGTCAATGCTGCGTAACTTGGGCGAAGATTTTAAGCAGCTGTTGCTCAGTGGACATTGAGGGTATACGCGATATTGGTGTCTTGGACAGGGCAATGTTTTTGTATCGCCATTGTGGTGTTCATAATGGCAAAAACAATATCAAAAGAAAATTACAAATCTCTCAAATTTTGGTCTTGAGAAGAATTTGTGGTGTTACTATCCTAAAAAATGTGTGCGAACAAGTAAGTGGGTGTTGCGTTTCTTTACCTTGAACAGTACACTGAGTCAAGACCTTGTACTCCATGTATTGTCCAGGTAGCACAGGAGTGATATGATAACGCCGTGTCCGTGTGATGAGGCGGACGTCTGTACTTAGAAGTTCGGAATGTTTTTTTGGTAGCCCGCAAAGTAATGAATTACATCATACACTAATCCAGTACTAATGTAGCTAAAATATAGTAGTGTATGAAATACTTCAGCGCCGTCTACCAAAATTAGATAAGGGAATATGGACAATTCAATGTTGCTAGTGAAATGTACGAGGGTGCCCGGAAATATTCTGCACCAAAGTTGGAACTCTTTTTCTCGCTGATATTTTGAAAATACATGTATAATAAGAGGAACATATGAAAGATTCCGAAAACGTAATGTTGTTTATATTTACATGTCCTTGTCTCTGAAGTTAATTTATTTTACAGAATAACAAACACAGCAGTGGAATTGACTATATCTGGCATGTAACCCATACCAGACGTTTTAAGCATAAAAGCATAATAAAGTATGCATAAACAAATATCAAAATGATCATATAAAAAGCATAAACCGTGCATAAAGTTGGACGGAGCAAGTCCAAACAAAACAATAATCAAAGAAACAAAATATAGAGGAAATGTGGTAAAATAAAAAGCTTCTCTGAATAAACTGCGCTTGTGAATTGTCTTACATGTTCGTAAATCTGTAATTAAGATTGCTTCACCAATAAGCTCAGTCTCACTTCAATGTTGTCCTGCATTGAGTACCTGTGTTGATAGAATGTGATTATACAGTTTAGCATTTCGTGTCTTGCACAATATAACAATGAACAACGAAACCAAGCGTTCCATGTTATCCTTGCCACTTGGCTTGTCAGTTATGACAGTGTAACAATGTACGCCAAATACATCACATGAATCATTCGTTGAACAGCAGACTTAATGATAACGTTACCAGTATTGTATAGGTATTTGCACATGTTCACACAATGGTTAAGTTAATGTACGACGTACATGGATATTGGTGAGTTGACCAAAGCTTATCGATTGTTTTGTGTGATCTATTGTATACTAAGTATCTTTACTTTTTGACTTATTAAGGACACAATTAGGACACGGGTTTCCGTGATTTTGCATTAATTTCCGTGAAAGCTCCGTGTTTTGTAAGCTATTTTAATGGCTTTCCGTAATCTGCGAGTTCCGAGATTTCCATGTTTTTATTAACTCCATACATCAATGTGTTAGTCAAGTTCGCAGTCCAAAGATTCTGGTGCAGATAAGGTGTATGTGACTAGACGAGCTTGTAATTACGTTGATGAACTGCATGTCGCTGTTGTAGAATGCATAAGACGAGTCACGGAATCCATACCTATATGGAAAGTATATATTAAATCGATTAAATCATGACTATAGAGAATATTTGGAGACAAACTTGTTTTACACATGCATGTACAAATGTGCTTAGTATTTATATAATGAATAATGCAGGCGAGTTCTGCTGCACCGCGTAAACGACGTTGTGCGACATTGTTCACATGGTAACGAGTATAATCTGTCTTTTGATTTGAACAATGCGAGAATAGACGTGAACTCAGTAATATGAAACCATTTGTCGCATTTTTTCTTGTCAAAAGTCGATAACTATGCGTTGTATTGTTCGCTTTCAAGAATGCCAGAATGATGCATAATTTTCGAAAAGTCGGTTCTTTAAATCTTTTTATTCTAGATTTCATTTTATATATAAACAGTTTTTAAAAGCCGTGTGGTGTTAGTTGTTATATAGGACTATATCGCTCGCTTAGAATTAAAAGGTCCAGAAAGTACTATGTAATGTACTAACAACCTATTAGACTCATGCATATTTGAAATCTGCATCTCAGGAAAATCGGAAGTGGCAATGGACCAAATTGAAGCTTAAAAACGTGTTTTCCACAAGTAAAGAGTAGTTTTCAGACAGTTTTTTCCTGTTTTCTCAAAATATTGAATTTGTACTTACGACCATTCTATACTGGCAGAAGGAGGTGAAAATGGCTGGGACATGTCATCCGAAAAGAAAACAACTCAATTCCGAGAGTAGCCCTACACTGGACGCCTGAAGGCAAGAGAAAACGTGGACGACCGAAGATCACATGGAGGCGTACCGTGGAAACTGAACTGAAAAGTATGGGATAGTCCTAGGGAACAAAGCAGCGATATATACAATACTATAATTTTATTACCAACTAGGCTATTAACGATCAACACAGAAATTGTACGCCTGGTCAAAGACCTATACTGGTCGTCCGTTTTTTTTTGTCCTGTTCGAAAAAATACTTGCAATCCAATTTTGATCGTATGTTATGTTGACACTGTGTAGTATGATTGACCATATCAGATATCATCACAATATTGATCGATAGTGTTGTATTTAGTATGGGACAACTACGACCGGTGCTTATCAGTTAGTGTAAATCTGTCCTGTATGTAGGCCCGAGGTTATACAACTACAAGCTAGCTAGAGAACGGTCGTTATACTCTAGTTCATCTTACCTTTGTCATCTGTACGTAACTTCCCTATACTCAGTATATGGTGTCAATTATGAGCTTATCTGGGTTGCCTCGTATTTTATGATAGGATATTTTATAGTGGACAACCCTCTTCGGAGAACAGTGACCTTGCATAAAATGTTATCACGTTGACCTAAATGTCCGTCGTATCTGTGTTATTCGTCCCAGGTCCTATTAAGTCAACTAGCTACTGTTTTGACTTAAATTAAATCTAAATATATCTCACTTTGGAATTCATATTCTGATAATTTTGACAAATGTGCGGTTGGTTGTCGTATTTATCTATGACATGTTTCTGAATATTACACATAGTCTTTCGTCTACCAAGTTACCAGTCCATAGTCACGTTCGTCAGGGACTGATGTTTTATTACTTACCTAATCATAGCTTGATATTATTACATGTATAATATAGTTCTACTGCTTATTACAGAACTAGATTTTGTTGATACCATATGGCGTGATAAGGCACTTTTCCGTACATGTATACATGTCCCTCGTATGGGGGATGATAACATACTCTTGCAAAAACATATTTACGTAAATGCAACATCAGAACACAGGTGGATTCCAGGTAGCTGCATTAATTATTGTTTTAACGAAAATTAACATCAGAATACTCGCCCTTTCAAAATAACATCAGCTGAATACTTATAGAGTGAATTGTATAAGATTTAAACGTAAATTTAATGTTTAATTCCAAGACCATTTGCGAAACGTCAATTGACTGCTGTATTTGGTATTCGACTCCACTATAACATATCAAGCATGTTGGCAGATTTTTCCTGATTTTTAAAAGCCATGGGTATTAATTCAAAGAAGCATAAGTACGTATACTGTTGATAGATCGTTATTATATAGACGATCTGGGATACGTATTCACTATAATTCCCAAGTTTGGGCTGGGTATGCTCTTTCATGACATTGTCGGCAGAAAGTCCTCCACATGTAGAGAATTGGCCAGGTTTTTTACGTGGGGCAAGTTAGTACTTTTTGATACTTACAATGCCAAGATGTGCAAGGTCAACTGGCTGCTGTAAAAATATCAAGTACTAGTAAGTTGTAAAGGAGCAGAAATACTGCATACACATAGATTATTGTATTTCCATAGATAGTGTTTTCTTCTTTTTTGTTTATCGTATCATTTGGTGAGATTTGTATGCCCCACCAATTTGGCGAGGGTAAAGATTTAGTTTTTGTCTGTCCCACAAAATGTATTGCTCATGACTGAAGAAGTGTTTAAGTTACAGTCAGTCATGAAACTTGAACATTTGTCAGCATGTGAAGTTTGGTGCACCTAGGTTTTTTTATTCAGATATTTCTAGTGTTGAGTTAGGGTACTCAATGGACATGGATAAATGTAGCATCACTTGTGTCACATATAACCGAGATTCGTAAATGTTGAAATAAATCAGGTAGAGACATAGTTGTCCTGGGATGTTGAAAGTGTGTAGGAATGTTGTTCAGTAGTAATAGTTGTGCATAAAACATGTGACATGTGTGTGAAGTTATGGCTGATGATTGTGAAATACATGCATACTACTGAAAAGTGGGACATCCATGTCCTATGGACACATTTTATGAGTTTCTAGTTCTCCTTAACCTTTTCTTCAAAACCTTGCAGCTTTATGTCGCATACCAAACTGTTGACCAATTTAGACAAGCAGGTCAGTGAAGTGAAAACTGAAGTTTGAACCACACAATACATTTTTCTACAGACTACTGCTCAACATATGTTGAATACTGGTTTGTAGTGTGCCCAATATTCATTGTGGCCGACAACTTAGAAGTTAGAATGCAACTGCTCTCAAGTAAATGAAGACAGCAGTGTAGCCATACCATGTGACTTTTACAACACTAAAGGCTACAGATCCAAGACGAAATTTGCTTCACTTTGAAAAAAAATAGCGGCAAGTATTTTATTTCTTCATTGATTTCTATGAAATATACGCCACACTAAGTGGTATTGCTAAACTGCAAAGACTATAGCACAAACAGCAAAACAATTGAAAACAATAATTACAGTACAATGTATAATAATTTTATTAACAATAATACATGAACTCAACATATGACAAACATTGTGTATGTATGCACATCAAAGGGAAGTAACTATGTTATACATGTACTCAACATACTACATACATTGTATATGTATGCACATCAAAGGGAAGTAATTATGTTATACATGTACTCAACATACTACATACATTGTATATGTATGCACATCAAAGGGAAGTAACTATGTTATACATGTACTCAACATACTACATACATTGTATATGTATGCGCATCAAAGGGAAGTAATTATGTTATAACACAGATGTGTTTGTGTAGCTCACCCATTGGAGTGGGGTTGGGCATATCAGCACTTTGGCATCAAATATTAAGCAATCTTGTTTGTATAGATTATTTCACATGTAACATTGTTTTTCTTGAATTTCCATTAGTCGATCTTATAAAATTTGGAAAATATTTGCAAGGAGAATTTGTTGACCCTTATCAAAGTTTGAGTAGTACACAGTATATATAGAGATTATGTACAATATGCACATGATAAAGTGATGTCTATAGTACGGAGAATTTGACACGACTCTCAACCTTCTATTAGCATAATTTAACAGCTGATAGAAACTTGTGATATATTTATGCCTAAAGGTCAGTCAAGTCAAATTATCCGTGCTTTACAAACGTAAAACAGGATAGACCAACAATAATGTATAGGTTTTGTTTAAGCATACACATCAATTTCAATTTTATTCTTGGAAATTATGCAATAAACCAATTAGTAGTAAAATATCTCTTAATGGTTCATACCAAATTCATTCAAATTAACCTGTGCTGTAAAACAGTCATAAAATGGAAGTGAGCCATGTTCACAAAGCTTCGTTGTCATAATGATGATGCCACTAAACTAATTCAATTGAAGCAATGAGATGATGCGATAACTTCTTTAAGTTAATGTAGTTAACAGCAACTTCGTATACATGTTAGTACAGAAATCACACTGAAGAATGGAAGGAGTTTCCCGAAACATGTATGTGATGTACTTATAAATTTCGAAAGTTGTGACTGATTTTATTATGGAATAACTTCTTTAACAAACCCACTCATATCTTTGAGCAAATAACGTAATTACTTCATACTTAAGATAATATTATGGCACAGAATTAACATCACAATATCTATTTGCAAATCTACAACCTGCCTCCAACAATGTCAGGTAAGTAACTGTAATAACAAATGGCAGCACAAACCACCATGACGCCTGCAAAGTGAAAATAGTTCAGCCAAAAATTATTTAATAAAAAAAATATGTGGAAGTTTTGTAAAAACTAGGGTTTTTGACACAAAACGTATGTCTTCCATAAAGGGCCACAACTCTGGCAATATTTTTTCAACAACAAATTCTGGACAATTTGGGCAACTAGGCTTGGTACCAACTATTTATTTGAAGTTTCATTGATATCCAGCCAGTGGTTAAGGAGAACAAGTGGGGACAAACATTGTGACATCCAATCAGACAGAGGTTCTATAAGGAACAGTTAGTATTTATGTTGCTATCGTACGTAAACTTAGATAGATATGTGTCTAATTTATAGTCACTTTAAAGAAAATAGTTGCATAAAAACTAACAGAATTAATGAAATTTACTTTGTTTTAACTGTTTTCAACTAGTTTAGTAGCCAAATAACTATCGTGGCTTAAGCATAGACAACAGACATCCATCCAGATGTCCAGCACTAAATCAATTTGTCTCCCCCCAATACATGATTCCAGCACCTAAGTTGGATAATCACTTGTAGCACATGTTATGTTCTTCTGTGAAATTGGCTATTTGATATGCATGTACGGGTATGTATTGAATTAGACTCATATATGACCTCCTGCAACACAAATAGCAATAATCACAGTATATGACACATCATGATTTATCTTACTCTCATAATAAGTAGTCAAACAGTACTATAACATCTGGCCAAGATTTTTGATGGCTACGACATCTCCGCGCCTTAGAGATTTACTGATTTAGATACAATGTCCTGAGCTAGTTTATTCCTCACTGTTTTATCAAAGCACTTACGATAATCTTAAAATTACGCTCAAATTTAAACCCAGTGTAATTCATTAAGATTTGCAAATTGTGGTAAGGGGGATCTGTAATATAAAGGATTGTTCATTAAATGCATTCCTTCTAACCAAATATGTTCTTTCAGTGTATTTGATTAAGAATTATGAAGAATTTTAAAAATTTGTGCATAATTTTACGATTTCCTAAGTGCTTTGATAAACCCCACCAACCCTACTAGAACAAAATGTTGATAGGTGCATGAATAATACAACATTATCCTGTAGCACCAACACTCTTGATTATAAAATACATAACAACACACCACAACAGTTCCTTATCACCATGATGCAATGTAACAGCACATAGATGATATCCACATCAGATCACACAGAAACATATAATAACTCCTGGATACCATAATACATCTGTCTCCATGGATGATACCAGATACATCAATGGACGATAAATCCATGAAAACTACATGTAGACGGAGGGATATTACCGGATGTATGACTACAGGTTCACAGGATCATCAACGTTCTATCACTATTGGATGTTCCAAATCTAGCTAACTCTCACTTCTCACAGGTAGGATTTATCATCTTTTTTTTGGAGAAGAGAGATTTTGAATGCACAATAAACAAGCAAGTCCACCATTGTTAGGCTCCATGTTAAATCCTTTAATAACACTGTCCTCAATAACAACGGAATACCTGAAATAAATTCAATTCACTTGCTGATAAAAATTGTCTACATAGATACATTTATGATATGCATGCTTAAATACAAACAATTCGAAGATTACTCTAACTTTTCAAACGGTAACAACAGAAAATCACGACAGATCATGAAGATTTTTATGTTCAACCTTTAGCCATATCTTCTAACTATGATTAGCAACATGTCCGACAATTTGTAACAGAAACAGTATTTATAACAACCTGATACTACAGAACTACTCCATTATTTCACTGGACAATACAAAGTAAGTTTCAATTTTAAATGACTCAATGAATGTTATGTTGAGCATCACTCTTTTGACTTGGTAGAGCTGTCTTTAAAGCATGCACGTTTCACCAAAAATGTAGACTGGCTATGGAATTATCCATACAATAATTATACAGTACAACCTCTGAAGAGAAGCATCATTTAAGAGCTGCAAAAGTTGACCATTGAGTAGACATTGATCATTACAGGTAAAATTTAGAGTAAAAGGTTGTTGTAAAGAGGTTGATGCTCTACAGAGGGCTGCTCTGGAGAGGTTGTACTGTAATATGGGTTACATATTTCCAGTTTTACTCATTTTTACTATGATAAAGTCATTGTTACCTTTTAGATCTTACAGTTCCCATAATGTGTCTACAATCAACGTCCATTTCCATAGCTTTAGCAAACTCGGCCTGAGGGTCAGCTAACATCAAGATCTGTACAACATAACATAACATCAAAAACTTCAATGTTAACTAGAAAGTTATAGAAAATCAAAACAGAATCATCAATTAGATAAACGGTATGTGGCTGCTGGATACACAATACAACTTATCACAGTACTGTAGGTAAATGAATTAGGGGTTGAGTAAAGGATTATTCTAAATTTTAATTAATATGAACCAACACTATCAGCATTCAATATCTCACCAGCTATTCACATTTCAAACAAAGAAAACAAAACCTAGTTGCATTTTCAACTTTTTTATTCCTTTGGAGATCATCATTTACACATTTATAGACTTTCAATGTAACAGAAAATAATAACAAAATAGAAGCAATACAAAACCTACCTTATCTTTTGTGTGGAGAGATTTCGCCCATGCTGACATAACAAACGGATCATTTACTGCAACACAGGCAATCAGATCATATCCTTCACTCTGAAATAAATAGTTGCAATCAGATCATATCCTTCACTCTGTTATAAATAATGGCGATACAGAAATATCCCTCACTCGGTAATAAATAATGGCAATACAGAAATATCCCTCACTCGGTAATAAATAATGGCAATACAGAAATATCCTTCACTCGGAAATAGGTTTTCAGAACATTTTTCAAGCCATTTTGGTATATATTTAAACAACTGATTGGTATAACTAAACAACTGATTGGTATAATTAAACAACTGATTGGTATAACTAAACAACTGATTGGTATAACTAAACAACTGATTGGTATAACTTAACAACTGATTGGTTTAACTTGAAGATCAATGGTTGCAAATATATATATGAAGTTTCTTTGATTGTCATCAAAACAGATTTTCTTTGATTGTCATCAAAACAGATGTTGAAAACCATTATCTTTTGCATCTCTTAATAACATCTGGAGTACCAAACTGGAAACCTTTGCAATTTTTCTAGTTGTTAAAGTGTATCTTCATATCTCTATAGCTTAGAGGTTCAGCTTTTGATAAACATTAACCCTAACCTTAGTTTGACGTCTTCTACTTGCTTTTATGCGTTTATGACATGAATTGTTAGTGTCTTTTGTCTCTCAATCACAATGTACATAATTTATCTTTTTATTCTAGATCAGGAAAATAAAAGGCATGCTTCAATACAACGTCTGACATGCACTTGATCGTGTGTCAAAGAAATTTACATTATATCACATTACAATGAAAACTTACCCTAAATTTGTCATAAAGGTCCAAATAATCTGGTATGTGATTCTGAAATAAGATCAATACATTCAGTATAAATTGCGACATACCGGTAAAATAATAGTTAATGTTTCTATGTACTGGACATGTTTCAAGAAAATCAACATTAACACCTTTCATATGATATACTCCCAATTATTTTCTTCAACGTTTTGGCATTCAAGACAATAAATAACTAAGTAACTGACATGATGTAGAAATACGGGCATCAAATCACGGATTTTATGCACTTTACACAAGTTAAAATGTCAACTTTTCAGACTGATCAGAACAAAAACTGTCACTTAAGTCAGAAATTCTAGCACAAGTCAAATGATTGCTTAGAAATCTCAGGTATGTTCAGAGAAAGGTAGGTAAAATCAAAATTAATACTTTAGACAGTACATCGGATATACAGTATTAATGTGTCTTCTACTGCTGAATCATGTAGGCATCTAGGACACTGCCAGGTCCTGGTTGTACTGACTGACCATTATCCTTACAATGAAACTTACAAGTAATACCCCTGAACATCACAACTGTACATCATTAGCAAGTAGCGTACTGTCATAGTATGACATTGCCCCAGAGTGGGATCTGTACTAAACAGGAAGAAGAAGCGTTAGTTTCCTCTTTTTTATTTGCATGTTTACTTAATATTGTTTGTGCATTGCTTACCTGACATCCAGGTGTAAAGGCACCGAGAACTGAGAACAGCACACCCCTCTTGCCTTTGAACAACTGATGTGCATTGACAGAATTGTTAGGTGTATCTAAGAATAAATCCACTGATGGCACAGGTGTTCCTCTCTAAAATTGAGATAAAATCTTACAAGTCACAATCAATGAACATGGTCAGTTGTTACCAGTATAAATTAATTCATAAAAAGTACTGTGCAATTCTGAACATTTTAATAAGTGTTACCCCCATTATATACAAGTACTACTAATTTATTTCATTTTTAGTTCTATCACGTGTTGATTGTGATACAATATAATCTGCTATGGTATCCGATAGGGTGCATCCTGTCCAATTTTGACTGAAATGTAAGGTTGGCCAAGGAATTTTAAGGTATGCACAGCAGTGAGAGAATTTGGAAAGTCTGGTGCCATTCTGATACGGGACTGGCATGTCACCGACCCGCTGAACATTAATACATCCGAATCTATCCAGATTTATACAGAGCTGGCAGGCTCAATGAAAACTGTTTGTCTGCCTGTCCTGACCGACAAAAATACCATGGGACAGGTAAAATTGGATAATCTGTCTGATGGCGATTTTCACAGGGTACGATGAATAATTGGATAATATTCATGAATTGTAAAGAATGTAACAATAATATATTTTCATAATTCCTCGCCGAGATGTAAAAATATTCAGCGGATGAAAGTCACAAACATATTTATTGGTCACGGCTATAATTCCCCGCTATTTTCGCACGAAACACTTAGCCCCACTCGCATGGAAGTGCAGGGACTTTGGAAAGTTAAAAACACGGGACAGTTCCTTCCCGTCCCTGGGTTGGGGGGCGGTTGTGGTGTCAATTGACTAGTGCATAACTGCAGTTAGTCAGTTATTGATTGAGAAATTGCCTACTGAAAATTTCAAAGACAATTTGTCCAAATGCAAAAATATTCGAAATACAGGACACTTAGAGATAGCGTCAAACATATACCATATCATTACTTAACAATACAAATGACTTCCAATCAATAGAAAATTGATCAATATGTACTTTTATATAGCTTCTTCGAGCTGACAACGTTTGTAGAGGCAGATTTTTGTAAAAATTTGGACAAACAGTTTTCCTCACAGCAGCAGCCATCGTTTCGAATTTTAAAACAACAAATTGTACGATGTTTGTGACAACTTAGAATTTTTATTTAAACAGAATAAATAAATATTCACACTAATTCCCAAAACATGTATAATTTTATTGACATATGTTAAATCGGAGGTGATAATTTTCGTTTTCGAAACTATAAACGTAAAGCCATCAAAGATGGCGGACAAAAGTAAAAATTTGTCCGTCCAAAATGGACAAAAAGTAGTTTCTATGAAATTGTTCGCTAGCCTGGAGGTTGAGAAATCATCGCCCAACTGTATACCAAGGTAACTTTATTATGCGTGCTCTTTTGGAGCCATGTTTGGTTTTAGTTTTGTATAATTGTTGTCAAAGATGATTCGTTAGTCATTTGCGAATAAACTTAAAACTGATTATTCGCACTAGAAAGGGGCCTCCTAGTAGATAGTCTGCTGGGATGGTTCATTTTTTTCGGAAACTTTATTTTTGTAAATTTCTGAGGTGCTACAATAATTAAATCGCTCTCACGTTCCTTATAATATGTTACAATCCCTGATTTCATTCATCATGAGACGGAGTGAGACTGAGAGTCACAGCGCTGAACCAACTGAAATATTTAGTGCAACTTTTAGAACTACATCGGCTACATCGCTATTATGACCGCGATTTCAGCTATCGTTGATGTTGTTGTCATTCACATATCGTCCAATGAGAATACTTGGGCATATGCGCGCTTGATTTCTCTCAAGAGTCAGACGGACACGGTAAATAATGAGACGTGCTGAACCATAAAATGAGCTCGCTTAAAACTTACAAACAGAAAGTTAACAAACATTTTGAAAAACACGATGAGTGAACTGATAGCTTTAAGGCTCGTTTAACGATTCGAATAATGTTAATCAAGGAATTCCAGTAAAAGTATTTTTATATTGTGTACACAGCCGAAAATGCCAGCTTAGAAAGGATTATTTTATGTAGCGGAGACCTGAAGAGTTATATATTTCATTGCTATATCAGTGTGAGGTTGAATTATTATTAAGTATTAATCTATATTATTTACTCATTCATTAGGACTAACGCAATGTAAGTATAGCCATAAACACAGCACCCAGTTGATGAAATTATGCTTTTTCTAATTCATTCATTAAATGAAGTACCGGTACTTGGCATTTTAATTTCCCATACAATTCAGATATTAATGAGTATCAAAATAAAAAACCTGATTTTCCTTCTAAATATAATTAAGCTTTTTCCCATATCTTTCAAAGAATTTTTTGAGGTAATTATTTGATAATAAAAGTAACACATTGCTTGTGACATAAATATCATAGTCTTGCCTTATTGTTTGTGACAATTACACATGAATTCATGTTTATGTGCATATGTTGAGTGTTGACCGGTTTGTGCTACAGTAATGGTAAAAAAGAATCATGTTAACTTGGAGACTACTTTTAAAAATGAAGTTGTTTTGTGAAACAGTATTTTGTCCATGAATAAATTTTTACTTGAGATTTTCACATTATAGTCATTCATGTGTTCAATTACATCATTGCAATAATGACCTCAGCATAGTACGGTACCCATACCCATCTCAAGAATGGTGAAAAAAAGTGCTGCCTGCGCATGTGCATGCCAGCAAATATTAAGTTAAAAATCTAGGAAGAAATTCACTGTTAAACTTCTGCTAAGCATGAGAAATGTTGCAATCTGCCAAATGTTTTAAGTTACTACATTTATCTAAACTGTAATATAGCAGTCAACAGTAAGCAATACACGAAGGTGATTGTAAATGGGATGTTTTATTTATTTGGAAGTACTTTGAGCTTTAGTCCTGGTATCTTTCATTGCTAAAAAGATTTTTTCATGTTATGACCAGTCCTGTTTGCAGTAGGTGAATTGGCTAAGATTCAGATATGCTGCTTGAACCCCTAGACATCCCACCTTTTCCTGCATAATGAATTGGGCCCGCCAGTACCCCAGCTCTATTTTATGATTAAAACTTCCATTTTGTTGATCCCTGAATTTGTTGAGAACGTGAATTAAAGAATGTAAATTTTATCTCATCTAGTGTTTTGAAGTTATTGTCATCACTTGTTCACTGTTGGCATTGCCTGTTTAAGTTTTATGTGTCTAAGGTCAAATTTTCTCCTAAACCATAAAAGCTACAATGTATTGTTTTAACAATAAAACTTGTAACACTTGTTCACAATACCTGACTCTGTAAAGCAAGAGCTATAACACTATCCAGCTTTTTGCAAGAATTATAGCCTGTTTTGGGACTTATTATATACCGGTAAGTTGATATTTGATAGTGAAGTTTTCTGTTTGGGTTAACTAGTTTTGTATTTATGGGACAAAAACATGAGATGAGCATCTGTACCCGCAAGGCAATGCTCTTGTTTGTTTAATATTACTACAAATGTTATTGACTGCTCATTTTGTACACTTGAATTCTGATGCTTGTTATTACTGTTTCTCCAAAGAAATAAGACCTATTTAGGTTATTGTTTTAACTTTATTAGTCCCCTACTGGTTTTTTACCAGAGGGGACTAGGTTTGCCGTCTGTCAGTCAAAAATCTGTACCCTGACATAACTCACAGTTTCCAAGCTAGGTTTATGAAATTATGACCATCTAATTTATAAAATATATTTTTATTCTGACAAAAAATGTGGTTGCCAAGGCAACAGAAACATTGAAAATAATCTATAATGGTCATGGCTTAAAACTGGTAGGGTACTTCTGTATTGCTTGCAATTCTTAGTGACTTGTTTTATATTATTTGCATCATCATTTTTATGCCCCCGTATCGATAGATCGGGAGGCATATAGTGATTCACCTGTCCGTCTGTTCGTCCGTCCGGTTAACCCGAATGGAGCGTTTCTTCTTGCATCATTATGGCTTTCTACAAACTTCCATACTTACATGGATGTTGTATAAGGATACTCTCCACACGCCTGTATCACCTAACCCCATTTTGACCTTCACCTTGACCTAATTTTGGACTTAGACTTACCGGGGTATTGAAGGACCAACTTCTTGGTTAACCCAAATTGACCGTTTCTTCTAGCATTATTATGGATTGCTACAAAGCTTTCATACTTGCATGGATGTTGTATTTGAACATTCTCCGCACACCTATATCACCTAACCTCATTTTGACCTTCACATTGACCTAATTTTGGACTTAGACTTATTAAGCATCCAATTCTTGTTAATCCCAATTTTGTCTGACAAAGTTACATCAAGGCGTTGTCTTCAAACTTGACATACTTTTTTACCATTATAAGCCCCTTACATTGTCAAAGCCATGTAACCCTATCCAACATTTTACAGAATTATGGCACCTGATTGACTTAGCTTTTTTATGAACTATGCTTCAAAGGGGGCATAAGCGTTTATTGAACGCAGTCTTGTTTTAAAATTATTTTTAAAAATGTGACTTAGTAACTCAATTTCATTGTTTGATGACTAAGTCTTATATAACCTGACTTTATTTTAACAGCTTAAAATATAAATTATATAATGATGATTTCTTACAGTATGTTATGTGTTGACTCTGGCTAGTACCAGTGTACCACTAACAATACATGTTGTCTTGTAGGTTTAGGCATGTGGGTTACTGTAACCCGGTATGATAGATAAAAGTTGCAAACTTTTGTATAAAAAAATATATTTTCAGGATATGTAGCTTACGGTTGACAAGACTGATTTTATTGAAACCTTTGGAGAATGAACTAACATCAGTCATCATTGCTATGAAAATGCAGGTAAATCTTCTTCTTTTTTCTTCCAACAATATGACAGTAAATTTCTTGCCCTATTTTTCACAAAAATATCTTAGCTTATTAATTATTATCAAACATTCATGCTTCTACTAAGGTTATGACTTGTATATTATAGATGCAAAAAAAAATGCTGCATAAAAAAATACTTTGAAAATAAATAATCCTTGAGCACTGGGCTGTTTAATGATGACTTATTTAGTTTAAATAATTCATTTTATGTATTGTTATTTTCATGTAGAGTTCAAAGCGTGTGTTGAGATCTAATGAGATTGAGATTCCTACAGGTGGAACTGCTGATGTACAGCTTGATTTATCATTTATGTTACAGGTACGTTCATTTACTTTGCATTCAGGGATTTCAATTTTCCTGATATATCCGGAATTCTGGATTTATCATTTCTGAAAGAGCAGTGGTTTCTGACCAAAATAAAAGTTATTTGATGAAAATATCTCAAGAAATGGCAAAGTTATGATAAGTTTAATTTGCTCTGAAGGATTTTGTTCAATACAAATTATTTAATAAGGAACAATGTCATTAAAGGCCTTGTTTGGCAACAATGGTTGGCGGCACATGATTTTCCTGATTTTAAATTTGGCCCTGTTGACACCCCTGTGCATTGTACTATCACACTCTGGCAGGTCATCATACTTCTTGTATGGCTTAAAGTGTATTCCCATTTTATGTAATAACTACATTCGATGGGATGATGCTAAGATACACTGTTACCAAACATACTATAGGCAATCAGGTTGGATATTTTCTGATTCCTTCAAGCAAATTCTACAATATCATGCAAAACTTGCAAGTTTTTGTAATTGCTGGAAATCTTGTTTCCAACTGAAGATAAGTTCCCCCAGATTTGACCTCAAAAACCCCTTTCCGAGTATCAAGAAGAATGACTAGACTGGACTAGACCACATATAGACTGCTACAATTTATCTTGTCTGACATACATATAAATTATAATTCTGTACTTTTCGTGTAATGAAGTACATGTATGTATTGTATATCAACTAATTGCTATGAACCAGTGTTTCAAATTGTTTATTGTTCTAATGTTCTTACATTAATAACTGTGATTTAACATGTATTTCATGGTATTTGTTATAAGTAACAAATACTTCACAAAAAATGATTGTCATTGATTTTCCATGAAAACATACTGGAAATTATTCATTTTGTGAATGGGGAATGTTTCAAGTAATTGTTTACACAGGAAATGAACTTGTCATTGTGCTACACTTAAGACTCACTCAAGTCAATGAGCAATTGATTCTGTCACTGTTCAAATCTTTGATTATTGCGCAATAAATAATTAATTATTGTCCCTATGACTGACTGTCACATTATAAATGTCATGTGTTTATGGTACGATGTATAATCAAGTTATGATTAATGTACAAAATCTGCTTGTATGATCATCATAATTTCATCAATAAACTTTAGATGTCATTAAATTATACAACTGTTACTGACAAACTTAGTGTTTTGAAATTAGGATTTGTGTGAATAGGTGAGTAACAGTTTCACCTTAATTATTCTAGACTATTTGCCTGGAACCGCTATTTCTTGCCCACCAAACAGACTTTTCTCCAAGCCATGCTCTAAATCACTGTTTCAACATAGTACTAAGGTCATATAAAGAAATTATTGAATACATATTGAGCTCATTCATTCTTTTTACCCTACTACAATATTCAATTAATTCTTACTCATAGTTTGCACCAAATACGCCTGACCACAAAATGTATATCATTTGATAGATCGGGCAAGTTTCCATCAAATTTTTCTTGCCTGGGGTAACATCGACTTGCTACGGGCATAGGGCAAGTGGGTTAAATCAAGGACTGGAGTAAGTTTAGCTTATGTAACTGTGTGTAATGCTGGTATTGGATTGTGACAAAAACTATTTTCATTGTTATAGTATCCTCACTTTCTAAAGAGGGACGGTAACAAACTAACAGTGATGTTACAACGGAGAAAGAGATACAAGAACAGACCTATAATTGGTTATAAAACATTGGCTGTTGGTCAACTTAGTATGGCTCAGGTTGGTTCACATTACAATATATCGCATGGCTCTGTTTGTATGCTAGTTAATACAAAGAGTTTGTATTTTGTACCAAATGACGTCACTTTATCTCATCAATAATGTCACTTTATCTCGTCAATGACGTCACTTTATCTTGTCAATGATGTCACTTTATCTCGTCAATGACGTCACTTTATCTCATCAATAATGTCACTTTATCTCGTCAATGACGTCACTTTATCTCATCAATGATGTCTCTCTATCTCATCAATGACGTCACTTTATCTCGTCAATGATGTCACTTTATCTCGTCAATGATGTCACTTTATCTCATCAATGATGTCACTCTATCTCTTCAATGACATCACTATAGCTTGCCAATGATGTCACTTTATCTCGTCAATGATGTCACTTTATCTCATCAATGATGTCACTCTATCTCATCAATGACGTCACTTTATCTCGTCAATGATGTCACTTTATCTTGTCAATGATGTCACTCTATCTCATCAATGACTTTATTCTGTTGCATTGTTCTGGTTTTGTTTTCGTTTAATTTATGTCATGTGATGAATCTAACACTTGTCAATTCATACCAAATTTTATCAAACTCGTTCAGGAAATTTTAAGTTGACTAGACACTGACCAAGCAATTGTTGTGGTCAGTGGTTAGTGCACTTGATTTGTACCTCAGCAATCTGGGTTGGATTCCTGGTTGCGGCAGGTCATGCTATGTTTATTTTCTTCCATGCTGTATGTAATTGAAATTATATTGAGAAACAGTGATAAACCCGAATAAATACGGTTATAAACCGATACTTACAAGATAACATACTTTCAGGTTCTTCAACAAACTGAGAATAGAGAAATGTCATTGTATACAGATATCAAAGATCATAAGAATGTTGTTGCTAAGGTAATGATGTTGAATATATCTAGTTCACCTGTGGATCATGAGGAGAGTCAAAATGGAAGGAGAAAAAATACTACATCAGATGCAGGTAGGTTCTCGTATTTGTTTAACATATATATTTATCCCCCCACCCCAATCAAAGATGTCATTATATCATTTTGCTGATGTTGGTAGTTCAGTCAGTGTCTGTCTGTTGGTAGACCAACTGATTTCAAGATGATTACTCAAGAATGCTGCTGCCTAGAATCATCAAATGTAGTATAGAGGTTAGGCATGACCAGTAGATGACCTCTTTTGTTTTTTTGGGGCGGTCAGTAGGTTGAAGGTCAAAGTCATGGGGACATTGGTCACCAAAGGGGCATTTTGTGTTCTATGAACTCGTGTTAAACTGAATTTTAGTCTTTGAAACCATTGTGCTCATTGTTGTTTTTGTCTAATCTTATCAGAAGTACTGACAATTTCTATTGCGATTAGTAGATATAAATGACGTTGAAATTTAAGAAGTTATTGTTTTTTCAAAATACATGTATGTTGGATAATAAACATGTTTTGACACATCTCCCTTATCTCTTTGCAATCACATATCACAGAATTTCATACATATGTCTCACAGGACTGGTGTCCATGACGAATAATGTCCAGTTTGGAGATTGTGTAGACAATCTAACTTTTCTATTCTGACTATTCAGTCAGTAGATTAGAGTGTATAGAGGAAAGTGTTGATCATACACTAATGTAACAAACTACGATTTACCTGTGTATTTAGATCGATCACCTGACATTGATGTGGATTCTGATGATGACGATAATGAAGAGTATCCGGAGAACTGGTCGAATGATGAACTATCTGACAGTGAACCAATGATGTTAGATGAAGGTCATCCCCGACCTAGATCAGTCAACAGGTCAAAAGTCAGGCCAGCTATGGGTCGAGTATGTACTAATGTCTCTTCTTGATTTACATAAAATATTGCACTGGACAAACGCATTCTGATTTGATTTAGCCAGCTACACTTTCCGGTTTGAATTGTGATTGGCTTACTTTTTGTCATGATGTCAATTTTTACACATAATTATAGTTATTATTTGTTATTCAGATTCTGAGGTCACGGTACATTATCTTAGCACATTAGTGTATTGTGTACTAACTTGATATTGTGTACTTAATGTTGTTTCCTTCCTAATTCATTGATTTACAGTTCAAAATCAATTAGATATTAACAAATATTTTGTTTTTACCTTACAGCAAAATCAATTGAATATTTTAATTTTACTTTACAGCAAAGAAATCTGAAACAGAAGTTTGTTGCACTTTTGAAACGATTTAAATTATCAGAAGAGGTAAGCACCTGCCTTTATATTCCTATATTAAGTTATATGTGAATGAACCTAGTACATTTAAAGGTATTACGGTAATTATTTGTTGATTAAATTATAAAATATTATTTCTTCCGTTATGTTAATTGGCTTTTAGATATGTTATACTTTATAATAGTATTGATATTTATAAAGACAAAATTACCCTTTTTCTTCAAAACGATGCGAAATTCCCCTACCTGAGGGCCCCTGGCCCGAGTTACTGCAAGTGTAGTGAAGGCCTGCTGTTTTTATAGTATTCTTTGTATGAACAGTTTGCACTTAAAGTAAGATTCAAACCAGTACTTTATGGCACTATTGCCTAGGAACGCGAAGTATGAAAGTATTCCACCACTCAGCTGTTGTAACAACCAGGTAACAACCCCAATTAAGGTTGTGCAAATACTAGTATCGAGGTAACTCCATCACATCAGTAATGGGTTAATATGTGGATAACAACACTGATGTGACACCAGGAAGGTCACATGCTAAAAACATATGGGCCGCATCATGGGAAAAGGGGTCTTAATGACATTTTTTTCAATATTTATATTTTTATGTAGAATGAAAGCCAAATTATTTTCCTTTCTTATGACACCAATGTATTGTAAATCAACCAACTACTTATTTCACTACACTTATTTGAGTAACGTCACTCAACTCCTGACGAACACTGACTTTACGTCACTTTTGACGTCATTTGAACGTGTTTGTTTACATGTAATGGTGTGATGAAATCACTTCATAATACACAATATATATGTGTGTATTCATAATAATGCTGTTATACACTTAGTCCATGAGTTTGAACGACGTTTGCCATCAACATCTGTGATGTTGTGTTGCCTGGCAACGATGGAATGCCTTAATATACTCAACTTTTATTTCCTCCATTACTGAAGAGCATATAAGCACAATTATACATACAACATATATGAACATCATTATTATAAAAAACATTATGAGAACCCGAATAATACATCACAAATGACGACACCACATTATAATATACATGTACATCTGTAAGTAAACACAGCAACACAAGGTACAGCAATTTCAAACTACATACACATTATACACAGAAAAAACAACTGCAGAATGCACAAGTACAAGCAACACATACAAGGATCAGGAAAGGAATTTAGCATATAGAGCTAAACAATCATTTATCGGAACCACACATTTGAAGAAAAAAAAACAACATACATAAGTATATTAGGACATCAAACTACAGGGACCTGTTACTTTAAATGTTAACATTACATCAGAAAACTATTAATTAAATTCACCCCATTTAGTCGTAGTCTTGTCGAAACGAAATACAAGAGACCGACGGAGGTTGAATCATAAATTTCAATAAGAAATAATTTAGAAATCTCGTCAGCAATTAATACTACGAGATTATTAAATTTATAGCACAGGCACCTGTAACAAAACGTCAATGTACTTTAATACTCGTAGTTCAATTACTGCTTGAAATTGAGATTGAATAAACAGTATCTACACCCAATAGTCCGACATAGGTATATATTGAAAATGTCAATTCCACTACAATACACACATACGGCACAATGTTTTTAAAACCGTTAGAGAAATGTCGACACCGTCTTGTTCAATTGCTATGCGCAACAACTTTGAGCATTGATCATGTATGTTCAGCGAGGTAAAAGTCTCAAACATCCCTTCCTTGATTAGCACATCCCATAAACTATACCTATATGTATTGTTTACACTACATATACATATTTGGTGAATTACAATATTCTCAACAATATTATCACAGAGTGAGCATTTCTCTGGATATATCCGTGACAAGTATCTACCTATTATGCGCATAATTTTGTGACACAGGGGAGATAAGTGTATACTTTTACGAGATAATTGCCATACAACACACGGATTACCTGCCTTTATAATATTGTCAGTATCTATCATAGGCATTATACTAGAAACAGCTAAAGCTCTAGATTGGCGACCAGGTAGTAGAACATGTTTATACAGAAGGCTTTTCCAAGCATGTTTGGCTGGAAATGCACCATTTGACATATAGTTATGTAACATATATTGTAAACCATATTTATATAGAAGCCTGTATGCATCGGGTATAAATCCAGTAGTTTGTGCGTCGATATTACAGTATCTGATCAGTCTGTTGTTAAAAATATTTTTAGCAAGATATTTATTAGGGAGCCTACACAATTGGCCTAGAAATTGTAGCTTTCTATAATCTATCATGACTTCTACTGGATCCATATCCACCGCAGACAGTGCAAACTCAGTGCACGTATTTTGCCTAAGCCCTTGAAAAAACTTGATGCAAAAACGGTGCGAACGTTCAAGTGTCAATATATCAGTGACAGACAGAGTTCCACAGCTCACAACCATATAGTGCTTTGGGGATTACGATAGAGTTGTAAATAGTCTTGGATGTTAATGGGTTGATATTAATAGGATGAACACCACTGTTGCAAATGCTTAGGAAGGTACCACAAAGTTTTGAGCAGGCGCTTTCAACCATTGATTTGTTGGACATAAATCTGTCACACAGTAAACCCAAATGTGTATAGTTATCATTTTCCTGGATTACACTATCCCCTAGACGAAATTCACGCAAATGTTCATGTATTTCTGACTCATTGAAAACAATTACAGCGCATTTCTGAGAATTGTATTCAAACCGCCATTGTCTAGAATACCTATCACAAATTTCTAACATTTTGTTCATTCCGTTTAAGGAATAAGACACAAGTATCATGTCATCCGCTACTGTTGGCGAGCACAGTGTCATGTCATACATACAAAATCCGTAGTTGCTGGATTCAAGTTCTCTAATTAAATCATTTATGAACATGATGTAGAGTAATGGTGAACTTTTTCCACCTTGTCTGGTTCCCTGTAGTATTTTAAACCACTCAGAATGTAGGCCTTGGTATCGGACACAGCTGGTTACGTTGCGATATAGTTCGGTGAATGCAACAAATGTAGTAGAGTCTATATTATTCTGAAGTAGTTTGTATAGCATACCATCAATCCAAACTCTATCAAAAGCCTGTCGTCCATCAAGAAAACATACATATAACTTAGAACCTAATTCACGGGAATAATGCACACTTTCGCGTAGTGCAAAAGACGTCATTAAACATCCAAGTTGCTGCTGGAAGCCACCCTGTTGTGGACTAATTTTATCAAGAATAGTGTCTTTGCACCGCTCTACTAACATATCCTCAAAAAGCTTTAAGATGACCGATGTTAACGAAATCGCGCGATAGTTACGTGGCTCGTCTTTTCTTTTGTTACCGCCTTTGTGTACAGTCACTATAACACCACATTTAAGCTTATCAGGAACGAAGCCTTCACGAAGCATACAAGTGAAAAAGTTTGCCAGTATTGGAGCCAGCACATGTTTCATCGCTATCATATGTTCATATTGAACGTTGTCAAATCCGCCTGCTTTGTTAGGCGGACAGCTCGAGATGGCCAACTCTACATTTTCTGGCAAGACTGTAACTCTTCTATCAGTTGTTGTATCACGCTTGGCCAATGAAACATATTCCGAAATATATTCTTCCCATGTATTGTCAAAGTTAGGGTTCTGTGATGGTGTATATAGTTCCTTAAAGTATTCCGACCAGTGATCTGTTATATGATCACGATCTCGAACTATGTGACCATTAAAGTTCATAGCCGCACCACACTGACCATAAGAAGTCTTTCTTCGGGACTTAACAGTTTTCAAAAAACGATTAGCATCTAGTTCCGCCGCCTGATCCAGTTCATGGTCCTTTTTCTGCATATAGTTCGATACTGCATTACGATGTAAACGCCTAAACACACGTTTGGCCTGTTTATAATTAATATATGTAAGGTTAGAGTAGTCACTTGGTTTACCTTCCTCACACCATATATACCTAAATTTCTTCATCTCTTTGTGAGCATACGTAAGATCAATAGTCCAATATGGTTTCAGATGCGCTCTGAATTTACGCTTAGGTAGGGCTGTGTTAGCACTAGATATTAATGAATGCCCAATGGTGTCATAGGCTGTGGAAATCTCTTGCCTACCAAGAACAATGTTTGCAATATTCTGAAGGTCAACATTATGAGACAAGAGTGTCTGGTAATTTTCTGCATCCAAATCATTAACCTTTCGCGAGTTTATCAAATTATCAGTATCAACATGTATACCTTGCGTATATGCAATAGAAGAAGGCATATTTAGCCTTGCAATTACAGGTCGGTGCCTAGAGACATTCAGACAATCATCATCTACAATATAACACCGTCTTAAAATGTCAACACTTTCAGAGGGTATGCAAATATAGTCAATCAATGACTGATGGATATTATCATAGGATACAAACGTATGCGATGCACCAGAACATGATGGTAGACTGCTTGTAGCAGTCAAATTATTTTCTTGCATAAACCTGCAAAATAATTTATCACGTGACAAAATACTAGATTGAATAAATGACGCATTAAAGTCACCCATATAAATGACGGTACCATTTTCTGAGTACATGTGCCATAAATCATACAACATCTCAATACAATGTTTATAACTGTCTATACTATGATTACTACATGGCAGGTACACCTGAAAAATAAACATGTACTGGTCACGTGACACCTGGATTTGTATGCCAACAATACGGTCACTATCAATGGATAATGGTGTAATACAATTGTCTAAACGTTTATGCCATAATAAAGCCACACCACCTTTACCCACCCTTCTACTACTCGGGAGAGATAACTCTTTATCACACACCACGTGACATTTATAATGTCTAAAAAGTATAAATTTTGTGGATACAACCAATGCTCTCCAATACCACATACATCTATACAGTGATCAGATAAACAGTTACTCAGATAAGATGCACTGGACATGATTCCAGTAGCATTCCATGTCATCAGATTTATATTCATTATTATAGTACAAATTAATAATAGGTTATTGTTCATGAATTTGGTATATATAGTTAATCAATCTCACCACTCAGTGAGTTATACCTGTTCACATGCACGAAGTTATGAAGTTTCTGATTGGCACTATAACTATACGCGTTATCATTTTATCATGCAACTGTCATGGTAACTGCCTGATAACACATGACCTGAGAACAGTATGTGTTCTCAGGTCAATAGGCTACTAGTAGCCTGAGAACACTTTTTGGCTCCGCCCACAAATCATGGACTATTTTCCCATTTCTCATTCCGTCTAAAATTGACCTACATATGATATTATTGAAAACTACAAAAATATACAATTGATAGCTAATATTTATTCAAAGTTTAGATTTACAACCAACATCAGCAATATTTCTTCGCCATGTAGGGCTACGCCAGTGTATTTTTTCTTGAATTCATACGGGTCATCCACGGATCAATCGTTTGGGAAAGGCCCTGAAAAAAACAATAAACACACATAAATCCACTGGCATAGGATCATCAAAGATAAATAAACATAAAGAGTATGCATAGACAACGGTTCCACATCAAATACACTGGACAAAATGCAATTTTGAACTCATTTGAAGACTTGATACGATGCCCATACAAAATCATTGAAAATGAAAAAAGTCGGAAATTTTTGGCGAATCTTAAGACTAAGTGGGTCAGTTAAATTATTGTTAGATTCAGTGTACATATGGTTCATACATAGGTAAAACATAAAAAAATATAATAGGCTCTTCAACAAGATCAATGTCTTACCATATTCTATTTCCATCGATTTTCCAAGCATTGAGGTCTCCCTACTGCCATTCTCCACCCACCAACTTGACTAAGACGAGTAAGCTTGTATAAACTGTTCATTCTTGAAGTTATTTCCCCCGTCCGGAATTCAATTTTGCACTGATAGTTACCGCAAACAACCCAGTGTTTCACATAGTCCATGTTTATATTTATTCCAAGGCATTGTTAAGAATAACAGAAGGATTTATGACGTAGTAAACGACCTTGTTCACACACGACGTCATTGATGATTCATTAAAAAAACTTCATAAATTCATGAGCGAAATTTTATTCTACTATTATGACACAATGTAGTTATTTGGTAATACCATTTACTAAGATTTCCCTTTCTGAATATATAGTTGAAATATTTTATTTTTTAATATTTCTTTTGTTAAGCAGCGTAGAATTGAGAACTATTTTGTTTCGCGGAAGCACATTGAATTGTGTTAATCGGCGGGTTTACTGGATCTACTAAAACCCACAACTCGGTTGTAACTTTAAAAAATGAGGAATTACGCCCCTTACTTGTTCCGTGGTGCTGGTTGCATGATAAATAGAAACTCGGGTCACTGTCCGGATCGAACAATGTTATCAGACTCGGCGATATCGTCCGGGGTGACTCGCCAAAGGCTCGCCACCCGGACGATATCACCTCGCCTGATAACATTGTTCTCACCGGACAGTGACCCGAGTTTCTCTATATAACCGCGGTTATAACCGCTGTATATGTGGCCGCGACTGCGATTTTTGGGCTAGTGGGTAAAAAAATCACATTTTCAGTTTTTAATGTAACGGTAATCTCTAAGTTTAAATTTCCATATTCTGAAAATTTTAAGTCGATATCTTGAAAATTCAGTGATTTATGACTATTTTGATGAGGCCTAGTAATTCGCATTTCGTTCAAAATGGCACCATTTCTAATGAAAAAAACTGAAACAAATATGCTGTATATTGAACACATTTGAACAACTAACCAAGACATCATATCATATTTGATTTGTTCATTTCTTGTCACAAAGGTTTTTAGTTGCACATCATTAAAAAATATATCAAAATTTATTTTTGGTTGCCTAGCAACCGCTCAATATTTACAAAATGCAATATTTAGCACATGTGGAAGCCACTGTTATAGGGTGTCAAGGTGCAGATTTTACGTTCTTAATACCACAATAACCTCTGAAGATAAACTTTTCAAATTTTGAAAATATCAAGTCCATAGTTTGAAAATTCAGTGATTAATGACGATTTTGTAGATGCCTGTTTTCCTTCAAAATCTTCAAATTTCTGATGCAAATCTGGTAACAACTATTCTATACATTAAGCACATTTAAACGCCTAACCAACACATCATGTCATTCTTGATTTGTTCATTTGGTGTCACAAAGGTTCTTAATTACAAAACGGTGCAAAACCATGACCAAAATTATTTTGGTTGCCTAGCAACCGCTTAATATTTACAAAATACAACATTTAGCACATGTGAATGCCACTGTGATAGTGGGTCAAGTAACCACCTTTTTATTGCTAGTATCAATGTAATAAGTGAACTTTTAATTTTAAATCATGAAAATTCCATGTTGATATCTTGAATAATTACCAAGATATGGCAATTTTGCTGTTACTAAGGAACACCGTTTTTTCTCCAAAATAACTATTCTAGGTCTAGAATCATTCAGACAGAACAATCATGCCCCAACATTAAACAGACAAAACATACTATACTTTACATATTTTTTATTTCCATCATCAATGTGTTTTATCATTTAAACATATAATGTTGATTTGACATTTTTAGCTCACCTGTCACAAAGTGACAGAGTGAGCTTTTGTGATCACTCTTCGTCCGTCCGTCAACAATTGGCTTGTGTAGACACTAGAGGTCACAATTTTAGCCTAATCTTTATGAAACTTGGTCACAATGATCATCTCAACAAAATCTAGGCCAAGTTCGATATTGGGTCATCTGGGGTCAAAAACTAGGTCACTAGGTCAAATCAAAGAAAAACCTTGTGTAGTCACTAGAGGTCACAATTTTGACTTAATCTTTATGAAACTTGGTCACAATGATCATCCTAACAAAATCTAGGTCAAGTTCGATATTGGGTCATCTGGGGTCAAAAACTAGGTCACAAGGTCAAATCATAGAAAAACCTTGTGTAGTCACTAGAGGTCAAAATTTTGACTTAATCTTTATGAAACTTGGTCACAATGATCATCTCAACAAAATCTAGGTCAAGTTCGATATTGGGTCATCTGGGGTCAAAAACTAGGTCACTAGGTCAAATCAAAGAAAAACCTTGTGTAGTCACTAGAGGTCACAATTTTGACTTAATCTTTATGAAACTTGGTCACAATGATCATCCTAACGAAATCTAGGTCAAGTTCGATATTGGGTCATCCGGGGTCAAAAACTAGGTCAAAAGGTCAAATCATAGAAAAACCTTGTGTAGTCACTAGAGGTCACAGTTTTAGCATAATCTTTATGAAACTTGGTCACAATGATCAACACAACAAAATCTAGGTCAAGTTTGATATTGGATCATCCGGGGTCAAAAACTGGGTCACAAGGTCAAATCATAGAAAAACCCTGTGTAGTCACTAGAGGTCACAGATTTGGCCTGATCTTTACGCAACTTAGTCACAATGATCATAACAACAAAATCTAGGTCAAGTTTGATATTGGGTCATCCGGGGTCAAAAACTAGGTCACAAGGTCAAATCATAGAAAAACCTTGCGTAGTCACTAGAGGTCACAATTTTGGTCTAATCTTTATGAAACTCGGTCACAATGATCATCTTAACAAAATCTCGATCAAGTTCGATATTGGGTCATCCAGGGTCAAAAACTAGGTCATTAGGTCAAATCATATAAAAACCTTGTGTAGTCACTAGAGGTCACAATTTGGACCTAATCTGTACAAAACTTGGTCACAATGATCATCTCAACAAAATCTAGGTCAAGTTCAACAGGTGAGCGACCTAGGGCCCTTTGGACCCTCTTGTTAGTGGTTGCCTAGCAACAGTGAGATAAATCAAAATATTGACAAAATTTAACTAAATACTGTGGTAATTAACTAGAACAGTATGGATTTTGCAAAACTCATCATGTACAAATTAGAGCCATATTAAAACATGTAATTTATGAGAACATACATGCTGTAGTGTGCATTTTATGTGTATACAATAATCCTTAAATACATGATTTCTAATAAATGATAGGTTATCAATCTTCTTCCAATTAAACACCGCTTATGGTAGTAAACACATAGCATAATTCTAAAACTTGACACAACAACATCTAAATCATTACTGCAATTTACTGGTCACTTATCACACAATTAATTAAAGTGTACATTTTAACATTTTCCTTTAATAATTTCCTTGACAACATAGAATATTCTGCATAGCAACAGCAATACTTGAAAGAAATAGAGTTTCAGGTATTTTTCAGATAGTTTTTAATAAATTATTCTCTAAATAGTTTTGTTATAATATCGTTTTATGTAATATTAGTTTATTTATTACAGAATAAGCCACCTTTTAGAAAAGTTAAGGCCATAACAATAAAGTGTGTAGGTATTTTATGCACCATAAGCAAATCCAATGTCAAGGACAGTAAGGAACACTTTTTGGATCTATTATGGAAAGAATGAGAAATTTTTTTAAATGAATGTTCTAGGGTGTCAGAAAAATTTTCATTATGTTACATATTTTACATTATATTACCTGTGGGTTGGGACATTTTTAGACAAATGCCTTATTTCTGTGATGTCCTTTATGACTGCAGAAATGATAATAAATTTTGGTCTTTAATCTGGTCTGTGATATGCTAAATGTCTTGATAAAGACTGTGTCTTGGAAAACAGGTTATAAATACATGTACATAAATGTTTAAAAGCATATGCTTTTAACTTAAACCAAATCATGAATACAATGTAATAGTCCATGAGCCACCAATAGAAGACCCTCCCCCCCCTAGGGAATTTTGGTCACTATACTTTTTCTGAAAGCATATGGTCCCTGGAGTATTTTCCTGAAGTCTGCACTTTGGCCATTGGGGCGTTAAGATTTTTTGGGGTAAAACGTCAAAAAATATAAACAGTTAACTACAATCTTATTTATTATGTTATTTTAAAATAAATCTCTGTAACAGGTAGATATTAACCTGTCCTATCTAGACTGAAAAAATCAGAGTGCTGCTATTGTGCAAAATGGCTTTTTTGGGGTAAAACGCTAAAAATTATAAGAGAAAAGTGCGAATTTTTGGAATCTGTGGACTGCATTGGCATTTATTTATTTATTTTTATAAAAAATACTCTAATTGAAAGATATTATAGTGCAGTTTCATACTGCAAAACATTAAAGCCATGTTATTACGCAAAGTGTGATATTTTTGGGGTAAAACATAAAAAATATAAATCGAAAAGTGGGAATATTAGGAATCTGTAGATTACAATAAAACCATTCCTATGATTTTTTGTAACTAAATAATATTAATGTGATAAATTTGTAGTAACATGCAGTTTAAGATTTCAAATATATAATGCCAGATGAGATACTTTGGGGGAAAATTACAAAAATAATAAATGGAAAGTGTGATTTTTGGGAATTGGTGTCCTAGATGTAACTTACGACCATCGGGTACGGACATTCCTAGTCCTAATGGGTATTCAAAATTACATTCTAACCATATATAGGCAGTTCTGGTACTGTTGGGTAAATTATTATTAAACCACTAAGTACATCCATACCTAGTCCTAATTGGTACATACGAATAACCATTACATGCAATATTGGTTCTATTTAGCACTAAACAACCCTATACAGACATCAGTTGTCCTATCGGGTATTATTAAACTACCACCATGCACAGACAGTCATAGTCTAATTTGATAGCATAGCCAATACCATTCCTTAGTCTAAGTTCTATTTGATATTCAAAACCACCATACTTATACAGATATTGCTGATCAGGCTGGGTACCATAACCACTAGTAGGTACATGTACATTCATTCCTCGTCTCAATGGGTAGTCACACTTACCATGTTCTAATTGGGTACTCGTAACTGCTTATTGAAGTACATACATGCCCAGTCATAGTGGTGACTTACATATCCATATACAGACATTCCTGGTCCTATTTGGTACTCTAAACCACCATGTACAGGCATTATAGGTGCAATTGGGTACTTCTCATTTCCACCATGTACATATATTGCTGGTCGTAAAGAATACTCATAACCACTAGGTTCAGACATTCTCGTTGGATACTGCCAATCATCAATTGACAACTCAGGCGCGCCATGTGGCTACATGCTTGGCCTTATTGACCACTCATAACATATGTACTACTCGAAACCTTCATGTACAAAATCAGTTGTACTGATTGGGAACTACCAACTACTAGGTGCGACCATTTGTTGTCCTATTGGGTAATCACTACCCCCGTGTACAGACTGTGATGTTCTTATTGGATACTCATACATACATTCCTAGTCATAGTGGGTACCCCAACTACCATGTACATGCATGCCTGGTCCTATTGAATACACAAAACCACAATGTACAGACATTTGTGACTGGGTTGGGTACTAACAACCACTAGGTGCAGTCATATGTTGTTCTATTTGGTCACTGCTACCACCATCTACAGGCAGTCCTGGTCCTATCAGTGATACATAACCACTAGATGCATACATTCATAGTCCTAGTGGGTACTCAAAACCACTATGTTCATGCATAAGTGGTATAATCGAGTCCTCACAGCCACTATACTCAGCCATTATTGGTCCCTGTGGGTACTGACTACCATGCATATACATACATTCCTGGTCGTATAGGGTGCCAATAACCACGATTAACAGACATTCCTGTTTAGGATAGATACTGAACATCATCATGTTAAGACATCTCTCAACCACTAGTTACATACATTATTTGTCTAATTGAGTACAGACAACTATTGGGATCACCCATTCCTTGTCCTATTGACACCATGTAGAGACATTCCTGGTCTTTAAAATTCAGCAGTGAGCATGCCTAACCCTCAGCTGTGACCATTTTTTTCATCAAATTGGGTAATCACTAACCCCATGTACATGAAGCATGGTCTAATTAGATACTCATATCGACTAGGTACATACATTTCAAGTCCTAGTGGGTACCCACAACTATCATGTCCCATGCATTCCTTGTCCTATTGGATACTCCAAACCACAATGTACAGACGATTGCAGACTGATTATGCACTAACAACCACTAGGTGCTGTCATTTTTTATCTGATTGGGTCATGATTACCACGATGTACAGACAGTCCTGACTTTATTAGGTACTCATAACCACTGGATACATACATTCCTAGACTAAGTGGGTACCCGTAACCACCATGTACATGCATAAAAAGTGTGATAAAGTACTTGCAGCTACAATACACAACTGTTATAGGTCCTATTGGGTACCCACTACCATCATTTACTAGTACATGTACATACATTCATGGTATTATTTGGTATGCATAGCCACTATTCCGGATCCTGTTATGTACATACATTACTTGTCTTGTTGGGTACAGACAACCATTCGGAGCACCCATTTCTCGTCATATTGACGACTTAGTGCCTAAGTAGAACATTCCTGGTCTTGTTAGGCAATCATAAACACTGGGTAAATCAGTCCTAGTCCATGTATGTATTCACGACCACCTTGCACATAAACTCCTAGTCGTATTAGGTACTCATAACCATTAGGTACACCCATCCTAGTCCTAATGGGTACCCACAACCACCGTGTTCATGCATACTTGGTTGTATTTGGTACTCATAACCACTAGGTGCATCAATTAGAGGGTACCCAATACCACTAGGTACAGGTATTTATGGTGCTGTAGGGTACTGACACACACCATGAGCAGACAGTACTACTGGATACACACATCCATAGTCTTATAGGATGTGCACTATCATGTGGTATCTCATTTATTGCACTATGTGTACTGGCAACTACAAGGTCAAGAAATTCCTGGTCCTCTTGGATACTCACAACCACCCAGAACAGCCATTCCTGACACAACCATAATGCACAGCCATTGTGTCACAAGGAATAGCTGTACAATAACATTTGAAAAAAATGAATGTATATTTACCCCATTCACTCTTGTAAAATACATGTAAGTATAATTTAACACAATCCATACAAATGTTACTGATGCCAACTATAACATACATTGCAAACAAAGTGAAATAGGAAATAGATTTCAAAATCATAGTGCGAGTACTTGTTAATAAGTAGAACGACTGTTTTCAATACTTTTGTCACTTTAGCGGCCATTTTGATGGCCATTTTCCATAATAGACCCACCTTTTGTGCATTTAAATGTTAAAATACATTTTGGGAATATGCCTTTATTGGTATTCACAATTGCAATTAAAATATAGTAAGGCGCAATGTGTTATAGCATAGTTAAGTGAATACATCGTTACAATTTGTACATCATTTAAAAGCAGGGGAGATAATCTTATTTTTGCTTTTCCTGCTGAATGCCCCAATGACTGAAGTGCAGACTTTGGGAAAAGTATTGATAGGTCAAAGCCTTTCATAATTACCAAACAAAAGATCAATGACACTGTATTCTGCCATTAAAGTGTACCGATTCTCAAAATTTGCACTTTTTCATGTATTTTTTAATGTTTTACCCCAAAAATATCCCATTTGCATAATAACAGGGGACTAAAATTTTGCAGACTTAAACTATGAGTTAATATCAACCCATGAAAGTGTTTAATTACAAAATAACTTACTAAATGTGATAGTAATTAACCAATTCCAGAAATTCACACTTTCGTTCATATTTTTAACGTTTTACCCCAAAAAATCTTAACGCCCCAATGTCTGAAGTGCAGACTTTGGGAAAAGTATTGGTAGGTCAAAGCCTTTCATAATTACCAAAAAAAAAGATCAATGACATTGTATTCTGCCATTAAAGTGTACCGATTCTCAAAATTTGCACTTTTTCATGTATTTTTTAATGTTTTACCCCAAAAATATCCCATTTTGCATAATTACACGGGACTAGAATTTTGCAGACTTAAACTATGAGTTAATATCAACCCATGAAAGTGTTTAATTACAAAATAACTTACTAAATGTGATAGTAATTAACCAATTCCAGAAATTCACACTTTCGTTCATATTTTTAACGTTTTACCCCAAAAAATCTTAACGCCCCAACGGCCAAAGTGCAGACTTTGGAAAAATACTCTACTGGTCATACGCTTTCAGAAAAATATAGTGTCCGAAATTCCCTAGGGGGGGGGGAGGGTTTACCCCACTGGCCCATGGACTATAAGTGCAAACCATTGAAAAACAACACACCATGTACTGGTATGATAATTATAATCATGTGTTGACTAAGTCTATACTAGATAGCCATGGTTCTGAGAAGCAATTTTCATTCATAAGTTGTTTAATTAGTATTTCGTGAATAATACTATAATACTACATCCGCCACTATCAAAGTTCTACTGTTACTGTGGACACAGTTCATCCTGAAATGCAGGTCTGACAAGCCGTCGAACTGATCGGTGTAAATATTTCCTTCTGCCATCGCTCATTCCACCTGAAGGAAGTTCATCAGGTCGAAGGATATTTGTAAATCTGAAGATGGGATCCTTCAGGATACAAATCCTTTCTTCATTCAAATCTCCAGCCGTAGGACGAAAGACAACAATGCCTGGCTCAGCAGCACAGAATCTAAAGTACTGGTATGACCTGAAATATTAAGGATTTCACTAACATTCTTAACATAATTACAACATTTTATAAGTTATATACGCCTACTGAAAAGTTATATATGAAAACAAATTTGCACAATAAGCAATAATTAGTATGATATTAGTAAATTTAGTACCTACTGTCTACATGTATAGTTTGTACTGAACTTAATTATATTTTGATTAAAAAAACATGGCCAAATCATACTATATGCAGCCGTGTACAAGGTGACTAAGTGACACATATGACTTACATGTATTTTTAGCCTATTTATTGGAGGTCATCAGATGATTATGACAAAATCATCAAAGGTGATAACAATTTAAATAGCAAAGTATGATCATATGAATTATATAAACCATTTACTTCAAAGAACTCTTTTCTATTTGAATACAATGATCTGACATTGTGTTCAACATCTTAATACAAGTTTTGGAAATGATTGGTGAATTAAAACTTTAATACTAACTGTGCTATTTGCATGGAAAAGTGATAGATGCATCAGTATATGTCTGCATAAACCATGATACATGTAGATGCATCAGTATCTGTCTGCATAAACCATGATACATGTAGATGCATCAGTATCTGTCTGCATAAACCATGATACATGTAGATGCATCAGTATCTGTCTGCATAAACCATGATACATGTAGATGCATCAAAATGCGCATACATGGAGTAAAGGGTTAATACATTCATATTTTACAAATGTAGCTACCTTATTCCTTTCATTGGTTTGAACGTATTGTCCAAGAAGACTTTCCAATTCCGCCAACACCAAAGTGGATATCTTACAGCCAAGTTTGATTTGGATGATTTGTTGACGAGGTTTTCTAGTTGATCCATGGTCTCGGTATCAGTACGACGATACAACTTTTTATGTGAGCAAACCCTGCATCAACTAAACAACGAGCATGACCTGAAAATAATACAAAACATGTTTTGTTATTTTATCTATAACCTTGTCATACTCTTTGTAAACCAGTAGCTAAAATGATGACTGTACATGTAATTTAAACAACACTATCAGTAAGCTATGAAAAAAGTATTAGTTGTTATATGAATCGGTGTACTGTTCACTTTAAATTGTCCTTGGTGGCAGAGTGGTTCAAGCCTTTTCCTCGAGAATTGAAGGTTGTGGGTTCAATCCCAGGCCCCAACATACAAGTAGTTAAAATGGTACTCTTTTGCTTCAAGCTCAACATATGATTGTTGTTCCCAGCCCGGTGTTGGATTAATGTAACTTGGTAGGATTCATATGTCTTAAATACGGATAGTAGGACATACTTAAACAATCACTTTCAAGAACAAACTAACCTGGAATCTGCATCAGGAATTCTATGTTTTCACTATGTCCAGTCATCACTCTCCAGATGAAATACCCAAGCATGTATTTGTTCTTGTTCTGCCCTGTAAACAACAATGATAATGACTATTAATTTCAGCGACACAGATGATAATGTTCAACTAAAAATAACGTAACAAAAAGATATATAGTTAAATCCATAGTGGGATATTGCACACTTATATCATAGGGGAGTTATCTACTACACAGTGGGAATACATGTACCAACAAAAATGGATGATTTTACATGTCAATTGTGTTGACTGTGTGATACCTGAAAATAAAAATAAGTGTGAATTTACACAATATCTTAATAACTGATTCAATGTATTTTGTCAAAAGCATGTACACGTACCTGGGCAATTGTCTTAATGAATAGAAAAATTCACTGCTCCACTACCATGTTCCTCCAGTGACCAGTCAACCATGGAAATGACAGAGTTAGCGGACATCGTCTACTGTGTACACAAATGAGTGATGACGTCACAAGAAATGTGTTGCATAAAGTCGGTCAATTTGCAGCTCATAAAGTAAACATAGAACGATATGGCATTGGAATTTAAAACAATTTTATTCTTGTAGGGTAATCTGACTCGAAATGGGCACAGAAAGAGGGTCAGTAATAGCGATAAGCTCGCATGTATGGTTACGGACAGCGAAAGTCGGGCAGCGTGACAATCAGCGTGAAAACCCAATAGACATCATGCAATTTTCAAGTTTTCAATTTGTGCGAATTTGTCGAGATAATAAACGAACCAGTACACTGATGATCGTAGCCTGATCGTAGCAATCTGTCATAATTTCATGCTAATATGCCGCTCCATTCTCTGAAGGCCGAAAAGGCAAAATCCGTTAAATTTTGCGCGAAACGACCTTCGGTGTATTCTGATCGATTTCGGCTAAATATCACAATTTTAAAGACAGACAACACGTACATCAAGCAATAAGTATATTCATAAATCATACCTCCAACTCGCTATCCATTCTGGTAGCATAATAGTGCATAATGTTAAAATTCCCACGGCGCAACTCGGCATGTAAACAAAATTTTCTCCCACGGTAAGTGACAGAAGTTCGACGTCATTTATGACGTAATTATTATAATGTCATTAAGACCCCAAATCGCATGACGCGGCTCATATCCTTCTTATACTGAGTTGTGAATGCAACAATTGGTGCATCCTGGTGATATTGATGATCTAATGTTCACTGTGAAGCAGATCATGAATTAGGGGACAGTGGTAACCCTGGTGATATTGATGATCTAATGTTCGTTGTGAAGCAGATCATGAATTAGGGGACAGTGGTAACCCTGGTGATATTGATGATCTAATGGTCACTGTGAAGCAGTTCATGAATTAGGGGACAGTGGTAACCCTGGTGTTATTGATGATCTAATGTTCACTGTGAAGCAGATCATAAATTAGGGGACAGTGGTAACCCTGGTGATATTGATGATCTAATGTTCACTGTAAAGCAGATCATGAATTAGGGGACAGTGGTAATCCTGGTGATATTGATGATCTAATGTTCACTGTTGTATTGTGTATTTAAGGTTCTGGATTCGGAAGCAGATCATGAATTAGGGGACAGTGGTAACCCTGGTGATATTGATGATCTAATGTTCACTGTTATATTGTGTATTTAAGGTTCTGGATTCGGAAGCAGATCATGAATTAGGTGACGGTGGTAACCCTGGTGATATTGATGATCTGATAGAAGAGTTAGAAGATCTAAGTGATAGTGAACCAGAGCTTGATACCATGAGTGTCATCTCCACACCAAAACCAAGACTCAGGTCTGTACACTTATTGTTGTGTGACAACATTCATTGTTTTATTAGTCCCCTACCGGTTTTTGACAAGAGGGGACTATAGGTTTGTCCTCCTCCGTCCGTCAGTCCATCTGTCCATCTGTCCATACGCACCCACTTGATGTTGTGGGGTGTGGAACAATAGACTATATTTAGATTCTATTCATTCAGTTGCTTACGGGGTGCAAAATGTTGCATATCCTTTCCGCTACCACGATTTTTTGGGCGGCTATGAGAAATTCATATGGTCCCTATACCTCGTCCCTGAGACACTATTGACTTGCAGCACTGATAAAAACTCAATACATCCGGATGCTACACACCTGCCCCAAACCGAAAGTAGGAAAAATTGTCAAAATTTCGACTAAAGGTCACCAGAAATGACGATGTGACGGTGACCCTTGCGTGAAAAACTTTTTTTAGCTTGACAGGCCTACCTTTTGGCCCCTTTAGGGCATTGATCCCGACCCCTTTTTCTAGCCTTATATCCCTTCTATAGAAAAATAAAAACTTTTTTGCACTAAATGTTAATGCAATTCCACAGGGAATCGTACCACAATGGTGGGTAGGACCAGTAATTTCAGTTTTGTAAAATCTATGTTCAAAGCCGTCTTTAAAGGGGTCCAGCGGGCCCAAAAACCTGTGCACGACCCTGGGCCTGTAATATCCTTTAGTCTGGGATGCCTGTGTACCCATTACAGCAAAATTCACGAATTTGGGCATTTAGGTCGAAAACTACGGAAGGTCAAAATGGCCATCCCGGCGAGTCTGCATTAGTACGCTATGGTAGCGGAAAGGTTATGGGGTTTTACAAACAAAAGAAAGAACAAAAGAAAACCCCGGCCACAATGTCAAATCAGTGAGTCCGTCCGTCAAAAAATCTGGATCCTGACACAACTCCCAACAGTTTCCTAGTTAGGTTTATGAAACTTGGTATGTGGTTAGGGTCAATAAGGGGATTATGCACTTCTAAAAATATTTTGATTCTGACAAAAATTGTTGTTGCTATGGCGACAGAAAGAGTGAAAATATGCCCAAATCTGGATCCTGCCATAACTCAAACAGTTTCTAAGCTAGGTTTATGAAATTTGATATGTGGATAGGGGGCAATAAGGGGATTATGCACGTCTAAAGATATGTTGATTCTGACAGAAATTGTGGTTGCTATGGCAACAGAAACATTGAAAATGGCTTCAAACCGGTAGGGGACTTCTGTATTACTTGCAATTCTTAATTACTTGTTCATATAGATTTCCCAAACATATCCGTCAAAAGTCAGCATATTTATGGAAAAAATCCTGATCTGAACTGAAGAATTTTCAGCTGAAAACAACCTGAATGTCTTCATGTTTTGTCTATTTTACTCTTGTTTTGGTCTAACAGGTTTTTATTTTTTGTCCGACAGGTTTTCACCAGACCCCAGACTTCACTAATTCTGCCCCAATACCCAGTATATGATTGGTCCGAGTAAAGACTTGATGCATTAAAAAGTATTTGAACCGTCTTGTATTGTCCAAAATATTGGATTTCATGTGTTCTTCTGTTTATTTATTGCTATATATTTGCTTGTTTTTTTCAGACCTTTTTTCACTGGCAGAGGCAGTACAAATGAGATAGATCGGCAAAGTATTACAGTAAGATGTCATTCCCTTTCTATCGTTGATGCATGTATCTATTCAGTCAGTCCCCTCATTGCTGAATATTGTACAAATCATGTCAATGTTCCAGAAATCAAAATATGAATGCTTGATTACTTATTGGAATGCTCCTTATTAGTGTACAGTTTCTTATTTGTGTAGATTATTCTTAAGGGGTTGGGCTGTATATATCTTCTTTCTGAATATCTAGTCAGGTAGATATATTCATTCTTAAGGCATGCATGAGTAGTACAGTAAACTTCAGACAAAGATCACCTCTTAATTACAATCATCTGAGTCTTTATAATTAGACAGTGTGCTAATTGATCCGTTTTTAATGTTTATACAATTAGATAATCTGACAAACTGTGGACAAAGGTCAACTTTCAGATCAACTTTCTCTAGGTGGTCTTTTAAATGAGGTCTCACTGTATATACAAATTTATGTATTAAATTTAGATTCATGTATTAATGTAGCCTCTTGCAAATTGCTTGTTCTAAATTTAAGGCTATCAAAAAGTATAGCACATATAATTATGAAACCAATTACAATGTCTCTAGTATGACTTAAAGGATTTATGCTTACCTACGTCTTTTGCTGAACCATTTTACATATTTGGTGCAAGTTTTTAAACAAAAGTACTATTTTGGTATAATGTATTATTCAGTATCATTATATGTTAATGACTTTATGTACATTGTTGTCTATTTGGAATCCATTATTGCATGCTTTGTTTATTTACCAATTGATACCTGTGTATATCTTCAATCAGATGATACTATCCTAGTCATATCTTATAATGCAGTAGAAAGAAATGTTAACTTGCCAACGTATGATGTGTGTCACCGTAGCTCAGTGGTACTTGCCTACGTATGATGTGTGCCACCGTAGCTCAGTGGTACTTGCCAACGTATGATGTGTGGCACCGTAGCTCAGTGGTACTTGCCTACGTATGATGTGTGCCACCGTAGCTCAGTGGTACTTGCCTACGTATGATGTGTGTCACCGTAGCTCAGTGGTACTTGCCTACGTATGATGTGTGCCTCCGTAGCTCAGTGGTACTTGCCTACGTATGATGTGTGTCACCGTAGCTCAGTGGTACTTGCCTACGTATGATGTGTGTCACCGTAGCTCAGTGGTACTTGTCTACGTATGATGTGTGCCACCGTAGCTCCGTGGTACTTGCCTACGTATGATGTGTGCCTCCGTTGCTCAGTGTGCTTGAGGTCTAATCTAGTGACCCGGGTTCAAATACGGGTGGAGGCACTCAACATACCTGCCCTATTTCAGCAGAAACCTGACTGTCAAATAAATGCTATGCTCAAACGGAATGTCTGTCGCTAAATCATGTAGGCTTCAGCTGTTAGTTGTACAGCATATATATAAATCAGAGCACATGTTGGCTTTCAATGTCCCTTCCTAGCAGCTTACTTAAATCATGTCATAGTACTGGCTTGTCTGTTGTTATAGCAACAATCTATTCTAACTGCCGTCGCCTCCAGTTAGGCAGAACATCAGTGATATGCACTGTGCTCAGTAGACCAAGACTACTGTAAGTATCTGTGATATAGTCACATTTTGTAGGAACTGATACTTGCTTGTTGTTGTGTGTTGTGCTCGATTTGTTAATTTTGTTTTTCACAGGATATACCATCTAGAAATTTTGGCAGTGATGACAGCTCAAATAGCCAAGCTGTAAGTTACATAATATACAAATGTGTTCATACTAAACAACAATATATACTGCCAACTTGGTCATCTAACTGTAGGGGATGGTACGTCCCTGGCATGTGTTTGTTGGCTAGATGCCAAAGGATGCTCAGATCTTGGTTGCCATCTTCGTGTTATTGTATCGTCTCATCAAACCATATATTGTCTCACTTTTTATTACAATTTTATTGTCGGATGCTGTGTAGCAGGTGTTTCAATAGGGGGCTGAATCTCAAAGCCACAAGGTCATTTTGATATTTCTTACTAGATCTAGATTTTCTATTTATATCTGAGATGCCGGTACCTATAATTTAAAGAAAAAATAACCCTTCTGTCTGCATTGTGAGGCTCAAAATGTGGCTTTGTGAAAATTTCATGGGTTATATGGTCATTTCAAAGGTCAATGAAACCCCTGTGTAATGCTACTATGTATAGCTCAAAGCTCTTCATTTTGTTAACTTTTTGCTTATTTTTTGTTCTATAAGCACATGGTACTTATATATAAATGGAAATGTTTTGACAATGTCGGAATGAATGTAATTATAATATTGATCATATTTGGCTGATATAATTATGACCGGCTTTTGTAACAGAACTATATATAACAGTGTATACATGCATGAAACTTTGTTTGAATGAGGTCATGGTTTATAACGTAGTCTGTGATTGGTTTATATTGAGTCTTTTTCTTCTCTTTGATTGGTTAATCCATGTATCGAGTATCTTAGATTATCCAATCAAAGCAGTCTGCAGTTGGTACAGCCTGCAGTCATTCATCTTGTTTCCATTTTCTCCATCTGAATTGAATAGCATTCATATATACTGTACAAATATTCCAACTAGACTCCTTTGTTATGATGAGGGGGTATATTGCTTTGCACATGTGGGTCGGTCTGTCGGTAGACTAAATGGTTCCCGTTCAATAACTTAAGAACGCTTTGCCCTAGGATCTTCAAACTTTACATGGAGGTTGGTCATCAACAGTAAATGACCCCTATTGATTTTGAGGTCAAAGGTCAAGGTCACTGACCTTTACCATTTCTGACTAGGGCTGCCATGGGGGCATACATGTTTTACAAACATCTCTTATTTGCATTATATTTATTGCGTCCGTCCATAACAAAATTGTGTCTGCTCCATATCTTTTTGCCTTGGTGGAAATTGCACGAAACTTTATAACAAATTTGTGACACACAGAGGTGACCTGCTTAACCAAGTTTCAACCAAGCTGGCTGATATACAGTCAATGTCACTGTTGACTCTCCATTTATGTGTCAGGGGATTAAGGCAGTCTTTCAGATTGCCTTGTCTGTTGATAGCATTATAGGCAGGCAAAATAGGTGGAAAATTTGTTGTATATCTCATTTCATGGTTTTATTTACTTGGATAATCTGTTTTGTTTGATACAAATATACACTGTATCCTTTGAAATATTGTTATAGATCTACTATTTCAGAACTAAACTTGAAAAATTAAATTTTGAAGAAATTTATAAGCAGCCTAGTTGGAACATTTGCTCAGTCAACATGTATATATATATATATATATATAACTGTGAATTATAACCATTTCTGTGTGTTACACATATTTCAATATATCCTCCTCGCACAAACCTGTTGGTGTGTCATCCTGATCTACTAAATAATAAATGTTCTTTCATTAAGATTAAGAGATCTTTAAAAAAAATCAATAATTATAAGTAAAATATTTAGAAATCCAAAGCTTAAATATTACTTATTTTAGTATTTTATTTAAGAGAATTTGTTAAACAATATAATTTTATGTTGTTCAAAATGCTATTCAATTTGGAGTTATGATGATGTTATGTAGAGTTTAAAATTTAAGCATGAATTTTTATTTTAATTAGCACGTGATTTATTTAATTTGATATTAAATCTAATGAAATGTTAGAAGAATATGTGTTTCTTAAGTTCTGTTTTCTTTATAAACATTATAAGCATTCAACTAATTTAAACTGTTTGTTTCAGTTATCTACCAATCTTCATCTGTATAACAGTAGACAATAAACTATATATAGATTTGTCCATATCCGAAATTTAATTATTTATCTTTTTGATATTAAGAAATCTCTCTTAACTTGTTAATTTATTGTTAGCTTGAAGAAAAGGTTGTACTGTCAAAACTGTTGTAGTGGCCTGTTGTCTTAAGAGGCCAATATTTTTACCCCCCCCCCCCCTCTCCATTTGAAGAAGATGGGGTATACTAGTATTGTTTTGCTAATGTAGGTCTGTTGGTCCATAGACCATACGGTCTCCAATCAATAACTCAAGAATGGTTTGGCCGAGGATCTCCAAACTTTGCATCAAGGTTGGTAATTTCCGATCGATTACTCAAGAATGGTTGAGCACTGAATTTCAAAACTTTGCATGGACGTTGGTCATCAACAGAAGATGACTCCTATTGATTTTACGGTCAGTAGGTCAAGGGCGTCGTGACTTAACATTTCTGACTATTGGGCTGCCATGGTGGGGGGGGGGGCATAGGTGTTTTACGGACATCTCTTGTTTAAATACCAATTGAGCAAATTTGTAATAAGTACATCTGTTATGTTTTCAACAGCTCTAAGCAACCACATAGGATTTGTTCCTGAATTAAACTTCAAAATATGGATGATCGTCTTTAAAACGTTCGCCTGCCTAAAGAATTACTGTCATACAACCATTGAGATGTACTAGCTTGCTTGTCTGACCACAAGTACCTGTGTGTAAACCACAGCAATATTGAAAACACTCCATATGACATTCATCTATTTCTCAACTTTATACAGCAAATATATAAATACACAATAAATGTTGCTATCATTCTCAGTACATGACAACTCAATAAAAAATCCAATCAGGGGTTCCACTAGCTTCTAAGTCAGACTCAATCTAAAGGGTCAATTTTACCATTTCATTGGCAAAATACCCATGTTTTTAAGAGAAAATGACACTTCAACCAAAAATCTTGAGGGTCAAAATGTAGCTTTTTGAAATTTCGAAGGTCAAAACCCCTACTCCCGGGTCAAATGGAATGTAGTATTATCAATCTCAGTACATGGCCACTCAATAAAACATCCAATAAAGCATTTTTCTATCCCTCAGTATGAAAAATTTGAAACCAGCAGTCATTGTTTTAAAAAATAAACCTGACAACTTAGAAATCAACTGTGATTGACAGTCATGCTTTTTTTATAGGGAATAACTTTGTAAGAGAAGAAAACATACCTGCCAGATCACCTGTATCATGCGTGAGTCTCCAGCATTTGACACTACTTATGCATGATCGGGGGCCAATTGACCAAATCTCATGCATTTCTTGGACATGCTGGAACCTGACCTGATCACAAATATTAGTTTTACAGTAAACTCCCTCAAAATCGGACTCCCTCAAAACCGGAATCCCCATAAAATCGGACGATTTCCTAGGTCCCGTATTTTCTTCTTATAAAGTTAACTTAAGAAGCTCCCGCAATACCGGACTCTCATAATTCCGGACGGCATTTTCGGTCCGCTGACAAGATTTTCAACGATAGTTACTTGCGGAATACCGGACGCGAATATGTGTCTCACCTGACGGAAAACTAATGCGTACATTTTTCTTGTCTAAATGTCACTTTGTTAATTGTTAGTTATAGAACGTGTCATAACAAAAGGTGCGATTAACAAGTCGAGTTTTTAATGTTTACTCTTAAACGGTCTCGCGTGTAATTTGCACAGGCGTGAAAAATACTTTGTGAAATTCGCCGCGATGAAATTAAATAATTGCCTAATAACGAACGTGTGTTATAAGAAAACGGTCCTTCCATTAGATGTTTTGTTCTTGGGTAGGTATTGCAACAAACAATTACTGGAACAAAGGATTGTTTAGCCCATCAAAATGTTGTAATTACGACAAACACTGCACTCAATCGTGTATAATTAATATGTCTCCAATTAGCTCACACTTGCATTTAGGGATTTGTAAGATTGCACTGTCTATGCCATTGGATAGTTTTATGGCCAATTAAAAAATGAGCAATTTGAGTACTTATCGATGTTAGAATTGAAATATTTGCAGCTCCCTTAATGGTGATGCTCTTCAAAGGTTGCACTGTACATGTAACGTAAACATGTATCATGAAACACACACTATATTCATTATGATAACATATCAAAGTGTACATAATACATAACTCCCTTAAAACCGGACCTCCCACAAAACCGGACTTTCTAACCGGTCCGGACAGGGTCCGGTTTTGAGGGAGTTTACTGTAATTGCTCCATGAAGCAAGCATGGTATTGTCATAAAAGTAAAACAAGTGAAAACTGCATTTAAACTTCATTAATTTAAGTTTAAAGTTTGAGCAAGGAAAATCTCCCTCATTTCAATGAAATCTCCGACATTTCCATCACCAATCTCACGCAAACAGGTCTGCAAAACATGGCATGTATGAGAAAAGATGGGTCAGAATGGACAAATCTTTATAATGTTGTTGTCTATTGTTGTGTTTGCTGTTATTGGCCTGTGTGTTCTGTTGTTTTACTATCGTCACTCATTCACTAACAGGAACGTGATACAGATCCAGAAACCTCGGATGTTGCCATGGCAACTAGTATAGAAGGTCCATCATTTAGCACGGAGATAGCTAAACCTTCATTTAGCACGGAGATAGCTAAACCTGAGGTATATTTAACACTTCTGTACATACCCCTAATCATTACCTGTTCACTGCTTATACACTGTTCATTCACTCACTCTTATATTGTGTACCACGGACATGACCGACACGTCATGCTCAGCATCATTCTCAACATTTCTCAATGTTTCATGGTGCACCATTTGTTAGCCAACTTGACATGTTCTTACTCTACAGTATTAGCTCACCTGTATTTACAATCACTAGGCAATATTGTACATCATGTTTTCAATTTTGATTCATCCTTAAAATTCTTTCGTCAGACATTTTGTTGTGATTGCATTAGAGTTAATAAAATAATGACTGTAAAGTTGATTAGCAGTTGTTACCAGGCCTGTATTTGTTCAATTTTCTTAAAGCGAAAAGACCTCTTTATTGTACAAAGATCTTTCAAACTGCACATAATGAATGGTTATTCTATGGTGCATGGGTGAGCTAAGTAATGCTATGATGCAAACTTACCGCTGTCTAGTTTTCATTCAATTCTTGTGTTATACAAGTATAACTCATCATACTGTCATATTATATACTGTATTCATGTAATCATTTATATTAAACATGTATAGTTTGCGAGCATCTCTTATTATTCAGATGTAATTAGCGACTGCACTGTCTGCTAGTATTCATTTAATACCATAGATAATAAATGTACGGGTTTACCCATATTTCATACACTGTGTCATGGTTAGACTGTTGCATGTATCTTGCTTCCATCTAAACTGTGCATAAGTGCCATGAATAAGTTGTAAAATGCAAACCATATTAGAGTTGACATGTAGTAAAAGCAAGTTTCTTACTGTATTATAGATAGAAGTGTCTTGATAATTATCTTCTTGTAAGCCTGCGACGCTACTTGTATAGTAGTCTGATAGGCTGCCTGTACTATTGCTTATAAAATCTGTGCAATGTAGATTGAGTCGGATCTTAGATATATTTATATATATATTGTATGGATGGTAGGTTTGCTATGTACAGCTTGTGGTCTAGCACTGTTTCTGCTAAACTTAAGTTGGAACATAATTTGCACATGGTAGTTAAGTCTATATAGTACTTGCATTTGCTTTCACCTTGACAAACTGTCCCAAGTTAGGAAATTCATTGACCAAAAGTATACATTTGGGTTAGCCGCGACTGTGGTCCAGTGGTTAGTGCGCTTCGTTTGTAACCAATTGATCCAGGTTCGATTCCCAGGTGCAGCAGGTCATACCCTTCTATGAAATTTTACAATAATGTTGATTTTCCTTCACATGTGGAGAAGTTGACAGTTACTTGTGGAAGGGTAAGTTATTACTGGTTAGGATTCAGTCCAGGAAAACAGGTTAGGTGAATCGGGCGATGTATATTACTGACAAATTGTTGAGAAGTGAAGTAAAGTTCTTGTCATTTTAGTTTGTATAAATATTGTAAATAGCTAGTTTTGCTTAAATGCATTTAGGGAATTTGAAGTTAATTAAATACTAATCATGCATTGGTCATTGAATTAACATGGTACCCTTATCACGCATTGATCATTGAATTAACATGGTACCGTTATCATGCATTGATCATTGAATTAATATGGTACCCATATCATGCATTGATCATTAAATTAACATGGTACAGTTATCAATAAGTTATCATGCATTGATCATTGAATTAACATTGTACCGTTATCAATAGGTTATCATGCATTGATCATTGATCTAATGAGGTACCGTTATCATGCATTGATCATTGAATTAACATGGTACCATTATCAATAGGTTATCATGCATTGATCATTGAATTAATGAGGTACAGTTATCAATAGGTTATCATGCATTGATCATTGAATTAATGTGGTACTGTTATCATGCATTGATCATTGAATTAACATGGTACCGTTATCATGCATTGATCATTGAATTAAAATGGTACCCATATCATGCATTGATCATTGAATTAACATGGTACCGTTATCATGCATTGATCATTGAATTAACGTGGTACCTGTATCATGCATTGATCATTGAATTAACATGGTACCCATATCATGCATTGATCATTGAATTAACATGGTACCGTTATCATGCATTGATCATTGAATTAACGTGGTACCTGTATCATGCATTGATCATTGAATTAACATGGTACCGTTATCATGCATTGATCATTGAATTAACATGGTACCCATATCATGCATTGATCATTGAATTAACATGGTACCGTTATCATGCATTGATCATTGAATTAACTTGGTACCGTTATCATGCATTGATCATTGAATTAACATGGTACCCATATCATGCATTGATCATTGAATTAAAATGGTACCGTTATCATGCATTGATCATTGAATTAACATGGTACCGTTATCATGCATTGATCATTGAATTAACATGGTACCGTTATCATACATTGATCATTGAATTAATGTGGTACTGTTATCATGCATTGATCATTGAATTAACATGGTACCGTTATCATGCATTGATCATTGAATTAACATGGTACCCATATCATGCATTGATCATTGAATTAACATGGTACCGTTATCATGCATTGATCATTGAATTAACTTGGTACCGTTATCATGCATTGATCATTGAATTAACATGGTACCCATATCATGCATTGATCATTGAATTAAAATGGTACCGTTATCATACATTGATCATTGAATTAACTTGGTACCGTTATCATGCATTGATCATTGAATTAACATGGTACCCATATCATGCATTGATCATTGAATTAAAATGGTACCGTTATCATACATTGATCATTGAATTAACATGGTACCGTTATCATACATTGATCATTGAATAAACATGGTACCCATATCATGCATTGATCATTGAATTAAAATGGTACCGTTATCATACATTGATCATTGAATTAACATGGTACCGTTATCATACATTGATCATTGAATTAACATGGTACCGTTATCATACATTGATCATTGAATTAACATGGTACCGTTATCATACATTGATCATTGAATTAACATGGTACCGTTATCATACATTGATCATTGAATTAACATGGTACCGTTATCATACATTGATCATTGAATTAACATGGTACCGTTATCATACATTGATCATTGAATTAACATGGTACTGTTATCATACATTGATCATTGAATTAACATGGTACCTGTATTGAATATCTTCTTGTTTTATACAATGATATAATATGGTATGCACTTAGTTTTGGCTGTGATCTATAAGCTTGATTGTAATAGTGGTGTATGGCATTTTAGACGCAATTTGGTAAAACACATACTTATTCCTTGAGTCCATCGATGACACAGAAACCGCTCCGAGAACGAGCGACGTCGTATAAGGAGAAAAAGGAGAAAAAATCCCATCGACATTTGGAGCGATGTAACAGCATGGGTCTTGTGGATCAGTTGGTCAGTAGACTATGCCCCAATGTGGCTAGACACATGAGAAATTTTGTATACCCTTCTCTAATCTAGTTACAGACTGGTTTTCCTTTTATCTACAGCTTTCTTATATAACCAGTGTTTATATGTAACTGTATAGGGCTTTGGCACTTATAGTCTCATATTAACGCACATTGCAATCCGAGCTTGCTTATCATATACTTCTTCACATAGTAGTAAACATTTATAAACTAACATTGAAGTAGATCATTATATATATTGCCTTTTGGATGAGTTCTCAAGGGTACTATTGTTCTTGGTGCTTTATGAATACTTTCTCTGCGGTATGTTGGGGTTATAAAGGTATTTAACAACCAACTTCTAACATCAGTTACTCCCAATTAACCTCATTTACTGGTACATTGTACTTCAAGTCCTCTTAATAACTGGTATTTGTACTTCATTTTCGACACCAGATAGATGCTTGGGTATCATCCTTCGTTATAGTTTAATATCAATGTTTCAATAAAATCAAGAAATTGCTGATAAGAGTTCATTAATTTGATTAAATGGTACCCTTAAAATAGAAGAAACATAGGTTACGTTCAGTATTTTATAGATTCTTAATTCTGCCAAATTGATGATAAATAGTTGTACACATTCTTCAAACCTACAATAACAGTGCAAAAATCTCAATAAGCTTGTACCGGTATATTGATGAAGCATTTTTAATGGCATGTACTTGTTATGTGACTCCTTTAGGACATGTGACCTCATTCAGGTCATGTGACTCCTTCAGACAACAGCTATGTACTTAGTTGATTTATTGATCAGGTTTGATATCTAACTTAGACTCAACCGTTTCCCAACAGGACCACACATAGAATATGTATTAAGGATATTATATGTGGAGAAGTTATGAGTCTTACACAGTCAGCCTTTGCACAGCTTTGTGTTAGCCAGCACTGTTTGAACCTGATTCAAGTATTGGACACATTTCACTTCAAATAGAAAAACACTTATTTTTGTTTATTATTTAAAGTAGACATTCATTTTATTACTACAAAATATGTCATCCATTCTAGTTTTAGAATATTATAAAATGCTCACATTACATTGCATTTGTCGCATATCATTGAGTCTATTCTGTCATTAAGCTAAACTCGTATAAATGGACTTTCTCCAAAATGGAGTCTCAGTAGTTTTTCTATAATCATCAATTTTTATTTAAAAATGGATGTAAAAATTTGATGTGTTGTTATAAATTTCACAATGTTATAGTATGACTGCATGTGAATAATTTATATGTATCTAGAGTCTAGAGCAGGGCTGTGATACATGGTTTCTATTTATGTTTAATTTGATTTTTTGTTGACTTTTCGTTTTGGCATGTAGTGTGTCTATCGTGCTATATAGGCTTTCCATGTGCCTTTTGTACATGTTAGTGTGTTTCTATGTATAGAATGTACTGATAATGGGCGTGATGTTTTTAGGTAATATTCCAAGATTATTTATAACATTTTATTATTTATAACATTTATAACATTTTATTATTTATAACATTTATTATTTTATAACATTTTTGAGATGAGATATTGAAGATTTTAGAATGTAATTGTTTTCCTTAATTGTAATATACTTACAATATGTTTACTAAAATGTTTTAAAGCTTAAATGAATCTGTTGCAAAATGCTAAGAATTCTTAAAATTTCGAGGAATTTTTAGGGAAACTGTTTTGTTCTAGCACATCTTCTTGTTGGGGTTCTGTCCAGCAATACTTGACCATTATGTTTCAAATGTTTGATTGGAGTAACCCAATATGGTTGTTCAGTATACAGTGACTATATTGGTCATGTCCTCCATATGTGGAAAATTTATCTCTTGCTTGCAAAGGAGACAGTTACACTATTAGTACTGGTTTGAAAATATTCCAGAAACGATTGGTTAGCCTAAAAGACCTTGGTCTATATGTGTGGAAAGTTGTTGAATACATTATCTTCTTCTCGCTTGTTGTTGAGAACAGTATCAAAGCTGAAGTCAGTTAACCTAGCAATGGCGTAATCCATGTAAATATTATTTAATTGAATGGGAGGTAACTGAATTAGGCGCTTGGTAGCCCTTTGCTTTGACAACAGATCCCTGGTGGAAACTTAAGCATACAAATGGTTATATGTTATCATAACAGTGTAACATGAACTGCAATATACATTATGCATCAATATAAATCTCTAGTATTTTAAGTGTTACCTTGGTGATAGCATATGCGTCTATGTTGCTTGTGCATAATGGTGCTACATGTGCTCATCTAAATGTTATCATATCAAAGACTAAGTGCTATATAATTGTGCTATAAGTATTTCTATATCAAAGACTAGGTGTTATATAATTGTGCTATAGGTGTTTCTGTATCAAAGATTGGGTGCTATACTAACAGTACTCAGTTGTAAACAATCACTTAGATCATGAATGATCGTTATGTTCTAAAGCCTATCTATATCCTTGTATCGTCCAAAGAATTCAACACGACTCTCAACCTTCTATTAGCATAATTTAACAGTTGATATATTGTCTATATTTATAACCCCGGTTGTATGTATCACGGTGTCGCTCGATGTGTAATACCAACACAAATCTAAAGGACCGATATTGCATGATTTGCTCGCAGAAATCAATGTATTCAACGCAAGAACCTGGTATAAAGGTCAGGATCAGGTCAAATTCTCCGTGCTATGTATAAACTACACACATGTTTACTAATATTATGCTTGGGGTAATTGCGAGTTTGCCAGACTTTATTGTTTGCCAACTCTTAAGTAATAATTGTATATTTACTTGGTTGCAAGTTATCAGCAATCAGTACATATATACTATCATATACAACACTTTGTGCCAAAAATACAGAAAATACAAAACTCAGTTAATAGGTATTTACTTCAACAGAACATGTTTTATGTTCTTCCCTACTGGCTAAATGTTATGTTAACAGTTACTGTTCTTCTACAAATTGTCTTCAGTAATGTTAAATACATACTGACAGTTTTAATCAGTTTAAATACCTCATAATCAAACTGTTGAACACTTGTTTTATTTCATCATGCTGCTTCTGTAGTTTAGTAATACAGAACTTGCATTTCCATTTCCATAATCATTAATGCATTAAACTGGTCAATTATTTATCTTTGTGCAATTTGTGTATCTAATATATTAGTACTGCAAATTGACAATTCATACTATTGCTGCCACACATTGCATTGCTAGGTGATGATGCCTTAGAGTGTTGGTTTGAGTCCTACTATAGGTTCAAACTTTTAATAAATGGTGATATCCTTCTACATGCTATACATGGAATGTTTTTCATCTTACCTTGCACAGTTATATTTTATAGAGCATCTTGCTTCATAATTATTTTCTTATTGCCATTCTACTATACAAAGTATCGTAATATAATTTGTGGTTTTAGCAACAGTTATATTTTATAATGAAATTTTTATCCCCACAAATTAGGATGTAGACAGTTATAATTGTCCCCTCACCGGTACAATATCCCTTGCATCTCCGTCAGCGTGCATTTTGTGTTTCCAACTTACAGTAATAGGTAAAGTAATGTGAAACTTTGTGTAGTGACAACTACTTACAAAAATATATGTAAGGTAGCATTAGCCTTTTTTGTCTGCATACCAACATTACCCATTGCACTACTTGAAGGATTTGTGATATGTTAAAAGATTGTTAACATGAAATATGAAGACTGTACAAAGACATGTTTCGGCTGTGACCATTCTAAGCAGAGTTATGGCCTTATTACTTTTATGCTATCTGTTGAAAGCTTTACTGTCATATTTCTCATACTCACAAATGAATAATTATTTAAAAACGAAGTTGGGATGTGAAGGACTTGTTACTGAGTTATGGTCCTTTGTACTCTGGTATCAAGCTATTTTCGAATATGTATCTATTAAAGTGGGAGGGGTTTCATATTTTTTGGTCAAAGATTATTTTAATTAGTTGATACGTTCTTTGTCTTTTGAAGCATGCTTTTTCAATACCTTTCTGTCAATAAACTTGTATGATATCTACATGTACTTACGTAATACTGGCTACTGGTTCGACGAGCATAAAGCTTTACTCTTTCTATTTAATTAACTGAACTTATATATTGTTGTATGTTACTAGACTTATGTTGTTTTTTTATGGAAATGTGTGAAGATATGGTTCTATAACATTGCACTGGTACTGATTCTGTTTACTGTATGAATGTGTATATATTTATAGAATGATGACTGCATTTCTATTTTTAGAATGATGACTGTATTTCTATTTATAGAATTATGACTGTATTTCTATTTATAGAATTATGACAGTATTTCGATTTATAGTATAATGACTACGTATCTATTTATAGCCACGTAAGGCACTGCTGGATCAGTTAGCATTGGAGTTAGGAGGTTCGGATGATAAACTACCAGAGAGCTTGCTTCTAGTCAATACTGCTGAGTGGCAAGGACAGGTAGGATAGTGTTCCATGACGTAAACATAGTCCAGAAACCATAGTCCAGTAAACATAGACCAGATTTTGAATACAACTTAAGCTTCAAAATTGGGTCATTTAACAAATACATAATATTTCCACACATACGAAGTAGAGTAATAATTTCAGCAGACAGACATCCACGTTGTTCCCCAGGCAATGTTAGTATTCCTCACTAATTATTATCTCCTGCATCTATATTTACGGTAGAAACAAAATCTAAAGCATACGAAACGAACAGTGTAATAAACAAAATTGGCTCCCAAAAATTCGGTCCGAACTGGGATTTAAACATGCAACCATTGGATCTGAACGGGGATTTAAACATGCAACCATTGGATCCGAACGGGGATTTAAACATGCAACCATTGGATCCGAACGGGGATTTAAACATGCAACCATTGGATCCGAACGGGGATTTAAACATGCAACCATTGGATCCGAACGGGGATTTAAACATGTTACCATTGGAGGAGGAGCATAATGCTGTATCGGAAGGCCAATTAATCATATACCAGTAGGCATACCCTCAGGAATGAGCTGTTTTGTGAGTGCTTAATGCAAGTTAAAAAAGCTTGTTTCATATTCGACCTAAAATAATAACAATAAAAAAAACAGTAGTTTTGAAAGTTAATTAGCATTATAATCTGTTCTGTATACACCTAGTAGATGTGATGTTAAGATTAGAACATGTGTTTATATTACAGTTATTGGTACAGAAATTACAAGAGAAACAGTTACGTATGATCTGTGCTTGTTCTGAGGCCGATGTTAGAGCTACACTCAACTTTCTTGTCTCTAAGATACAGAAATTGTAAGTTTGTAGCATCATATTGTACTAGTCAATCTAAGATACAGAAATTGTAAGTTTGTAGCATCAAATTGTACTAGTAAATCTAAGATACAGAAATTGTAAGTTTGTAGCATCAAATTGTACTAGTCAATCTAAGATACAGAAATTGTAAGTTTGTAGCATCAAATTGTTCTAGTCAATCTAAGATACAGAAATTGTAAGTTTGTAGCATCATATTGTACTAGTCAATCTAAGATACAGAAATTGTAAGTTTGCAGCATCAAATTGTACTAGTCAATCTAAGATACAGAAATTGTAAGTTTGTAGCATCAAATTGTACTAGTCAATCTAAGATACAGAAATTGTAAGTTTGTAGCATCAAATTGTACTAGTTAATCTAAGATACAGAAATTGTAAGTTTGTAGCATCAAATTGTACAAGTTAATCTAAGATACAGAAATTGTAAGTTTGTAGCATTGTACTAGTCAATCTAAGATACAGAAATTGTAAGTTTGCAGCATCAAATTGTACTAGTTAATCTAAGATACAGAAATTGTAAGTTTGTAGCATCAAATTCCACTAGTCAATCTAAGATACAGAAATTGTAAGTTTGCAGCATCAAATTGTACTAGTCAATTTAAGATACAGAAATTGTAAGTTTGTAGCATCAAATTGTTCTAGTCAATCTAAGATACAGAAATTGTAAGTTTGTAGCATCAAATTGTACTAGTAAATTTGTAACATTGAATATATGTAGTAAATATTATAATTATGTAGCTTTTAGAGATGGGACCGAATATTTGGAAATCTGTTAGATATCCGATTAAATTTAAATTTATTTTGAGCATTTACAATTATTATTGTCTCCGAAGGGCATTTTCAAACTCTAACTACAAACTTTATGGAGGAAACAAACGATTGTTGCAAATATTTTATGCTGCCAAAGTGGTTAGTGGTCCCCTTGTGTTCTTTATTGTGATCATGTCCAAAATCTCTTCCCAAAGGACATTGTTAGCTATCTCATTAGTATCAAAGTTAGATCAGGACATGTTAAAAGTTTCTCGTCAAGTATGTACGATGTTGACTCTAGTTTTTTATACTCTGTGTTTCAGTTGTAATTACAATTCTCGTAGTCCTCATTCTACGAAGATCGCTATTGCTGGTGGCGATGGTTTCATCAATTCAGTGTTACGTCCGTATGTTGAACAATTCTCAGCCAAGTCACCAGACTGGCAGAACTATGTCAAGTTCCTTATTATACCATTTGGTAAGTGAAGTTTTAGTTTACCAGCTAACCCTTTACTCCATGAGCTTTCCTTGTAACAATCCTATAGTGTCACTCAGTACTTCTAGTTGTTACTACTAGAATACTAAAATGCTGCTTAATGCACTTTGTTGTCATTATTAAATTGTCTATTTTCAAAGTCAATGTCACAGTGACCTTGACATGAAAAACGATTTCCTTTCCATAACTTGAGAATGGTTTGACCAAGGATCTTCAAACTTCACAATTATGTGAATTGGTCTTGCTTGACATGCAGATGACCCCCATTGATTTTTTTGAGGTTAAAGGGTCAAAGGATCAAAAGTTAATTACTCTGAACTTAGGTGACTAGTTGACTGCTGTGGTGGGCATTCATGTTTTACAAAAACATTTCTAGTTAAATAAGACATACAATGTTAAGCTGTATTACCATTTTGTTATATTAACATTTAAACTTATCTCACTGTTGTTTTTCCTTACTTGCAGGAAACTGTGCATTAGGTAAATATGTGGCCCATATAGACAGTACTTATAATAGTCTGTTTGGTGATTGGCTGTGGAAAGATACATTTGAACGAACAGACACATCATCTAACAAGTTAGGTAAGTCATACAGGATATTCAGAGGTATACGTTTTCACTCATATGCATGAATTGAAGGTTTTTTAGTGTACCAAAAACAGAGCTCTCTTTTTCTTGATTTTCCCTGTATAAATTGTCACTTTTGAAGATTCAAGTTTTTTCAGAATTTCTACTTTCACAGAATATACACTTCCAGGCTATGATATGTGAAGTAACATTTACATATATTACCATATAAAGAGACTACCATGTGATCTTTTTGTTCTTTTTAGCTCACCTGTCACAAAGTGACAAGGTGAGCTTTTGTGATCGCTCTTCGTCCGTCGTCCGTCCGTCCGTCCACAATTGCTTGTGAACACACTAGAGGTCACAAATTTAGCCTAATCTTTATGAAACTTGGTCACAATGATCATCTCAACAAAATCTAGGCCAAGTTCGATATTGGGTCATCTGGGGTCAAAAACTAGGTCACTAGGTCAAATCATAGAAAAACCTTGTGAACACATTAGAGGTCACAATTTTGACTTAATCTTTATGAAACTTGATCACAATGATCATCTCTATAAAATCTAGGTCAAGTTCGATATTGGGTCATCTGGGGTCAAAAACTAGGTCACTAGGTCAAATCATAGAAAAACCTTGTGAACACATTAGAGGTCACAATTTTGACTTAATCTTTATGAAACTTGATCACAATAGTGTAGTCACTAGAGGTCCCAGTTTTGGCCTGATCTTTACGAAACTTGGTCACAATGATCATCTCAAAAAAATCTAGGTCAAGTCCGATATTGGTTTATCTGGGGTCAAAAACTAGGTCATTAGGTCAAATCATATAAAAACCTTTTGTAGTCACTAGAGGTCACAATATTTGCCTAATCTGTATAAAACTTGGTCACAATGATCATCTTAACAAAATCTAGGTTAAATTCGAAAGGTGAGCGACCTAGGGCCCTTTGGGCCCTCTTGTTGTTCACTTGTTAATTCTTAGTCGTGTATGGTGGCCTCACTGCATTAATAATCACCCAGTACTAACTTTTAATGTTGCTTCCACCCTTTTCGCTGAAAGAGGAATGTCCCACCAGGTTCCGCTTTTAACACCACTAAAATTACCTTTCAAACTAAAAACCAAATTGTAAAGTTCACATCTCATACTTCAAGCATACCAAATATCATTACAATCTGACGTACATTTCTCTTTCACTGAAAGGGATGGAAGATACCTTAAACTCACTCTTCCTTAAGCAGAGCTACAGATAAGCTGCGTATTGGGGTAATTACCCAATTAATTTTCTTAAAAACCCAATATATTTTGAGAGGAGGGGGTAAGAAAAAGCAAATAGAAAATGATGTTATAGTGAAAAATAGTACATAAAAGACCAATTACCCAATAAGTTTTATTAAATACCCAATTAAAATTTGTCAAAACCCAAATAAAATTGAAACTTGGGGGTAAAATACCCAATTGCCTAAAACCTTATCTGTTCCTCTGCTTAAGCAGCTGGCAACTTTCAAGCAAAAGAAGGACATGACTGCAGCCAACGACATAAAACAAACATAGACCAGGAATCCAAGCAGTGTGAAATGAAATGTTGACTTATCAATGAATTTTGATTCTATTTCAAGCCCTGAGCTGGATGGAGAATCGAGCTACTAGTATGTATGCTAGTATATGTTTATAATACAAATATGTGAAAGTGTACCGATTATATGATTTGTTGCAGATTCTGAACAAGTATATGGAAGAATATCGAAATATCTGTCTGCCGCTGGCGGCATTGCTCAGATACCGATAGCTGAAGCCATGGTGATGTGTAAAGGCAAGGGGTAAGCTTAGTCTCATTCTCTTATAAAAGCTCATGTGGATTCATACCCATTGTGGAACAAATATTATGTTTAATTAGACTTGGATTTGTTTTGACAATTTGTGATTTTACGCTCATTTATTATCTCAATCATGGATTGAGATTTTGATTTGAAATTTGGAATATTAGTACATCATGAAAATATGCAGGTGAAGTTCTAATTTGGTTCTGATTGAATAATATTTGGCAGAGTTATACCCCATGCGGTAACCTTTTTTTCCAGTGGGTGCATTCATTTCAACTAGACACATTTAGTTCTTGACTTAGTGCCTAGTTCTGTGTTTGGCTGGTTAAGTTGAGTGCTGCCTTAATATTATCTTTTCACAAAACTAAGATGATAGCCGAAGAATTTTTTTTATTGATGGTATACCCTCTGAGTCTGTACTGCGTTCATTCATTGTAGAAATTCCACTTTTGATGACATAAACATAGTGTTATTATTGAGTTTGTTCTCTTTCTCCATACTTATGATTTCTGTTTGTAGGAGTGAAGATGAATCGTGTCAAGTTTTTGTTCCATTTTTATGTGTAAGTATATTAAACATTGTATCTATATATTGACTTGCCTCACTCAATGTTTAGCATGGAGAATTTGACGTGATCCTGACTTTTATGCATGTATATGTTACGAAGTTCTTGCGTTGAATATATAAATTTCCGTGAGCCAATCACACACTATTGGTCCTTTAGATTTGTGTTTGTATTAAACCTGGAACATCTTCGTCATACTTCCCACTTATGAAAACAGACAACAGGGTTTATAAACGTATACAATATATCAGCTGTTAAATTATTCTATTAGAAGATTGAGAGTCGGGTCAAATTCTCTGTGCTATACCACATCAGTATTTGCTGATTTAAATGTTAAAGGCCATAGTAACCTGGAACACAGATGTTTGTATGCCTGATTACTTGATCATATAGTTCTCAAACTTGGTAGGAAGTTTGATGATAACCTGCAGATGAAATCTGTTGCTTTGAGGCCAGCAGGTTGAAGGTCAAGAGTGATATTTTACACATCAAGTAAGTTATTGACGGCCAGACTTTTCTGAAAGAGCTAGAGTATCACACACGTATGCCTTTTATCACACTCACACATCTGTCTCTTTCCTCTAAGTCCGACTCCGAGGTCATTGGCCAATCTTGCAGGAAAAACCAAATGATCATGCACTTACGACTGTCTCGGTGAAACACAATCGAAAAAACAAGCAACATTGACAACCTACTTTGGGCATACATGCGGGTGTTCTACTTATATCGATGGTCATGTTGATACTTTTGACTAAATCATAGTATTTTATAGGCAAAATATCCATGATTTTCAGAGAAAATGACCCTTTAAACCATAATCTTGAGGGTCAAAATGTGGCTTTTTGGAAATTTTAAGGGTCAAAACCGCTACTCCCGGGTCAAACGGAACCCCTGTACATGTATTACACACATGTATTATCGTTACAGGAGGTGAAGATAGGATCCGTGGAATTGTTCAGTGCGTCTATAGATCTTGATGAGAGTCTACCTCAACCATCATTGTCTAGTTCACCACCACAACAACCTGCTAGTCATGTAGAGAAAGCTCAAGGTACACCACCAAACTCACCTAATGTTGGAGGAGCTGCACCTTTTATAGGGTAAGTTCATCCACCAAACTTACCTAATGTTGGAGGAGCTACACCTTTTATAGGGTAAGTTCATCCACAAAACTCACCTAATGTTGGAGGAGCTGCACCTTTTATAGGGTAAGTTCATCCACCAAACTCACCTAATGTTGGAGGAGTTGCACCTTTTATAGGGTAAGTTCATCCACAAAACTCACCTAATGTTGGAGGAGCTACACCTTTTATAGGGTAAGTTCATCCACAAAACTCACCTAATGTTGGAGGAGCTGCACCTTTTATAGGGTAAGTTCATCCACCAAACTCACCTAATGTTGGAGGAGCTACACCTTTTATAGGGTAAGTTCATCCACCAAACTCACCTAATGTTGGAGGAGCTGCACCTTTTATAGGGTAAGTTCATCCACCAAACTCACCTAATGTTGGAGGAGCTACACCTTTTATAGGGTAAGTTCATCCACCAAACTCACCTAATGTTGGAGGAGCTACACCTTTTATAGGGTAAGTTCATCCACCAAACTCACCTAATGTTGGAGGAGCTGCACCTTTATAGGGTAAGTTCATCCACCAAACTCACCTAATGTTGGAGGAGCTGCACCTTTTATAGGGTAAGTTCATCCACCAAACTCACCTAATGTTGGAGGAGTTGCACCTTATATAGGGTAAGTTCATGTAGAGAAAGCTAAAGGTACACCACCAAACTTGGTTGCTTTTGAAAAAAATAGAAGATTTTTATGAACAATTGCTATAGATAGGGTCCTGAGCAAAAATTGGTTGTTTTTTCTCAGTCTGTTATCAATATTAATATTAAAAACCCCCCAGTAACTTTACCAATGCTTTCAAGTTTGAATGCACAGTAGTGTTGTGTCAACATTTTCGATCTTTTACATTTTTTTGACAACCACCCTATGGATCAAATTTGAATCTTTATTTCTATGTACATTTGTATGTGTTTGTAAAATTAATGATAGCATGTTTGTTGAGTGCTGATTTGAGGGTTGATATATTGCTCAACCATGGCCGAGTAGCTAGGGCGGTCGCCTTCGAAGGTTCAAATCCGGTGAAAGCTGGGTTAGAACTGCTGCGATCGGTTGGTGAGCCGCCGGCTAGTTAAATATTGGTTACTGTAAGCCCATCTCTGCCGGGCACCCGGCAATGAGAGAAGGTATTCGGGAGGTTCTGTGCGCACGAAAGATTGGTGTCTCTTTTGACTTAAATTGGCCCTTTCAATAGGGGTGACACTATAATAAACAAAAGCGTTTTATTGCAGGATAACTCCACCATCAGGGGGATACTCATCACGAGAATATGTGGATCTACAAGTGGATTATTGGACTATTGTCAATAAATCAGATTCCTCAGATAAAGCAGATAAGTCGAGTAAGAAGGATAGTAACAAGTGTTCATTGAAATCTGCCTTCAAATCTCTACAAGTGGTTAGATTGTCATCACATCATCCAATGCCGGCATTGTCAGAGAATCAGACAGTACCGTTTGCATTGATTGTTGTCACCCGACAAAAACAAAAAAGTATGTCTACATTTTTTCTATAATTCTTAAATAACTCATAGCCAAATATGTGTGTTACACATCTTTCACACAAAATCAAAATATATTCCTACATGAGAGAAAATTATGTCTTAGATAAATGATTGTTGAACATTATTGAACTGACTTAGAACATTTGTTTTTCTTAAGAAATATCCATCTTAGATTAAAAAATGTTTTTCTTAATAATATCTGAGAAGCATTTTGAGTATGTGCCTGGTTACACTTTAATCAGAGCACTTTACGTCCAAATTTGCATGCTTTATAACTGTGGTAAAAGGATCTACAATATCAACAATGAATCAGTAAATAACCTCATGCAAACCTTATCTGTCCCACATTTGTAGTTATTTAAGTATTATAAAGATTTCCAATATGAGCACAACATAAAGATTTCCGTAAGTACTTTGATAAAACAGTACTCAGGTGTAAGGCTGTGAATGTTTTCTATGTTGTCATGACATTTCTTCTATTTGTTACTATGACTACTGTTTATTTTCAGTCCGTATTGGAAAGAAGTCAAAAGAAGGGGAATCAAAAACATCAGTTTATGAAAGTATTAATAGATTGATATGTACCTCAAAGAGTTTGAACCAGTCATTGAAAGGTATTGTAACTTCTAGTATCCTTATTCCTGTGTTGATTGTTGGCATTGATAAAGATGTCACTAAATGTTGTGTCACGTTTAACTTAAAAAGTAATTGTGCTACAATCACCAGACCTCATCGGAATATTCGTCAGCTTGTGTTGTGCACCTATATATTTTTATTCAGATCCGACTAGCATTAGTGGAGTTATGGCCCCTGAAATAATGGAATTTGATGGAATTTTACTGCTTGTATAGTCTGTTACTGTGTTACAGTCATCAAACTTCATAGGAATATTAGTCAGAATGTGCTGTTGCACATCTAGTTATTATGTACCCCCCAACCCCCCCCCCCCCCTCCCTATCTTTGATGAGGGGGTATATTGCTTAGCACATGTCTGTCGGCCGTATAAAATGTTTCCATTCAATAACTCAAGAAAGCTTTGACCTAAGATCTTCAAACTTTACATGGAGGTTGGTCAGCAACAGTTAGATGACCCCCTGTTGATTTTGAGGTCAGTTGGTCAAATGTCAAGGTCACTGCGACCTTCACCATTTATGACTATTTGGCTGCCATGGGGGCATACGTCTTTACCAACATCTCTTGTTTGATTCACTTCAGACTCATCTAGTATTAGTAGAACTATTACCCTTGACATGGTCTACTGTTGCTCATGTGCTAACTGAAATCTTGTGTCTTATTGTTAGGATGGGGTGTTAGGATTGGGAATTTTGCCTCAGTAGGACACCTGAGTTTACCAATAGTTTTATTAAAGAAACTACATATTGTTTTACCTAATTTCAGTCACTGTGGATGGCATTGATTGGCTGGGTGTGAAATTCTTCCAACTCTCGTCTCAATGGCAGACTCATATAAAGCACTTCCCAGTGTGCACATTTACTACAGACTTTGGACCAGTCACATGATACATGTTGTCATAGAAACCCGGGTTTTTAATGTTTTATTTAAAGATCTGACCTTGTGTGAAGGACAGGGTTTGTTATAAGGTTGTCATGGATACTGTTACAGTAACCAGTCCATATTATATTCAGATATGCTACTATTGTCATTATTGATGTAATATTGTTTGTTTAAACAGCAATACTTGCCATGTAATAGATGTAGAATTATTTGTTGAAGGACACACTAAATGTCGGATAATCCTATACGCCGATCATATGATAGTGCCATTATTGACTATTAATTCATCAATTTCTGGATTTAGTGCTTGAGTATGATTTAGGAAAATCCTTATTTAAGTGTTTTTAACCGGCTCAAATTGTCAAGTTTGGTCGTAATTTTTGTAATTAAAGCTGTTGATCATTTTGTAACTAAATTCATCTTGTCAAACGTAATTGTCTACCAGTGTTGCTATTCAGTGAAACCACCATTTTATGTACCTAGTGCTTTAATGATTCATGTGCTATATTATATTGATATATGATAATAGGCCTCAATGTTAGTAGGTTTATGTGTTCAGTTTGAAGTGCATTGTTTTATCCATACAGGGTATTTTCTCATTCTGTTTATTTAAAACTTGTTTTGTATGAATCAGCAGTGAGCTGTATAGTAATATGTTGATCCGTGAGCTGTTAACTTTCAGTCGAGACTATTTTCATGACAGATACAGACATTTATCTAGTCACTTCCGGCAATATCGGCCAGATAACAGGCTGATGTATAAACGTGACTTTATTAGAGGGTGAGGTTTTGCTATCCTTAATGTACAGGCTGATGATAGAACCGACCAACCTGTGTCTATAACATTATCAAGATAAGTGATGCCGTCTTGTATTATGACATCATTGAATAGCATGACATTTGGTTTGCGTTAATGAAAAAGGCAATGGAGTCCCAAGTTTGTTCCCTTACTAGGCAGATTAATAGAATTATCAGTTAGATACATAGATGGTTTAGAGTGTATCGGGAATTAATCTGCCTTGCCAGATAAACTTTCTTATCCCTGTACTAATCTATTATTCTCTATGTACTATAACGTCTATTGAGTCTTTGCATAAGTCTGATACATTGAAATGTTGCATGTAGTAAAATCAAAATGTTGCATCATCATAATTTTCAAATAATCACCTTAAAACTGTAATTGGTCTGTTTTCAAGTTGAATGGTTGTCTCCTGACACACCTTAAAACTGTGGTCTGTTTCTGTGATCATTATAAACCTGTAGGTGGACAATTGTTAGTGATGCTGTTGATTCTATGGCTCTTGTTGTGTATTTAGATCATAAAATAGAATGATAGAAGTACAACTGTTTTCAGCAGCATACTGATGTAGTCTATCTATTGTATTCAATACAATGTCACCTGTTTGGTCATTACAAACTTCAAGGCATATTATTTACAATGTTTAATTCCTTATTATTTTACAAAAATGTGCTGATAATGAAAATGTCAAATTCTTACAATTGTATCCATCTAATATTGCCCTATTATTAGTGTGGACATAGCACTTGATATGTGGAATAATTTTTGGCCAAGTCTGCAAGAGAAAATCTGTCAACTCAAAGATAAAACTACTCTAAGTTTTTTTATTCTTTGACCAATTTAAACGAAACATCCTGAATGCTCAAACTGATGCTGAGTTCTATCCATGTGACTGAATATTTTTGTGCAAAAGGTCACAGTTTTTGCCCTAAATCAACTCATATGCCTGGATTAGCAGTTGCAGTCTTTGCCGAAATTATGTCACATACTATGTGTTATGTGCACACTGATTATAGGTGTAAATCATCATGTTGATGTAAGAGTGCAATGACATCTATTATTCCTGTGATATGTTTTATAATGTCATCATGTTCTGTTGAGTTCCATGTATGCATTTAACTGTATATCTTGTGTTTTAATACTCAAGTATGTGTGCTTTATTGTTGAATAATATATTGATGTGTGTATAAACGATGATTGTTTATGTGTAAATATCGATGTTTTATGTATATATGCGATGAAATAGCCCCTGTTGTTGTGTACATACTTTCACTCTTGTTAAATGTTATTAACCATACCCTTGGTTACCCTGCTACTTCAATGAATTTTGTCTACATATCTAGAGAATCCTTGAACCTACGGTCCTTACAGATGAACCTATACTGCTTTTAAGCTCAGCAGGTAAAAGGTGAAGGTCTCAGAGGCCTTTAAAGTTACTCCTGGGTTCAAAATCACATTTAAAATTATTTAACTCCAACAACACTGCTTTCTACCTTAAATAAAAACACTTTTCACCACATATTACCAGAAAAGAGTTACATGCACTACAAGAAAATTGCATTTGAAATCTATAATTTATTTCCAGACGGGCTAGTCTCAAAATACAATGCAGAGATTTCTGAAGTTAACCATGTGCTTTTCCGTAGTCTTAACACACTAGAGACCTCGTGTAAATATTTTTAACTGATGTGTTTTAATGTTGCTATCTCAATTGTTATTAGCTTTTGGATTAATTGAGCAGGATTTAACTTTTAAAACTGCTTTTATTAATGGTTCTTGCTCCTACTACAAACATGTTTTGTAATACAGTTAACTCCTTGGATGCTGGAACCACTGGTGTCCAACAAGTTAAGGTGGAAAGTGACTTATAAATAATTTGAGGCTTCGTTTTCATTATTGGTACATTTGGAAACTTGAAGTTATTTGACATTCAATGGTGCTTCTTGTACGGTGTTAGCATCATTAATCTCGTCGTGAACATGACCACTTTTGCATTCTTTTTACATTAATTTAAGGTGCCCTGATGATTAAATTTGACAGTACAGACTTGTTTTAAATGTCACATCATAATTTGATGTATCAGCAGAAATCTGTGATTATTTTCTACGGGTCTATGGGTGTAGATCTAATGTCTCAATCTGTTTGTGTAGAAACATGGATTTTGCTAATGTCAATGAAGGGGTGATAAAAGGCAAAATTTTGCTTCCACTTTAAATGTATTATGGTATCAGGTTTCTGACTTCAGTCTGAATTTGTAATCTGTTTTATGGAACCTTTTTACTGTAAATAACTTTTTTTCACAAGAGTTTTATTTTCGCTAATATTTGTGAGGATGCTGATACGTGAAATCATGAAAATTTCACAAACAAAGTCAACATTGGACATTGTCAATGATGCGAAATCAAAATTCTCGCAAAATCTTGAAATTTTCAAAAAGATCGTGAAATAAAAGTTACATGAAAATCAAGCGGTTTACAGTATTTCAACCAAAATTTTATGTTGTGGTAAACTTATGTTGTTTGATTATGTTGTTGGACTTTTTATAGACGTTGGATGTTTTACTAATGTAACATGTTCTCCGTGTAGGAAGCATTATATCAATGTTGTGCCATGGTTGATGTGTGCTATTGACAATTGATGTGTTCAATTAGTGGTGTATATTAAAGATTGATATGTTAAATAAATCAATTTGATATTGTTGTTCAGTGGTGCTAGACTCATGTTAATGAGTAAAGGAGTTCATTGAATAAATTCGGAGACAAGACGCCAGTACTAATAATGTATATGTGAAAACTTAATATTGTCAGCATTTTTTAATGGCTTGTCAGGTGGATAAAGTTTAAATACATATGTTTTCTTCTAACTTGTGTCACAAAATGTCTGTAGCCAGTATCCTTTTATACTCAGTGTTGTAATTATTTGACACAATATCAATAAAGACTCTCTGTATGTAATGTCAGTGCCATACAGTTAATTTCTTCATCTGAATTTTTTCGGTTTTTGGTCTAAAATATTGCATTTGACTTATGATGGCAACAGGACTGTATTCATGCCTTGTATATTCAACGCATCTGTCACTGTTCTGGCTCAACTCTCGAAATGTAACTTTTTAGCCATAAAGCATGAGCATTCATTGTACATAATCTGTGCCGGTAACTTCATCATTGTAAGATGTAGAATATGAGGGTTTATTCATGTACATGGGAATCGATCATGTGTATATTTTATTCTTTATGTGGGACACTCAGATTGAAGTCATTCTTAATTGTACATTTTGTGATTCTTGCTGTTGTGATGTCTGCTTGAATTGTCACCGTAATTTCTGCCAAAAATCCCATTTTAAGCAGTATTATTTAACAATACATGATTTGAATATTTTGTTTGTTTTGTCCATTATAGGACCATTAATTAGTATTTTGCTGACTTGTCTTTTATTATTTGCTTGTAGTGAATGAAAAAGATTGAATGTAGTTGTTTAGTTACAATTTTTGTTGATAGTAATTTTAATTAATATTGTTATGAATCATTCTCTTATTACATCAGGTGCTCTTATTATTAAAAGCATCGCTTTGAACTATGTAACCTTTAATGCATGTTGCAGTTTGTGTTCTCATATTTAAGTATCCATCACCCAGGTTTCACTTACATTCTGTTAATTCTACCATACATCTTCAACTTGACTATGTATATATTCTGAACTGAATTTGATACTAAGACATATGTATATTAAAGCAAATTACAATATTTGCCTCCCTGGTTGACAATTATCCGTCATTTTGAAGAACACTCAACATGTACATTAACGGGAAAAATGATATAAAGGCTATTAAACAACTATATTGATATCTTAAAAAAGAAGCTGTGATGTATGAATTTCCTAGCCACTTCCTTAATTATCACACAGTTAAGAATTTTCTTCTGTCAAATGATAATCAGATTTGCCCTTCAAAATGGCCGACATTTCAAAACAAGGGAGGCAAATATCGTAAATGTGGAAACTATGTATGGATTGTTTCTGTGAATTCTGAATTCATGAATGTAGAAGTCTATGTGTAATTAGCAATTATAGTAAGTTAATGAGTTTTGCCTAGTCACTATTGTGTTGGCTTTAATAAGTTTATATAATAGTAGCTTATCCCCCCCTCTCCATGGAATTAGTGGCAAAGTGTAATATTAGCTAGACAGCCATTAGTTAGTACAATCATTTCAGCATTTTGTTAACACTATTTGCTGGAATTATGTTTTTGTGAGAAACAAATGCACACTTATTATACTGATGATAGTTCCATATGTACAGTATTTACAATTATTGGCAGATTCTCAAACTTTAGCAGATATGGCCGGGTTATTTAAGATATGTAAATTGTACTGCCAACAAAAAACGTATTGAATTTAAATGCTTGAGTGGTTGTCTGTGAATGTACCATGATTGAAATAATCCTGTATGTCTTCTTGTTACATGATTTACAGTTGTTGCTTTACTTACATTCTATCACATGCTACTATAGTCTAGTGTAATGTTAATTTAATGCGTAGGTTCCGATGAAGTATTAAATTAGAAGAAAAAGATTAAGGTCTGCATAAGTGATTAAGACAGTGATTCCAACAGAAATTCTAACAGAACGATACACTATATCAGTCATTAAACAGCAGGGTACTGTTTTATCAAAGCACTTACGAAAATCTTAAAGTTACGCTCAAATTTAAATTCTTTATAATTATTTAACAACTGCAAATTGGTAATGGTTATGGTTTGTTGGGGGTCAGTAATGGAAACATAATTAGTATGACAGCTCCTTTTGCCACACTTTATAATTGCAAACAATGGATGAGGAATTTCAATTTGATCGTAATTTTACGATTTCCGTAAATGCTTTGTTAACATAGAACCCAGTTCTGCTCACTATCTCTCATCTATGTTCAAATCTGAAGTGATAGGATAGGATTCTGTTAGAATTAGAATCCCATTTCATGCATTTATTCAATAATTGATATACTTGGTTTGGTTGAACAATAATTTGAAAGGTTGTTGACAGTGTATACTGTTTATGACAGTGTGTATTATTGCTGATGGTATATACTATTGTTGACAGGATATTTGTTTGATGTGCCAGTGTGTACAGAATTGTCAACATTTTATTATTTATTTTGTAAATTTGTTCATGCGTTATAGTTGTATATTACATGTTCATGTGTTATAGTTGTATATTACATGTTCATGTGTTATAGTTGTATATTACATGTTCATGTGTTATAGTTGTATATTACATGTTCATGTGTTATAGTTGTATATTACATGTTCATGTGTTATAGTTGTATATTACATGTTCAAGATTAGTATTGTATTCATAGTTCTAGTATTTGTATAAATTCGAACAAATTGTACATTATTTCCTTTAGTTTAAGGTAGTATTTATGTCATATGAATTATGAGTTAATAAGTTACTTTCATACTTGCGCATATTTGTTAGAACAATTTCTTAAACGAAAGCAAAGACATATTAATTACCTGCACTTCGACTTGCCATTTACTTTTGTGGTCTAAATAGAATGGTTTTATGATTTTATGTTTTAATAGAAATCTAATGCTATCTTCAGTGACAATTGTTTAAATAATGTTTTATTTGTACGTGTTAATGCAATAGTATGTATAATTATGTTTACAATACAATATGTATTAATACAATACAATCTGACTAATAGTACATGATCCTCCTAACTCGGAAGTAAGATCTGTTGATGACCTGCTTGAATGTGTCAACACGTCAATACAGATTTTCCTTTATTGCTATTCTTAGCCAAGAACCCATTAATTAATTAATTAATTAATTGCACCATGCCTTATTAAATAATCTTGGCATTATATAAAAATCTGGATGAAGATACAACGCATGTAAAGTCTGTCATTTAAAGAAAGCAGGCATTATAAATGAATCAAGGGGAGAGTTAGAAATTTATATGTAGGTGATTAGTAGGCGAGTTGAGCTATAGAGAAAATAATGTTTATTATTATTATTATGAAACATCACCTTACAAAGTGACGACATTTAGTTTATCAATACATCATTCTAAATATAGATTATTTTACTTTCAAAATTCTGAAAGTGAGGTACTGATTGGCTGACGTCAAGTTCACTTGAAGACGATTTATAAAGCATTGTCTTTGGATCTTAGTTTTTAGCTTAGTGTTGCGTATACTTAGGAGATGAAGGAAATGAGATTGAATGTAATTTATAATAATGTTTGTAATGTGCAATAATACTACACTAGTAAAGTTTGAGGTAAGATATGTTTGACAGTACAGTCACTAATCTGTATGAGAGACAGCAGAGGTTAAGTTATTTATAATTATATATTGTAATAACATTAACTGTATGTAATACTGTCTACCTATTAGTAATCTAATTCTGAAGTAGCGATATAATTTGACAGTTAGCTCTCACAGTAAGTGCTATGTCATATTTGTTTGTGATTACCTTTCAGATAGTATTTCAATTCATTGCAGAGAAAGTTGAAATAGTTTCTGTTACTAGTATCTGTTGTTTAATAATATGGGTTGATTAAGACAGGTGTATACTTAATTTAGGTGACCACTAACACAGGTTTGACTGTAGTAATTTTGTTTGGTAATAACAAATGATCAGCCTCAAAACCATTGGTCAAAGTTTTGGAGTTGTCTGGCTTGTAGTACCAAACAGATTGAAATCACTAAAGTCAAAATGTTTTTAATCTGAGCATTTTTAGCAAAAATACATTTATCAGATAATTACGTTTCTGTATAAATTTTATTATGTTTGCTTTTCATCAGAATGTTTTTTGTGGGCATTGTTAGTGAACAGATCTGATAATACTCTCTTTGTACATGCTTTCATACCCTGCATTATGTTCAGTGCTTTGATTGGCTGGATAGTGGAAATAGATTTGTGACATTAATGGTTACATTGATGTTGGCAGCTTGTAAATTTGATAAAACATTCTTTACTGAAAACTGAGCCACTGTCATGTTGTTTGATGCTGTCAATTCATGAGTTATTTTACCATTATGTAGGTACTAAAGGTTTACCATAAATTGTATAATTATGTATAATGCAGCTCTTGCTCAAGCTGGGGTAGATGCAACAGTTTGTAATTCATGAGACGTGAAATTTGTGGTCATGTTTTACAATGAAAAGAGTTATAGTAATGTTGCAGAGATGTTGCTAAGTAGAGGGCTACACTCGTGAGGTTGTACTGTTAAATCAGATGGTTATATTCACCGCTGTGGCATGAACTTGTGACAGAAGTGGTGTAAGGAATATGTCATGGTCAACACTGGTCATCAATACTTCTTGGTGTCTCTTGGTACCAGGCTTGAACTCCTTTTGTTTCCCTTTTCCTAACAAATGTATTCATTGGTTGGAATGTTTGGTACAGAAAATAACTTTTTTGTCAGTAGGACTCGAGTATGAGAATTTCCATCAGAATTCGACAGATTGTGAAACATTCGGGGGTCCTACAATTCCAAAAACCTGGATTGCCTGCTTTATAAAGAATAAACTGTTCTGCAGAAGATTTATTGAAGTAATTTGTGTTTTTGTATAGGTATTTGTACTAATGGCAGCCGAAACAGACTGTCGTCTTATTTTCAGGATGAAGCATCATGTCTCAGTAGGACCCCTTGTTGCTCTTAAACTGTCCAATATAGTCAGCCTGCATTCCCTGTAATACCACCTGTGCATCAACATATTAGGTATAGGGAAAAGTAACCAACATTTCTGCTATTTGTTCCTGTTAAATAATGTATGGTCTTAAAAAGGGTACGAAGAATATTTAAATTTGGTCATTGAGATTACATGCTATGACCCCCATTACCCCATTGTTGCAATGTTCCAGCTAATCATTAGTGTTATTGATATGCTTGTAAATTAGCCCGAGATTAGATCATTATAAATCAAAGACTTGATTATCATACCGTTATTTCCAAGTAGTAAAACTTGGGAATTTTCATTTTCAAAAATCTTATAATCATTTATAAACATCCCTATACAACCGTTGTAAAGAATATGTTTGTGAACGAGAATGTTTCTAGATGTTTTCAAGAAAATGAAGATGTCAGGCTGGATTGAAATATCAGTCCAGCATGGAAGTAGTCCCTGTACATTGCTTCTTAGTTCCATCGGAGAATTGTAGTTTTCATATGATTATGACGGAACTGAAAATTGATGTCATACTCGGATGGAACTCGGGATACACAACATCTGAGTTTGGTCCAAGCGTTACATCAGTTTTCAGTTCCGTCAGACCCGTATGAAAACAGTACAATACTTCGACAGAACTGAGAAGCAGTGTATCGGTATAACTACCATGTGCAGGAAGCTATGATAATCTAGGATTTTATTTATTTTGGCCTCCACAATTTTATTTTATTTTATTTTAAATCATAGTGGTTCTGTTTAGTTTGATTATCATCCTATTTTACTTGTTGTTACAATGTATTTCCATGTTTAGAGATGGCAATATAACTTCACGTGGCTTGTTGTTCTTGTGTTATGTTACAGTGTCTCGGTGATGTTAAACATTTTATGTCTTATAATATATATGTATGAATAGAATACAGTTTTTGTTACTTTAATGTGCATTATCATGTATTAGAACATTTGCTTGAAGAAATAAATAATTCAGTGTCACTTTTACATATGTTTGTGTTTTATTTGTTATGCTGTGAACAAATTGAATGTAAATGGTTGGTGAAATAAGGTTAAGGGCACTCCCTGCAGTTGTTTTGCCCCCTTCTAAGAAGAGGACTAGTGCTTATTGTTTAGCTAATGTCGGTCGGTTGGTCGGAGATCCTAATTATAGAATTTTTTAAAACTTTTAAATGTTAACACAGTATTATATTATAAAATCAGAATAATGTTTCTGTTTTGTGATGCCAATTTTGAGTCTAGGCTCCCACAGAGGTTAACTCAAATACACATGTCAATATTTGAGATAAGATTTAGCTCAGATTGAGATGCTTTTGGAGATTGGGGCCTATTTTTGGTAGAGTTACTGCCCTTGTCATAGAATTTTCAAAAAGGCTGTGTCTCTAGCCCAAGATGTGTGCATAGAAATATAGTTTGTAATAATGACATTATGATGTTACCCCTTCAAATACATATTAGGCTACCAAACATGTTTGTTAGCGCGATTTCTCTCCAGGTATGTACCTATAAGTACAAGGCACTGCAAACTAGCAACACGTGACATTGCAAGCATTCAACCAATGTTAGTTCATGCAATTCCCTAACAGCTGTCATATTCTGTAAAACGTCTTTATAATTATTAATTACATGTGCAGTAAATTTATTTTGAGATGTCAAGGTGCATAATTAATTGTAAGTGAGCGCTCTACAGTTATATTTGGCTAATGATAAATAGTGTGTGCACTAACCGTGAAATTTATGTGCCTGCGACAGCCTAAATAAACTAGACCATACTTAATTTACAATTATAATTTTAATAATAAATTAATTGCAAGAATGTTTCACGTCTGACAAATAGGACGTGGCTTGGACTTAATGGTGACTTAGTGAATTATTTCATATATGCTCTAGTCTTGTAGATAACTTCTGAAGATTTCTGAGGATTTATCACTTTAGATATACATGTATTCATATGCACATTCAATTTCACCCACTCACTCAGATACTTCTCTGACTGCAAACTGCTTGAAGAACAATCAGGAATAATTTACTTAGGTAAAGGTAAGTAAATATGTTTGTGCTTTATATCATTACAAAGCAGCTTGATTCAATAACTAGTGACAATTTATTTGCCAAGCAGAGAATATGGTTCACTTGTTGATATTAAATGGACCAAGTAAACATGTGTTTTTTGCAGTTTAATAAACTTTATGCACTTCATTGTTGATGCTTCATTTTATACAATACAGAAAAAGTAAATGAGGCCGAGGCTAGGTTTAAAAAAATGCTTTACGACATTACAACTTTGTAAATGTCGCGTCATGACATTTTGATTTAAACATTACTACCTCAATCAAGCCTATTGCTATAATACCAATTTAAGGGCAATTGAAGCATAAAATGGAAAGATATTTTTTTTAATTTGTGGTGACAAATCAAATTTGATTTTTTATGCACCGGCATCTACTGATGCAGGAGGCATATAGTGATTGTCTGTTCGTCCATCAATATGTCTTTCGGTCTGTCCGAAAATGTAAGTCATATAAGAACTTTCAAGTTGTTGAAACTCAAAGAATTTTGAAGTCCATCAAGACATTACTTTCTAACTTGGCAAGGTGGCATACCTGTTTACCATCATAAACACCTTACATTGTCAAAGCCATGTAATACTATCCAACATTTCTACAGAGTTATAGCCCTTGATTGACTTAGCTAGTTTTTATGGACAAGGCTTCCTACGAGACATAAGCGTTTATTGAACGCAGTCTTGTTTATTTTTGGTGACAGATCTTTTTTTATTTTCTGTTAATAAACAGAAAAATTTTCATGCGGCTATGTCACGTTGCTATGGCTATATTATTTCTGTTATCACAAATATCCTCTATTTATTAAAATACTGTTATGTAGCGGATTACTATGTTCATCACTACTGTAGGTTCTATAAAAAGGTAATGGTATTTCATTAAAAAAAAACCACTGTTTAAGTATCTCCGCCTCCTCGATAGCCTAGTGGTTAGGCGTTTCGCTTCGAGTGTGGGAGGTCTCGGGTTCGATCCCTGGCCGCGTCATACCAAAGACGAAATAAAAATGGTACCAGAAATTCCCTTGCTAGATGCTCAGCATAAAAGGGAAACTGGCTTCTGCTCTCATACCCTCATGGCGATGGATAACATCAGGAATGAGGTGTCGAGAGTAATTAATATAAGTTGGAAAATCTTGTTTTACAATCGACCTTAAATAAATTAGTATAAACAGTTTAACTAAGAACTTGAATTATTTCCCATTTTTAGCTATAACTTATCAGAGGTTATAAGTTTTCAAAAGTACACATTGTACACTTTCTGGTAATTAAACGCGATTCCGTTAGTTAATTCCCTTTGACTTCGATTCACATATGTAACGAGCACAATGATTGGTCAATCAATCACTGAGCTGTCAAAATGAAGTCCGACTAAAAATCAACCACCCATGTTTCGCAAAAAGCAACGATTGCTACTGTTAATTGGCAGTGTGTGGATCTGCGGGATTATATACTTTCTGTTCCAGTCATCGTCAGATGCTGTAAGTACTACTTTTGTCGATTTATTTGTTGATGAACGCTGTCGAAAGTCTAGATGGTTTGTTCCCACGTCACAAAAGTGGGTGGGGTACATGTTTACTATGTTTTCATTCTTACCAGTAATTCGTGATTTCTGTGACATGACACTTGCAATAGATAGACATGATAGTTATGTTAGTCTTACTCGGGTGTACTTCTTGCAATGTTGAAAATATACTCTTTTCTCAAGGTTCCAAATCCCTTTTACAAGTTTTACCGTTTCAGCCAATCAGCAGCTAGACAAGCTTGTCGCCAGTTGTTGCATCTTTTTAATTTCTGACTTATTTGAACTTCAACTTTTTACTGTCGACAATCACTTTATCGATTGTTATTGGAAGGTGGTGGTACAAGGAATTCCAAACCTTAGCTCTTTTCAAATAGATTCCTTGGTTCTTTAACATGCCGAGTGTACAGCAAAGATACACATGAATCAGGGACCTCTCGATCGATAGTCAAGAGTGTTATCCACTCGACCACCTTGCCACCAATTGTTTATGTGTGCCATTTGTAATTGTATGAATACTCTTGAATTTTGCATCACAACAAAGTCGCAAAGACAGGTGATATTTCGTATTATTTTAACTTATTGCAGGATGACTTCTAAATAAGCTAATATCTTTGGGTCTAACTCAAAGTTAAAGTTCAATTGAAACCTTCAATCTGACATGTTCACACCTTCAAGGCTTGGAAATCATAAACAATAGATATGAACAATTTATGTCTATCAAAGCTTAATTGGGACATCATTGTAAACTTTAATGGCTGTTGAAAATTTCTTAGTTTGGCAACAGACAAATATCACAATCAAAGTCTAATCATTGTAAACAATGGTCAAATAAATAGCACTGTCAATCTCTAATTTACATTATTCAAAATGTTTTTTAAATTAATTTTCTGCTAAGATGCCAAGCAACTAGAGACAGCAGGTTACGTCCAACTAGGCGTAATGAGGTCTAGAATTATGAAGTTTTTATTGACTATCTGAAAATATTATCTGTAAATTTACTGACAATTTAAAGACAACTTTCTATGATTCATGAACAGCAAAAAAACCACAACATTGTGAAGTTCCACAACTTTTTAATCACTTCAGCTGTTGTTTGCTTACTAAAATAAGTAAAAATGATGGCTTTGTATGGCTGAAATTTGACTTAAATTTTGCTGTTTCTAAAAATTTCCGAAACCTCCCATAATGCAGTAAAAGCCTTAAAGGGTTTTGATTAATGTGTACCTAGGATGTAGGTTTACCACAAATTGAATAAGTTTATTGTGACTTGCAACCTATGTTTCAATTCTTGTGTTACACCATTAAACCATGCAGAGGAAGCATAGTCAAAGTGACATTGGACAAGTAAAGCAACTAGTAGCTTCTTGGTGTGTCTGGTTAGGTATTCACTCTTCCTGTACATAAATTTCAGCCTTGCATTTGATTTCTTAATAACGGACCATGTAAAAGACAAACTCTGAGGGTGGTCGCGCCCAGATATTTGACTGATGTCTTAGACTCAATGCGTTGGCCATTCAGATTGCAAACGATATTGATAGAGGACTGCGACTTTTACCTCTCAGTCTGCTGAGACCCAAACAATATTGACTTGGTTTTACCCAGGTGCAGGGACAGCTTATTACATTATAAACCACTGACTAACTATATTCAAGTCCTGACCTAATTGGTTCTATATGAAGGACTTATTTTTTAGAGTACATGAGCATAGCCAAGTCGTCTGTATTTAAAAGCAGCTTGTTTTTAATAACAGCAGGCATGTATTTCTCCGACATTGCTAATGTAAGATTGGCCCATTGCTTATAATCTGATGTCAATAACTAGTATGTCACTAGGTCAAATCATAGAAATACTTGTGAATGCTATAGAAGCAGTATTTTTCATTGGATCTTCATTAAAACTGGTCAGATTTTTTTTGTCTAGATGGAATATGCGTCAAGTGTTTTGGTCATCTGATGTAATTTAGTAAATAAAAAGTTCTCTGGTCAAGTCACTATGAAAACCTTGTTCATGCAATGGAGGCTGCATTTTCTTGAATCTTAATCAGAAATTATAAATGATTACCAAAGGAGCATGCATGCACTACTAAGAAAGGTGAGCAACCTTAGGTTCTTTTGACCCTCTTGTTGGGGGAAGGATGCCTCTGTATGAATAAACTCAAATAACAACCATTCTCTAAGTATACGTCACCCACACATTCATGATTCCTGAAAATGCCTTGGTACGAAGACGGATGGAAGTACATGTACATTTGTACAAGTTAAAGAACAAATCTACCCATATTCTGTGTGTTCTTACCATAAGCAATTTAGTAGAAGTACTGTAATAAAATGCCCAACTGGCAGTTATTAAATTGTGCATTTGGAATGTATATATAGATGTACAAATCAAGAACATTTTTCAACCAACTTTAATCCAGTCACCAAGATGCTTGATTTTGTTCTGATTCAAATCAATCAATAGTGGCATTGATGAACCTGGATTAAAAACAAGAAAACAACAGGAACTTGTTGATATACTATATTAGGGTTGTTGCTAGTATTCGGGTACTGGGATATCCACGATTTGGGCTAGAAAATCGAGTACGAGTATTCGTCATCTCCGAGATCGTTGGATCGCGATCTTTGATATAAATACATACCCTATACAGATGGCTCATGAGTTACCTCAAGTAGTTTACAGGATAACTTTAAGACAAAATACTGTGACTGTGCAATTTGACAGTAAACTTTTACTATAAGTGAAGCTAGCAACATCATTGCATTTGAATAAATTATAGTCGGACAAAGTCTCATTTATTAAAGTTACTAACTAGAAATGAAACATTAATTTGTAATTCAATTAGATTGTTTACGTTATATCTTGAAAATTAAGTACATTTAGTCCATGCCAATAAACATTCTATTGATCACGCCATATGACGAACAGTCTGCAATGGCGGAACGAACGTACCGAAATCCGCCAGGCAAGTTCACATCGAAGGCGTGGCATTACTTTGGTATTTCCATTTAGGATGATAAAAAGGCAGTATGCAAAAGCTGTCTAAATGTATCATTAACTAGTCAATGGAGTGAGAAGACATTGTTGTTTGGTGTTATTTAACTTGTTTTTGTCGCTATGTCATAGCATATTATTCATTTTAAATGTCTTCATGCACCCTTGTTCATGTACGTACATTAGTGTTTCACAAAGTATGTGATGTTATTATTTAAAGTAAAAGGTCTCTACGGCAGTCTTTGTCTTCATGACATATGTAAGTGCTGATTCATGGTTCTATCTGTGAATCGCTCACCCTGACTCGTGGATCGAATCGGATCGGCACTTACCTGACGATCCACAGCCCTATACTATATACATTCTAAATCAACATCTAACTGACAGTGTACATGTATGTGCATTGTATATGGGTTGCTTAGGTTTACTGGTTAAACTTCTTGAAGTTGTTGCTTGATGGTGGGTGAGGCAGGTTTGAAATTTGAAAATTTGTAGTGATACGAAATGTACATACAGTAGAACTTCGATGCCTCGAACAGTACTTGCCTCGAACACCCTAGATGCCTCGAACTAGTTCTTCGGTCCCGGCAAAATTCCTACTTTATTCAAATGGTAAAACAGTAGATGACTCGAACAGTATCTAGGTTGAACACTCGAACTAATCGGACGGCCCCTTGCTATGATTTACCCGTAGATGAGTCGAACAATACAAGTTTTCGCACCTTTCATTGACTGTTGAAATCCATTGTTCGACCGCGGGTAGTCGGCGACAAGTTGTGATAATTACTGTACCAAACAATTGTTTGTGTTCGACTGCATTGTATAACACGTTTTTAAACATTTATACATCCATTAGATAGTTAATGAAGGCAGTCCAGGAAATTGTAATTTATTTATTTTAAATAAATCGGAATAAAATGATCATTTTTCAAAGTTTGTCAAAAGAATCTGTGACATTTCCATTTATTGATTTGTAGTCGAACTTGACCAAGGACATGATAGTATTCTGTGGGGCGCAGCTTTATACTCGTATATAAATATGCTATTTAATGAGAAACCTTACACGTGTCAACACTCGAATAACTTGTAGGAGATAAGTCAGATTTCATGTCAATTTGGTCAAACTATATTGTTTCATTATTGTAATAAATAATAATACAAACAATTATAGACCTATATTAGTTATACACATAAATTATGCAATATACACACACGATTTGTACGTGTATATGTACCGACATCAGTTCGAACTTATACTCATGCATATTCTTGGATACCATAGATGCCTCGAACACCCTAGATGCCTCGAACTATTTTCCCAGTCCGAAGGTAGTTCGAGGCATCGAAGTTCTACTGTAGTTTGTGCAGTTATTCAATCTTGTATATTTATATATACAGGAAGATGCGGAAGAGTTGCGGTACCATAAAGGATTCCTACCAGCTGAGATTGAAACAAATGCTGTAGTTGAAGAAGATAAACTTGTGTTTGAACAGCAAAAAAATGAAGAGTTAGAAAGAATTATTGAACCTCCCAAAAGGAAAACTCTTGTACCAGAAAAAATGTGAGTATATAGTACATTTTCAATGGTATGTTTTGTAAATGAATATTTAGGTTAAAAGCCTTGATAAAGCTTGTACATATTACCAGATCCTCGTGACCTATATTAGCATAACTCACTGATAAGTGATGGGTAATTGATGTTTTACATTGCTATATATGTCTGTCTATACAACAAGTGTCACTAGTATACTTTACTTGTGGTATACCACAAACATGTTTCTAAAAAACCTGATATTGTACGATTTGCTTGAGGAAATTGATATTTATTTTATGTAATAGCCATGTTATATATACAGATACTACATGTTAGTATAAAGGTTGGGTCAACACTTTACACACTTTAACACACCAAGAATAAATTAATACATTCTAACCTAACTCACTATTTCAACATTTAAGTGGGAACAGACCAGAAGGGCATCTAATGTGGACTCTAACCCAAAACCCTGAACTACTAGTTTTGTGCTCTACAAACTGAGCTTTCTAGTCTAACCCCACATCACTGCAGCATTTTCAAAATATGTAATAATGAAGATGTGCTCATAGCAATTGAACATCTAAATATTGATGTATATTTGCCTGAGTAAATAAACAACATTCTAATACAAGATATCTATATTACTACATGACTGTATAAAGTAATCCTCATAACGGTATGTTGGTTCATATTTTCAATGTTACTGAGTATTAGATCAGTACTAACTAAGTTCATGCCCTATCTTGCTATTGATTGATTGTTACTATGGCTGTTATATTGTTACTATGGCTGTTATTATAATGATGTTGTCAAAATGTATACTAATGATATGATCAGCCCTTAAGGCTAACACATTGACACATGTATTGTCACAGTCAAGGTGTCTTTATACTTGTTGTATATGACAAGGGATTGTTCTCTGATGTCATCATACAAGAAAGCTTGGTTTTATAGCCTCATGATAATGATTGTTGTGACTATAACCTTACTGATAAGAACATAAGGATTGTCATTTATATGATAACATTAGAATATGTGCACTTCGAGTTCAATGGATCATCTGAGATATAATTCTACAAACAGTTTATTCTATAAAACCTGGTTTTACCGGCACACTGCTTTATCCGGCACGATTATCTGGTCCGATGGAATGCCGGATAAACCAGGTTATACTGTATTGACAATGCAGATATACAATTTTATAGCAATAGTGGTTAGTATGGTATTGACAACGCAGATATACAATTTTATAGCGGATTTAGCTCAGTGGTAACGCACTGGGCTGTCAATCCAGAGGTCGTGGGTTCAATCCCTGGCATCGGAACTTGACATTTCTGAAATATTTATAATATGTCACGCTATATCTGGCCGTGTGGTCTGCGAAGTATCTGGAAGTGCCAGGAAGCTGTGTATCGGTGCTATACACCGGGCACATTAAAGAACCAGGCTGTCTATTAGCAATAGTGGTTAGTGTGGTATTGACAATGCAGATATACACTTTTATAGCAATAGTATGTGGTAGAAACAGTGAAACCTCAACACCATGTAATAAAGAAAGTCAGTCATATCATACATTGCTAGGCCATGGTGCCATGCAGTATATATTTGAATCCCACTATTAGTGCAAACTAATTAGTTAAGAGATGATCTTATATGGGGAGCAGCATCCCAGAGGTAGGGTGTACGCTTCGGGTTTGAGAGGTCCCTAGTTGAATCCCAGTCCGCACCATTGCTTAATTTCTCTGAAAAAGAATAACCCACATGCTCCACTTTCCCCAGGTGTATAAATGGCTACATAAGCCAATGCTCTGTGGCTGCCAGCGGCTCCTAGTGTAACAGCCGACTTGCGACTCTATGATTGGAGTGTATATGTACAGTCTTTTGAAGGGACACATGTCTGAAAATAGGCTTAAGCTGGGTACCTTTTCTTTTTGATCTGATTTTGTTAGATCAAACATATACAACAGTGCCTCTCAGGGATTGAATGAATGGCGTACACTTGCGAATAGTCACATGACTTAATTGTGTGAACTTTCCTGATGAATGAAAAAAGTTCACAATGGTAGTAAAACAGTGGTTTAAGGGACGGTATTACTGCTTATCATTCCATGTTAAATAAAAACCTCGCAAATTGTATTTGTCCTTGACCAACTTTATCACTCTTAATCTGTTAGTTCCCAAAACCTTATCAATATCATAGATATTGTGTCGGTCTCACCCATAAGTCAGTATACATCATTTAATTCATTATACTATATATGCTCACTTATAAGTCAGTCTTGCCCATATATCAGTATATATCATAGATACTGCATATGCTTACTTATAAGTAGACCTCTGTCATAAGTCAGAGTAAATATCATAGATGCTGTATATGCTCACTTATAAGTCAGTCTCGCCTATAAATCAGTATATATCATAGATACTGCATATGCTTACTTATAAGTCAGCCTCGGCCATAAGTCAGAGTCAATATAATATATACTATATAGTCACTAGTGTACTTATAAGTCGGCCTCAGCCATTAGTCAGAGTCAATATCATAGATACTGAATATGTGTATTTATAAGTAGGCCTCAGCCATACATTTTGTGTAAGTCAGAGTAAAAATCATAGATGCTGTATGTGCTCACTTATAAGTCAGTCTCGCCCATAAATCAGTATATATCATAGATACTGCATATGCTTACTTATAAGTCAGCCTCGGCCATAAGTCAGAGTCAATATAATATATACTATGTAGTGTACTTATAAGTCGGCCTCAGCCATAAGTCAGAGTCAATATCATAGATACTGTATATGTGTACTTATAAGTCGGCCTCAGCCATAAGTCAGAGTCAATATCATAGATGCTGTATATGCTCACTTAAAAGTCGGCCTCGACCATAAGTCAGAGTCAATATCATAGTTACTGTATATGTGTACTTATAAGTCGGCCTCAGCCATAAGTCAGAGTAAAAATCATAGATGCTGTATATGCTCACTTATATGTCTGCCTCGGCCATAAGTCAGAGTAATTATCATATATACTGTATATGCTCACTTATACGTTGGCTTCGGCCATAATTCAGAGTAATTATCATAGATACTGTATATGCTTACTTATAAGTCGGTCTCAGCCATAAGTCAGTCAATATCATAGATACTGTCTATGCTCACTTATAAGTCGGCCTCTGCCATAAGTCAGAGTCAATATCATAGATACTGTCTATGCTCACTTATAAGTCGGCATCAGCCATAAGTCAGAGGTTACATTTGGCTGAGAAGTCTTGATGTATATATGTATTCTTTTAGTAGAAACTTTCGCCCAGAAGAGTAAAGTTTCCAAACTTTGTCAATGGCATAGACACTGCAAATGCTCACTTATATGTCAGCCTCACCCATAAGTCACATGTTGCATTTGGCTGAAAAATCTTATTATTTATATTTATTCTTTTAGTAGAAACTTTGAACCGGAAGAAGTAAAACCATTTGATAACAAGAGCTACAAAAAGGAAGATGATGATGAAGAAAAAAATGATATCCCCTGGGAAGAATTCCCAGAAAGTGTTTATATCTCCAAGAAAGCTCTGAAACCAGGAGAAGATATATATGGTCGCAATAAGTTCAATCAACAAGCTAGTGATGATACCAAAAGTAATCGTGAAGTCCCTGATACAAGGCATCCACAGTAAGTTTTTGTTCTGGTTGTTACATGAAAAGAAATAATAGCAAATGAGACAGGGAGTTAATAATGAATAAGTTTCAGGGCTTTCATTTGACTTTTTGGAACTGCATTTTGACTCTTGATTTTAACAAAAGTACCAGATTTATGCTGAAGAGTCAAATTTACTTTACTTCTAATAAATAATGTTCTTGCAATATCTCGATAATTCTTTAAAATTGTGAGAGATACGAGTCATTTTGACTCTTCTATTTCAGAAGCTTGTAAAAGCCTCGAGTTCATGATACTGAAAATTAATACATGAAGAGTATAACCATATTTACACTAACTCTGACTCTATATACTGTAAAATCATTATTTTTCGAGGTGTTGAGTTTTCGTCGATTTCTTTGTTGAACTCGACCATGAAATATAATCCCCACAATAAATTGACCTCTCAAATTCAGACATGGGTTTACACTTTCATGTTATGTAATCAACAAATTTACAACCCTACGAAAATGCATTTTTGTCAATTCCATGAAATTTAATACCCACGAAAATATGTGAGTTTAAGTTCATATTATGTATATTACAGATGTCGAGGTAAAGCGTGGGAGACCGATCTACCACCTACCACAGTTATCATCACCTTTCATAATGAAGCTAGATCTGCTTTACTTAGAACCGTCATCAGGTAATCTTCTACTTATTTATGGAATAATATAATGTCCATCAAGGCATTGCTTTCAAAATAAGCATACTTGTTTACCATCATAAACACTTCACTGTAACATTGTCAGTGCCATGTAACACTATATAAATGAGTTTTTGACAATGGTTACAAGTCTTCCTCAGAGTTGTTGTCTCTTATGAATATGCATACAGAAAGCTGAAGTAAAAAAAATAATGATGTCAGTTCAATTATACTGAATCTGTAAGTACAGTGCAATTTTGTCAGATAACCACCGTTCACAGAATGGTCAGTGTTGGTACCCTAGACTTGTTGTGTTATGTTCACAGAATGATCAGTGTTGGTGCCCTAGATTGGTTGTGTTTTGGTCACAGAATGGTCAGTGTTGGTGCCCTAGACTGGTTGTGTTATGTTCACAGAATGGTTAGTGTTGGTGTCCTAGATTGGTTGTGTTATGTTCACAGAATGGTCAGTGTTGGTGCCCTAGATTGGTTGTGTTATGTTCACAGAATGATCAGTGTTGGTGCCCTAGATTGGTTGTGTTATGTTCTCAGAATGGTCAGTGTTGGTGCCCTAGACTGGTTGTGTTATGTTCACAGAATGGTCAGTGTTGGTGCCATAGACTGGTTGTGTTATGTTCACAGAATGGTTAGTGTTGGTGCCCAAGACTGGTTGTGTTATGTTCACAGAATGGTCAGTGTTGGTGCCCTAGACTGGTTGTGTTATGTTCACATGAAGGTCAGTGTTGGTGCCCTAGACTGGTTGTGTTATGGTCACAGAATGGTCAGTGTTGGTGCCCTAGACTGGTTGTGTTATGTTCACAGAATGGTTAGTGTTGGTGCCCTAGACTGGTTGTGTTATGTTCACAGAATGGTCGGTGTTGGTGCATTAGATTGGTTGTGTTATGTTCACAGAATGGTTAGTGTTGGTGCCCTAGACTGGTTGTGTTATGTTCACAGAATGGTCAGTGTTGGTGCCCTAGATTGGTTGTGTTATGTTCACAGAATGGTCAGTGTTGGTGCCCTAGACTGGTTGTGTTATGTTCACAGAATGGTCAGTGTTGGTGCCCTAGACTGGTTGTGTTATGTTCACAGAATGGTCAGTGCTGGTGCCCTAGACTGGTTGTGTTTTGTTCACAGAATGGTCAGTGTTGGTGCCCTAGACTGGTTGTGTTATGGTCACAGAATGGTCAGTGTTGGTGCCCTAGACTGGTTGTGTTATGTTCACAGAATGATCAGTGTTGGTGCCCTAGACTGGTTGTGTTATGTACTATAAATGTATGATGGTACTAATGACATGATGTTGGTTTGTATTTCAGCGTGTTCAGGAAAAGTCCGCCACACTTAATCAAGGAGATTATACTGGTCGATGATTTCAGTGATGATCGTAAGTTCTCATATACTTACAGAAGTCCTACAATTCAAGAATAATCAAGAAATACCGATTTGCTGCCCTAGATGGCTAGAAAGAATGAAATTTTTGGCTGAAAATAAAGTTATTTGATGAAAAAAGTCGAAGTATTGACAAAGTGGTTATTTGAACTTATAACAATAGAACAATGTTTGAACTGAGTTTTTGTTGTTTTCAGGATTGGATATCAATAGGACCCCTGTACCTATAGCATCAAATACATATTATGAATCTAAAGAAATTGAAGTTTATTTTTATGATACAAAAATAACATTATGCCACTTCCATATATATGCCAAAAAAAGTTACAAAAGAAAACATCATTCTTACTTGTACAACTTGTTTCATTTCGTTTAATATCAGGTACATTATAATAGAAATTAATTGTCATCATTGAATGAAAATTGATAAGACTTCTCGAATGCAAATAAATGCAATGTGTGTAGGTATACCCCCACTCGACTACACAACTATTTGTAAGGGGATGTATAATGGAGTCAGCTTGTTCATCCATAGACACATTAGATATAGATTTGGCATGATTTCCTTCAAACTTTCACAGATGAACAACATCTTCATGTTGAGGTGCAAGAAGGATATACTTTGAGCTGTAGAATGGGGGTATATTAGTCTGCTGAATGGGAACAGCTCTAGTTTAGAACAGATATAAGTGATTTACCGGTATAACTCTAGGTACAATGTTAGTAATATTCCCTTGAACGATTATTGACATTTGTATTATTCTATTTTGTCTAGCATCCGATGGGAAAGAACTTGCGAGAATGAAGAAGGTGAAGGTCATACGTAACAACAAACGTGACGGATTGATGCGCTCACGTGTCACTGGGGCTGATGCTGCCAAGGCACCCGTCTTAACATTCCTCGACAGTCATTGTGAATGTAATGCTAATTGGCTGGAACCTCTTTTGATGGAAGTCAAAGAGGTCAGAAAATATGTTGTTATTTATTGACCAATTCATGTCAAACGTATACATAACACATATAAAAATACTAGGGTTTCATTAAATATTATGTCATACTTAAATATTGATTGTATTCTTGTAAAGGACCGGTGCACCTATCTCATAGCTGACATTACTTACATGATCATTGAGGCACAAGTCCATCTTGAAATCTCAAGTTTAAGTTGTTTTACTTACAAATTATAGTATAGTCCAGTCAGGGTAAGAATAGAGTAACGCAGCGAGTCCACTGTTACGGTGTAAAACCAATTAGACCGGCTTATACAGACAGCTATAAGTCCGATGCTATACTGACATACTATATTCGCTCTACCAGTTCAGACAATGGTTGTAATTTTTATGTTCACATAAACGGCAACATCACTCTCACAATATTCTAACTGGACTGTAAGTAATCAATTGGTATCATTATTTGTAACCACAAGTGACTCATGTATTTGTATTACATGATAAGAGAAGAGTTGTTAGTTCTATCATTGATGTAATCATGTATTTGTATTACAGGATAAGAGAAGAGTTGTTAGTCCAATCATTGATGTGATCATGTATTTGTATTACAGGATAAGAGAAGAGTTGTTAGTCCAATCATTGATGTAATCATGTATTTGTATTACAGGATAAGTGAAGTGTTGTTAGTCCTATCATTGATGTGATCATGTATTTGTATTACAGGATAAGTGAAGTGTTGTTAGTCCTATCATTGATGTGATCATGTATTTGTATTACAGGATAAGAGAAGAGTTGTTAGTCCAATCATTGATGTAATCATGTATTTGTATTACAGGATAAGAGAAGAGTTGTGAGTCCTATCATTGATGTGATCAATATGGATAACTTTGAATATATCGGTGCTTCTGCAGATTTAAAAGGAGGTGAGCTGAGTATAGCTAATAAATTTATATATATTGAGTATTCTTAAGGTCTATGAAAACTCATTACTTATTTTGTATACCGTTAATCTTGAGGTTTTTCTATGCCAAATTTCACTGAAAAATATAAGGCGTTTTCGACTGGGGTGTTTTGTGAAGCAGGTTTTACTACTGTAGTTGTGGACAGGAACCAAACTATAACCTTCTCACCAAAACAGCCCTGCTGAAAAGGCCTATTGTAATTTAGAATGTTGTTGAAATGAACAGGTTGTTTGGTGAGGTGTCAACAATATTTGTGATCCTCATGTGACATCTTGCTTATAGTATTCTAGTGATGGTTATGAAAGTTCACAGGAATGTTAACCAGAATATGATGGTTTGATTTAACGGCCCACTACAGTTTGCTAGTTCATAGATAGGTTGTTTACGGTATTTCAGGTTTTGACTGGAATCTGATATTTAAGTGGGATTATATGACGAGTGAGGAACGAAACCAGAGAGTGAATAATCCTATATCCCCAATCAGGTAAGTGATGTATATATATATATCATCACTGATAATATACTCTGTCTTGATACAGGTCACAAATCACCCGAACTGAACAATGTCTTAACTTTCAAATATGTACGCAATGTCAAGGCAACGTGGGGACACCGGCTGATGAGCAGCAATTAATATTTCAAAAGATATTTAAAATTACTCAGCAGCCACCCGACGTGCTACAATCCCCCGATGTCCATCCAGCCTGGTTAGGCACAAAGAACGTCATCCGATGATAGGATTGGGTTTGTGACCCAGGTATAACCTAGGATAAACATAAACTCAGTATATCATAGAATATCAAATAGCTACACATTCAGTACAAGCTGAATATGAAGTCAATCACATTTTGAAAGTCATAACAGTCCTGTGCAATTTTGGAAATACTTTATTCATGCGAGTACAGGACTTCTGAATGTTGTGATTGACCATGTTGTTTTCATGTATTTAGGACACCAATGATAGCTGGAGGCTTGTTTACCATTGATAAAAGTTGGTTTGAAGAACTTGGAAAATATGATATGAAGATGGATGTTTGGGGTGGAGAAAATCTAGGTAGGATTATAGTGCATGCAACAAATTGATTACTGACATGCGTGGGTGAAAGTTAGCAGGTGCATGCCTGAACTTCAAGTTTTTGAGAGTACCAAAAAGCCTGTTTTTCTTTATTTTCCATGTATAAACTGTTAAAAATTAAGGATTTCAGGTTGTTCAGAATTTCAAACTTTCACCCATGTACATGTTAGCTTATTTTGTTTGTAAATGAAACTTGGACAAGACGTTATTTATAATGTTGGCTTGTGTTGACGATGGTCACTGGGTACTGTTTTATCAAAGCACTTTTTTCAACAACTCCACATTTGGGGACATAAATGGTTTGTATGAGATCTTAAGTGAATGATTATTAGTATTGCAAATCCATTTACCTCACATTATAGTCATAAAATATTTATAAAGAATTTAAAATTGAATGTAAATTTTAGATTTCCTTAAGTCCTTTGATAAAACAGTACCCTGGAATCAAATCACTACTAGGTCAACTCTTGAACCATATTGTAGAAGTCAGATTTTCTTCCCAATTGTCATAAAACTTTGCAACTATGTTTATCTGTATGAGATATAGGTTTAAATAAGTGGACTACTTTTGGTCCAGCAAAGGGTCACTGTGCCAAACCAGAATACTCTTGCCTATTTAGCAACAATGGGGGTGTAGTCATATGTGTTATATTATAAGACCAGCTGGTTTTCTTGTTTTAACTTTTGAATAAGGTTATATCGTGAACTTCACAATCCCTGAATATGCATTTTCCTCCTGGACATAATTCTCACAGATGTAAAGTATCTGTATTAAAACCAACATGTTAAGATAAGGGTGTTATACTTTGTGATCTTATCTCTTCATCCTGTACTACTGTAAACCTAGAAATTATTTCGCAGGACTTGGTTTTGCGGAGTTTGCGAGTGGTATAATTTAGCGAAATTAAGTCACCGCGAAAGTGCTAAAACATTAATACAGACACTGCAGGAAAATTAGTTAACAGTATGTCTGTGTGTTTAACACTTGACACATGTATCTGAGCTATTATTTGTTCCAGTCAATGTTTTAGTTGTTTATATTTGACAATCATTTATGGTATAGTCTATTTAATCAGGTCAATACAAACATTGCAATATCTTAACATTGTATTTTTATTGTTTTAAACATTTCGATTGAAGAAAAATGCAAACCAATACAATATTCACTAAGCTATATACTAATACACATAATGTCTATTGAAATAATACATCAATAAGAGAAATTGCAATATTTATATACACAATGTTCTGTAAATAAGTGACCGGCCTGATTAATCGATTTATACCAATCATTCTGTTTGTTCATGTATTTCCCTCCAAGATGTTTGTTCACGTATATCTTTTTTTGAGTTTGGAAATGTCAAGTGTTTTTTATGTAAATTACATGTACAAATGTATGTTATATTGTGGTGATGTAATATTGCAGAAATATCGTTCAGAGTATGGCAGTGTCATGGAACGTTAGAAATAATTCCATGTAGTAGAGTTGGTCATGTATTCCGTAAACAGCATCCATATACATTTCCTGGGGGCAGTGGAAATGTGTTTGCAAGGTAATTTCTTTATCGATTTTGTACCCCTGGTACTTAATTATGCCCCCTTCGAAGAAGAGGGGATATATTGTTGTGCAAATGTCAGTTGGTCCGTAGACCGATCAATAACTCAAGAACGGTTTACCTCAGGATCTTCAAACTTTGCATGGAGGTTGGTCTGACATCAACAGTAGAAGGCCCATTGCTTCTACCAATATCTTGTTTAAATCTCACATTATTGTGTGAACTCAGGATAAATTGTAATAAATCCAGCTATTTACACTAGAAACTTTTTTTGTCAATTGACACACATGATATATTTTCTAAAGCAATGACGAGAAATATTATTTAAGCGAAATAACTTATATTATCTTATATTTTAGAAACACACGTCGAGCAGCAGAGGTATGGATGGATGAATACAAGGAGTTTTATTATGCGGCAGTGCCGTCTGCTAAAGTTGTAGACTTTGGAGAGTATGTATTATTTCATGAATATATATACTTGTATACTATTCTGAGCTAAAATATTTGCTTAAAAATTTACTTTAACTTTCCGACATGTATGTTTAACCAGTTACAACATAGTTAGTAACCTATAAGTTTGTATATTTATCTTGATACTGTAGATAATGGAATAGGGGTCTGTGTAGTTACTAGTTAGGCGTTGAATACGAGATTCATATTTATTGCCATCTTTGGATGTGTCTTATTAGTACTCCTGGAGCACCTTAAGTAGATATCTAAGCTCAAATCATTATCAGAGTCTGGTCACATTGGAAAATAATCTCAACAAAATTCTGCAATATTTAAGATGAAATTTAACTGGGACTGAAATGTTTGGGAGGATGTGAGATTCAAATCCCACTCTCAGGGTGAGGGCCCTTTATACATAAGGGACTTCAAATATTTAATGGATAGCAACTGTCCTAGGCATTCAAGTTTAGTGGTGTCTTTCTGCGAGATGCCTAAAATAACAGAGAATCTTTTGATTCGCTTAACAAATGGTTAATATTTTGCCTAATTCAGTATATTCCAATGTAAATTTTTTAAAGATTTTATGAGTGGCTTGATCCTCGATAGCCTTGTGGTAGTGGTAGAATGTCCGCTTCAATGTGGGAGAGGTCCTGGGTTTGATCCCAGGCCGCATTATACCAAAGATGAAATAAAAATGGTATCAGAAATTCCCTTGCTAGACACTCAGCATAAAAGGGAAACTGGCTTTTCTTCTCTCATACCCTCGTGGCGATGGATGACATCAGGAATGAGGTGTCGAGATTGATAAATATAAGTTGAAAAAACTTGTTTCATAATCGACCTTAAATAAATTAGTGTAAACTAATGACTTGTATTTTTTTATATTATACAGTATAACAGAGAGGATGGCTTTGAGAAATAAGTTGAGTTGTAAACCATTTAAGTGGTACCTGGAAAATGTCTATCCAGAACTCAAGTAAGTATATACCATGTTTGTATGTTCGGTAGAATGTACTCCAGATTTGTGTCTGTTACCCGGGCCCTACTCCTGGACCTTTCCAATCTGTGTTTTGTTATGCTAAATGGTAAAAGGTGATGAGGATTCCATAGAATTAATCATAAAATTAAAGAATAAACAATTTTATCTTTTAGAAAAATGTTTTTCAGATATAATATTATCATCCAATAAGGATTCCTTGCTTTCCATATAATGTTTATTGCACCTTGTTTCAATACTGCTAAGTTTTTTCACAAGGGCCTACGTAGCATGAAGGTTTATCCAAATTACAAATAAGCACAAAGTCTGGTTAGAAGCAAAGAAAGCAGTTACTGTCATTGTTAATGTAAATTGCACTCTAGATATGTCACAACGGATGTAGAATAAGGATATTGTATCTAAAAAATAATTTAATGTTAATATTTAGTAAGATATTAAAAAAAAACACAATTAATGGGTTGGCGTAGGATTGTTGTAACCTTGTTATTGTACAGTTACTGCAGAACTGGCTTAGGTACTTTTAATAAACACCGATACTGTAAAATCATTGTTATTCCTTGCAGATAAATTTTCATGGATAACCATGACCACAAAATCAGCTCTACATAATTTCCATGGTATATTTCTTTAGAAATCCACAATTTTCTGCCACAAAAACTTTTCACCAAAATGCACAAACTGTTTGACGTTTTGACGTGTGAATATCAATGAGTTTACAGTAATTGTCACTAACTGGTGTATTGGATTTATTATTGTATCTATATATTATTATCAGATCACGTAGAATCTAGCGGAAGGTACGTGTTCATGACTTCCTCTTATTGTGTTCTAACTTGACCGCTTGTCTCTCATTCTGTATGTATCATCAGGCCTGCTAATTGTTTGGGTCAATATAAACTATTTCCTGGAGTGTAATCCCCCTATCTCTATCTTCATTCTTTATCCCCTCTCTGTCTATATTTTCATACTGTCCCAAACTTTTATTTATGTATTTGCTTTGAAACAATCAATTATTTAAGAAATAATGAATATGTATCTGTGATTTATCGTATAATAAAGCACAGTCACGAGTTTGGATGCATGGTTATTAAATCCCAAGTGCATAGCACGAGCGATTTAATGTACACATCTGAGCAAGTGACTGTGCTTTATTATAGATAAAACATATGTATATATTCATTATTTTTATCCTAACGTAGCCAATATTCCGCATTTGACAACACATCAAGACATAGTAATCACAGCACTATTTTCTTTCTCGGAGGAAGTTATTTTGCCGTAGCTGTGTTTTAACGGTAATTCATACACACTGTGGTTTCCTCTGTGTATATAGTTGAAACCGCTGGTTGTGTTAGAATATAGCATGTATCATATCAAGAGTATGACTTGTACAGCTTAAAAACCATTGATTTGGTGGAAATATGCAATTGAAATCATAGAATGTTCTATAGTTAAGAATAAATTGGTTGTACCGGTAATAGAGTTCAGATGTCATGGTTTTTCCCACCCTTTAAACATTGGTAGATAATCAAGCTGTTGGCCTTAATGGGGCAGTCACACTACAAGGTATAACTTCAAAGTATACCGTATGAAAGATAGTATATCTTGAACATTGAAGATAACCTGATACAAAAATCTGATGCCTCATTCGGGTGTATACTCTATGGATTAAGATCCTATGTTCAACTTATGGATAATTGATTTCTAACTTGTTAGTAGCATATGCATAACATAGACAACATTCAAAGGCATGTGACCGCTTGAGCCCAGTGTATTTCAAGTATTTATAACTATGTGGCACTTATGCACAATGTTACAAGGGATGTTCGAAAAGAAATGCAACTTACTCTACAACTTTTATTGACAAAATCATAAACAATGAAACGTACAGAAAACCTTCTATGAACTCTTCTTTGCACATTGCACAATAATTTAACTTTTTAGTTCAAGATTAAAGTTATGTTTTGTCATCTGCAAAAGGTACAAACTCATGCACTGTCATACGACTGACCACATAGGTTTCCTGGAAACATACCTATGGTCTACTGAATGCGATTTAAGTCTAGGAACTTACCGATAAATCTAGTTGCATACTAGGTCTACAGAATAGACTTAGTCATAAAGCATTTTCATGCCCTTTTCGTTCAAAAACTACCTTACAGTAGAAGCCGTGTGCGAAGAGGCATTTTCAGGAGAAAGGTACATATGGTCTATTCGATTAACACTTCGGCGCTTATGAAATATTTCTGAGGTATTTCCTGCACAAAATATCTATAGCACCTTGTAGCCTATTGGTTCTGGTTTTTGAATTGCAGGACCTTTGTGGGTGAAGAAAATCAAATATACTGTATTCCTAGATACTTTCGCGGATACAATATTTCGCGTTTTTCATACAGTCGGCATATTCGCGGCTACAAATTTTCACGGAATCATACCGCCTGCGAATTCCGCGAAACTTAAGTCGCTACGGCATAAAGGCATGTTTGACACATAATGCAATTTCAATAGGACTGTTTGTCATCACAATCCGTGTATACACAAATCAAATTCAATTGAATGTGATCTAAGATGACATGATAACAATTACGATGATCAATTAATCTCTTTATAACAAAGGATTTCATAGTGTTTTCATTAGGTGTTATCAACAAAAACAGGTAAAAGTTACAATTATAAATTAACCACCAAACATATGTTAAACAAATAAATGTGAAGTGATTATTGTAAATATAACTCCAGCGCGATAAATTGCAATACAAAAACAAACACAAAACCCGCTATATTTATCGTTTCTGAACATTTAGGAGCATGAAAACTTTATATGTTGTGCCAAATGTTTGAATGCTTTCATTGGTAAATGTTACGGTCCTTGATTTTAATCCATAACAAAAATAAAAGCAGTATTGTGTTTGTTTTTGTACTGCAATTTATCGCGTTGGAGTTATACCTGTACAGGAATACATTGACTTTAATCATGACAAAAACAAACCTTAGTAGAAGTATAATCAACTGAATGTTAACACCCCACCTATGTACCCCAGTGCTTGTTTACATTGAGCACATTACACGCTACGTCATAACAGCGTTTGTGTTTACACAAGCTAAAATATGCACCATTCTCAGAGGATTGAAATTGATGTTTATATTGAGAAATTAACGCAATAAATTAATTGTTCTTAGATTTTATAAAGATGGATTTATTGACAGAAGATTCAATGTCATGTATGCGCAAGTACAATTATCCTTCGTCGAATGATTTTGCGATTTTAGCATGTTTAGTATGAAGAAGCTAGAAACTTTCGCGGATTTGTTGGAGGTAACATATTCGCGGCTATTAAACTTCGCGAAATGATACCTCCCGCGAAAGTCGCTAACTTAAAATGCGCGAAACCATTTCTAGGAATACAGTATCACTTTCATCACTGACTGTGTGTGTTTTACAATTACGGGTTTCTTAAGTCCAAGCGGTCAATATTTAGCTTGGAGACGATTTTCTTACGCCTTTCCCACTACCCATAAACATTACAATATGACTAGAATAGGAGAACATTAGCGGGTCTGTTTGTATTGTATCGTGTATGTGTGCTGTTTTACTGTGTTGTTATCATGTGTTAGCTGTTTCTACTTGATTAAAATACTGTAAAATCATTTAATTTCAATGGGACAAAATTTCGTGTTTTTTGTGTAAAAGACCATTTCATAGGGACGTAATTTCAAGGATTTCATTAAATATGGCAAGGCTAAAATTCTCACAAATTATCAGTAATCATTCAAACATCAAACAGATACAATAATTGTTTTATATAAGAAAACTTCCGAAAAAAACGTCTGATGTTTTATATAAGAAAACTTCCGAAAAAAACAACTGAACTTGAAAGCAAGTATGGCAGCCACTGTAAACGTGACATATTTTAGGTGGATTCCACCCTTTTTCGGTTTAACGCTGATAAACTTACTTTTTCGGACTAAAAACTGTGAATTTGTAAAGTTCACATCTCATACTTCAACCATACCCAATTACGATCTGACATACATTTCTCTTTCACTGAAAAAGGTGGAATCCACCTTAATATTAGTATTATTATTCCTTGGGAATTTAATTTTGTGGTTGAGGAGATCCACAAAATCCACGAAATGAAATATCTCCCAAGAATATTAATGATTTTATAGAAGCAGTTTGTGTTGCATGATATGCTATGTGTGATACACTATAAATGTGTGTTAAATATTGTGTGTGCTTGTACATAGTGATATATGACCCAACAGTAGTATGCTTTATCTCCCTACTTTAATGTTATCCTCCGGGGGACAGAAGCTGTAGGCATGTTCTGCCAATCTTAATCTAACATTAGTGGATTAAACATCAATCTGCTGTAAATGAACATTGTAGCCAATCTGTTGTTACTTGTAGATTTTTTTCTCACTGGACGTATAAAATACCACTGCATGAAGTCCTTGATATGCCTGCTGTTCCTTTCATAAGGGCAAAATATTTATTAGTAAATGAGTGGACAACCTTTTTTATGCCAACTGCATTGTTTGTATGTAGTACTGACTACCTTATCGTCAAACAGTAAGAGGATAATATGTTACTCCTGTCGATTTGTCTGCAAACTAACTTGGTTTCTGATCAATTACTCTTCAAAATATGGATGAAAATATTACAGGGGTCTTTACAATTCCGGAATAATCTGGAAATCAGGATTTGCTGTACTAGAAAGAAGTGCAATGGCAGTCAAATAACTAAATGTGGTTCTTGGCGAAAACATTCTAAGAATTGACTTAGTTATGGTCATTTGAAATTTAATAGCTGAATTTTAACTGAGTTTTGGTGTGGGGGTGTTTGCTAATGACACTCAAAGCAGACTTGCTACTTGTTTTCAGGATTGGGCATTATGCCTCAGTAGAACCCCTGTTATTAATAATGAGCAAGAAAATACAAATGCTGATAATACCAATAAAACTGTAAAACTGAAACTGTCAAGTTAGGTTTTATGTACAATCCAGTGCATGTTGCCCTTTATCAACTGAACAGTGCTCAGTTAATATAATAACAATGAAAGTATCCTGGATATAAGCAGATGTATATATATACAGATACACCAGCTATCCATATTGCTGTCACCCCTCAATGTAGTTATACTTAGTCAATCTTTATTTATCTAACGCTTCATGTAAGGTCAGTTTCCTAATTACTGTTGTCTGATATTTATTTGCTAACCCTTTTCTTTCCTCAAACTGTACTTACTACTGAAAGCTACTGTCATTGTTACACACATTTGTCTTGTTTTGTTCTACATAGCTTGTAAGCCTTTCAAAAATGTAGGGGGGTGGGGGGACCCGGGGTACTCTAATTATTGATAATTCCTAAGAGGGGTAAATTACCAGGTGAATAGATTACTATAGGTAGTATAAATAATTCCTAGCAGTTTGTTAAAAATACGTAGAAAAATCTCGAAAATCTTCATTACACATACTCGAGTAATAGTGGCTTTGCTGAAATTGTTCAGTAAAAGCTAGATTTAGCAGCATCCCTTTAATATTGTAAAAATTAAATTGAAAATGTATTATTATGGATGTTGATAATCCAGCCCAATGTTGAAAATGTAATATCTTAGATAATTACTTAGAGATACCAAGGGTATGTTTGTAAGGTCTGTTCCGCACATGTGCGGGATGTTCTACTCCGAACAACTTACGAACAAAACGGAACTGTCCTGCACAGTGTGGCGAATGTTCTACTCCAAACACCTTACGAACAAAACGGAACAGAAAGTAAAATGTTAAAGATGACCAAAATTGTAGTTGCAGCCGTAATATTAGAGGAAGAAATATGCATGTGGATATATTTAAGTGCGACTGTTTGCCCGCACAGTGTTCCGGTTTGTTCGTAAGTGTGTTCCACTGTCCGGGATGTATGGAACAGCGTTTCGAACGCGCCCTTAGAGATGTTTTCCGATACAGGTCCCTATGGGTCCTCTTCATCAGACTCTTCTTCATTTTGGTTACTTGTTCCGCTTCCGATATATCGATATTGAAAATCCAGCCAAATGTCTTTGCCATTATTATGTATATCAACCTTGATTTGTCGATAATTTTGCAGAATTTTCTGTTGTGTATTAAGTATGCTAGTTTTGTTATTTTGTAAAGTTGAAGTTTTAGTTTATGTACATTTTATGTTTTACTTTTTCTGTTCAGTTCAAATATACCTGAAGAATTAGAGGAGGATATGAGGTATATATCCTGTATATAGATCCCCCATGTAATCAGTTATGTAGTGTGTGTGTTCATATATAGTTGTTGTTGTTGTTGTTGCTGTTGTTGTGTTTAACTGTCTCTAGTACTAGCAATGTAGGAGCATGCATGACTACAACCAACCAACAGATGTATCAGCTTACCTACTATACCTCCAACCTGAGATTGTTCTCAAGTCCACAGATGTACCAGCTTGCCTACTATACCTCCAACCTGAGATTGTTCTCAAGTCCACAGATATACCAGCTAGGCTACCATATTTTCAACTTGAGATTGTTCTTGAATCCACAGATATGTCAGCTTTGCTACCATATGTCCAACTTGAGATTGTTCTCAAGTCCACAGATATTTTATCAGCTTACCTACTGTACTTTCAACTTGAGATTGTTCTCAAGTCCACAGATGTATCAGCTAGGCTACCATACTTTCAATTTGAAATTATTCTGGAGTCCACTGATGTATCAGCTTCGCTAGCTGCCTGCAACAATCAAGCATGTGGTTATATTAAGAATTTGCTGTCTCAAGTGTAACAGCCGACGCAAGTCTCAATAATCGGAGAGTAAATGTACAGTCAGTTGAACCGATGCATGTCTGAAAATAGAATTTAACTAGGTACCTTTTTTCGTCAAGTTTATTCTTAGAAAACAGCATTTTGATACTGATTTATTGCAATCTTAAAAATGTAGTAGCCATCCTTTGTTTATTCCCTGCACTACTGTGTGTTCTTGTACTGTTCTAATATGACAACGAAAGTACTACTATAATAGTTTATGTCCACCTCTATCACACCTTATATCCTAGTCATACAATATAAACTAGTCTGTCATTTATACTAATATACAGAGAAACCTCAGTCTAACGTTAGACTGTAGTGGTAGATACAACCTTATTTTGCCAAAGGGACGATTATAGTAAGACCAACTACCTGTCTAACCTTGATTTTCTAACCGAGATAGATTTGATATTGTGAAAATTGATGATCGTACATGTATAAAAAATTATTATGTTCACGTGATATTGAATCTACATGCATACTGTATACATGTATTACACGCTTGAAGCTGTATTTGTTTAGCACAATAATATGCTAGCCATAACTGGTGATAAGGTCATTCTATAGAGTTACTATAGTATAATTATTACGATATGACAGTTTTGGTTCCTCCTAGCATTTGTTAGCTGATTTTGTAGACAAGTAACTATAAGTTGGTTATAGTGCTCCCACGATAATGAGAAAGGTGGGGAATTTTGGTATATTTCACAAAGGTGGATTAATCAGATGTGCACGATTTATCAGTGATGTTTTAGTACAAAACTGACCATGTCTGTTTACTTTAGTAATTTGTATAACCAATTTTGCAACAGTTGCAAACCGAGTCATGTTTGTAAACATCACATTATCCTGGGCGCAATATAGCATTCACAATGAGTCTGTATCCATTGTTTATTTTCTGATACATGATTATTGACCCGCAAGATGTGCATTGAAGTTAATATGTAGATTGTTTTTTGGATGGACTATTATTTATTTATATCATTATTTCATTACTATGACAGATGTCTGGGTGTTGCTTAGATCTTTCACTTGAAACTTCTTACTTCTTCTGTACCTATATTGATGATGACACTGGCACATATACATGTAGAGGTTTGTCACAGATGGTCGGAAGGATTGGTACAGGGTGCCACTGCAGCGACAAAGTCACATTAATTAGTCCCAAGTAGGTCCACATACAGGTTTGACATACATGATGTGGTATATTTCAGGGTCCCGGCTAAAGGTGACCAAGCGTTTGGTAGTATTATACAAGGATCTATGTGTATAGAGTACAGGTATAATGTTTGACATACATGATGTGGTGGTATATTTCAGGGTCCCGGCTAAAGGTGACCAAGCATTTGGTAGTATTATACAAGGATCTATGTGTATAGATACCATGGGAGGCTTTGCTGATGCCATACTAGGAATGTTCCCATGTCATAATACTGGCGGCAATCAGGTAGGTGTTACTGGGGGCAATCAGACAGGTGTCCTGTTGCACCATTATAAGGGATTGTTCTGAACATTTTAGGGGTTTGCTGAAGGGATTTTTCTACATTATAAAGGACCATTATATTATGGTTCATATTCTGACATTTTGGCACTCTTGTCAATTGGTGTCCATTCTTCTATAAAGTGTAAATAATTTTCTCCCCAGATCTTATGGTTAGTAGTATAAGTTTAAATGGTACATGTACTTGATTGCATACAATATTTTGAATAAACTTCTGACATTCAATTGTTTATAACACAATTGCTTTCAAAATATAGTATGACCGCATTAAACTGGTGTTCATGGATATTCCATGTTTCAAATCTGTCATCCTGTCAGTTTTGTTATTTAAATGAAACAAAATATTCTTTTGGAAAAACAACAAAATCTCATGAAAAATGATGAGTACCAGTTCAGTGTTACCACACTATAATTAGTGAGTAATCTATGTTATCTAATATATTGATGTATATATGATAACTTACAGGAGTTTGCTATGACAAGTGATGGTCAAATACGTCACCTTGACCTCTGTATGACCTTGACAAGTGAAGATGCTGGTGAACTGGTTAAATTGTTCCAATGTACTGGTGGAAACACGCTACAGGTGAGAAATCATGTAATATATAACTTACTATAAACACAACATGGACACTGTTCCCTTATAGCCTCTATAAGTGAGGTTGTAGATGTATAATGGCCCCGTGTGTCATTTTGACCTTTCATCAGTAAAAAAAACCAATAATGCAGCATAATATTCCCATTACATCCAGCAAATATGTTTCATTGCAATAGTCTTTCAAAAAAACCTTTTGCAGTTATTGCATTCCTGCCAAGTTTCCAAAATCCTGTGGAGTGGTTACTGCGAAACGCGTCTCGAGTCCTGTTCCATGAATTATTATAACATTAAGAGGGTGATAACAATGTTATTAGATTAACATTGACGTGTTTGGTGACTAAGCTACCAGAACTGGAGACCGTTAACATAGGCGAGCTCTGCGTAGCACTTTCCACGGGAGGTAATTGATGCCTTCTATATTTATTTGAATAGGAGGTAACTGAATAAAGGCGCTCGGTAGCGCTTTGCTTAGGCAACAGACCCCTGTGCTATTTGAAGCTATTTTACAATGTTTTGTAAATATTATGTTGTGTGACATTACAGACATGGGATCGTGTAGAAGGTGGTACAATGTTACGCAGCAAATATCACAGTGTATGTATAGATAGTATCGACGTACAGAGACGAGGGCTTGTTGCTAACTCCTGTGATCACGCCTCTCCCAGTCAGAAATGGAAATTTACAGCAGCGTCTAAACGGTGAACATCATGTAAACAAAGCTACCTGTCTCAATATATAGTTTGATGCCATATTATGTTTGCTCAACATAAATCTAACTTATCTTAGTTGTTAAAATTATTTATTATAATTTAAAGATTAAATAAGCTTTATGTAAAGTAAGCATAACTCTTGTAAAACTTGCCTGTCAATGATGTTTGCTGTGAAAGATGAATTATGGATATGTTCACATTAGTTGCTGTACGCAGAGAAATGAAAGCGAAATAAATCTATCTGGATCTTAATACAGTGCAACCTCTTTAGAGCATCCTAATACAGTGCAACCTCTTTAGAGCATCCTAATACAGTGCAACCTCTTTAGAGCATCTTAATACAGTGCAACCTCTATAGAGCAACACCTTTTGGGAGCTGCAAATATTGACAGCTGTTTTGAGGTTGTTGCTCTACAGAGGTCAAATTTATAGTAAGTATAGGCTGAAGTAAATTTTGAAGGTGTTGTTATAGAGAGGTTGTTGCTCTACAGAGGACCGCTCTGGAGACATTGCACTGTACATACTAGTTTGCAGGTAGATATGTTTGGCTGTCATCACTCCTGTTAAATATCTTGGGGTTACATTCTGTGAGAAGAAAGTTTGAAAGTTCACTTGTATTGATGGGTTATAGATCTGTCAGTTTAAGCTTCGACATGGTATTTATATACATACATGATCATTGTTATTATACTACAGCTTGTTTTGGTGTAGACTACTAGTGCCTAGACCATAAAGTGTTCTATACATTATATTCTCTTGTAGATATCATCTTTCAGTCCATTGTTACATCCCTGTTCAATGCTTTCAACAAGTACACAATATTAGAGATTTATTTTTGTATTTGTAGAAATTGTTTAACTCTTACTCCATGGACGTATATTCTATTTCATAATTCATAATTCTGTTGAAAGACTTATTTTGTGTACACCATCTCAATACTGATTGTTTGAAAATAATTGATGATTTACATACATACCATGGTGCATACGCATATCAGACCCCTCTCTGTGCTGGCACAGGATACTCTTTGTGCAAAAAGATGGGTTTCAAGTCGACTCTGTGCCAAAGAGGTAAAAAAATCAACATTCGTGTCCAAAACAGTTTAAAACCATGTTATAGCCAAAATATCTTTAATTTGAAGATTTGCTATAAGTTGAAGTTTAATTGTTTGTACATTATATATTGAAGGAAGCATTGACCAGGGTGACTGTATAAATTGTTAGTATTTCAACTACCTGTGCCAACATATTGTTACACTTGTTACTGTATGATAGCATTTGTCGTTAAATTTTCTGTAGAAAGGTTAGTGGATGTTATATTCTATGAGGTGTATTTACTGGGTACCAGGATACTGTATTACTGGGTACCAGGATACTGTATTACTGGGTACCAGGATACTGTATTACTGGGTACCAGGATACTGTATTACTGGGTACCAGGATACTGTATTACTGGGTACCAGGATACTGTATTACTGGGTACCAGGATACTGTATTGCTGGGTACCAGGATACTGTATTGCTGGGTACCAGGTTATATATATTCTATGAGGTGTATTACTTGGTACCAGGATACCGTTTTATTAAAGCACTTGCAGAAACATACAGTCTGATTTAGATTCTTTATGTTTCTTTAACAACTACAAGTTGGTAACATATATGTCTTTAACTGATGTCATTGTTTATATAAAATATTCATTTACCGTGATTTGTAGTTCTAAAAGAATTTTAAATTTGGGCATACGGTAAAGATTTTCGTAAGTGCTTATGATAAAACAGAACCCAGGTGATTACATTTAATGATAATAGTTTGGTCTTAACTTATTTCATGTACTATTAAAATCGTAAAAAAAAGAATGAAAAAAGCGTATTGTGATAAATTTCTATGTATATGTCAAAATCTTTTCAATATCATGAATGATTGCTTTCTGTTTTTTCTGGACAACAGTTTGGTTATTTTTAAAAAATTTCAACTGTTTGTTACTAGATTTTTCATTGAACTTCTTATGTGAGTTTAAAAGAAACATGGTCCGAAATGCTTATAAAATAATCTAAAATATTCCCTTTAATGTATTTTGCGCAAGCTTTATTATGATTACAGAAACATTTGATAGTTACGATGTTCACTCAGTTGAAATCAAAATTTGCTTCCTCAATAAGCTTTGTTATGTACATCCTTTAGGAGTATCTGTATACCGATATTACAGCAGTATTAGTACTCCAGTAAATGCCTCGATTTGTGTTAATAGATTTAATCATGTACGGATCCCCACCAATAATAAATTATTGTTATTTTGTTTATTTAATGATAAAGTTTGACTGATCATGTATTTTAATATGTTATTATAATCCTGCTTGTATAGCTATAAATATATATCATGGTGCGACTAGTTTTTGTGGTTCTAACAATATTGGCAAACAATGTTAAGTTACCACTGGTTTAAAATTACCAGCACGTATTTGGTGGAAAGGTAAACTTTGCTATTGAGTTCTGGTTGCGTTCTTTTTTACATACATGTTTAAAAATGTTGTTTTATGTTAAAATTTTAATATTCATTTTGGAATCAGTCTCTCACTCGGCCTAAACTTCGAAATTCATATCACTTTGTGTAGTAACCATGGAAACCAAATATCCAGTACCAGGTAATTGTTTGTATTTTTCAAAAAGGCATGCTCATGTACAATCTGTTAACATGCTGGGAGCTGCGATCTTTGTCCAGTGGTTAGTGCGATGGATTTGAAACCTTGTATCTGCAGGTTCGATTCCTGGTCGCAGCAGGTCATACCCTTCCATGAAAATTGTTGATTTTCCTCCACATGTGGAGAAGTTGCTGGATCTTTGTTGAAGGGTAAATTTATACTGGTTAAGATACAGTGCAGGAAAACTGATTAGATAAATCTGCCACCTTATATAACAGAGAGATTGTTGAGAAACAGTGTGAAACCCAAATAAATCAATTACATACTGGAATCAATTGTTACATACCATGAAAACTTGTTATTTCACCATATATGTTATTGCTTTCTAGTCATTAGTTGAATATTGTTATGGAATATATTACTGTAATGGTGTATTGTAATAGTGTATACCATTGTGCTAGATGTTGATCTATTATCTTTACTCTGTAATACGTGGCTACAGTTGCTTGAATGTCTTGTTTTTTCTATGTTTTGATTTTTTTTAAATTATGCTGAATAGCAATTTATCCTAGCTTAAAAATTCAATGCAAAGTCATTAAAGATTAATATTTCAACTTAAAAATGTCATCTTTGAGAGAAAAAATATATGATTCATGGTGATTTTGTCATGGATTCTGATAGTTTTTCTTGAAAAGAGTTTTTTTAATTGAAAGTGCGGTTAATTGGGAATAATATTTTATGTAAATTCACTATTCACTGCAGTATATTTTTGCCCATGTTGGGAACTTAGTATGTTACATTGGCAGTATGTTTTGTTATACATTGATATGACATAAGTTTTTTCATAGCATTTATTGGTTTTGTCTTGGGGCAAGTACTCATCATTGATGGACCAATCATTTTGCATACTTATAATTTATTGAATCCATGACAAAATGTTATTGGAAGTATTGAATGACGTGTCTTGTGAGAGTGGCCTTCCCTGTGAATTTAGCATTCCTATTGCAGTAGAACTTTGATGCCTCAAACTGTTTTTTTGGCCCGAGCACCCTATAAACCTCAAACAGGTTCTTAGGTCGCAGCAAAAATGATAATGTACTAGTACAAATGTATACAGTAGATTCCTCAAACAGGTTGATGGCTTGAACTATTTTTCCGGTCCAAAGACAGTTTTAGGCATCAACATTCTACTGTACTACAGTTTGACTGTATTAGGTATAGTTACCTTTTTGAATGTGTATTTGAAGCTTTGTCTGGCTTTAAATTTCAGGACTAATTTACACTTCTGATTTTAGTCATTTTATAAGGAACTTATTTCATCAGGAGTTATAACTACCAACCTCAAATGTTAGAAATGTTTGTCATATCCTATGACCATAATTACCCCTCCATATAAAAGTGTTATAAAAATTATTCTATGTCAATCATCTGTAATAATTTCTTTTGTATACATCTGTATGTCATCCAGCTCAAGATTTTCAACTCTTTTCATAGTTTTTGTCTTCTCCTTATTTGATGTCACATCTTTCGAAAAGAAGTTGTCTACATGTCAAAATATGTTCCAGAAAATCCAAAATTATTGTCCCATTTATACTTGGATCTCAACCTGATTATAATTTGATGTATTTGTTTATCTTCATGTCCATCAAGGATTTAGTGTCAACTATAGAACATTTAAATCGTATACTTGTAATACCGGGGTCCATATTGAATCTTTTGAGTTTTATAAACATCTTACATAGCTTAGAGACTAAAGTCTGAGTCGTCAACTTGCTCAAAAAACCCTCATTTCCATTCTTTGAGAGTCATGATCGTGCTCATTTTAAAAAAATTACCTTTACTATCGTCAATTTTCAATATCTTTATAAAACCCAGTGTTTCAAGAAGTCAAGATTTATTAGTGGTAAAATGCCCAGTTAATCGAGAATTTTATTCTTGATTACTGTAAATACACTTTGGTGGGCATTAAATTTTATGGATTTTGGTAAATTGCAATTTCCATAGGGTAGTAAATTTGTGGATTACCAAATGCCACATTTGCAGTCAAATCTAAAAGTAATACACGGGGCAAATTTCGATGATTGTTTTAAGTTCAACCTGTGATTTTTTTTACCTTGTACAAGGTTTTATTTCAATACTGCATAAGTAGCAAGCACCATACATATAATGAATGTATATATGCTGTATATGATGTGTTTAATTTTAATTCTAGGATCCTCAACCCACTATCATTTGTTTCTTTTTATTTGTCATTTCCCATTGGTATTTGTCATTTCCCATCGATATTTATAGTTTTTCCTGGGTATTCGTCTATTATTTACCTCTTCATTTTGATACCGTATTTGTAAGATTACAATCAACTCTAATTAAATTGTAAATTATATTTACTCAACATATAATTCCATTATATACTTTTACTATTTTTTTTTCCGACCTCTGGTATTCATTTCTTATACATTGTAGAAACGGGTGGAAGGAAAATTTTTTTGAATCCAAAATATATTTTTTATGTTATCCAATTTGTGTTGTGTCTGTGGTTTCATTGTATCATGTCATTGAATCACGTCATTTTCAATATGTTGTTGTATGAAGTTTGTTGATTGTGAGAATTAATATGCAATGTATCTGTTGATGTAGTTATTGGTCATCAATGACCACCAAAGTATGTCTTTATGAATGACCTTACGACAAATGATGATTACACATGTAAATCGAGAACTTAGTTGACCAATATGAAGATTTAGTTTTCGTTGCAAAAACATTGAACATATTGCCTATGTTTGCATAATCCAATGGATTCACTTGTAAACTCTGTTATTAATCATTAAATACCCAACGAGCAATAAGGTACGATTATCTCTGTCGTAAGATCATTTATCCCCATTATCTGACTGTAGTTATATTACTGTGACCACAGTTACCATGACAACCAAATTTTAGCTATGACCGCCACTGTCTGATGACAATCATTTTGCCACAATCATTATTGTGATGATGTATAAACAGGGTATTATGTTTGTCTTCACGCTTGTGTAAATAGCACGAAATAATCTAGGTTTTTGTGTTGAAATATTCAGTTCACAGACTACTTCATTGAAAGAGCACATGTTCTTTAGATCTTATACCTTCCATGTTACAAATCTTCTGTGCATTTCGTATTGTAATAGATCTTCATGTCATATATGTTGTACAATGCTTTAATCAAAAGTATTTCACCGCAAACCCTCACCTTTTCATCCACCATTTGTACAAATACATGTTACATCCTGGAATCTTGCATATATCTGGGTCACAAGTCACCGGACGCTGGACAATGCCCGTGTATCCGATGTGTACCCGAAGTCTAGGCAGCGTGCAGACTGTGACCGATGAGTAGCAGTTTGCATACAAGACTTATATTGACACTGGCCGATGTCCGTCCTGATTAGACTAAAGTATGTTGTTCAATGATCGGATGGCAATTGTATTTGTGACCCAGATATTACAGATGTTTGGTTGCATACTATATCATATTGTATAAGGATAGTCAGTTCTTGCCATTACTGTATTGTTAACTGCTGATTTTGTCTAGTGTTACTTGTAGTCAAATAATACTATATAATAGCTTGTTCAGGTTCAAAACATTTTGACTTGGGATAAAGTTGCATAATTTTTTTGGAATAATAAGAACGGAAAACTAAGCGATGTTGGTTTTATATATTAGTCATTAACCCTTTACTCCATGTTGATCCATCTTCATTTCCGTATTTAGATTAATTTTCTCGATTCTATGCCAATGTGTTTGGTGTGTCAATTACCAGTTGTGGTCAATAACTTGTATGGAGTGTTCATGATAATACTAGTCTCTAAACTGGATACTGGTGCTAAATAGACCATGGGGGTAATGGAGTTAACAGTTACTGACATATGGTTTGTGCATGTACTACAACATAAAAAGTTTTGATGTAGTCAAAGAATACATTTCTACATTATTGTTAGCTATTTTATTTGTCATACGCATATTTTACCTCGCATTTATTGTTAGATTTTCTTATATCGGCTTGACGATTTTTTTACCATGCAATTTTTTGTATGAATTGAATTCCTTGAAGGGTTGGACATCCTAGTCTATGTATTGCTCAATCATATATCACTTAGCTTGATATAAAGTTTATGTTGCACCGTCTTGTCATGATTGAAAAAATCCACTTTGCAGACCAGTATTGCTTAATGTAGCTTATATGTTTCATTAATCAGGTTTTTCCATTAACTTCAAGGTCATCAAGTTGGCCTCTACAATGGGCGGGGGCATAAAAATTACCAGCTTCACAGTTGAAATATGTTAACTTTGATGATAAAATATTAGAGGAATGGTAATGGATATGTGAAGCTGTGCATTTTCTATGCTGTTTTCCTGCTGGAACCAATGTTTCCTTGTCTGGAATGCTCGGATTCGCGATATATCCGTGTCCAAACCCTGCGCTTAGTACATAATTATATTCCTACGCATTTAATCATGTATTGATGAATTTTTCTAATATTAATGTACATTGTATGCATGTTTGTATGTAAATTCTTTCAACTTACCAATTTCATTCTTGATTTTCACATTTCCCAGTCATTTCTTGGACAACAATCAGTTAAGCTAATTTTACAGTGGACTGAACATGTTATACTGAACATGTTAACCATGGTTAGTCATGGTGTTATACTGAACATGTTAACCATGGTTAGTCATGGTAAGTCATGGTTAGTCATGGTTAGTCATGGTAAGTCATGGTTAGTCATGGTAAGTGTAAAATTAGAAAGAACTTACTGCCTATAACATCTGAAAGTAACTGTATTTATACAAGTGTACTTTACAGGTAATTGTAAATAATCAAAATTATGCACTTCCAACTAGGGTTATTGTATGGCCCCTTTTAAAAACACTTACTTGATGCCAAATAGAAATTTATATGAAACTCCATTCTGGTTTATTTTTGTTGACTGTTCTGTATTTGATATCTAAAACAGACATATATGTATAATTAATTACTCTATATTTTCTATATTAAAATGTTTCTGTGGTTTCCTACAAGTTTATTGTCTGCCCACCATTGTATTCACAGTTCTTACATTGTTTATTACATTATTAGTATGTGAATGTGTGTTTTACATCATGAAATCATTGTCCATCATTTTGTCATGTTAGCAAGTATGGATGTAGGTGCATTATGTTAAAAACATGTTTATGGCTTATTTTATGTTATATATGTGCAACATTACTAAGGTGTTGGTTTTTGTGGCTAGAAAAGTAGAATAATGACAGTTTTCACTCTTGTATGGATCATTTGGTAAGAGCTACTTCCCTTTGTATGTATGGGTTGATCTGGGGTGGTATTCACAAAGCATCTTAGCAGAAAACTTAAAATCTTAAAATTTTCTAAAGTGTATCTGCTAAGCAAGTAAATCAAGATGACTAATATTTTACATAATTTTGAAGCATTATATAAACAGCTACTATAATCATTAAGAAAACATGGATTTTTCTTTAAATTGTGGGTTATATAAACTGTACAAATTTTTAACTTAAGTCAAAATATTTAAGTTTTCACTTAAGAAGCTTTGTGAATACCAGCCCTGGTATGCAGCTATTTTGTATTCACAAAGCATCTTAAGTGAAAACTTAAATATTTTGACTTAAGTCAATAATTTGTGCCGCTCATATTTCCCTTAATTTGAAAATAATCCTTGTTTTCTTAGTGATTATAGTAGCTGTGTACCTAATACTTCAAAACTATGTAAAATATTAAGCATGTTGATTTTCTTGCTTAGATGATACACTGTAGAAAAAATTAAGATTTTAAGAAATTTCTAAGTTTTCTGCTAAGATGCTTTGTGAATACCAGCCCAGGCTTAATCCTAACCGTCAATTTTCAGCTATGTATCTGAGCTAAATCAGTGCTCATATATTACGACTTACACATAAGATTAGTTCATTATCTCGACTTAAAATCAGTATCACATAATGAAAATTTCCCGAATATATTACAGCATTACAACAATTTCAAGAGCTTAGCCCCCGAGATTGGTCTCAAACTGGAGACTGATTTTTGAGCTAATCTCAATGTGAACTGAGATTTCTTTTTGAGATACTTATATAAGGGGCTGATCTTAAATGTATATTCATAGGTAACCCTAGGTATAGAGTTGAGAGTGCCGAGGAAAGCAGTATACATATTGAAATGTTCCATGATATAAGTTTCATACTGTCATTATCCTATAATTTCTGGCCATCATGTTTATTGTTATATGCCCAGTATACAGTCTGGAAATAAAATTTCTCAAGTATTTCTGGTGTATGTTATCATTTAAGTTTTCTGTATATTCTGCACCAGTCCCAAAATTTGTATAATTGCCTGAAATATTGTATGTTTATCAAGTCAAACAAACCTGTCTTAAAGACCAGCAAACAAATACTACTGCTACTACACAACCTGTCTTCATAGACCACCTATTTCATCTCCCAATTGGAACATCCAGGTTGGTTAGATCAGTGGTTAGAGTTTGTCACCCCGGGAGATGTGGGTTCTCGAGAGGGTATACCCCGAGAGATGTGGGTTCTCGACAGGGTATACCCCGGGAGATGTGGGTTCTCGACAGGATATGATTATCCTCTACAACTCATGTTAGGAAACGGTCAGTTGCTTTGCAAGAAATGCAAGTTAGTACTAGGCTAGCTGTTTATTTAATGAAGTCTAGATGACTGAGCAAGTTGACTAGTATTAGGTCCATTGCCTAAACGCTATTGGTATGATACTTAAAGGCTATTTATGAGGAGAATAAACTACAAAAAGATCATTTACTTTAATGATTTAATTAACAAATGAATATCACAGCTTAGATTGAAACATCATATAGACATTATACAACAAATGACAACAACTTTAAAAACTTCACAAAATAAGAAAAACCATGAAGTATAAAATGTGTACAGTATGTCAACAAAAGTTTGAATATTTATACTGCAGTACAGGGTGTTAACAAAAGTTTGTTCACTTAAGTTTGATATGTGAAACATCTTATTCTTTCCATATTCTAAGACCAAATCTACAATTAAAGGAAGACCTTGGCATGTTATTAAAATATTACATTACAATATTCAACAAACACTGGACTGTCCTATACATTAACCAGTATTAGTGAGACAATTTTCCAAACCAAAATGGGCTACTATTTTTATTCATCACCACAAGTATTGGACATCTGCTTTTACAATGATTCAACAAGAAAAGCAAGAAAATGTCTTATTTTAAATGTGTATTAATTTAAATGATCCAGCAAAGAGACTTACCAACTTAAGCAGACGGAAAGGATGATCTCCCTTGATTACTACGGGAGGTCACTCTCACTGACTTAACATAAGACAGTTTTAGAGAGATCTACCCAAGATACCCAAAATACTGTTACAAAAACTGACCACAAAACAGATGACATATTGGTTAATAGGCCATTAAAACATTGACAGGCTATTAAAGTCTTTAGAATTGAGGAAAGGAATACTAAATATGCATATCTGATGATAAATGTAACATAATAAAATAAATAAGAGATTCATGTGCATAACACAGTGTGGAATATAAAACAACATAAACTAAAATAAAGAGATGTTTGTAAAACTTTTGCCTCCATGGCAGCCCCATTGTCAGAAATGGTGACCTTGACATATTGACCTTTAAATAAATAGGAGTCAACTACTGATGGTGTCAAACATTCATGTAAAATTTGAAGATCATGTGCCCAAATGTTCTTGAGTTAAAGAATGAAAATCATTTGGTCTATTTATTCATAATAAAAGTCACAGTACCTTGACCTACTGACCTAAAATCAAAAGGAGTCCTCAACTGTTGATGGAACAACCTCCAAGTCAAGTTTGCAGATCCAAGGGTCAAGTATTCTTGAGTTACTAAATGCAAACCATTTGGTCTACCAACCGACAGACATGTACAAAGCACTATACACCCTCATCAAAGATGGGGGCAAAATAAAGGAACAAACTGATGCATTACACAAGTCCAAAACAGGTACCAGTATGTTGAAAACATATCATAACTAAAATAAAATAAGAGTAATGTCCATAAAATGTGAAAATAGACATGTTAAACAGTTTTAAAAGAAAATGGGGTGATAAAATATGATATAATGAATCAATAAATAAATTTGACAAATGAGTTGGGTCTGTGATTTAGACCCTTATATGACAGAAGTTGACAAACTTTAATTTTTGTTACTATTTAAAAGAAATATATCCTCTTACTATAAAAAATAACTTTCGCATGTAAATCTGACACCAGGCCCTGATCTCCCGAAACATCTCATTATGAGATAAAACTCAGCTCAAATTGTGTCGATTGTATTTTGAGTAAATTTCCTTGCGGGGTAAGACTCAAAATTGGTATCACCAAAATTAAAACATTGTTTAGAGCATTATATCAGCAATATTCAAAGTACTCAAACTTGAGATTTGTCTTAAACTCAGATTCTTATTTTAGCAAAATCTCAATTTGAGCCGAGATTTCTCCTTGAGATGCTTCTGGAGATCAGGGCCAGAAAGATGTTCAAGTAGCATATTCAAAACCATACTCAGCTCGTAAAATGACATTTCTAGCAAATTTATGATATATGTCATATTCATTAAGGGCCTGAATTACAGACCATGATTCAGTGATGATAATACTTTATGCAGATGAGCTACATTTTGTACGTACTGAATATCTAAAAATATATCTATAAATTCTCGATAGATTATAGGTGGTATTTGATTTTACAAGCTTCGGTGGGATAATGTACTAAATTCATGATAAAAACTAAAAGAAGTATAAGATACATTTATATAAATATTATACTTAAAACTAGTGATCCAATTTATAAAGCTTAAAAATGTAAATGGAAATTTCTACATCCAAACTTAAAAGTGTAATACCTATAACTATGGTCATCACTATATGATCAAATACATTTGTACTGATCACTCTGTAGCGTTATTTTACCTTCGGGAAAGTTTTCACTCAAAAAGTCTCAAAGCTCTAATTAATGTTATTTGTTTATATTGCGATTATACTATATTGCAAGTACTTTCCTTCTTGAGATGTAATTACTCCTAATGATGATCTTGTGCCACTTAAAAATAAATTCCCCCTTATCTTTATATGATATTTTGAGACAGTTATTCCTTAAACAAAATGTAGAGTTACAGTACAACCTTTCCAGAGCGGCCCTCTGTAAAGCAACAACATCCCCTTAAAAACACCTTCAAAATTTCCCTAAGCTGATATTTACTCTAATTCAACCTCTGCAGAGCAACAACCTCTATACAATGGCCAAAGGGTGTTGCTCTACAGAGGTGGGACTGTATTTCCATGAATATTGTGAACAGTTGCAAGAAATACTGTCAACACTTTGGGGACATCACTTGACACAACTCTTACAATCAAATGCCCAGATGAGAATTTATAATGTAAACAATACTGATACAGAAAATACCATACAACAAAAATATTCACAGTAGATATTTTCAAAGTCATATTAAAGAACACAAAATAATGAATACAGTATATTGGCAATAAAATGATTGACCTGCAAGCAATGATTTAACTTCTCTTTCAAATGAAGTCAACAAATATTGAAGCTTTATCATGATTGATTCTTATTCCATAGCAACAGAAAACATGAAACATGGAATTTCCATGACAACCAAGCTTTCAAGCAAGGGACCGTAACTCTACAGAGACTTGGTCCCAATATATCAAACAAAAGACACAATTCTAATGAGACTTGGTTCCAATATATTAAGCAAGGGACCGTAACTCTACTGAGACTTGGTTCCAATATATCAAACAAGGGACACAGCTCTACTGAGACTTATTCCCAGTCAAAACAAAGCCCAGGGTGCAAAACTTCAACTTCTGATTAACATTCCTGCAACGTTTCAAGATCAAGGCTGGTTTTTTACCCTTGTTTTATAACAACTTTGAAAGTCAAAATTTGATAACTGAGCGTGGTACAAAAATATGTGATCATAGTAAGGGCACAGTGATGGGCTTGGAGGAGTATATGGGGTATCCGAGTGGAGGGTCGGCAGCTTGTACTGTCAAGTTACGTAATACAACAGGATGAGCTTGTATACTGTATCTCTCCTCATCATCATTGGTCATGTAGAGAAGTTCAAGGGCCAAGTTAGCCCACTGTCCTCTAACCACCTCAGCATTCAGTCTACCTATACCAGCTATAACAGATTGTAACGTCAATGTTCTACTGTTGTATGTATTCTGAAACACACATTTAATAAACACATCTATAAAACAGAACAATTAAATATCAGAAAACCAAACAGATGACTATAAACCTGGAGCGGTATTCAATATTGATTTTATTTAATAATTAATTATTAATAAGGATAGCCAATCATATTGCCTGTTACTGACCAAATGTTTAATATGGTGTGATCTGATTGGTTGTCCTTATTTTTAAATCAAGTAAGATCAATATTAAATACCACCCCTGAACTATGATTAGAATAACATACTGGTAATTATGCATTAAAATTCTCTTTTTTAAATATTGTTTGAAGTTCCACTGGTCAACAGTATTTCAGTAATACATCACATTATCCCAACACCAGACCAATTTTACAAGCAGCTGTAATTACTGTATGCAGTAATTAAGGTACACGCTATATTCAGTGAACTTCTTAACACTTAATTAATACAGATCGTTATGGAAGCTTACATCCTTAATGACACTAAGAAATTGGCCACAAATGGCTTCGAAAATTAACAAGAGCCGTCAGTGACGGGTGATGCTCCTCGTGGGATGTTTGTCACAGAAAAAATACTCCAGAATATGCAAAAGAGTTATGGTTCTTAGCCATTGCACTTTCCCTCAATGAGATCCATTTACCTATGAAGTTTCAAATTGATATCTCTAATACTGTTGAGTTATGGCATTATGAGACAGGAATTAGGTATGAAAAATTACAAAGGGAAATAACTAAAACAAGACTGCGTTCACTAAACGCTTATGCCCCCTGTGGAAGCCTTGTCCATAAATAAGTCTAAGTCCAAAATTAGGTCAAGGTGAAGGTCAAAATGGGGTAAGGTGATACAGGCGTGTGGAGAGTGTTCATACACAACATCCATGCAAGTATGAAAGCTTTGTAGCAAGCCATATTAATGCTAGAAGAAACGGTCAATTTGGGTTAACCAGGACGGACGGACGGACAGGTGAATCACTATATGCCTCCCCATCTATCGATAGGGGGGCATAAAAATATGCAATGAAGAGTCATGGTTCTTGTGCACTGCACTGCCATTCGATGGGATATACTCACCTATGAAGTTCCAAATTGATATCTCAAATACTATTGGAGTTATGGCCCGGACAAGAATTAAGTATGAATAAAGTATGAAAAATAATAAAGGGCAATAACTCCAAAAACAGGTTATGTAGAGTTGTGGTTCTTGAGCACTGCACTTCTACTCATTGAGATATATTCACCTATGAAGTTTCAAATTGATATCTCAAATACTGTTGGAGTTATGGCCCGGACAAGAATTAAGTATGAATAAAGTATGAAAAAAACAAAGGGCAATAACTCAAAAAAATAGGTTATGTAGAGTTGTGGTTCTTGAGCACTGCACTTCTACTCATTGAGATCTATCAACCTATGAAGTTTCATGATGATACCTCACATACTTTTTGAGATAGGCTCCGGACAAAAACTAAGTATGAAAAAAACAAAGGGCAATAACTCCAAAAATAGGTTATGTAGAGTTGCGGTTCTTGAGCACTGTACTTCTACTCATTGAGATCTATCCACCTATGAAGTTTCATGATGATACCTCACATACTTTTTGAGATAGACTCCGGACAAAAACTAAGTATGAAAAAAAACAAAGGGCAATAACTCCAAAAATAGGTTATGTAGAGTTGTGGTTCTTGAGCACTGCACTTCTACTCATTAAGATCTATCCACCTATGAAGTTTCATGATGATACCTCACATACTTTTTGAGATAGGCTCCGGACAAAAATATTCGGACGGAACGATGGAACGACGGACGGACGGACAAAGCGGCAACTATATGCTCCCCCGAATTTTCGGGGAGCATAATAACACAATAATAACATGCAGTTGATAGAAGCAAGAATAACAGTAGAATCTTACAGTGTAAGTTAATTAAAATTGAAGGTACCTAGCATCCTATGACTGTTATATATAAGGAATCAGCGGGTACTAACCTGTGTATTATTGCGCCCCATTGAGAACATAGAGGGTGTAGAGTTTAATATAGCTGATGTCCACTCATGTTCACTTTCTATACCAATATACCAATCATTATCTAGTTCTTCTAGAGCTTCCCTCCATTCATCATCTGATGTCATCTCCCCTAGCAACATCTGATCCATCATTAACTTAAACCCATACCTACATGTACAAGCAAATAGCAATGTAGAATGGAAACAATGCCTAAAAGGAAAGTGTGTGCGCAGCAGTTCATAACAAGCGATTTGATTGGTTATGTGTAAAAGGAAGCTATATGTGCCTATGAGACAAATGATTTGTAAGGCAACAGTTTTAGGACTGACAATGAACAATAAGTGATAATAATCTAGCATTGTCCTGAGTGAGCACAGCTAGAGAGAATTTTTTTCAAAGATCCAAGTAAAAGCAAGATGGATACATACACAAATATAACAATGTCCCGACCTACCTACATGTCACGGTTAGCTCAACCAGAGACTGTTTGTGATAGGCCGGATTTTATCTTCCTGGACTTTACTGTTCAGAAGAGACAGAAATCTCAATGAAAGATCGATACCAGGGTGAAGTAACAAACAGAATACGACACACAACATTTGTATGCAGATCACAAGCATGAGAATCAAAGAATGACCAACAGAATTTTTATGCAGATTTCATAACCGTCATGATCAAAGGTGATGATCAAAAACGGTGTTAAACACAGTAAACATCTATTATATAACCGTGATCAACCGTAAGAACTTTTCCTGTGCACAAAATACTGCAGAAATCTCGGACAGGTGTTGATTCCCCTGTTGTGGAAATGTCCTTGGGTTTGCATTAATCTCAAAACTACCCTGGAGATTCCACCTGGAGGTTGCCAAGAACTACGACCCTTGAGATTCCACCAGGAGGTTGTCAATAACTACGGATGATTCTCAGGCTTGATTCAGCATTATTCTAAGCTTAGTTACTCTATGTATAACCACAGCAACAAATAAGGTTTTAGTAAAACAGTATGTGTTAGTCAAAGAATACAATATCACATTCTTCCATTTTGTTGTACTACATAATTATGAATTAAAATGTATTATACAGGGTTCCCACAAATATTCTAAGACAAAATGTCCCCTGATTTTATCCTGACCACACAGGAGTTAAGAGTAATCAGGCATTTCGCTTAGAGCAAAGTTTGACATTACAAATAGAGGAAAGGAGGCTATATTTGCTTTATGTGGAGTCCAAAAGTTTAGCAGTTTTAGGGCTGTTGATTGACATTAAGTTATTATAATTTAAAATTATTCTGAGCGAGCATAGTGGTATACTCTTTATAGAAATTACACTTATTGACAGCTTTAATGAAGAATTGCCTGAATTTTCCCTGTATTTTGATCATTTCCAGACGAATTTCGAAACTCCCTGACCTTGAAAAAAAAATATTTTCCCTGACCGTGGGAACCCTGTTGTATGGTTTACGCTATAGTGAACAAGAATGACAGACATAAGACGTCAACAATTTGCATAAAGTATACAAGGTACATACCTGAAGGCTTTCTTCACCAGATTCTGTAAATCTTTATGTTCTCCAAGCCAATCCCACATAGCATTGATAGACAACTCACCCATATAGCACTTATACAAAAAACTTGGACCACTTCCTGAAAACAACAATATTTAACAATGTGATTCACTTAACAATAACTTTGTTAACCTCAGCATGTAACCATCTAGTTCATACAACTCAGTCAAATTAAGAGAATAAATTGCAATTTATTTCCATATGATAGGGGCAATAATCTAATAATACCCTTTTACCATTTATAAAAACAGTGTTAGGAAAACAATATAAACTAAGACTACCAAAAGTCACCGCTAATGTGACCACATGGTTTCACAATTAAAAAATTTCTGACAAGACTGAATTCAATTAACGCTTATGCCCCGGTGAAAGCCTTGTCCATAATTAATAGCTAAGTCAATCAAGGGCCATAATTCTGTTGAAATGTTGAATAGTGTTACATGGCTTTGACACTGTAAGAAGAATGCCAAGTTTGAGAGCAATTCCTTTATGGATTTTAAAAACTTGATGGACAATCCCTATATGCCTCCTGCATCAGTAGATGCTGGGGCATAATAAAACGTTTCTTTTACGTACAATGAAATTGAAGATTACGATTTGTGTTTCTCACCTTGCCCATCAAATATAGAGTAACAGGCCATCGCTAGTTGAGCATAACAGTTCCTGAGTGCATCATCACCTAACACATCCTGTAGCACTTTCTCCTTAGACTGGTCTTCACACAACCAGGGGAGAGAATTCAGTACAAACCGGTACCAGTCTGTTGGAAACTTATTCATTAATCTCGAAACTTGTGAATTATCTAGAGGAAGTTCTCTCCAGCCTTTGGGTAAACTCAATTGTGAAGAATATGGACTTTTAAAGTCTGGAGAACCTGCTAAATTAGTTTGTGGTTTATAAATAGCATTTCCAAATGACCTTGGCCCACCAAACCTTTGAGGCGGTGGTTTAGGTTTGTTTATGTCAAGGGCAGGAGCCCCAATATCAAACTCATCAAACAGATCTTCTATTTCTGGACTTTTGTTTCTCACTGCTGGTTTAAATACTGTAGGTGTTTTATTAGGCTTCTTTTTAGTGAGATTTCCATCATCAGAGAATATACTGTCAGTAAAACTATCCAGTGAGCCCCACGATGATGCCATCTTGTTTTGCTTTGCTTTATTCACAATAGGTGGTGGGGTAGGAGATCTTGTCTCTCTAGCAAAGTCAGGAACTAATGGTTGTAATGCCATTTTATTTCTGGAATCAGGCATCTTGTTTATACCGTTATTCATATTCAATTCTTTCAACTCGTGTTTCTCTTTTTGAGCAACAAAGGACAACTTTTCTTCCCCTTTAACACACTGTGTCCCACTTTTCATTTCTTTAGATTTCACACTTTTTACATGAGTAAGTAAAATCCACACTAAACTTTTAAGAAAAGCTTTCATAGTTTCATCAGTAGCACTTGGCGAGTCTATGATGCCAGTAAGAACATTGCGAGCATCAGAATATGCTTTCAAGTTACAAGCATCAACGGGAGTCAATGAATGAAGGGGATATTGATTTAACCAACCAATGCCCATATGTTGTCTTCTGTAGACAAAAGTACTCTCAAATATATCATCTATTCTAGCAGCTTCGGCAGTATGACATGATGTTTCTTGTAGTTCTAGCCCTTTGATATTTATTGTACAGTAGGTGGCGCCTCTTTCAAGAACCATAACCCAAATCAGTCGATCTTGAAACCGTACCAGATAATGATTACCTGGACAAGCTTCACCTGTAAGGGGAAACAACTGACATATTAATTAAATCTTTGAACATATGTGTACAGTGTAACAATGCTTCAAGATCACCTCAATAATAAGACATTTTTGTTCATTAATCTTTTCTTCTTTTCCTCTTTATTCAACTTCAGAATTAAGACCAACACCCTTTAGGTTACAAATCAAGCGCACTAACCACTGGACCATAATTTGCACGAGAGGTTTTATTATTGAGATTGTACTACAGTAACACTTACCTAGACTTCCATTAGCAAAAGCTGTTGAGAAAGCTTTGGAAAGTTCCGGTGCTAACTGTCTGTAGAAGTTGGTATCCGGACAACTGTTAGCCGATCCACCGACATCTTCGGGCCACGATCGTAGTGGACGAGGAAATGAGAAGAATACAAGAGGCAATGTGAAGAGAGGTAGAAGAGGTACAGATAACACTGCTGCTATTGCAATAATCCCAAACACGAGCGGAAACAACAATATCGACACAACTATGATAGGAACCGTAGACTCCCGACGCTGCTTCTTATCACTCCATGAGCTGATCAACAGTGTAAAATAGAAGTATAGTTTATTAGACAGTTGGTAAAGACGATCTCGACACAAGCTGATCAACATGGCAAGTATTGGTACTCCCCATTTAATGACTGTAGTATTTGTATCCATGGTGACCATGATGATATGAACGATAGATAAATCTAATAATGCATGTACTGTACTCTGCCAGATCTGCAACGAGACAAAGATAGACATTTAATACATTTACTATTACTACAAAGTACATGCACATAAATTCCAAATTTAAGCTATATATCACTTTTTTCATGCAATAACTTGTTCAAAAGTGCTCATGCTATGACAGATTAACACAAGTATTCGTAAGGAGCCCATTGCCTACCCAAGCTGTTTCCTAGCATAGCGCTACAGAGCGCTTGGTAGCGGTTTGGTTAGGCAACAGGCTCAAGGTTTGCCACTCAACCATCAAAATTCACTGACTATTCAATGTCCATAGAATTACTTAATATCTATTGGTATGCTTCACGTTTTGGTCTAGGGTACTAAGCACCACAGAGAAAACTTGGAAAGACTGTCCATCATACCCGATCACATTTGATTAACATGCACTTTGACTTTTTGTTCATTTGAGAAAAAAAATCAAGAATTTCAACTTTAGAGTCTCAAACACAGAATCTGACTTGTGCAATTACTAAATTTTGACCTGTGCTTTCTATTTGAAATTCACCAAGAAGGTTAGGGCAAAAGCTCAAATATAAATTTTCAGAACTTTTTGAATTATAACTTACCCAACGATATGCTCGAACTGTACCAAACACGTACCATACCCCAGTGGCGAGATCTAGATTATTTCTGATAGACACTGATGTAGGATCTGTACTTGTTATACTGAGTGATAGGTAGGCCAACATTATAAATGGTCCAACTGTAATACAACCAACATAACTAACTTAACATACTTATAACTAGTAGTAGTGGCCTTTTTGACACAAATACACATGTCTCCATGAAGGGCAATAACTCAGACAAAAATCATTTGACCTTTAATTACTGAAAATATGCACAACTAAGCTTGGTACCAAGTGTTCTAAAAAAGTTTCATTGAAATCCAACCAATGGTTAAGGAAACCTACCGCAAATAAACTTTGTGACATCCATCCAGACAGACAGACGCATAGCAAAATATCAATAGTTTAAGTTCCCCCACTATATGTGGAGGAAATAACTCATCAATATTTGTGGTATTATTTTTAATGGAATCTTTTATAGATGAACTGGACCCGAAAATCGAATTATCATGATTAATCACCCTCAGGAACACACAACAATAAGTTTCCTTTTCATTTTAAATTTTAAACCCCACCAAGTTGCATATGACAATCACACAATTGGATACCTACGAAATGAATGTACTTTTCCAGTGTACCTGTGCATAATAAATCAAGACGGATAGTGCAAATTCTCTAAATAATTCAAAATCACAACACAAGAGTAACATGAGATATTCATAATATGGCAGCAATTAACTAGATGTCAGAAGTTAACATACACTGGTATGTATCATCATGGATTTAGTAAACAAATGAAAGCATTTCATTATGGTTGTAAAAACATTGGAAGCATAGCACATGTTTGCATAACCCAATTGCTTGATAAACTTTGACAAAACCTTCAGCAAACAAAAGGGCTGAGCGTTTTTTATACAAGCGTCTGGTAAATTATGTTCATAGAGACAGTGACCTTGACCTTTGACCTTCCGTTCAGTACTTACCCCAGTTTACTAATCCTCTCCTTAGCATACCCAGAGGCAGTAAGTAAGTCTTCCTCTTCAAGAACGCGTTCTCGGATTCCACGGTATGAGGAAACAACATGTTACGCCACAAACCAAACACGATGCCGACACCTTGTATATCTCTGACTATCTTCTCTACTACACATATACCAACTATACAATAACCCAATATCTTTGTACTGTCTGAATCAAACTCTAAACTGTTCTTGTTTAATAGGCCTGAAAATAAGGAATAACTATTCATGATTTGTTATGAATAACAAACAGTTTCTATGCATAACAATGAATAAGTGATCTGTATACATGTAGCCTATCTCATTCTGCGTCATATTGTCACATACATTCAATAAATATAGTTTTTTACTTTTGAGCATCCAAATTGAAGTGCACACAAGAAGAGCATCGGCATGAAAATTCAGCAATTGTAAAGTTGTCACATGCTAGTGAAAGAGAGTTAGTAATGGTTGATTATGCATGCCAGAACAACTGTTTAGGCCAATGGTCCACCATTTGTGACTAAAAACAATTAAAGGTGCTGCCTCGTGTATTGGTGTATGGCAAAAATAAATGAAAAATCAAATATTCACATAATTTTGGTATACATGTAATTGCCTGTATATCCAATAAAAAACCACACTGACATTTAAAATAACTTGGGAAACATTGGCATTTTGTAGTAGTCTGGTAGTTGTTTACTTACCGGTATTTTACATCCAAAATTCTTAAGGCTATTAATACTCTATAGAATTAACACTATTATCACTTAAATTTGTTCACATTAGATGAAAACGAATTGCAAATTGAACCGAATACCTCACTGATGATTATGCTATAGTTTTATGATGTTACAGTTCGAAAACATGTGAACTACATATTTCATGTTGAAAAGAAACTGCGCTATTTTTAAAAGGAAAAATACTAAGTGTGTTATATTGAGAATGGTTTAAATTGATAAATCACAACAAATCTTTCAAAAAGCAACTGTCAGTGGCTTTCCATTACATGAATACTTGGTAAGGTATGAAATTATGTCATACAAAAGTTGAGTCAGCACCTTTAAGTATCATACACAGAAGTGGAAGCTTAAAGTTGAACAACCATATCTAAACTCTTCCTATTATACCCTTTGACAATGGGAGTGGTTAAACAAACCAACACAAACAACTTACCAGCCACAACTCCAACAGCAGCTAACATCAGCACATGGTACAGTAGTTCCAGAATACCCCATTTCCAAAGAAACCCCTTTCTTTTTTCAGATTTCTTAGTTTCCTGTATATCTACTCTACTAGCTGATACCCTGTTAGATGTTACCACGGCAACAAACTGGGAACCAAGTCCCCCTAAATCTGTACTGAGCAGGTAACCAGCCAATGCACATATTATGATAGAGCCTAAAGATACTTCAATGAAATAGGCACCAAGAAATACACATGTTGACAGTATCACCATTACCAGTAACCTAAATAAACAGAAAATAAATACACTTTTAGATACAACCAATGTAAAATGTCTATAGAATGGCAGATAAGTTATAAAACGAAGACAAATCAATATACTCAACACTAAATTTTATTCTGTTATTCAATAGGATAACAGTACATATTTATATAGAGTGGGAAGATTAGGAGAAAGAAGAGTAGATAATAAGGGAAAAGGGAAGAAAGAGGGGAAAGAAGGAGGGAGGAGAGGGGACAGAAAGAGGGGAAAGGAGGGGATAGAACAAGTGGAAAAGGGGAAAGGGAAGAAAGAGGGGAGAGGAAAAAAAGAGGGGAGAGAGAAGAAAGAGGGAGAGGAGGAGAAAGGGTCAGAGAAAGAGGGGAGAAAAGGAGAGTTAAATGGAGAAGAAGGAATTGAGTATCAACTCAAATGGTGACCAACATAATACAGTAGTAAAACAATTATTATGAACAATTCTGAATGTCGTAATCACACACTCTCAATTTTCAAGAGGACATATTGGTACTAGACGGTGTGACAGTGACATTTGATTCACAGTACAGTGATTATTTTGGCCTCTTTGGGAAAGGGTCCGGGTCCGTTCAGATTGGGAATTTGGGAAAGGCCAAATAAAACAGAAAAAGAGATTACATGTGACTGTTTACTGGTTTCTGTAAACTTTTATGCTTGACCTCTTGTCAAAAATGTTCATAACTTCTTCATGTTATGTCCGATTTTGAAATTTTTTTTAAATGTCATTGGGAATTTCTCCCTTCAAATTTGGGAAAATAATAGCCTTTTTCAAATTAGGAAGGTACCGTTTACCGGTAGCAAACAAAGAAGGAAAAAAATCACTGCAGTATAACAGCTAATCTGACATCTTACCTGATGTCTGATGCCATGTATGATCCTCCATATAGGAAAACATGTCCCTGCTCCAGGCAGTATAGTAGGAAGGCATCTATAGGTGATAACACACCAAGTGTCCAAAATAACGGTAGAAATATAAACACTATATGTATCACTTGATTTGTCAGTAAGAAACTGTCGGAATGATACCTGCAAAATACAAACATAAACTAAACAATAGCTCCTACATTGATACATTCATTAATATTCTATACAATAACATGTCATGATTGTTCCCAAAATAGTGAGAAATCAAACTTTTACAGTAGACCATTTAGTATTGAGTTGATTGCAATGCAAGCTTGTTTTTCATTGTGAATCTATCTACACTGTAGCTGCCGATCTTGATATTTGAGCCTTCTTCTTCAGATGAAAAATCAGCTTAGGCTATTTAATGGGCATATATGTAACAATAATAAATATTTATAATTAATTAAGATTTATGAACATGTACCTGTGTTTTATCGTAAAATAAAGCTAGGTCAAGAGTTTGGATGCTAAGTAATTAAATCATTAGCGTGTAGCACGAGTGATTTAATGTACGCATCCGAACAAGAGGCTGTGCTTTATTATATATAAGACACAGGTACATATTCATTATTTCTATTCTTACATAGCCAATATTCCGCATTTGACAACACATCAATACATAGTAACCATTGTCCTATTTTCTTCCTTGAAGGCTATTAAGTTATTTGCCAAAGCTGTGTTTTAGCAGTATTTCATGCACACCTTGGTTTCCTCTAAGTAGATATAGGTTGTGTTAGAATTACATTAAGCAATGCCAGTTAGAATTACATTAAGCAATGCCACTTTAATGTTTAAACATTATGAAAAAACTATAAATACATCAATGTGCATACCTATGTAAGAGATCAAACATAATAAAGATATAGACATAGAAACTTCTCATCAGGGCAGATAACTCTAATATATCTGTAGTTCTATATGTAGCTGTCTCAGGTGGCGCTCCAGTAGTCAGTGGATATTGCGCAATCAGAAGAGTAAACCATCCGAATATAAACAATATAATAGTAGCTCCTGAAACAAGATGAATTTAACATGATAGTTTATTTCAATAAAAATTAGACAGTATGTCCATGATTTCACATGAATAAGTACAAACATGCAATGACATACATTGAATATACAGAAATGTATGCATTACACTGATAGATAAACATTATAATATAAAACTATCAATAAACATTATAGCAGATTCACTAACAAGAAACCGAGTCTTCTAACGATGAAACTTGGTTCCTATTGCACATCTTCACATGACCAGCTTGAACCTAGTGTTCTAAGTTGGTAGGGAAGCTTTCTCAAGTTATCAATCAGAAATGGATTTGTCTATTGATGGAATGATCGTGTTTTATGTATCACTACATTATAACTGTTGATACTCACCTATGTTAGTATAGTATAGATTGTTTAATGTTGTTGGAAGCAGGTACCACAATGTCAGTCCACACATTGGTCCGGCAACTAGAGCATGGATTAATACATTCAACTTGTACTTCTTTGGAGGTACCACATATTTAACCGTCTCTGCGTCACAACATGAGATAAAATCTACTTCATCTTCCTCAGACAGTAAATTCTTCTTCTTCCTCATCAATGGTAGGTCTGTAGTTTGAGTGGCCTGAAAGAATGAATGACCAAATATTCCTGATAATATGCACAACTAGGCTTAGTACTAACTTTTCATGTGAAGTTTCACTGAAACCCAAATGACGGTTAGGGAGAACACGTTTGGACAAACTTTGTGAACGATATGACATGCATATGACATTCAGATGTCCAGCACAAAATCAATATGTCTCCCAACTGTATGTAGGAGACATAGTACTAGGAACGATTGTTACTTTTTCTGTGATATGAAGCCATGAGGGAGGGAGGAAGCGCCTGCCAGGGAGGGAGAAAGCACCACTGACATCCCACACTCTAATAAAACATTCACAAGGCTATCCAAAAAAATTGAGTTTTAAATTGTTGCAAATTTCCCCAAGTAAAGATGAAACAAGACTGGGTATACAAAAGTAAGAACACAAAAGGATCTTGGATAACTCTCAGATTTATATTGAAACAATACTCAATAAAATCTAGAGCTTATATTCCCAGTCCCTGTAAAGTACATACAGATTGTACATCTCTGGTTAATGGCAAGTTGCAACAATAAACATCATATACTTGCATACTGGAAGATCTGTGATAAATGCAACTACTTTACTGTGCAGAATTAACATATACTAAAACTGCACATATAAATTCCAGAATTATTTTGTTACTATAGGTGAAATCATTCAATATTATTTGTATTATTTTGAATTATGATTTGTCAATTATGCATAAATGTGATTCTTAGTGATAGCATTCATCGAATTCTACAGATGAATTCAATTCTACAGCGCGTGTTCGTCAGAATTGTATACATGTGTGATTTTGTTTTGTATTTTGCTTTTGTTTTATTCTTGTTAAAATGTTATTTCAATGAAGGCCACATTGAAAATAAGTGTATAAATGCAACTTAATGTATTTTCACCTTCGGTAAATAAAGTCTTTATTATTATAATTATTATTATTTTTATTATGTAAGCATATAACAGTTGGAGGATTTAGATAAAAGACAGTAACTTTTTATCTGGAATTTATGGATTAGGCCAGACTTACAATACAGTCATGTACAATATTACTGACTTGTTCAGTTAAACAAAGATTTTCAGAACTGCATGCATACAATCAATTGTGAAACCTTCATACAAAGCACAGTATTGGTTCAGTAATTTGTGCCAATTTAAATGAATACTGACACATTAAGATTATATTATTTACCTGTACAATATGTGAGATGAGTTGCACTAATAGAACATAGGCGGTCATCAATGCACCGTATGTATATACAGCTATATAGTCTGCGATGGTTCCTAGCTCCACCAGTAATGTGAATATACCACCAAGTAGGAAGGGAACCACAAACAAGATGACCTGGTTGATATATACATAGATGGGAGCATCGTAACCAATTCTTAACTTCAAGCCTCCAAATATGGTCTGTGGAAGTCGTTTAGCAAAGAACTCCTGCTTATACTCGTTCAACAAAGGTACTCCGGTCCCCATGATGTAGGTAATCCACTGTTTGCCTGAAATCAAACATCAAACTCATTGTAACTTAAGGGTAAACATCAACATATAAATGCATCAAAAATACAGTTTTTAACATTTGAACATTATATAACTCAAAAGACGTCTCTACCAAGGAAAGGGTTAAATTAATCATAATCAAATGTAAGTAATTTTCTGAAGGATATATATTGTTGTCAATAGCAGTGTCGTCAACAGAGCCAAATAAAAAATCCTGAAAATTGTATACGGCAGACTATTTTACCAAGAGGCCTTCAACCTCAGTGTGTCCATATACAACTCAAGTTTGTATTAAAGAAAATCCTTCAGAGCACATTTAATTGACCATAACTTTTTGCTATTACTTGAGATATTTTCATCAAATAACTTTTATTTTAGTCCGAAATTATAGCTGTTTTAGGCTAGATAAATCCGGAATGCCGGATAAACAGGACACCCCTGCAATAGGTAGAACACTTGTCACCTGATTTAAACTCTGAGGATAAACAGGACACCCCTGCAATAGGTAGAACACTTGTCACCTGATTTAAACTCTGAGGATAAACCTAACAACCTGAACCTGACCAAGGACAGGTATTAAGGTATCCAGTAGTATATATGCAATAAATTTGTTTAAAAATGGACATGAATATGTCAATTTATCTGATACCATTTACTTTCAAACTGAGAAAAAATTCCTATTCCTTTGATTAACACATTGTAAAGTACAATGTAAAGCATCATAATAAGTATTTCATAATCAGATTCAATCATTTGGTTATCTCTTATAATCAAGGCTATATTTCATTTCCATGAAATTACATTAAAATTGGATGGCTTAAAACAGAGCTGAAGTAATCTAATCACAAAACCTGTTTTTGATATTAATTTATTCCAATCACTTGCTTGCACCTTAGTTGAGGATTTAAATCGTATTAAACAGTCTTAAAATATTATAGAATCCCACAATATTTATAATTAGTATAATGTGTCTCTTAGGAAATAACAACATCAAGCAGAGCCAATATTCTGACAGGAATTTCCCCATGCAAAGAAACATGTGAAGAGAACTTTACAACAAACAAGACATCATGTTGTTATCACATAGTATAAACTGTGAATGAAATATCAATATATAGCCAGTTTTAGGACATTGCTAGTCTAATTGTACAACAATACATTTGTCATTTAATAGGTTTGATATACTGATGAAAGTGACGTCATGCCGTTTTTTATGACGTCATGCAGGTAAACATGTAAAGTTAACAAAATACTCTCGCAAAGTGACACTGGTTTAATATATAATTGCACGCTTAAATCATATTAGAATCAAAATAAAATATTCAAAAGACGTAGTATGCCTTTTGTTTATTAACAAGTTGTCGTCCTGATGCTTTATTAACCACTGAAGCCTATGGCCTTCATGGTTTATTCCTATGTGTGAGAACTCCAAATGGATCATTGGATAACAGCTGTTATAATATGTTTTGTATTTTATTTCTTAATTATATATAATAACTACATGTATTACCAAACCTTAGTTGAGACAGTAAATTGACGTACAACAAAAAGTTGGACAACAACTGAATAACTTAGTAACAGTTATCTCTATTTTAACTGCCAATCTGAGACCAAATAAATGACTCCCAAGATGATCATCCCTGGATGAAAACTTAGCACTGAATTATCACTGACCTTATAATCTAATGACCTCATTTGGGTTGACAACAATGATGAAAGAAAAGTAAGTGCCTGTTATTGTTAATCATGGGCTCAAGTCTGCACCTGTCAGACAATTTGTGACAATGCCCCAAGAGTACCAATTGCCTAGCAAATTACTTGGAAGAAAGACAGAATTCAGTAATGAATTGAAGGCATAAATTGTAAATCTAAAATCCATCATGAATATTTAAGTAAACAATTAGGACTAGTGTTCACTAAGTGAAAATGATTAAAGTATTTACATAAATAATAGATTTGCCAACATCAAACAACACTGAAAGGATACTTAATTGACAATATTCTGACACATTTGCCTCAAGTTCCAGAATGGAAGGACGTATTATACTAAATTTGTTTATCAAGTAATACAAACACTGCAAGCAATTTATTTAAATCAACATTTGATTACCTTGAACACCAGCGGCCATGAAAAGCTAAATGTTAATATACTATAATATGCTACCATTTAAACCCGTTACTTCATTGAGATGCATGTTGGCACATATCTAGCATTTACTATACAGATTCATCTTGATGCATCAACTGCCCTCCTGTTGTTCATCATTTTCCAACAAGAGATGTTTGTAAACATGTATGCCCCCACCTAAGCCCAATAGTCAGAAATGGTAAAGGTGACAGTGCACATGACCTAAACCTTTGACCTACTGACCTCAAAATCAATAGGGGTCATCTACTGTTGATGACCAACCTCCATGAAAAGTTTGAGGATAATAGGGAAAAGCGTTCTTGAGTCATTGAACAGAAACCATTTTGGTCTACTAACTGCCAGACTGAAGACATGTGCAAAGCAATATACCCCCTCATCAAACATGGGGGGCATAATAACCAGAATGGAGATGTAGTACACTATACCAATACATGTAAATATATTTGGGGTGCATGAAGTAAAGGTTTAATAAAACTCAATCAGTATATTTTATACTACTGTTTTTACTGCTCTAGTTGTGATTGCAGTCTCCACACCGGCTATCAAAACATCTGTTTTATTATGATAATCACCACTTTTTCTACAACTCCCACACTTTACTTAGAATTTGATATAGGAAGTGGAATTTAATATTGATCTTACTTGACTCAAGGATAAGGACAGCCAATCAGAGCATACAATATTAAACTCCTGGTCAGATATGATTGGCTATCCTTATTCTCAAATTAAATAAGATCAATAATGAATACCATCCCAGGTCCAATCTGGGCATGGTTCAACTCTGACAGTGGGAAAAGTCACTTCATTACACAACATCAATTTCTTTCTAGCATTAAAAGAATAGAGTCTATATGCTGGTGAGTAAAATGGTGACATTGTGACAAGTTGCTACAACCCTCGCTGTCTCCATGCTTCATACATAATGCATTAACTCAGCGTTACTGTAACAATCCACTTTGGTAAAAACATTCTTGTTCACAGAATATCCATCTAGTTGTTATATTATAGACTATGAATATTCAATATAATGCCACTAGCACGACTGCAAATTTGCATAAAATTTGCATTTTCCAATTATCATGCATACTCGACTTTCTTTAAGGCTCCAAAGAAGCCAATAAGTGTTGAAAATTTCATTCCCACCATGAAGATGGCATGTAGAGCTCATTATGACCTGTACAGAGAAACAGTTCTATAGGTATTTAAATCTGGTTGTACTTTATCACAGGTATTCTTTGTGTTCTACTGAGACAGTTGTAAGAGTATGGCCATCTGATTTTGTCCATGCCTAATTGGCTAATGGCATTTGGCTTTGTGGGAAGAGATAGAAACTTTGTGTGATACAAAGCATCCAGGTGCGCTACTCTAACTCTTTCCACATAGGCTCCTTTGTTCTTTAACATGTCCGGTCTATAGCAGCTATACACATGAGACTACCACTAGTCATTACCTACCAGTTCATCTCTAGTTGGGTGGGAAAGACTGAACAACATTTCAGAAATGACCAAGTGCTCCCATTAGAGATTCGAACCAGGGACCTATCAATCTGAAGTCAACAGTGTCACCCACTTGGTCACTGTGCCAACCTACCACAGGTATAATGGTATGGTTGCTGCAGTAAGGATGTTTTTTTAAGATACATGCATGGTGCTTGACCTTTGAACTACTGACCTCAAAAGCAATAGGGGTCATCTACTGATGCTAACCAACCACCATGTAAAGTTTGAAGACCTTAGGGTAAAGTGTTCCTAAGTTATTAAACGGTAACAAATTTGTCGACCGACCAGAACGACATGTGCAAAGCAATTAATATACCCGAATATATCATCAAAGATAGGGGGCATAATAATAGAACCAGTAATTCATTTGAATAATGATCTTATAGTGATCGAATTCCACAAGGAAAATGTGCTCATTAAATGGTTGCCAAAACTCTGGACATAAATAACAGCAAGGGGAACATTTGATGTTCCATTAATAAGGTTTCCATCTGAGATAATATCAAGGTATAGGCTGTTTGGGGGAAATAGATCAACATAATCATGTACCTACTTGATTAGTTCCTCTCAAAGCCAGGATTAGACATATCCAATATATATCATGTTTATAGTGTTCAAACTCACTAAGCTCGTTCTATGACTTGTGTCATACAACACACAATGAATGCTATATTGTATCATAGCCTTAATCATTATGACCCTTGTTTTAATATAAACTCTTCAAAAGGAGTTAGAAATAGTGATGGAAGAGCTGAATATAATCATATAACCTGTTTTAATCATAATTATGAGTCTCTTCAAAAGAAATTAGAAATAGTGCTGCCAGACATACAAAACTAGATTATAAAGCAACAAAGAACAAATGCTTTCATACAATTGTGAACTAGCGCTTGAATACATTTTAAATAGTTTATTTTTTATACTAAGATTTATTCCAAGAAATAATCCCTCCATACCTTTAATTTTCATGCCACAAATAAACAAACAGTCAATCAACAGCAGCACCCCATTAGTTTAATTTAATTAAGCTTACCAAAACATTGATTATAAAACAGGAACTTTTTCCATGAAACCAACTTGTACTTGCACCAAATTAAGGGATAAAGTGAAGTTCTGTACATAGCTGCTAAGCATAATACCATAATTGAACGTAATTGAGTTCTTCCCTCAAGTTATATTAAGCAATCCTGCCAAAAGTAGAACCAACACCACATAATATAAATGACACATAACATGCAAAACATTAATTTCAGACTAACAATGGACAGGCAGCCACTGAGGATTTAATGATAAAACAATTAATAGAGCAGCTGCAGGCACTGCTACCAGCACCTATCATATAATGGTCCACCAAATAAACATGAAGGCATCAATAATTCTTATTTCCTTCAGGACTCACTATCAATCAAAAACTTCATGATTGATTAAAGAGCATTAATATGAAATCTACCCGTGACTCACCCATAGAGCCTTAGGTCACATAAATTTTCACAAATACATTGTGAACAGATTGAAAGGGATTCCACATGAAATTTCAGGTCAGAGCATAATTTGATAAAAATTGTACAAGAAAGCACACAGCTCTAAAGTAATGACCCTTAGAAAGCACTCAAATGAGGACATTGCATTATTTGCGCAATTTAGAATATTTTTATGGGTGACGTAAAATTTCACTGCATGTGATATCTAGTATGGAAGATGGCCTAGATTTGACAGAGTCAGGCAAAGTTTCTTGCGTGGGTTGCTAGGCACTGCAGCTGCTTCTGTATAGAAAATTTGACATAGTTCTGTTTCCAGTGCCATTATCACACATCCTTTTACAAACATTGTTCTATTGTCAAAATTCAGCGTAAGAAATTTCAAATGACCATAACTCGGTCAATATTTGGAATTTTTTCTTCAAATAACTTTGATTTCCTGATTATTCAGGAATAGTAGGACCCCTGATTATAATAGTATTCAATTCAAACACAATGACAAAACAAAAACTGTGTTTTATATTACTCTGATATCTCACAGATTTGACAGGAAACCTCATCCATCAATGACAGTACAGTATTCACAGACTTGCATGCATACAATGTAAAAACTGATACCAATTCATCAGATGAAAGCATTGTCCTAAGTTATAGTATCTTCAAATTTTACGACTTAAATGACATTAGACAGAAAATGAGATTGCTTCAGTTACAATGTATGATGCATGTTATATTTGAGAACATGAGTAAATGACTCATACAATCTGTATTGATCAGTTAGTCATTCACTGACAATTAAATAATGGCACAGTTACATAAATTGCGTGTTCGTGACGATGATGTTAGTAAAAACATACAACACTGTGATGCATATAGCACAGATGAACTAGTTTTAGATGAATGTTTTGCACGTTAATTATCCAAATGTTTTGCATGTTAATTATTCGCACATTCTGTGAGAGGAGAACATGTAGGAGAAATCAATATGTTTATGTACCGTATGTACTTTACAACTTTACTATCACATTATGTACTGTAATTCACCATAGAAAAGAAGCCTCTAAAAGGCAAACTGAGATTTTTCCCCAGTACATTATAAATTTCTGATTTTTTGTACTGGATGAACTATGGTTATACTAGATGTATGATCAGTTGATTACATACAGTTAGTTGGTTTGTTTACTAGGGTTTAATGCCATTTGGTGTTTCTCAATTTTTCAGTTATTTACAGCAGCTGATTCCTATTATAACTTTTATTTTCTGTAGAAATGTTCATTCTTGCTTAAGTGCACCAAATCCAGACTTCTGGATTATTCCGTATTTGTTTGACACCTGTTCCAGACACAGTATTAAACATACTGCAAGCATACCTGAGCTTATTCTGTAATTTAGGCCATGTTTTCTCCTGTGACGATTAAAAGATCCGTAATAACTGTATTCTTCATAGCAGTCGTCATGGAAACCCTTCAGACATCCTCTTTGTTCTGAAAATATAAACAATCACAATTATTATTAAGTCGTACCGACTTAAACAATGTCACCATATTATTGAAACAGATGCACAAACTGGCATTAATCTGTTCTCTCCTTTAATAACAAAACCACACAAGAAATTTATTGTCTCCAACACTACAGAGAAAATTGAAGAGCATTTTCATTATATGAAAACAGTTGTTGTGGTATACCAGTAGTTGATTCTAGCTGCTACTTTTCACCAACAAAAGCAACATAATACTTTAAAATCATTTCTTTTTTGTAAGTGTAAAATTTCAAATTTTGATGAAATTTTATAGATCAGTTACAATTATATCAGTGGATTTCATTTTCTAATGGAAACCAATGTCTTATTTACATACTTTCGAGTAAGATTAATCACAGAGATTTGATGTCATGTTCAATTTCATCTACACACAAAGGACACAATCAATGAGGTACAAGAAAGTACATTTAATGAATCATTGTAAAAAGGATTGAACAATGAAGACAAGACATATACCAGTAATAAAAGCTATACAAGAGCATCGTAAACAAGGCAGGAATGAATCACAAAAAAATGTTTAAGGGTTGTCATGTGAAAACATACTTGTCTGCGGCATATTTTATCTGGTAAAAAGATACTCATAATAAGACACTCAAAATAAGACACTCAAAATAAGACACTTAAAATAGGACACTTAAAATAAGACACTCAAAATAAGACACTCAAAATAAGACACTCAAAATAAGACACTCAAAATAAGACACTCAAAATAAAACACTCAAAATAAGACACTCAAAATAAGACACTCAAAATAAGACACTCAAAATAAGACACTCAAAATAAGACACTCAAAATGTAATACAGACCCCTATTGATTTTGAAGTCAGTAGGTCAAAGGCCAAGGTCACTGTGACCTTCACCATTTCTTACTATTTAAATGGTTTCCGTTAAACTGTGTTGCCTCTTTAAATAAAGTCTTTATTATTATTAATATTATGTTCAATAACTCAAGAACACTTTGACCTAGGATCTTCAAACTTTACACCGAGGTTGGTCAGCAACAGTAGATGACCCCATTTGATTTTGAGGTCAGTAGGTAAAAGGTCAAGGTCACTGCGACCTTCACCATTTCTGACTATTGGTCTGCCATTGGGGCATAAAGGTTTTACAAACATCCCTTCATTGATGTTCATTGACACAATGAACCAGATGCTGGCCTTACATGATGTCAGATGGACCCTTAAAACAAAATCACCATTACATGATGTCAGATGGACCCTTAAAACAAAATCACCATTTTTGAACGGCCTTAGAAGATGTCAGATGGACCCTTAAAACAAATTCACCATGAACGGCCTTACATAATGTCAGAATTGAACCCTAAACAAAATCACCATTTCTGAACATGATCGCTGTAGTGTAGAGGAAACTTCTCTTCCCATCCACTTTATAGACAATTCTTCTTACTCAAGACTTTAGTTTTATTTATGACGACTAAATACCATATAGCATGACGATGTACCGGCTACAGACAAATACCATATAGCATGACGATGTACCGGCTATAGACAAATACCATATAGCATGACGATGTACCGGTTATAGACAGAGATTTCTCTGCACTTTTATCTGTACCATCTAAACCAATAAATAATTTCCATACATTCAATACGACTTGTGAGTCATATTCGACAAATTGTTAACGAAACTTTCTCGTGAAATGAAATCATTTACATGCACAGTGTCATCAATCACGGTACTCGTCTGTCAGATGATATCTTTCAATACTAATGTGTTCCCAAGCTTCGCAAATAAGTTTTCTTCAAAATAAAATGTTTTGTCAAATTTTCAGACAAAAATCGATATCGGAATGCATATCTTGTTTCTCTCTCATTACTGAAGAGCTCAAAACCGTACATATATCAGGATGATCAAGATGATGCCGTACTCTGCTGGGGAATATAAAATATATGACACCACGCTAGGTGACAGCATACTACGTGACAACACATTAGGAGACACATTAACAACTACCACATGAGCATGGAAGTGGAGTGCAGTATCTATACTATGCACGTAAGTTATGCATGGAAGTTACTGCACTTGGCTTCTGATTGGACAATGATACAAAACAGATACAGAAACAAGCACTCAAATATCTTATTTAGTCTTGATAAAATAAAGTAACTAGCTGGTGTTTTAATTTTCAATCTATAACTTAATTGTTGTGCCATTTAACAAAACATTACCATACCACAATTACATGTATAACAAACAAGCTCATAGTTATAATCATGGTCATTTTCACCCAAAGTTATTCACAAATACAGAATACAGTCAATGCTGCAAAGTCAGTGCTACATAGCACTTTCCACGGAAGGTAATTCATGCCTCAATTGAACTGGAGGTATAACTAAATAAAGGCGCTCGGTAGCACTTTAGAACTCTGGACAATGAACTTCAGGTGCTAGTGTGACTAAACGATATCTGATCAGCTGAATAAATAGCAGCATGTCTCTTTAAAGCAAACATTTTAAGTTCATCATAGAAGACACCCGCCTCATCACACAATGTTTGATCAAGTGAAACAATCAGCTCTTTCTTACCTATACCATTCCAACATGATTAAGTTTGACATTAAGTATTCAATACACAGCCCCGTGTATCGCTCATGATGTACCATTCACGGAGTGCTGCTAAAGCATTTAATAAACATCACAATTAATGAGATATTGATTTCTGTAGAACAACTTTCAGCACATATTCCACCAAGCCTCGAGAAATCCACGAATTGTCATATTAACTGTAATTGGTGAAGTTTTCCCATAAGGATCTGTGCACAGTTGTCTAGTAATTGCTGGCGGGGTTTTTGCTTCATTTAATTACCCTGGCTGTCATCAACAGTTTGAAAATATTCTCAAAGTACGGGAGATTGCAGCGTTTTAATGACTTCTATGAACATGGGAACATGAGCTGTTTACATGTATATATGGTGATGTTGTTTTCAAGAGATTTAAGTCCTTTAACGAACAAGGTCAAATGTAATAGTAGACCAATTATCATAAATATTGTTCTCACAATCAAATTCACATACAACCTTGTAAATATCAATTAATTTCTAGATGAACATCAATAAGTCAAGAAATACCAGAAGAAGAATTAATTTAATTGTACAATTAAATCACAGGTTTTCGTTAATATGACATCTGTATACTATATATTTTTCATTCAAACATATCGAGATTATTAATTTTCAGCAGACAAACCACCCGTGCTTTTATAAATGTCAAGACAGGAAGAAGGAAGTGAGTATACATTGCTGTAAAATATATCTTGGTAAAACATACTAGCTTTCATCATACAAACTTTAAATGCTGCTGCAGACAGAACCAGCAACAAGCAATATTAACTACTAACATACAGATATTGGCTACCAACAATATCAACTACCGACAAAATCAGCCACAGACGAAATGTGTCCATCAAATCACAGGAACATGGTCCTAGTCCTAAATTACATCATAAACACAAAAGGAACATCAATAGAACAAATGAATATTAATTGAGGAAAGCAGTAACATAGCATTACCATATTATACATACAGTAAAATCTCAACAATTTGTAAAATTTTTAGATGATAAAAAATTGGACAGGGAACTGAGAGAAGGGAGCACTCGACTGAAACAGCCAGGCACAGAAAACAGAAATAACACAGACTACTGTGAATCACACAGCAAGCCTTGCTTCTATACCGCACACATTATTACAATGATTAAGACTTATTACAGGCGACCATTCCGTCAGGAAATGCATCATTGTCACAACTAAGACAAACCCAGACATGATGATAAAACACAGCAATTTAAACCCAAGTCTTACCCAACTAATGTCTCTCCTACTGATTTATATAATACCAAGTAATATTTCACAAGTGCAATTATTTCTAAGCAAGTACAAGGTAGTTTCAGATTACACTGTGAAAACAAGGTAATAAAACATACAATGCAGCTGGTTCAACATCGCAAATAAATTGACTATAAAACTGAATAAAAGTCCTTGTTTAGAACATAGTATTATTACACTTACAGACTTTGAAAATGCACCCCTTTTTAGGGATTTGTATTTTTTTTTTGAACTATCAAGCTGACTTTGTACAAATGAAATGATGTTCTTGGTTAATAACCTGGTCAGTAAAAAACATCTGACATGTGTTTTTCCACGCAAATTACACGTGGTAACCACATGGCCAAACCTCATTTTTAGCTTGTGGATCTCGCGTGGATAAAAAATATCCAAATTATGTAAATGTAAATATATACACGATACATAAACAAACAAAAAAATCACATTTTCAATCATCCAGTAGTTGGCAAGTCACATTCACCAGACAATGATGTGTCTAGAGGTGTAGACATGTTACATACCGGAAGTAGCAACCATGTCGTTTACGCACAATTTCATTGTCATGCCATAATAAATATACGCCAACAAGAACCATTTATGAACACTGACACCCTCACTGACCGGCCAAGGCAAGATAAAAGGCCTAAAACTGCTATTGATATGGACGAATTAATACGCATGCAAAGCCGACGAAACAGATTCCGGTCTGCAATCATGACTGTCAGAGAAATACTCGGTCACCATGGGAATGCAAAATTATTGCATGAAAGTTTGAATACGTTTAATATTTTCTAAAAGACATTTTCATTTAGTAGATTTCGCCAGTTTGTGTTCAATCCTCGGTCGAGGACATTCTTCAATCTGTAGCCATTCCCTTCTTGTATCACTATTTCCGGCGACAACAATGTTAAGTTTAGACAACATGATAATAATCATTCGCATAAAGTACGGAAAATGATCACTTTTATGGACGAAAAACATAATTTTATCAACGTAATGGATACTCCAGTTTTATCCACAGATTTTGCTCTCATTGAAAAAAGATGACTTGCCCTTACAAAGAGATGTCCATGGGTGAGTGCCGATACTCGATCTGCCCGCGAGCTTCTCCAAATGTTAGTCCATGAATGGTGAAACTTTCCCTCAGCAGCAAATTAAAAATTTGATGCTGTTTATGAGTATAGCGGTTGTTGTGAATGCACCACAAACAAATCGTTATAAATGAACTACTAAATTGTTAATTGGCATTTGAGACTTGAACACATCGATGTCACATGACTTTGCTACTTTGTTCACTATTATTATGAAAATTTGCTAGTAGATTAGATATAGCATAAGCTTTCTATATACCAATTGTTGTTTCCAAAAAATATTGTTTACTATGTATTTGTGTGGTTTGCATAAGTGGTGCGTTTTCAAAGTCTTTAAGTTTATTCTTGCGGCAGAACTTTGAGGAAGAACTTTATCGCAGATTGTTCGGTTATGTGTTGGGCATTGTGCCGTGTAATTGTGGTATATGTTGTTTTTTATGTTTTCTGTGCTTGGCTGGTTAAGTTGAGTGCTGCATTCCCTGTCCGACTTTATATTATCCTTTTTTAAGTACTTTAGCCCAAAGAACATGCAGAGCTACCAAGATGTAAGGTTCAATGGATCTATACAGAGCTACCAAGATTTAAGGTTCAATGGATCTGTACAGAGCTACCAAGATGTAAGGTTCAATGGATCTGTACAGAGCTACCAAGATGTAAGGTTCAATGGATCTATACAGAGCTACCAAGATTTAAGGTTCAATGGATCTGTACAGAGCTACCAAGATGTAAGGTTCAATGGATCTGTACAGAGCTACCAAGATGTAAGGTTCAATGGATCTATACAGAGCTACCAAGATGTAAGGTTCAATGGATCTGTACAGAGCTACCAAGATGTAAGGTTCAATGGATCTGTACAGAGCTACCAAGATGTAAAGTTCAATGGATCTGTACAGAGCTACCAAGATGTAAAGTTCAATGGATCTGTACAGAGCTACCAAGATGTAAGGTTCAATGGATCTATACAGAGCTACCAAGATGTAAGGTTCAATGGATCTGTACAGAGCTACCAAGATGTAAGGTTCAATGGATCTGTACAGAGCTACCAAGATGTAAGGTTCAATGGATCTATACAGAGCTACCAAGATGTAAGGTTCAATGGATCTGTACAGAACTACCAAGATGTAAGGTTCAATGGATCTATGCAGAGCTACCAAGATGTAAGGTTCAATGGATCTATACAGAGCTACCAAGATTTAAGGTTCAATAGATCTGTATCTGAAACTACAAATTTGTGTTTGTAAAAAGTTAACACAAAACTATTCATTGTTACAAGGAATCAAACCTTAAATATTGTCTGCTTTGAACTTTCCTGCTCGATGCTTTAACCACACAGCCAAGCTAGTAAATAGTGTAAGCAAATTTGAAGGCAAAAGGACCCTTATGAGACAAGTATAAATGGTGGATTAAAACAATTGCCAAAACAATTAGTGAAAAGTGTTCATAACAAAACTGATGCCAACATTTTTGCCCTAATGTCATTATAACTCTTCGCAAGTTTTGTCGTACAGCACAGTTACATTTATAAAAATGCCAACAATTAGTATGTCTGATGTCACAACAACACAGTTTTCCAGCTACAGCACAAGATGTAGGTGACAATCGTTCAAGAAATGCCAAATCCATTATAGTTACGTCTAGCAGCCAAATATGGTCTAGCAGGGCCATTTGTTAATACAAAGGACAATAATGACAAGTTGTCAGAATACATTAGTGATCTCTACAGAAAGCCATTATTGTATGAATGTTACACAGAAAGTCTATATACATTGTACAGAAAGATTTTCTTTGCCATTGAATGACATAATAAATGACTCCATGATTGTGTGTTCTTCAGGATGATGTACTACAGCATCGTCAGTGTGAAGGGCATGTGGAATGACAACAAAGCCTTGATGCTTGATTGCATGTACAGAAAAGGTACAAATTGCTGGCTTAGAATTACGTCCTTATACGACTGATACATATTTGAAATCTGCATCAACAGATGCTTCTTTTGAGCCTATTTGCATTAATATCGGAACTGGTCATGTTGACCAAACTGTAGATGGAGAAGCTTGTTTTCCCATATGTAAAGACTAGTTTTCAGACAGTTTTTCTTGTTTTATCAAAATATTGATTTTGTACTTACGACCTTCTAATTCTAAGCCAGCGAAATAATTAACAAGGTAATAGTAATGAGTCACAATTGCTAATTCTGAATTCTGTCACCATAGTATTGAACTTCATGTGTTAGAGGCAAAATTGGTCTAAGTGCACATAATCTATCCATAAAATAATATGCTTTGCTTTTATTCATAATTCTAGGAAACCGTGTATTATTTAAATACTTCATTATTCAACAGAATTGTATGACAGGAAATTAAAATGGTTTGTTCATCTGAGTGAAAGATATGATGAGGGTAGAAATATATGATGACATTTATCATCCTGGTATTTCAAAAATTTAATTATTTGGTTTATTCATATTTCATGCCATTTTTTATCAACAATTTTATAAATGTCAGCAGCTGATACATCTAACCAGTCTTCCTGGACAGTATTCTAACCAGTCTTCCTGGACAGTATTCTAACCAGTCTTCCTGGACAGTATTCTAACCAGTCTTCCTGGACAGTATTCTAACCAGTTTCCCTGGAAAGTATTCTAACCAGTCTTCCTGGACAGTATTCTAACCAGTTTCCCTGGAAAGTATTCTAACCAGTCTTCCTGGAAAGTATTCTAACCAGTCTTCCTGGACAGTATTCTAACCAGTCTTCCTGGACAGTATTCTAACCAGTACTTAAAACTACCCTTTCACCAGGCACCAGCAACTTCTACACATGAGCAGGAAAATTGATACAGAGGTGAAATTTTCATGGAAGGGTATGACTTGCTGCTGGGAATTCAACCTGTATTGGTAGATTTAAAACCTATAATCTAGTTCACTTAAAGCACAGCTGTGATTAAATCATTGGACCACAGTCGCAGCTTAAATCACTGGACCACTGTCACGGCTTAAATCACTGGACCACTGTCACCGCTTAAATCATTGGACCACTGTCACAGCTTAAATCACTGGACCACAGTCGCGGCTTAAATCACTGGACCACAGTCGCAGCTTAAATCACTGGACCACAGTCGCAGCTTAAATCACTGGACCACAGTCGCAGCTTAAATCACTGGACCACTGTCGCAGCTTAAATCACTGGACCACAGTCGTGATTAAATCACTGGACCACAGTCGCAGCTTAAATTACTGGACCACAGTCGCAGCTTAAATCACTGGAACACAGTCGCAGCTTAAATCAACTGGACCACTGTCACGGCTTAAATCACTGGACCACAGTCGCAGCTTAAATCACTGGAACACAGTCGCAGCTTAAATCACTGGAACACAGTCGCAGCTTAAATCACTTGACCACAGTCGCAGCTTAAATCACTGGAACACAGTCGCAGCTTAAATTATTGGACCACAGTCACAGCTTAAATCACTGGACCACAGTTGTGATTAAATCACTGGAACACAGTCGCAGCTTAAAGCACTGGGCCACAGTCGCAGCTTAAATCATTAGACCACAGCTGTGATTAAATCACTGGACCACTGTCACGGCTTAAATCACTGGACCACTGTCACGGCTTAAATCACTGGACCACAGTGGTGATTGAATCACTGGACCACAGTCGCAGCTTAAATCACTGGACCACAGTCGCAGCTTAAATCACTGGAACACAGTCGCAGCTTAAATCAACTGGACCACTGTCATGGCTTAAATCACTGGACCACAGTCGCAGCTTAAATCACTGGACCACAGTCGCAGCTTAAATCACTGGACCACAGTCGCAGCTTAAATCACTGGAACACAGTCGCAGCTTAAATTATTGGACCACAGTCACAGCTTAAATCACTTGACCACAGTCGTGATTAAATCACTGGAACACAGTCGCAGCTTAAATCACTGGACCACAGTCGCAGCTTAAATCACTGGACCACAGTCGCAGCTTAAATCACTGGAACACAGTCGCAGCTTAAATCACTGGAACACAGTCGCAGCTTAAATCACTGGACCACAGTCACAGCTTAAATCACTGGACCACAGTCGTGATTAAATCACTGGAACACAGTCGCAGCTTAAAGAACTGGACCACAGTCGCAGCTTAAATCATTGGACCACAGCCGTGATTAAATCACTGGACCACTGTCACGGCTTAAATCACTGGACCACAGTCGCAGCCTAAATCACTGGACCACAGTTGCAGCTTAAATCATTGGACCACAGTCGTGATTAAATCACTGGACCACTTTCACGGCTTAAATCACTGGACCACAGTCGTGATTAAATCACTGGACCACAGTCACAGCTTAAATCACTGGACCACAGTCACAACTTAAATCACTGGACCACAGTCACGGCTCAAATCACTGGACCACATTCGCAGCTTAAATCACTGGACCAAAAATGTAATTCTAATCTGAGATATACAAATATTTACAGAATCAGGCAAATAAACATCAATACCATTATACCAAAATATACTTGTAAACAATGACAACAATCATAAACTACAATGATCAATAACAAAAGTTACAAATTATACATTAAAGGAATCTTTCTAACATCAATACAAGTCTCATAAATTCAGCAGCTATAAACTAAATATATCTCATATAATTAAGTTATATACAGTATATTACATGGTCCAGCTTGGACAGAAGTAAACACATCCACTAAACAGCTTTGCAAGTTTACGTCATTACACATAATTAACCTAAGTCTCCATTAATAATATTATAAGGTACTTATGTATTACGACACTGAGTCTTGAAGAAGCATAACAAGTTCAACCCACATTAATTATAATAAAGTAAACAATATCAAGCTTAACGAACCCACGCATACAAAAACGAAGTAAACAACAACAGGTTTAAACTTATATCAATCAAATCCCTACGTTATTTCATCCTTACACAAGGACGTGATGAAAAGAAGGATGATGTAAATAATAACAAGAAAAACATTAATTCTTAACAAGAGGGCCCAAAGGGCCCTAGGTCGCTCACCTGTCGAACTTGACCTAGATTTTGTAGAGATGATCATTGTGACCAAGTTTCATACAGATAAGGCCAATATTGTGACCTCTAGTGACTACACAAGGTTTTTATATGATTTGACTTAATGCCCTAGTTTTTGACCCCAGATGACCCAATATCGAACTTGACCTAGATTTTGTTGAGATGACCATTGTGACCAAGTTTCATAAAGATAAGGTCGACATTGTGACCTCTAGTAACTACACAAGGTTTTTCTATGATTTGACCTAGTGACCTAGTTTTTGACCAAAGATGACCCCATATCAAACTTGACCTTGATTTTGTCGAGATGATCATTGTGACAAAGTTTCATAAAGATTAAGTCAAAATTGTGACCTCTAGTGACTACACAAGGTTTTTCTATGATTTGACCTTGTGACCTAGTTTTTGACCCCCGATGACCCAATATCGAACTTGACCTAGATTTTGTCGAGATGATCATTGTGACCAAGTTTCGTAAAGATTAAGTCAAAATTTTGACCTCTAGTGACTACACAAGGTTTTTCTATGATTTGACCTAGTGACCTAGTTTTTGACCCCAGATGACCCAATATCAAACTTGACCTAGATTTTATTGAGATGATCATTGTGACTAAGTTTCATAAAGATTAAGTCAAAATTGTGACCTCTAGTGACTACACAAGGTTTTTCTATGATTTGACCTAGTGACCTAGTTTTTGACCCCGGATGACCCAATATCGAACTTGACCTAGATTTTGTTGAGATGATCATTGTGACCAAGTTTCATCAAGATTAGGGTAAAATTGTGACCTCTAGTGTCTACACAAGCCAATTGTTGACGGACGGACGACGGACGGACGACGGACGACGGACGGACGACGGACGACGGACGAAGAGTGATCACAAAAGCTCACTCTGTCACTTTGTGACAGGTGAGCTAATAAAAACAGATTTTCCGAACAATCCGAAAATTTATAGCAATGATCTCACAGCTAATGAAGTAAAATGAACAAATTACTGATATGACACTGTGGTATTTTCATTTTTTATAGCAGCTTGATTACATGGTTTTTGTATGGAACGGAGAGTCTGAGACAAGGCTCCGTGACAAATAATTTCATTAGGAGTGTCTGGTATGGCTATTTCAAATCTTATAGACCTGTTATTACAATGGACAAATGTTTCTTCAGAGGCAATTATACTAGAAAGATTATATTTACTCTCGAAAGCAGCACACACAAAAAACAATCTGATTCAATTACTGAGCTTGGTAGCACTCCTAATGTAGTTTTATACATCCAATCAAAAACATTTCAGCGGAGCATTAATGCCTCGCATGCAGATATTATCAGGTTACTTGTCACGAATGCTGAAATGGAGATTACCAGGCTTTTCAACCATGTTTTAGATGATCATGGAAACATCAGGATGTGCGCTTGTTAAGTGGATACAAAATGTACTGAGTATTTCTAATGTCAAACTTGATACAAATGGTTATTTTTCCACTCAGTCACCGGTAATCTCAGTATGGGGTAACACTATAGTTGTCAATCAAGTACTTGGTTACATCAGTTGTCAATCAATCACTTGGTTAAATCAGTTGCCAATCAAGCACTTGATTACATCAGTTGTCAATCAAGCACTTGGTTACATCAGTTGTCAATCAAGCACTTGGTTACATCAGTTGTCAATCAAGCACTTGGTTACATCAGTTGCCAATCAAGCACTTGATTACATCAGTTGTCAATCAAGCACTTGGTTACATCAGTTGTCAATCAAGCACTTGGTTACATCAGTTGTCAATCAATTCAGAGAAACTTCGACAAAAAGTAAGGTTGAGTGATTGTGATCTCTACACTAGCTTAATGTCAATTGAAAACATGATAGATGAATTCAACATGATACAATTTGAGGTATTAGAAGATATTAGGTTATATTGCATTTATATCATACGGGTAGGAAGGTGGTCGAGTTCCATAACGCTCTTGGTTATGGATCGAGAGGTCCATTGGCCGGAGCACTTGGTCGCATTTCTGAATTACTGCTTTTCAGTGTTTACCACCAACTTGAGATGAACTGGTTGGTATTCCTGAAGTAGTCTTGCATGCATCAGTACTAAACACCTGAGCTCCATTAAAGAACCAGGGAGTCTTTTCAGAAAGAGCTAGAGTATCCTACCTGGATTCCTTATATCACACAAACTTTCTTTCTCTTCAACATGTTATTAACCGTTGGCATCAGGATAAACTTATGTCACGTCAGTCGCATGATATTTTGGTCAAACAATTTTTATACCCAAAAATAAAACTAAAATTACAACTGCTGACACATAATCTCAGACTGATATAAATCATAGACAAGCTGCTGTACCTGTACATATGACTGTCTCAATACAATGTGGTAGAAAAACTGCAATAACTGCAAATCTAAAGCATTTGGTTTGCATGGTTGCATGCATTTTGGGGTGTTTGGATTTCACAGGACAGTCTCAGGACACTGTTTCAACGGTCACACAAAACACCAGCAATTTCCCAAAAGGTTGCCTCCAAATGTGATCATAGACAGGACCTGGGCACTGTTTTATCAAAGTACTTAAGGAAATATTAAACTTACAATCAAATTTTAATTCCTTATTTTGTTTTAACAACTACAAATATGGGACTGATATGATTTGTTGGAGTTCATTAACTAAATCATTGTTTATGTTGCAGATCCATTTACTAAAATTTGTAGTTGTTAAAGAATTATAAAGAATTTAAATTTGGGTGTAAGTGTACAATTTCAGTAAGTGCTTTGATAAAACAGTGCCCTGGGGTACGACTGTCGCAAGGCTGATTTGACGCAGGCTTTAGTATTGTAGTATATTTCAGTGTAGCAATACCACGTGGCTTTTGGCTACAGTTACAAGTAGAAATTTGTAAACATTGGAACACAAATATAGCCATAAGTATTTTATTTCTTCATCGATTTCTATAAAATGTAGGCCACGCTAAGGGAAAAACATTTGCTTTCCATGAAATATAAGACCTTTTTCAGCAGTTTCGCCGATTTTTCTATTACCCTGTGAAATCTACCCGTTCAACGATTTTACAAGGTAATGGACAAAACGGCACAGCCGCTGAAAAAGATTTTATATTTTATGGAACGCAAATAATTGTCCCCTTAGCGTGGCGTACATTTTATAGACATTGAAGTAGAAATAAAATATTTTCCAATGTTTACAAATTTCTTCTTGTAACTGATGCAAAAGTCACATGGTATTGCTACAAATGTACACTGTATTTATTACACATCAATATATTAGAATATATAGCTAGCACCAAGTTGCTTAGTTTCTGCTTACACATATAATATACATTTATATACATATATGATTATTGGCTTTGACTGGATTTGGCCAGATTTTATGAGACTTATCAGTACCAACATATAGACAGTCTACCAGATGAAAAGAGAGTCTGGCTTGACAAGTAATTGTCAACATAAAATCCTAATATGCAACATTCACTGTCATCTTTATTTGCACATGTGTGTTGGAGGGTGAAAGTTTAGTCAGTCCAATATCAGCAGACCACATTAACATTAATCATCATAGAAGACAATCACAGCCAGGGGGGATATGTCAGTAGTACAATGTATCACCAAAGGTCTGGAATCACCAAACAGGTCTGCAATCACCATGCAGGTCTGCAATCACCACACACGTCTGCAATCACCATGCGGGTCTGCAATTACCGCACATATTTATCTGTCATTGCACAGACAAAATGTACACCATAATAGCTCAGATGAAATGTTATATTTATGAGTACCGTTCTAATTTAGAACATTACTTCTGACACAACTTATCAATTCATAAAACCGGTATCTGATACAACCTTTCATTCTTACTCAGGGCTTCATTGTTACTTTGGGGATGGTAGCCCTGTTATGTTAGGGAATATACTGGTATTTCGTATTTTGGAAACATGTGGAACTTATTTCATAGAGATCTTTTGGGGTAACATTTGGGTATTCTTGTACATGTAACATAACTACAAAATACCAAGAAGGTCAAGGACACCATTTATATAAGGCACCTCGGTAGCCATATAATCTGTATTGATGTATGAAACAGGATCGTCGACTCAAACCCTCATAGTTTGATTCTTTTTCTACAATAAACAGCCCAATCTCAAACAATGCAAGAGTCAAATTACAAATTTTATAACAAGGGATTCCGCCATCAGCTCTAATTGAAACTTGATCATTTAATTACCATACCAAGGTCACAGCAATAATTGATTCTGGAACCGCTTGTCGTAACTCGTTCATGAAATGGACATTCTCAATAAAATATCAGACAATACTTTAGTATTAGACAATTTCTTTGAAACATAAAACATAATATAACTAATAAAAGCTCTTTGCAGAACCGCACAAAGACCAAGACAGACTAATAACAATTATGTAATTTACTAACATACTGATATATATATCAGATCACTGTGACAGACTCGATCAATTCCATGGAAACAGTTATTTCAGGAACAATGATCTATTATATAGTCTATATGGTAAGCAACACACAATGTATAGTAAAGGAGGTCATTAACTTAAACCAATGCTCCACCATATCGCTGGCTTAAAATGAGAAGGTTGTAACTGCTACTTTCAACCTTATAATTAAGACTCTATTTAAAATCTGCATCATATCATAAGGCACTTCTCATTTTCATGGGAAATGAAAATCTGAACAGGTCATGTTAACCAAACTGAAGTTGAAAAAGCTTGTTTTTCCATGCGTAAAGAGTAGTTTTTGACAGTTTTTTCTTGTTTTCTCAAAATATCAATTTTGTACTTATGACCTCCTAATTCTAAGACAGTGATATAATTATGCCATATATGTATATTAATCCTGTATAATGCCCAATGAATGATTGTATCTTTGTTTGTTTGTTTTTGCCGTTTATCAGTTATATAGAGTGGTCAGTAATTGAGTAAATGACCTAATGAGTTTTCTTGGAATTGGTTGATCAATCAGAATGAACTTGCTTTTCCAAAGGCGACTGACAACTGCTCCACATGTGGATGACACCTTCTCCACATGTGGATGACACGACCATAGCCAATGTGATGGTAGAACATGACCTACACCTAGCAGCCCAGCCCAGAATTCAAACCTGGATTGCTTAGATAATATAAGCGAGAGCTCAGACTATATCCACTGCTGTTTGCCAGAATGATTGTATAATATAATGTTCTCTTTCAGACTGAATGGTATTGTGTTCTTACTCAAATAACAAATATAACTCTAGTGCAATAAATTGCAATACAACAACAAACACAAAATCTGCTATATATAACATTTATGAAAATGTAGGAGCATGCAAACTTTATATGTTGTGCCAAAGGTTTGAATGCTTGCATTGGCAAATACTACGGTCCTTGATTTTAATCCATAACTAAATTATAGGCAATATTGCGTTTGTTTTTGTACTGCAATTTATTCCGTTGGAGTTATAAACGATTCATATAAATATAAGTAAAATATATATATATTCAACTCAGGTAGCTAAACGGGGGAGGATTCATTATACAAACTCTATGGATAAAAGTACATAAACATGCATAATCAGGATTTCATGTATGTGTACAAAAAATACCCAGGGAATTTTAAAGAGCAATTTTATGCTCGATTTTATATTTGCCACCGAATAAGGAACAATGTTTTTTTCACACCGGAGGATCGATGACATTTACTTATCATCTAAAATACATGACAAATAGTCAGAATGTTAATACACAAATGTTCTGTATAACATAGGTACATTATTCTTTTTTGCAATCTTTCTTGGAATGATTTGATTAATGTAAGCCCTATCAATATTTGTAGTAAACCTGAAGTACTTAAGCTGCAAGACACTGACCCAATCAATGGCATTAATTAGACAATGTGATAGTATCTTCAACAAAAAAGACAATAAATACTAATCAAACGTTCATGTGGCAGAAGTTTTAGAATGAGCTCTTTCATTGGTACTGGTAGATTAATTGTGCAGTCACCAATTAAATGTAACATCAATAATTCATCATTGTACCAAATTTTGCAGCTTAAGTTACCAATGGTCAATAATAATGAAGCTTAGTGCACTATTGATATACTAGGGTCAATTAATCAAGTCAAACAAGTTTATCCATTTTAACAAACCAAACAGGAGCTCATGGATCATGGTACTAAATGTTTGTTCAACACAAATGCAGCCAATGTCACTCACTAACTCAGGCAATTCACATTAAAAATCTCTGTGACCTTGACCTTTGACCAGCCAATTTTGAGGATAGTAAGCTCACAAGCCGATCAACTGACCAGGCGCGTAGCTACCTGTACGCAGAATACGCAGCTGCGTACACATGCTTTTTAAAAAGTGAAAAAATAAATCATCAAAAAATGCAATAAAAACTGATGCCTAAGCCCTAAGGGGGTAAGCCTTTAGTATTTTCAGCATTTCTTAGAAAAACTTTTAAAAAGCTTTATACAAACAAAAAAACCTGGTGTTATCAGTAAAATCATGTTAAAGATGAAGCAAAAAAACACGCCAGAACGCACCAGAGACGTTCTAGCGAACACATTTTTTCCGGGGGAGCATGCCCCCAGACACCCCTAGCCATTTTGCGTACACATTCAATTACCTCTAGCTACGCCCCTGAACTGACGGAACTATTATTATGTGCCTAATGAACAGGGCATTAATGAGAATAATTTACAACTTTTGAATAAGATTCAAGTAACTGCAACCTCAATTACATGTACAAGGTTTTTATATTGTCTAAACTAGTAACCTTATTATCTACATCAGACAACCCATATCGAAACCATATCATTCTGACCAAACTTTGATTAAGATCCAGTAAAAAGTACAGCCTTTTATATTATAGTATACACAAGACTTTTCCATAATTTGACCTCGTAACCTAGTTTTGGACCCTGGATGACCAAATATGGAACTTGACCTAGATTTTGTTAAGATGATCAATGTGACCAAGTTTACATAAAGATAAGGCCACAATTGTCACCTCTAGTAACTAAACAAGCAAATGGGACACACGACAGACGAAAGGACACCACAAAAGCTCCCTCTGTCACTTTGTGACTGCTGGAGAGCTAAAAACAACATTAATAATAATAATTAATTTCACCCAGCAAGAAACATTATGAAAGACACAATTTATATAACAACAAAAACCAATAATCCAGAACAAACTCTGGTGCCAACATCAGCAACAACAAATAGGAAGCGTAGGGCAATGAACTGACGGATGAGTAGAACAATACACCATCTGCACACATGATGTATGACATACATTATCTCAATTCTTGTCAAAGTTTCCTCTAACAAACATATGAAATGGAAAATAATTGTCACAATTAATTGAATGCAGATTAGAGAACATCAGTACAATGTATAATGTGATTTTGCCCTCTCCTGACCCATTAGCAGAACAGAATGGGATTGTAGCTTAAATCAAATTATGAGACAGGAGAATTTAACCCCATGTTCACTCATAACACTCAGTTATTTACATACTAATGACATCAAAGATTCAACATTTAAACTAATTACACTTAAATATTGTCTCAGATGAAATTTTCTTTAATTTCAGGCCTATGCCCATTCTTGCAAAGCAAGCCCCCCTGCCCTTATATCATTTTAATGGCAACAATGTTTTTGATTATAATTCTTTTTCAACTCAATTTAATGCACACATTTCAAATGGTTATACTAAGCAAAATGTTTGGTGTTTTACTGAAACTTTTATATTGAATAGACAACCTTTCACAAAGCAATGATGATTTCATTGTTGCACAGTAAATTAAGGAGCAAATCAAGGATCATGCTCAAGTGGAGTTGACCATGAAAATAGCTTTATAACCAAGAACACAAAGACACTCCATGCTCTGTGTATGTGGTCCTAAATCACTGCTTGGTGAGCTAAAGACGAAACACTGACTAAAACCGTCTTGAGATGACAGTTCATGATTTATTGCAATTTTGATTTTCAAAATCAGGAAAAAGAAGAAACAATAAAAGTCTTCACTTGGTACGTTAAATTCAATTATAAAAATCAATTGAAGTTAAGAAAACTCACAGACCAACATTTTGACTGTGTAACACTGGAAATTAAATTAGTAAAAGCTATACATGTATGTAATGTTTTACACAACATTTTATTGTGAAAATGAGATATAAATGTGAGAAAACTACTATTTAAGGAAACGTAATCCAATTTTAATGATGAACTGCAGACAGAAATTACTCAGTTCTATATTTGTACCAACATTAAGTTTCTCATTAAAGATGGGATAATATAAGGCACATGTACACAATATGGCAGTGGAAGATGCAGATCTTACAATTTGTGCATTGTTCTTTATTTGTCTTTCATGTGCCTTAGCTAAGCTGCTGTTTCTGATGAATTTGTCTTCCCTAACCTATTAGTGCTTATCACCTTTTTACAAACATTTGACCAGTGCAGAATGAAAGAAATATTAATAACTCAGTCTTACCTAAGGCTTAAAATAGGAATCTGAATTTAACATAGTTTTACTGCTGCAATATAAATCTGGCTTATGTCATAAAAATTTGTCATAAAAATATGTCATAAAAATATGAATTTCTAAACCTTTTCTCATTTTCAGTATCCAGAAAAATCTACATCAAGATTTTTAAACTTTAATATTAAATAACTATCCCAATATCATGAATTTTAAATGCAAATTTAAGATGGCGCCATTAATAAGGGTTAACCTTATTATAACTGATTTTGTGACATTTTTACAGACCATATACAGCAAAAACACTGACAGTAAAATCTGAGGTCTCGCAGGAAATTATTATAGAACTCCCACAAACAGATTTACTGGTAACATGTGATTCAAATCATTTCTGATTTCTCTGAAGAAAATTTCATTCTACTATAAATTCTACTCTCAGCCTTTACTGCAATTCAATAAATCAAATTGATATAAATATTGCGGTTTCAATCGAATCTCAGGGATACAAACAACCATATAATAAGTACATGTACTGCAAAAACCTTGCTTAAATCAAATTGAAATCTGCCAGTTCTGACTATTAAAGGGATTTACAATTAAATCCTACAAATTGTGTCCCTAGTAATTGTAAAGTTTATGTCAGAGAATTTAATACATCTATTGCTTCCTAATTTGAAATTTATAGAAAGAATCTAAAGCAAAGTTAGAAGCAGCGTCTGGGATATGTTTTATGGACTTAAACTGATAAATTATTCACTATTTGAGATACACAAAAGCCAATCTGGTTTATTTTTCCTGTAGAAATCTGTAGAAATATAACTGGAATCTAGTACTGGTGAGATTTATTTTCAGTACAGAAACAATGGATCACGCGACAGACAAAGTGTACCAGGCTTTGACAAAGTGTACCAGGCTTTTCGACAAAGTGTACCAGGCTTTTCGACAAAGTGTACCAGGCTTTGTCGAGTCGGTCAAAGTGCACCAGGCTTTTCGACAAAGTGTACCAGGCTTTTCGACAAAGTGTACCAGGCTATTCGACAAAGTGTACCAGGCTTTTCGACAAAGTGTACCAGGCTTTTCAACAAAGTGTACCAGGCTATTCGACAAAGTGTACCAGGCTATTTGACAAAGTGTACCAGGCTTTTCGACAAAGTGTACCAGGCTATTCGACAAAGAGTACCAGGCTTTTCGGCAGTAAAACGGCAAAACATGATTTTAATTTCACCCATTGCTAAAATAGTCTCATAGCATCCCTGGATGTCACCAAGTCTCAAAATAAAACTTTCTTACAATATAATAGAATAATTTCACCAGAAAAGGAAAAGTGGTAGGGTGAATGCTATGGGGTCAAATCTTATCTTTGGAGTCTGTGAGTGAGATTGAATAACCACTGATATATGGCAATGAAAATAGGAACATCTGTCATAAACGTGTAGACCAGGGTACTGTTTTACTAACATTGCGTAAATGTCGCGTAAGTTTACGCAAATATTTGTCACTTACGCAAATCCTTAAGTGTGTTTTACTAAACGATCGCAAGTTGTTGCATACATTTACGTAAAAATATTGAATATTGAACGTAGACCGGGCCACAATATTACCAATATAACGGGAACCAGAGTGAATAAATATACATTAAAGTTCGATAAGTTTTGATGATTAAACAGGTTTATATTACTAATAACGGTCTATAACAACAAGTGACGGTTGAAAATCAACAGTGCGTGGCAAAAACTCCTCGCTACGTTCATATTTGCTATTTACGCTTACTCCGACCTTGCGTAGAATTACGCCAATACTTACGACAAAACATGAGAAAAAATATCTTAGTAAAACGCATTTGCACAAATATTATCGACGTACGCAATATTTACGGAAAACTTAGAGTTACGCTAGCGTAAATGCTTTGATAAAACAGTACCCAGATCACTCTGTGCCATGCCTTTATAAAATAAAGTATAACATATAGCCTGTGACAACATGGGTGACAATTTCACTTCACAGGATTCTGTGCATTCTTACAATACAGGGTTAAGTGATCAGGGGGGTTTTGCTGTTCCTAAAGTTAAAGCGTTGGGCACAAAATACTTTTTCTATTCAGGTATTTGCCAATGGAATTGCCTGCTAGTATAGCACATACTGATATAATTGCCTGTTTTTAAAGCTAAAGTGAAAAAACATATTTTAGACAATTTAGTATAAATGTTTAGTGTGTTAAAATGATTATTCATTTATCTATTTATTTAAGATCAAAGAGATTCAATATTTACACCTATTTAATCATTTAATTAATTTATCATTTTTTATTTATCTGAATAATCTGTTATTTTTATTTATTCATTTAGTTATTAATTTATGCTTGATAGTGACTTTCAGTATTTAGTAGGAACATTTGGCAATGGAAATAGGAACATCTGACAATGGAAATAGAAACATCTGACAATGGAAATAGATACATCTGACAATGGAAATAGGAACTTCTTTCAATGGAAATAGAAACTTCTGACAATGGAAATAGGAACATCTAGCAATATATAACCACTGAAATAAGAATGGAAATAGAGAAAATTATATCAGTATTAACCACTGAAATATACCAGCTTTAAGTGACTAAAAATATTAAATGACGTCATGAACTACTGAGACCTATTCTAGTACTATGACCTCATGAACTTTTTGTATGTACTCTTATATTCTCAAATCTAACTAACTAACCTAGTCAGCTGGTACATTGTATGTATATTGGAACATCAACAATAGTTATATAGAAGGTCCAAATGGTTCTCATATTCTATGAATCCAGACATTAATTGCATATATTTTGTACTTATAGTTTGGAATAAAGCCATTATGACATGAACGATGCTATGTAATCCTGAATGCTATTGATAGTGAGAGTACAATATACAAAGGACAAAACACAATTCCAGACAATTTTGTATACATAGTATTACATAATTCATGTAAAAAAATTAATACTGCAAATATTACCGTACATCAATATTTTGTGCATAATATACAATTTCATAGTAAACAGATAACTGTAAAATTACTACTATTCGTAGTAAATTTTAGTTAATTTCACGGATGATCTAGATCCTGAAATTTAAAACCCCTTGAATAATTGACCTCAAAATTACGTAACAAGATATCTCTCTGTTAATATTTGATATCCAACAGCAGACAGTAGACACCTGAATGTTCATGCTTTCAGTGCAGATAGTTTAATTCAGATTATCATACAGTGGCTCTTATAAAACGTCTAGAATTTGAAGACAGACATTTAATGAATTTTCAGCCTCTTAAAATAGCTTGGAATATGATATTATTGTACCCTTGGGTAGAATTTGTGGACCTATATATAGTTAATAACTTGTATGTCATTATTACAGACACTCAGCGACGGGCACCTTTTAGCTAACCTATAATGTATGTAACATATATACATGTAACATATATACAGACTTTTTTTACAGAGAGAGTGGGAGGATATTTGAGCAAGATCAAATGTTATTTCACTCAGTGAGCAGCTATTTATGCAGTATTTTTTTTGAGTGGCATTGCCACAAATGAAGTCAGATACTCAGGAGGTTCATAGATCTTAAAAAACTTATTTCGCAATTTTTTTTATACTTTTTATAAACATGTACAAGGATATTTTTCAAATCCCAAAATAAAGACAACATAGAAAAGGAATTACCAGTACACAGTATGCGTTTAAGTACCTGCACTCATGTATCTATTGATGCTTTATGTAACATTACTCAATTCCTTTTTTTTAAATAGGAGGCAGAGCTACAGATGAGGTTTTAGTCAATTGGGTATTTTACCCCCGAGTTTCAATATTGATTGGGTTTTGACAAATTTTAATTGGGTATTTAATAAAACTCAAAGGGTAAATCAGCTTCTAAGTACTGTTTTTCACTATAACATCCTTTTCTATTAGGGTATGTCAAATTGTCTTTGCTTTTTCTTACTCCCTACTCTCAAAATCTATTGGGTTTTTAAGAAAATTAATTGGGTAATTACCCCGATACGCAGCTTATCTGTAGCTCTGTAGGAGCGTTTTATAGTCCAGTCAACAGTATTTCAGTCATATGGAGATTACCCAGTCACATTATCTTGATACCAGACAGACCAGCAGTTACCTGGAACTAACCAATTGCTGAGCCCCAATCATGGGAGAAATACCAGTACCATTTTTAACAAATTTGTTATGTTGTGGACTCAAGGATCGAACCCAAGAAATCTCTCACACTCAAACTATACACTCTACCACTTGGCTAGCGTCAGGCAGATAATTCCTTTTCAACATACCGGGTAGATTAAACATCAATTTAATGTAAAGATATTTTACAAAAATACATGTCACAAAATATTTTAATGCATATACAATACTACAGGTAAATTTAAATTAGTTAATTTAAGAAGTTTACCAAAGGTAAATATGTCAGTTGATTCTATCAAAGAAATATTTTAGCATCAGTATTTGACATTATCGTATGATATAAATGTCATACAAATGTAAACAAAATTAATATACAGCATTAAAAGATTTATTTCAAACTCTTTAATTTATTTAATGAAGTCAGAATGATTTATATATTACAATAAATCACAGTAAAAAGTAAATGATAACAATACCTCTCTGGGATGTTGTTTCACGATCATATAATTTATCCATTTTAATAGTATCACTATAAGGTAAGGTAGCGTTGAAAAATGTCAACGTTGATTTTTCATTGTCAAAAACAACAACAACAACAGTTTTCTGGCAAGCGTAACACTGGTCGTTCCATTGTTATTCTGATATCATTATCATGAACAAAGAAGTTTCAGTAACAATTAAAAACAATCAGATGTGAATTACCACTATAAACAATAAAACATTAATTTCTCTGCCAAGAACTCGTTTTGTGGTTATCCTCACAAAGAAATAGTTGGCAAAATTATAAGAATTTGTCCAATAAAACAGAGAACAGCCAATAATTCCTCTGCTTCTGCTGAAATCAGAGATAGTTTATCCCTTAAACAGAAAACAGCGAGACAATCAAGAAATACTGTTGCAATCGTAGGTCCAAATACAATAAACAATAGCTCCATAAAACTCCATTAAACTTATATTATCATAATTCTCACAGGATTCTCTTTAATTGGCATTATGATCAGCCTTGAAAGGTAGGAAGTATTCCACCGAACTAAGTAATCAAATGTAAACATTCATAAAAAATCAATTGTTGTTAACACCAATACTAAACAAAGTATCCACAATGGTTCAACTTCACTTTGTAAAGTACAAAATCTATCAGGAGAAATATAACTTTCTATCAGCTAGAAAAATCAATCACACATTAAGCTTTCAAGACTGACAAGTCCTCACTCCCTCCATGTAACATACAATAGGAAATGACAAATTTGAACTATAGCCGTGATTGCTTCGACCATCACTGAATTCATACCAATACTGTTGCATCAGAGATCAGCCAATGCCAGGAGAGCATGAAAAGCTTTCAATAATCAATATTTCCAATACAATAGCATTGCTGTACACCCAACCAATATCAGGTCTACTATAATTTGTCGGCTGTCAAATTCATTTAACACCATCACATCAAACAATGCTTACATCTAGGTGTTAAACTGCCACAAACATTTCTCTACATCAATAAGAATTAGTATTCAAATGTGAGGCAAGGGAGTAGAGATTTCCGCTGCCAGGACAGTGACCTTGATACAAGACAGTGACCTTGATACAGGGTAATGGCCTTGAAATATATATGTCACTCACAATCTTCCCATTAGGGTGTCAGGGTGAATTACTTCAGAATGTAATGCATTACATTGCCCAAAGAGTGCATTAAATAACAATTACTTTTTACATGAGTAATGTATTAAATAATAATTACTTTTTCATTGTAAATCATTACAATTACTTTTCAATTTTAATGTCTACTCACCGTAAAACAGGGGTTCCATTTGACTTGGGACTGAGTTAGGAGTAAGGGTTTTGACCCTTGAAATTTCAAACAAGAGGGCCCAATTAAGCGCCCTAGGTCACTCACCTGTCGTAGCAATGCATGGAAGCCCCTGTGGTGACCTGCTTAATATTTACATTTTCTGAAAAAGATTCAAGAAAAATCAGCCTTTACTGCAAGGTTTGTACTATGATTTGACCTAGTGATCTTGTTCTTGGCCCAAAATGACCCAATATCAAACTTGACCAAGATTTTGTTGAAATGATCATTGTGACCAAGTTTCATAAAGATTAGGCTAAAATTGTGGCCTCTGGTGACTACACAAGGTTTTTCTATGATTTGCCCTTGTGACCTAGTTTTTGACACCAGACGACAATATCGAACCTGACCTAGATTTTGTTCAGATTATCACTGTGACAGAGTTTCATAAAGATTAGATCCTGCATATTCATCAAAATAACCCAGAAATGTGAAAAACCATGTTGTTCTAGACAACTTAAGGCTGTTTCAAGAGTGAATCTTCACCCCTGGAATTTTGACTTTTTTATAAGGACTCACTGCTGTATTTCACATGTAACTTGTAAGTTAGTCAGTCTATTGCTGGATATATTGGCTAATTGGAATAACAAAGAAACAATTGAATGAAATTAGGGTGAGGCATAATATAACACAATATATACTACACAACACATTCCTAGAATCCAAACCATTAGTAAAACCAATTAACATCACAAAGAAAGCAAATCAAATACTAGGATTACTCAGAAGAAACTTAGAGATAAAATTAACAGCCTAGCAAGCATACAGTGCAGAGCTGCTCACTGGGATAAGCATGGCATTGTACATCATAGATCTTCTAGTGTCACAGATATGCTGACCTCCTTGCACTGGGGATGTCTTGACCTCAGACATATTGACCAATGACTGATCATGCTACACGTCTTAGATGATCAGGTTGCAGAATGCTATCCCACGTCAAAACTGTCTTATCACAAGCACCTGATCTTCATGAACCTTCCACTCTCAGACATTACATCAGATTCACAAAAACAGATTACTTCTCCTTCTTTCCCAGAACAGAAGTCCACTGAAATACCCTTTTCCCCTTAGCTGAATAGACCACGTCTCTCATGGTTCAAACACAATTCTCACACCTAAATTCAATGACTTTTCAAGGTAGAATTTGCATTTTCAAGGCATTTTTCTGAATATTTTCTTGTTACTTAAGTAAATTGTATGATTTTGACTTTTGTAATAAATAGATAAACATGAACATCATTGTCATCACATCTACAGTACAGTACAGCTTAGCACTACATGTCTCACTCTCACACCCATATATTAACATACAGTTAATTTGCCAGATAAAGAGTTTCATTTTTTACGCAGATAATGCATGATTTTGACTTAATTCATACCCTTCTATGTATATTCAAGGCTGTTTGCCTAAATTCAAGGAGTTTCAGTAACTGATTTCAAGTACTTTTTAAGGTTGAAACCAATTCGAGGACTTTTCAAGGCCTGTGCAAACCTTGTCTCTGCCCAAAATAAATACTTGCCCTGTTTTTAACCTGTATTTAACCATTTGCCTTTTTCTGTCTGTATCGACAACATTTTTAGCTGATCGATTATTGATTCATATTGTGAAATATCAATACATGGGTAAATAAATGGAACTTCCTCCATCCTAATTTTTCATGTACAAAACACATTTCTTAGCTGAAGGAAGTTGACAGACTGTCAAAATGTATCATGTATGAACTCAAACCAAAGTGGTACTGTTCACACACGTCCGTCTATCTCCCGTGATGGTTTAGTGGATGCTGTTAGCTCACCATAAATCTCTATTAGCCATAAAAACCCAAATTCAACTCAGAGCCCCAAAAAGACAACCGTCTCCTCCAAATCCAATATGTCAGGCCAAACTTTAAATTTTCTTTGTTTCCCCATCCCGACCCTAGCAGATTTAGAATGGGTAGGTAGGTAGGTAGGGTAAAATTATATTTTTAATTGTTTCGGTATGATAGTTATTGGTTAAGGCATACAAATAATGAAATTTAGAATTAACTCACAGGTGAAAATCAACAGTCCTAAATTTAATCGTAAGAAAGAAGCCAGCAAACAAAAAAATAAAATTTTCACTTCCAATTTTTAATAAAAAAAATATTATTCCAATTTGGGCAATAAAATATTTTGGGTAGGGCCCTTTTTAATCGGATAGGTAGGGGATGGGGAAACAAACAATATTTTATTTTAGGCCTCAGCGAAGAAATATTACATTTCCCGCGATGACGTGACAACACAGATAATAAACCAATCAAAAACAAGCATTGTCCAAAAGCCACACCTCAAAGGTTAACAAGAGCTGTCCACGAACAGCGCGCTCCACTATTCGCAGCGCCATGCTAGGATAGTACAATCATTATATATTCAAAACAAAATGCTTCATAACAGTAGCATTACCCTCAGCTATGTAGAGGTTGGGGCTTCTAAGTCAAAAAAGGGGGATAATTTGGACAAATTATGCAGGACTGTTACCTACTCATGTGTAGGTCCTCTTGGTCATGATGGCAAATAAATAAGCATTTCTTAGTAAAAAACGGGGCATAATTTCAACAAAATGCTAAATAGTTATCTTCTCCTGTGTAGGGGTTGGGGTCATGCTGGTGAACAAGTGTGCGCAGTATCAAAGCAATATATCAATGCACTTTAAAGATATTAGAGGTTAAAAAACCTGTACCTAAATTTTAACATTTGCATTTCCAAGTCAAACAGGGGGCATAATTTCAACAAAATGCTTGATAGAGTTACCCACACCTGTGTAGGGGTTGGGGTCATGATGGAGAACCAGTATGCAAAGCAATATGTGAATGCACTTCGAAAATATTTGAGGTAAAAAAATCTGTACCTAAACTTTAAAATTTGAACTAAAAAAGGGGGCATAACTTCACCAAAATGCTTAATAGAGTTACCCACCCCTGTGTATGGGTTGGGGTCATGATGGTGAACAAGTATGCAAAGTATTAAAGCAATATGTCAATGCACTATGAAGATATTAGAGGTTAAAAAACCTGTACCTAAACTTTAACATTTGCATTTCCAAGTCCAAAAGGGGGCATAATTTCAACAAAATGCTCGATAGAGTTACCCACCCATGTGTAGCGGTTGAGGTCATGATGGAGAACAAGTATGCAAAGCAATATGTGAATGCACTATGAAGATATTAGAGGTTAAAAAACCTGTAACTTAACTTTAACATTTGCACTAAGTAGAAAAAAAGGCATAATTTAAACAAAATGCCTGATACAGTTACCTACTCCTGCATATGGGTTGGGGTCATGATGGTGAACAAGAATGCAAAGTATGAAAGCAATATCTTAAAAGACTTAGAGAATATAAGAGGTTAAAAAACCTGTACCTAAACTTTAACAAAAGTGTTATGCTGATGCCGACGCTGACGCCGACGCTCGGGTGACTGCAATAGCTCCCCTTATTCTACGAATAGTGGAGCTAAAAAGGTCAATACTATGAAAGTAGTTCGGCCAGTTTGACAGCTACGTTATATGCTGCTGTCTCGTATATCCGTGCTTCTTAACAGTTTCATCGGTGCATGCGTACTCGCGCAACCAAGTTCAATAAATTTCTACACCAGTTTTGAAAGAAAAAATATTAACTTAACTAATAAAAGCAAAAAAATATGACAAATGTTTATGAAATTACGTAAAATTATAGCTTTTATATGTCTATGTCGGTGCTCTAAATCTTGTAGACTGGTAACCGTAACCATGAAATCCGTGCCTTCCTAAAAACTTCTCTGTATCGGGGCCTCATGTGGTGATATTTTAAATTTGTTTTTAAATTAAGTAAATTTGGAGTAGTACTGATCAAAATGTGTTTTCAGTCTGAGTGTTATAGTATGTGGTAATAAATAAAATGTGTAATGAAAATGACATGTAAAAATAATTAACACCAGTTGAAGAATACAGTTTGGAATAATTACTACCGTATTTACCTCGTTGTCAAGGTGACAGCTATGATGAGTCGTGCAAAATGATTGCCTCAATTGATACCTACTATTTGTGTGATTATTTCGGGTAATTTTACTAAAATTACTATGCAGCGCACATGTTTGAGCTTAATTTAAACAAGCACGAATTTCAGGAGAAGACACGAAAATAAGAGACAGAGGTATACAATATTACATAATAGGTAACTAACTATCGGGAGGTCTCACATCAGTAAAACGCTGTTACATTAGTATGTCAATAAATTGAGATGCAATAATATTTGCATACAAAATAAAGTCACCCTGAAAATTACAATAGGTTGATCTATCTGAAACAACAAGCCAGGAAACTTGCAATTTCAACTGTCTAGTCAAACTGATTTCATGTATTTCTTTTTGGGAAGTTTCAACGCTTATAAAAGACTCCTAAATGATAGCTTTTACATTTATGGACATCATCTAATGGACATACAAACATGATCTCACAGTTTATCTCATCTGGTTTGAAATATTTACAAAAGGGAACTGAAATCAGGAAAATTTACCAATAGCTTTCGTTTCAACTTGGTATTTGCTGGGGATTTTTGAAGTAGCGCACAAGGTGGTAGTGTCTAAAACCAATACGACAGACCAGAATACAAAAGAGCGACTTCCCTGTGACGCATCAGATTCAATTGGAAATGCATGCAGGCCTAGACACTAACTATTTTGGCCACTGGTCCGACAGGGAAAAAGCGCCAAATTTGTAAATAGGACAGTTACTGGTCCTCAAGAATTTTCACTGGTCCTTCTGGATTTTCACTGGTCTCGGACCAGCGGACCAGTGTTAGTGTCGAGCCCTGGCATGATCATTTTTGGTTGCGTTTCACGATTTTAATGCATTACTTGTTAATTTTAATGCCTAAAAGGACTAATAATGCATTCAGGTACCTTATCTGGAGCTCTGTAATATTCTTGTCAGATTGACGCATGTTAAGGCCAAGTCGCCTGATTACTCACCAGCAGAATAAAGATAGACAGATAGAATTTAGAAATACAGCTTTGGTAAAAAATAAAACAAACCTCACAGAAGGGCTTCTTTACCCACCTCGGCTTACACTTACCCACCAGCACAATGCCCGGAAGCGTGCCCGTGACTCATATAAATGGTGAGATTTGAAGTTTAAGATGGTGATATTGAAATCCACTAACACAGCAACAGACTGTCAAAATATGAACAGTCTCGTTACAGATGAATGACAGTTGGCATGATAAAGCAATGGAATTAAATGGGAAGCTTACATCTTTCAGTGTTATTTCGTGTCATAAACATTAATTGACATTTATTGATAGAAATTAGGGCTAACATTTCTAAATAGATGTATGACTTACTGTTGATCAAATTTTGCAACTGATTGTTTACTTGACACTGAAGTATGCTTGGTCACATGACCAAAATTGCGATGAACAATGTAAAGCTGTGCGAGTTTCTTTATAAAAATGTGTTATAAAAATGTTAATCATTTATTTGATAACTTAAAATAAATTATAGTGATTATATTATAATAAGTAAAGGATAAAAATATATCTTTTTTGTCCCTTTTGCGAATCCGAAACTACGGGCTTTGTTAATTATACAAAATGGCGTTAGCCGGAGTCGCGGTTTCGATTGAGGCCGTGCATGAAAATCAAATTCAGGAGGTTACATTAGATGGACATGAAACATACGTACCGTGAGTTGATAGAGATAAGTTTATTTTATCTAATTAAATCATTGTTGGTGCTTCATATCAGTCTGTGCAAACGAAAATAGCATATGAATTACAAAGTTTTGATCTATGTCATTTAGACGCTCATTGAATTACCAGCGTATTAACTACTGCATTGCTCTAGATACATAACTATTCTTAAGTGTCCGTAAGAATACATAGTCTATTTTTATTTATAAATAATATTATTCTGCTTCAGTCCCCTGTCTATGTCAGAATGTCTTGCCAAAAGTGCACAGAAAATAGATTTCTCAGAAGAGGAAGGCGAAGAGAAGAAGACAACTTCTGAAGAAGAAACTGAAGTCAAAGAGAAAGAGGCTTCCACATTCCAACCCTCGTTGTGGCCATGGGATAGTGTCAGAAATAAGCTCAAGTTAGTAATGTGAAGCATTGTTCACGCTAGCCACAAAAAATATTTATAAATTACTTGTTTTGTAATTAGCCACAGGGCTTTTTTTCGCTGAATTGTGAAGAAGCCCAAGCCCTTTTGTTTTGTGAAAATTTTGCTCGAAAATTCTCAAAATTGTGAAAAAGTAGACGCAGAAACTTTTCAAATTGTGAAAAACTTACCGCGATAAATCATCAAATTATAGATACAAAAATTTTCAGATGTTAGTTCATTTTTTGTCAACTTTTCCAAAACATGCAAGTATCTATGATATAATACTTGGCAGTGGCTAGCCGTCCGGCGCCAGACGACTAGACAGCGAAATTAGTCGTCCGGCATTAGAAATAGAAGTAGTAATGGAACATAGAAAGTTTCAATAACAGTATTATGAGGATGGGGATAGTATATGACTTCACTTCATGCTGAAAAAATGAAATTGCTGTGTTAGGTAATTGACAGTTTGGAATGTCACTGGTTATAATAGCGTGAAAACAATGTTACCGTTTATGAATCGTATCATGGTAGGTCCTATTCTAAACTCCCTGATTGTATATTGTATTTAAATTTACAAAAAAATACAATTGTAATTGTATTGTTTTGTATATAATATGTGCTATTAAAACTGCGAATGAAAAGTAATTAATTGCCATATATCTTTGTTTGTGTTACTTCGGCAAATTAACGTGCATACTTTGTTTGTTTTCCAATATGGCGGACATTATACGGAGATACACGGCCGGTCACAAAATGGATGCAGATAAATGCACTAACTTGTCTTGCTTAATTCGTAGTTTATTACAAGGTAGAAACATATATGATACTTATCACAAGAAAATAACTGAAATTATGGATGCCTAATGCATAGAAAAAGAATGACAGTTACCTAGCCAATGCATGTATCGTTTGCTAGTCGTCCGATGACGGACGACTTATTTCGCTGTCTAGTCGTCCGGTGCCGGACGGCTAGCCACTGCCATAATACTTTGTATCAAGTCTGTACAGGAATATATGACTGCTATCTGTGATTTGTTTGTTTGGTGCTTTGTGAAGTTGATTTTAAAAAAACCATGACGCAAATTCTAATTGTAAATTAAGGGGCGTTTTAGGTTTGTGAAAGGGGCCTATACATGTAGCAAATTGTGAAGGGGCCTAATATAGGCCCCTCGTATATAGTGAAAAAAAGCCCTGAGCCATGTTTGAATATGTAGCAGGGGTTCGGACCGTTCCACTAGGTTCTGAATCTGAAGGGTCATTTTGATAATTTTGACTTAATTTTCCCTTTTATAGGCAAAATACCCATGTCAGATTTGAAGAGAAATTGACCATTCAAACCAAGATCTTGAGGGTCAAAATTTGGCTTTTTTTTAAATTTCTAGGGTCGAAACCCCTACTCCTACTCCCGAGTCAAATGGAATCCCTGTGTAGTATCATATTTGTTTCTTAAATCTAACCTCGCTGACAATATGTTGTTCAGTTATATTAGAATTAATTATGATAATGATTTGTCATGAAGCAGATTCCTTTATAATAATAGTAAAAAAAATGATTAATACTGTAATCTTGAATTTCAGGACATCTTACACGGAAATGGGAGTTTTACTTGATGTATTGAATATAGCAAAAGAGAAAAAATACATGGTCCTTGCACATGTTCAGCAAGATGTTACAGAACCAAAGTCTTCTATGCAAATACATGCAAAAAAGAAGGTAGATATTATAATAGAATGTTGATGTCGTGTAACTCATACCAGTCACATATATCACTGATCAATGTATTATTTTGATAGACCTGGCTGTGTATTGAAATAGTGTACAAAACTGCTATAGCTTCAAAACAAGATAGAATGACTGATTGTTTGGGTTAGCATACCACAAATCATCATATCTAGACAAGTTCAATAATGTGAAATTTCAGCTAATTATAGCACAGAGAATTTGACACGACTCTCAAACTTCTATTAATAATTAGCATAATTTAACAGCTGATATATTGTCTATATTTATAACCCAATTGTATGTTTGCATAAGCAGGAACTATCATGAAGATGTTCGAGGTGTTATACCAACACAAATCTAAAGAACTGATTTTGCATGATTGCTAGCGGAAATTTATATATTCAACGCAAGAACCTTTTAATATATTCATGCATAAAGGTCAGGTTCATGTCAAATTCTCTGAGCTATACTTGATGTACATAGACTAAACTAAACATTTAAATGTCAGGTCTTTTTTTAATGGTAGGGGCGTTTTCTTTGAATACAGGGAAAAGTAACTCATAATTTTTGCAAAGGGGAAGAAAATACTTGATGTAAATCGAATTTTAGGGGATATTTGCATGGTTTTAAAGAATTTTCCTGAACAGAAGGGAAGACACCTTTTAACAGACTCTGCTATAGAAAAAAAGCCCTGAATGTAATTATATTAAGCAAAACTCTTTTTCATTACTTATGATATCTATAGATACCTGTACAAATTTATTAGATTTAGTTTCTTTCCTTGTTGATTTCAAACAGCTTAGATCCTAACACATTCTTATCTAACCTTAGATGCACCCAAAACATAGTGAACCCATTTTCATTGCTTTGTTGTGTATAGATGTAGAAAATCAATACTATGACATTAGAATTTTTTGCTTGTGCATATTTAGCTAATGATACCCACTTACGGTGCAATATATTTAGCTAATTAATGTGTGATACCCGCTTACATTGTAATAATGACACTCATTTCGCTACAATCCTTTGTACTGTTAATCTTCTATAACCACTGAGTCTAAAATACTATTTCATGTTTCGCCATTGTGAAGAAATTTTGGAAAAATTAAATGGAAATAAAATGTTTATTACAATTTAAAAAGAATATTTTGTTTCTTCATATTAAATTAGGAAAATATATAAGGCATCTAGAATAAGAAATACAAAGCAGAATATGAATGTAAAAACAATGACTGTTATCCAGACTTAATTTCAATGATATAAAGAAACATATGCTTATGATCATGATCCACAATATATTTTAGACATTTTACAATTTCATATAGACTTTAGAGATATTGCCAAATTTGTTCAGCACTCCCTATAAGGCCTATATACATGTACTGCTTTATTATACCCATATTTAAAACTATTACAATGTCATATATAAGTTCAAAATATACTGAAAATATATGGACAATGCTTCATTTTATGTATTTTGTATGTAGCTAGTTTTACTGTCTCACATATATTCAGTTGATTTATTTGATTTCATACTGTAATCTTTTTAAGGGGCTAGGTCTGCAGTCTGTGTGCGCAGTAAGTATGGTAGATGGGAAAAGCTTGTATTTTCTATACTGATCATTGCCCTGGAATGCATTATTTCAGTATTATATCACCTGTCCATGGATACTAGTGTTCAGCATACGTTGCTACTTGATCTTGTAGCTGTTTTACATTGTTATCTAGTATTTAACATCACTGGAGTTTATATATGCATAGTTGACCTTGACATAAACTGACCTTGATGTAAACTGACCTTGTCAGTTATTTGACATAGACGGACCTTGACATAGACTGACCTGGACATAAACTGACCTTGACTTAAACTGACATTGTCAGTTATTTGACATAGAATAGACAGGCCCTTCCCCAGAATTGTTTTAAGGCACTGGGGCAATGCTAGGATTTGTGCTAAGGGAAATCGACAGAATTGACCCGAATGCTTCAGAAGAGAAAACTGTACGGTTATCCATAATTTAAAGGCTGGATTAAGCACTTTTTACATAATATTTATTATAAAGGCCATAATCTCTCAAATAACACAATACTGACCTAAGATATTAACACTCATAGTGATATCAAGACATCATACTAGGATTTAAGGCGCTGGGGGAACGCCACAGCGCCTTCTGCCCCTTCGGAAGGGCCTGATAGACTGACCTTGACATAAACTGACCTTGAAATAGACTGACCTTGACATAAACTGACCTTGATGTAAATTGACCTTGACATAAACTTATCTTGACATAAGCAGACCTTGATACAAACTGACCTTGACATTTGCTATGGAGGATAGGGTGAATGTTGATACACTATGTTGATGCTATAACTTGTTTCCTTGTTGGGTATGTGCATGTTAAAGCTTATATTGTTTATCTTGCTTACATTTGGTTCATGTATGTTATACTGTAGAAATATGATGGTTCATCTCATCATACTGTTATAGGCAGTATATGAATTGCATGAATGGTATGTGGCCACTCATTACCTGCGAGCCTTGAGCGAGTAGGTATATTGGATAGCATAAAGTAAAAAGTCCATGGAGGGGCACGTGACCTGTTCTCGATGGTTTACGATTCCAAAAAAAAATCCAAAAAAGATGCATTTTGTAAGAATGTCGTGAACCAGACTAATTCCATTATTCCATGCGGATAACATCGGTCTTTGTCGCATTGCAATATGTTATTTACCGAAGAAATCAGAACTGTCCGAAATTTCAGTGAGCGCTAGGCAATATTGAGACCATGGATCTAAACAGCAGGTGACTGCAGCTGCATTGGTTTATGATCTTTGATATTGTTGAACACTAAAAACATGTCTTATGATTATACCTTTTAATGAACTGATACGAGGTTTTATTTATTAGCATATAAATATTATATGGAACAAGGGAGTCATAATATGCAATTAAGTGTCTTGAAAATTGGTTTGTTATACATGAACTTATTTAACAATTTGTTGATAAATTTCGTATGTCAAATTATCGTGCATATAGTTTTCCCAATTTAAAAGCTACCGGCCTATCGCGCTTATTTTTCTCTCACAGTTTTGAGATTGTCATGCTTAATTTTATACACATCAGCTGTTGAATTATACAGATAGAAGGTCGAGGATCCTGTCAATTCTCTGTCAAATGAAGTCGGTACATCATTTGCTCGCAGGAACTATTTGACTTGTATATTTTTAGCTCACCTGTCACAAAGTTACTGAGTGAGCTTTTGTGATCACTGTGTTTGTCGTCCATCAACAATTGGCTTGTGTAGATGCTAGAAGTCACAATTTTGATCTATTATTTATGAAACTCTGTCACAATGATCATCTCAACAAAATCTAGGTCTAGTTCCATATGGGGTCATCTGGGGTCAAAAACTAGGTCACAAGGTCAAATAATAGAAAAACTTTGTGTAGTCACTAGAGGTCACAATTTAGGCTTTATCTTAATGATCATTATCATTTATTATCTGAACAAAATCTAGGTCAAGTTTGATATCGGGTCATCTGGGGTCAAAAACTAGGTCACAAGGTCAAACCACAGAAAAAACTTGTGTAGTCACTAGAGGTTACAGTTTTTATGTTATCTTAATGAAAAATGGTCACAATAATCATCCAAAAAATATCTGGGTCAAGTTTTTTTATGGGTCATCCGCTGTCAAAAACTAGGTCACTTGAGGTCGAATCCTGGAAAAGCATTTTGTATAACTAAGGCTGTATTTGTCACTGGAACATCATACAAGTTGATCAGAATGTTCTTCTGTCTAAATGGAATCTAGGTCAAGTTTCAATATCAGTCATCTGATGTAAATAACAAGGTTGCTGTTTAAACAACATGAAAACCTTGTACATGTACTTCCAATATGACTGTATTTTCGTGAATCTTAGTCAGAAATTGTAAATGATTACTGATGTCATCATGGGGCCTGTCTGCACTTCTAGGACAGCAGGTGAGCGACCTAGGGCCCTTTGGGTACTCTTGTTAACAGTGTATTCTCTCTTTCATGAATAAATGAAAGATATTCTAGATCATCTAGATGTTGCAGAATCTAAAATATTATTCAAATATTTTATAATTTTTGTTAACATTAATTCATGCGTTAAATAATATCACATGCATCAAGTTCAACAGCTTAACACATCTTTAACACATTCTTAAATGAAACTACTTAACATGCATTTAAGACATTAGTTGAAACTATTTATAATAAATCACAGATATATTACTTATAGTGGGGTGACAATCAGCTCAAAAGTGGCTTATTTAAGGAGTAGGTGACAACTCAAGTAGAACAAGCAATGTTATATACCAAAATGTTCGCCTATGTCTGTACTATATGGAACTGCCGGCATAAATTGTCAATGCGTGGTGCGGACGCGGAAATCCAAGATGGCGTCCAAGATGGCCGCCATAATTTACACATACACTTAAAATTCTATGTTCTCATGCAATTTTTTTATTTATGTATGTAGTCATAAATATTTGCTTGGATATTATTCATTTGATAATGTACGTCAAATGGCGATACAAGACTGACCACTGTGAGGTCAAGGTCGTGGTCATTTCAAGGTCAAATTACGAAAAAAAGCTGAAAAAATGATGTTTCCTCACTTGTTTTCTTGTTTTAGCAGATGTTTTATATTTAAGTTGGTATTAAAAGTGATAAAAGTGTTGGTAAGCACATATTCTCTTATTATTAGTTCAATTTTCAGTTCAAAATATTGAAACTTTGTCAAAACTGACATTATTATGCATGTACATGTTGGCCGAGATGGCATTCTTAGATTGCTGATTCCCTATTTAAAATTTTAGTATTCAACTATTGACAGTATTATTTCTAATGGTATGATTAAATGTTTGTCTAAACATTATTAACTTTGTATTGTACTCCAAATGGACTTGAAAAATGACCACTCAAGGTCAAGGTCAATGTCATTTCAAGGTCAAACTACCAAAAATACCTGAAATTTTGATATTCTGTCGTAAATTGTTATTATAAACGAATGCTGAACATTGTATTTTGTTTTAGATGTGAGAGCAGGTATTCTAAGTGTAAATTATTTCATTAGAAGTGATATAGTTTTACTGCAAGTAGAAAATCTATTTAAATTTTGTGATGGAACATAAGCAATTCTACGTAATGTACAATATTGCAGCCGTGAATGGTTTTTCCTTGATTGATGAATCTCTATATTTGACAGTATTATTGTTAATGGTTTGACAACATTGTTACATATTAGACAGTTATTATATATAATAATGCACCTATCAATATTTTGCCCCAGGGTGGGGGGGGGGTGGCGGGCATACAGTGGACTTTAGACAGAAAACAATTCCCAACGAACGGGATTTTGACAGGCCCTTTGATTCCCGATCCCAGGAAATAGACTTAGGCTGGATTTTAGATTCTGGGATTGGGGAATTTAGACACAGCAAAAAGCAGACTTGCATTGCTGCAACCATTTAAAGATGGCAGGCCATTTAATATACCAAGCATCTCCTACTGTGGGAATTGCAACAAATCGTTTGGACATGGTGAGTCACCTCTTGGGCCTAAGATGGCTGAATTATGTGATGGTTAGGTATCCCTTATGGCCGGATATGGCTGAATTTGTATTGGTTTACTACATAGGGTCTGGTATGGCTGAATTCAGTGGTTGCCTTTGTACCCCTTAAACTTTTAAATGACCATAATTGGTGGTGGTCATTACTCGAATAGGGCCAAGGATTGCTGCACTCGGTGTGGGGGGAGTACTCCGTATGGTATGGTATTGCTTTAATAAGTTAGGTGGGTACACAATAGGGCTTGGGATGGCTGAAATCTGTAAGGGTGGGAACTCAATAGGGTCTGGTATGGCTCAATCTGTGATGGTTAGCACCCAATGGGGCTTGCAATGACTGAAATCTGTGATGGTGGGTACCCAATAGGGCTTGGGATGGCTGAAATCTGTGAGGGTGGGAACTCAATAGGGCCTGGGATGGCTCAATCTGTGATGGTGAGCACACAATAGGGTTTGGGATGGCTGAAATCTGTGATGGTGGGTACCCAATAGGGCTTGGGATGACTGGAATCTGTGATGTGGGTACATAATAGGGCTTGGGATGGCTGAAATCTGTGATTGTGGGTACCCAATAGAGCTTGGGATGGCTGAAATCTGTGAGGGTGGGTACTCAATAGGGCCTGAGATAGCTTAATATATGATGGCGGGTACCCAATAGGGCATGGGATGGGTGAAACCTGTGAGGATGGATTTTCAATGGCCTTTGGATGGCTTAAATATGTGATGATGGGTACTCAATAGGGCTTGGGATGGCTGAGATCTGTGATGGTGGGTACCCATTAGAGCTTGGGATGGCTGAAATCTGTAAGGGTGGGTACTCAATAGGGCATGGGATGGCTTAATCTGTGATGGTGGGTACAAAATAGGGCTTAGGTTGGGTGAAATATGTGATGGTGGGTACACAATAGGGCATGGGATGGCTGCAATCTGTGAGGATGGGTACTCAATGGGCTTGGGATGGCTGAAATATCTGATGGTGGGTACACATAGGGCTTGGGATGGCCGAAATATGTGATGATGGGTACCCAATAGAGCTTGGGATGGCTGAAATCTGTGAGGGTGGGTACTCAATAGGGCATTGGATGGCTGAAATCTGTGAGGGAGAGTACTCAATAGGGCCTTGGATGACTGTATTCAGAGGTGCTGGGTACAAAATAGGGCCTGGGATGGCTGAAATCTGTGAGGGAGAGTACTCAATAGGGCCTTGGATGACTGCTCAGAGGTGGTGGGTACTCAAACGGGACTTTGATTGCTGAAATATGTAATGGTGCATACTCAATAGGGCCTGTGATAGCTGGAATACATGAGGGTGGGGACTCAATGGGGCCTTGGATGACTACTCAGAGGTGGTGGATACCCAATAGGCCTGGGATGACTGTACTCAGAGGTAGTGGGTACCAAATGGGGCCTGGGATCGGCTGTTCTCTGTTGTGATGGGTATCCAATAGGGCCTGGGATGGCTGTGCTCAGAGGTTGTGGGTACCAAATGAGGCATGGGTTGGCTGTTTTCTGTGATATAGGATATTCAATAGGGCCTGTGGTGGCTGTACTCAAGGTGGTGGGTACCAAATGGAACCTGTGATGGCTGTTGTCAGTGGTTGTGGGTTTCCAATAGGGCCTAGGACGGCTGTATTGAGTGGTGGCGAGTACTCCATAAGACCTGGTATAACTGTAATTGGTGGTGATGGGTTCCCAAATGGGCCTGGGATGGTTGCACTTTCGGAGGTGAGAACATAAATTGGCCTGGGATGGCTGTTCTATAGGCAGTGTTAAATACCAAAAAGGGCATTGAATGGCTGTTCTCAGTAGATGCGAGTATCCTCAGGCATAGTATGACTATACACAGTGGTTGTGAGTAGGGCATAGGGCCTATGGTGGCTGTAATTGGTGGTGGTAATTACCACATGGGATCTAGTATGGCTGTATGGCCATAAGTAGTGGTGGTGAAATATCCAGTAGGGCCTAGGATGGCTGTATTGCACCTGGTTTGGCTGTACTTGTTGGTCCAAGTACCCCTTAGAACATAGTATGGTAAGTACCACATAGGGTCAGGTGTGACTGTACTTAATGCTTATTGGTGGTGTTGATTGGGCCTCGGATGTCTGTACCCTTTGGTTGTGACTTGGGTGTAGCCCATAGGACCTAGTATGGTTGTAATTCATTGGTTAAGAGCACCCCTATTGGGCATGGAAAGTTGTACTTAATTTGGATGAGTACCCCTTTGGGCCTTATACTACTGTGATTTGTACTAATGAGTAACCCATAGGGCCTTTACAGCTGTGGTCAGTGATTGTGAGTACCATATTGAGACTGATATGGTGGTTATTAACCAATATTGCCTTGGTTGGCTCTACTCTGTGTTGTAAGTACCCCATTGGGCCTCATGTATAGCTAGTGGCATTGAGAACTCGATAGGAATGGTTGTTATGGGCAGTTGTAAGAACATGACATGTACTCCATTAGTTACAGAATGTACTTGTTGGTGGTTAGAACCCATTCCGGCCTGGTATGTGATGGTGATGATTTTGTTTGACTGTACTTTGTATATACCGGTAGTACCCTTAGGACTTAGTATGACTTTAACACGCAGTAGTGAGTACCCATTCTGGCACGGGATGGTTGTACTTGACAGTGTTATGTACCCCATATGGTCTGGGATGCCACATATAGGAGTTCAGTATAAATTATTATTTTAAATGAAAGAACTCTGATCACATCAATGATCTACTGTGACAACAAAATATAATGTTCACCAAATTTCATAATAAGAAAAAATGCAATGAAAGATCAAATTTTCAGGTATTTTTGGTAGTTTGACCTTGAAATGACATTGACCTTGAGTGGTCATTTTTCAAGTCCATTTGGAGTACAATACAAAGTTAATAATGTTTAGACAAACATTTAATCATACCATTAGAAATAATACTGTCAATAGTTGAATACTAAAATTTTAAATAGGGAATCAGCAATCTAAGAATGCCATCTCGGCCAACATGTACATGCATAATAATGTCAGTTTTGACAAAGTTTCAATATTTTGAACTGAAAATTGAACTAATAATAAGAGAATATGTGCTTACCAACACTTTTATCACTTTTAATATCAACTTGAATATAAAACATCTGCTAAAACAAGAAAACAAGTGAGGAAACATCATTTTTTCAGCTTTTTTTCGTAATTTGACCTTGAAATGACCACGACCTTGACCTCAAGGTGGTCAGTCTTGTATGTCCATTTGATGTATGTTATCAAATGAATAATATCCAAGCAAATATTTGTGACTACATACATAAATAAAAAAATTGCATGAGAACATAGAATTTTAAGTGTATGTGTAAATTATGGCGGCCATCTTGGACGCCGTCTTGGATTTCCGTGTCCGCACCACGCGTTGACAATTTATGCCGGCAGTTCCATATAGTACAGACATAGGCGAACATTTTGGTATATAACATTGCTTGTTCTACTTGAGTTGTCACCTAACCCCAAAAAATCACCAATTGTCACCCCACTATTAATGAAGTTTCTTTCAGCATACCTCACCGATCACAGTCAAGACTGCATTGTTCAAAACTATTTACCTTGAATCCATTTATATTCATTCTTATTTGTTAGTCTATTAGATTCGTTATTTTAATCTGTCAAACTATTATTCTTCTGGTACAATAACAAGAACACACAAGGTTTGATTCGTACCAGGTAAATAGGTTTGTGCAATATTTGTATGCACTATTTGTATGAATAATTTAATTGCACTGTATGATTAAGTTGATATATTAATTAAACTTGCATTGGTTATTACAATACATGTATTTGATAAGGCCTAAATTAAAATATTGTTTGTTTCCCCATCCCCTACCTACCCGACTAAAAAGGGCCCTACCCAAAATATTTGATTGCCCAAATTGAAATAATATTTTTTTTATTAAAAATTGGAAGTAAAAATGTTAATTTTTGTTTACTGACTTCTTTCTTACCATTAAATTTGAGACTGTTGGTGTTCACCTTAAAGTTAATTCTAAATTTCATTATTTGTATGTCTTAACCAATAACTATCATACTGAAACAGTTCCAAAAAAAAAATTTAACCCTACCTACCTACCCATTCTAAATCTGCTAGGGTCGGGATGGGGAAACCAAGAATATTTTAAGTTCGGCCTAACTAACAGTATCATGATTTTTCCCGTGGGCTTTGCATGTATTTTACCCATACATAAATCTAGTACCCTAGTTGTTGTAACAGAAACCTCAATCTTTCCATATTTTGTTTTATCAATATTTCCCTCTTACTGGTAGGGAATTTACATATGTCGTTGCGTTCATCACAGAATATACAATTTTCAATCCATTATTTTCTATTCTTGTAAATTGGGCTTTTTGAAGTTTTTCGTTGTCTGTGATTCTTCCTCATTCAGACTGATTTCCTCAAACATAGGTGCAAGTTTTCAGGTTCATACCCAATTTCAGGTTTTTGTTTGTACCAAAAAGTCTGATTTTCTTCATTTTCTCTATATAAAGAGAAACGTTTTAAGGATTTCTGGTTTTTCAGAATATTTTACTTGCACCAATGTCTTCAAATTTTTTAAACAAAAGGATTCAGATTCAGTCTGACTTACTTGTACTCAAAAATCATGTTTTTGCAAGGGTGATGAGGGTGAAGGTATTTCAGCCTTTCTGCTCTTGAAGCAATCTCAGGACTGTTGATGCACATTTAAGGTGTCTTTATGATTTAGTTTAAGCTAAATTTAGATATCTTTAAAGAACAAAAAATCTCTGCATGTGTGATGCTGACATATATGATTGTTTATATTAAAGTATTAATTTATTATGAGGGTTTGGTATGAGACTTGTTACTGATCATTTTATGGTGACTGAGTTACTACAGTTATGTGCTAAATCCCTTACATATATATTAGCAATAGGTACAGATGTACGAGTGTATAGTTTCTGTAGTAACCATGTGGTTAACTTCTGTTTGAAATAGCCAAATTAGAAATAACTTTTCTGACTGATTCAATACATACATGTAAAACAACATTTTTAATGCCCTACAGTAGGCCATCATCATTCTTTTAGCCATTTAGTAATGGGTTATTTTAAGTGCTTATGTGCAGTTAATTCATTGCAATAAGTGCATTGAGAATAAATTTGAAAACATCGTGGTGAATTAATGCCTGGGTAAGAATAGAAAAGATCCATTTAAACGATAAATGCTATTTTAATAAGGGGTCCGTATGTTTATCTGAAATCAGGTATATTCTAACACTTTAGATTGAAGAACTACAAACATTATCCAGCATGTATCTATGAAAAATATTATTACAGCTGTGGTGAAATTTTATAAAATGAAACACCTTAGTGTAATATGGTTATAATTGTATATTCTAGGGTCTTGCAAATGCTGCTAGTGTGTTGATGAGTGGTGCTGAAAGATTGAAGAAATCCCAGCAAGAGATTGGTACCCGACAACAGACTGAGTTCCATTATGAGTTACATAACTTGAGACAGAATTGGAGGTTGAAGAAAGTTGGGAACAACATCATTGGTGACCTTAGTTACAGATCAGGTAAATTATCATAATCAAGTATTGATAAAATCTAGTTTCTCCAAATGGCCGGTGGCCAAAACATGTCAATGTGTTAAAAGATTCAAGATTACTTCCTGACATCCCAAAAATGGTCGGACAATCGGTCCGGTAAGGACTACCAAATGCCGGATCAAAAGCAAAAATGCCTGACCAATATACGTCGAATTTTGGGATGATTGACTTCAAAGAATATTTTCTAACATTTCTTTAAGTTTGCATGTCTGTAGAAAACACAGGACAATGATTGTGTCTTGAAATAAGTAGTAAGAAAATAGCATTCACTTCCTTGGTTAATTTTTTCCATGAAAGGAAGAGTTTAGTATATTTTGGAACCATGAGAACTTTTCTACTCAAATTTTATTAGCATTATTTAAGGAATTAAATCAACATCTTGTTCATTGTGTGCCAAAATTAAGATAATTAGATGGCTCAAGCTGTAGTTGTTTACTGTATACATTAATGTTTGAATAAGTATAAATTGTACATGAGTTCTGATTCATTTGATAAATTCTGTAATACTTTTAGCGGGATCACGATTCTGGCAAGGTGGAACATTTGAGGTAACCAAGAATACAATGTTACCATCAGAGCAGGTTGAAGGGGCAACAAACAGCCATAGTGCTCTTGAAGTGAACATACCTAGTGAACTAGAGGGCTCATCATATGTCCAGGTGGAAGTTAAACAAGTCTCTGGTAAGTAATATGTCTCCCCAATATTGTGGGGGAGAAATTATTGATTTTGTGTAATATGCTGGTCGTCTGTCCGTCTAGATGGATGGACGTCTGTCTGGATGGATGATGTCACCAAGTTTGTCGGCACATGTTCTCCTTAATCATTGGTCGGATTTCTATGCAACTCCACATGAACACTTTGTACTAAGCCTAGTTGTGCATATTGTCAGTTATTAGTGGTAGGAATAACTAGGATGATTTTGGCCTGAGTTATAGCCCTTTATGGATGACATATGTTTTTATGCCCCGTATCGATAGATCGGGGCATATAGTGATTCACCTGTCCGTTCGTCCGTTTGTTCGTCCGTCCGGTTAACCCAAATTGACTGTTTCTTCTAACATCATTATGGCTTGCTACAAAGCTTCCATACTTGCATGGATGTTGTATATGAACACTCTCCAGATGCCTGTATCACCTGACCCCATTTTGACATTCACCTTGATCTAATTTTGGACTTAGACTTATTTATGGACAAGGCTTCCACAGGGGGCTTAAGCGTTTATTGAACGCAGTCTTGTTTGTATCAAAAAACCGTCAAGTCTACTATAATTTTAGTATATTTCAATCATGCTACTGGTGAGAATGTTGTACCCTTTGAGTAGCACAATTATGGAAGTGAGTTCAGGTGACCAAGTATTTCAGTTTCTACTCAGACTCATTTGTTTTCATTTAAGGCCAATGTAAATAATAGCATAGAATAACATCCCCTCCTGCCCTCTATTTTCATGTATCACTGAGTCCTTAACATTTTAAATTTTAAAATATCTTGTGAGGGCTTTTATGAAGAGACAACATTATATATATAACAAATAGACCTACTAAGTATTTGATATTACTCCACTGGTTAATATAATATGCACTATGTTTTGCTGTTATGTATTATGTACATTCTGTCGGCTCATTCAATGTATGTATGTATATCGATGCAATTAATTACAGTGTTCAGTAGTATTGTACCAATGTCTCAAGTACTATTATTAAAAATGTTTTAGTACATGTATCTCTGCAATACGAAAAATCACTTGCGATAACTGCAATATAATACCGCCATTTACCTATATAAATAACTTAGATCATTCAATCCGTGTGTTTATGTTATATGTATATTATACCTTTACTTGCTCATGTATATACTTATCAAATCTGTAATTTGTTAACATAGAATTTATATATATACTTATGTTGCATACCATACCATACCATGCCATTATATGTATCAATTTGTAAATATCATATGTTTAATTGTCAGTGACTTGTAGGCCCATTGGGCCGGGTGCTGTAAGCTTGTATATAATATCATGAATGTATATTTTGTAATATTGCACATGTCACTTAAATAAATACTTTACTTACTTTACTTACTTACTTACTTTTCGTTAAAAAAAGTGCTTTGCTTTAAAACAAAAGAATGGAAATCAGTACAAATGCAAACCCAAAACACATACATATGTAACACCAGGCCCCGATCTCCCGAAACATCTCACTTTGAGTTCAATCTCAACTCAAAGTTTGCCACCTATTGTTTGAGATAGTTTCCATGCGAAATTGTTATCTAAATTGGCATAACAAAATACAAACATTATTCTGAGTTTATTACAGTACAATTTCAAGAGCTTGAGCTTCACAATTATCTCTACCGGTAATTCAGACTCAAATTTGAGTGAAATCTCAATTTGAGTTGAGATTTCTCTTTGAGATGCTTTGGGAGATCGGGGCCTGGTTTCCTAAAATTCAGGAATAATCTGGAAATCTGGGTTGGCTGCCCTTAAAAGAATGAATCTTTCTGTTGAAAATAAAAGTTCTAGTCATTTGAAATTTCATTAGCTGAATTTTAGCAATTGGACATTGTGTGAATCAAAGTTTTGGTGTTGGAATGTCTGCTAATGGCACCCAAGACGGACTTGCATCTTAAGTTTCAGGATTGGGCACTATATTTCAGTGAAACCCCTGAGTGATATGTATTGACATATATATTTGTTAATTTCAGAGTCTACAGGATTAATGAGTGCTACCTTAAAGTTACCAAATTCATTTGGAAAATATCCGGCTGATGCACATTGGCAGACCAAACTTGAAGCTGCACAAAATGTTCTCTTTTGTAAAGAGCTGTTTTCTCAGGTACTTACTGTTTGTTTATATTGATCCATGTCCTGGAATCTGGTCATGCTCCCCCATCTTTGATGAGGGGTATCGTGCCTTGCACATGTTATGTACCTTGTTTTCATGGAATTTCCAGTGTGACAGTCCTTGTTTTCATGGAATTTCCAGAGTTACAGTCCTTGTTTTCATGGAATTTCCAGAGTTACATACCTTGTTTTCATGGAATTTCCTGAGTTACATACTTTGTTTTCATTGAATTTCCAGAGTAACAGTCCTTGTTTTCATGGAATTTCCATGTTTTTTGTTTCTTCTCTATATCTGTATATTTCTCATACACAATCAATCTGTTCCAGTCACAAATCATGATATCTGCTCCTTTATGATAAAGGGGATTTGATTATGTGATCCCGATTTGGTTTAGAATGTTACATTCATCCTATGTATATGAAAATTAAAATGATTTTGTGTTCAGTGTAAAGTTCGTCATTATGAAGTTCTGGTGAATATCAATGTATTGATCAGTTTAGATAATGTTATATTTGTTCTTGCAGCTTGCACGAGAAGCTGTACAACTCAAAAGCAATGTACCACATGTTGTAGTGGGCAACCAAATCTTTACAAATGTAAGTTATCTATTGCTGGTTTTAAAATCTTTCTAATTCATGTAGTCTTATACTTGTGTATTGTTAAAGGAAAATAAATCATGTAGTTTAGAATTGATGTTTTTATCACATACAATTAAAGCTACGTGTATTCCAACACATACAACATAGTCATACATAGAGTTGACATCAAGAATGATTAAAATATCAATTATCCCATTACCATACATATGTTTTGACATATACTTTTATTCCAACAATTGTTCTGATCAAACTAGTTATGTCTGCCACATAAAGTGAGGGAGACATAATAATTACACCCTCCATCTTTGGAACGCTTTGCCCTAGGATCCTCAAACATTACATGGAGGTTGGTTATCAACAGAAGATGACTCCTATTGATTTTGAGTTCAGTAGATCAATGGTTAAGGTCTTAGTGCCTTTACCATTTCTGACTGTCGTGCTGCCATTGGGGCATACATGTTTTGAAAATATCTCTTGTGGATTTTGTGCTGGATGTCTGCCTGGATGGATGGATGTCACTAAGTTTGTTTAATCATTTTCTCCATTGGTCAGATATTAATGCAATTTCACATGATTACTTGGTACCAATTCTATTTGAGCATATTGTCAGGAGTTTTAGGTCACATAATGTTTTTAGCTCCACTATTCAAAGAATAAGGGGAGCTATTGCAGTCATCCAAGCATCAGGGTAATGCTGGTGTTAAAGTTTAGGTATAACCTCTAATATCTTCAATGTACATCCCTGTTCACTATGATGACCCCAACCCCTACACATGAGTAGGTACTTCTTCCAAAACTTACTTTTGTTGCTTTGATTACTGTATACTATCAAAATATGGCACTGAGAATAGTGGAGCACACTGTTAAAGAACAGCTCTTGTTGACAGAGTTATGGTCCTTTGCGGAAGACATACATTCTTGTGTTAAACCCTTCTGATGGTATCTATTTCTTGTTATATTTCAGATATTTCCCAGTGTACAATTGTCCATCATATTATGTCATGCAACAGGGAAAGGTGATGAAAAGGTACTAACTGTTTCAGTCAATTTCTTTATGCGATATATATTTTTAACATCAACTGCATTTGGGGTAGGAATAAAATACTATGAATTTTATGGTGTTTTAGATTCATCCTGACATCTCAAAGCAATATTTTGATCTTATTTTTACAAAAAATATTTTAGCTATATTTGGTTATTTAAAACCCCCCAAAAATGAAAATATTACAAAAATGAATTGATAAATGTATTTTGAAAAAGGGTTTGGATGTTACTTTATATGCTCCATATAATCCTTAAATACATAAACATTTGTGTGGCATCTGTTTCGCACAAATGAAAGAATAAGTCATGTTATCCTATTAATTATTATAGCTCTTCACAAAATGCTTCTGAACTATGTAAAAATTAATCTTTATCTTGATTTTCTTATTTAGCTGGTATACTTGTTATTAACTTTCACATTATGTATTTGATCCTATAGTCTCAACCCAGACCACCGAAAGTAGAACATAATCACGTACTGGAACATTCCTTACATCAACTATTACGTGAAGTCCATCATAAAGCTCTACATCGAGATGCTCCGCACCCTGTAACAGCAACATTTGGTATGTCAAAGAGACGTAGACTGGCTGGACCAGCAGGATTGTCTCGTGCCGAAGTCAAGGAAATGTTAGAAAGGTAATACCAAGATTTGCACAGGCCTTGAATTTGGTTTCAACGTTGAAAAGAACTTGAATTTAGTGTTGTCTTGAAAAAAATGAGTGCTATGAGATATTCTCGTGTATGATGTGACTAGAAATAGTGTATAAACTGACAGTGCATAATGACGTTTTCGTTCAATTTACCCTCAGTAAATGTTTGGAAAAATGCCTTGAAAATACCTATTCTACCTTGAAATACCCTTGAATTGTCCTTGAATTTGTGGTGTGAGAATTTGTATGAAGATGTAAAACACTTTGAATTCATGAACTGGTATTCAGTTGAATGTCACTGTTTTGATAAAGTGAAGTAGATAATCTACAAATAGTTGTTTAAGATTTAAGAATAACATCATCAGCTTTAGACAGGTTTAGGAGGTTGCTAGCATGATTCCCATAGTTACGGATGAGTCAAAGAAAATGAATTTATGATATTTATCACAATTGTTTCCTGATTAAACAGTATAGAATGTTATGTAGCATAAGGAATTATTTTGTATTATTTCAGTGAAACATTGTTAGAGCAAATCATTAAACAGGCAAGACATGAAGTATTACGTCTCCGGTGAGTTCATATCGTTTACTTTAGTTACTCTATTTATGTATGAAAGTTGTTGTCACACAATCTTTGTGGCTCCTGACAATGCGACAAATAGATGTTACTTTGGTCGGTGGCGTCTGTGGTGGCATCACATTTGGCTTGTACAGAGCATAACTTTGTCACCATAAATTGGAATAACTCAAAAGTTGGTATGCATGTTTCTTGCAATAAGTTGGGAGGGCAGTGCGCAAGAACCATAACTCTACCTTGCCCCGATTTGGAAGTATTTGTTTATCTTGTTACAGAACTATGAAGACAATAGACAGTTTGGCTACCAGCGTTCCAGACCCACAGATTATGGCACATTGGAGTTGTCTCAATAGTCCACTACAATCTAATGTCAAAATCATCATCACTTCAAATGGTTATGAAGGATTAAGGTAAGCAGTATACTACACTGTTCTCAGACTGCTCCACCACTCAGACTGCTCCACCACTCAGACTGCTCCACCACTCAGACCACTCCACCGCTCAGACCACTCCACCACTCTGACTGCTCCACCCCTCAAACTACTCCACCCCTCAAACTACTCCACCCCTCAAACTGCTCCACCACTCACACCACTCGGACTGCTCCACCCCTCAAACTACTCCACCCCTCAAACTGCTCCACCCCCTCAAACTGCTCCACCACTCGAACTGCTCCACCACTCGGACCGCTCCACCACTCAGACCGCTCCACTGCTCAATCACTCAAACTGCTCAACCACTCAGACTGCTCCACCCCTCAAACTACTCCACCCCTCATACTGCTCCACCCCTCACACTGCTCAATCACTCAAACTGCTCCACCACTCAAACTACTCCACCCCTCACACTGCTCAACCACTAAGACCGCTCCACCACTCAAACTGCTCAATCACTCAAACTGCTCCACCACTCAGACTGCTCCACCCCTCAAACTACTCCACCCCTCACACTGCTCCACCCCTCACACTGCTCAATCACTCAAACTGCTCCACCACTCAAACTACTCCACCCCTCACACTGCTCCACCACTAAGACCGCTCCACCACAAAGACCGCTCCACCACTCGGACCACTCCACCACTCAGACCGCTCCACCACTCAGAATGCTTCACCACTCAGACCGCTCTACCACTCAAACTGCTCAATCACTCAAACCACTCAACCACAAAGACCGCTCCACTGCTCAGACCACTCAAACCACTCCACCACTCAGACCGCTCCTCCACTAAGACCGCTCCACCACTCGGACCAATCCACCACTCAGACGGCTCCACCACTAAAAAAAAAGATTATATTAAGTCAGACAGGGAAGGCAGCACTCAACTTAACCAGCCGAGCACAGAAATCATTAAAAACACACAAAGCACAATGCCCAACTAAACAAGCGCAGATCCGCCCAAGTCCAAGCTGTCGAAAAGCTGTCTTACTACTCAAGAGGTGGAGCAGCAGAAAAGTAGTAAGACCGCCACCACCACAAAGATCGCTCCACCACTCGGACCAATCCGCCACTCAGACCACTCAGACCGCTCCACCACTCAGAATGCTTCACCACTCGGACCACTCCTCCACTCAGACCGCTCCACCACTCAGAATGCTCCACCACTCAGACCACTCCACCACTCAGAATGCTTCACCACTCGGACCGCTTCACCACTCGGACCACTCCACCACTCAGACCACTCCAACTGCTCCACCACTCAAACTGCTCCACCACTCAAACCACTTTACCACTCCACCACTCCAATTGGACCATGTGCAATTATAATTTACCCCTTCTATTGATTTAAAGGTATTTGGTCGGGGTCCTACTATTCTTGAATTCCAGATTTATGTACTGATAACATTTCTGCTGAAAATAAAAGTTATTTGATGAAAAAATACTTATTATTGGCTGAGTTATGGTCATTTGAAATTTCATTACCTAAATTTTTAATAATGAAACAGTGTTTGAAACCTAGTTAAGGTGTAGGGTCGTGTGCTAATGGAACCTGAAACAGATTTGCTACTTCGGCATTATGCCTCAGTAGAACCCTTGTAATTGATTGGCAATTAGCGTCCATTGGTTCTTGGTATTGTTATAAGATAAATATAATGTTAAATATGAAATGTTATAAGCAGTCATTAGTTCAACTGACATATATATCTACCGCATGTTTCAGGTTGACATGGCAATCTCTAGATCTAGACATAGGAACAGATAGTATTAAGGTAGTGACAAAAGATAGAAGAATATTAACATTGAGTTTCTTAGAGAAGGAGTTAGACGATTTGATCCGATGGCAGGTAGGCAACGTTGATACATTGGTTTCATAGATTGATTATGCTCTCAATCTTTGATGAGGGGGTATATTGCTTTGCGCATGTCGGTCGCTCGTTCAGTAAACCAAATGGTTTACGTTCAATAACTCATGAATGGGCAAAGCATTCATGAGTTATTGAATGTAAACCATTTTGGATCTTCAAATGGTCATCAGCAGTAGATGACCCCTATTGATTTTGAAGTCAATAGGTCAAAGGTCAAAGTCATTGTGACTTTTACCATTTCTGATTATTGGGCTGCCATAGGAGCATACATGTTTTACAAACATCTCTTGTTACATTGAACACATAGATGTATAGTCTCATCTGGTATATGTACAATATATGAATGTTTAACAATCAATAATCAATTTGTAGGTTTGCTTTAAATAACTTGATTAAGAAACATCAGTTTTATATAGAATTCACTAATCTGACTTGCATTTAATTTCCATTGTTAAAGTCCCTTGCCTACTGGTACCTTTGAAGATAGTAGGGTTTATAACTTGGCACATCCTGTTTGGTCCATTGGTAAACCAGACCAAACCATGTCTAATGTATAAATAGAGAATGCTTGATCCTACAGTCCTCAAATTTGATCTGGGGGTCGGTCATGACCTGCGAATGACCATATACTGCCTATAGCTTTTGCGGCTTTTAAAATGACTAATTGACATCAACTAGGGATCATGCATGTTTTCAAAGCATATCTTGTTTCATTTGTGTACTGTATACTCTGCAATTATGTTAAGTAGATGTTTAAACTTCAATTGTTATTTGGAAATGTTACTAAAGGGCTTATCAGTATGTGAAATAAGACGACTAGTGAGCCTATATGGCTCTTAAACATCGATATGTGGTAAGTTGTTTTTATCAACAAGTTTACCTATTGATTTGTATGTTATTTAACGTTGTTCAGGTATCACAACACCACATCTCATTGTCTCAGAACTTGGCGAGGATAATGGGCTGGCAGATTCTCAGTTACAATGGTTGTAGTGGTGTAGGAGAGATGGAAGACTTTGCTACAGCATCCTCCATACAGCTTGTAGCACCAAACAATGACAGGTACTCTTCTATATGTAGTATACTCTTCTTTGCATTACACTTAAGTTCCGCCAATCAAACCAGAGCAAAACAATGGTCTTAATAGTAAATTGTCAAAATTACAGATAAATTTTGTTCTAAATTGATGACTTTGGCTCTTTACAATTGTAAACATCTGCATGAATTTGAAATAACTAAGATGGTCTTGTTAGCAGAACTTATTTGTCTTTGCCGTCAATTCCCTGTCTGGTAAACACCCCCAGACGAATGTTAGACAGTTTAGCTTTTGAAGGGTTGTACATTATAATGCCCCCTTCTTTGATGAGGGAGTATATTGCTTTGCACTGTCTGTCGGTAGGTTGGTCTGTCGGTTGGTCATATAAAATGGTTTCCATTCAATAACTGAAGAACGCTTCGACCTAGGATCTTCAAACTTTGCATGGAGGTTGGTCAGGGACAGTAGATGATCCCTATTGAGTTCAAAGGTCAAGATCACTGTGACCTTCACCATTTCTGACTATTGGGCTACCATGGGGGCATATCTGTTTTACGAACATCTCTTGTTATTAGTAATGTTGGTGGTGGGGAGGGGAATCAAGTTTCTTCTCTCATCAATAACTTATGTTACGGTACAGTATTATAGTGAGGCAACATTGAACTAGCTCTTATCAATGTTTCAGGCTTTTCCTATCATGTTTGTTATATTATGTTACAATAACAAAAACACACAGATAAATCTATGAGACACATGTCGCTAAATAGTAGGATCTTTATTGGTACATGTATCAATATCACGACAACAAATTACCATTAATTGGCTTTAAATTGGTTCTATAATCGCCTGTAGTATATACTACATAATTGTGTTATACATTTTCATACTCAATTCTATTTACAGAATGTTATCAATCAGAAGTGGTATTACTACTGGACTTCATGTGTATCTAAAAATAGACTCTAAGGATAACCTTGACCCCAGTATGGCAGCTTTGGTGGACCCTAAATGGTTGAATCTCAGTGGAACATTAAAAGAAATAGACATGGAACAGGTTGATGGACGGAACTTTGCAGCTAAATTAGAATTCATTATGGCCATGGTAAAACAGAAAAGATGAAACACGGACGAAGCCAAATTCTTGTGAATTGTTCCAAGTTTTGACGAAGGCATTGTCATAGCAACATAAGAAAATGTGGTGCAATATTGCATTTAATGTATGCTGTGCATACATGTATATATGTTTGCTATAATATATGTATAGGAGTGCTTGTGTTACACACAGCTGATACAAACTACAGGGTTGTGCTGATCAAGTATGATGAAAGAGAACCCACCATTACGTGTATACAATCTAACCTGTCTTAGGCTGCCAGTCAAGAGACGCATCAAATACATGCAACTATTTAAAGCTATAGGTTGTTAGATGCATATGTTTTGATATAAACAATGACAATTTGATATTTAATAATATTTGTTGAAGACAGGTGGTAGGTTGCTAGTAATTCGACCGACTGTACTTAATATATGCAGGTAGTGCCCCCATCTCCCGAAGCTTAAATTGAGATTTTGCTCAAATCTGAGTTTGAGACAGATCTGAAGACCTAGCTCTTGAAATTTTACTGTTATAAACTAATAAACATTGTTTCTTTCTTGTTATACCAAGTTTGATTCCTGGCTTGCATGGAAATTAACCCAAAGATATGTCGTGATATTTGAGCCGAGTTTTAGCTCAGATTGTGATGGTGAGGGAGATCGAGGGCAGGGATCGTTGGATGTACATATGTCCAGAGAAAGTGTTAGATGATCCTGCTATGGGTTGTCATACAGTGCTACTTATTATTGTATTATATAGTGTATGATACAAGTTTGTAATAAATCTGGAAAACATGGCTAATCTCAGTATGTTGTATATTGTAACTTTATCAATGTCATATACTAGTATATAAACCTTGATTTGTTGTATCAAATTCTGATTGGTAACATCAAATACTGAGTGGCAAAAGAAACACAACTTTATCTTTGATTCAAGTTGATTATCCAACCTTTATTCTCATTCAGATTAGCATATGTGTATCACAAAAATGAAGAACTTGTACCTTAATTTCCCTTAACTAAGTTCAATGAATATGAAGTGACAAAATTTGTTTCTTTTGTCATTGAGCATACATGTTCACAATGTATTTTGATGCTGCCAAGTTTTGATTAATGAGTGTTCTTTTCCTTTTATCTTGAAAGATTTTACTCAATTAACCTGCTTAGTGATTTGCATTGAAATCTGTTTCTGAGTTTATTTAAAGTGAATAATAATACAGGGGAAGGTGTACTCATAGATCTTAACTTGGAAGCATCGAAATTGTGATATAAGTATAGCCCTGTTTATAACATACAAGATTAAAATGTACAACTTTGGTATTGATTGATTTAACATGTTGATAACACTAGCACTAGAGTCTGGTGCTTTAACAATACGGAAGATGGAAATAATACAAAAAAAGCAACCTTGTTTACAATTTGTAATGGTGGATTTATTTAATGATAAAACAATAAATCCACATGATTGATGATATTGACAAGTACAAGTGATGACAGATGTCTAGTTGGTGATGGTAAACTTGCAAGTAGCCTCATCATAGATAGCACTATGTGGATGCTTACTGCCACATTCACCATTACAGATTGCTGAAAATATAAACACATATTGTTGGTTTCCTGTGCAAAGCTTGTATCTAAATTTTCATTTTATTCTAAACTATGTGTCTCTTTCTGAAAACGAAATGTGACGATAGAAAAGTTTATGTGATAAAACATGTACTATGATTGGACACATATGAAAATATTGTACCTTAATAATTGGCACAGACAAGAATGTGTTAGCATTCCTTTGACAAAATTTCTATACCAGCACTTCGATGTTTATAAAAAATCACTCAAATTGTCAAAGTTAACCATGGTATGCCACATAATGAAAACGTTTAAAAAAAATAAACAAATGTAAAGATTGCATTAGACACCGAACAGAAAAAAAATTCTGTATTCAAATTCTACTATTACAACAACCATTGATACAACCACAAAGATACTAAAGATATTCTAGTATAAGTAGTAGTCTGTCAAAAACTCAAAATTTGGAATTCCAAAACGATGTTGCTCTGGTAAGTTTGAACGTACAGTTATCATTTCACATCAATACACATACATTTTGTACCATACTTTTCTCTGGTAGATGCAGAAATCTACATGTAGAAGGAAAAACGTTACCAGAAGAAATTTTCATCTTAGTAACTAATCCTTACTGACACTTGGGTAACATACATATCATACACACCAATTTTGACTGTGTAATCTCCTGGCAGCCATTCTTCACATGGTCCTTGTGAAGGGTCACAGTTAGGGTCTGGCTGTGCCTTTAGTTGAAATTCACCATTGTATGTACCAGCTGGGGCCAACTCATGGAGGAAAGAATCACCTACAATTGATAGAGACAATATATTACACGACAAGTATACCTACATCAGGCCTGATTTCAGGTCTTTGAATCCTGAACTTTCAATCTTTGTTTATATAAAAAATAGAGTTTCAGACTTTGAAACAGAGATGTTCAGGTTTGAGAATGATTGTCAATAACCAGACCTGTTACATGTTGTGTATGTATGCATGAATTGGGTGTCACAATTTTATAACCATACCCAAAATAGTGTGGGTATTGTTGCAATAAGGGTGCCATAAACAACACTACAAGAACCGTATGGTTTTCTAAAGCCCGAAGCATATCAATGTATGTCACTCGGCCACCTTGGCTTGTAGTGTTGTGATCATGACTATATGACATATTAGTACTTGACCAAGATAAGGTAAGTCCAAAACAGTCCATGCTTGTTGCATAGATAATACGATGATTCTAGCCTTTCTAGGTCATTCAGTAACTTTCAGATAAAGTCTGGGCAGTACTGTACATTCAAAAATAACGAGTCCATTTGTTCATCGTTTGTGAAACATTTTCATTTGCTATCCACTAATTTATTCACAGCAACTCGGGAGCAAATATAATTTGATTAAACTGTACAGTCGAAACATTTACAACATTATATCAAACTATGTAGGTGGATTGTTTACTCAAAAACGTATGTCTCTCACAAAAAGGGTCAAACTCATCAGTCCTAAAATTCCTGACAATATGCACAACTTGGCTTGGTACCAAGTATAAATGTGACATGTCATGGAAATCCTACCAATGGTTAAGGGGAACACTCATGGACAAACTTTGTGACAACTCAACGTGTCCCCTGACTATATGTGAGAGACATAAGAACAAGTTACACTTACCGAGTGGAATACCATCAACAGTTACAACATCTAAAGCAATTTCACCAGTTCCTGTTCCATTTTTGGATTCATACTCGAAATCGAGTGCAAATGTTCCTGGAATATTGCAAATCACATATTCATGATTCGAAATTGGATTGCGCTAAAACGAGCAAATTTTAAACACTCAAACCAAAATGATCAATTTCAAGAATAAAACGAAATACAAATACATGTAGTATTAACTATTTATAATACCTTATTTCTGAACTTTTACATGTAAACTACTCGAGTCAATGTTGCTAGTTATAACTTCCCATGGGAACGGGAGACAGTACATACCTTGTGGACCAGAGGTAGGTGCGACTTTGAAGCTCGTGAATTGAGCATCCCCATCATCATTGATTGGACATGTTGACAATAACTCACAGTAATAGATGGGGTCCAAATCAGCCCTTAAATTTATACACAAATAAATTATGCCAAAATACGATTGCAGCTGACCGCACAATACATGCACTATATAAATAATATTAAATATACATCTGTATTGGCAAATATGAGACCTAAACATAACAATTTACAATGTATATGTCTTTCATATTGGTATAAGAACTGTTTTATATTTGGTACAACGGAAGGTGCGTATATTTTGTCTTGTGTGATGTTATTTCATAAGTCGATACATGTATAACGACATAGAGAATCATTGCACGATAATGATTCATATTTACTCTTTCATGCGTTATACTACTCATGTCGGTTTCATGGACAATGAGTTTACTCTTGCTAATAGGCAATACAGCATTTTATGAATTTATCCATGCTAGAATCGTAGTATCTCATGTGAAATTTGTGAAGCACAATAGATTATGTTTTCCGACGTTTTGCGCTTTTTATAAATGTCATGTACTTATATTTGCTGTATTGTCAATAAGATCAGTGGAACAGGCTAGTTCATAACATAATAAACTTGACACTTATAAAAGGCTTCATTAACCAAAATTAATAGACGACACATGCATTTCTGACAAGAAAGCTTACTTTTCTATAATTTTGATGAACTCTTCAATGCCAACAATATCACAGAGTAGATTGCACACCTCACCGATAGCTGGGGAAGTTTTTGATGCCAGGGCACTGCACAATGCTGAACATCCTCCAACAACACCACCCTCTGTAAATCAAACATGTCTTAATTATTGTAAATAATGAATACAATTTGCCTTAAAACATTACGCTCACAAACACCCGAGGAAAATTGCATTTTAGCCCGCGTATACATGTACATTGTATATACAATATGGTACGTTTTAAGCAGCTTTAATTGCTTTATGGCTTTGGTAGATTTTATCAGTAGAATTACAATTGATTTATGGGCATTAGTTAAGGAAATGAGTGCCATGAATTCCTCATTTAAACATTGCTCCTTTATATTCAACTACGCCCTTCATTGGCATAAGCATGGCGACTGGTCAGTTGCATTAGAGGTATTGTAAACATTGGTCATTGAATGCCGAGGATAAGTGTGATCTTAGAAAATATATTACAGGACAATACTCACGTAAGATGATGTTCAACAATTCATTGAGAACTTGTCCGGCGAAGTCAATGCATAGTTTACATTTGTCCACACCAACTTTCTCAGCTTGAGCAACTGGTCTGATGACGGACTGTGAAATGACTTTGAATTCGGATTGAATATTCTTTGGTATTTGTAGACCAATGAGCGGCTGTATTAACAACAGGCTGCACACAGAGAATACGATAGCACCCTGAAATGTGAGAAGTGATGCACAACTCAAATACACATAGACTAGTGCTTCTAGAGAATACGGACACCCATCTCATTGTTGAACATTGTGCGTGCGTGCGTGTGTGTGCTTTTAAAGGTCTTTAGCAATACACGTAAGTACACCATTTTATTGTTTTGGTAAGATATGTATTGGTTTAAAGTTTAAACACATTCCAAACCTCGTTCAATACAACTGTATGTCACTCCCTTTATTTTACAGTTCCCCAACCGATTGCAGTCTTCCACGAGGAACAGTCATTGGTTGATCTATAAATTTCCTGCAGTGGCCAGCTCAACATCAAGCAAAGCCAACTTCTACATACATTTATGTGCTTGACATGGTCGTAGAAACAGAAAAACGAACCCAGATTCTACGGTTTGCTCTACCGACTGTGCTTGCCGTGTGTTTCAATATATACATGTATATAAGAAGTACTTATGCACCAGTGTCCCGTTTCATAGACATATCTTACTAAGTGAGCCCATACGATTCGTGACATTTAAATAGTTATTTGTGATAAGTCCAGTTCAGATAACATTGCTTAAATGTATATGCTGTCTTAGATTGCCCCCAAAACGCGTACGATAAAGTTGTATCTTTGCAACCACATGTCTTTGAAACGGGTCCCTGGTCCTCCTCGACAATACAGCTTTAGCTTCATGTATCTGATAAACAAATGCATATGAAATTTGCTACATTTTACTTTTATCAGCGACACAAACCAATGAAATTTGGTATTTGGTCCAATTAAATTATTGCGATATACAATGATCTACAATGCATTGTTCGGACTGCAGGTTGGGAGGAAAGTTTGTTTATACCAAACGGGGTGTTGGTAATACATGACTACTGTGTAAACTACATGCATGTATACAAACTAAGTCAAAGATAGGAACAATTTGAACAAACTCGGTTACCTTCATATTTTGTTCTTCCCAGCTGGTGAGCTATGTCTAAACTGACTTCTGATTGTGTTTTTCAAATACTAGGGCCACCTTATCAGTAGAGTTAGTCAATGCCAAGGACTTCATGTTATGATTGTGGAGTTGTATGTAATAGATAAGAAACTCCAAATTGGTCAGAGAAGGTCTGTCACAATTTCACCGACATTGGAGTCTTGAAATGAGGTCAGGACTTATTTGACCTATTCGTACTTTAAACGTGATACAGTACATCTGACCATTGTATATTTGACTGTTTGTCTCGGTATAGAACTGACCATATAAATGATATCCATATGTTTTCATACACAGCAAAATTTAATGTACTCTTGCAAACAGTGTATGATGCCTGTGTGCAGCCGGTCGTGAATAGTTTTTAAGACTTTTACACTTTATACGTACACTACCTATATACATGTATATTTTGTTTTCAGGACATCTTATCTCTATTCACAAAAACATTGTGCCAAACGCAATAGATGATCAAGTTTTGTACTTTAATGGAATTTTACCAACAAAACATGGTTCATAGATTTGCACAAGAAGATAATAAAAACTCGGACAGGGAAGGCAGCATTCAACTGAAACATAACAGGTGATCACAAAAAGAACAAAGTCTACTGGTGCAAGTCACAATGATAATCATAAACATGAGCATGAAGAAAATGTAACTGCATACAATATAGATCCAAAGTCAATGTGCCATTCATTGAGACTTTCTGTTAATTAAATTTACGAGTTCACACGTTCAGAGTGGTAGAATGACTGTCAATGTGCGAGTGTTTGTTACGCTGTAAAGGTCAACCTGTGTCCGTATCCACGAAAAACCTGTAGTTGCTAACAAGTTTACAGCGGCTACCAAATAATAGCTTGTTAATATAACAACGTATAACAACTACGTATGTACCTTTTCCGATTTGTACTGTAACGTACAAATACTTGGATACGCTACAATTTTTGTATGTGAGTCATGGGCCAAATGTCTAAAATCTTGTAAATAAACTGAAATAAAAACTGAAATACGGAAATATGAAAAATCTGAAAAAACTACGTTCACGGGAATCAAAACAAACTACATTGAAACAAAACTCGAGATCTTTGAATAAGAACGTTTTTAATACAATGAACATTGAAACAGACATGAACACTACTATATATCAGTTAGTTGTCAGTTAGTTGTCTGTGATGGTAAAAGTTGCTGAAGCCTGGTCATAAATCTGACTATGTGGATGCTTGCTGCCACATTCTCCGTTACAGATTGCTGAAATAATCAAATATACGACATTGTAGAAATGTATGCGACATTGTAGAAAGATGGCATTTATGTGTGTGTTCACATACTAGTACAACGCGTGTGTTGATCCTGCCTTTAGTGACCGAGATACAATAGGGACACATACGTCGGATTTTATGATGGTCGATGAAATGCATCGACGATATCCAATGTTAGATTGGTTAAAATATACGTATTTTTTATTTTTAGAGTACATGTATATTATGTGGACACACGTTAGAACAGAATCCAGTGGTTCGAGCTTTCGTCTGTGAAAATACCTGGAGGTTGTTTGCTTGCCCGTCATTGGTTAAAATGGTACTGGTGCAGCGCCCCTGCTCAGTTTGTTAAACACTGGTTGGTTTGAATATCGGGATAATACACAATACATGTAGTAGATATTTACGCACTAAGTAGGCCTTCTTTGGAATTTTAATCAAAGATGTAAATTTAAGGCTGAGTTTTGTTAGAACACATTTTCTCAAAATTGCTGTAGAAAAACCTAGCAAGTGATAAATCTCAGATGTGATATGAAGTACAAAGAAAGAAATATCGTCTGATTTTACCAATCTTGACGGTGTAGTCGCCAGGCAACCATTGTTCACATGGTCCTTGCGTGGGGTCACAGTCAGGGTCAACTTCGGCTTTCAACTGGAAGGATCCATCATATGTACCTGCTGCTGCCAGCTCGTGTAAGAATCCTTGACCTAGCAATAAATACATGAACATATGACATGTACAAGTGTTAATTAGAAGATCACATTGTAAAAAAGATAATCATATTATATTGTACAATTTGTAAAATCTTTATGTGCCATCTTCGTGAAATAAAGATGTTATTATTATTACTGTTATTATTTACACGAATGTTATCACATACATGCCACCGTAGCTCAATGGTTATCGTGCTTGTCGTCTAATCGGGCGACTCGAGATCAAATACGGATGGAGGCACCCCTATGCCTGCCATATTTCAGCAGATAGCTGACTGGCAAATAAAGGCTATGCTCGGCACAACAAATGTGAAAACTGCACCAGTATTAACAAAGATAGTATAGTTGTATAACTGACAACAAGCGAATAAATTTTACATGATGCAGCACATATATAACAACGGCAAGCCAACGTATCAGTTGACAACATGACTAAATATCTCTGCAGTAGTTAGCGGTCGATATGTTGTCGACTTTTTGCACTCTTTCCAATATTTGCAGGTACATTTGTAATGCGTTTAGGCTAACAATGAGTTTACAACCAGTATTCATGCAATGCAATGATCATGTTCAACTACTAGAATAGGTATTACTGCTGAAGGTTTGAGGAATAGTTTACATACATACCAAGAGGGATATGGTCGACGGTGTCCACATCAAGTACAATCTGACCGGTACCTGTACCATTCTGTGATAAATACTCGAAGGAAATCAAGAACACTCCTGAAACGATCGAACTACATAGTCACATGGTAAAATATGGTAATAAATTCGGCGAATTGTGCTAGTGTTTAGGTAACTATCATGTCGTACTCAGCCATAATGCTAACTAGTTTCGGATTATGCATGTATGTACATTATGTCAAACTAAACGAAGGCAGTCACGACTTTGAAAATGATACGAGGTTGATTTCAGTCATTTCAGCGGTCTGCACACTGAGTTTTCCTTGGTGGATGTATACATTTTTACATATGTAAATCCATATAAATGTATATTAACTTTTTGCTCCCGAACATAATTTTGTGTATGTATGTTTTGTAAAGACACTATGAATGCATTGTGGAAAAACTATTTACGAAAACGAGCGTTTGTCTGGGCTAAGAGCTTGATCAAGTTAACCCCGCTCTAAGAAAGACAGCTAGTTGCCCCAGCCACCTCTGAGAAAAATAGTTTGTCGGATCCCATCATGAAAAAAAATGCTTGCTGGACCTTCCCTGGGATTTTTTAAGGTCCACGAGCTTTTTACGTTGGTAATTACTGACCTTGAGGTCCTGATGTAGGTGACACGGCGAATGATTGGAATTTAGCATCTCCGTTATCATTGATAGGACAAACTGGGATGAGTTCACAGTAATAAATGGGGTCCAAATCTGCCCTGAAAAATGAATATGATACGACTTTAAATAACCCATGTCAGATGTCCGTTTGAAATGCACTAGGAATGCAAGCATGCGAATTCGGGATCAAAAGTTTGGTACTCAATGAAATTAGAAACAAAAAACCCACATTCGTGATTACGTTCATTTTATGTGTATACGAGTAACATAGATCTATTAGGCTACACTATGGCCAATGTACTGAAATAATGCGTGTTTAGTTTTTAAAACATAAATTATATATTATATCAGAATTATTTGAGTAATTGAGTACCCCCTATCGCCTCCGCAATAATGCAATGACATGACTCTACAATAAAAAAATGATATAATTATAATACACTTGGTATAATTTACTAAGTGTACATGTATGTACATAGCACATACATACACATATAACATGTATTTTGTTTTAGTAAAGAACTGATACATACTGGTCTATGATTTTAACAAACTCATCGACACCAACAACGTCACATAGAATAGAACAGACGACACCCACTGCTTTATTTCCTATCTTGTCAGCAAACGCTTGACACAGGTCCCCACATGTGTCCACAACTCCTACCTCTGAAATACGCACATGAATACATGACCACTAAAACTTGGTGGCCTGTCAATATGGCCAGTAAGAATAACGATAGAGAAGAACGATAATTTCTGACAGAAAGTTCACTTCTATCACAAGTTCTTGTATTTTTATGTATGTCGTCGGCTAAGAAGAATAAGGTCGTAAGTGCAAAAAAATGAGACGACAAGAAATAATGTTCGGAACCTACGCTTTTGGTTGCAATGACATAGATTTCTTCAGTTTGGGCAACATGACCTTGCATTGCAGATTTCGAATATGTATGGATCTAATAAGGTATCGAGTAGTGCCAATAGTTCACGTTTTTACATACATTACTACGAATCAAATACAGCTTTCTCATGATCCGTATGTTGAACAAACGGGTCAAAGTTTGCTTTTATCACGGATTTAAAATAATATACTCTTAAATCCTTGCTTGGACCTGCGTATCCAGGAATATTGGACTGCTCGAATGGTCACAGTGAAAAGAGGGTACACGGAATACTAAACATTTCAAACTTACGAAGAATAAATTGCAGTAATGCATCAAGGGTCTGCTCGGCAAACTCTATACACATAGAACATTTGTCGTCCCCAACCTTAGTACTGACATCGGTGACTTTCTCCACCTCTGTGATGTACGGATGTTGCTTCCCTACAGCAAACGTGCTTGACAACAATATGCACGCTGACAGAATCACCAAAATAGACTGCCAATTGTAAAAAATCATTTCGTTTCATTGTTAATTCAAAAACAAAAGGTGCATATGTTTTCAATAAAATGGAAATTGGAATAAAAGTCAAATGTATTCATAATTTTTGCTATTACATGTATTAGATTTAATTTCTTTGTCAGAATTCGTATTACATCTAAACAAGTATCTTATAAATGTGTTAGAATCTAGTTTAAAAACATGTTTGGTGCTGCATTTCGATTTGTTGAAAACGCTCGCAAATCTATATACATTGTATATCAACACAATATTCGATGTTGAGTTGTCAGACGGCACCAATCAAACATGTATCGATTCTTATAAAGACACTGAAGGAACTATTACTTACTTGCATGTTTATAGTTTACTCTGTTTACACTTGAAACCCAACTTTGAACGAATCCTAGTTTTGTTATCCGAACAATTAAACTAGATCACGTCACAGCGTGATTTATATGACCCAATATGTCGACTTTATATCAGGACAGATGTCTGCGACTTACAAACAACTTGAATGCACTTTTAAACGTTTTTCATCCGACATTCTCAAGGCCCGAAGATATTCATACTTTATAACAGACAAAAGTTCTGGAAGAGTGACTTTTTCAAGTTCCGCTAACATGGCTAATAAAACGGTTACCAGCCAAAAGCAGGCCTGCCATAATAAAATCATGCAAAAGCCTGAGATTTTAGCAAATATTGAATTAAAGCGCGCGAAGATGGCAAATTCAATATTCTGCGCTTAGCGCGCGAACCCCCTAATTCATGCCGCTTAGCGCGCGAACACCCTAATTCATGCCGCTTAGCGCGCGAACCTCCTACATATAAGCCCATCAAGCATTCAAATGACCTAATAAAATAAACATTTATTAAATTGTAATTAGATAAAGCCATACAAACTAATTGTTCTTTAATATTAAGGTCCTAGAATAAAACCAATGTAGAAGAGCCCAACATTAAAAAAAATTTGGCCTTGTCTCGGCAAAATTTAAAAAAATGCAATTTCCTCAATTCTAATAAATGAATTAACAAAATATATTTAACTGACTGGAACAAATATCGACAAGTACATTGTATTTCAATCATTTTCGATAATAGACACCTACAATACAAACAGGGCTAGGCATAAAAATCAAATTAATAATATAAAAATGCAGAAAGCACGTCAGTAGAAGACCGACTTTAAAACCATCTATGTTAAAAGTCGTTTTACACATGTTTATGGAAAATAGAAGCGTCCAAGTGAGCCAGATCGAGTCCATTAAATCAACGGGAGATAGTACATTTTATGACACGTGCTTCCTGTAAAATTGCTCGCAATAAACACCATCGTTATGAAAACAGTATATACACTGTTGTTGAGAACCATGAACGCTTTGATTTTATCAAGATTGCCGGTAAACTGGACCTCAAAGCCGGTAAGCCTGTAATCACATCTGATTGCCGGTAATTACCGGCTCAATGCCTGAGAAATGGCAGGCCTGCAAAAGGTGCCCATGATCCGACTTAACCTGTCTTGCGGACCATCCATTTGCGTTCTCAAAGACTTCGGTAATCTAACATTGCAAATATCTGCATGAATTCAAAAGCAAAGCATAAGAAACTACAACCATGGTAGATCTGTACGAGTTATTGCTAAAAAATATCGGACAGGAACTCGTAATTGACGTTTCACAGTCAGACTTATCACGCTTTCCTCCTGTGTGGCATATTTAAATTTCTCAAGATTACGAACTTTTCATTATATAGATCAGTGACATAAAGCCTTGAAATATAAATGCTTTTCGAAAAGTCTAGTTTTCAATAGACACCGTTACATGCCGTTAAATTATAATAAAATAAAAAAAACTCAGCAATGAATCCGGGGTTCATTTTACTATGATTTAGCGTGTAAATCACAAGGAGTTCATAAAAGCCGAATTCAGATTCTGTATTGTAATATTTCTAGATTCTATAAATCAGATCAAATTCTTTGTCATATCGTTGTCTTATTCTACGCAACTTCCAGCCGCCCACGGTCATATAGATCTAGATTTGAAAATTAACACTTACACTAGTGATGTATCGATTATCTGATAACATCGATTAGTGGCTTGCAGAAGTCAACTGAGTCCGATGATCGATGTCATTCAATCATAATCGATCATCGGATGATTATAACGAAATGTTAAACAAGACTTCTTTAATAAGAAATTTGCTAGGAAAATTTACAGCATGGAAGTTTCAACCAATTGAATGCCTATTAGAACCAGTTCAAACAATTTCTTCAAACTCAGATAGTAAAACGTCGACCGAAAATCAACGATTTTCCCTTTGTCACCATTTTTCGCGACTTGGGAAGTAGGAAAACAGGCATCAGCACACTGCGTATTCAGTCACTGTCCTGCTTATTAATCGGAAAATCGCATCGGAAGTGCCAGTCGATTCTAGCTGATGATCGATTATGATTTGCAACCGATGTCCCATCACTAACTTACACTCTGTCACTTTACTAGTCTACGTTACCATTATTCACATTTGAATATTAAAACCACGAATACAATTTATTAGCAATTAGATTAGATATATTTTAAATACAATTGACTATATCCAGCCTTTGATAGTACATTAGCAGCATTTAGCCATGTTAGCAGCCAGGCCAGCACGGGTTTGCTGTAGAATCGTTCGCGCGTAATTTTTAAATATACGATCACGTGCTCAATCATGTGACAGTCACCAAGGTGTCCTTATTTGCATATAGTTGTTTAATAATGGCGGACAAGTGTAAACAAGAAGAAATATCGTAAATTCGATAAATACAAATCTAAACATGGCTAACTCTGTGCATTCTCAAAACAACAATTATGAACTTGATTTAGATAACCAGAAAAAGAATGTATTTGTGACACAATTACACGAGAGGTAAGGTAGCGTGACGTTAATTGGCAATTAATTGCCTCCCGGGCTTCATCAGTTATTCATGTGTTCGTGTGTTCATCGTAATCGGTTTACCACAGTGCGTGATTTGCGTGATTTTATTGCCGTAAACACATACAATGCCTGTTAAATGGTGTCTTTCATTTTGTTTTATGTTTCTTTCGTGATTCTTTTAATCTGCAAATAAAACGGAAATTTAAGTGCTCCCAGAAACCGGTGTTTTTGAAATGATCTAAGTTCTAACACCCTTTCAAAGTTTCATGCTGTTGTTGATTAGTCAACTGTTGGTGTGTTGTTACAAATGTAGCCTGGCCAAATAAAAAGTATTGTATTGTTATATGTCAGCTTAAATTTATGTTCAATATGTTGAATAAGAAGTGTCAAGATTATAATGAGTGCAACATAAATTGATGCTTTAATAATATTATTATTATTAATAATTGATTAATGAGTGTTCAGCCATGAAATGAGTTGTAATATGAATGTCATATTTTATGTATGACTAAATAGGCATGTCATTAAATGAACATTAATGATGAGAAAAGTACAATATCTCATTCAGATTATCATATGTGAATAATTCAGTAATATTAAATCATCTGAATTTTGATTCTATTTAGAATGAAATATAATATCATAATAATCATTAGTATCGGTCTATTGAACAATGAAGAGATATTGGCAGATCTACTTTATTAATTTATTTCACCACAGACGTACATTCTTGATTGAAATGATACATTGATGAAGGTATCAGTATATGATTTTTTGGCAATTTTTAGTGCCATAATGGGCACATTCCCCTGGAAAAATAACCTCCATTTTCCCATAAAGTCATAATTTCCCCCCAAAAAGAATGCATACATTTGCCCTTTGGTTCCTGCTGGTTTAAAAACAACTAATGGCATGGATATACATGTATTAAAGTAGAAACAATGAATTTTTAAACTGGCAAAAGTAGTTAGTTGTTGCTACATATGGCTTGAGCATAATCAGTTGAAAAAAGCAAAATATGAACAATTAATAATCAAAACAATCTTTATAATAATTCCCAATTTTGTGATTTGTCGGTCTAATTTTTCCCAATCATATGGACACAGGCAGTTTCATTCTTTCAAATTTGTTCCAGATAAAACCAGAAAAAAAGAACGATTTTAGGGTGCAGGCATTCAAGTACAGTCGGTTGAATGGACGTATGTTTGAAAGTAGAATTCAACTTGGTACTTTACTGTACTTTAGTAGATCAATTCATTTTATATGGATACAAGAAAAGGGTTTGCACTTTCGGTCCTTGTAATGGAATCAATGTAAATATCTAACATTCATTTGCAGAGATGATGAAGATGACATCACAGCTTTTCCTGTTGTCAAGGAAACGGGTGATAAGCTCATTGAGACTGGCATTAACACCTTACAACGTACACTTCTACTGAAGAAAGAAGTTGAGGTAGATCGTGTACAAGCAGAGCTTGAAGCTAAGAGACATGAGTTCAAGCAACGCATGGAATTATGTTCTCAACGTCAAATAGAAATACAGAAAAAACAGCAACGGGTAAGTTGTAAACAAATCATTTACAGGGGACCAGATGAAGTCATATCCATTACCTGGTCCTTGAATCCTTACTGTATGTGTTGAACAAAATTATTTTACTAGTAGCCATCTTCTGGGTGCAGCATTGTACGGGTATTACTATAAAAGGGGTCAAGTAAGTGACGTGGAAATAATGGTGAATTCTACTAAATTTGCTAATATTTCATTTTAAAGCATAGGTATTTGCTTTCACAGAACTAAGAAATTTTAAAAGTCGCTAATATTTCTGCAAGCCAAATGTTTGAAATTTCAGAATTTGCCAATTTAATTGTCTCTCTGTTTTTTTCTGCCATACTCCAAATAAACTCTCTAATTGTTTTTAATGCAGTGGACTCAATCTCTAAAATTATTTTCAGATGAAAGACAGGGTATCTAAATTTGAAAACTTCTTAAAAGAAAATGAACTAAAGAGAAGAAGAGCCATACAGAAATATCAAACTGAAGTGAAATTAAAAGAGCAGAAAACCAAAGAATTAGAAATATTACTAGAAGAACTGGAGCTATTGAAGGATACGTATGTTACATTTATTCTATCATCTATTTAGGTTTAGTTGTTGTGTTTGTTTGCAATTGGCTGAGACAGTTGTAAGTGCGTGGTCATTAGGTTTTGTCCCTGCTTAATTGGCCAATGACCCCGGGCTTCTTTGGATGAGACAGTGGCAAGGAATCTGAGTGTGATACCCTAGCTGTTTCCACATAGGCTCCTTGGTTCTTTAACTTGCCTGGTGTATAGCATTAATACATGCAAACCTATCTCAGGGTTACCAATCAGTTCATCTCAAGTTGGGTTGGAAACGCCGAAAAGCATTTTAGAAATGACCTAGTGATCCGGTCGAGATTTCAATCAAGAACCTTTCAATCTGTAGTCAAGAACATTACAGTATGGTTTAAAGTCAATTATTTTGCAATGTTATTATTATGTATACATTGATATTTTTCCTTGACTGGCATATCATGTGGTGTCTCATTGTGTTTAGTGCGCTGAAACTTTGTACCAGTATGGTATAGTGGTAGAGATGACAATGATTGCTGATATTTGGGTGAGATAATTATTTTAAATTGAACCAAATTTGTCATGGGACCATACGTCTGACTTGCACTGACTTACACCGTGATTGTTCTCTGATAATCACTATTATGTAGATCAAAATACATTGCATGTTTAATTCTGTTATAAAGCCATCTCTGTGTACATGTTGCTGTTAACGTTAATTGGATCTGTCTAGTTCTTGACTGACTTTCTAAATATTAATATGTATTTCAGATTGTCTAGACTAGATAAAAAAGTTTGCCGATATAAGAAGTTTGAGGATTATTTATTACGAGTTATTGATGTAATGCCGGAGGATTATTTAGCAGCTTCGGATGATAAAATGAAAGGTTTAATGTCGAGACATCGGACCCTCAGTGATTCCAATGTACATCTAGTCAACAAATTGGAGTCAATGTCAGATGAGGTATTACATCTTGCGTACTTTTCTTACAACCCTCTATGCAGTATACATAAGTGGTTTCAAGCGGTTTGACTTTATGTCTTTTAAGAGTGGTTGTTAATAGTCATACCTTTGTGACTGATTAATACCTAGCTTTATGACATAGGATATACTGAGACAATTCAATCATGGAAATGAACTTGTCAGAATTATTATCAAGGGAGATCATTCTTGATATTTGTGCCAAAAGGCGGCAAATAAGATGTGTACACATTTTAGCTCATCTCTTATGAGAAAAGTGTTAGTGTGTATGAAAGAAAGGGATAAGGATAATATGCTACTCTTCTAGGCATTCATATAAGCCATGTGGAATGTCTGAGAGACGGCTAAGACAGGATGTACATTGTATTTTAAATACATGTACTATTTGCACTAGCATATATGTATGCAGTCAGTTTACAATATGGGTAATTGTTATCCAATTTTTCAGAGGTTTATAATTTACAATCCCTATTTATGTTATAGGTTTACCTTCTATGGTTGTAAATATTGTGATTATGTAAATATTTGCTTACCAATTTCCTCTATACCTGACCTTTAATACATGGTTGTATTCTATACTACAGTTATCATCTGTTAGTAAACACTTGCATTGTACTGAGAGTCCTGTTCATAAAATTAAACAAAATATAAAATAATTTTACTTTGGTCAGGGATATTTAACAAAAATATAGAATAATTCTACTTTGGTTCAGGGATATTTAACAAAAATATAGAATAATTCTACTTTGGTCAGGGATATTTAATAAAAATATAAAATAAGTCTACTTTGGTCAGGGATATTTAACAAAAATATAGAATAATTCTACTTTGATCAGGGATATATAACAAAAATATAGAATAATTCTACTTTGATCAGGGAAATTTAACAAAAATTTAGAATAATTCTACTTTGATCAGGGATATATAACAAAAATATAAAATAATTCTACTTTGATCAGGGAAATTTAACAAAAATTTAGAATAATTCTACTTTGATCAGGGATATATAACAAAAATATAAAATAATTCTACTTTGATCGGGGATATTTAACAAAAATATAAAATTATTCTTCTTTGATATGGGTTGATATTTTGGAAGATGCCTGGTAGACTTTGATTCGTTGAGACTTCTAGAAGTACTGGCTGGGCATATTGCTGTGTTGATGAACCATGTTTATAGTCTACTGTTATCTAATGAAGTGACTACAAGTTTGCCGTCCGTCAATCAATCAGTCAGTCTATCAAAAATCTGGATCCTGCCACAAATCCACCAGTTTCCAAGCCTGGTTATGAAACTTGGTATGTGGGCAAGGGTCAATAAGAAGAATATGCACAGATTAAGATACTGAACTAGGGAAAATACATCAAAAGGGACCATGGCTTCAAACTGGAAGAGGACTTTAGTATTGCTTGCAATTCTTCAACCACTTGTTAATATTGAACTACATATTATTTTGATGTAACATTATATGATTGTAGCTTGAGTTACTGAAAGGAGAACTAGATCAAATAAAAACAGCTCACAATAAACAAGTCATCTCCATCAACAGTGAACTCTCCAAACTTCAACAACATCACGAAGAGGAGAACGACACCAATCAGAAAATGGAGAATAAATATAACGCTACTAAAGGTGGATTAAGAAAAAAGGTTAGTATCATTGCAAGTAGCTACTTAGGAGGTATCAATTCGGAGTTGTCATTATGCCCGTCCACCTGTCTGTGGACATTGTCCAAGTTATTTCTCTATAACCAGCAGTTGTATTTTAATTTGAGAAGCCTAGTTGTCCATATCAGCAGCTTTTATGCTCAGATCCCTTCAGAGTGAGTTTTGGCTCTTTGATATTCTATATAACAGTGTCAGGGCTGTATCAGGGAGAGGGTATTTATAACCTTCAGTGATAGTGGCCTCTGTAGCTCAATGGTTAGCACGCTTGTCGTCTAATCTGGCGATCCGGGTTCAAAACCAGGTGGAGGCACACATATATGCCTGCCATATTTCAGCGGAAAGCTGACTGGCAAATAAAGGCTATGCTCGGCATTTTTTTTGTTTATTTTACATTGATTGTGGATATTTGGCTGTTTGTTGTTGGTAGTTTGGTTTTTGTGAGGTTAACATCTTAATTTTTGATTTTATCATTTATGATGCTTTGTTGTATAGGTGAGTTATTGTAGCGAGATGGCTCTATGTATCATAAATGCTGGCTTAATGTTTCAGAGGACAGAATTAGGAGTGATAATGATGGCCATAGATAACATAGCTGAGATTTGTCATAAACGTTTGGACATTCCAGTCCAAGAAATGTCATTAGAACAAAAACTTCACAGGATTAAGGTTTGTAAATATCTACTTACAGTTTCTCACAGAAATATTTTGTTGACTATATAGTAACAACTGAATAACTTTTATAGCATACAGACTATCTTGTATTGCAGAATTTGGTGTACATATAGTTGAACATGCGTTAGTTAGGCAGAATTAGGCAGATTAACTAGTCATTTTGATATTATTTAAATATGCCTGTATGAAAGCAGCTATATTTTATGTAGACTTGCTGATCAGCATAGTTTGGGTAATTCCAGGGTCACCAATCCAATCCAAGTCTTCTGATCGGATGGTGTCCTTTTTGCTTAATCAGCCCAGAGGCCGGATGGACATCTGTCATACATTTGGGCATTATTGAGTGTCAGGCAGGGCCCAGAGTAATTTCAAGTCTCTTTTGAAATATTGACTGCTACTCATCAGCCGGCACATACACGATGCCTAGATATCGGGAACATATCAATTAAACGCACATCATCCGGTGTCCTGGGTACTGATTTATCAAAGGACTTACGGAAACCAAAAATTTATGTCCAAATTTAAATTCTCTATAATTCTTTAACAACTACTCATTGTTGTAAATGGATCTGCAATTACAACAATGATTCAGTAATGCACTCCTACAAAACAATACCAGTCCCAAATTTGTACTGGCAGTATAAGGACTTTAAATTTAGGCGCAAGTTTAAGATTTCAGTAAGTGCTTTGATAAAACAGTACCCAGGTTATTTTTGACACAGGTATAAGATAAGAGTGATCTAGCAGTAACAAACAGTAACTGTTGTTGTTGCTTTCAATTTCAGTTCTCCACCTAACCAAGCTAATACAATGTATATTTCTACTATTCAGGATTATGTAAACGATCAAGCAGACGTCGCTATCATGGCACAACCCAGCGGTGACGAAGAGTATCCGTCAGGTAGTCGTCGCGGAAGTGTTGAAGTTTCTAAAAAGTTGAAAGTTAAAAAGACAGTGACATTAAATGGATAGATGTTATTGCTCAACAGTTTTATACTTCAATGTTGCTTTCTGCCATTTTGCATTATGTTTGTACACGCATTTGATGGAGCTTGCAAGCTTCAACATGTTGGTGTAAATGCAGCTAGCTATAGCTTCTCCTTGATCACTCACCGGTCAGTTTGTGATCTGTGGTAGCTTATACAGGTATACATAGAGGAAACATGTGTATGATATATGTGGCTTGCATTTAGTTGTAGCATTGGAATATTAGTTATTTGTCAATCCTATGTTCAAGATTGGGATCAAAATGAGATCTTGCTCAAATTACTCAAACAGTTTTTAAAGGATGCATAATTTCGCCATTTCTTGAGATAATTTCATCAAATAACTTGTATTTTGGTCAGAAATCTTTCAGTTTAGATAAATACAGAATTTCGAATAAATCAAGAATATTGACACCCCTGTTAAATATCTAGATTTATATTATTGGACTAGTTAGTTGATTACAATACTACCAGTGAAAGCATGACCTATTACAGTACATTTTGTATTTACCTCTTGTAGGCCTTCTTGTTACATTTGTAAGTACTGTATAATGGTGTAGTCTCTGTACAACGTTTGGCAACAATGTATGCTGAGTATACAAGAATATTTCAAGCATGCTGGTGTATGTTAAGGGTAAGTTTTACGCAAGTTGAGAGCTACAGATATCTGAAATATGCTGTCATATGCTGATATCTCCTCAAAGACCTGTATAGGGTGAAAAGATGTGCATGTGGAGCACCTGTGTCAGTGATAAAAATTTGTCACTTTGACATGTTATTGCCAGTAGAAGCATTGAGTACTGTCTACATTCAAAATATTGTTATCAATATGAAGATTATAGCAGACTATAGCTCATTAAGAGCTTATACATTCGCTGTACATTGTTGATTTGAAATCATTAGTAAGCTTTAACAGGAATTGTAGTTTTATTTGAATTTTTTGTTTTGTTATTTTATGTTTATTAAATGTTGTTTAGTGTTAACTAACAAAGACAGAATTACAAGTGCTTTGTACATTTCACAGGAGCTTGTCACAAGATATTTCTCTTTCTGTATTCAAACTTGTACAATATTTGGGCCTTTTGCATTAAAAAAGTGCTTACAAGCCAACATGCTGCAAAATACCTCTCCATAGCAGCACAAAGTGTTTAGTTTATTGGCTAGCAGAAATAATTCGCAGATAGCTTGCCATTTCATGGCAAACCCCAATTGGCATCGAACGAGCGGTCTGTTCTGTAGCTAAATATAATAAAATATTATGCTATTGAAGATCTGATTTAGGTGGCTTGTTGTAGCATGGTTGTTGTTGGCAGCTTTGCTATTTCATTGCGTTTTTCTCATGCAATGAGCCCTTGTACTATACCAGGTATAACGATAGGGAGATAACTGGTAACTAACTCCTGTGGTACATTCTGAGGGGTAGAAGCAACACTAGATTATCTGTGTATAAATCAACACACACTATTGTTGGTTTTGCTTCTGTTCCTTAATTAACAACACACATTTTTACGAAGTTATCGTTAAAAGTATACAAACAATATTGCTGATCTATAATGAATCAAGTTTTTATCATTTCAATGTTGAGTTAATACACATCATATGAATGAAATGGTAGCTCATGTTCTGATTGATTTGACTATGAACAAGTAGTCTTAATAAAGTGCAGAGATAACGACTTGATCCTGACCTTTATGCATGAATATATTACAAGGTTAGTGCATTGAATGTATCAATTTCCATGAGCAAATCATGCATTATTGGTTCTTTAAATTGTGTTTGTATTACATCTCATTTGTATTCGTAATACTTTCTGTGTATGAAAACATACAGCCGCAATTAAATATAGACAAGAAATTGGCCGTTAAATTATGCTAATAGAAGGTAAAAGGATCAGGTCATTATATCCGCACTATAATTCATTAACATAACTGTATATACATTGTATAATCAATCATACATAGCTGCTCATTCATTTGATTCGTTTCTTAATGGATATACTCAATTCTAGATTTAAAGACTAAAGTTTTAGCTATCAGTAAATATGCTACAGCTTTTAATGTAGAAAACAGTACAAGTACCGTACAGCATAATAAAATACCAACTTAAATACAAGTATGTATTCTATCAAGAGTTGTGTCAGCAATGAAGTTTTTTCACCGATGTTTAATAGAAAATTGTATGGTGACAATTTTGAGATATGAAATACACTAATTCTTAAATAGAGGATCTCGCATGAGTGTTCATTACATACAAGTTTTATTGAAAAAATTGACCAAATATCACTTGAAGCTTTGCCTCATATTTGTCATACTCTTTTTGTTGACAAGTTTAATAAAATTGTATGAAAAGAGCAAGACTGCAAGCTTCTTTTTATTACATAACCTTAGAGAATGCTGATTTCTTTTAAATGATAATGTATTTCACATAGGTTTCAACCAAAATTTAGCAGGACAATAAACGTGACGTCCTGACGAAGTTTTTTATTATCCTGTTGTCATGTGCTGCTCAAGGCATGGATTAGCTAACATCACATCAGGCTAATTTAAATATTTATTGCTCATTCTTGGACATCAAATGATATTTCCAGCACAGTTTTTACGGCACTGCTGAACCACAGGTTATGTGATAAGTTGCTATTTGCATGATTTGAAAACAGACTGGCTATTTTATTGAACCTAACACTGCCCAAGTTACTAAATCAATTGTACTATGATGTTCATGGCAAACGTAACGTTAGCGGGTTATACTATTCATGCTAGTCAACATTTTAATACTAATGATGATTACTACTAAATACCCTTTATTTGAGAATAAATATTGCTATACTATTGTAGTATTTTACAAAAAGAAAATCCTCAAGTATCTATCAAGGATCTTTATATGTACTCTGTTTATTTTAGTTACATTTTGTATGTCATGAAGTTAGTATTTATTTATTGAATACATTGCTGTCTATTAAATGATAAAAGAGAAATTTGTATGTTTTAATATTTTCCCAGCTTGCTTAGTAATATGAGTTCAATAAAGGGTCATAGGAATAATTGAACTACCATACATGGAATACCAATGACCTGGTGTTTAAAGGGTAGAGTGACCAAGTTTGGATCCGAAGGCTGTGGGTTCAAGTCTCACCTTTGGCTATGTTAAATTTGACCATATCTGAACAACATGCACATAGACTGGTTATCGTAGTGATCTAGCAAAGCATCATTCTCAATCTGAGCTAAATCTAATACCGAAGTGTCTTTTGTGTTTATTTCCATGAGAGGCTGGACTCAAGATTGGAATCACTAAACAGAAACCTTGTTCCAAGTTTATTACAGGAACATTTCAAGAGCTCTAACTTAAGATTAATCTCAAATTCAGACTCATATGAGTAAAATCTCAAATTGAGATGCTTTGGGAGATCGGGGGCAGGAAACAAATTTAAACAAAAACAAAACTGCTTCCAAGTTTTGATATACAGATTTTGTGTATTATATCATGGAAAATGTACTAATTTATTTTAGGTAGATTGTGAAACAAGTTTTTCCAACTTATATTTATCACTTTGAACACCTCATTTCTGATGTTATCAATTGCCACGAGGGTATGAGAGATGAGAAGTCAGATTCTCTTTTATGCTGAGTGTCTAGCAAGGACAATACTGGTACCATTCTTATTTTGTCTAGTATGACACGGCCTGGGATCGAACCCGGGACCTCCCGCACTCGAAGCAGACCGTCTACCACTAGGCTGTCTAGGAGACAATACATTGCTACGACCAGACATTGGATCATGACATTGAAGTGGCTTTTATCTTGTACAGAGCATATATAGAACAGCAGACGACATCTTGGTATTTTCACATCAGGTTCTCACTGAATATAGGTGACAAGATAATAAGTCATAACATCATAACAGTTCACTGATAAATCTAGAATCATGTCTTGTTTTCCTTTTAGGGTTCAGTAATTCTGTCATTACAAGTCTATTTCTATAGTGAACCAATTTACATACAAAACAAAGGGGTCTCAAAAACTTGACCGTTTTCTCTCTGACAGAAATTCTGACTAATCACCTGCATCGTTATACATGTTTTGTATTCTCATTTATTCTTTTTTTTAACAAGCAGCAAGAGTTTCAGATTTTAGATTGATTGACCAGGTATTCTTGTATTTTGACTTGACACACAATATCTGTTTAAATGTAGACAACACAGTAATTTCCAAATATTGAAAGCTAAATTCTACCTACCAAAATGAGTTATTCCATGTGGATTGCAAATAGTATAGATCTTTTCTGATATCAGTAAGTACAATGTCGCATGACAGAATTGGCTACAGTACCCCAATTGCGCTCGGTTCATTGAGTTCCAGTTGCATACATCCATGCATTGACATACTTTAAACTTGCGAAATAACGAATATTTCTGTTTTCACTTTTTTATGCAGATATAGTGTTATTTCGACAACATCTATACACTTTACTGGATCTTCAAGGCTGTTTGCCTAAATTCAAGGAATTTCAGTTGAATTCAAGTACCAGTTTGGCATTTTGGCATTTTTCTAGGCAACACTTAATTCAAGTACTTTTCAAGGTTGAAACCAAATTCAAGGACTTTTCACGGCATGTGCGAACCTTGTGACATCTACGATCTACCCAGTTGTCTATGATTGTCTAATGTCTAAGTTTGTTTGTAGCATCAGGTTTAAGAAAGTGTGCAACTAAAAAATCCTGTGCTGATCTGACACAGGCTTCACTTTTATTCCTCCACTTCCTCTCTTGCATTCCTTTGTAAACAAGAGATGTTTGTAAAACATGTATACCAAATTTGCATAATGTTAAAGGTCACAGCAACCTTGACCTTCGACCTACTGACCTCAATAGGGGTCATCTACGGTTGCTGACCAACCTCCATGTAAAGTTTGAAGATCCTAGAGCGAAGCATTCTTGAATTATTGAACGGAAACCATTTGGTCTACCGACCGACCTACCGACCCACTCATATGTGTAAAGCAATATACCTACCCCCTCATCAAAGATGGGGGGGGGGGGGGGGATAATAATTCTTTTCTTTAATCTATAACCTTTACATAGCTCATATAAACTCAACACATATTTAACAGAAGTATGAATTTTATTTTTTCATACAATCAACAGTTAATGGACAGTTTGTTACAACTTTGTAGAATCTACAATTTCAAATCCAAAATTATAAATTTACTGATCAACACAAATAGGGGTACAATAGATATCAGATTGGGCTTTTGATACAGATAGATAATGTAATACAGGTATACATGTTTATACTGGTACAATACGAAGAAATTAAACATATTCATTTGTTGAATCTAGTTTAATACACTTCAACTCCAGCCAAACTTGAATATATTGGTATCAAGTTACAGTCAGGGGATACTGTTTTATTAAAGCTCTTACGGAAATTCTAAACATACACACACATTTTAAAGTCCTTACAATGTTCTTACAACTACACATTTGTGACTGGTATGGTTTGGTACAAGTACATTACTGAACCATTGCTTATATTGCAGGCTTCATTTACCACAACGTGTAGTTGTTAAAGAATTCAGATTTGGACGTAAGTTTATAATTTCCGTAAGTGCTTTGATAAAACAGTACCAGGTTGTTTTAACCCTCTTCTCCATGGAGTCAACACTATTCTGATAAGATGAGCAAGATGTGTTCATCTTCAGCTTTTCGGCACAAATATCAAGAATGATCTCCCTTGATAAAATGTCATGTTAGTCTTAGTTCCATAATTGGATTACCTCCCCTCCAGACTCATTATTGGAAAAAGATATGAACATGGAATTGGGGCGGGTATTATGATTATCATATCTATGGAGAAAATGAAGACAAATTGAGTAAAACATAGCTGTGTCCATCAACTAAATTACTATTAGTGTTTAAAATATATATAATTGTTATCAGCAATGTATTAATAAAATATATATGCATTAAGTCCCTTCACATCAAAAATATTTATTGTACTAAACATTTTGAATAAAACAGCTATTAAATTGTGTTTAGTATATCCCCTTTAAATTCAAATTTTGAAATCATTGATACTAGAGCCATTCTGTATCAGTGTAGCAATACCACATTTTTTTTACATCGCTAAAGGCTACAAATCCAAGACGAAATTTGATTCACTTCGAAAACAAAAATAGTCCCAAGTATTTTATTTCTTCATCGATTTCTATGAAATATACGCCATGCTAAGGGGAAAATCATTTGCTTGCCACAAAATATAAAATCGTTTTTCAGCAGCTGGGCCGTTTTTCTAGCACCCTGTATATGTATAGAAATCAGTATAAAAATAAAATATTTAAGGCTATTTTTGTTTTCCAAGCGAAGCAAATTTCGTCTTGCATTTGTACCGTATTCTCTATTGATGTAAGTCACATGGTATTGCTACACTGTGAGCAAGTTCAGCTGACTTACAAGGGTAAACTCGATTAACTAGAGTTGTAGCAAAACAAGTCGAGTTTTAACCCTCCAGTGTACTCAAGTGTACTAGAGTTAAACCCTGCTGCGAGGTGTGGTTGCTGTAGTTCCAATAGGGACACCTCGGACAATTTCTTACGAATCACGTATACATGTCATACGGACCGTTCAAATTGCTGTAGTTCCACATGTCCACCATGTTTGTTTACATTGTAGTTTAACTCTTTTCGTTTTGCTGAAGAGCTCCAAGAGTTAGTTTGATTTTAGATTCTTACGTCACTAGAGTTAACTCTATTAGGCCAGCTGAACTCGCTCTATGTATGATAGGAGATTATACTAAATGCAAGTATTCAGTCGTAATGGAGTAGATATGTAAAACGTACCAACAAGCTGAGACAAGCATTTTGATGCAACCCACAACGATCAAACATGCTAGTTCTAAAAATCGTAACTTTCAACATAATTACGCTTCACATAGAGTTAAAATAATGGATTAAATGTTTGAAACATTTTAAACCTACAATGATGTCAATATAAGATGTAACAATGCGCATGCAAATAAACTGTGAACTGTATGACGAGCTACATTGTAGCCACAGTAATGTATCCAAAACATTAAGTAATTTATACTTATATTTTAAAACAACACAATAATGGGGTTTGGTAGGTGGACATATTTTGACACTATTTGTGATATAAATCTATCCGAAGATAACTTATTTTCTATACATGTATTGGAACAAACATTGAGGCTAGCACCCAATCCCCAAACGGATCTCAAAAAGAAATCTCAACTCAAATTGAGATCATTCTTAACTCACATTGAGATAATTCTCAACTAAATTCTTAACTCAAATTGAGATAATTCTCAACTCATATTGAGATAATTTTCAACTCAAATTAAGATCATTCTCAGCTCAAATAGAAATTTTGCACAAATCAGAGTCTGAGACAAAATTAATGACAAGGTGGAGCTCTTGGAATTTTGCTTTAACAAACTCTGCACCATCATGTCCATTTTGTGAAACAGATTTTTAGCCCAGACTCTGATGGAACTAATTTCAACCATATTGACATTATTTAGCTTAGACTGAGATTGTTTGAGCGACTGGACCCTTATATTTGAGTATTAGTAGGGGATTTCTACCGGATGGTTAGCACATGTTTAACCTCATATTTAACTCATGGCGTTGCAGAAGTTACACAATGTGTAAATTATTAAATATAAAGGTATATTAGTCACTTTACATAAAATAACATTAACAAATTTTGGCTAGTGCAATTTTATACATCATTTTAATATCACAGACTATAGTTCTATTCACATATTGACAATATTATGGACATAAACATTTAAACAGTAGAACTTTGATGCCTAAAACTGTGGGAAAATATTTCCACCATCCACCTGTTTGAGTCATATACTGTCTACTAGTTTTGGACCAAATAACCTGTTCAAGGTAACTAGGGTGTTCAAGTCAATATTATTCAAAGCATCGAAGTTCTACTGTATCTTGTATTACATTACTTTTAAGACCAATATAAAAATGACAAGTGCCCGATTCATGGACGTATCTTAGCTCAGATAGGAATTTTCTGTAGATGACTTCAAGCATACTAAGTGAACTCATACATGGTGAAGTTAAATTAGTTATTCATGATAATTCTAGTTCATAAAACTTCACTTGGATGTTATATCTGTCTTAGTTTGCTCAAAATAGCATATAAAAAAGTCTTAGCTAAGACATGTCAATGAAACGGGCCCCAGTAACTTAGTACTATCATAATAACTTAACATGTACCAAATAGAACCGACCCTGGGATAGCGAACCATTAAACTCAATTATTTAATTCAACTTCAGTAAATTACAAATTGGAGAATCATAATTGAGTTTGCGACATGTAATGATCCAGGGGTCAGTTTTCATGCCATCAGCACAAGTTGGGAGATAAAACATGAGCACAGTATCAGTGAGGTCACATGCATGAGACAACACATGCTAACAGACTAGCACAGCTGTACTGAATGTGTAGCATGTATTAGACACATGCACATTGTATTATGTGTATACGTGTACATGCACCGGTGTACTATAATGCTACATTAACCCTTCACTCCATCAAGAATACTTGTATTGTATAAGTTCTTTCTCAACATCGACACATTTTGACACATATCCACAAAATGGAGATGGTGTGTACATTTTAACTAACAGCATAATATAGGTAAACACATTAGGGTAATATGGAGTAAAGGATTAATCAATCAACAGTTAGCAAGACGACACACAGACTATATAAGGCCAGTATGTATCAGTACCAACCTATGTATAGAGTTATTTTAATCACAAAGAACCTAAGCCATGTGTTATACAGAATGTGTTACATAGATGAAACTGGCGCTATATCTCCAACATTAGACTTAACAAGGAATGCTAGTCCAGCCCATATCTCCAACATTAGACTTAACAAGGAATGCTAGTCCAGCCCATATCTCCACATGTTAGACTTTGCAAGGTATACTATTTCAACCCAATCGTTTTCTATCAACCACAAACTGTGCACTTGATTCATCTAGTATATTGAATAAAGTCTAGTTTGATCTAAACATCCATGGCACGAACAACAAATCTGTGAACACAGAAGGTACAGTCAACAGAACACATTTATTTAACATAATGAAAAACTTCAAAATACCAACATTGGATTAGCATTCTTTTATAACACATTAGTTGCAAGATGCTGATACTTTGCATCTATAGTTTGATTTGAACCTTTACAGAATGGCATTATCACCTAGCAATGTGAACTACGAATGCATTAGACCACTCAGCTATCGCAACAACTGAAACAAAAGTTGTGCAAATAACCAGTATCAATGTGACTACATCACACCACTCCAGTAATATGTTGGTATTAATAACAACACTGACTATATGTAAGAGGGAGACTTGAAATCCTTTTATAAGATAACATGTTACTGTAAATATAATTCCAGGCATGGTATAATATACCTCATACATATCAGCATCCCATATAACTGTAAAAATTGTCCAATCCTTGCCGAAACAAAACACAAGAAAACGACAGATGCTACAGTTAAAATTGAGTATCAAAAATTCTAAATAATAGAATAATTCTCAGTTCATGTCGAGTAGCAGAAAACACAGTAAAATTGTTTTTATGGATCAATACAACTTTTGTGGATTTTGCTGATGAGCTCCGCCACTGTGTCACAATTTGTTTTTTATTTATAGTTTTCAGGGGTCCTACTGAGGCATAATGCCCAATCCTGAAAACGAGTCGCAAGCCTAGACTGTTTCGGGTGCCATTAGCACGTACTCCTACACCTTAACTAGGTTTCAAACATTGTTTTAATGTTAAAATTCAGATTATGGAACTTCAATTGACCATAACTTGGTCAATTCTTTGATTTTTTTTCATCAAATAACTTTTATTCTGTGCAGAAACAAACAATTCTTTCTAATGCAGCACATCCAGATTTTCAGGTTATACAGGAATTATAGGACCACTGAATTTTAAATCAACAAATTTACGAGTCCATGAATGTTGACCTTTACCAAAAACCATAGTGTATACTCGCAATAAAACCAATTTTACTGCAATTTGCTTTAATTATTAGGCCTTTTAAAGTAAAAGACATCTAATTACTGAGTGTAAAACATGTATCCGTTTGTATGTACGCATGTATGTGGAGCCCGAGTAATTAAGGAACTTGGAGAATGAAAGGCTAAGACCTGGGTATTACTGAAAATATGAAAATAATTTATGGCTAATCAAAACAGTAATCCAATAACATACAACATAGAAAATAAATTATACTAAATATAGTGTCTAATGAGTAATGTATCTATACCTTATAAGCACAAAAAACTAAGATTGCCATATAAAAAATGGATTTAAATATGTAATGATTAAATTTGGTATCACAATGGGTGTCAGCCAATTATTTTGACACATATACTCAGTTACAAATATTTCGTAAAACATTTTATAAACACTTCTTTAGCAAAAAATTACAAGATTTTTTCATTCCAAACAACAATATTGTTGTTTTATTTCATTATCATATAATGTAACAACAGGCCAGTTACTGCAAAATCATTAATTTTTGTTGGGGGAATAAATATTAATTTTTGGAGAAAAACCTGACCACGAAATTATATACAATTTCAATCATACTTTATAAGCGGTTCCTTTCGATGTACTAAAACCACATTACAAATTTACACATCCATGGAATTGCCTTTTATCAAAATTCACGAAAATTAATGATTTTGCAGTATAATGTGTAACAGTTCAAATAACATTACAAATAAATACAACAACACCGCAATGATAAATATACACATAAGGCCAAAGTTTTTTTTATTTTTAGGTTTACGGAAAAATATGGAAAATTTTGCTTTCGTGAGCAGGGATTGGAAAATGAACAAGAGGGCTAAAAGAGCCCTAGATCACTCGCCTGCCATTGTGTGAGCGACCTAGAGCCCCAAATGGGCATGTTGTTTTTTTTCAATCCCCTTCTCCTGATAACAAATTTTTCAAAATATTCCATAAACCAAAAAATTTGGCCTAACAACAGTATCAGTATAAAAGATTATGCCATCAAATTTCTGTATGAAGATATGTGTGTAAAACTCATTGAGTATTAAATAAATAGGAGAAAGTATGTTACAACAACAATGATAACAATATACATATCAATCCACATATCAATCCACATAGAAAACATGAATAGTAATAAATTATAGATGGAATGATAACCATGATGATCAAGCACTCAAAATGACACTCAACTACGGCACAACCTCACCAGGGGTGGAATTGATTTTACTTGACTTAAGGACAACCAATCAGACCACACCATATTAAACTCTTGGTCAGTAACAGGCAATATGATTGGCTATCCTAATTCTCCAATTAAATAAGATCAAAATTGAATACCACACCAGAGAGGCACTACCTTCAGCAACAACCTTTCTAGCAACATTCCATTTTGGTTCAAGAAGTTACCTTTTACCATCAACTTTACCTCTCCAAAGCAACAACCTCTGTACAACAACACATTATGTGTTTCCTGATGGATGTTGCTCTGGAGAGGTTGTACAGTTCAAATGTTAACACAAACAACTAGACATGGTTTTACTTGTATGTAGCTTTACCTGTCAGTGTGTCAACCTGTGTTCAACAACCAGTTGTGGGATACATCAAATTTGACCACTTACAGCAGGTGACTGTTTAATGCAGGTGTATTTTATACAAAACTGACGGACTGGGATTTAAGGTGGATTCCCACCTTCTTGGTGAAAGAGAAATGTACATCAGAATGTAATGACAATGGCTGAATAATTCAGGAGACCACTCACTCAGGTATGACTGCACATACATAGGTAGTGTAGACTACTAACTCAAGTGTCACTATACATACATGTAGTGTAACTAATGATAGGCCGCACTAGGCCAGAATATTGGATTTACATCCATATTGTATAATTAGGCCATCTTTGAGATATTCTTGTGTATAAAAAGCCCGAAATCCAAACCAAATAAATAGAGTTGTCTATATACCTCAAAATGATTAACAGGGGTGTAGCAAACTATTATTTATTTAAACAAGGCCTAAACTTACATGTAGGATATGTGCTAAGGATAAAGTGAAATTTAACTATAAGAGTACAGTAAAGCAGTCCCATAACCAATACTCATACTATATCTAAACTGATCAGACATGGTCAGTGAAATAGTGCATTTGATAGATGACCAATGGCAATACATTTCATATAGATTTTCTTAATAAAAAAACTTGTACAATTGAAGATATAATCAAACAATTTTGTAGCAGACACTGCAGATAAAGATTAGAACAATGTTTTCATGAGTTTGACAGTAGCCCTGCGTGTGTAGGGGTATCTGTATTATGTAAATGGAAGGCATATATTCATGCTTCAAACGTGAATTGGATATCAACAAATAAACAAAACACAAGACAATACAAGGGAGATCAAAGAAATGAACATAAATACATGACATAGTTGGAAGTTAACTCCCTTACATAATGTTCTCTACAACTGTTAGCAGCTGAATTTCCATCTGCAACTTATAAAATTGAATTAACTTTTTTGCCTAAACCACAACTACGGTAAGTAATACAAAATAAGGAAAGTAGGAACATTTTACATGCCACTAAAAAAGTCTACACATAGTTCATGGTTTATAAAAGGGAAAATTTGGAAATTCTACCTGATTCTTATCAATCTAATTTACACTAATGCAATCCAATTCATTATCAAAATATCCTATCCTAGCCCGTAAAACAAACTGATGAAATCTTAAACGAGTACAAAATGATTAAACACAATAAGTATGCTTTAAAAATAAATTTCCTGGACATCTAATACAACTGATCAAAGCTAATGTGTACAAAACGAAGCATGTGTAGCCAGCCCCTTTAGCAAATCTATTGTACATAGTATTCCGAAAAAAGCAGATTATAAAATCATTTTTATGACTAACTTATAAATATTTTTTGGAAATAAAAATGAGCATCATTTGCCAAGTACTGACAATGAACAATGCCTACATACAACAATATGAAGAAACAAACCATGCAAATTGAAACGGGTTTTAAAAGTGCAAATTGTAGCAACAATAAACAGCAACGAGTGCTTTATTGCATAGAAATACTTGAATGCTTTTCTCTTATGCACTTTAATGAATTATTCTTTTTGAGTATGGCTGTCACAAGAAGATGACCAATTATCACTGAATGCTTATGATTTTTTTGTTTAACACATCACACAATACATCCTTATAAACAGAAACTTAACAGCTGAACACTTTACTAGACCTTAGTTTCTATATTCGGCGTAAGTAACTGTTGTTGATCAGATGTTAATTGTTGTTGTTGTTGCTGGGGAGTCAGCTGACCTGGTTGCCCTGACAACTGCAAGACTTGCTGACCTTGACCCTGTATTTGACCTCCAATCTGAGACAGATGTCCTTGACCATGTATTTGTTGCTGAGCACCAAGTTGTGACAACATGTGTTGTTGTTGCTGTTGTTGTTGCTGTTGGCCCGATGCCAACTGTAACACAGGAGATGAGTATACAACCTGCTGAGTGACAGGTCCCTGTGTGTTCGTTGGAGAAGGCACCACTTGTGGTTTAGAAACCATTTGTCCTTGAGTCATTAAAATGTTTGGATGAGAAACAACATACTGAGCTTGACTAGGCGTTTGTTGTTGTTGCTGCTGCTGCTGCTGTTGTTGTTGATACATTTGCTGTAAATATTGTTGTTGCAACAACTGTTGATATGCAGCATGTTGATACTGTTGTTGCATAGGTGAGAACTGTTGTCGTTGTTGTTGCTGCTGTTGTTGTTGTTGCATTTGTAACTGCTGTTGTCGTAGCAACAAGTATTGCATCTGCAGCTGTTCCTGATTAGGGAATTGTTGTTGTTGAAATTGTTGTTGTTGTTGTTGCTGTAGTTGTTGCTGTTCTTGTAACTTTGCCATGAGACGTCTTTGAGCTAACTCTCGTTGGTATTGTTGCAGTATATTCTCATTTTCGTACATCGTTCCTTGATCGTGCTGAAACAATCCGCCATCACCTTGCTGCATGTTTACATCCCGCGATGATTGACCTTTTGAACTTGCAGAAGAATTTGACCTTTGAACTATGGCAGACCCATTTGGCACAACACTCTGTCCATCTAATTCACTGTCCGTTCTATTTGAACTTTCTGCCTGTTCACCAGACATTACAGCACTTTTCTTACGTCGTTCAATTTCACGAATTACGGCGGTACGATATCTCTCATAACTCATCACAATCTTTTCTAGTTCCTGTTTGTGGAGACGATTCAACATTGCATCAAACGTCTCCATCTGATTCAGCTGGAATAAATCCCACTGAAATACAACAATACAAGTTTCATAAAGATAACCGCTTGGGTGCTTGTAACCTAGTTTTGACCCAAGATGACTCAGCCGTGAACTGGACCTAGATTTTATAAAGACAAATAAAGTGACCAATTTTCATAAAACTAAAAAATTAACTGTTAAGTGAATACGGTGACCGTATGACAAATGTCAGACAAAGGGTATTCACAAAGATGAGCTTCAAATAGGCAGCTGAGACTCACTAAATTCTACTTAATTTAGGTGATTATAACACAGGTCGATGGTATGACACATGGTAAATAAAATGAAGGATCAAACATAAACAATAACTGAAATAAGTTTTGTGAAACAGACATGCATGAGTTAACTGTGTACTGGTAGATACAAATGTTGACAAGAAGTAAATAAGTAAAGTGTAAACTATAATTAAAATTATAATCCATCAATACAAACTATACCTTGAGTTTATGATCGTGTTCTGGTGGGGCTTTAGAATACACTCTCAACCATTCTGGGATCTCTGTAATATAGACGTGTCAATCGCTGTATGTATGTTCAACATAATATAGAGGATAAACTACATGCATTATATGAGACTGTGATTTATAGGTACAATGTACTCAATGTCTATAAAATATTTCATGAGAGTAAGATGGCACAACACTTTCAAATGGTATTTTGTTACAAGATTTCAGTTTTTGTTAATATACACAAATTCATTGTGTGAAAAATTTAAGAAATTCATGAATCTCTACACTCAGTTTTCTGTGGTTTGAACTCATGAATTGTTTATCACATGACAGTTGTAAGAAGTGGGTAGGGGAACAGAATACCAGTAGGTATAAAACCCGTTCAAATAAGTATAAGAGATAAAATAGCATAGATGTAAGTGTTACCTGTATTGAGATAGGGGTTAGCAGGCACTAGGTTACCCCGAGGTTGAGGTTGTAATGTTACAGGTAATGGGTTACTATGGTGACCAAACTGGTACTGCATCACAGACTGACATGGATGAGCATACTGTGCTTGCTTCGTGTAATGACTGAAAAAATAAAGGAAACAAGGATATATCGTAATTTAGAACTGATTAAAACAATTAATTAAACAGTAATATTTCTTTATTCAGATTTAACAAAGTTTTGAAACAAAGTTCAGTTATATATTGTGGCTGTTCACCTCACCATTGACTGTAAATGTACCCTTCCACATTAGGAACAACCGACTCCTCCACATGCGGAGGAATACAACATTAATGTAAAAGTTTCATGGAAGGTCAAGACAGCAATAAGCAAAAAAAGTGTACAGATCTACCGTGAAACCTCTATAACAAGACACACTTTCAACTCTGAAGGAAGTCGTTATTTTGCATTTTCAGTTCTGAAGAAAGTCGTTTTTCAAAATAGAGTGGTTTTTGGATTATCATATAAATATAGGGAAGAACAAGACTGCGTTCAATAAACGCTTATGCCCCCTGTGGAAGCCTTGTCCATAAATAAGTCTAAGTCCAAAATTAGGTCAAGGTGAAGGTCAAAATGGGGTTAGGTGATACTGGCGTGTGGAGAGTGTTCATACACAACATCCATGCAAGTTTGGAAGCTTTGTAGCAAGCCATAATGATGCTAGAAGAAACAGTCAATTTGGGTTAACCAGGACGGACGGACGAACGGACGGACGAACGGACGGACGAACGGACGGACAAGTGAATCACTATATGCCTCCCGATCTATCGATACGGGGGCATAATTAAAAAACTTGTCAAAACATGGCTATGACTTCAGACAAATGAAGTAGCCATACTTTTGAGTTGGTCATTAAATAGGTCTTTTAAAGCTATTAAAGCTAACAGATTAGAAGCAATTATAAAGTTTCCAGTAAAATAAGGGAAGATTGATCTTACTTGACATAATATACTCCATATTCCTTAGATTCCATACGTATCCAACCAGTAGGCAAGCTTTCCTTCTCTAAAGGATGACTCCAATGTGTTGTCTGTGTATTATGATCTAAGTAATATTTGCGTCCTCGTACAGTCCAATCTACTGTCCATCCAGTAGGTAATGGTAGATCCTCATGCCCAATACTATAACCCGTATTTGCTGAAACATATAGTGTAATATAACATTAGATGCTGGCTATGAAATATGTAGTGTTATATAACATTAGATGCTGGCTATGAAATATGTAGTGTAATATAACATTAGATGCTGGCTATGAAATATGTAGTGTAATATAACATTAGATTCTGGCTATGAAATATGTAGTGTAATATAACATTAGATGCTGGCTATGAGATATGTAGTGTAATATAACATTAGATGCTGGCTATGAAATATATAGTGTAATATAACATTAGATGCTGGCTATGAAATATGTAGTGTAATATAACATTAGATGCTGGCTATGAAATATGTAGTGTAATATAACATTAGATGCTGGCTATGAAACATGTAGTGTAATATAACATTAGATGCTGGCTATGAAATATGTAGTGTAATATAACATTAGATGCTGGCTATGAAATATGTAGTGTAATATAACATTAGATGCTGGCTATGAGATATGTAGTGTAATATAACATTAGATGCTGGCTATGAAATATGTAGTGTAATATAACATTAGATGCTGGCTATGAAATATGTAGTGTAATATAACATTAGATGCTGGCTATGAGATATGTAGTGTAATATAACATTAAATGCTGGCAATGAGATATGTAGTGCAATATAACATTAGATGCTGGCTATGAAACATGTAGTGTAATATAACATTAGATGCTGGCTATAAAATATGTAGTGTAATATAACATTAGATGCTGGCTATGAAATATGTAGTGTAATATAACATTAGATGCTGGCTATGAAATATGTAGTGTAATATAACATTAGATGCTGGCTATGAGATATGTAGTGCAATATAACATTAGATGCTGGCTATGAGATATGTAGTGCAATATAACATTAGATGCTGGCTATAAAATATGTAGTGTAATATAACATTAGATGCTGGCTATAAAATATGTAGTGTAATATAACATTAGATTCTGGCTATGAGATATGTAGTGTAATATAACATTAGATGCTGGCTATGAAACATGTAGTGTAATATAACATTAGATGCTGGCTATAAAATATGTAGTGTAATATAACATTAGATGCTGGCTATGAGATATGTAGTGTAATATAACATTAGATGCTGGCTATGAAATATGCAGGGTAATATAACATTAGATGCTGGCTATGAAATTGCCTAACAGAACAATGATTTTGGCTCCACGTAATATTGACTTTGAGAGAAAAATAATAACACATGGAGCAAAAAAACACCCAATCTATTTGCTTAATAATAATAACAAGCTGCTGGAATATACTCCAAGCTTTCCAGTCCATTTTAAAAAAGTTACTTATACAATACATGACTAAATCTGGTGGCCATAACCAAGTATCACAGACTGTAATTTGCCCATCATAGTTTTGCTAGGCGATAATCTCTTTCTCTACCCACTCATACAGACATTAAAGAACTGGTAACAAATTTAAGAATACTCAGATATGAGTAGATGGATAAGCACAAATCGCTGGCTTAGAATTCAAAGGTAGTAATCAATATATTGAGAAAACTTAAAACTACTCTTTACCGGTACTTATGGAAAAACAAGCTTTTTAAACTTCAGTTTGGTCAACATGACGGTCAGACCCCTTAGTAGTACTTATGAACTTCCAATTCTAAACCAGCCAAAATTTTATGGATGCCAGGCAAATACAAAGTATTTGGCCATGTTTTTATCAAGATTGGTCAAGAGTGTTTGTTTAATAGACTATACCCACAGTGTAGAAACGAGTCAACTTGCGTTTATTGCAATAAGTCATACACATTTAATTCTTTAGTCTCCAAAAAAGTCATACAGTGACCGGAAGTTACAGAAACTTGCAATAAGTCATGTATACAAGTTGAATTGTATAGTCTCCCAATAAGTCATGCAGTGATTTGGTTTATATGCTGTAATACCCAATGCATTATCAATGCCAGCTTACTTTTTAATTTAGAACAGTCAAGCCACTGAAATACCAGAACAGAACCAGTACTTGACTGTATCAAAATGTTTGCATTTCCTATGGGGTTCCCAGGTAGTAGAATTGGACCTCTGTCCCACTCCCGTGCATGTTTGTAATTGATGACTTTAAAAAAAAAGAGGAGAGTATGTTGATGACCGTAGCAACAGCTGCAAATTAAAACACCATAAAATAAAAAAATGCATTTCTTACATTTTGACATTTTGCTGGAGGCTAAAAGTTAATGTTTTGTTTTGCAATGTTCACATTTCTTCTATAAGGACATTATACTGTAGGCCAATCAATAAATCAAGTTCATTTCTTGAAAGAATCAAGTTTATTTCTTGGTAGCTAGGTCACATGAAGGAGTGTCACATGGACATCAGTTAAATCCAATTAAGCAAAACCATAGGAATTGGAAGTTTTATTAGCAACTAACCATTATAAAATTGTTCTAAACACAATATGCACTGCAAAAGTGCAATACAGCCTAAGTCCAAAATTTGAATCGAGTAGCCAACACTAACAAAATAAATCGAATATCTATGGTTAAATTACTTGAATTTCATGACATGTTGATGAACCTAGCATGAAAAATATTGATTAACATTTTATTACTGAATTTGTTTTAATTAATTCCTATTTTTATGAAAACCTATGTAATATAAATTTCATAGATTTTTAAGTTATAGTCAGAATATTTAATCTAATTTTATCTTTTTTTATTTTATTTTTCTTAATTGAACTGATAAGCCATTGGAAGATTTCAGCATGACTGCCAGATTATACAATAATTATGTAATATTTAATCTAATTTAATATTTTGTTATTTATTTTATTTGGTTTAAATTGAACTGATAAGCCATTAGAAGATTTCAGCAGGTCTGTCAGTCAAAACCAATAATCACTCAATAATGCTAGGTAATTAATTTGTTTGCACATTTAATTGCAATAAATCTGCCACAATCCTGAATGATTTCTGTCCAAGTTGGCCATCATTGTTGTTTGTATATAAACATAGTAATACACACAGGTGTATTTCACACCTCACTGAATCACTGTCAAAAAAGCATGCCAATTATAAACATACAAGCAAATAATAGTTTGACAGCTGATTGACCAATCACAACACAGATTACACCAATTAACCCGATATCAACCAATCAATGATTTTAATACACAAGCCCACATTGGTATAATATGAACTTTAACCTTGGAAAAATTCAAACAGCATTATTGCTATTGATTGAATGAGTGCATTTATTACCTAAAGGAAAATAAGAGTTTACAATTTGAAATCAACACTTTGGTGACTGAATCTCACTAGTTATTATCACAAATTAACAACTTATGATCAAATCATGGAAGATCTGAGTGAAATACATTTGGATTTTGATGGCAAACTCAGTTCACTAGAAGAATTGTATGATGGATCTCTGGATCATGATTTCAGTGAGATTAATGGCGAATCAGATACAAGTCGACCATCAAGTACTATGAGCTTCGCATCATGGAGCTTTTCTCCAATCACCGAGGAGGATATGAGCGAGATCACAGATGCTGAACAGTCAGGTAACCTCTATTTCTTAGTATTGATTATACCACATAGATCTAGGAACTCAACCCCCACCAAATACGTCCCTGAGCACAGTGAACTGGGATCTAGGAACCTGATAGTAAAACTAGAGATATGATCATGTGTTTGCTAATGCTATATCTAATTTTAATTACAATAAAGCATACCATATCTTCTTTCATTTAAAAATAACTTATAATTTATGAAAATAATTGGGCGGGAAAAATCAAATCTTAGCTACATTTCTTTAACTACATTTTTTGTATATATGTAAGTAAGTAAGTAACGCCTTTATTTAACGAGGCTGGCACATTGGGTTTCCCGATCTTCCATGTGGGCCTCAATATGTCTGTTTTTAGTACATGATCTGCAATATTCCAAGACTAGACAGAGCTAGGTGCTGAATCACTAACGTGAATTTTGATAATATCGCTATTTTTTGTGAATATAAGTACAAGAAGCCTGAGATGACTTAACAAATAAGAAAATTTTCAATGCACATTAAATCAATGCCAAATTGATCACTCAGTTATCAATTAACCGTCAGCTGTTCTTATTTATCAGGTGGTAAAATACTACCAAACAGACATGCAATAAGTCTCACATTCAATGAAAATTCAATGAACCTTACATTTACTTAGTTTTCCAGGAAAAATGATGGGAAATCTGATTGTATCATTATTTGGTGGGTGGGGATCCAAGGTATATCTTTATGTGGTGGGGGGGGGTAATATTGGTGATAAGTAATATAAAGTTAGTAAGGACAGTTCAGTGTATATATCTTTTTAATATTTGGGATTGTTAATGAATTGTTATTTCAAGACTTATAAAAAGATTGGCCCCGACTATTTTAGGCCTGATTTGCCAAAAGCATATAGTGATTATATACCCTTCAATTTCAGTAATGTCCAGAAGAAAAAAGAAAGTCGTAATTATCATCTTGACTGATAAAACATCTCTAAAAATTTCCCCTTTTACATGTTCTTTCATTACCCAGATTACTTATTTCCATTCTTAGGTTATTTATTTTGTAATTTGTAATCAAACTATTCTGGTATAATGCTAGACCATGGGTTTACTTGCACATATTCTTTGGCTAGAAATGTAAAAAAGTGATATTACAATTCATAATCAAATTTTCTTTGATTGTATTGTATTGTGTAGCATAAATAAAATGTTGCAGTTTATCTGATTGAAATCTGTTGTAAAACAACAAAGTTATTCCATAAATAAAATTTGGAAATAAATTGAGTTATCTCCCTTTTAATTAAAATAAGTGTTTTTTGTTTTTTTCAACTGCCCAGTCAATTTCTAGCTATCAAGTTACCAAATTACTAAAATCTATTAAGATTTAGTAACACAATCGTGAAAGCATGCTTGTTTACATGCAACAATAATTGTATTGTACTGCACATCAAGTGTACCTCTCAAAATGTCCTTGGGAATGGACCTAATAAATAAGGAAATAAAGCCATGTGATACAAATATACACAAGGATAAGGTTATGTTAAATTCAATCAAATGCAACTTCAGATAAAAGGTACACCACAAATCAATTTTGTCAATATAATTTAGTATATGTTTGTTTATATTTTCAGCTGACGAGCAGACAACCAGTCCACCATTGAAGGACTGCAAGAACCATGGTAATGATTCAACCAACATACAGAATAACTCAGTCAGTCACATGACACAGAATAAGTTGACTATGAATGTGATGAACTTTAACCAACCACTGAACCAACATATTGTCAACCAACCAGTGTGTATTACGGTACCGAATCAACCAATCAGCAATGTGCCGGTGAATCAGTACCCATCTCACTTGATACAACAGAACAGTACACCGTGTCATGTGATACAACAACGGAACAATAGACCGTGTGAGTTTGTTTATCCTAATACATTTACCTATCATCAGTCTGTCAATATACATAACTATGTTGGTGGTCAGGTATGGAGACCAGATTACGTGTTGGAGCGACCGGTCATGTGTACATCACCACCTCAACGGCCGGAGACACCACAACTCAAGATGGAATTCACCGATCCCTTAGTGAACTTGAACACTTCAGGATTAGAGTTAGCTCGTTGTTCTACACCAGAATACCTGATGGCTTTAAATTCTCTAAACTCTCCACCGAGACCTAACCACTCAGCTGCTGCTAACTTTAATTGTTCCATTCTGGATGACTCTGTGATTGATAAAAGACATGATAGTGGATATATATCTGATGTGACCGAATCACCTGTCATGCAGCTTCAAGCTGGTAACATGAAATACACACACGGAAAGACAACTGGAATGCCACCTCAACCACCACCACTGTTTAGACTGGCCAATCTACCTATACATCCATTCAACAGTGAGAAAAATGTGCCAATACATGCCCACCAGTTCATACAGACCCCACATAGTGTACCAAGCTTCAGACCACAGTGTAGTAATATCAAACCAATCAATCCATTGTTTCATCCTGGTGGTTACCTACAGTCAACGTTACAACCAACTCAACAAAAACCGAAACTAGAGATAAAACCACAACCCCAGACAGACAATAAGTTCAAAAACATGGCTGATTATCAATTGGCGAAGAAAGTGAAATCAGCCCCTGTGAAACGTAAGGCTGAACCTGAAACACCAAATAAATGTAGTGACAGTGACAATAAACGTCGTCGACATAATGAACCACTCAACAACAAGGCGTTACAGGTGCTGAATGAATGGTATGAGACACATGCAAGCAATCCATATCCAAATAAAGCTGAGAAGGACGATATAGCTAAACGAGGGGGTTTGTCTATGGCTCAAGTGAAATCCTGGTTTGCGAATAAACGTAATCGTAGCCATAACACACGACCTAAGAAACAGAAGAAAGAAATGGAAGGTCGTCTACTCGATATCTGTCATCAGCTGGCTAGAGATGCCAGTAAGCCAAATAAGGACAATGCTTATTACATTCAACAGCTTTCTTCAATCTTGGACAGTACTAAATATCTCTAAAATATGATTATGATTTTCAAAATGTGATATATGTTGAATGTTTTCAATATTATTACTCTGCATTAACTATTTTATAAACAAAATATGTGCAAGCTAATTGTGTATAGAATAGGTTTATTTCTGTGAAAAGCTAATTGTGATGAGTATAGAATAGGTTTATTTCTGTGAAAAGCTAATTGTGATGAGAATAGAATGGGTTTATTTCTGTGAAAAGCTAATTGTGATGAGTATAGAATAGGTATATTTCTGTGAAAAGCTAATTGTGATGAGTATAGAATAGGTATGTTTCTGTGAAAAGCTAATTGTGATGAGAATAGAATGGGTTTATTTCTGTGAAAAGCTAATTGTGATGAGTATAGAATAGGTATATTTCTGTGAAAAGCTAATTGTGATGAGTATAGAATAGGTATATTTCTGTGAAAAGCTAATTGTGATGAGTATAGAATAGGTATATTTCTGTGAAAAGCTAATTGTGATGAGTATAGAATAGGTTTATTTCTGTAAAAGCTAATTGTGATGAGTATAGAATAGGTATATTTATGTGAAAAGCTAATTGTGATGAGTATAGAATAGGTTTATTTATGTGAAAAGCTAATTGTGATAATGTATGTGATAGAAATTTAGAACAATGCAGTAAATTATATATATGTAAACCTGTGATAGTATCCTCATAAAATCCTCAGTTTTTGAAGTCCATAATATAGTGGAAAAACCCTTGGGCGTCCGTAAATGTATATATTGGTACCTCTAATGTCTTGTAAAGGCAGAAATCTATGTAATTGTGTGTGTAGATATAATAGACTGTTGCCAAAAATAAATGAAAACATGATGAAGTGCAATATGAATGTTTTGATGTAAGATGTAACTTGTAAAAAGTATAAGTATTAATATAAGTGTATGTAAATGTTAATTTTATTGTTTTTGTTAACTTTGTTAAATAATGTGCTAGAACAATGTGCTATTATGTAAATACTGTATGTGTATGTGACTTGTATATAACAAGTCTGATCATCACCCAATGTCTTTCAAAGTCTATGTATATAAGTCATTATATGTTTACATTGTGTTTTTTGAATGTATGCATAATAATTTTATAATAAAATTCTGTAAAATCCAGTTGAATTGTTTGTTTCAGTTACTATGGTAACTATGTACAGTGTCTGACATTAACTGTTTGGTTTTTATGACCACATGGCCATTTACTTTCTAATCTCCATAGCCCATCTTCAAAGATCATGTCAGATTAGACAAATTGATGGCCGATGTACTTAACATGGCCCGACATAATTTAGCATGGCACAAGCTGTGAGGCCACTGTTAATGTTGTATACTGTATGTAAAGCCTTGCTTGTTTCCAGTGACACAACATACCAGTTTAGGCACAAATCACATTTTGATGCTGTGAACAATACCCTGTTGTGCAAGTACCTGAGGTGGTGACTGTATGTCCTTCGTTAGCTTGCTGCTGGGCATACGCTTGTTGTGTAACCAGATTTGGTTGAGCAGCTGTCAACATATTTTGCTGAGTAAGGAGATTCTGCTGACCACCAGGTGTTTGTTGGGCATAATGATTGCGTATATCTTGATGATATTGTTGTATTTCATAGTTATCATCATATGCCTGGGCAGCATCAGTGTTATAGTTTGGACCAAATTGTCCACCAGCTTCTACTTCTGCCGGTTCTGAAACAAACGAAGAAGAAGAATTAGTCGATAATGACAACAATTCTAAACAAACAATACAGATATTAAGATCTGTCCATTTAACTTGGAAGAATCGAAAGGTAGGGGTAGGAAAGAAGGACCGTAAAGTCATATCAAATTTAAAAAAATCAAATCAATACAGATATAACTCCAACCACAGGCCTAAGAAATTATATCACAAATAAGGAGTTTTGACATACTCCAAAACTATTTTGTAATGTAATTTCTTAAACCTGTGCTCCAACACACCAATAAAGCAAACAAATAATGTCATATTACAACACAGGATGATGTTTATCAAGCATGTAGACATAATAGATGAATCAGAAACATTAAAAACCTGTAATTAATGTCAAACAAGTTTCTTCAAGGCGAGAGATATGAAGAAATTTTTCAATAAAAAAACTTGTTCATACTTTGTACATGGCCAGGGTATCATAATCGAAACAGAAAAGCGCAAAAAATAATCATAGGTCACCGTGCTTGTTTATAAGTTATCTGCGCTCAAGTACCGACATTTGGAGAAAAACACTAGTTTCAAGGGCAGATAGTTCATAAACAAGTTTGTTGAACTAAGATTATTTATTTATTTCTGTTTCTTACATGATACTATGTTCATATGTATACACGGTAAGTTAAATTAGTTTGGGTAAAAAATTCCCAATTCTCAAACAAGAATCAACTGCGAACCCTAACAAATTAACCTGGACCTCATGCCTCATTAGCATAATTCAATAGCTTGAAAACGAGTTCATGTGTGTACGGGTGTAGTTTATCAGGGCTCACGCTGTCAATCGACATTATCGCCATTTGCGATAATTTTATCAAAGTGGCGATTATTATTTCAATTTGGCGATGAAAAATGGCGATAATTTTATCAAACTCCAAAAAAAATATCGTCATAACTTCTTATTTCATCTACCAGCTACGTATCGAGTGTCACAAATTTTCAAGTTCACACTTCAAACTGGACCCATATAATCTTCATTGTTTATTACCATTAGCCCCAGGAGGTCTTATTACTGATAAATTGTTGTGATAACATCTTTTAATCCCCATTTAATTGGTGTAATCAACTGTCAACAACATTCGTGGAACAGGTCTAATATACTGACGAACATGTCTAAAAAACTGACGAATCCGGGACGTGGGAGGCAGACAAGATTAATTGCAATTTAGGGTTAATTATAGTTAGTAATAGGTGATTTGATTTATAATCTATCGACTAATGACTGCTTTGACTAAAAAATGAACATACTATTCAATAAAACTTATTTTTACGAGCTGTTTGAAAAACGTAAGTTGACTAGTATTCGGACATGCAAAATTCGGATATTCGTAATTTGTAAAATATAAGAGCTTATTTTTTAAAAAACTTTAAATAAAATTATCCATGTTAAAAGGTTGAAATCCTGCATTAAAGCATTCATGAGGCTTCAGCTTGTTGCCTGAGCTATAAGTCTTGGTAAAAAGAAAGGTTTTATCACTACATATTTTAACAATCAATTCATATTTTTTTCTTATATTTATAAAATCATTGCAGCTGCTTTATATGGATATCTTGCTGCTATATTGGCTAGCTTTTAGAAGATAATGGTTATCAAGAAATGACAATTTGATTGACCAAGCTGTTTGACTGTCCCTTTTGTAATGGCATCAATTTCCTTGGCTGTCTGTGTCATGTAAATGGACAGTGTACTTATCAGAGTAATAAAGCAAAGTAAACAAATTAAGTACAAGATAATATTATTATAAATTGCACATGGTGTATTTTAAAGAGCAGGTGCATAGCTTTCGATAGGCATATGCCTAGACAATTATTGATTTACCCCAGGTTTGAAAAAATGCAAAACAAAATGATTGTCTCAATACTGCCCTTTACTCACAGTCACATGCAACAGTGTAGAATTCAAAATCATTGAACTTGGGGGAGCATACCTCTGGACCCACCCTAGTACAATGGTGCCTATTTGTATGAAGACAATTCTTAATTAAGTTAAATGATGATCAATTTGTCGACTGAGTCATAATTAGTCAGGATTTCTAGATTGAAAACTGCCCAGAAGGCACCTGAAGCCCTATCAAATTAAAAATTTTGCCAGTGGAGTATGTGCCAAACTTCCTAGCATAAGCTGCCACACATATTCATTTTGATCAAGCTATGGTCCTGACTATGATTCATAAAAAGCCTTATGTACCATGCATTAAGTTCGAGTCGCCATGCATATATTATAAGTTCGCGTCAATTTTGGCTATAATTTTTGTTGGGCAAAAATAAATGGCTATTATTTTAAAATGGCCAGTGTGAGCCCTGAGTTTATTAAACATTAGTCTAAAAATGATCGGTTAGGCATGATGACTTTCTTGCGGAAATTAATATATTTTCTGTGTAAGACGCTTGTAATAATTCATGCATGAAATTCATGCATCAGGTTAATTTGTTTGAAAAGGCTATACTAGACTACTAGTGTAAATTAGTGTGAATTAAGACTTTACCTTCTTGCACAACATTATAAGTGAGTACATCTTGTTGCTGGTACCCAGCTTGATATCCCTGACTGGTTCCTATAGAATTAGAGCTTTCACTTCTTGACTCTCCACTTAAAACATGACTTGTGTTTAAAGTAGTAGGCCTACCAGTCAACGGTAAAGAGTTGGCTGATCCAGATTTAGTTATACCAGAATCTGTGCTAGCACTTGAAGATGTTGCACTAATTTGTTTCATTGCTCTCGCTTGTTCTAATGAGGCGGAATCAACACTAAGTCTGTGCATATCCTTTGTGATGTTGAGCATATCTGTATTACTGCTTGGAACGGAACCAACTTGTTCCTGGCTAATATTTGGCTGAGACATTTTTGGTTGAGAAACAGGTGACTGAGTTTGTCTTTCATAATTTATCACAGTAGTATTTGGCATTGACCTTGGAACTTTATCTGAGCTGGTTTCTCTAGGAACTGTCTCAATTTGACTTTGTGGTCGAGCACTGATTTGTTTACTAGCGAATGGAAAATTTGCTGTTGAACTGACTGTTTGGTGAGGTATATAAGATGCTGGACCTTTAACACCAGATCGTCGTTGTCCTGAAGGTGGTTTTACAGGTTGGTGATAGGCTGAAAATATATAAAACATGATTTAAAGGTACAAACAATATCAATCATATCAAAAGAATTATAATTAAAAGACCAAACCATGATTTAGTGGTCTATGTTTTTGATGTAACACATTCAATGATATTCATAATTAGCGTATTATTGCCATAATTGGTGTTACTGAAAACAAATTTACCGCAAAACAAAGGAAACCAAATATTACCGAAAGTAAGTTATTTTTTGTGTGTTTTCCATTATTCTAATAACAAATTATTATACTTATGATAGATTGGTATGATAGGTATAATATAATTTTTTACTGTATTTTTAAATCATCAATTCAGCATTTTATTGAAATTTATTTTTTTCTTCATATTTCATTGTAGTTACTTCCCTATTCATAGATCGTAATATAATAATGAGCTGAAATTATTATTGGAAACCATAATTATACACTACCCATAAGGCCATAACTAATATTGAGTAATTTAGTTAACAGCTTAAAACTTTAGATAAAGTATTAAGTTTAAAACCACTTAGTGACTAACATCTTAGTATAGGCGGGGTATCTCTTTTCACATATTTGCCCGCTATCCCCTCATTCAGTCCTGATGAATCTTTTTTCTTAGACAGCATTTTCCACAATTAATGTTGCAGCAATTCTGAAAATATACAATAATAAAATAAATACTAAAACTATGGCTGGCTTGGGCCAATCATTTTTTGTGTGCGTTTTTGTACCTTGTATGTTGTTATGTTTTCTACGCTACGCTAGGCTGGTTAAGTTGAGTGCTGCTTTCCCTGCCTAACTTAATATTATATGTTTTCGTATTTAACCATCAATACAGAAATGCATAAATGATAACTATAGGATACAAGTGAAGGTAGTGAAAGCGCTCCCGAATACCAATCCAGAGCTCCAAACACTTTCACACCCTTCACATGTATTACTACATTACAATGTGTTCCCATCTATAATCAATTGCATGAACAAGCAGTAGTGTCATATGGGGAATACATCGGTGTCAGGTGAATCGGGCGCAGTATAAGGATTTCTCCACCACTGAAATTATGGTGTTACTATTTTAAGAAATCTATATAATCATGTTGGTATGCATCATTATTTATCACAAATTTATAGCTAATAAATATGCTTAGAAATATTAAATTGCCTTACTTTAATAACATCTACACATCAAGCAAATAAAAGTATCAAATTGATATAACTTTATAAGCTTTTTATAAATAGACAAACACCCACCTGGGCGATGACTCAATAAACTCTACAAAGTTGTTAAATTATCAATATGGCGCGACATTCAGTATTTTCTTACGAAAGCCTTTTCTACCACATCTAAAGCCGTCGCAAATTGGCATTACAAAATGCTTCTGCGAAATGATTTTGACAAAATACCAAAATTCTTCACATACAGGAAGTGTACAAAAGAATATGACCTTCGCAAAACGTCATCAGTTTATGTGTATCTGAACCGGATGTGACGTTTAGTGTAAATAAGACGGCCATGTTTACCTTAGCAACTACACACGTTTAGGTGGAAACAGTCGTTTACTGTGTTTAGCAACAAGTGTTTTATGAATTTCGGCAATTTCCGAAGGATTTTTTAGCAGGCAAATAACCTGCCTGCATGAAATCGCTCGGCTATCGGTTTCTAAAATAAGGACTAAGTTCAATTAACATTATTTAGACATTTATTGACTGCAAACTAAAAAGCATTCAACATGGATACGCCAACTCCAAAAATAAATCCGAAGGAGCAGGAATTCGTCAGTGCTAAATCTTATTTATTACAAACAAGCACAGAATCAGGATATAATTTGTAAGTATATTTTCTCTTAAGTGTGCTTATTTAACCAAATGTGTAATTCTCAAACTTTTCAGTCAAAGTCATTTAACTGTTCATGGTGACAGAAGTTTGGTTTCAATGTTGTAGAAGTTATATTAAATAGAAGCTGGAAAGAATTCACACAGCACGGAAATTTAACCCACAACCATCGGCATTACTAGCCAAACCAACTCGACACATACAGTTTTACTCTGTAGCCAGACTGGACAGTTAGAAATTAAAAAGGCAACCTCTGTGTTCCTGTACTCCTTCTTCCCCTCCGCCATCCGACTCTGGAACAAGCTCCCTGAGCAAGCCACTATCTTCCCACGGTGTCGAAGTCTTCAAGAGGGGCCTGGTTAGCGAATAGAAGAATATATTGTTTTTAACGTTTTTAACTCTCACACTGTAAATACTTGCTGCACCGCTCATACGATTTTAATAGTACGATATTGCCCCAGAGTGGGATCTGTACTAAACAGGAAGAAGAAGAAGAAGAAGAAAGAGACAGCAAGTCTGTCTATATTAGTCCTAACTGTAACAACAGTTGCGAGTCAGTATCAGCACACACTACACCCATTGGGTCCTTCCACTGTTATTTCTTTAGCAATATCCTAATTGCTATTGTTACTCATACCAAGCCCTAAGCCATCTTGTACTTCTTACCCCTGCCATCGTTAACAAATGAGGAAAAAGCACCTATGATATTGGTCCTGAACACACGACTCCTGGTATCACTCCTTTGTAGCTCTACCAATTGAGCTATCTGGATGCATGTCAGTAAAGTAGTCCCGCTGGTGCTGTGCTCCCATTGGCCCATTGATACTGCATAAATATTGAACAGCACTCAATGCAATTTAAATGTACAAATTTCAAATTGACTTGAATAGTATCAAGTTCTTAAACATTAGTACAGACGATACTCGCGTATGTTGCAAATGGTCTGATCATTTTTGTTGCTTGTGAATTCAGAATTGTTTACTTTCATTTTTCATAAATGAGGAAGAATTTTGAGCTAAATCTTACACAGGAAATTTATTTTTATTACAGATATGACCATCTTAGCACTTGTCTTACAAAGATTTTAGATGAACGACCAGAAAATGTGTGTGATATATTTGAAGACATTAGCAAAGACACAAAAAGAGCAAAATTTACATCCAACGTAGATACAGTTCAAGACAAAATAGATCAGTCAACAGAAGTAGCTCTTGCTCAAGTCCAAAGAAAATTATTTGCGGTAAGTGTCGTATTTTGCATTTAGTTTAACAATTTTTTTTTTTATAAATTTAACTGACGATAATCTGTGGCAAGTATTAGACTTGGCTATATTGATAATTTCAGGTGTTTCGGAACCATTTCAATAGTCATGTTATAGAGATTTACCAGGTTTGAATCATCATTGTGCAACTGTATGTCTTTAAATGTTGTGATTGTGAACTTAAATACATTACTCACATCCACATGTTTGCTTGGTGTGACAGTGAACAGTGTCACAATTTTATGCTGCTGTGAATATGCATTGATGTTGTATTGTTGTAAGTGGAACAAAATAATCGTCTTTTAATAATGTATAAATTTTCATACAAAATGTTTGCAATAATTTTCAATACGAAATTCAAAATTTTATTTAGCTTTATAGATGAATTTACGTTCTTGGACATTTGTATACACTTGTGAATTATGAGTATTTTGCATGTTCAACTTGAACCTATAGTTGCATTGTGATTTGTGATTGACCTAAGATATTATTGTACATAGAAAGGAGATGGAGAGGAAGGAGAACAAGAGCCAGAGGATGATCCTGAGACTCCTCTACCAAATCTCATGGAACTTGCCTTCTACTTCGAGCAAGCTGGTGTTGGTCTCAACCGTGAAGAAGTTATCCGTGTCTGGATGGCATTGAAAAATCTGGTTGACACACATAACTTGCAGCATGTTAGATTCTGGGGTAAAATATTAGGAACAGAACAGAACTATTATGTTGCTGAGGTTGAATATCGGGAAGGTGACGAGGAACAAGAAGAAGAGGAAGAAGAGGTAGGCAGTACTGAAGTTTATAAAATCATGAGCTTGCTAAAAATTTCAGTTTATTTACGCCAATGTCAGCTTATTTTCTACGATTTTTGTTTGATGATTTTGATAGATTTTTTAAAACTAATTTAACTAAATGGTTGATTGTATTAGTCTGATTTTATTATAAATTTCTTATACCAAAATATTGATTTTGCATTCCTTTCAAAGAAGAATGCATCCTTGGTAGTTAACAAAATTAATTTGCTTATAAAAAGATATAAAATGAAAAATTTATTACATTGGATTGAAAATTTCAGGCTGAGGAACAGCAGGATGAAGACCAGACTGAGAAAGAGGAGGGCGAGGAAGGTGAAGAGGAGGCAGAGGAGGATGATACACCTAAACCAGACTTCAAACCTCCACCAGTTGTTCCAAAGGAAGACAAAGCTGGACCAAATAAGAAAATATACTTTGTCTGCAATGATCGTAAGTTATTCCTAGACTCTAAAATCTGCTTACAAATTGTAAGTTGTTAACTCTCAATGAACACTCTGCATTGAGCCACTGTCTATGGTTTAAAAACATTTTTCATTCTTTTTTAACAAAACAAATTTTAGGAAAATACTCTATCTAACTCTGTTTTCATGAGTGATTTGTATACATATTATGGAATGTATTTATGATTGTTTCAGCTGGAAAACCATGGAATAAATTACCTGCTTGTACCCCAGCACAAATCTCTACAGCCAGACAAGTCAAGAAATTCTTCACTGGCAGACTTGATGCCCCTGTATGTATTCTGTTTGAATATTGTCAAATATTGTTTTATCATAATGAAGACAGAATACCGCACATAGATGAAAAATAGCCATGCATAGACTAATGGGAAGTTTACTGTCTGAAATTTTATGTTGCTTGTAAAGTTTCCAGTTCATCATTGCTCAAGTGTTAGCTTGAAGTCTTATTTCCTGAATTTTAACTTTATAATTAAATTTCTGTAATATGATGTTTTCTGACAATATATGTTTACTCATGAAGTACTGGTAAACATGAATGGCATACAAGGTCTTCTTGTAAAAACAGTGACCCAATGATTAATGGCAACATCTTTATGCTGAAAACGTTCATACTCAAGCAGATGGGTAAAATACTGCGGTTTATTGTTTTCAGGTTGTAAGTTATCCACCATTCCCCGGTAATGAATCTAACTATTTGAGAGCACAGATTGCACGTATCTCAGCTGGTACACATATCTCACCTCTAGGATTCTATCAGTTTGATGAGGAGGAGGAGGAAGAGGAGGAAGGAGAAGGTAAAACATACACTACATACTCTCACCAGGGGTGATATTCAATATTGATCTTACTTGACTAAAGGAGAAAGACAACCAATCAGATCACACCATATTAAAATCTTCGTCCATAACCAGCTATATGATTGGCAATCCTCATTCTCCAATTAAATAAGATCAATATTGAATACCACCCCTGGTCAATATCTCATGACATTTGTGAACGTTCGCCCCCCATCAAATTTATGTTGTTAAACAAAATTTTCAATATATCGCTGGTTGTAACGATACCTCACCATATATATACATTATAAGGTTCTGGTTATAAGACAATTTCATGGCTTGTCAATGATGTATTTCAGAATAAAATTTCTAATTGGATAGAAAACAATTCATTGTATAGGTATTGTTTCTGTAGTCAACTACTAAATCTCCTTAGAAATTTATCCGCAACCAATGAAGATAAGTTAACAGTATTAGTTTTAGGACTTTCTTGTTTAGTTAAAAAATAAAACCAATATTATTAAATGCATGTGTACACAACAAACATGCTTCATTATCTGAATAAACCAGAAAAAATTGTACATGCTTTGTAATGAAAATGTATATATTTGGATGTATGACTGTTTCAGTCAGTTAAGAAAATGTTGATGATTAATTATAAACTTCTTGAATTTATTATTTTTTCAGGCCGTGATAACTTTGTTGAGAATTTAGACTTTGAAGGTATCCCAGTAAAAGAGCTCATTGACCCTTCACTATCAAACTGGGTTCATCATGTACAACATATACTTCCACAGGTTTGTTTATTCTATTTACCATATTTATTGTAAAATGCAGGGGTGTCAATAATCCTGATTTATCGGGAATTATGGATTTATCTTTTCTGAAAGAGCTAAAATCTTAACCAAAATATAAGTTATTTGATGAAAATATCTCAAGAAATGGCAAAGTTATTGTCAATTAAATTTTCTATAAGGGATTTTATTCAATACAAACTTAGTTAAATATGGAAACAATGTGGTTGAAGCCTCTTGTTTGGCAAAAATGGTTGACTGAGTATGGTTTTCAGGATTTTTAATTTGACTCTATTGGCACCTCTGAAAATTTCTTTGCTAGTTAAAATGAAAGTGTTTTATGATTGTAAAACATTCAGCGCCTTGTCGTGATAGTAATTTTGTTATCATTTATACTTTTTGCATGATTGTTGAAATATCTAGTGGAAAGAAGAGATGTCCCTTGATTATAAACCTGTTTTCATGCTCAACTCAGCTTGAGAATGCAACTTAGACTTGCTCATTGACAGTGCAACAATTAAACTATCTTGACTTTGTCAGGTCATATTACTCTGCTTTCTTAAGGCTATCGATCTAATATAAAATTGTCAGTAAAATATTCGAAGTTTGAGAATTGCACGTGTTAAGCATGAAGTTTTAAAATCGTGGGGACTAGTTCAACATTTATTATTTATTACTGATACATGTACATTGACTATATCAAGTTATACTCATGTGTATGGTTACAGGGTCGATGTGTATGGTGGAATCCAGTACAGAAGAACGAAGATGAGTTTGAAGATGAAGAAGAGGAGGAAGAACGTGAAGAACCTGATGAGCCAGAACCTGAACAAGGTCCACCACTTCTCACACCTCTATCTGAAGATGCTGAAATTGTCAACCTGCCTCCATGGACGGCTAAACTCTCATCCAATCTCATTCCACAATACGCCATTGCCTGCATTAACTCAAATCTCTGGCCTGGTGCTCATGCTTTCGCCAATGGAAAGTAAGTAAACTATCATACTTATAATGTAGTTCCTTTCCTTAAATTTAGTAAAAAAATTCAAGCTTAAACTGTTATTATAATCCATTGTATTTGTGTCTATCAGTCAATTCAGAATGTGGTTTTTTATTAAGTCTTATTAACACCATGGATTGTTTGTGTTTTGTATATCTAATGTCCCTGCATTATTTGTAATTTATCACATAACTTGGGATCCAGCAGTGCCATAAAGCTGTGCAGAATATATTGTTCAGCACTCCCAGAGTGTGCAATAAATATTTAAATGAGCCTGACGTGACATTAGCCAATCGTTAGCTTCGATCGACCCATGACGTCAGGATAATACTATCATCGTCAAGACGTCGCGCTTTTTGTCCTGCTAAAACATATGCAGAATACATTAGCATTCTGTAAGAAAAAGAGCGTTCTATAAGGTTATGTGATAAATAGAATTGTACATTCGTGCTCTTTACATACAATTTTATTGAACTCATCGACAAAAACAATATGACACTCTGCAAAGCCTCGTATTATATTGTTTTGTCCACTTGTTTAATAAAACTCTTATGTAATGAGCACTTATGGAAGATCCTATATATTCATTTTATATATGTCGGAGCCGAAGTTTTAACAAATCTTTCCAATTGTATTTTGCAGGAAATTTGAGAATGTATACCTTGGCTGGGGTCACAAGTATTCACAGGATAACTACAGTCCACCATCTGTGCCTAATGTGATGGATGAGTTCCCAAGCGGACCAGAAATCACCGAAGCTGAGGATCCAACCCCCGAGGAAGAAGCAGCACTTCGAGCAGCAAGACAAGAGGCCGCTGAACAGGCAGAAGATATGGAAGATGCTGAGGAGGAGGGCAGTGATGAGGATTAAAAACATTCAAACATTGTAGACATCATTAAATTGATTGCCTGTCAAAAATATGTGCATTGAATAACTGTTGAAAGAGATTTTATACAAGTGCATTTTAATTCATTATTATTGAATAGTTGTTTTTGTTGTTAAAACGATCTGAAAATGAAAAAAGAAAATGAGAAAGGACGCAATATATTTATCCTTTCTGCTATAAAAGTAACAAGCCAAAGTAATTAGAAAGTATTAGAATATTTTGAAATAGTTCTGAAGATGATATTAACAAGTATAAATGTTTGATTCATCCTCAATCTACCATAGTTTCGTTGATTGTTCTCATTTATCAAGACTTCTCGGTTGAGTGTTCTTGTTTTCATGTTGTGAGACTGTATTTTGCATTTCTGTGATATTTCTCATGTATGTGTACATGTATATATATATGTACAGGACAAATTGGAAGGTGTTTTCATACAGTCATTGTACAGTTGACACACATTGTGTCCTCCTGCAGTAATGTCCACATGCTGTCAGTCATTCAGGATTTGTGTACAGTTGGAATGTCTGTATATATAAATATGGAAACAGAGATGTTCAAAGTAAACATTGTATATTTATTACGGAAGTATTCAACAATAAATTTTACATTATAATTCAAGGTGTCATAGTACTTGTTTTTTGCATAATACAGTCAGATCTCGTTACAACGACACCTGATATACCGACAAATTCGTTATAACGACATCAATAGATGGGGACGAATTCTATTCAACGTTAATTGTATCCGTTATAACGACATATTCACTTACCGACACCGACAGCAAAAAATTGGGAACGAATTGAGAGTTTACACAGTAATTAATACTCGATATACTGACAATGTCAAGGGACTATATTTCACACCTGAACTATTTATCGGCTTTCCACAAAGTCACCATCGAAGCTTGGAGCCTAATTATGTAATTATACTTGTGAAAACCATCTTAATTGCTCTCATTATAATAGTGAAGCCTTTCACAGTCGAATCAGAGTTTGTGTACTACGGCTCACGCATCAGGAACAGTGACCATTTTTTTGTAATTTTCTATTTTAACTGTAAGTGGACAATACTTACATAAAAGAAGGTTGACTAAAGTGCTTTCACCTTAATACGGACAGCGACAAATGTAGCTTTTGGTACCGGTACATATCAGTTTAAAGATACATAACATATCCAAAGTTTTTGTACTTGCCGACATAAGACCATGAAGAATTTATTATGATTCCATTTTATTTCACAAGATCACCAGCAAAATAGAATTTTCGATTCATTTTTATGCTTCAATTTCTATGATACAGTCTTTGAATTGGAAATAATGTTAACATTCTATTTAGCTGATAAATCGCAGTACAAATGAGCATAAATAGGTACGCTGCTGTGTAAGGGAGGCAATTAATACTGTCATGATATTATGAGGTTTGTAGCATTTACCTCCCTTACATTAGAATATTTAAAACTCTGTCAGGATTATGGAGATGAGATTTGCTATAATTTCCAGGAGAAATGAAAAAGATTAAATAGATACAAACCCAATGTACAAAAGTTAGTTACCATTTTTTGTCAATTTAAGCTTATTAGACTCCACAGATTTCCGGAGATTTAAAATCTGTTGTCATGTCGCCAGCCGATATTTCCATGAGACGTGATTCTGAGAAGCATGTACTGTATATCAATTGAGTGTAATAGGAAGACGAAGTTACAATTGATAATAATAACAAAAAACTCATAACTTGAAGACATGATGTCCAAGTGGTTCAATCAAATCCTTTTACAGATGCATTTTTAATGCTTCGTTCAGCAACATTTTGAACTGATTTAGGTATTTGCTGAATTGCATACAGTAATTCAATTATGTAAACTGAAAGGAATTTGTTTTGTTGGTTTCTAAAATGATGCATGTAATGTTCTAACATGGTATACTACTCACAGTATGATAAGGGTCATGTCATCAATATCTGTGTTATATTAACTGAACAATACTGATTGAGAAAAAATTGTGCAAATATTAGAATTTAGAAAACCATTATATAATCTGCAAATTTTGAAAAAATTGTGTAATACATTTGGTATGTAACTGATAAACTCTATTGGCAGGGATCAAAGTGGCAAGTAACATGGAAATCTTAATCCCTTTTCTACTCTCACATTGTGTAAAACACAAAATGCCAAAAAAACAGTTCACATTTTGTTATCACAGAGGCTCAAATGCAGAACAAACATTTTGAGGTTGGGCTTATCAGCTTGTAGACATTGAAGTAATCTTTATTCTTTTACTATATAGCAGATGTAAAATTATGATTTATAAATTCAATGAGTCCATCTTATTATATTTGCAACGTATCCATGACGAAAATTTATTGACCCTCATCAAATTTTGAGAAGTATGATTATATTGGCTGCATAAAGATAATAGAAAATCAGACAGGGAATGCAGCACTCAACTTAACAAGACTGCGTTCAATAAACGCTTATGCCCCCTGTGGAAGCCTTGTCTAAGTCTAAGTCCAAAATTTGGTCAAGGTGAAGGTCAAAATGGGGTTAGGTGATACAGGCGTGTGGAGAGTGTTCATATACAACATCCATGCAAGTATGAAAGCTTTGTAGCAAGCCATATTAATGCTAGAAGAAACGGTCATTTTGGGTTAACCAAGAATTTGGCCCTTCAGTATGTCTAAGTCCAAAATTAGGTCAAGGTGAAGGTCAAAATGGGGTCAGGTGATACAGGCATCTAGAGAGTGTTCATTTACAGCATCTATGGAAGCTTTGTAGCAAGCCATAATGATGCTAGAAGAAACGGTCAATTTGGGTTAACCGGATGAACAAACAGACGGATGAACGGACAGGTGAATCACTATATGCCTCCTGATCTATCGATACGGGGGTATAAAAAGCCGAGCACAGAAAACATAAAAACATCACATACTATAATTACGCTGCACAATGCCCAATATATTGGCTGCATGTGTTATGTCAGAATAATCGGATGAATTTAGTAACCCTGCACTCTAGTCATAACTTTGACACGGCACCAATGCCCAGCTTGACACATAAAAGAAATCACAGTTGCCTCTCAGACTTGAATGACAGAAACATGGTTTCGTTCAGACATTGTCTGTTCAGCAAATGTGTATCTAGTGTAATTAACTGAGAATATTGGATTGTCAGTCAGTAATCCCTTCTGCTATTGAACATCTCTGTCTTAGATATGCAGTTACATACACATCCCTGATATAATACTAGTTGTATGGTGGTTTTATTGGTCTGCTGTCTGCTTCCAAGAAAGACGCTTCAATGTTGGAACATGTTTATATTTAAATATTTGAAAGGAAATATCCAGGCTCAATAATACAATGCAATGACATAATAAGTAAAAGTTGATCATGTGTCATGTATTGCTGAAGTCCACTGTCAATCAACTATTTTTCTGAACCAAGCGACTTCTGGTTAAATCTTATGATTTTTTGAGGGCTAAGTTGGAGGGGGGGGGGATAAATCTATATATAGCTGTATGTAAGCATATAACATCAAATTTTAACCTCAGGAACAAGAAAATATTGTATATAGTTATAGTGCAATTTTCCAAGGGGCATAACTGTGTGAATAATCAGCGAACCGGAACGTGCCGACAATATACGCATCTCCACTTGGTAGTGAAGTTATCCATGATGTTTTGTTAAAATCTGAGCAGTGGTTCTTGAGGAATAGCGCAGACAAGAATAAAGAATATAGTTATAGTGCAAATCTTTCAAGGGGCATAACTGTGTGAATAATCAGCGAATTAGAACGTTCCGACTATATGTGCATCTCAACTTGGTAGTGAAGTTATCCATAATGTTTTGTTAAAATCTGAGCAGAGGTTCTTGAGAAATAGAGCAGAAAAGAATCAATTATATAGTGATAGTGCAAATCTTTCAAGGGGCATAACTGTGTCAATAATCAGCGAACCAGAATGTGCTGACCAAATGTGCATCTCCACTTGGTAGTGAAGTTATTCATGAAGTATTTTTTAAATCTGAGCAGTGGTTCTTGGGGAAATAGCCTGGACAAGAAAGTGGGACGGACTCACACACACACAAACGGACAGATGGACACTTCGGCGACTATATGCTCCCCCAAATTTCTTCGGGGAGCATGATAAATTTGATAGTCTAGATGAAATGACCAGCTGACCCAAGGATCATTTCTGTGAAGTTTGGTCACAATCCATTCACTTGTTATAACGATGTACATGTTGTACAAGTTAATAAAGTATATGTTCTGTTCTGTTCTGTTCTGTTATTGCAAAGATCTATATGAGGTAAATGTGTGTAGTGCGTAGACAGCTTGACATGTACAAACTACATTTATGTTTGCCTGTCTCGGGTATAAATACCGGACAGACCAAGCAAGGTCAGTCTTTGTTACTGACGAGTGCAACATAGCACGAAACTAGTTTAACGACTAAGCGCTGCGCCGAGACATTGTGTAGCCAGTACCTTTACTTCTCTACATTTATGTATGCTTTCAGTTTTTCTGCATACAGTCAAACCTGCGCAACAGACCACACGTGAACACAGACAACTATTACAAAACATGTCTGCAGACCACCAAATTTTATTTCCAGACTAATTTACCAGTAATGATATTCAACCTGATGAGAAATACTATCTGTCAACAAAGACTACTTGCGGTGTTCATGGGTGGTTATTACAGACAGGTTTGACCATATCGAAAATAATCACAGCCCTTTTATCATAGTGACTCAAATATATCAATCCCTTTGACAAGGGAGAAGCTTGCAACAGTGAATAAACACTGACAAGGGAGAAGTTTGACCTATCAACAGTGAATAAACACTGACAAGGGAGAAGTTTGACCTATCAACAGTGAATAAACACTGACAAGGGAGAAGCTTAACCTATCAATAGTGAATAAACACAACAACAAAAATAAATATTTTTGACATTTTATTGTCAGTCAAATAAGTGGTCAAAAGTCTAAATACTAGACAAATGAATGATCTGATACTAATATGGTATCATTCTCTCTCTCTTGATGACATAGTGAATAAAACATGATACAAATAAACTACAACACACTTTGTAAGGTCAGTGATTATAACAAAAGCTCAAACATATCACGTTGGGTCATGCTGTCCCCTTATATTGTTGCTACTACAACAATAAATGTACAGATTTCAAATGACAGGCCAAACTTTACCAAGGCCCTTTCCTTTCGCTACGAGACAGTATAAATTAAGGGGATTATAAAATCAAACCATAAGATCAAAGCCAACTCAACAGAGACCTGAATGGCAGGCAAAAATAAAACACGGCTTATTCAATATATATAAATATTTTATTATGACAGGTAGGTATGCAATCAGTTTAAAATAAATTATATTTCTTTGATTCTATCTACATTGTATAAACATAATACAAACGTATCTCACAAAGTCCAGGGGACTAGGTACTGATTATAGCTCAGACAAGGTTCATGTTGACCTTGATAGAAGTACACTGCTCTAGAGAGCTGCCTCTATCTTCAGCAACATGTCTCCAGTAAACTCTTTCCCGTATGAACAATGTAACATCAATTTCATTGTTCCTCTGTAAAGCATCAACCTCTAAATAATGGTCAACATCTTTCACACTGTGTTGCTCAAGAGAGGTTGTACTGACAGTCCACTATAGGCCTACATGTACACCAAGCATGTACCTCCAATGCTTTCAATATAACAACACAAACATTTATCTAAGTAATAATAAATTAACAGATTGTTATTCGAAAAAAAATAACTTCATTTTGATTCACCATTGTTTTTTTTACTTCTGTTTTAAAGTTCATGCATAGATAAACAAAGCAAACTGAGAAGGAGGTTGGTGTTAGACTAAGTAAATTAGTATTTAGCCAGCTTCATAGCAAAGGTGACACAGGCAAGCAAAAACAATGGAAATATTACACTCTTTGAACATGGAAATACAGTGATTCAAGCCAAATTATCCTACAGAAAACAGGCTGTAAGCTATAAATATTCCACAAGTGTGAGCCAAACCCACATACGATCACACTAGATCACACCAATCCCGACTGGAAGTTCCAGATTTCTACAGTAAGAGAGAGCGTAGATCACTGAACCTACAGGAACAGTGTGATCTCTGGGTGACGATAATCAAATAAATATGACTGAATGTCGTAAACTGTTCATGATTGAGGTAAATAATGGTCTAGGACCCTGGTTTGTCCGATCAAGAAAGTGAACTCAAACTTTTACTAATACATGTGAATGAAATCTTCCAAAGTGAAATATTGATAGCAATACATACATGACTTTGTATAGTGGTCTGATGATATCAAAATATACATAAAACTTGCTGATCCATGAAGAAAACTTAATAAATTTGAAAACTGGAAACAAGTTTTTATAATAAATAATTCACTTAAAACATTTAAGAACCGTACATTGTGTTAAACATTAAAATAGTTAAGTTAACTACAAGTTTAAATCAATTAAGCTGTTGTTGACATAAATGTAAGATACATGAACTATTCAATAGGGAAGGCTTTGTGTTGAAAGCTATGGCACTACCATCTTAAGCAGAATGGTATCCTTAATGATTACAAAACATGAAAACAATGAATTGACATTGATCTACAATGTTTGATTGGATGACCAGTATGAGCTGATGTTGATGATATATCAATGTTTGATGGTTTTTACCCGATACAGTATAAATGGTGTGGCAGTGTTCATGTAATCATATGTACACCTCAAAAAACAAGGCTACATGCAATACTGGAGCTTATAACTAGACATGATGATACACTCTGTCAATGTAACCACAATCTATCAACACTTCAACCTTCAGTATCCCCACAATCTGAGGGGGTAGAATATGTAGGAATTCCCCCACAATCCGAGGGGGTAGAATATGTAGGAATTCCCCCCAAAGCAGATGTAGAAACATGAGTATATCTGCAGCTGCAATTCTAACAATGCTTTTTTGTTTGTTTTGTTTGACTGACAGTGCATAGTCATCCGGTTTTTCCAGCCTAATTGGCTGACTAACTCCAGCTTCGAGGGAAGAGATCGAAACTTTCAGTGATACAAGGAATCCGGGCCTGATACCCTAGCTCTTTCCAATAGATTCCTGGGTTCATTAACATGCTCCATGCATTATGCATCGATACACACACAATGCTTTTTCTATGTGACATAACTAGTATGATCACATAGCCCTTTGTTACAGATATCACTTAGATAACATTGACAGATTGTGGTTACTGTAACAGGTTGTTTTTGCTAATAATTTTTATGAAATGATGAAATTTGAATCAAAATGACAAAAGTAACTAGAATTAATATGACCTAGACCTTTTGAATCAAATGAAACACATAACAAACGTAAGATTTCTTAGTCAAAACTGCACCAGAAAATAAATAGTGTTGTAGCTATAGACTAAACAAAAATACAATGTATGTGTCTATTAGTATCAGGATTTTAAAACAATAAACAACTGAAGAATTCAACGAACTAACTTTAGAAAAACTATATAATACAGATTTGACATTGATACCAATGTTAACATACTGACAAGTTCCATTTGTCAATACATTGCCACAGTGTAGGGTCTAGCACTGATTTAGTCTGAACTGTTTCTGGTGATATTTTGTTCCACAGATTCCAAGCAGATATTCTGAGAGACTATATTGCTGACACAAACAGAAGACCTTGGTTACAGATTCCAATCAGCTAAAACAAACAACAAGCCATACATATACGGAAGCTATAAAGTTGACATAAATCCAGATCTTACTTATAGTCACTGATACCATGTTTATATAATCACGTTAGGTATAGGTTTATCTCCCTTCGTGATATTAACCAACATTGCCTTCATTCTACCACGTTACCAATTCCACATAAAATACACATTGAACAATAGAATCAATTTAATAAAAGACAGAGTTATTCCGACAATTCTTGTCTCAAGAGACGTCTAAGAAAATGATTGCAATGTCAAGTTTGACCTCAATAAGTATATTTATCCTATCTAACAATACAAAACATCTCAAGACAATTTGATGAAGTATCATTGATGTATGGCTTCTGTATGAATGACGACCATATGAAGAGAGTAAAACAAGTTAACATGTACAATGTTCAAGTCTCAAAATCCATGTCTATATCTGCCCATCTGAAATATCCTGTTTGGGGATACAGATGGTAGGTTCTGAGTCTGTCACTTGTGTTAGTGGCTTGGCGCTGCTGTCGTTGTTTCTGTATGGCTTTTGTCTAATGTCTGCACATGTACAGTATATATTGTAGTTTTGTGTGGGTCTGACATACAAGAACAAAATGGTGGTTCGACAAATTGTTATACCGAATAAGCTTTGTTTGATGTTTGCTAGTTTGTATGGTTTTAATGTCATATTTCAACAATAGTTCAGTCCTTTTGCCATTCTTTGACAGCGAGGGCATCACAAAACTATAGGGTCAAAATTCCATATGTGGTCTGTAAAATAAATTAATACACATGATCGCAGTAAAAATAACTTCAAAATCTGTAAGAATTTTATATAAAAGTTGATTAGACAAGTAAAAAGATATTAATAATTTGCAGTATAAATAAAATGATTTGCTTGTGGCTATCACAATGAGATTTTTTAAAAAATCTGGCATTAAAAAAAATAAATTATAAAATAAATTTGTGAAGATCACACTTAATGTATAAATCTACACCATCACATGACAAAGTGTTGGTAATTATAACCATTAGGCCACTATTAATTCATAGATTAGCATCCAGATTTAAAAAAATATTTTCAATTATTTTGTTTCTGGTTTCCATTTTTGATTATCTTCCCTTTAATAGTTTTCAAACATTTTTAACTCTATGAATTTTGATAAGAAAATAAAAATCCAAGGACACATTAAAAAGTAGGTAGGAGGAGGCGATTATCTATGAATTTATTTACATTGGCCTAACTGTATGATCGTACTGGAGCCTGTTGCCTAACCAAACGGCCAGTAGCAGAATGCTCGCGGCTAGTAGACCATTGCGCAGCAAAGCGCTACCAAAACGGTCTGTTGCATTAGAAAGCACTCGGTCGCTCGCCTAGCACAGTGCTAAGAAACGCTTGCTATCAGCAAACAGTGTGATATTGCTGGTAGCGTGTTGTTGCAGACGTAGTGAAGCGCTACCAAAAAGCGCTCGGTAGCGCCTTAGTTATGCAACAGGCTCCTGATGCCAGTAAACTGAATGGTGCATATATAAGTTAAGATGATGTGTTCAACAATGGTTGTATAATAGACACCAATATGATCCTTATAATGTTGATTAATGAAAATTTGACAAACATTGCAAACAAATATAAATATAACAATACAAAACAGCTGCTAAAATACACAAAATAACTATCACATTTATCAAAATATACAGATTTATGAATCAAATGATGGTAAAAGCACATTGTTGTAACAGTATATATATAATATTGTAATTATGTTGATGGTAAAACATGTATAGTAAATACTGATTCTTAGAATACTGGTGAAGAATTGAGAGCAACACTAACCTATCAACAAGCTGACATAGTTTGGTGTTGCTCCCAAGTCTTACCTATGTACTGTTAGCTTTGAAATTGGGCATTAAAATTGATTAACATACCGGTACTTGCAAATGTTATTACAGAGACCTTAATCCGACACTCAGAGACCTAAATCTGATATCCAAGACCTTATATTTGATTCTCATTAATGTTATAGGTGAAACAAGAGCAAAGGAAAAACAACCAAACCACTGTTTTTACAAATTACCCATAGATTAGATCTGAAAATAATGTTAACAAATTAATGAATAAGAAATAGTTCAATAAACTATAAACAGAAATATATGAAGAATAAAGGATTGGCGATAATTTCCTTCCAAATTTGAGACAGATTTATGGGAAAAACAAACGAAGATAAAGTATAGAAGATGACTTGATGCAGAGACAATCATTATGTAAGATTGTGTGAGACAGGATTGTAATAATCATATAAATCTTTTAACTAAGAGAAAATCTCTCCAGCCTGACTGACATTCTTCTATAAAAATCATACAATTTTTCCAAGCAATCTATAAAATATCTGACTTAATTCTCATAGCTAACAGTACGATCCTATGATCCAGAGTCCTCACTGTTGTCGTCTGATTCCACAGGGGGGCTGAGTCCTGAATGTACGGTGACTTGTACATTACGGTTTATGCTCACTGCTGGAAAGTATACACCACAGAGATCTGTGAATGCCACAGGTCCCTGTGGTTCACCATCGATGAAATAACTTAGTGAATGACGATCGAAGTCTAGAAGTAGGCCGATCACACTAGTCTGTTGTATGCCACCATCGGTACGGTCGGTATGAATGTCTTTGTGCATGAACCAACTACGTTTAGTATCCACATACATACACCAACCTTTTTCATCCTTGCCTGAAAATATACAATCAATCATATATACGAGGGATGATCCATATATAACGAGAAAATGCTTATAACTTTGCTATTACATGATATTTTCTAACAATGTTTTAGGTGGTGGCTAATACATATATAAGAAGGAAACGTACGAAATATTTTTGAGATATATCTAACAATAAATTGTTTGGAGCATTTTTGCCGACCTATGAAACCGGTAGGCGGGGCAACGTCATTTTTTAATTTTTTAACGTCATTCAGAATTTAACTATGCTCTTTTTTTTACGATCACATTCCTTAGGTCCTACTGTATTTTAAATTTTCAAAAATTCAGATTATCTTCCTTCAATATGTATACGTCTTCGCCAATGCGATACCAAGTTGAAAAAGACACACGGTAGTCATCCATTGGAATTTTGTTCAGAACATCAAATAGCTTCGTCCTTAGTTCTGGCGTCGACGTCACGTTGCGCCTACGTTGCGTTAGATCACTAGTCTTTTTCAAGTAAACTTTTAATGTGTTATTATGTACACAAATCGAAGCTTTTGACAAGACATGATCACGAAATAATTACTGAATAGCATGCACACTTTTATTATTACTTGTTTTCTTCAAAACTAAATATTTTAATGATAAACCATTTGTCGTCCGTTATTTTTGCTATCACGGAACGATAACACGTGCGTGATGTAACGAATGGCAACACTACCCGTGTATGACGTCACCATCAGTACGGCGAGTCTTAAGTGACCCTAAGTACCAATTTTCATCACATTGCTATTGCTTACATGAAAAATTTGACGGTTTGAATTTGCGCGAAAACGGTGAAAAATCCTCAAAATGCCCCGCCTTGGCGCATCAAGGGTTACCTTGGCAACCATAGATTTTAGCATGGTGTCGCTGTAATCATGAACATTCAGGGAAACATTGCCAATAAATGTTTTTACTTCCAGCTGATGTTTGAGTAAAATCTAAAGTATCATAAGAAAATTATAAGCATTTTCTCGTTATATATGGATCATCCCTCGTATATATGTGCCGCCGGATTACAACTACAATACCATGATATATACGTGAGGGATTACATTGTACAATACTATATGCGGGATTACATTGTACAATACTATCTATAGTACCATGATATAACATAAAACAGACATCCATTACAAACAGACAACAAATGGATCAATATAATTATGTAACTTCAGCATGTTTATTTTTGACATGAAATAAAAATTGCTGACCATGGAAATAACAGTAGTATAGTCATCACTGCCAGATAATATTTAGTCAGACAGGGAGGGCAGCACTCAAGGTTATATATAACCTTTACAGGGACGGCACGTCCATGGTTGAGTGGGTAATGCTTATGACTAAGTATAATGAATTGAGTGGTCCCTGGTTCGAATCTCGGCCAGGGCACTTGGTCATTTCTGAAATGCTTTTTCAGTGTTTCCATCCCAACTAGAGGTAAACCGGTTGGTTACCCAGAGATGGCCACGTGTGTATCAGTGCTATAGACAGTGCTAGTGTTAAAGGACCAAGCAATCTATTAAGAAAGCACACCACAATTATTTGTAACATAATCATGAAGTTTCTGTCTCTTCCCTCAAAGCCGGAGGTCATCGGCCAATAAGAGAGGGAAAAAACCGGATGACCATGCACTTTGACTCTCTCAGTCAAATGCAAACAACAAACATGACCCTGCATGATATACCACGGAAAAAATGTTACATTCTAAGACTGTCATTAGAATCAACCAATCGAGATGTTCACAGGTTTCAGAGTCAACCAATCAAGATGTTCATAGGTTTCAGAATCAACCAATCAAGATGTTCATAGGTTTCAGAATCAACCAATCGAGATGTTCACAGGTTTTAGAATCAACCAATCGAGATGTTCACAGGTTTCAGAGTCAATCAATCAAGATGTTCACAGGTTGCAGAATCAACCATTCAGAATCAACCAATCATATATTCAAATCTAGATTATCTCATCAAGCACAAAAAGAAACAAAGAGGTGAACCCGAATATATATATAAACTACCAGTAAGTAAATATCTGGCTCTCACGTTCATAGTGAGTGACTTTTATTGCATGCCATTTATTTTTAGTTTTCTATATTGTTTTGAATGCCAATCAATGTAGCAAGCCCCAAATGTTCAATATCTTCAGGTCACCACATAAAGTTGTCAACTGTCAGTTGGATAAACAAGCAACATGCTAGGTATGCCAAGCTGCCTTAGATCAAATTTGAAGTCTTATCTCTCAGTGAATCGAGCATAAAACTTGCAGTTCTCATAGTCTGGGGGTATCAGTAGGTTAAACAAATATTATTGGACATAAATGTGGACACTTTAACATGGACACATATTATTGGACATAAATTTGGACACTGTAACATGAACATATTATTATTGGACAAACATTTTGGACACTTTAACATGGCAATTTATCTGGTAGACTTGACATGAACTTAATGTATGTTAAGTGTTAGTATTATAAGCTTAGACAATACATGTAGTCTTCGGAGAGGAACACAAGCATTATAAGCTTAGACAATACATGTAGTCTTCGGAGAGGAACAGAAGCATTGGCACAGCCAATTCATAACAAGACAAAACTAAACAAGTCAGAGTTTTAAATGACAATATAATAACAGTCTCTTAAAATGTAAAAGAAATAGTCCATAGTACTACTGATTGTATTCAAACAAAAATTGTTACTTAACATTTTGTATGGAAGCTGGAAATTCATATTTTCTCAGAATTCTACGCAGCACATTCTGAATGAGAACATTCCTGAGTAAATGCTCATATGTAGTTGGTCATTCATAAATAAATGTCAGGAAATTTACATCTTCTAAGTCAATATTTACTCTCATTTTGACAAGGGAAGTACATTTTGGAGTGTCTATTTGGATAGATGATAAAGATAAGACAGGGAACAGGGAGGTGATATTAGACCTCACCTAACTCTCCATAACAAAGAGACTGACCCTTGATGACCCTCTATCCAAACAACAAACCAACGATTAATGACCTTAGGGTAGCAACATGTCTCAAAGTTGCAGACAAAATGTCTAAAACCTCAAATACATGTACAGTTAAAACAACATGCGGTTCCGAAACTGATAGAGGGGTCAAAGAACTCAATCTCTAATCTCATATAACTGCCAATGTCAGTGCTGGCTTACATGATGTTAACTTTTATGACAAACAAAAATAATGGAATGGAATTTTATTTGACCGGAGCAAATAATGAGTAAATTTCATTCTGTGATTGGTTAAACAAAGTCGCAAGCTCCATGCCACAATATAAACACTCAAGCAGCAGTTGTAAATGACAAATGTCAACAAGTGAGGTCTTTCTACCATATGCAACAATCTGCAAGGATCACACAGAACAAGCAATTGATTTAAAGATTAATCTCATTTAATGCTATATACTCATTCACCTCTCACAGTAGCAAGATACTGTCGCCAAAGTTAGGCCAAACCTATTTTACCTCTTAAGATACACAAGTATCGTACATGTTGCAATCATGTAAATATATGTTGTTTTTTTTTCAATGCATGTTAAATGATATTTATTTGGTTTTGCTACTCAACTGAAAGTAGAAAACTCCTTAACATTAATTTTTAACCTTTTGAAACTAACTGGTAAATTTTACAATATGTGCCATAAACAATAAATTAATCAGCTGGCCTTTCAGCGACAAGCAAATATTGTCGCTGAGGATGGATTTTATCAATTTACATCTAAAGTTAGAGACCAATCAATGCTCAGGTACAAACAAGAGGAAATCCTTCCGTCTATAATTATCCCCTAGTAATTATATCTGATCCCTTCGTATGACTCATACAATAAAGATGCTAATCTACTAGGGAACAATAAGCTGGAACCCTATAATTAGCCGTAGAAAACAGTACTTGTAACTGGACACTGTATGATAATAGTCATTCTATAAGAATTATGATCACCAAACATTATCAAGTCAATGTTAATAGAAAATGATTGGAAATAGTTGAACGAATTGCTCGGTGTAAGCGCTAGACGGCTGTAACTACCACGTCAGCTGTAACACAGTTACTGAGCAGTGTCTGTAACAAGCTAGCAAGCCTTAACCATTTGATTTATGATAGTAAAATGACTCATAGAAAAAAGTTACAGATGTCAATGGGCAAAACAGAGCCATTTGTCTTTTAGTTATAATATTTGCCTTCAATACTTGTTCATGGCCCTTATGTTGCCTTTCATACAGATATCAAAGACTTAGTGAAACAGTATGATAATATAAAACTATCATATTTCAATACCGAGAATAAAATGATTACTTTTTCATGTAAATTATGATAGTATCCTGATCATAGCACGATCATAGCACCTGCTGTATGCATTGATGTTGAGATGTTAAAAGAAATGTTGCACAGTTGTTTTGTTAGATAATGGCAGCATGGATTTTTAAAGGTACTAATTAGATGTAGTGATGTCAACATGCCATTTTCTTTCCTGTGGAGAATATGCAAATGGAGCGTGTATCGTTACACAAAATTCGAGGGTGTTAGCTACTCAAATAATATTATGAACAATATGCACATGATTGAGTTAACAGAATTTTTCTGTCTAATTCTAATTGCATGTATTTTAGCCCAGATTATATGTGATGCCTTATTACTAGATGCCAAAATATACATTTCATATTGATTGGGAAGACCTCCAATTGAACTGGGGTCAATGCAACCTACGTTCCCCTCAACTATTACGCCCAAGGTAAAATACCTAAATAGACATCTACCTTCAAATTTAAGATCTGCTGTCTTTTTCCCCATTTTTTTCTCTCAAAAAATAATTAAGATTATTTTGTAACACAGATGTGACTTTTTGAAATTAATTAATTTGTTCAAGTTGTTCAAATAACTAATGTACTTTAAGACTAGACTTTGATAGACTAACATGATGAAGGTCATGTTGTGTAAAGCAGTCTCCATCCACTAGGTGAATCTGTTGTCGTCTGCTGCAAAGGTTCTTCGCAATAAAACTCTACTTGTACATCTGATAACATATTCATGATACTAAAATCAACCATCAAAATGTCTTGTAGTAGAATGAACTGCAGTAAATGTGTGTTAATCTACATAAAATCATTATATTTAATATTTACCATATATATATAATTGACATTCTAAAACTGACAAATCCTACAGAAGATGATTTAAATCAACTGAAATGTCTCATAAATCCCGGGAGAGAAATATCTCGTAAATCCCGGGAGAGAAGAGGTTCAACGAAATCAGACAGGGAAGACAGATATACTGGTATGAATAATTTAAAGAATTTCAAAATTGACAATGTCTGACATAAAGTTGTTCCCGATGTATGAAAGTGCAGCATTCTGTATCCATTAAACATCCTTCAACATGCAACAGATGTATGACAAGTAATTCTTCAAACTGCATGAAGATATCAGGCAAACTTCAAGAAAGAAGCTGGGTATGGTGATCTATCCTAATCTATTTCTGTATGTATTATGGAGGAGGATATTATTCATTCAATCTTACTGTTTTTCTTGGAATAAACAACGAGGGGGAAGGTTGCAATGAAAGTTTGCAATGAAATGCTGCTGTAAAACAGTGCTTCTTGTACAATACTGGTTCATAGTGCTTTGCAACCCTAACACTAATGAAAATGCTGTTCTCATGTAAAAGACCACTTCCTTAACTCTATTTCAGATTTGCTGTGCAATGGTATAATGCTATAATGGTATATCTGCAAGCACTTTCAACAAACCAATAAATTGACTGCTCACTTTCACAATGAAGTGCTTTTTCATAGCGCTTTAACGTTTCTTAATGTGCTTTACAGTGTGTTAAATCAGTACTTGCATGCTCGTGAACCAAATCTGGCTTTGATTTTTTCACTGCACAGTATGGATTAATTGGGAGAACAAAAAGAGGTAAGATTCTGGTGACTGAGATTTAGACAAGAATAAGAAGTGACTTAATATCGAACCAGACATGATCTGATCGTTAATCCTGAAAGTGAGACAACAACTGACATGAATCTCGTTATGTATGGTAGCCTTGGTTAACTAAATTAAGACTTCTAACAACGTCAGAACAACATATAGACACACTTCAGAAACATCTCAAATTGGAACTTTTTCCTCATATTGTCAGAAAGGAAGAGGAACAGACAAAGAAAGTAAAGGACAAGGTTCACTAATGGCGTAATTTGGCCCTGTGATTTTTCAAAAAATAAAAATGCATGTTCCTATAAATCTGTCCTATAATTCAAATAACTTGTTGTTGACAAAACTGCCAAGAATATGACGTATATGTCATGTTTAGCTCAAAATGTCATTTTTGGCCATTTTCACGACTATTAACGACGCAAATCCTTCCCAAAAACCACGATGGCACACTTGTGACACTTTTATATTTTTACGTAACCAGTGTTCTGCAAGTCTTTATATATGTACAAAATATCAAAGTGTCGCAAGAGTGCCATCATGGGAAGGTTTTACGCCATAAAAAGCCATGAAAATGGCTAAAAATGTCATTTTTTGGTAAACTTAACATATTTCAAGTTGATTTGTCGACATATTACGAGGGAAATTTGGAAAAGTATGCTTAATTTTTTGAAAGACAATGTTAGGCTATTAGAAACAAAGGACAGATTTATAGGAAGATACATTTCTATTTTTCGATAAAACCCAGGGCCAAATTAAGCCATAAATGATCCTTGTCCTTTAGAATATTTATAATTTATCATCATACTGAACAATGAAATAAAAGTATTTCTGGTGGTCATTTTACATCTGTCTTAATTCATTAATACTCATTGAGTCAATGCCCTAAGATTTTTGCCTCACATATAAAAGAAATAGGCAACAGTTTCATTATATTAACGATCATTTATGTTTCCACAAAAAAGTCCATGTATAATAAATACAATGGGTTGAAAGTGTTCCATATTAAGTGTGCAGGAATATACTGCAGGGACAATGGCATAAGGCGCCTACGGTTACCCATTTGTGGCTCTATAACTCATTTGTGGCACTATCACCCACAGATTACAGAATCATCATGACTCAGCAATTTTACAGTTAAAGTACATAACACATATTCTGGAACTATTATAGAACTAAATCGGAACATGTTGTATCATTTGACACCAGTATAACCACATGTAACCCAGGTGTACACATATAATATGACTTGAATTTTGCAGGGGAAAAATGGATGGCCACACACACAAACAAACAACCCTAAACATTATAATCAACTAAAAACATTGTCCCAAGCCATATTAATAAATACAATGTTTTTATAGAATTGTAAACTTAATATTCCTTCCAGCCATAACTTACACCGCATGCAGTGTATTCCATGAAAATATTTATGTTTTTATTAATGTCTTATGATTAATATCAACACTGGTGAAAGCTTGCATCTTTCTGAGGTAAGTTTCTGTGACACCACAGCATCAAGTATGGCTGTCAGGCATACCTCTTAGAATTTCTCAGAAATGACAATAAAATCTGAGACAGTATTAGTCAAAATGTGTGACCCAGTCTGGAAGATGCATACTTCTGCAGTACAAATAAGTTCCCAGTCTATGTAATGCCATGAACAGACATACCTCAGACAGAATTAAACAAACACTTCGACAATAATATTCAATTATGTAAAACAGCATTTGTTTGGATTATAGCTTATTTTTGTGATGAAAATAGTTTCATTGACAGGTTTGAATGGATGCTGCAATATGGCCGACAAATCCCCAACAAATCCCGACAAAGTACAATGCTGTCGAGAATGTTCCCAGTCTGCAAAGTTACCATAAAACAGCATTTGAGGAAAACTCAAGGGACATATTATGAATCTGTGAAAAGGCTAAAAGATCAGGAGTTCAAGACAAAAAGTCTTATAGGACACAGCCAAATGCTTGATGGTTGGGACCCAGGTCTTCCATGCAACATACAGCTCTATGAATCCAGGCAAAATTTATGGAGAGACACAGATATTGGACCGACAATGTACTACAACAACTAACAGACAATAAGCTGCAAGAACAGTAAATGTCCCCACAATTTGGAGCAATGCAAGGTTGAAATATAAAAGAACAACCAAGATAAATATAGAACCCGCAATTTCGTTAGAATAATGACAAAAATATGGAATCCACAATTTGGTACATACTGCAGAACATAGACTCCACACTACTTCAAATGTCACTTTCAATATTCAGTAATTCAAAAGTAATCATGACAAACAATGTTGTCACCATATTTTGGAAGAACACTCACATCGTTACTATGGAAATAATATAATGTTTTGTGAGTAGAATTCAGTACACTTCAAGTAAAGTTTGATTATTTTGGATGTTGGTAAAGTTTAAGAGAACAGATTTCTAACAGTCAAGAAAGGAAATTGCGCTGGTTCATTTCTTATTCATACAAGAGGGTACGTACCAAGCATATTGTCTTTATTGACATCAAATCTTGCAATGCCTATAGCAGGATCGGCGTTGTTGTCATAGCGATCGATCGTCACTTCCCAGTAGTGTACACCCTTAGAGAATCCAACTCCCCCGAGAATGACTCGATGTTGGAAGCTGTTACATGTAGCAGTTAGATTGTCATTAGAGATAATGATGTCTGGATGAGCGCAAGTAGGGTCAAGGTTGAACCACGCCACTGAAAACATAAACATCAATAATATAAACAATCACATTTCTAATCAATCTAATTATAAGGACAATTACAGCTCAGAACATATAATACGGCATCCTTGAACATACGCGTGCTTATCTGTTGTCCAGTCAGAGTTGTTATTTTAATAAATCGAAACAATTTTAAAAGTACAATAACAAAAACACACGCAAATTAATAGTACCAGGTCAAATGTTCTGTACTATACTGTCAGTTTTTATTTAATTGTGAACACTGACAGTAACTGTTGTCAACAAAATTTAATAATAATGAAGTAGGTCAGTCACAGAAACATGATTTATTTCTAATATATTGAGTCATTATTGACCAATAGACCATGTGTTAATGATAATGGTACAGTGAACACCCCAATAATAAGACCACTTTAGTATCAAATGAACCTTAAAATGGCAGTCTTCTTAATGAGTTGGTATGAACAAGATGAGTTGAGCTTGTTGAAGAAGCAAAATACATGTAGTAAAAATGGGCTTAAAATTGTGGTCTTCTTTTTTTCTATGTTTTAATATTAAGGTGGTCCTAATGTGAGGTTCAACTGTAAACAATCAGATGAACATGTAACTAAAATATGCTGGTACATCAATATAAAAAAAATTCTACATTAAATTTGTGCATTTTAAACACAATTAGAAAGTACACAAAAGACAAATTAAACAAATGGAATTTTATTACATTACGTGAAACTCAATTTCGGAAGTACAATTAAGAACTGAAAAACTCCAGAATGTCACAAAAACACTTAATAACATGCAGTTACATTTAGACTGCAATCACAGGAAGCTAAATGATGCCATTTACTGATGAGAGAACAGCTTTTTAGTCACATGATGAAAATCAGTTTTGATATTAGCTTTCATGCATGCAGCAAGCTTTTCACACATTTCAGCATCTGAAAACCTTTCAGAAAAATTAGAGACCTGTTTCCTGTGAGAATTGAATTCTGGTTCAACTAAATCGCTTCAGGAACTGACATGGTTTTTTAAGAAACATACAAGAAATCTGGAATCAGCAATTCTGAAACTAGGGCAGACAAATAGAAGCAACAAACAATAACGCCATCGTTGTGTTGAAGAAAACCTCAATTTCAGCAAATTTCTGACGCAGATCTAAGAATAATTGAGTTTTAATTCGACATTGAAGCATATTTAACCAATCAGCAAGCATTGCATAATGATAAAAAAAAGTGTTGAAAACTGGATGAAAATTGCAAGTATGATCAGACATTGTTAACACTTGATGGTATAGCAATGTTTATGTATACGTAATGCAGTTCCTGTGAGGTATAGATTGTATCATATAAAACTAGCATTTATAATCAAAAGATGCATTCCTGCACAACCGTTCATTATCGTTTTTAACTTTCAATACACTTAACAAATAAACATAGAAAATACCCCAGACAGGTGTTTCAGCAAGGTGTTGCAATAGTGATAATTTCTTGCCTAACGACCACATCAAATATTCTTACATCAAATTATAATGCATATTAGTTGAGTGTGAAGCTACTGGAAGACACCATTTTGATTTACTCCGCCAGATATAATAGGAATCTAACAGCAATATAAGTTGAAAACTACAACTACCCCAGTACATTTCAAGCAAAAGGAAATAAATTGTAAGATTTAACATAAATATACTGAGTGTTGGAAGATAATCATTGATGTAATGGTTCAGCTGAGTGGTTATTGTAGTGCACTGGTAGTAGGCACTGGTAGTATCATACAGTGATTCATGATGCTGACACTCAATAATAGAGTTTCTACAATAATGCACGCTGAGCAATCTTGATGTTTTCTATCAATGCATGTCACATGACAGTTGTTTCTTTGCTCAAAAATACTATAGATACTAAATTGCAAGCCTATGTCTAATAAACTTTTAAACACAAAACATACAAGTACACCAAGAATCATCTTTCATTGCCGGTTCACTGCAGCATCTAACAGCCCTCAAATTTCATGCACCATTACTTGGATTGTGATCATGGTACTTTTTTTTCTGAAGCTCAAAATTTAAGGAGACCAGTAAATGGATGACTTGGAGGACAACATACCATACTTTACCACGGCAATTACACAGTGAATGCCTGGAAATTAGAACATTGTCTCAATGCAAGCATTAAATCTTAAAAGTTGTCATTAATATCACATGAAATATTCTAAATTCAAGCTAAAATGCAAGTTTAATTTCAGTTCCCCGGGGAAGTGCTGACAGCAGGGACCGTACAACAAATAATCATTAACTTCAGCCAAATCTGAATAAATAAGAATTATTCATTGAGGCAGACAAAATGAGCTCTTCAGGCTAGGAGGTGTATTCAAGTGCAGCGTTACAAATATGATCTGTCACAATGGAGGGGCTCGAAATGTCTTCATACTCTCCAGAACATACAACGAAATGTGCACACAAGCACTGAATGACAATTCTTCACCAAGAAGCAGAAAATGCTGCATATTTGAGCCACTAACATTCATTATTATGACAACAACGTTTGCCTGTAACGTGTGCTTTGAAATTTGCGCAACTAATTGACCAGCTGTGAGCTAAGATGAAAATTAAACCAACACTGGGTGAATGAATGCATTAAATGAACCACGTTATTTAAAAGAAACCACAGACATTGCAAACACGACCCCACAGCAGAACCTAGAGCCATTAATGACATCATGTTACGTATAAATCCAGCACAACTAGTTTGTATTACCAAAGGGTACACCAGAACAATAACATGCCATTCTAAAACATTCTATAACATGCAATTATATTGTTCATTATAGACTGGAAATTGCTAATTTGAAGCCTGTCTGTTTCAATAACACTCTGCATCATCAAACAAAATATGATCATCGATTGTTTGAAGCAGGCTATAATATAACGGTATCAGAGTGCGCAGACAATGATAAATCAAACAACCCAGGTGACAGTGTAAATTTGGGGACAATAGGTACCAGGGGAACATTTCAGTCACATGGTTTGCCGAGAGATTTGATCAGGATAATTTTATTTCGAAATCAGGATTAAATTCCGGTTCCATTGAAATTAAAATACCCAGAACACAGGCATTGGAAAATCTGAATAACAAAAAAGAATAATTGAACAAATACAATTACATTAACATGCAGATTGTCATTTTTTACCGGAATAAATCAATACTTCATGAACAATAGATGCAAACGTTCATTAACGAGACGGTGAAATGCATCTAAAATGTTTGCACATGGAGAGCAGAGAGATTGTGAATACTACACTACTGCTGAGTGGCTGACATTCAACGATAGTCATACAAATACAATTATATATTGCATAATGTTCCCAGTGTAAAAATGGTTAAAGAAACCATTTTCATATTTGATTATATGATGAGTATAGAGGAGATACCCCGGTGCTTTCAATATCTGATCAAATGGGATTTAACTGTTAATCTATTATTTTTTGTCAGTAATTGGAAAAGATAGGAAACTCCGGGAGAATATCTGTGTCTTTGAATACAGATTTGTTCATTTTGCAGACCTCATTCCCAGGCAGAGGACCAAATTAATGTCCATGCATAAATATTCTAAATGCAAGAGTTATAAAAATACAAAATAATTTTTAAAATGATGATGCAAGTTATTAGATTTTTATATGTCCTCTAAATTGCAGCATGAATGGCAAGTTTTATATTTCCTTATTGGAGCAAATTTAGGACTCACAGTCTTCATTTACAATGTTCTATGCATTTCAATTGTATGAATAAGATCTGCAGCTTGCTGGTAGAAAGCAAGGCTGGTAAGAACTGTAGGTTAATACTGCTGAAACTGACACAAGTTCACCAATATAAGTCTAAGATTGATATGTCATATTGTTTCTTCTTCAGATCTTAAAGATACACTATCAACTCTCCATTAAAACCTATAATTTAAAGTTGATTATCACAGAAATCTCCAGACACAATCATCACACAAGAAATCTGAATTCCCAACTGAAAATTTTAAACACATATAGTTGGACTTGATTTCACTCTAGAACACTTAAAAGAGAAGATTTTACTGAGACGGTTGTCATTCCTTGTTTTCTTTCCCTGTGGATCCCTGCTGAGTTGCAGGTACTTAATAAAGATTTGTTAATATACCCCACCCAGTCTTTGCTGAGTTCCAGGTTCTATTTTAAGATTTGCTGATACCTTGAACATTACATAAATAAATAAAAATATAAAAATCACAGTTCAAAATAATTAAGATAAATCTGACAGAAATACACCAAATTACAGTCAGGTGTCTTAATGGCAATAATTCAGCAAGTTTCATTGAGGATGCCATTTCAACCTATTTCCACAGGTAAATGATTGTGTCATTGATGAAGACTTTTTTGACAGAAATTGATATATAGTTTTAGATATAATTTTTTTTCAATGGTACAGTTAGTTACCTGTGCCTATTTCATCCTATTTCAACATTTTGCATAAATAAACCGAGGTGAGTTGACCTAATCAGTTTTCCTGGAATAAATGATCAGCTTGAACTTAAACCGTTTGCTCTCCAGCAAGATAATAACTCCTCCACATGTGGAAGACATCATACCCCATACTCAGTAGCCAATGTTATAGTAGACCATAATAAGCTCAAACCAATATTCAAACATAGATTGCTCATGTGACGACAAGTGAGTACCTATCCACTGTGCAAACAATCCATTATTGAAATAAGCATTTGTCTCGAGATTAAGCGACCAAAATAGCATCTTACGTCTCCTACTGGCTAATTGGTGAATATATCAGAAAACTTTACTTCACAGAAATTGTAAAACATGTAATTACAACTTACAATGCTGTTTCGTCTGACTGATTGCCCGTCTATAATCACCTCTATACAGGACAACGAATTATATTGGAACAAGAAATTGCACTACAGGATTGCGTAATACTGCAGAGTTTTAACTTAACATATATTGTCAATTGCGCAATACTGCAGGGTTTAACCAAATTGATATTATAAGCGCTGACTGTGCAGTTAATGATAGTATACTACATCTAAGCTCAATGAAATTCTGATACAGTCAATTATTGTACAAATCTATGTTTCACGTAACTTCTCGTTTGTATTAAGATGGCTTAGCTATACAAGATGGAACATCTATTATTCAACACCTACACAGAATACTCGTGCACTACACGCTACAAGAATTCACCAAGTATGACAACCATTTCTCTTCTAAAATTGAACACAGTCATAAAGAATAACTTTTTTTTCACAAGCAAATCTCATGAAAAATTCAGGAGCACATTTTCAGATAGTGTCATCAGGAGTATTAAAACGTTATCTCAACATTTATTTATTTCCACGGAGTCGAACTTTTACATCATACATGAATTAATAGCTTCAGAGAACATTTTAGGTTCAAAAACACTTGGATTTTTGTACATAATTTTCAACAATGCAGTAATATTTAAGATAATACAATTTAATACACCTGATGATGGCAGATTATGTCAACAGTGATTTTCAAACAGGAAACAAATTATAGGAGGCACAAAATAACAACAACAGCATATTATAGTGCAAGCAGAAATATAGTAGATGCTCAGTCTGCAGCTGGTATATACTTTAATACTTTCAGGGAAACTAGCTGAACTTACAAATATGTAACATTATATGGTGGACATCTATGACAACAATTAAGATAAGAATTTACTGCTACATATGTGCCAAGATTAATAGGGACTCTGTACTGATGAATAATGAATGTTCTATCAAACATTTAGCATAATTATATTTATCTCTCAAGCAACATAAATTTTGTAAACTTTAAGAAGGGCCTTTGACAGTCAAGGGTCAAAGCTCTGACAAAAACCAGCCAACGTAAAATTACTGACATGATGCACAACTATAGGCTTCATGTATCCAGGATTCTTGTTATAACTAAGGGGAGCTTTAAGTGCTGACAAACCTTGTGGCATCCACACATATAGACAACATTCTTCTTCTCCCTTAAAGTGGAGATTCTATTGCTCCGTAACAACACTGTTACAACACTGTTGTGCATTACCTCTAGCCCCTCCCTAGAACACAGCTCTATAACCATCTGCAGAACATGCATGAGTCCTACATGTAATTTCATTAAGAGAGAAAATTAAACTCGCAAGAAATTACCTGATGTTTTTTTTTCATTGTGCCTTTAATTATGAGGAAGAAGATTGGTACACAAAGATGCAGATTCTATCAAACATTTATATTCTGTCACAGTGAGAGAGTATAGCTAGAGGCAGACCAATGATGGATACATTCACTAACATCTTTCCCAATACAACACATGGCTTTATTAAATACTAGTACTTTGATAGCTCAGTTGAGTACTCAGTATATCAGCTTGCTCCCAGCTCGCTTGAGTATGCAACCTTTCATGATGCATGTCAGCATGATTTCTATGATTTTACTGGATTTCTTAAGCCACCACTCTCCACTATGTAACCATGTATAGATGTTGCAGGCCTTGATTTGGTACAATTATTTATAGACATGTTTCATGCAGATCAGGTTGAACTGTTATGATGCTGTCTGGATGGTGTAATAACCAGTGGCAGTGACACAATTTCAAGCTTGTGACCAATTTCATGATAATAGGACAAAAATGAGCTCAGATCTAGAGTGTGTAAACATTTTTCTTTTATGTAATTCGACCTGGTGGCCCTAAATGAACCAGTTGGTCAAGATTTGATTCTGACAGAATCAAACTCAATCAGGTATCTTTGAGGTGTTTCAAGAGGCTTATCCTTTGATATTAAATATTAAGTTACCTAGAATTTTAACCCAGGTGACCCAGAATTGTACTTGGTACATCAGTTCTGACAATGTTTCATACAGATTTGGTGGAAATGTTCAGACTATTGGGGGAATGAACACCATTGATGATCACCATGTGATCCATCATGTCAGGTGGTCGATCAACAGTACATTGTTGAAATAAAACAGGACCTCTCATAATGATTCATGTATCCAGACAATCTGAAGGTTAACACACACTCAGGTCAGAGGATGTTTATGATAGATGTCAAATAATTCTTATTAATTCAGATTAATATACATTTACACTGGCCTGGAGTACAAACCAAGCGGCCTGGAGTACTAACCAAGTGGCCTGGAGTACTAACCAAGCCCCTCCGTTCTAACCACTACTGGACATTCTCTCAGTTTTGTACCTCATAAATTAACTCTACTATAAACATTTGTTCCAGTCTCATCTAGAAACAGAACACTGGTTATTTCTCCACATATTGACACAATCTATCCAGGCACAGAGCTCTAGCTTCTACAAACACAGAAATAAAATATTTACAAGACTTAAAACTATGTGGGCAAGTCAATAAGATCAACATGCCATTTTCCTGACTTTGAAATATCCAATCAATTTTGTTGAAGATAGAATGATGAGTATGGGACGGGGATGTACTGTACGATTGACTGTTAAGTATAGGAATAAGGAACACCCATACATATATGCCAAACTGTGTGTGTGTTTTATTGCATCTTAACTAAGTATTTTAAGTTATAATGAAACCACTGTCAACAATATTCAGCTCACATGAATGGTACAATTCTGAGCAACACAAATATTTGCATCATCAGGGTCATGTAAATGGTTAACTTGCTGCATTTTGGCAGATTGTTTCGCTTTAAATACGTATTTCCTACAGTGAAGCACACCACGTCCCTTTGACACAACATTGTTGTATCTCACTATATAGTAAACCGTATAGTAGGATACACAACCATGTTGCCCCACAGGGACAACTATATTATACAATGGTTAAAATGAGGTAATGTTATTCCAAAGAGTGTGCTTCTCCAGGGAGTTTACACAAGCGTGCACATTATATATTAATACTTTACTCCATAGCAACACATTTTGACACAACTAATTACATGTATATACTCAAGCAGATGCATTTCAACACATTTGCATTTTTGTAAATATTTGGCATGGAGATGGTGTGGGTAGTATATTTAGTTTTCCAATAAAAATATTGACAATACTTATAACTAAGGTAATGGGTATATGGAGTCAATGATTACCGAGTCCATTACCGAAATAAATCTATCTATTAATGCAATAAGAATCTTTTTCTCATATTTCCAGATCCATACATGTATCTGAGACATTACAGCAACTTGGAACATTCAGCAAACATGATTTACATTGTCTGTATACAGAGGGTGAATATCAAGCCATTAATATAAATATTGTATCATTTGTCGATGAATTACCAGGTATATTTCTCGGTAAGTAGGGGCCTATAACCAATAAATCATGGCATCCAAGGCACCCAGTGACATACAGCTCACTACAGTTCTTAAAGCATGCTATAAGTACAGTCTGTATTTTTAATCACCTTTTTCAATAGCATACTTGATTAATGAGATCTTTCATATTTCATTCAGCATTTTGTAACCGCTAGCAGAGAGCTGCGTATTATCCAGCCATGAAGCAAATACTGCACAAAAATAGCATTATGGGATACGTATACCATCTCCTAGCGGGTAGAGAACAAAGTCACGTAATTATGAACAATTTATAGAACCTGCCAAAACAATTTATGCTACGAGATTTTTTTACATAAAAAGTATGGTAGAATAGTTTAATGTGGCAAGAAAAGTTGCATTTTGACATGAATATGTCGTAAACATACTGACATCATCTTTCAGACACGAAACCTCTCCCATCCTATACTGAACCTAGAAAAACTTATAACACTCTATGGCTGTAGTCTTATAGCCTGCCAAATGAATTTCCCCTCAATTTTTTTTTCAAAGACACAATATGGATCCTGGATGAAGAGGAGACCGATCACCGAGACTGATCAAGGAGGAAATTTTTATGACTTTTTATCTAAAACAAAACCAACAGAACGTTCATACACCATGCAAAAGGTACACAAGTTTCGTAAATATTCCATCAGGTATTAACATAGAGGCATTGGTAATGTTGGTGTCACAACACAAGTTTTGTGAAATAATCTTGAAATGCTTAATTAATAAATTCCAGGATTATCCTCAGTCAAAAGCAATAATCTGCTGCATCATTGCAGATATATTTTCTTTTTAGCTCCAAGCAGAATCTTTGAAGACATTATGTGTGAAATGTGACTACCTGCTGCGTGTTGGTGTGATGTGTGTGGGCTCCCAGGATGCTCGATTATCAAAACACCCAGTCTCAGGTTCTTCAGACAGAATAGATAGAAACTCACATGCAGCCATTTTATACATCAAACTCCTCCAGTTGGTTGAAGGATAACAGTTCACAAATTATAAACATCAAATTGTTCAAGATAAAAAGCTTTCTGATGGCTGCTAACTGATATATACCAGTCAGTTATATAGCAGACCCAAACAATACCACACAATCAGTAAAATGTATCCAATGACCAGCAGTGAAAATGGAGAAATCATTCAACTTCTATCATTTCAAAATTACTGTCTGTATACTTTTGGATTAGTATGAATGATCAAACGGGAAGTATAGCATATGTTTTAAGCTGTTCCATTAACGGAGCTAGATCACAATAGATTTGATATAATTAATGTAATGCTAATTGATGACATTTGAGACAATGATGGGAAACTATTAACATGGAAATCTCTGTTAAACATGACAAATTGAGTCTGATCATTTATAATATCTTGATGAATTAGTATGGACTGCCCTCCGGATAGTACCTATAAACATTTACAAGTCTATTACAATAGTTGATGATAAAAATAATAATAATTAACCACTCAATTTCTTTTACGAAAATTGGTAGATTTTGATCTTGCTATGTTTTAGAATATACAGTGACCCTGGTACTATGAGAAAGGAAAAATGTTTGTTTATTTTAGTAGTGTCATCTGTATTGAAAGGGACAATTCCAATTTGGTTTTAAAACACCTATTTTCTGCTCTTTGTGATAGACCTCCTGAAACATGACCAGGTTCGTTATATCATACACACTGCAGGAGGCAAATTATATAGGGAACAGTAATCAGTAACTATAGAAACTAACTTGACTGCTTGATCCACTAAACAGTTAAGTTAAAATATATATTTTTATATGAAAATTATTACCTTTGAACATTAATTAAACTAATAAAGACTAAATTAGATAGATATAGTTAAGTACTGGATTATAGTGAATGTCATATCAAGGTGTGGCTCGTTATGAAGAGTATAATTCCCTTTCCAAAACCTGTACAGTCAGGTTGAAAGCCGGAATATTGAATGTGTTTTTTTTGCAAATAAAATCAACAGTAAATGATAACTTATGCAATCAATCTGTTTGAGAAGTTTTTATATATCTTTGATTTCAAAGGAATATGATGCAACATTAAAGATAATGTGATAGGTAAGGTACTGTTTATGATCAGATGAAGCATGTCTGATTTATTACCAGGAAGCCCACAATATTTCACCCACTTATAGGTCGCCCCAAACATTCATTTTATACAGACAGTCTCTATTAACTGGATAGTAATTCATAGATTAGTCATATTTAATGATTTTTCATGACATAAATGATGCAATTATTGCGCAAAATAAGCAAGTATTTACCAAAAGTATTTACCCAAACTCTATCAAATAGAATTTGTAAGCAATTCCTTAAGGGTAGGACTGGAGCCATCAATAAGCATTAATATTATTCTCTATAAAATTTATGTCTATCGTGTGGTGCATCTTGCAGGAAGTCCTATATATAAAACTTACACTTAACTAAATAATCCTGGATGTTATAAAGTATTACCTGGAAAATACAGTCTTTCATGTTCCACATAAACTCACAGGTTACTTCAATCCCTTTGATTTTGTATCATGTTTAACATTTATTTTATAATTTTATCATCCACTATCATTACAATATGATAATTAAGTTCTGAATGAATCACTTTTATTCTTATCAAGTCAGTAAAATAAACCATCCTTATAAACCTTCAATAAAACTCAATGATGTTTTTATTGAAAATTTAATGGGAATTTTTCTTTTTTAATGATAACTATAATTACCAGACAAATCAAATGTCCTACAATTTATTTTGATATTAAAACAAGACAAAATGTTCAATCTGATCTCGAGAATTGAAAGAAATTACCAACCCCACTTGATAGAATATAAATCACTTAAAAATCAATTGGAACCCAGTAGACTAATTTTCTAATTAATAAGATTTGTTAGACATCAATATTACATAGCCTACAAATGTAATTGTTCTTGGCATCTAGGCAGGCTGTCCGCCACGTTACCTAAACTTGAAATGAAATACAAACTCAAAGTACACTTGTATGGTTAAAATTCATTCTCCAAACAGTTATCGAGTTCAGTAAAACCTGATTTAAAGACCATCTCAATAATAAGACCACCTCCAAATTAAGAAAGTAAATTCAAGTCAATTTTCAACAAATTTATGTTCTTTCAAGATTTAAATTAAGACTGAGTTATTTCAAATAAAAGATCAGTTTGCATGGGTCCATGGTTTACTTATTGCCTTTTTGAGCCAAATGCAGACAACCACATCAAATAATCATGTAAACATATACTTCAAGAGAGAAACTTTTCCAACATTCTTAACAAAATTTGAGTATAAGATTTTGTTTATTATCTTCTTGAGCCACAATCATATGTATAATAATCATGTTAACATAATGATATACATGTATCATATACTTCAAGTGAGAACATTTTCCAACATTCAAAACAAAACGAAGTATATAAGATGCGCTTCCAGACAAAGACATACAACCTGAAACAACGACACAGAGACTCAGAAACAAATATAATACAGGGACATCATAAAACAACATTACGGACATTTATAGGAGAATATTGCAATAAAAGTTGCTTATTGTCTTATCTAATGATATCTACTGTCTGATTCCTGCCACATTTACCATTTATAATATGTTTCCAGGGATAATACCATATTGCCATTGATAAATATAACATTCTTATACACTGTCATGTTTGTTCTAAACATCAACTTGCAAGGGATGGTAAAATACAACAGGATAGGGCGTGCTAGGGGACATCATTGGAGGACATTGCTTGAAGATCACACAGCAGGACACTGAATAATCTTGAGAATGACATTGCAGGACAAATTGTTCTAGAGGATGACATTGCAGGACAAAGTGTTCTAGAGGATGACATTGCAGGGCAAGGTGTTCTAGAGGGCAATGTGTTCTAGAGGATGACATTGCAGGGCAAGGTGTTCTAGAGTATGAGATTGCAGGACAAAGTGTTCTAAAGGATGACATTGCAGGGCAAGGTGTTCTAGAGGATGACATTGCAGGGCAAGGTGTTCTAGAGTATGGCATTGCAGGGCAAGGTGTTCTAGAGGATGACATTGCAGGGCAAGGTGTTCTAGAGGATGACACTGCAGGGCAAGGTGTACTAGAGGATGTCATTGAAGGACAAAGTGTTCTAGAGGATGACATTGCAGGACAAGGTGTTCTAGAGGATGACATTGAAGGACAAAGTGTTCTAGAGGATGACATTGCAGGACAAGGTGTTCTAGAGGATGACATTGCAGGACAAGGTGTTCTAGAGGATGACATTGCAGGACAAGGTGTTCTAGAGGATGACATTGAAGGACAAGGTGTTCTAGAGGATGACATTGACGGACAAGGTGTTCTAGAGGATGACATTGCAGGACAAGGTGTTCTAGATGATGACATTGCAGGACAATGTGTTCTAGAGGATAACATTGCAGGACAAGGTGTTCTAGAGGAAGACATTGCAGGACAAAGTGTTCTAGAGGATGACATTGCAGGACAAGGTGTTCTAGAGGATGACATTGCAGGACAAAGTGTCTAGAGGATGACATTGAAGGACAAGGTGTTCTAGAGGATGACACTGAAGGACAAGGTGTTCTAGAGGATGACACTGAAGGACAAGGTGTTCTAGAGGATGACATTGCAGGACAATGTGTTCTAGAGGATGACATTGAAGGACAAAGTGTTCAAGAAGATGACATTGAAGGAGAAGGTGTTCTAGAGGATGACATTGAAGGACAAGGTGTTCTAGAGGATGACATTGCAGGACAAAGTGTTCAAGAAGATGACATTGAAGGACAAGGTGTTCTAGAGGATGACATTGCAGGACAGTGTGTGCTAAGTATGACACAATGGAACATGAGGATGCAGAAAATATGGAAAATCCTTTCTTTAGGCACTTTCAATTTATGCTAACATGTTCTGTCATTTTCTAGATGAGGATTTCTCTAAGATATTTCAAGAGATGTTTATTAAGATAAGTAGATTTATATTGAAACAAACTTGACAATGTGAATGAATACTTGATGATGCGAATCTGAAATATTTCACATTTCTGTTTTAATTTTAGTTATTTTAAACAATCCTGATTATGGCAGCCATTGAAAGTGTTGGAAATTGTCAGGGATGCTGACAAGAGTGCTGACAATCAGTATTATTACATATAATATAAATATTGGTGCAGACATGACAGACACATCGAGTGAGAATGATGGAATGATAAAAACACAACACAATACAAGAAAGACAATATAAAGTCCTCAAGGAATTCTATCTAATCGCTGTGTTTAATTTGATGACTGGATGACAGGCGATGAACGACTCACAGTAAATGCAATTATTTTCGTGATTGCTTTATTTCACAAATTCTATGTTTATGATTAATTGGGAGTTCATGAATTTGCAACATGAAGTTCAGAAAATCACCACAAAAACTTTTATGACCTTGGTAATTAAAATAAAGCAAAGCTTATGAGTTCCCATGATTATCCGTTTACGAAAATTTTAAAATAAAAGCATCACAAATTAAACGGCTGTTACAGTAATGGATATCATACATATATGAATGGAAATGATAATTAAAACAATGAGAAATATGACATAAATCATCAGAAAAAAAAATTAATCAGTATAAATTTGTAGTTTGTTTATGTGATTACCTAAAGAGGGAACATTAAATGTTTCGTCAATTTGTTGGGGAGGGTTAAAAATGTGATTAAAGTCAGTAAGTGGTAGTTAAAATGTACAGAACAAAAGCTGGGGGGGGGGAGAAAACAATTGAAACAGGGTGAAGACAATCAATACATGTATTGATTATATTGTCAGATAAATTGTTGTGGATGAAACTGGTTAATAATTGAACAGATTGGTTTATACATATATAACATATAGATCTGGGTGTAAAATAAAAAATAAAAGTTTCATCCAAACAAATAACAAAACATATAATCAGTAAAAAAAGTATTTCTTAGCAGTGGTATAAAAAATAAACAGTGCAGAGAGAGGATTTGATGCTGAGCAAACAAATGGATGCACAATATTGTATTTACCCCTAATGTTACTTCTTCAGATGTCTGTGGAAAACAAAAGTAATTGATGAGATACAATGAATGCCATGGTTACGATGATGAATATACTACATAATGTTTCATGCAAAATGATTATATTATCTTTGTATATTAAATAATGATATTAAATTTTGTTAATTTAATCAGAGTAATCCTGCGATAATCACTCAGCACATTGAAAATGACAGGCTCCAGTCTTACATACAAATTATGCAACATCGTACCTTAAAACATTGCACAGGCAACACCAAGTATTCATTTTGAGAAACAGATATTAAAACAAGTTTTTACAGTATTGCAATGCAATAATACCCAAAGGTTTATAAACTACAATTCAATTGTACAGAACACAATAATGAAAGCTTAATATTTCACAATGGAATAATTTATTTATTAACAAAAATATTGCTATGTGACATTCATAAGCCAGCAGATATTGCTTTCGTATTATTATAACAATCATAAAATACGGTAGTATTACGCATAATGATCTGAACATAATAAAGTTGTTACATTATGTTTCAACAGTTCCAGTTTTCTGACAACAAATCATACAACACTTATAAACACAATGCAATGTAACATAAAAAACAAATGAAACTAAAAGGGGAGAAAAATGCAACCAAAAATGCCATCAGCACATACATGGGAAATCTTGCATGCTCGAGAACTCCCAACAAAACAGCTAGTTGGTATATTATCACAGACCTAGCCAATGGATTTAATAGTATTTTAAATCAAGTTTGTGTAATGTACCGATAATTGAAGCCATTTTTTTAATAAGTAGCTGCAGAGCTTATATGACAAGAAAACAGAAAATAGTTCAACCCACTCATTGTAAGCATTGAAAGCTAATTTTGTACCATAATTCAATTTGCGACACAGCGGTATAGTACCAATCAAATCCAAATTACAAAAGCTTATGTGATTCTGATTATTTAATCAAGTCTGTAGGTGTGAAATAGCGAAATAAAGAGTGAAATAAAAGACGGCATGACTGAGAATCAGGCAGTCAAACAAAACAGATGTATGCCTGTACTAGAACACAGATTTCAATTAAGAAAAGCAATCAGCTATGTTTATCCTTTAATAATATATGTGAATTGAAGCTTCAACAAAAATATCTTGCCAAAAAAATAAATAAGAGAAGCGCTTTCGCCACAAGCATTAACAGTGTAGCAGATTATAGGCGGGTAAAAACAACTACATCAAAAACTGACAGATTTATTTCCATGAGATCAATCTCATGGCTGCAGCGAGATTCAAGGTAGGATATAAAAGAAGAGCTAAACCACTTCAAGCCTAACAACATAGCTTAAAGTACCTTGAACACTGATCCCTGATCTTTATGCATCAAATCTTGAGCTCTTTAAACTTCCTTTAAACAAAAATAAGGGATTAAAAACACATTGTAAGATGATATAATGTGGTATTACTAACAGTTTTATCATATAATTAATCATATAACAGCTTCAAGATATGATCAGAACAATTTATGTGCATTCTTAATGTGGAATCTAACAAGAGGGCCAATATATTTCTCACCTAAGTATTACTTTATGCCGAGCGCTAGCCTAAAATTTGCCAGTCAGCTTTTTGCTGAAATATGGCAGGCATTTGAGTGCATTTGAACCGGGGTCGTCAGATTAGACGACAAGTGCTCTAACCACTGAGCTACGGAGGCACTATAAGTGAGGGTCAAATATGGTTCACCCGAGTTTTACTGTAAATGAAGGCCAAATAACGCTCACCTGCGTAAAATACTATATCAGGGTACCAGTTTTAACAAGTGGGCCTTATATCGCTCACTTCCGAGAATTACTATTATTACACCAATAACTATCAACTTTGTGTTTTGGTGAGCAAAAAAGGAAGAATTTCCAAAAATTGCTGATGCAAGATTATTTATATTGTATAAAAGAATAAAACATTCTGAAAGCAAACATTAGCGTTGTATGAAATATAGATGTTGTTCTGTCTAGGTTACAATAAATCGGTCATTGTATTGCTGGACGCAGACTACAACAGGATGGAGGGGAACTAACTGTGATACAAGATAAGGTCAATCAATATTCATACAGTTATCTGGGTAACATAATTATATTTTCAAAAATATTTTTCAAAATACTTATAATAATGATTTAATAGAAAACCTATAGTTTATTAATATATTATACAATACAGATACACAATGAAGCAATAATAAAATTGTATAAATCGTAAATTAAAATGCGATCGTTTTAAAAACATTTTTGAAAAGATGAACACAAACAACAGTATAACACAAAATTATAAACATTATAATTAATCTCGGCTTCATGAACATATATATTTATGTTTTTATAAGACAGCACTCAGACGTATGTTGTTTTATGATTACAATAACAATAAAATGTTACAAAGAAATGGATGTTCAATAAAATGCTATTCAATCCTTAACAACTCTAAATTGCTCACCTGAGTCACTTAAATTCTGGCTAGATTTTGATTCCTCATGACCAACATTTGGACTTGACTTAGATTTTGATCCCACATGACCCACACTTGGACTTGACCTAGATTTTGATCCCACATGACCCACACTTGGACTTGGCCTAGATTTAGATACTGCATGACCCACACTTGGCCTTGACCTAGATAACATCAAGATATATATTCTAATAAACAAGTTTAATGAAAATCCATTGATAAATCAACTTCAGTATTTATCAGATGTTTTTTTTTATCTTAAGTGACCTAGATTTCAGGCGGCATGACCCACTTTTGAACTTGACTTAGATTTTATAAAACTTATCAATCTAACCTGGGTGAATATTGATGAAAACAGACATTAACAGACAAAGACTAACCCCAAATATCATAAGAATAATCCCAAATAACATACATAATACAAAGGTACTGCAACTAACCTAGCTTACAAAACAAGTTTGAGTAGATAAATTGGTTATTAAAATAAGACTACAGTACATTTGTATGTACAGCACTATAAGCTAAGCTATCTATACATATGCCAGTCAATATGCTTATATTTTCATACAAATGAAACAAACAAAACAAACATCTTTCTTGTCTCTGGTGGAATTGCATCCAAAAATTTAAAGTTTTGTAAAATAATTCTTAATTAAGTTAATTCCGATGTGTACAATACAGACTCAGACAGACAAGAATTAAGAAATATTATTAAAATTCAGAAATTATTTGTTATAATAATATTGCTGAGACTTGTAATATGTGCTAAGGTTTATAGCAAATCCATAGTGAACACAAACACCAGAGACATCATTTACAGACAGAGAAATGAATGTAACAGTTCAACCAGAACAACAAACAAACAGCAGAATGCAAACAATTCATGAAAATAAACAACATGCATTGCTGGGGTTTAATGTAATACACTAAAATAACAATCAGGACGATTAAGATAGATAAAAATCCCGGGGAAATGTTTAGTACATGCACCAGAGGAATAACACGGGCTTCAAAGGAACCAACCATCACCATTTGGACGATATGTTAAGTGTAAATAAACTGTTTTACAGTAACGCAAATAAGCGTAAAGCCAACATAACACAGATTATGGTAGCGCACCATATAACATACTCTAACGGGTGATTAGACAGACCCCTACCAGGCAGGCTTCTGGTTAAGCTATAACCCCTGTCATCCCCGACACAAAGTCATAGTAAGATAATGATCTAATTCTTTTCCATTTTTCTTTTCATCTCCGGGCACGATAACATTTTTTGTAAGAAACAATGATTTTATGATCGATAGACCGTTAAATAGTTATGACACCGTTGTCATAGAATAATTATTATAACAAGAGGGCAAAATTTTGCAAATAAAAATGATAAATTACGAATGGTTTTCATGCAAAAATGAGTACAACAGAAAAGAACGACAAAACTAAACAACTGGGTATCTGCTACTGGTAGCTGGTACTATACATGCAAAAAACTAAACGCTTGTTTTGAACTTTGTTTCAACATACCGTAAATGCTCTAATAGTCGTCTAGTATCTGATAAAAGATGATTTTCCAGCATACACTGAGAAAAGAGACCCGCTGTAAAAATAGAAAAATAAATAAATTTTATTATCATAAAAAATCTTGCATAATTTCTTGTATACCGGGTAAGAAAATTGGCACAGACTTGCCCGATAAAAATTCTAACATATTTAGACACCCAAGTCTATGTTTTGGGAGGTATTCAAACAATATATATGCTGCTCATTTTGCAATTGAATACCCATTGTTACTGAAAGCCCTATTAAAGACGTTAAGGAAAGAAAGCACTGTCCCCTGCACTAAAGGAATACAAACATATGGAATAATAACACCATCACACCATTAATAAATCTCAACAAATATTCTACCATCAAATATATATACACATGCAAAAATATACAAGAACTATGTTTATAAACAAGATAAAAAATCTGGAATCAAAATACATTATACATTACATTCAAACGATACGAAACAATAATAAAACAGTCAAATTATCGGCGGCGTCAGTGTTTCCCTCCTCACGGGTACGTTTTACACAAATTTAAAGAGCACATGCTTGTTTTCAAGAGATAAATTAATCATGTAAATGTAGCATATCATTAAAATGACTTGAAATCACACTTCTTTCATTAAAACCATGATAAGAATCTACAGGAAATGATTAAACACATAACAACAACATTTTCCAGTCAATTAAAATCAATGATATACATACAGCCATGGAACGCTGCTGAGCTTTTTGCATAAAAATAACTTGTAACATTACAAAAACCAGATACAACAAGTCTGCCTGCTACAAACAGTAAAATTAAGAAATAATTTTAAAGTTCAGTAATAAATAATGAAACAATAATAAGTTGTGATAAATTATCACAGACACTAATGATTACAGGATTTTCGAACTTCACAGCATACGCTGCGCTCGTGTTTTATGATACACCTAGGCACCGCAACATTCTCGCAGCTTTCCCGTACAACGCAGTATGATCCATATTAATGTTTCCCTGGGTCTTCAAACTCTAAATTTCACTATAAACCAGTCGTTTTATCATTATAGTAAGTATTCATTTCACTTCATGAGTATTTTATCACAATACCTTATTTAAATAGACATAAGTCATCACTATTAAAAACATAAAGGGAGTGTAATTTAATTTAAATTCAATTTATTTCTAAATTCAAAATGTAGGTATCTGTTTGAAATCTCTCGGAATAGGCTATATACTGGGGATTCTGTGATTTATACTGGGGATTCTGTGATTTATACTCTTCTTTAGCGTAAAATGAAGAAAGAAAACTAGGAAAATTATTTTACAAAAATGTATGTCTCCCACAAAGGGCTTTTACTCCAGACAACATTATCCTACATTAACTGCATGACAATTATGCACAACTAAGGTTTGGTACAAGTGCTCATGTGAAGTTTCATTGAAATCCGACCTTTGTGACGTCCATCCAGACATACAGCACAAAACCAATATGCCTCCCTCAGTATATGTGAGGCACATATTTAAACAAGAGCAGTTTGCAAAGTATGTATTCCCCCTCCTACTGGAAGCCAATCATCTCACATTAAATATAGCATTTTGACCTTGAACGGCCCAATCTGAGGCATCAGATTTCATTGGCATGCCATAACAAACCTCTCTACCAAGTTTCATACCTGTAGGACTAACCTCTCTCTAGAAATCAATAGGTTATGGTTTAATCAACCTGTAGGATTAAACTCTCTCTAGAAATCAATAGGTTATGGTTTAATCAACCTGTAGGACTAAACTCTCTCTAGAAATCAATAGGTTATGGTTTAATCAACCTGTAGGACTAAACTCTCTCTAGAAATCAATAGGTTATGGTTTAATCAACCTGTAGGACTAAACCCTCTCTAGAAATCAATAGGTTGTGGTTTAATCAACCTGTAGGACTAAACTCTCTCTAGAAATCAATAGGTTATGGTTTAATCAACCAGTAGGACTAAACTCTCTCTAGAAATCAATAGGTTATGGTTTAATCAACCTGTAGGACTAAACCCCCTCTAGAAATCAATAGGTTATGGTTTAATCAACCTGTAGGACTAAACTCTCTCTAGAAATCAATAGGTTATGGTTTAATCAACCTGTGTAGGATTAAACTCTCTCTAGAAATCAATAGGTTATGGTTTAATCAACCTGTAGGACTAAACTCTCTCTAGAAATCAATAGGTTATGGTGTAATCAACCTGTAGGACTAAACTCTCTCTAGAAATCAATAGGTTATGGTGTAATCAACCTGTAGGACTAAACTCTCTCTAGAAATCAATAGGTTATGGTTTAATCAACTGACTGTCCTGACTTCCTCAATGAAATAATAAACTGTGTTGAAATGAACTGTATAACAGAGGACCAAGGTCAATAACTCTCAGTACAATGACAACCTGTATAATGTTCTAGCTTTCACAAATTGGACAATTAATGTATTTATCAGCTTCCACAAACACTGCCAGCATTCATTCATAAAATAAAAATAAATATTATCATAGATCTAAGATGGAGATTTTTCATTTAGCCCCACAATAAAATATCAATGGTGAACTGCTGGAAATAGCAAATTGTTGATTTACATCAAAGAATTATTCATTGATAAGTTTGTAGTTTTTGTTGTTGATTTTTGTAGAACGGTTTTAACAGGTGACTACTTTATCATTCACCTAGGAAGATTATGGATATACAACAATCAATTACTGAGTGAAAAATAAAACATGCTCTGTTGCTTTTTAATTTTCTTTAAAAAAAACTGCAAAAAAGTGCGCTTTTTTATTTTGAACTTTCAGTATCTTGTTCCGGAAATCTTAAACTTGGCACAAGAATTTCTGGGGTAGACATAGAGTCTAATTTTCTGGCAAAAACTACATCTTCAGACTACTCATCAACCCTTCAATAACAAACATAGCCTGGATTTAGTGTCAATAAGTTAATTGGTAATTAAAACAAGGAGGTATATTGGTGTTATGTTGTCTCTAGATGGTGGTTATGTTGTCCTACAGTTGCCCTAGGTTACAGGTACCCTAGGTTACAGTGATCCCGGTAATAAAGTGATGGCATTCTGTTGTCATACAGTTGCCCTAGGTTACAGTGATCCCAGTAAACAAGGGATGGGGTTCTGTTGTCATACAGTTGCCCTAGGTTACAGTGATCCCGGTAAAAAAGTGATGGCGTTCTGTTGTCATACAGTTGCCCTAGGTTACAGTGATCCCGGTAAACAAGTGATGGCGTTCTGTTGTCATACAGTTGCCCTAGGTTACAGTGATCCCAGTAAACAAGTGATGGGGTTCTGTTGTCATACAGTTGCCCTAGGTTACAGTGATCCCGGTAAAAAAGTGATGGCGTTCTGTTGTCATACAGTTGCCCTAGGTTACAGTGATCCCGGTAAACAAGTGATGGCGTTCTGTTGTCATACAGTTGCCCTAGGTTACAGTGATCCCGGTAAACAAGTGATGGCGTTCTGTTGTCGTTCAGTTGCCCTAGGTTTACTTGAAATTATGATTCTATAAATAGGTAAGTTGGTTAGGGTGGTATAGAGTAAAGCATAATCTTGCAACAAGAGTATAAATACAGGATCTGTATAATTATTATATGAGTATGGTAAATGGACAACTGAGGAGAGTTCCACTGTATAAATCAAACGTAATATAAGGGTCAATGAACAAATGAATCACAAACATTAACACATTCATTAAGAAATTTCCAACAAAAAGAACTAAGAAATAGACATCATACCGGCTGACAGAATCACTTCACCTAACAAATAAACAATACCTATAATTATGTGATAAGTTCAGAAACAACAAAGAAATAGTCTTTCAACATTAAATCTTCATCACCATTTTCAGTGACAACCATTTGAACCCCAGCCAGAACATAACAAGTTAATAGTTCCATAGAACTGCTATCTTGGACAGTAATGATTCTAAATAACCTAATCAATGTTTAAAGTGACAATTATTAAAGTATTCTGAAATAAAAAACAGTTATATAACTAATGCAGATTATGTTCATACTAGTACAACAGGTTGGGAGTGTTGAGCAGATCAATGGAGAGTTTTGGAGTGCTGTGCTGCTCGTTGCAGATGTTTGGCATGTTGGGCTGTTCATTACAGAGGTTTTTGCAGAGGTTTGGGGTGTTGGGCTGTTCATTGCAGATGTTTGGAGTGTTGGTCTGCTCATTGCAGAGGTTTGGAGTGTTGGGCTGTTCATTGTAGAGGTTTGGAGAGTTGGTCTGCTCATTGCAGAGGTTTGGAGTGTTGGGCTGTTCATTGCAGATGTTTGGAGTGTTGGGCTGTTCATTGCAGAGGTTTGGTGTGTTGGTCTGCTCATTGCAGAGGTTTGGAGTGTTGGGCTGTTCATTGCAGATGTTTGGAGTGTTGGGCTGTTCATTGCAGAGGTTTGGTGTGTTGGTCTGCTCATTGCAGAGGTTTGGAGTGTTGGGCTGCTCATTGCAGATGTTTTGGAGTGTTGGGCTGCTCATTGCAGAGGTTTGGAGTGTTGGGCTGTTCATTGCAGATGTTTGGAGTGTTGGGCTGTTCATTGCAGAGGTTTGGTGTGTTGGTCTGTTCATTGCAGAGGTTTGGAGTGTTGGGCTGCTCATTGCAGATGTTTTGGAGTGTTGGTCTGCTCATTGCAGAGGTTTGGAGTGTTGGGCTGTTCATTGCAGATGTTTTGGAGTGTTTGGCTGTTGATTGCAGAGGTTTGGAGAGTTGGTCTGCTCATTGCAGAGGTTTGGAGTGTTGGGCTGTTGATTGCAGAGGTTTGGAGTGTTGGGCTGTTGATTGCAGAGGTTTGGAGAAGTTTGGAGAGTTAGGTTGTTGATTGCAGAGGTTTGGAGTGTTGGGATGTTGATTGCAGAGGTTTGGAGTGTTAGGATGTTCATTACAGAGGTTTATGCAGAGGTTTGGAGTGTTGGGCTGTTCATTGCAGAGGTTTGGAGTGTTAGGATGTTCATTACAGAGGTTTATGCAGAGGTTTGGAGTGTTGGTCTGTTCATTGCAGAGGTTTGGAGTGTTGGGCTGTTCATTGCAGAGGTTTGCAGTGTTGGGCTGTTCATTGCAGAGGTTTGGAGTGTTAGGCTGTTGATTGCAGAGGTTTGGAGTGTTGGGCTGTTGATTGCAGAGGTTTGGAGTGTTAGGCTGTTGATTGCAGAGGTTTGGAGTGTTGGGCTGTTGATTGCAGAGGTTTGGAGTGTTGTGCTGCACACTGCAGAGGTTTGCAGTGTTGGGCTGCTCATTGTAGAGGTTTGGAGTGTTAGGCTGTTCACTGCAGATGTTTGCAGTGTTGGGCTGCTCATTGTAGAGGTTTGGAGTGTTGGGCTGCTCATTGCAGAGGTTTGGAGTGTTGGGCTGCTCATTGCAGATGTTTGGCGTGTCGGGCTGCCATTGCAGAGCTTTTGGGACCAGATTACCGGATACACAACCTAATTCAAGACCAACATAACTCCCCCAAAATGTTTTTGTATTTATGTAAAGCACTGGGAAACATTGCTTTTGGCACTGACAATGTGCTAACTCCAGTATCTAACTAAATCAGGATCTGTTTACCTGAAGCCTAAGGGTAATGGTACAATTAACAGGAAAAAACGAAAACATCATTTCTGAACAAACAAATGTGTTTTGAGTATTTGGTGCCATCGTTCTATCAGATGTATATAGATTAATAAACCAATACCTTGAATAAGTCAGAACAGAAACTTTGTTACGCCTGGATTTAGTAAATTACAATAAACAGAATTTAGCAATACACTAACTGATCCTGCATTATATTTTCCAAGTAAATAAATTGATTCAGGCAAGGTCAAACTGGTATGGTTACACCAGACACAGACATTGGTTAACATCAGTCAGTAGCAGCAGACAGCCTAGGCAGCAGACGGAGCAGCAGACAGAGCGGCAAACCTTTATTGGCAGAACACAAGCCGGGGTTTATTGTCACTTCCTGTTGGTGTGAGGTATTGGATTGTGAAGTGGATATTTACAGCCCAGATCACATACAACTACTCTGACATGCGATCTGTATAAGATGCATTGTTAATTGCAATTAATGCAATCTGCAGCAGAATGGCTTGTAGTAAACAACATCATAGTCAACTTGTCTCTAGCACTTAATCAACCGCAATGAATTAGAATAATAGAGTAACTACAGACAACAGACCCATAATGAAATAGTCACAATTGCATTTCCCTTATTGCGATAGTCACTAAAACATCTTCACTTTCCCAGAATGCTGCATGCACTGAGATCACGAAATGCCTTATTACCCACAATACATCAACTATTGAAAACACTTAATATCCCATAATGCACCATAAAGTATACAGAAATGTTAAGATTACAGATACCAGTATAGAGGCTGTAACAATAAAATCTATCATGATGAGGTACTAGAACAGTACATTGCATCATTTTTCTACCTTCATGTCGCATTTAATTGGCAATCGTAATTAAAATGCAATTTTTTTATTTTAAAGAAACTCATTTGCTTGCGCATGTTCCCGGAAGGAAGTAAACAACATTAGTTAGAATTAAATGGAGGCGAAAAAATTTCTTCCATCATCTTATTGTTTTTCACCCGATTAAATATAAATGTTGCACTAGAAGTTCTTATATCAAGCTTCTATCTATTGATATTTGCTAAGTTTGTTCTGGGGGTGAACGACCTCGGTCATCTATTGATATTTGGTAAGTTTGTTCTGGGTGTGAATGACCTCTGTCTCGTTAATAATTTCAGCTATAAGTAGTGTATATATGACAGGAATCTTCCACTTGATGCCACTTGCTGGCTATCTCTTTGATGACAACATACTCCTTCACCTTGGAAATAGATGAGATATTAGTTGTCTGTGTGGCTATACTGTGAAGTCAGACATCAAAGGACATCAGTTAGGACTGAAAATGATTTATTCACGATATCAAATATGGAAGGATTTCCAATCTCAAAATCAAATATTCCATAGAGAAATACAATATAAGCAGACCATCAGATTTTTGTATCAGAAAATGAGGTAAAACCTGCTGTGAAAACGCTATAAACTGTCCCCCGATACTTTAAATGGAAATAAAAGTAAATCTCGCCTAATACCTGCATAGCACAAAAAACTGATTTAGAAGAGAATTTATAATTCTACCACATAAAGTCAAGCCTTTAAACTGCCTTTTATATATAACACCACATTAGTATTATGCATTAAATAAGTCTCCCATTGTGAGCTCCTATCACAATATTGTATGTATCGTATCCGTGGACTATGGAGAACAGGGTTAAGAAAAGCTGCAGGTATCAAAAGATAATATTAATTAGTCGTACAGGGAAGGCAGCACTCAACATTACTAGCCGAGCAGAGAAAACTTATAAGGCACAATGCCCAGCACACAGCCAAACGAGAAAATGATCCGCCCAAGTCCAACCAGTCAAAAAGCTGAATGAACTAAGTTTCAGCAATCAAAAAGTTAAATGCCCAAGCTGAATTTCCTTCTTCTTCTTCCTGTTTAGTACAGATCCCACTCAGGGGTGAAGGACCTAGTTTCAACAGTAAAACAGCTGAAATACCTAGATATATATTTTTGTGATCTGTAACAATGTCTAAGCTTCTTCATACCAACCATTTCTGACAAATACAGCTTCAGGTCTTGTACAGCTGTTTCTTGCTGAATGTCTCACATAAGGAGACAGCTAGAGACATTCACGGCAGCCTTATCTGGAATAAATCAGACCACTGCCTACGGCAAACATCTATGGCAAACATCACCGGAAGTTTTTGTCATCGTCTGGATTATAACTATCAATCAAAACATTACAATACTTTCTACAAAACATACAGGATGTCAGAATAAATATGCACACTTTATAATTACATATTCCAGACAGTCTGTATTTGGAGATAATGGTTTTGTATGGCTATGACTTATGGATGTAACTTTGCAGAATTCAACCATGCAGCATATCTTTGTTTCCATGACACTCGAATTCAATGAAAACATGATGTCAAAAAAAGTAAATTTTAATATTTAATGCTTTGCCAGTGCTTTGATTATGGGTAGTTTTTAAATGAAACATACTTGCATTTAGCATATGTCATTCAGTTTGAAACAAATTGAGCAAAACCTTTAAATATGCATGTACATGTACTTAAGTTAATAGCAAGCTCTAAAGGAGACCATCTCGTTTAATTTTTCTATTTATGTTTGGAACAAGCACTAATATTATATCAGTCTCTACCTCGAAGCCAGAGGTCATTGGTCAATAATGCAGGGATAAACCGAATGACCAATGAGCACGCAATGCACTACGACCATGTCAGTTGAATGCAAAAAATTATTTTTTTGTCAGTTTAATGCATTCAGCTTTACTCTTGATGTGTTTGGAGTTGATCAGTATAGAATGCATTCCTCTCCAAAATGTCTCCTCAAGGATTGTGGGTATATTCAAGGACAAAAATCAACATCTTCTCAAGGATTGTGGGTTATTCAAGGACAAAAATCAACATCTTCTAAGAATTGTGGGTTATTCAAGGACAAAAATCAACAAGTTTCAAGAAAAACCCTAGGCAAGTATTATCTGATTGGTAACTGAACATACAGTTCTCTAGTAAGACTCGGAGATCTAACTTGGTAATGATGAAACCCAATAAATGTACCATTTCCAAATAATCTTTCAGTTTGCTACTCAGAATAATGATTTCAAATGAGACAGTGCGAGACATAGCTTCTAGGTGTTGTCAAAAGTGCTGCTAATTCTCCCCGTACTCCTGTCAACACTTCTTATCTCATTTGTAGACTAAAAGCATGTCTAATAACCACCATTACATCCGATACAAGTCAAGAAAAAAACCGAGAATAAGCTGGGAACCAAGTAAATCTGAGTAAATCTACTCAATGCCTAATTTATGTATACAACTCTATATGCTTTGTATACAAGAGAAAGAACTTACTAGCACATAAGGACAGGATCGATGCAAGCTAAGAAATTGGCATTACTAAATTGTTTATTCCTTTACTGCAATTTTAAGCACGGAAAACAATGGGAGATAATCAAGAAATGAGAAAAGAAAAGTAATATCATCACAGGATGACAGCAGTATGTCACAGACAAATTAAATTTTCTAGTTATACTTCCGACCATTTCTATAATGAAACATCTAAAATAGGAAAGTAAAATGACTGGGCGAGAGCATGACCTTGAATTAAAGTTTTTAATCTAGATCACAATACTGAAGGTCTCTCTTGTTGTTACAAGGACAACACACTGGTGTCTGTACTTATAGTAGAAATTTGTCCAGACAGAACCAATGCCACTGCTTGCTTTTTGACCATGTCAGCCAATACCGGATGGACCTAGGTGGGTTACAATGTTGACAATAATTTTGTATGAAGTTTGATTAAAGTAGCTCAAATACTTTCAGAGTTATGTGCGACAGAAGCAAAATACAAATTAAGTTAGATTTTTTAAGAACTATAACTCTGTCAATCTTAATCATTTAAAGGGCCATAACTCTGTCAATTTTCATAATTTCAAGGGTCATAACTCTGCTTATAGTAGATGAATCTGGATCGAAATGCATAGGTGCACAACTAGACATGCTGACTGATATTCCTATGAAATTTGATAACTGCAATTTATACCTCATAACATTTTGTGAGGGATGGACGGACAGTAGCAAATCTATAATTGCCAACAAGTATTTGGAAGTTGGGGACTGAAAATGTACTCTAAAACAATACTGGTATTTTGTGTTGTGAATCCAACCAGACAGAATATTCAACAGAGATATTTTATTCATGACTTTTCCCAAGGAAGGAGAAAGCCCTCTGTTATATTTTCATTATACCTTGTCCCACATGACCATTTATGGTCATGAGACTGGGTTTTCAAAGAGTAAGGTTAAAACGGGAAAACAGTTTGATCCAAATTTACCGGAAACAGTTAATTCCAACACAAAAGTCACAAAAAATTCCACAATTTGCCATGGATTTTGTTAATTTCTGTGAAATTTTTATTAACTTTGTTAAATGACTTCTGGGATTTTCGTAATTTAATTTGAGCAAATTAAACCTTTTTGCAATTTGGAAAATGGCCACAAAATGTCCATAAAAGGACTGAAAAACTGAAATATTTCCTACATTCTAAAATTCATTAAGAGAGATAAGAAAATATATCCATTCAAGATTATGACAAATGAAATCTATTTGTTTCAAGAACTAATATGATCGTTGAAACAGTCATATATTCCAAATGACACCTTTGGGAATGAGACAATTTAATACAGAGAATGTCACATTCTAGCTGGAGAATGAAGTATCAATGAATTGTACACAACAGGGGGAAATAGTAGTTATCATCAGTATAAGATATGCATCTTCAATCAGTATAACTTATTTTGATTATAGTTTTATATTTCACATGTGACTCTTCAACAAACAATATCTTTGCACAGTTGATTAGTTCACTATAAGCGACACACTGTAATCCAGCCCTTACACTTGTTGTGCACATCTGTCTACTCTAAACATGATACACCATCACCATACCCAGCTTCAATCAAGCGAACCAGTCCGTCTCAAACCTGATACAATATGACCATACTCAGCTTCAATCAAGTGAACCAGTCCGTCTCAAACCTGATACAATATGACCATACTCGGCTTCAATCAAGCAAACCAGTCCAGCTCCAACCTGATACAATATGACCATACTCAGCTTCAATCAAGCGAACCAGTCCGGCTCCAACCTGATACAATATGACCATACTCAGCTTCAATCAAGCAAACCAGTCCAGCTCCAACCTGATACAATATGACCATACTCAGCTTCAATCAAGCAAACCAGTCCATCTCAGATGTCAAGTACGTAATCTTCTCTAAAATCCTATTCAATATTCTTGCAGACAATCAAGTACAACATATGTCAGACTCAGTGACACAAGTTGGGCTTACGGAACCTGTCTACAATAGTAAGGTTGCCACCTTAAAGAACCTGTCTACCGATGTAAATTTGCCACCAAATCTGTGATGTATCTGTATCCATAGTAACAATAACAACAACAACAACAACATCACAAACCATGAACCTAGGATAGACATTTTAATAGCCAGAAAATAACCCAAAAAGAATCAATCAGTATCATGTTTCACATATAATGATGATAAAAGCTATTAAAACATGGATTCAAATAATAAGGAAGAAGTCTTGATGGTTGTATAAAACCTCCGCCATGATAAAACAAGCTAGAACAATAGTACTTGATGTACAACATTTCAAAGACAAGCATTATAGAGAAGAAGCAATAAAATGGAGAATACAGTAACATGAACCTGTAATAGAGCACTGAGGAGAACAAAGTTTCATTAAGGAAATACATATCATGTGTAATTTGCTGTACTATGAGAGAGCAATACAGACCAAAAATGTATCAAATTTCAACCATTTGTTTATTGTATTAATACATATATTTCTGAGGAAACATGAAAGAGGGAAAAGTTGAGGGCGTGGTGGAAGGAGGGGAACTTGAAGTTCTATCACCTTTGAAGATTTGGTAGATGCTACCACGAATGTTACATTGACATAGGTGGCAGATAGATAACATACAGGGCCTGCTGTTTCATCCTGACACAATGAATTTGTGGAAGTAATGTTAGCTGTTAAGAATGTAAACAGCGCCACAAGTCATGAAAGTAACAATTTAACTGGGATCTTGGAACGTGGCTGGAATGTTGCTGAGGGGAGGAAATTAATTATAGAGAAGAATTCATGAAACATGAAATCATTATGAAGCAATCTTGAGTGTTTATTTTGAGAACATTACAAGATAATGAACGCCTTTGAGTGTGACAAGATATAATTATCTATGTGCTACATATAACATATCATACATACATAAACATACATGGTCCTCTCATGTCTCATCAACATGTATCTCAATAGTTTATACGAAATATTCACTTCCAAATTTTGGAGCATAAAATCCTGGAAGCACAGTCTCTGAAATTTTAAGTTCCTGCTCAAAAGCATTAAGTCCTGGGGTAGTATTCAATATTGATCTTACTTGACTTAAGGATAAGGACAACCAATCAGATCACACCATATTAAACTCTTGGTCAGTAACAGGCGATATGATCGGCTATCCTTGTTCTCCAATTAAACAAGATCAAAATTGAATACCAACCCTGGAAATGGCTGTCGGTAAAAGCTAATTGTCCTTTTTACAAACCAAATACTAACTTTTGATAAGTTTTCAGAACAATAATATTTGCTTGCTGGGCTAATAAGAGAAAGCAATTATCAGTACATATAATGGCTAGAGGTTTGAAGAAATCCCAGCACAAATGTTCTGCTATTCTAGTGTCACAGTATGAAAATATGAAAAAATTCTAAAGGAACATTCATAACAAGAGCAATCACTTAAATCACCAACAATTCAAAAGACTTTTATTGTCTGGGAGACCCTCTCAAACCAGATTATGTGAATCGCAAATTCATCATGCAGGGTCATGACAATGTATTCCAAAATTTGTGATTAATTTCATATCTCAAATTACAGAGTTCAATGATTTCACTTGGCTATCAATTCTTGTCAATGGGTGCAGGCAATACATGTTGAAGTGTTCCAAAGATAGCAGATCTAAGCCAATTTTTCAACTGAATTAATTTTCTGAAGTCTGTTAGGCACTCAATCATTGAATAGAGTCTGCATGGAATAAACAAGTGTGTGGGACACACAGCATTGTAGAATGTGTATAAAGACAAATGTTTGACTCTAACAAACACTTTGACACAGACTAGCTGTCATATTCAGATTTAAAGAAAAGTGAAACAATTGCAGTCATCATAACAACAATGTACTCTTTTATAGTAATGAACTTTAACATCTGATGGGTCACAAATTACTGGTCACTTTAAGAGTCAGTATGATGACCTATTTGCACTGAGAATGTGATTGCTGAAGTACATGGGTGAAAGTTAAGACATTCTGAAAAACCTGAAATCATAAAAAAATTACCAATAGGAAAAATTAAGAAAATTATACTTTTTTGGTTCACTCAAAAACCTTATGTTCAGGCAGATGACTGAAAAATTTCAGCCACGAAAGTGTTTAGAATAGTTTGCTGAACGAATGTCAACAAAGCTGAGCGATGCTTTTTTTAAATTTGGAATTGTTAAAGAGAAATCCGATGTTCTCACAATTCAGACACGATATGGTCCTGGTAATAAACATCTTTTTTAATCAATATTGAAAACAACTGAGGTAATTATAACATAATCTAATTTTAAATGTCAAGAAAATGTTAATATTTTGACACTAGGCGGACATAAATCATTTCACTCGTAATCATATTACGCTCATAACCCCTTCACAAAACATGGTACCCTGGGGATACTTATTTTCCACATTACATTTGGTTATCTTGCAAATATTTTCACTTTTTCTTTACAACTACTAAGTCATTGATTCACGTGTGACAAGTTGAAATTTTAAATATTTGAAGAAATCTTGAAAATCTGTACAAATCTAGGAAGATCTTATCCCAGAGAGACTACAAAAATTCATAATTTTTAATTCCCAACGAATAAATATGTCTTCAACAAATATTAATTAGTTGTCTGCTATTGTCTGAGTATCTGTCAGCAATATTTTTTTTCATTTAGAGCAATAACTTTATCAAAAACAGTAACTCTGCTGAAACATTAACAAGAGCAATAACTTTAATGAAACATTAACAAGAGCAATAACTCTAATGAAACATTAACAAGAGCAATAACTTCAATGAAACATTAACAAGAGCAATAACTCTAATGAAACATTAACAAGAGCAATAACTCTAATGAAACATTAACAAAAGCAATAACTTTAATGAAACATTAACAAGAGCAATAACTCTAATGAAACATTAACAAGAGCAATAACTCTAATGAAACATTAACAAGAGCAATAACTCTAATGAAACATTAACAAGAGCAATAACTCTAATGAAACATTAACAAGAGCAATAACTCTAATGAAACATTAACAAAAGCAATAACTTTAATGAAACATTAACAAGAGCAATAACTCTAATGAAACATTAACAAGAGCAATAACTCTAATGAAACATTAACAAGAGCAATAACTCTAATGAAACATTAACAAGAGCAATAACTTCAATGAAACATTAACAAGAGCAATAACTCTAATGAAACATTAACAAGAGCAATAACTCTAATGAAACATTAACAAGAGCAATAACTCTAATGAAACATTAACAAAAGCAATAACTTTAATGAAACATTAACAAGAGCAATAACTCTAATGAAACATTAACAAGAGCAAGGACTCTGCTGAAAACTTTAACAAGAGCAATAACTCTGCTGAAACTTAAACAAGAGCAATAACTCTGCTGAAACTTAAACAAGAGCAATAACTCTGCTGAAACATTAACAAGAGCAATAACTCTGCTGAAAACTTTAGCTGAAAACTTTAACAAGAGCAATGAATCTGCTGAAAACTTTAACAAGAGCAATGACTCTGCTGAAAACCTAAAAAGAGCTATAATAACTTAAACTTCTAACAGAAGGGATAATACATAATACCATGGTAAAGTTTAAGCAATAATGTAAAGTAAAGAATGATTTGCCCTTCTATTGAAGAATTTTTAAGCTTCATTTTCTTGACAGAAATATTTTTACAAACAACTTTATCCAGGGATATCAGAGATAATTGGAAAATGTCTTTCTTCTGACATATAGCTTGTTGATTCCTCATCAAACAAATAAATCTAGTCATTGTATTTATGAGAGTTGACAAGAATGCCAAACAACAAATACTAATAAACAATAAGACATATAAGAACTGCCTAAATCACAATACCAGTGACCATCAATTCCCATCTTGTGCACCAAATGACATATAACATTTGAACTCCATTAAAAAAATAAAACATATGTTGTTTTAAAAGCAGCACCACTTGCCTTTTTCATTCACAATTTATGTGGTACCTGAGGTAAACAATTTATAATATCATTAATTCATGAGGATCACAGTAGCCTCGATGTTATTGTGTTCATGTTACATAAATGCAAAATTGAGAATATAATTCAAAACAAATTGAAACCAAATTTTTGATCCATGGGGCAAGCTCAACAAAAACGGCATACAATTAAATAATGTAACAATGACTGCACAGAGTTTCAATAATGTCATTTCAGCACAAAACAGGAATATGCTTTTCAAGAACTTTTTGTCAACAGCATTGATTTCAATGAACTTGTTTCAATATGCACACCACTTGGGTAGCTGAGTATGTTGAATGTCACTATGAAAGAGGACTTCCTTTAATACTTAAACATGTAATCATCCATGAAAACAGAGAAATAATGCACACAGTAGAAAAGAATAAGAGAGACTACTGCAACCCAACTAATAATTTTGTGCGATTTAAATTCGCAGAATTCGCAAGTGGTTTGAATTCGCAAAATTAAATATCCATGAAGATGTTCTAAACATGATAAACACAAACATGCCTCATTTACAGAAGACTTAGAATGCAAACATTCGTAGCCCAGAATATGACGACAATCGGAAAAACGCTAAAATTTGTATACGCGAAATTAAGTTGGTTTACTGCGAGTATGTTGTAACAGAGTGTGTGTCACAGTGAGCAGCTGAAGATTTCATTGACTGAAGCAGAAACATTGTATCTCAGCAAGTATCTCAGCAAGACCTTTCAGCCGAGGCAATTTGAATATGCTGTGACTGGCTACAATCATTGATATGCGAGTGTTATGGATATATCTATACTTTTTTTAAATATTATAGTTGCTGAATCAGCATGAGAATGGAATATAATGTAACATAAAACCAATGTCTCTCAATGTTTAAATGTCACATGAGATGTGTTTCTTGACACAAAGCTTTTACACACGCATTAATAGTTAACATGTTGATGCTTGATAAATGATATAATGCAAGCCAATGACCCATTGTGTTACATGCTAGTTTTTTCACATACAGTAAAAAGTGCCAACTAGACACTATAATAATAAGTACCATGTTTAATACATACTAAACAATACCAAAGGGTATGTTCACGATGTCTAGGATACAGCTATAACTTTATATTACTGGGAACCAATCACCAACCTTTCAGACAACAGGGTAATTAAGTATTCTCACAACATGACAAAGCTTTCAGTAACCTGACGAACAAACAGGTTTTCTATGTTTCCAGTCCTTGAAATCCTGGTGTAAATATTTGGTAGCAACACAAAGATTTCATTGAAAGTTTTACCATGTAAGTCTGCATGTTACATCTGACCCTTCTGGTGCCTGACTGGAATAATGTGTGTGTACATCTAAGCTACCAGACATTCATTATAAGAGAGGTGTTAAGCATGTCTAATATGATGTCCATAGATACAAACAGAGAAGCACTCCCTAGCAACAAATACGAACAGTTCATGTAAGGATGACTTGAAATTGTTTTAAAAACTTCAAGTTCAATATGACTGTGTGTGAGCATCATACCGACACCTCCAGGTGTACCCAAGTGTACCAATCATTGCAGTCTAGTTCTGTTCTGCAGTCTAGGTTTGCTTTCATCACGTAATATGAGAAGGGTGCAGCTTGCATGACATTGATCACATTAATTTTACTGTTTGTACTTTAATACAGATACATATCGTTCGACCACTATATTATCTGTAACCGTGGCAACCTGATTTTATTGCATCATAGACCTTCCAGACAAATTGCACTGAAATAAATTGTCTGACTTGATGTTCGGTTTTTTATTTATAAATGATGAGATAGGACAGAAAATGACAAACCATATGTGTTAGTTTTCTTACGACTGATCTAGGTTTATGTATAAAATAATAGGACCCTAGTGGATATGTAGGACTCTTAATACTGCCAACCTATTTACTTTCGGGAATACTAACTTTCGTGTTTTGCTTATCGTCAGCATATATGCAACTACAAATTTTCGCATTTTTAAGTTTCCCGTAATGTCAATATTAATGCTTTTAACACTTTTGCGACGACTTAATTTCGTGAAATTCTATCACTTGCGAACTTGAAATAATTTCTTGGTTTACAGTAGATGTACTCTATCCATGTCTAACCATATCCAAGCTATTATCACATTATAACAAAGCAGTCACTGATGACACATGCATAATGTTTTATAGTTTTATATTGTAACATGAAGAGTTTAGTGATAGATGTGTGTTTTATGAATACTGAAATACATGGCTGAATTATTATCTACACTTGTATAAAATACATCAAAATCATCCTTGCCCACAATGCTTCAGCCAAAATGAGAGTAATATTGCTATGTCTGCATCCTTTGTCACCAGAGAATAGTAATTTCTCTAATTTCAACGTTTTCTCTCAATTTATGAACCTGACATCTGAACTTATTCAAAGAATGCAATACATTTTATTCAGAACAATGGAACAGCAGCATGGAACTTTTCCTGCATGGTTTAAACGCTATCATACAGTCATGTAGCACATGTAAGAATGGGACAGTTCAAGAAATATAGTTATTGATGTCACCAGCTTTTTGGCATGAAAGGTTAGGTCACTGGCTTAAATTTGTGATTTCTGACGTCGTTTTGACTCGGTTATTTTAGTAACGAGATCTTTGAGATCAACATGTCTTAAGCTCTTCGCAAGTTTCTAGACTCATTTAAGAAATTTTGATCTCCAAAGACATATATATATACATCTAAGAATGCTACATAATACTTTTGTCTGAAAGTCAAATATTGTGTAACAAAGTTTAAGATGTATCAAGCATAAGTACTAAAGTACAAATCGCTGGCTTAGAATTAGAAGGTCGTAAGAACAAAATAAATGTTTTGAGAAAACAAGAAAAAACATTCTGGAAACTTCTCTTTACTTATGGAACAACAAGCTTTTTAAACTTCAGTTTGGTCAACATGACCACTTCCGATTTTCATGAAACTAGGCTCATAAGAAGCGCCTTGAGATGCAGATTTCAAATATGCATGAGTCTTATAAGGTCGTAAGTACTTACGACCTTCTGAATCTAAGCCAGTGTAATGTTCTACCAGAAATTATCAGTGAATATCTAGTTTTATTATGTGCATAAAGTAATAAAACTGAGTGTTATCACCTTGTTATGACAACAATTTACAATCAATGTTAATATAGTAGCATGAATAATTGCGCAATATGGCGGAATAGAGTAACAATTAGAACATTAACATGGATATAATTAACAACTGTAATATTAATTGCTGAGAATATATGCATACTAATTTGCAAGACATTTCCAGGAGACACAATAAACAAAATAAATGCATTTTTTACAATGTTTTAATGAAGCCGAAAGCGGTTTGCTTATTGAATAATAAAAGTATATGGCAATAGATAATTATGTTCTAGAGAGTGATGTACTGCTGAGAAGATGGAAAGAGACTAGTGGTGTTATGCTATCTATGTGCAAAAGATATGACTCTACAAGTATTTAGTTTTACGACACATTACACTGACAGTTTACAATGAAATCATGATCAATGCCACTCATTTGTATGCTGGTAGTTATATGTGGGCAATAAAAAACTATATACACCAGAAAATAATGGAAGTATTAGAGGTAGATATTGTATTGGGTGCCAGGAAAAGTATAAAAGTGACACACCTCACCGAAAATAGAAAAGTAATTCTAATAATGCTATAAATGATCAAATGTGAATCACTTTTGCTAAAGTGTCAGTACAAAAAATCCCAACAAACAGATAGACAAGGACTGAAACCTCCCAGCGTGATAGACAGACTGAAACCTCCCTATGTGATTGACACGACTAAAACCTCCCTGTGTGATAGATTGACCAAAACCTCCCTGCATGATAGACAGACTGAAACCTCCCTGCGTGATAGACAGACTGAAACCTCCCTGCATGATAGACAGACTGAAACCTCCCTGCATGATAGACAGACTGAAACCTCCCTGCATGATAGACAGACTGAAACCTCCTTGCATGATAGACAGACTGAAACCTCCCTGCGTGATAGACAGACTGAAACCTCCTTACGTGATAGACAAGACTGAACTGAACCTTCCAGCATGATAGGTGAATAAAACATTGGTTAGAAGCGAACCACGAACTATACATTTTCCATCAATATATAAAGATGAACAAAAAGCCAAACTTGGCAAAAGCTTCCAGACAAATGCTCATGAAATATACAAGCACATTTTTCATATATTCTCATTCGATTAGTCTGAATAGAACATGATCTAGTGACAAATTTACATGGCTTTACTGTCTAAAAGGCAGTCTTCTCTACAGCTTATTGGGTGTTATGTAATAAGGAACTGAAAGAGTAGCCAAGGAGCAGCTGATATCTGTATTCTAATGACTAGATATTAACTTGAAGAAGACACCAGCCACTTAATATGTATATGTCTATCCCTCAGACATGACCAGTATAACATTTGTCATTCCTCGTCAAATAGTGATAACACAGATGATAATAATAACCATAATATAACTGTGTATAATTAAAAGAATACGATAAGCATGGCAACCATCTTACACGACAGACCTTATATAGAATATACAACACATTTTAACACTTATCAATTTACAAATACAGTGTGGACATACCATGTGGTATGTGATGTAATTTTTTAAATAAGTTAATACAATTTACATAAATCAAGCTTGATCACAGCTACCAGTACGTGGGCTTCTAACCAGTATTCAGGGACTGTCAAGATCCCGCTTGCAAGATTTAACTTTGCCCGTCGTTGCCGTGGATTCGAACCAGTGACCTTGGCGATGAAAGAAACAGCAATCTGCATCTTATACTTTATGTGAATTTATCTTATTAGCAGTACATAATTCAACACCATTTATAGACAGTGCAAGTACTAATATGTTTTACCTGCAAAAACATATTACGATAGTTCCCGTCACTTGGTCGGGGTTTCCATTGAAAATAAAGTTGTTGTATGACAATTAAGAATGACAGATTATTAGAAAGATAAGGGCAAGAAAGTATAGAAAGGAGAAAGTAAACTATGATGTCACACAATGTATGATGTCACACAATGTTTACCTTCAGCGGTCTGTAAGCTGACGAGTTCGCTGTATTCACTCTCCCCCGCATGATTCTGACTTCGTACCCGAGCATTGTAGATACTGTTAAAATGAAGGCCATCCACTGTACACATCATTTCTGGGCCAATGTATACAACCTGCAATACAAATATCACATACATAAAGTAATGGTTTCTGACTTAAAGCAATGGTTTCTGACTTAAAGCATTACAGCAATAATTTCTGACTTCAAGCATTACAGCAATAATTTCTGACTTCAAGCATTACAGCAATGGTTTATGACTTCAAGCATTACAGCAATGGTTTCTGACTTAAAGCATTACAGCAATGGTTTATGACTTCAAGCATTACAGCAATGGTTTCTGACTTCAAGCAATGGTTTCTGGCTTAAAGCAATGGTTTCTGACTTAAAGCAATGGTTTATGGCTTAAAGCAATGGTTTCTGACTTAAAGCAATGGTTTCTGACTTAAAGCATTACAACAATGGTTTATGACTTAAAGCATTACAGCAATAATTTCTGACTTCAAGCATTACAGCAATGGTTTCTGACTTAAAGCATTACAGCAATAATTTCTGACTTCAAGCATTACAGCAATGGTTTATGACTTCAAGCATTACAGCAATGGTTTCTGACTTAAAGCATTACAGCAATAATTTCTGACTTCAAGCATTACAGCAATGGTTTATGACTTCAAGCATTACAGCAATGGTTTCTGACTTCAAGCAATGGTTTCTGGCTTAAAGCAATGGTTTCTGACTTAAAGCAATGGTTTATGGCTTAAAGCAATGGTTTCTGACTTAAAGCAATGGTTTCTGACTTAAAGCATTACAACAATGGTTTATGACTTCAAGCATTACAGCAATGGTTTATGGCTTAAAGCAATGGTTTCTGGCTTAAAGCAATGGTTTCTGGCTTAAAGCAATGGTTTCTGGCTTAAAGCATGAGGGTTTCTAGCTTTAAGTACTTTCAAACTTCAAGCAGAGATTAGCACTCAAGGCAACAGTAACCAGACTGTAGTAATTCTATAATTCTATAACCTATGTTCTTTTAGAAAAGCTAATCTTCAAACCAGACCAATAAATCCTCATTTTCTCACATGACAATTCCTTGAATTCTGTTGTAAACTAATTAAATTGATCTATATTTTGATATGATATTTATGACAATACCGATGCATAATGGCAATGGCATTACGTAAGTTTTCAGAATTTTCTTCACTGACTTACAATTATACCTATCAAATGCTTCTGTAAGAAGTTTATATAGTTTTCATCTTGCTATGATGGAACTGGTAAGCAGCGTAACCTTCAGAGGGAACTCAGGATACACGTCATCTCTGAGTTCCGTCCGAGGATAATGCTGATTTTTAGTTTCATCATAGCAATAATATGAAAACTGTACAAACATCTAACGTAACTCTGAGAAGCGGTGTGTATAGAGATTAAACAACTATGCTGAAAATAATCTTTAAAGGCTAAAACACCCGAAATGTCTATCATCCTATATACTAGTAAATGATTCATTCAATTATGAAGATTGACTAGTTCTGATTTGTTTGAATAATTTTATTCTGTTAACCAACCAATTTTCACTTGTCTGGTTGAGATTGATGATATGATTGACATTGTTTTAAATTTACGAGCGTATAATTGTGGCGAGACTGGTTCCATCAGGTGCTTAAAGCATGATGATATTTCATTAAGCTCATCTAGTGAGTCATTCTTCACACTTCACATAATTCATGAAAAACAATTTGTCATCAAACAAAGGGTCGCGGTCATCACAGGAAATTATGGGTAATGTATTAGTCAAGCATCTTTCTTAGGCGAACACAAAAGTGACACAGACACTATCAATCGTGAGACGTTTTTGGAGACAAGTCATTGCTATAGCAACACAGCTCTAAATCCACACTCAAGCAGCGGAATGATAGGGCTGGATTCCTTTAAACTATTGACAATTGTAGAGACAGCTTTGGGACGTGGGGACCCTTAATCATGTTTGCCTATCAATTTAAAATGGATTTTCACTCAGTAACCCAAGGGATCGGAATTCCCTAAAATGAGTCAGTAGTATTCATCTAATGGTTTTCTAGAAAATTAATACAGAATTAGACTTGGAGGATCAACTGGTGTTACATGTAACACGTTGAGTGACTGTGTGGTTTATGTCAACAGACATTGATACTACAACATTGGAGGAATTACATCTATAATTCAAGCTCTTGAAAATGTTAGACATTTAAATGTGTCAAATATTTTAAATTTACAAATATAACACATTGATGAAGGGAATGAACCACATGTAGCTATTCACACTTTCTTGGAATCTGACTGTTCTGTTGAAAAGTTTCCGGGAAACATGACCAGTGATTGGCCATTTTTGTAGGAAAAATCTTCCAGTAACTATAGAGAATGTTTGTACTAAAGAGATTAAGGAGGGAAATACAATCTTTCATACTGTTTCCTTCAATTATGTTTTAATTAAGTCTACCGTCTAGCCACTAATGACCATTTTTTGCTCCAAGAACCTAGCACAAAAGACAAACAATACAAACCGCAGTCACAACATCTATAAACTGCTTCCATTCATTGGCAATAAGCAAGCAAAAACTTTCAAATATCCGTAAATATTAAGTCTACCTACTGTATGAGGCAATTTGAGACATAGAAAATGTGCTCAGTCTTACAGAAAATAAGCTTATATACAAATGTACTTAGTGCAGACATTACACTAGCAATTTAGCTTGCAACTTTGTCAGCCTATATCATGCAATTCCACCATAAACTAGGACTTTTGTTGGTAAAATAGTGATAAATAGCAAGCTATTAATGCAGCTCAGAACATCATCAAATAGAATTTCCTGTGAAGTATAGTGTATGTATATTGATTTTTAAAGCATTAGTGTTTTAAGCATTAATCAAATCTAAGTGTGATTATCACCTTAAGTACAACATATTTCACAGATAAGAACAAGTTAAGACATATAATGCATTTTCAAAGCTCTTATTATTCCACCGTATTTCTTGCAGGTTCCTCGGTTTGAATTACCAATACAGCACTCCTTAGATCAAATTGCTTCATCCAACTGTGAGGCAGTAGACTAAGTGTGAGGCAGTAGACTAAGTGTGAGACAGTAGACTAAGTGTGAGGCAGTAGACTAAGTGTGAGGCAGTAGACTAAGTGTGAGGCAGTAGACTAAGTGTGAGGCAGTAGACTAAGTGTGAGACAGTAGACTAAGTGTGAGGCAGTAGACTAAGTGTGAGACAGTAGACTTAGTGTGAGGCGGTAGACAAAGTGTGAGGCTGTAGACTAAGTGTGAGGCAGTAGATAAATAGTTAAGGTTGAAAGTACCTTAAGATCATACCAACACACCAGGAATGTTGATTAGACTCAAGTTTAGTTAATTTCTTATCAATTTATTTTACGTCATTTGAGAAACCAGTTAAATCACTGTCTACAGGAATCATACTTGATGGCATCCATAATCACAAGGGTGTAGAGAAGCCAGTTTGTAAATTAGATGCTGATGAGGAAAGACTGGCAGGGTTTTATTGTCTTTGGTATGAAACCGTTTGTGAGCATCGACCCTGACCTCCCATACTGTCAGCGATTGTTCTACCACAGGTTCCAGAGGTGGTGTTCAAACAGGGAGTTAACTGTGTTAACTTGAGCACAAATTCTTTAAACAACTAACATATGAGGCTAGAACAAATAAAATCAACAAAATACTAAAATCATTTGTATGGAGATTGAGAGATGGAATAATGATTATCAATTTGTGACTAATTAAAACTTTCTTTTTCGTGCTAAGATTTTTTGTCGCGGTTCCATTAGTTCCTTTCTTATAAACTACTTTTTATCTCTGTGACCTATTAAAATATTCAACAAGTTCATTAATACAAATGAAGAACATTAAGGTACTATCCAATCTAAATATCGTTTTTTGTTTCCGAGCAATTTTAAAAGCTTAGAGACATAAAAACCACATACATCATCTTTAGAAGCACCTCATAAAATAGAAAGTAGTGTAGCTACATTGTTCACTGATATATCTCGAAGGTTCCCCGATATTTCTCCAGGGCATTCTATTAAATACATGAAACCCTGATATTTCATGAGTTAGATTATTGGAATGGGAAAATCGGCTTCAATTGTATATTTGATATATTTATGATTGATCACCACCGTACAGACAACAGTCTCCTAGATCTATTTATAGATAAAAATATATACATTTGGTGACTGTGTGATTAGTGACAGGTTTAATTAAGGAGGCAGAAAGCAAACAGATGCCGACTGATATATTGACCCAATCTTACACAAGGTTAGCACTTATTGATAACTTCAAGAGAGCCGACAAAGCTTCACCAAGCATCTGAGTATATAGATTATACAGCAGAATCACCAGTTATTATCATCAGTGGTCATTAATGTACTATTGTCCGATACTACTTCCAACATGTACTCCTCCATCAGCTGGAGAAATAAGTCCTTGACTTGTCACATAGTGTAGTAACATTGCTTTTTCCTCCAGGAAATGGGGAAAACCAATTAAATCCGAGTGACAAGATGCCTGGTGATTGCGATCAGTATCAACCAGAAGCTTGATATCATTTTTATGCTTGATTGGTTTTACATCACTTATTCTGTTTGTTCCTTGAGATATCTTACCCCATCATAATTATAGAAAGTTGACCACTGACTGACCAAGCTGACCACTGACTAGTGGTCTGACCAAGCTGACCACTGACTGACCAATCAGATAGATTTCATCAGGAAATACTATAGAAACACATTAGAAGATACATAAACATATAAAGCAGCTGCAGATCCAGGTCTTCGTAACAAACGTTCAAGAACCATATATAGCATGGACACTTTCAGACAGTTAATTGAAATGTGACCAATGGTTCATAAGAACAAACAAGGACAAACTTTATGCAACTAATATATTATGACGATGAGACATCAATTAAGACAAAAGACCAGCACAAAAACAACATGTCTCCATCACTAAATATGGGAGATATACCCTGGTATATGAACAGGGATATGTTGTGCAGTCATTCAGACAAAATACCGACAGAACCATTGGTCGGGGGGGGGGGTCTTACAAATAAAGCAAGATTTAACAGGGAAATATCATACTGCCAAATAACCATTCTTTGACATTTTATTCCAAAAAAAAAAGATATTTATAACTTTCATAAATGTATAGTTTTATTGGATAATATATTTTGCAAACTGTCTGGCATTAAATGCCACTGACATTATGAACAGGGTTCCTTACTTACGCTCAGCAATAGTTATGCACAAAATGTCATAATCTGAACCTGTCCATTATAGACTATAAGGTAATTAACAAAGCCATATCGTGTAAGAGGTGAATCTGTGCATTATAGACTATAAGGTAATTAACAAAGCCCTATCGTGTAAGAGGTGAATCTGTGCTTTTTTAGACTATAAGGTAATTAACAAAGCCCTATCATGTTAGAGGTGAACCTGTGCATTATAGACTATAAGGTAATTAACAAAGCCCTATCATGTTTGAGGTGAATCTGTGCATTGTAGACTATAAGGTAATTAATTAAGCCCTATCATGTTAGAGGTGAATCTGTGCATTATAGACTATAAGGTAATTAACAAAGCCCTATCATGTAAGAGGTGAACCTGTGCATTATAGACTATAAGGTAATTAACAAAGCCCTATCATGTTTGAGGTGAATCTGTGCATTATAGACTATAAGGTAATTAACAAAGCCCTATCGTGTAAGAGGTGAATCTGTGCATTGTAGACTATAAGGTAATTAACAAAGCCCTATCATGTTAGAGGTGAATCTGTGCATTATAGACTATAAGGTAATTAACAAAGCCCTATCATGTAAGAGGTGAACCTGTGCATTATAGACTATAAGGTAATTAACAAAGCCCTATCATGTTTGAGGTGAATCTGTGCATTATAGACTATAAGGTAATTAACAAAGCCCTATCGTGTAAGAGGTGAATCTGTGATTTTTTAGACTATAAGGTAATTAACAAAGCCCTATCATGTTAGAGGTGAACCTGTGCATTATAGACTATAAGGTAATTAACAAAGCCCTATCGTGTAAGAGGTGAATCTGTGCATTATAGACTATAAGGTAATTAACAAAGCCCTATCATGTTAGAGGTGAATCTGTGCATTATAGACTATAAGGTAATTAACAAAACCCTATCATGTGAGAGGTGAACCTGTGCATTATAGACTATAAGGTAATTAACAAAGCCCTATCATGTTAGAGGTGAATATGTAGTTGTTAATTAAAGCTAAACAAACAACTCTTAAGAATGGGGACACACAGCTAGCTAGGCAGCATTATATATTTGAAGTTTTAAGCAGAGATGATTACACTGATTTTTTTCACCATTTCATCAGCATATGGCTGCAGCAAATGTAAACATCTATAATACTGTATGTACAACAGCATTGTAAAAAAAACAAGAAACAGGGATAAGAGTACCAGCATTAAGATGTCAATCAAACTATTGGTGAAAAAATGTCAAGTTCGGTCGACATTTTGTTTTTCTACAATGGCGCCATTTTTTTGTTGCCTGCCCTGATGTAATCACCACTAATTTGTCCCCTGCTACCAACATAAGGCTGCAATTTTCAGCTATAAAGTTCGTTACTTTCATTATTCGAGCAACAATTCCGGAGAGACGGGTATCAAATTAGCGTAATCTTGTCTATAACCATAGTGACAATATTGCATCTACTAGAAACTTTTTAGTAAGACATTTTAACGCTATGTAGACTAATCTTTGACCCCGGGAGGATCGCCAGGATTAACCAGCCGTATATATATCAGAGTTCAAAACTGACATAAACAGATAACTGGTAACAACCAATACAACATTATGAAGTCCATGCTTAGGTATGTGGCGTAGTAAATCAGGACTGTGTAGTCTGGATTCCATTCTAGAGGAATACACTAATGGTGTGGTGGATAAGGTCTCAAGAACTTTCAACTGGTTTGGAACCACAAAGGTCAAGGTCAAAACAACTGAGGTCAAAATCACTAAGGTTATATTTAAGCCACTAAGGTCAAAACAAATGGGGTCAAAGCTACTTAGGTAAAAACCACTAAGGTCATATTTTAGTCACTAAGGTCAATTAACAACTGGGGTCAAGGCTACTTAGGTAAAAACCACTAAGGTCAAAACAACTGGGGTCAAAGCTATACTTAGGTAAAACCACTAAGGTCATATTTAAGTCTACTGGAGTCAAAGGTACTTCGGTAAAAACCACTAAGATCATATTTAAGTCACTAAGGTCATAACAACTGGGGTCAAAGCTACTTAGGTAAAAATCACTAAGGTCATATTTAAGTCACTAAGGTCAAAACACAACAGAGCTGAATTTTCCAGCAAAGGACTCTAGTTTTGACAAAAGGTGTTTTTCAAGAGCATAGAGAAAATCTTACCCTGAAATCTCCACCATTACCATCGTCAAGTTCTAATGTGTATGCATCTACTACACTTCCTGGATACGATTGCCATGCAATAGTGACACTGTTGTTCTCAGCACTACATTCTTCAGGTAAGATAGTTGGTTGTCCAGGGGCTGAAAATGTAACTAATCACATTACAACAAGATTACTATGGCAAGTTTCATAGGTGCAAGTTAAAAATTCTGAAAAACCTGAAATTCTGAAAAAAAGTCAATATATATAGTGCAACAAAAGAAAATCGACTTTTTGTCACATTCAAAAACCTGAAATCACCTGAAGACTTGCACCCATGAAGTTTTAGTTCAAGAACTTATTACAGGATGTTTTTAAAATGTCACTATTATGGATTCCACATTCTTGATATTCTAAGTCTGTTTATGTTCTAAAATCAAATATTGAAACAAGATCGGCTGATGGGAAGGAATATCCAACTACAATCAAGGAAAATAAGTCATTACAAAATCCAAGTTACAATGGTACTTTAGTGAATAAATAAACCACATAATGATGATCTTAAAATTGATACTCATTTTAAAAGTTGCAAATGCAAGCAATTTTACAACAACCCATGAAATCCAATCTCTTGATTTAAACCCATAGTTATGTTTTTTCGCTGCACAAAAAAAGTCCACCAGAATAATTGTAAGGAGATATATGACCAATAGGGTCTAATATTGTTCCGCGATTATCTGGAAGCACCAGATATACGGGCAATAAACATAATTTGATCATTTCCCATGCTGCATGTAAGTATGCCAGCTTAGCATAGAACAAAAACTTGAACTCACAGCTGATATATAGGACAAGCTTTTAATGTTTTTGGGGGAAACTTTTATGACCATGCAAGATAACGTTGACAATATGGCATCCAAAGTTCCAACAGATTACTTTAAAATGTGAATCATCTCTTTAATTACAGTTATTATCACCTGGTTTTCTGGCAACAGTTTCACTGTGGATGTGTATAAAGGTTTGAGTAATCATGCAAAAAAACATGGTTGTTAACTTAGATATACTCATAGACAATTTGTTCAGGGAATGATAAATGCCCTGGAATTAACAGTTCTTCATGAAGCATTGTGGATTTATTTTCTTAGACAGAGAAATGTCACTCAATCAAAGGAAAACAGTCAATTATACCCCAACAGTAATGATGTCTACCAGTGTTGATGACCTTTTTATATTGTCTTTCTCTCCTTGGTATTATTTCACCAGATTAATGGTCATGATGTGAAAAACATGCTGGATGTATTGGGCTAGTTATATAGGGGTACTGTTGTAATGCCATTATGTGGGTAGAACCAACATGTCAATTAGGAACAGATTCTATACATGTAGTAGATCTCATAGGCCTAGGTAGTCTGGCTACCCGACTAGATAATATATTTTTTCAATCAATAATCATTATTCCATTTTCAATTTTAGCTACATTTTATTTTGGGCTTGATTACCTATGTTTGAGGGTGCAAAGGGAATTAATTTCAGGGAAAAAGAGTAGACTGAAGAGTTGTCTCCTTTAATTAAACATAGGGTATGTATAGACAGACTAAGGCCTAGGGTAAAACTGTATTTATAAATTACCTGGTGCTCTCAATTATTCTATTCAAACTGCTGCAATTTTGAGCTTAAAAAGCCAAAAATTAATTAACATAATAAACTAAATCAAAAGCTGATTATATTTATAGCATAAAGTCAATTTTCTGAAATAATTTCAATTATGCATAATATACATGGCAATTCCATCTTCCCAGATGAGCATGATTCACACTCACATAAAATGCACCGGCACAGATATTGTACTAAATTCCATTATTGCAAATTTTCTGAAATAATTTTGAGCATTAACTTACTGGTACCTGCATATAGAATGTACTAAGACTTCATATTAGCGTAGCTTATATGATTGTAACTTGCACAATGATTGCACTGTGTGTCGTACAGACGTACGTCATCACGGTACCAATAACTGAGGCGCTTTGCTTCATATGAACTAAGATTACCTGGTGACTGACTATAGTTCATAATACAAATTTACTACATTCTCGATCATAATAGCACCATCATACCAACAAATTACTGTACATTTAGATTCACATATTGTTTAATGACAGTAATTCTAACAAAATTGCTGTATATATAGACTGGGAGACAATAAAACCATGGATCATATTATCAATATTATAACAATATTAAACACAGGCATAATATGAAAGCAACATAAAAACAAATCATGTAACAGCCAGTATAAACTATAGATAACCATAATTTGTGTCTAGAAATAAACAAAAACATTCTACTAAAAAAGTAATTAAAACAAGAGCTATCACTAAATGTGATGAATACCCCCAGATACTCTGAGTCTGACTCAGTTATGGGGTTGCTATTTATAAATCAAAGAAATATCACACTGAAAAGTGATATCTGCATAATGTGCTGTATAAAGGCAAAACTTTAAATGGCTCTTGTCAAATTTCATTAAAATCCAACCAATTTGTGTTAGATTGAGACAGTTGTAAGTGCGCTGTCATTAGATTTTTATTTCTTCGCCACAGTCGCCAATGACCACCAATTTTGAGGGAAAATTCTGAGAAATACAAGTGAAGACAAATTTGTCTTTCAGGCGGATGGACGACCTAATGGACCGAAAGAGTGACTCCAATATCACCCCCATATACCTCGTATCTAGGGGTATAATAAACTGAAAATAAACCAACATAAGATATAATAAGTCTAAAATAACTGAATTATCTACACACTCAGACAGCGGACACAAACATGGCAGATCACATCACTTACCAATAATACCATCTGTACAGCAAAAAAAAGAAATAATTCTAGAGTAATAATAGTGTTACCAAATATGGACATATTATATTGTGTCAGATTATGATATAGTGAAAACCTACCTAATATCATTATCTCTCTTGGAAATGAAGTACAATGTAGCATGCAGTTACAAAGGTTAAAGAGAATAAGCGTGGCTTTTGGTTTTGTGTTGATCATATTTAGCAATACAATAAAACTTAGATATCTCAAGGAGTGATCAATAATAACCAAAGTGTCATTTTATTGATGATACACACAAAAGTAAGTTCAATTTCAGCAACCGGTGTGCATTGCATTAGTTAAACTTTTTAATCACAACAAAAAATATATGTTAATCAATTAACGGTCGATACACTTTGTTCATAACACAATTTTACTGTATTTTTCAAAAAAAAATTCAGTCGTATAATGGTGCATCTATTTAGGTGAGTTTATTATATTCATTTAGAATTTCTTAGGTTTATAAGCAATTGACTCTTATAAATTTAATAATAATGGCACCAATAACCTATCTCCTGAGTGAATGTCTTGCTGATCGAAGTTTAAAACAGAATACCATTGTGATGCAAGGAAAAGCAGAATGCTCAGAATTTGAAACAAAAATAAATACTGAAAATTTGGTGAGAATATTTTGGACATTGCATGAATGCTATTGGTAGCTAATACAGATATGGTGTGAACACCTGACTAAACAAACAGTTTGTGCCAATTCTTACCATGCAAGATTATTATGGAAAATACCAAAGAAAAGTGCAGAAAGCCATTATTCGTAGAGGCAAGAACTAGACTTTCATGAACTAGAATTTCACAGTGAAGTTGAATAAGGCAGCAGAAGATACAACAATCAAGTCAAACTTTTTTCTTTCCATTCAAAAGACTGTAAAACTAGTTTTTTTTATAATCATTATTTGTGCAAGGTCAGCAGTTTTACCATAAAGTATAATGCCAGATAGGGCACATGGAGTTTGCTTTAACCCAAGAAATCACAACATGAGACTTTCATCCCAATTAAAGAAGTCCAATACTGGCTGTGGTACCAGCAGATGGCAAGCTGTCCAATTATCGTGTCATGATCTTGTTAAAATCATAGCAGATTTAATAAAATAGACCGTATGTATTAACAAGTCTCTAATGAACTCACAGTGAAAAGTACCAGGTTCGACAGGTCCAAATATTCATTGAGTGGTCCCATTTTGAGGAAAAATTAAGAAAAATCGTCAATTTTGAGAAAAATTGTTAATTGTGTCAATAAGATCTATGGTGATTTTTAACCAGAAAGTTTGTATCATTTTCCAGAAAAAATTGTATACATACTGTGCTTGCAATAAAAGCAAGCAAAACTATACTGTTATAAACTTTGTAATCAATTTCCGCATTTGTTTCTAGGGAAAACATTGATTAATCGTATTTGTTTTTTCATAATCAAATTGTATGCAAAATTAGTAATTTATTACAGTATTACTGTATTTTTTTAAATATTGCTCAATAATAACAAGAAATATTCCCAATACCCCCATGATTGATGGCAGACTATGCATAAGTTAATATAGAACTCTAGAACATAGACATACATATGTTGCCTGCAAATTTTTGACTCGAAATCTAATAAGTTAGGATTACGCAATAACAAAAACTTGACGTTCCTACGAATTGATGCAATAAACTTGTATTTATATCTGCCAGAATGCTAGACAATTCAAATAGTTTCTGGCTATCGTTTTATTTAATACAATAAAAAACATGCGAAATTATATCATGCAATAACTGCTAGACAGTCACGGACCTCTTTAACATAAAGCAATACAATAATGTATCTTCGGTTTCCAATGATGGAGGCCAATTTATATCCATACTTGTTGTGAGTTCAGCAGTAAATTTTCCATACTAAACTTATCTCATACCAAGATTCCATATCTCAGCAAAATATTTGTAAGTGAGCATCTTTACAATGTTATCAGATTAAACAGACAGAAACCCATCTTTATTCCACTCTATAAATCCAAGAATTTCTATCAAAGAAATGCAAATTCAGGCAGAAAAAAATATGCCCCATATAAAACTGATTTCAAATTTGCTATAAAGAAATACATCTAAAATAAAAGAGCAATAGTAAAAACATTGAATCGGAATAAAAGAAAAAATATTAATCCTGTTTAAAATTCCGTTCATTGTTTCAGACGAGACCTATTTACATAATTTGTGTCGGTATATTTTGAAACTCATTAGCAGAGGAACATTTCTAAGCTGTAAATAAATAATTGGAAAGAGAAGAAATGAGTTCTTAAATAGGCAAAGATTCCCCTGAAGCACAATGCCATAGATAGTATTTATCTTAATCACCAGTTAGAAGATACTAGTGAATCTTGATTATTTGACATACACGGTATTTATGGACAGGAAGTGATGTCATAATAATTATTTCTCGGAGCATGGCTGTGAAATTCCTCGGTGAATCTGGTATCGATGCCATATGATGTTTTATAGCCTTTGTTTATTATTGACAAGGTTCAGGCTTTAATCCTGATGGAAACCATTTGTAAGCAACAGGTACATATTCATTATTATTGAGTAAAAAACTCCAGAAATCCAGTCAATATGGCTGACATCGAGGCCGACATCGAGGCCAACATTGAGGCTGACATCCAGACTGATATTGAGGCTGACATGGTTGAACGTAGTAAGATAAACGTTTAAGTGTTAGGAGTGTTTGAATGAACTTTTAGCCAGACAATACTGTATAACCCACTTGCCCTTCAGGTTGCCACAAAAATAACATTGATACCTTGTAACAGGTAGCAGCACTTCATATTATGACAATCAAATGAAGAAAAATCTATTTAGTGCATATCCATAGCTGACAGATAATGGTTTTAAAATAGTTTTAGGATCTAAGAACTTATGATTTTTACAGCCATACACCACTTGTTACATTGTTTGGAGCTTCGAGTAATGTGTAAATATATGTAGCTTGATACCCATAAAATGTGTACTTGGAAATAACAGGCATACCTTTCATCTGAAAGAAGTTGAGTGTTTGTATTGCATGCACCACTGGTGTGTTGTCCAAGGTCAGCTCAAACTCTGGTGATACCCTCGGCACGAGCTCGATTTCCTTGAAGAAATTTTGGTCAACTGTATTCACTCGATTCAATAAGGAACTTGAGATCTGAAAATACAGGAATATATGCAATGAAGATAACAGATGTATGTTGATGTAATATTGTTAAGAAATAACACAGTATAAGTGGATAAAATCACAAGACAAGAAGTTGAAAATGGACTATTTTAGACATTTGCCAAGAGAAAATCAATGCTCTTGCAGAATTATGAACACTTCATACCTCCATTAAAGTAAAAGTCGAAGCAAGCTTGCTAGAAATGTGTACCATTCTCAAGCATGTTTTGTACATTTCTTCAAATATAATACCCCGCAGAACCTGAGTGTCATCTTCAAGGAGAGTCAAGTGATAGATTTAAGTTCCCCTAATTTGTCTGTCAAACTATAGTAAGGTTTTTACGCCATGGCAAATATGGATTTTTTAAATCAGTTAGACTGATTGTCATTGACCTGACAGACTGTAATTCCAATACACAGACATTGTAACCATGATCACCATAAATGTTTCCTGACAGCACAAATAGCAGTATTATAGCAATGTTCCATACAAATTTAATGGCTACTGGAAATGAAAAAAGCATGGCCACAGCAATACCAGGACAGTAACAATACAATAAAGCTGGTGCCACCAGAGTGCCATTGTAACACCATGAGCAGTATACGAACAAATAAAACACAAATAAAATTAACAAAACAAACACTTTATTTGTACCATTCAAATACCAGCAACATTTAGCAATGTTCAAGTCTATACAAGAATCAAAGAACAATTAGTTGGAGATTCAATTAAGATATTAACATCATTATTGCGGTACAGATGGTTTACCGTAGTTAAATGAAGTACTGTGCTGACTGGCTATTAGCTATAACCATTAACCAATACCACTTAAAGTACTTATTCAAATAGGTTACAGGTCAATAAGTTCCATCAGAAAAAAAATATCAATACAGTGACCTAGCAACCACTGAAACCATTCCAGCCATATAAATACAGGAGTTGTTTGTAAAACACCTATGCCCCATAGCAGCTCAATGGTCAGAAATAGTAGGTCACAGTGACCTTGACCTTTGACCTTAAAATCAATAAGGGTCCTCTACTGTTGATGACCAACTTCCATGTAAAGTGAAGATCCAAGGGCAAAACTTTCGTGAGTTATTGAACTGAAACCTACCACCAGACTGACGGACCGAGATGCGCAAGATGGGGGGGTATAATAAGCAACGCATTTCCCTCAACCCTTTGCTCCATACACCCTACACCATTCTCACAAAGCATGAATATCAACACATCTCATGTGCAGCCTTTTGGGACAAATATCAAGATTGGTCTCCCTAGGCCATGTCTGGATTAGTCCCATTTTTATAATTGGATTGCCTCCCCTTCATACACATAACTGGACAATAAATGGTAATGGAAATATATAGGGAGTGATTTGTACACAGACCTCTTCTTATGCAAATGTGCCCACCAGCTAGCTATTGGATAATGGCAAGTTTGTATAGTTCATTCATCCAACAGATTGCTGGTTGGCATTTTGCATATAAATAGGTGATCTCCCCTATATAGGAAGTGGTTTGACTCATGGATTTAAGTATTAATGAGGAGTAAAAGCTTTAAACAAGTTTATACCATCGAGAATGATGATCCTGAAACTCATCCTGAAACTCTTCCGGAACTTGAAATTACAGGGAACGTTTCCAGAGACAAATACCCTGTGACATAATACATCATTACATTCTACAACTCTGGTAACCCAAAGAGACACAAGCTTTAAGACATGAGAGGATTTCTAGAGCATTAAAAACTGACATCTTGCAGCAATAAATTGACAACAATGTGACATTTGTATGAGATGCAGTAAGATAACTCCATCAGTACTTAATATCCGAGCATTGTGTTGAAGATGTAGATCAACATTGCACAATTCTCCAAGGACCCGCTGCAATCTTCTCTGATTCTCTATCTTGGTATGCCACAAGCTTGGTATCAATTTTTATGTGTTTGCATATCGTTTAACTATTTAACAGGAAAACACACAAAAAATACTTGGTATCAGTTTTATAAAGCTAAAAGAATGTGTCCTTGACACAGCTTTTTAAATATTACAGTATTAGTTACAAAATGTCACTTTCCAGAATTTACTAATATTGACACATTTTTTTGGCACTGCTGATTACTTGGACTATGACTATAAAAGTATATTCAGTTCACAGTTCCCCCTTGTTACATGCCTATAAAAGGATACACAGCTCAGTCAGTGCCAGTTAAGTACTCTGTAGTTAAAATCTTGTCAAGGCTGATTTTCTTAAAACGGCATACATTTACTAAACCAATTTAGAGAACTGCCTTTATGAATACAGATGGCAAATCCCTTGGTATAATGAAGAGAAATGCTGAAAAAAATTAATCTCCAGTAAAAAAATGAAAATTATAGCAGTGGGAGAGAGACATATTTTCTTGTGAGAAATGAAAGCACCAGAAGTTAGATTGTCATTTCTATAACTAGCCAGGCACAGACTATATGATGTGTGCTGACACAGACAAAATGGTGCGCCTGTAAGGCTTTTAAAGCTTCGAAAGATGAAAAACATTGCAAGATTTCAAGAAAATTGGCAGACATTTACTTATTTACATAAAGCATTATAGAATGTGCAACCGATCCTCCAAGCTGCAGCTTGACAAATTAAATTTTGAAAAAACAAAACTTCAATCAGCGAGTATAATACAGTTTAAGCTACAGACATCCTCAGTTAAAGGAACAATAGCGACGGATAACATCAGGAAAGAGGTGTCGAGAGTGATTTATATAAGTTAGTATCAACTAAATGTATCAAGTAGCATTAAAACAAGAACAAATCTACATGCACCATTGGTGGCAGCAAAAACATGACTGATGAAATTGCCACATTCAGAAAACTTGAACTAACTTTTTTTTGGTATGAATGTTACTTAAATACGAATTTCCTAGTATATAAAAATAGAAATTGAGTAACGACTTTCATCAATTATACTTAACGTTAGTGCAAAACATTGTTTGGCATGCATACCTCCTACCAGCATGCCAACCCATCCCCTACAATACTGTATGTCTACCTGCGGCTGTTGGCAGTCACAAATGTCAAACGGATCCTTGTTTTTTCTCCATAGCATGTCAACATGCAACATTAGTTTCCATTGATTTTTCTAGTCTAACAGATAAATAAATCATGAAAAAAACCACCATGTGCATGATATAGATGGTGAATAATTAATGAAGAAATGTTTTTTATCTAGATTTAGAAAATTGATGAACACTATGATTTTTTTCCTGTAAGATAAACAGATAGTGACAGGGCTGACTGGTATAATTAGATTTTGAACCATTAAAGTTTTTGAACAAATAAGGATGTAAATATTGTATGTTTATCTCATACATAATGCACAGTTCAACATATTGTTTTGCAATGTTCAAGGGTACATGACTTGGAAGCAATAATGAGAAGGCTACAGCCTTCAACAACATGTCAACAAATGCTTGCCAGGTCCATCAGGTCACAGTAAATGGACTTTTTATCTTGAACATTATACTAGAAGAAAAGGACTTGAAGTAAAACTGCCCAGCACTCCACAAAGTACCAAGTCGTCCCCTTGGCGCAACAAGGTTGTATCTCACTATACAGTATATAGTAAGATACAACCTTGTTGCACCAAAGGGACGAAGTACTGCCTTCTGTCCATTCAAATTGAAATATGTTACAAAAATCTTTAATCTCTGTATCAGATAGTTAAATAGTCATAAATTTACATTAAACTTGTCTCAAGCCTCCTTTTGTCTTTAAAATCAGCTTTTAAATCACATCTCATTACATTTTATGGGTACTTGATTTCGGCCCAAATGGTCAATAAATCAAGCCTTGACCACTCATCCACTGGACAGAAAGCGTGGACCATGACTGTATTTATCTGCACATCGGGCAAATAAGACTCACAAATCAGCACATTTATCTCTGTTCCCCATCAGACATGCAAGCTAATAAACTGTTCTAAAATATTGACTCGTTAATTAGATCAAACGTTTTCAATATTTGTTTAACATGGAATTCTGGGTAGAGGAAGTTAACTTTCATTAACAGACTGTGTTACCCTGATAGTTCACCACATCAAGCTTCCTCTTTGATTACAATTTGTGGGAAATCTAAAACCAGTCCAGGCAGAAAATAGGAACAAGAAATAACCAATTAATCAATTTTTCCATTTCAAGAAAAAAACAGAGAGAAATTGATACAGCCATAAAATAAGCACATTCAGGTATCTTTAGCTCATGTTTTTCCAATGACTTAATTCAATACAGCAGGGAGAAAGGTATCTGAGTGGGTGGGGGAATATAACCGATCATGTGGGATAATTATTTAGAGGCTATTTCTGGATATCACGCGCCAAATTGTTCCAACATTCAGTCCAATCAATGTATTAAAATAATTAATGTCTTTTTAGGCAACTAATTTTGTGGAAGAATTTGACACAGGAAACAAAAACAATTACATCATGATATGCAGCAAGACGTGGGATAAAGGGCCAAACCACAATCAAACATTCACATCTGGCCACAGAAGCTGAAAAATGTATTAAATCTATGATTAGAAACAAAAATTCATCACTTGATCATCAAATGTTTTAATTAGACTGAATAATTCATAGCTCATCCTTGCTGCAATGCTCACTGCAAAAAACCCGCACCAAGAACAATGTACTTGGTTTAGAACTACATCAGAGGTATGATAAAACAACACACAAAAAACAACAGAAAATTTATTGCCAACAGATTGTAATGAAATAATGCACTTATGGCACAAATTTGAATTGGACTTTTAATGTCATCACTACATGTAAAACTAATGCATCAAAGGTTAGAGTATAAAAACTCAGCCAACTAATGGCATTGAAGAAAGAGATGAGTTAATTAAACTACATGAAACTTTGGAGAATCAGACAAGGACAGCTTGATAGTTCAAAGGAAGAGAAATCATTAAAAGAGACATATTTAGGTACACAAATGCATTTTATATTGATACAATAATGCCATAATGTATGTTTCTATCAAGGTGATATTCATCACCGATTTCCACAGATTTACAAAACAAACATTTTCTTAAAACACCATCAGAATGCAGTTAACTAGAAATTCAATGAATATAAACAAAACCTGGCTTTGCAATGTGAAGCAGTCTCTCACACCAAATCAAGCATCACTTTGTTATGTTGTTATGCTAATGGTGCAGCTAAGATGTTATCATTTATGATAAGACAGCCGCTTACAGACATTATGGTGTATCCAGTTACATGACATAACCCATATCAACAAAAAATGCCAACACACTTCATAACTTATCTGAGAAGATTGCTACATAAGATGAGACATTGCTGGTTTTTAAAAATGTCACACTTCATGAAATTGCAAGAAGCAGGGTAGCATTGAAAGACTCTGCACACATCACAAACATAATAAAGATCATACAAAATTGTATAGACAAGCATTCAAATTAACCAGTCGAGCACCGAAAACATAAAAACATCACATACCACAATTACACAGCACAATGCCCATCACACCCGAACGAGAAAATGAACTGCCCCAATCCCAGCTGTCAAAAAGCTGAATGACCTAGTTTCAGCAATCAAAAAGCTGAATCCCCCAGCTGAATGACATAGTTTCAACTTAACAGTACATATATGCAAGGCCTACTGATGTAACACTTGAAGAATTGTCACCTTAATGTCCTGAGCTGAGAATAGATCAACATCATCTATATCTCTTATTGCTCTGACTACCTCTTATCATCACTGCTTGAAATCACCATATGCAGCCAATAAATAAATCGTTCACAGCTGACCTAGAAGCTTAACATTGACCAATCTATAAAACAAAACTGTTTCCTATCAATAGAGACCTCGCCAATTCATCTGCAATTCAAATTTTTCTCCATTTTGTCTGGCCACATGGAAAGTGTCTGTGCTAAGAAAAAAACGAGAAATAACTACATACCAGACTGGTCTTACAGTGTTTTAAAGATTTCTTGGCTTTAAAATAGATGTTATAAAAGCACTTACATTGAGACAGCCTGGGAGCGGCTGTATTCCCTATAGTACATCAGAAAATACAATAGAAATGTGTCAAAGTAAAAACATGATTTTGCCAAGAGACTCCAAACTTCAAGAAGTGTGAAGAAGGTATTTTAAGACCAAGGATTTAATTGCCAACACTTGTTCAAGGTTTGACATATACTTGTACCTAAAGGAACATACAAGACACTCAATATAGTAGACAGCTGAAGATCCGATAAATGAACACCAGAGCTGGTGGTTTTGGATAGTGTGTAGGGAAATGACTATACTTTCAGTACAGTATCTGAGGTATATCTGTACATACATAATATCTTACATATAATTTAATACCTTACAGATAACATATCAAATGAACTAATCTTAAGCATAATGACTTTATCATTTATCATTAGTAAATGTTCTTTAAGAAAACAAATGATGGCACCATCTTATCCATAACATCTTGACTCTGCTACGTCAGCAAACTTTCCCTGCTTGGCTATCTATGTCTTCCCTGGCATGGTTCACATTTTCCGAGGGTATCAGTTATATATTGGCTAATAATTATCCCTTCATATACCAACACTGGGTAATGATTTACGCCAAACATAAGCAAAGTATCGGTTAAGTCAAACAGCTGACATGCTGCAGCTTGCAACCTTACAAAACAAAACATATGTCGAGAAATTCCAGCAAGGAGTTTTTTTCAACAAACTTACCGGATTATCTTACACTCTTTTTTTTGTTTTACAGTTTTGGCACAGAGAATTTATAAAGTGATTAAAGGTTATTTAGGGTTTCGAGAAAGAGACTATACAAACAAACAGTATGCTTCTAATGGCATTGCTAATACATCAAACTGTCAAATCAAGTTTGAAAATTATAGGAGAACTTGCTAGTCTTTTAGAAATTACCAGCTCCAAAACATATAATAAACTGGGGTGTAATTTTTCAGCATGAATTTTTTGTTCTACAGAATATTTAAGGAATGGAAGAGTGTCTAACAGATAGCATTTAAACAGGGCAGCATTCAGCTTCGTTCCAATGACAATGACAAAACAATATAATGGCTACAACAATCAGATAGCGAAAGACTGATGTCTGATCTGTACCTGATCTGATTATGATGATGATTTGTGTAAGGTCTCCTTGTTGGTGTCAAAATGAATCTATGCCTACAGGTTCATTAGGAGTAATGACATCATGATCGCAAAACAACAGATTTTTTTGTAATGGCCTTCTTTTCAATTCAATCAACTCAGTACTAATAGCCAGCTCAAAATGGCATCAATGCAACACATGGAAAACAATCCTCCCTCCAGAGTAATTAATGGTAAACCCCCAGAAGTGGCAGATTTCTATCTTTGAAGCTATCATATATAGAACCATTTGGAAGAAGAAATACAGTCTAGGACAAATTTGGCAGATGCTTATTTAAAGAAACACTTCTATAATGGTAACACATTTTACAGTAATACTGGAAACAAAATACAGAAAATGGGGACTTTGACCTGAAATCTAACACCTAATTTGTATTAAAGGCATTCTGGTGGAATTCTATTCCTCCAAAGTGTAATTGTGACTGTTCACCTGACAACAAGTATTACCAGGAAATAGACAATGTAACTTGGTAAGGTAATAGACAATGTAACTTGGTATTGTCTATAACTTGGTAAGGTAATAGACAATGTAACTTGGTAAGGTAATAGACAATGTAACTTGCTAAGGTAATAGACAATGTAACTTGGTAAGTCAACATAATGGTGGTTAAATAATTACAAGGACATTTTAAGGTTTAAGAATTAAAAACATTCAGGAACTTTCAGGAAATAAGAATAACCAGGCTGCCGACATAACATGATGAGACAGACAATGGTGACACGAAACATTATCATCATATTTCAGTTTTACTCTGAATCCTCATTTAACAGATAACCCTTCTAATACTATATTGCATTCAGGGCTCACACAGGTAACTTCAAATCAATAACCATTTCTTTTTACTAAAAAATAATAGCCAAAATTGATGTGAACTTGCAATGGTTACCCCATGGCAGGAAGGTGGAAGTGGATCATGGTATGACTGACACTGGCACCGAAAGATGAAGTACAGACAAGAAAAACAATGAAATGTTTAGAACATTATTTCCAACAGCTTGCATCAGACAAACAGGATGCACAGACTCACTGAAGAATTAGATGACATTAATGGAGCCAAGCTATATAATAAACCCGGATAAAACACTGCATAAAAATGCTATCTCCTATCAGTTTCATTACGAAAAATACAGAATCTGACATGAAAAGAATGCATTGCAGCAATTTTTTTCTAAAAAAGCCTCATAAATCAATAATGCAGAGAAGATAAAGCAAAGTTATCACCTAATCAAAATTAGAATTAATGGCGGCACTATTGATTACATGCATGGTGTCAAATATGATTTGGTTAATCTACTATACCAGCAGTTCATCACGTTCTCCAGTCAGACGTTGTTTAGGTTCTAAAATGCTAGATTCCTTAGATCTGGAGGGCGGTAGTTTTTATCACAGTTAATAGATAAGCCAAGCATTAGTTTACCAAATAATACTACCCTATGTAAATTTTATACCTAACCCCCTGCCAAAAACGTTCACCTAGTCTTGTGTGGGGCCTTCAACTGATGTTGCAGAACCAGGTAATCACCACCTTTCATTGTTTTTGGCACAAAAATATTTTTTTTATAAAATGACATTTATAGGATACAGAATTTTTCCGTCAAAGACGCTGCCAGACTACTGAAAGTCAATTAAGTGCTCGGCGCTCATTATTTCTTCATGGAATGTCAATCTGAATTTTAATTTTTCAGAAGAGAAATAATTTGTTCCAAAGCTAAAAGACATTTGTTCAGAATTTAAGAGACTACATTTGAAAGAAATTTCAAGGAAGAAAATTGAAATATTGAGAAACACTTTCAAAAAACATATCTAAGCAACCCTAAACCAAAGAACACTTGTTTACAATAGTAAACAAATTGTATATTATCATTAAAATTTAATAATGATTGTTTTCATTAATAGTGGTTATAAGTGCTATTAGCAATGCAACCAGTCCACATATAGATTTCAATAAGCTTTAGTTGATATTAAGCAGCTGAGTAAGTGGCACGGTGGCCGAGTGGTTAATAAACACTCACTACTACCAATCAGGACCTGAACCCTAGTTCAAATCTCAGCCTGCATGGGCACTGGGAATTTCTGAAATGCTTCGGTGTTTTGAAGTTGAGGTCATTTGCCTATCTGGAAAGAACATTACTTGCCAACCCTGGGAAATCAGCCATATAACAGTCTATCTCTCAACAAACCGCTCTAGATGAGCCGGCTTTCGTCATTTCAGATCCGTATGTCCGAATATAGTGAAGCCAATTAAATTATCAAGTATACAAATATCTTAATTTGACCAGCACTTATCTGATTTGAACACAGGTTCGAAAACTTGTAAAATTCAAGAAAAAATCTTTGCGCTTCTTTCCCGGTCTGATAATTTAGTATCTTTTTTATAATACAATCAGAGCTGATGTAATAAACAATTATAAACAGATTAAAGTTTAAGTTTGTTTGATTAGATAATAATAAAAACGATTAAGTTGAACATCCTTGAATCAATGTTTTATACTAATGATTAATTACATCTTCCAGACTTTATCTGTCAATTTCAAATTACATGATCTTAAGACAAAATCTTAACAGTATTGCAGACAATCCCGGGCTCTAATTTTCACATTACCAAAATATTTGACAGCCGCGCACACAATTCAAGCCTTAAGCAAACTCATTACACCAAACTAGGCATTGAGAATGACTTTGGAAGAGAAGCTGCAAACTCTTTATTTTCTTGGAAAATAAAAGAACTGCAATTACTTTTCCACTGATTAAAGAATTAAACCAACTGCAGGCACAAAAAACAACTCAAGTGTGATATTAGCACAAAGATGAGTACACAAGAATTTGTTATAAGGGGAAAATTTCATTACAACATTATGCGCCTTATGAAACTGGGCTTCATTTTTTTGTCACATAAAATTAAACACTACAAAATTCATTAATGCAATCTTTTCAAGCAACAGAATGGCTACACTGCTTTCATTAAATTCTGAAATTGAGCTCAGGCAGAAAGTACTGGGTTTCACCGCAGACATGTACAAATTGGAACAAGATTTTTGCCATGGAAATTGTTTTAAGAATTGTCAATTCAAGTTACACGCATGAGCTAAGGTTTATTATAATTACTTCGGCTTGTCCTTATAATCAACAATCCACAATGAAACAACAAAGAAACAACATAAATCATGACCATAAAATCATTTAAATGAGACAACAACAGTGAGATACTACTTAATATAATGGAATGTTTTTTATACCAATAAAATGTTCATTTGTTAATAGTTTGTCAATTTATATGGTCATTATATTCAATACTACAGAAAAAACAAATATGATCGATTTTTTATGTATAACATCTACATTGTAAGTTCCCTCCATAAATTGTGGCCATACCTTGATTTATTTGATAATCACAATATTAAAGTAGCATCATTAACGGAAGACCACACTACCAGACAGGACAAATACTCCCAACATTGTCAAAGAAAATAGCAAAATCAATTGCTGTACTGGTTCAGGAATATATCTCACAAAATAGCAATACAGGCTTTTGCACTTAGCAATATCTATGTCATAGAATAACACACATCAATAAATTACCAACAGATCTCTTGGACAAGCTGAGAAGAAATTCATAAAAGATTACCCTTAAACAATAATGCCTTTATACGACTATATATGACGTACATTGCCCCCAAACTGCTTCTTTGTTCCATGTTCTTCTTATGGGAGATTCAATTATATAAACTAAACCCAATATTTTCATATATTTTGCAATAAAGTCGTCAGATTTAGCAATAGCAGTATATGGTATGGCCAAGAATGTAAATAAGTTATCTAAATCAAATACAGTTATTGCATGGAAGTCAAGAGAACATACTCGAGGAATAGTTATTACTTCTGAACACCAATAAATATTGCTGCCATGCAGTATACATATAGCATTAACACCAGCTAATTCTACACTAAATGTCATGTACTTTGATGTATGGTCGCAATGAGAACTCTCTTCCAGAGAATGTCAATGACATCAAAACACACTAAACATCCACTGTTATGTCTTAATACCATTATATATACCCTTCATATTGTCTCTGTATAATGCTCATGAGTACTTGATGGAATAATCTTAAAACTATAAATGTTTGCAATGGTACCCATAACGCAATGGTACCCATAAGGCAATATGGCAATCAAACGTTAAAACTTATCTTTGCAGTAAGTGTCACTGAAACAAAGCAATCATAATTCTACCTCAGATCTGCAGTTGAAACAACAAAACTGACTACAATAAGTGCTGAAGAGAGCGACCAGGGAAATAACAATAAGAAAATACCAATCTTTGTTTCGGTAATAATTCTATTCCAAGCTAAACTAATAAGTATATTTGGGAGTTTTCTGAAGAAGATAAAGTGGCAGTGTGGGAGTTTAATATAATCAATTAAATGTAGGAGTCAATTGATCACACAGAGGGTATTAAAAAAGACATTGTTTATGATAATCAAATAAAACATACAGATGTTGTGTCTAATCATGCAGCAATGTCAACGGTTGCAGTTCTAAAACCTAACAATATGCATGCTCAAATGATCTGGTGCCATTAATGTCTGTCAATATAAAAATGCAACTTGCACAGTTCATTACCATACCATCTGTAAACACAAAGTTGACCTGACCACAACATGTGGTTCATTTCCCCCTGACCCCGAGGGACCTGACAACCCTGGAGTGAAATCTGTGAAGCAGACATACAGACTCCTGCCTCTACCATTCCTACTCTTCATAATTTATCAGTAATCACATAGTGACCAAATGGGATTTGAATTCCTGAGATAAAAAACTCAAAACAAACAATATGAGGTGATAGTTGGGTGTAGAATTCAGTGATAACAGTAATATATCTGAGTGATTTGAAGACAAGCTATAGAGGCTACAGAGATAGAGAAGTTAAAAGAAAAATATGGTAAAATTAATGTCAGAATGTTTGTATTTTCAAGGTTTGAACCAGAGACCAACTGATCCTGCTGTCAGAATTAGTTAAAACTCAATACCAGCCTTGGTAAAGACTGATTCTGTCAGAACAAGTTAAAACTCAATACTGTGCCAGCCTTGGTAAAGACTGATCCTGTCAGAACAAGTTAAAACTCAATACTGTGCCAGCCTTGGTAAAGATTACTAAAGATCAGATGATCAGGCCTATAATCTAGTTCAATTAATTTTATTACAAGTTGATCAGTATAGGAATTGATAGCACTGAATTTTTACTAATAGGAGTACAAGTTCTTCAAGGTACATGCACATTTGGACATACGTATTTAGGTGCCAACAATAATTGCGATTCTTCATGTTTGTTCAAATTTTCATTATGTCCCCAATTAATTTTATGATAATGCTTGTGCATGTAAAGTTATATTTTTTACAGTCACACTTTGTCCATAAAGAAAGTGCCATTTTCAAGATGATAAGACCATTAGACTTTCCCTCACACTAACACACAGTAAGAAGGAGACAAGTTAAATAACCGTAGAAGAAGCAAACAAGTGTTGTCTAGACATTCCTCAATGTCTCGCCCACATTAAGGGCTTTAAGCAGTCACAAAAATGTACAGTAATCAGTCTGCACATTTTATTGAAATATTTCAAAATCATAAAAATGTCCAACCAAATTATAGAGTTACCATCCATTAAATATTGACAAATTCTAGGTTTCTTCTTACTCACCACTTCTCAGAACTTCATAAAATTCACTGGCAGCGAGGCATTAAACCCTTTAAAATCCTTTTCAAAAAATACCCTACAGACCAGTTATTATTTTCTCTCACAATTTTGATTATAAAGCCCAAGAGGTATGCAAATGTCATTTGAATAGCTCTTTGCCCCATGTTTGGGATTTTATGACATACAGCCTCAGGAATGTCTCCCTTCGACACCTTCACAGATCCTTCATTAATCCACTGACCCCAGGAGTATTTTGTCTGTGCCTAACCATAAATTCCAAGAAAATCTTCATCAATGCTTGGTAGACTGTGTGGCTCCAGCGGACGTGCCTCATTTCTCCCTTTCTGTCTAATTATCCTGACTGTGGCGTATCACCCTGTCACTACCGATGATACATTGATCCGTTACTTGGTCTCAGAGAGCATAAAAACAAACATGCAAACATGTGATTCTTACCCTTAGCATGCATGTCTATCCCACATGTACAACAAATGTAATTTGTCAGGCCTGGCATGATGAATAGTGTGTATGGAACACATTATCCCACCTTTAGACCCCGGCCTTCACACCCAACAATTGATACTTTAGTTTTCAGGACCATTGGGATATCCATCTTTATACTGCTGTCACAATTATCACAGTTATTTCCATAGATCAAATAATGTTTTAGATAAGATTCATTTAAGACTTATTTAAAGATTTGGGCAAAAACTTAGCTGTTCTTTTTGGGAAATTAAAAAAGTTTTATGCAATCATAACTTTATTGGAATAAAGCCAATGGTCAAGGTCCATATGTTACTTACAGCACTGTAAAACGGTATGGGAGACTATAAAATGGTAAAAACTCTAGAGGCTACCCAGTAATTAAAATCATATCTTTTAGACAGTAGTAAAATAACAATTAATTACCCAGATTGCTATCTTCAACATAGAGGGGCTAAGTGTTGTGAGGAGTTTCAAAGCATAACTAACAATAAAACACTGATCATTCACAAGTGGAAGGAGATTTCAAGTTATTATATCTGACCCACGCCATGAGAATATGTCTGAAGGGCAACATACATAGAACTAAAATGATGAAATAAATCATTTGAAGGACTTAAGCAGTAAAAAAGAAACCTTTAAACTGTTATATAGCCGTGCTTTTTCATTTAAATGTCCTTAAATTTGCATTTATTAAAAAAAGCAGAGATTAATTACAAGTGTAATTTCCATGTCATAAACATTAATGACCTCATAATGACTGTACCAATAAAATCCAGGTTAGACATAGAAAGTGGAAGGTCGAATGGGTGCCAATGTTACAAGGTCAAATGGGTGCCAATGTGATGAAAATAAACAAAGGATTTAAGTCTTGTTCCTTAAATGTACCAATGCCTGCAGAAATTACACTTCCATGGGAACGAATAACAGTTTCAACATCAACTCTATGTGATGAAATGGGTTAGATATACCAATGAAAAAAATACACCAATCTACCAAAATGTGCACATCAACACATGCACAATCTAACCAATTATCATAAATATACATGTGCGGAGAATAAACACCAGTAAACAAACCTGAAGGTGAGTTATTACAACAGTGATAACCTATGACCTTGAACACCATACTCACAATCACCACCCATCATGATCACGGTTATATTACAACAGTGATAACCTATGACCTTGAACACCATACTCACAACCACCACCCATCATGATCAGGGTTATATAACAACAGTGATAACCTATGACCTTGAACACCATACACGCAACCACCACCCATCATGATCAGGGTTATATGTTTGTATGCTGTATTATCAGAGAACATATCACCAGTATCCAACTGCCACTGAACCACAACATCTCAAGTCAAAACCAAAGTCATCAAACTCTAACCACCAATACAAATTTTAATCTTTGCTGTAAAATATCACCAATGGTGTGGAACTTAGAAAACCTCAGCATCCAATGGGAAACCAGCATCATGAAACCACAACATTCAATGAGGAACCAGATTTCTTATATTATTATTAATAAAGCGACAGCAACATTTCAAAATCGGGAATCAGCCAATATGAAATAAAAACATCTACAGTTGGGGACCAGTGTTATGTCAAATCACAACATTACAGCAAGGTACAAGATTTGCACTAAACCACAATATAGCAGGAAGATAAACCAAGCTTACATATAAGTTTAATGATGTTTTCTGTGATCCAAATGTATCAATAATTCAGGAAATGTTAAATGCCAATCTAAATACTCCACTTTCTTGTACAAATCAAAAACACAATTTGATTGACTAAGAGATATACAGCAGTGAATAAAAAAACTATTCTAGGAACAGAATTAACTGGGCTTTAAAATGGCGACCTTATTCAAACAATTTTGTAACACTCTAATATTAAACATCAATAAATCATAATATATCTGGAATTTTTCTAAAGGCAATCAGGTGCTATCTTGATTTATAGACAGAAGTACTTTATTCCAACTTCAAATACATCTTTAAACACTACAATAATGTTATCAATGGAATTTCAAGGAGGTTATAACTGGTCAATGGAAACTTATGTTGAATGTTTTTATCAACCTTAATATCTAGACCAGCAGCTGCTGGAGATTCATACACCCACTGTGATTAAGTGGTTTCAAATTCGACTGAGTTTTTCTCTATATCAGTCAATTCCCTAGAACTCTAATAGTTCATTTACAGAGACAGATCCGAGGATCAGATGCAAAATTCAATTTCTCAATAACTTGTGTCTCCCTCATTTTATTCTACCAATAAAATTAGGATTAGAAAAACAAATTGAAATTCTTAGAAGACAGAATTAAAACAATAAAAACGAACTAAAAAACTGCATTTTTACAGCTTCTTTTAAATACTTGAAAAGGGACCAGCTGTTTATCCGAGCCATTCCTGACAAAAGAAAGACTCTCTACAATCCTAGAAATGTTCATGTGATTATTTGATTTGATTCCACTCAAATAAAACTACATCAAGGATTTTAATGCAAGCAAAACAGTAAAAGGCAGATAAAATTATATTAAGAACTTTATTTTTCTCAGAAAACAAGATGTTCCCCGTCTGGTTAGAATTTGCTAGCATATTTAGTTGCATTTCTTTTCAGAATGAATTTACTTATCTCACATTAATTGGTGAATGACCCTTTATAAATAAGCAATACCTCAAAATATAAAGTGTTAGCAGTTTTTTAGGGAAATGTTAACTTGTCGGAAATTTGTCAGAATATGGCAAACTTTTATGTAAGGGGAACAACTCTGGATGAGTCAAGACAAGGTCAAATGCCATCCAAATAGTCAAGACCCAGATTTTTTATTACTTAATTTTTTTATTACTATAATGTAACATAGTAAAAGTTCTAACCTGTAAAAATGAAGCTGGATCAGCCTCTTTCAATACTTCAACACAAAAGTAGAGTAGACTTGTTGTCTTCTGAAGGTGGCTAGTGCATGAATGAGCTTGGTCCTTCAGAATCTTGATTTTCATGTCACGTTCAGCACTTACAAAGTCCAGTAACTCTTGTTTTCTCTGATGTATGGCTTCAATCAAAGCATCACATTGAGCCACTACCACAGCTTCAAACTCTACACTATTGGCCTGTAATAAAAACAAAACAATCCTTACATTATAACCTTCTTTCTATTTCTTGAATCACCTTTGGAATTCACTTCCATCTTCAAGAAATATTTTACAGTACAAAATGTATTTTGAATTCATAAATATGCCATTTGTCTGAATGTTTGCACCACAATGTGCAATATTCTCCATGATGTATGGAGGCTTGGTTTTTGATGAAAATGCCTTTTTTCACTTCCTTTATTCAAATTATGACCTTCACACCGTGGTTTTATAAAAAAGTTTAATCTCAGCAAGCTGATCAATATGCCATTGAAATTACAAAATGTACAAAGCAAATTGTCAAGGTTTCAATATTTTCGAGACAAAATATCACAGAACATTCCCCAGTAGTCCATTTCTGGATCATAACTTGCGTGAAATTAGACCATTATTGTGTAACATGTTCTGTTAGGCAAGAAATGATGTGCATCAGCAATATTCTAGTTATTTCAGAGAATTTATACAAAACCACTAACAGAGAACATCTTCCAAACAATGTTGCCAATTTACACCATTCATAAATATACAGCAAAGAATTTTATGCAATTGCATTGAAATTACAACACTATACAACTGAATGGATGCTTGCCTCTTCTCATTTCCGAGTGGAATTGTCAATATTTTTATACAAGTTATAATCAGCGTAGTATAGACTTGATGAGGGTAAATCATCTCACCTTCATTTGAATAGTCAAGCTGACTTTGCATAAAACTCCTATGCACAATACATCTCATAAATTGTGAATCTGAAGAGACAGTGTTTGTGCAAAATCCACTATGTTTACTACTTATCAAACCATAGTGTGTGAGGCAGTTGCTGGAGCTACTTTAAAAATGCCAGATTCAAAAATGTCATATTCGAAGTGTATACAGATGCATCCAATTAGTTTGAATGCATTTTGACAAAAACAAAGCAATTCATCAGAATATTGCCACAAACAGAACATACTTTTTGTGTCCAACCACTATATTCAGGAAACAATTCAGTTTCTCAAAATGAAATTGATAAAAAATTCTCAGTTTTCAGATAATAGTCAATATTTTCTAAATATAATGCTCACATAACACACAGGCCAGCAAGCTTAATGGTGGTGAACTAAAGACTAATATCTGTAATTGTACCGAAAATATAAAATTACAAGGACATAACCTGACACTCAGCCCCTGATGCTCTCCCTAATGCTGCCCCATTACAGAATGTAAATTGTTGATGATCAGCAAGTTTGTATATATTGATTATTCATCCATCAAGCATTGACATAAAAGCTTGTGGTCATAACCATCTAGCTACTGTTTCATTCAATATGACAGTAGTGCAATCACGAGAGTTTGTTCACCAAATATAACCAAGAGATTGTGTATCAATTTGTGGAGTAAACCAATAAAAACCTTCAGACAGTTTCTAATTTTATGAATGTGTTTAAGTCCATGGCGCCATTTATTTACATAATGCTGCAATAGCCGGATCCGTTCATATTTGATCAGAACTTGTTCAGGATATATTACCTGATTGTTTTTTCTCTCTAGCTCAACTGTTTTAAGAACACAAACCAATGTTAAACAAACCTTCCAGACACATGTTTGGTTTTAAATGTTCACATTCTGGGATCAATTTCAGACGATGCCCTAAGGACAACTATAATTAACACTACAAATTTAAAGCCTGACTCACCATGAGACGGCATACTATGTTATTAGGCACTGTCGACATTACATAAAACTTTAACAGTGTATTTTCACTTTAATGGCCACATCAAGCTGACAATTTGGGGGGGCACAGAATTCCACCAAGTATAATCTTTATCTGCTTTTAAAGCCTTGAGCGAAACTTTGTATACAAGAGAAGAGCTGTTTTTATTCCCTGTGAAACCAATATCTGAATTAAGTGCTATTAAATACTCAGATTTCTCATATTAAGAAAAAAACATGTCAAATGAAGCTGCTGTGAGTGTTATCTACCTAATGGAATATAATTTATTTATACAATCTGCCAACACAACATTGTGTAAGACTTTCTATCTCTGTCATTAGTTGTCAATTAGAGGCTTCAAAACCATCTTCAACAAATGAAAAAATTACCATAAAAAAGTAAAAAAAAACTTATAGAACTTTAAAGGAAAGTTAAATGAACTCATCTTAGGTGACTAGCATGTTAGTTGAATTTGAATCAATGAGGAGTTGTGATGTAATGTAATGTTTTGGGTTGTTAGATTGAGAAAAGGATCACATTTTGCTGTAGGCGTAAAACACGACCATTATTCGCACTATTCCAGGGGAACATTATCAAATTATGTCCAATATATTGCAACGAGAAGCACTTGAATAATTAAGAGAGGATACATTTTATGAGGTAGAGATGTCATTTCTAACAGATACAGCTGCAAAATCTCTGTTTTAATTCTTGTGATAAGGACTGTCTAGTCGAGAATATAACCTGTTGAGATAATGCAGCAATTTCATGATGGAATTTATGATTATTTCTAGCTACAAAGTTAAGCTCCGAATTGTAAAAAAAAGTAATTATCAGTAGCTATAACATCAAGATCACTATTCATTACCTAGAGTAATTCGGAACATACAACTCAACCTGTCTCTCATAATGAAGACAAGGTCTACAACAGATGGGACTGCAGGTGGCAGCCTAACACAGGTGGATGAATTATGATGATAATTGACAATAAAAAATCCTAAAGGTAGATAGCTGCTTCCTTTAGGTGACCATAAACACACTTGGGTTGCCTTCTTAGCTCAATGGTTAGCGCGCTTTTTACCGTCTAATCTGGCGACCAGGGTTCAAATACGGGTGGAGGCACTCATATGCCTGCTGTATTTCAGCAAAAAAGCTGCCTGGCAAATGAAGGCCATGCTTGGCATTTGCAAGGCAGTATACCAGTATACTAGAACTTACGCAGTAAACAATGCACCAAACATCTAGTGCAGATGTATTCACATACACAATAAATCAGGCACTATGGAACACAGCCACCATTCCCTGCATTATCTTATATCCCTGCTACTGTCAGACAAATGGCTTATAAAAGTCAAGATGTCTTTTAAACACATGAATAGGAAATAAATCACGGACCTGTTAAGGGGACAATATAATGCCCATTCTCACTGTCTGGTCTATTACTTGAAGTAAATTGACCACATTGTGCATCTCTGGCACGTAATGTAACCAATGAAATAAAAAATATTCTTCTGTCTGGCTTGGTCAGCATATCGGCTTAAATCATCAACAGAAAATACTGGCTCAAATGGCACTCAAATTTCTGTCTGGCACTTTAAAGGTTTCCATTGCCAGATATGAATAGGGTTATCTCAGTGATTACAGGGTGGCAGGGAAATTAAATCTCAGTTATCACAAGATTCACTTAGTCTTAACATCAAGCAAATAATACACATCCAACTAATCTTTTAAATATTACTATGACTGGTTCCAAAATGACATACAGAGCAACCCCTCTAAAGCTATACCTAGTGGGAGCAACACCTATTCGAAGGGGAACACCAGAGCAAAACCCAGTGTGAGGGCCAAAACGGAGTCAGAACAATGCCCAATGGAGTGTCAGAACAACAACAATGAGAGGGGTGTCAGAGCAACAGCAATGAGAGGGGTGTCAGAGCAACAGCAATGAGAGGGGTGTCAGAGCAACAGCAATGAGAGGGGTGTCAGAACAACAGCAATGAGAGGGGTGTCAGAGCAACAGCAATGAGAGGGGTGTCAGAACAACAGCAATGAGAGGGGTGTCAGAGCAACAGCAATGAGAGGGGTGTCAGAACAACAGCAATGAGAGGGGTGTCAGAGCAACAGCAATGAGAGGGATGTCAGAGCAACAGCAATGAGAGGGGTGTCAGAGCAACAGCAATGAGAGGGATGTCAGAGCAACAGCAATGGGGCACTTTTATATAATCTATCTAGTCTCTTATCGATTCATAGAGGAAAGGGTCAACTGCCAAAGAGAGATTGTTATTCAAGAGTCTGATACACTCCATGAGATTACTCTGTATGCAACTAAAGCAACATTTCTAAGGTTCACAAATCAGTTCACCAAGCCATCAGTCTGTTTTAGCAAGGAGTATGATGTACAGGAAAATAAGTAGCTTTGTTGTCTTACCGGAATTCGTTCTGTCATTGCTTTTAATTTCTGTATGAATTCTGTTTCTGTTTTTGCCTTTTCTGAGAGGGCTTGTAATGTCTGTGACAAGTCCGTCTGAAAGTAAAACAAGTAATACATTATTGACAAGATGAAATAAATCAACTATGACTGGCAGAATTATTACTGACAAGATGAAGCCATTTAATAGAGACACATATTTTATCAGATTTCTATCTCTGGTTACTTTACAAGGTGGAAGTATATGTACACCATCCTCATTTATTGTTCGTTTATACGCTTAGATCGGGCTTCTTATCGGCATCAACAATCTACAGCAAATTTATTTTACAATTTGACTCAATAACATCATCATCATCAATTTAAGTCACATATAATCTTGTAAACCAAAACATGAAACTAAATATTACAGAAAATCTGAAATTTAGAAATAAAGTATCAAAGTGGGTTGTTGGTATGAAAACAAAGATATCTACAAACTGCTTGAAGTACATGAGGGACAACACGTGACAATGCTGTCAATATTCATGTACTTCTAATAGCTATCACTGAGATCCTACTTTGGTGAAAACTCTAAATGAATAATCTATAGTCAGTCAATTAGTATGCATGTCTTAGTCCTCAATGACCATACATGCCTCTTCAACAAAACTACATTAGAGCTACATGCATTCCCTAATTGGTGATCAGTCATTTACAATTTGCATGAACTACCTTGATCAGGATATCAATGAGTACATCTCTAATACATGTGAATATTTGTCTCACATTATTTCCTAATATAGAGAGTTATCCGTCCAATGATCTGCTTAGGAAATATCGCTATCTATTGAGATCCCTAAACTCCCTAATTGATGTGATATGATGGACATGACCTTATTGTAACCCTATGAAAATGTTAATTCCATGCATTATTGTTTCTTTTATTGATTATAATTGGCATGTTTTAAATCTCCCTGAAGTCCATTAGACATTCAGCGGCCACATTTACCAGCGACCACATTTGGATAGCATTCAAGGACATCAACATCGCAATGAATCAGACAACATAGAGCATTAAGGATTCATGTTTGACCCTTAAATTTGCTGTCATAAAACCTAGCATGATACTAGCATTAATGTGTTAAAGATGAACTACATAAGGTCAATACCATAGTCTAGCATTCAGGAGCACGCCCTTCCCAAGGGACAAAATGCACTGTAGTACCCCCAGCGGCCAGCACCTTAAAACGAGAATCAGCTTTCCCTCAGTGTCTTAAATCCTTATATGGTGCCTTTAAATCACTATGTGTGTTTAAATGTTTAATCTATATCATGTTACTTGAGTGTATCTGAGCAGTTATATAATGGTTATAACCACGCTGTTTTCTCTTCAAAAACCTTTTAAGACATTCTTAATTTCTTGTTGATCTCCTAAATTCTGGGGAAGGGCCTGAACAGTATCATAAAGAAGATGTTGACATAATTTACAAAGACCTACTGCTCACAACATAGATATTGAAATGGTTCGTTTGATTTCAACAAAGCAAGTCTAAACAAAACAGTTAATCCCACCAATATCACTTTATTAACAACCTCAAATACAATATTATTAATAGAATCCAATAAGTTTCAATATAATACCCATTAGATTGTATAAAACCTACAGAGTAAAACTTTAGTCTAATATACCCCATACCAAGCAAGCCAACATATTCATATACAAACTTATTGATAAAGGGAAGTTCAATAGGAAAAGCACGCCTACTGGCTTCCTCTAGTTTTTAACAAATCTCAGTTGTTCTCGATATTTAACTTCTCAACCAAATCCAGCACTGGGGTGAGTAGAGACACCAAACAAGCTTAATTTAAGCAATCCATTACATTTATATGATCAAAAACAACACCCCAGACATGTAGAACAACCGTACAGAACAATTGTATCTACTGAACAAGAAAGAAAAAATAATTTGCCGAGCTGGAAGTAGGATGTGCCTAGAACTAAGCATACCCTCAACAACATGTAATTACTACACAATTGAGACAAAAAGTAGTTAACACAAGAAAACAAATTACACCAAACTGAAATCACGTGCACGCTGAAAGCGAAACTAATCAACAGCCAGAGGACAATGTGCACTGTATTACAATGTTTAATTATTGCACAGAAGAATTACAGAAGAAATGTGTAATTTGCTGCACATAGCCAAAATGCAGGTACAATTTGACAATGATGGAATAGAAATTACTGATAGTCTATGACAGTTACTGTCACCCTGTCCTAATACAATATGTTATATCTTAAATCCTGATCTATATTGACAAGTCCAGACTGTTAAAGGCTGCCTTCACTGCTGTCTTATTTGTTATTATTATTTTTGGATTACAGTCACCTTCATGAAAGCACAGAGACCTCCCCATAGAAAATCTACCTGGAATTCCAGTGGAATAATTGCATTCCAGTGGGATTCACTAGAATTTCCAATTTTCAGAAATATCAGTGGAATTTGGTGAAAATTCCAGTGGAATTCTGGAGACAATTTTCACTAAGGGCTCCAACAATAGATTCAAATTTCAGTATATACTGTCAGCATTGAACAAGATCTACATCCTTTACTCCATAAATATGCCAATTCAAGCTCCTATCCCATGTCCATTGCAAATTATATTGTCCAATTATGAGTATTAAGGGGAGACAATCCAATCACTGAAATGAACTTAAAAGGACATCTTCTTAAGGGAGATAATTCTGGATATATGTACCAAAAAGCTGCATATGAGATGTGTGCACATGCTAGCTCATCTCTCAGCTAGCTCATAGTGTAGGATGTATGGAGCTTGGGTTGTTAATTATTAATGCAAACTGCAGATGACGGAGACAAAGTCTTAGCATTTTTAACTGTTTAAATATAAAGGAATGTTACATTTCAATCCTAGTCTCAAGTGACATTTATGCATGTGAATAAGCTGATAGCAATTGGCATTAAAGCAATGCCAGAAAGTTTGATACAAATTGTTACTATAATTCAATCACTTCACACATCTGATGTTGGGAGCAATACAAGCAAGCAGCATGCAGGTACCAGAAGCATATATTCACTGAAACTATCAAACAGATACACCGCCTGAAAGCAGTGGGCGTAGTGAGACCAACAAGAAATGTTCAAACAATTGATTATGTAATACCAGTGGATTTGTATAAACTTCAGAAAAAAACTCACTCACTTCAAATTGCATTAACTATTAGCATCCACATTGTTAAAATGTATTGCTCTGTAGCTCCTATAGAAAGTGCTTTTCTACCATCAAGTAGCAAATTAATTTTGAATTCAGGAAGACCATAAACATCCATTAATCAGCATGGGGTATATATGTAATATTATCAACTGTTGCTGTAAGTGAAAGCTTTTAGCTTTGCACTCAAAACACTCTCAAGGACAAAATTACAGAGCAATGCACGACTATAATAGATATTGAACAATACATTTCATTATATAAATCAAACAGGATAGAGACATTAACAAGTACTATTAGAAATATAATTAGTTGCCAGATGTGACAAAAGTTCAAGCAAAGGCAAAAACATAAATTGTAAAACATGAGACAAAAATGGCATTTAAAACGAAGTCATCAAAATTACTTCCATCTTGAACTAGCACCTAAAATAACCCACAAACATACAGCGAGGATTTTTTAAATGTTTCTAACAACGTTGTTTATGCAGCTATGATCATTCATAGGAATTATATTCACACTGTAATGCTATTAAAGAGGCTATTAAAGAGGTCTAGGAATCTTGTAACAGCACTGACGTGAACGTGAGCGCAGCAAAGCTATCACATTGATTTTATTTTACAGAGATGGAATTGATTCCGACACAAGTACGGAATGCCAGAAATAACATAGAAGATAATCAGACTGACTGTAGTATTGACAATGTAACAGAAAATCATCTGTACTGTAGCCGTAAATATTCTCCATTGCAATGACAAAATAATATAGTAGGTTTCGATTGCACAAACAGTTTTACTTTGAAAACACCCTAGAAACCTTGAACAAGTTTTCCGTCCCGGAAAAATGATGATGCACTTAAATTTACAGTGGATGTCTCAAACAGGTATTTTCCCGGTCTGAAGGCAGTTTTAGGCATCGAAAGGAATATTATTAAGGAATACTGTCATGGGGGGAGGGGGGTTAAATGAGACAAATGAAACAAATCAGACCCAAGCAAAATGCTATATACATGTATCAATAAAGCCATTCAAATGCAAATCTTATATTGTTGCACTTTGGCTGGCAATTATAAGTTGCACAATAAAGGCATGTTTGTCAAACAATCCAAGAGATACAAAGTGTTCAACCAAACATGATGAATGATATGCGGAACAGAGCACATTCAAATGGAGAAGGCCTTTGGGAGCGGGACATTACCAGACGGACCAGAATGTACTCAACACACGTGCATGCAAACCTCTAGGTATAGTTATTTATCTAAACCGGTAAATTATAACCGGCTATATATAAACCCACGTATTATTTTCATTTCAAAGTTACATAGCAAGAAGTACAATTCAAAGCAGATATGATCAAGTCCTTGGATGTACCCAGTGCTTCCTTGAACATTAATAATTAAAGACGGAGAGCAAAGTTCTACCTGTTTAATTACACAAGAAAATGTATCTTCGACTCTTCAACTTATGGCCTTCCAGTATGTATTACAACATGTTGTAGCTTGGAGCAAAGTTCTACCTGTTTAATTACCCAAGAAAACGCATCTTCGACTCTTCAACTTACGGCTGTCCTATAACAACATGTTATAGCATGGACTGTGAAGCGTCAATGATTGATTACATGGTGTAGGTATAATACCATCAAACCACAACAACATTATCCCAACAATCTCACACATCAAACAGAATTCTTCTACAAAATAAGTCAGCTGAACCATCTATCATGTACACATTTTTTTGTCAATGTTGATACTTTTTTTGCCCTTGAAATTAGAACTATTTGGTTCTAATAAGGATACATGAGTGTAGACTTCCAGGAATGTTACTAACTAGACATTGTAAGATTGTGAATGAGGTTGATCGTCATTTTGAAATGTAAACATATGGATCATATGACATACAGGACCAGTCTCCACGGGCCTGGTGTAGGATAATGGTGATCTACATTATAATCTGTTACAGATCAAGCTTCATTGCTATTGGTTACAATGGAACATGCTCAAGCAGAATAAGACATGTTCCGATCAAGCTTCATTGCTATTGGTTACAATAGAACATTTGCTTCAGCAGAATAAGACGCGATTCCACATACTAGAAGCTGCTCCCAAGGAGATGCAGGTAATCGTATTCTCCTCTACCATTGGTTACTCATTGACATTCCAATTTCAACAGGATTATAATGGTCACCAAAAGTGAAAAATCAAAGTACTGTAAGGAACATAATTATGTTAGTTGTTATAACTTTTGTGCAACAATTTTAACTTGGTGCATTAATTGCACTATTAGCCATACAATGTAGTTGCACTGCAGAATCAGAAAGGTGCAAACACTGACAACACATTGTTGACTCTCAATGGGTAATGAAAATTTCTTTTTTATGATACTGAGATGCTAACCAGGGAGAATAAAATTTATGAACAGCTTCCATACATTTATAACAAACTGCCACATTTTCTCCTCATGGATAAGTAAATAATTGACAGCTAGATTAGAGTACATATCAATCCATGTTGATAGCATAGCCTTACCTTTCACTCATATATCACAGTATTAATATGTTTCCAGTAAAGTAAATCAAGATAGTTACACAGTAAACAAGGCATCAAATAAACACCTAGACTTAATCCATCAAAACAATCAGAAAACACTAGATGCTCATATCAATGTCTTGAGGCATGAATAAACTTAAAGACAATCTTATGTGTAATTTGGCATCATATAATTATTTACCAAGTTCGATTTTTACATCCTTGACTACAAGAACAGGCAATTGAATACTCTCAGAAGAGGGAGAGAGACGGATAGGAGGTAGTCAGTAGAGAGTCCTGAGGGGTCAGGGCAGATGGGAGACATGGAGGACCAAGGGGCAGGGAGGAGGGAGTAAGGGTGTAAAAAGGGACTTTTGGAAAAACAAGAGACATACAGAAAGGGATTGGCGAGGAGGGGCAGGTCAAAAAAAGGACATGAACACATCTCTTACACAATTGTTAATAACATCAATAGAGCTCTAAAATTCTGACAGACAAAAGAAGTATTTGAGGCATCCTTATAGAAAAATATAATAACAAATTGGACAGGGAAGAAACACCTTTATTGCAACATTAACAATCCTAGGCTTATTAGTGTCAAGCCATGCTATGACGTATGAAAGCATCAACAATAATCAGCAACAGTCATTAAGGCATTTCAGATTACTTATAATGACCAATAGTGCAGGTAATATGGATTAACAATAGAATGCAAGTATCATATAATTACTGTGATATTGTTATGTTTCAAAGAAAACAAAGGACATTAATGTCTCCAATGAAGGACATTAACCTAAGTCTGGTTTCTAAAATATGATTCACTCCAAAGGAAAGTTTTCTATGGAAAGCCACTTGATATTTAAAAATTGTGTATGATTATCAGAGACAAAGCCACTTGTTCAACATTAACTGACTTGTCATTTTATCAACACACATAGATATAATCTTCGTGCAGTACCAATTAAGCGCTAATCTTTGTAATAATTGTCAATTAATCTGCTAATTGTGTTGCTTTATGTGATATTAAGTAAGACATTATCAGCAATGCCCCATGTAGAGATATGGCACCTCTCATGACAACGTGACATACCTGACATTGACAGTAACTTACCGTTATCACCAACAACATCAACTCGGCAAACAACATAATCACAACATTAATTATATCATCATCAACAGCTAATAATCTACTTGCTAGGTTGCATAGATTACATAACCTCAGTTAGTCAGAATGTACTTCTTATGTCGTAGTTGTCACATACTGAAACTTAGTAACATTTTGATTGACAAACCCTGGAAAAATATGCATCTTGATGAAATCACAGATTTATTAATTATTTTAGGCAAGCTTACTTTAGGGTGTCAGCAGTTTCTTAATAACCTGTTTATCGTCCATTGCCAGCCAAAATGAACTATCAGCGTACTAGATAGGAATGCTAATAGCTCGTTTTGGCTGTCAAAGGACGAATTATAACAATTATCTCTCAGCTCTTTCAAAACAGCATCATGCACTGGTGGCATTACACTCAGAACATCATAGACAAAACTATATGTATCATGCTATACACTAATAGTAAAACATCAATAAAAGAGTAATGGAATAAAATTATCAGGGTATGCACTCAATTTACAAGAAGGCACCGAAAGTTTGTGTGAGTAAAAAGTTATCTATAAACATCTTATCAATATCCCCATCATTATAACTGCATGCATATAATCAAGATAACAGTAAATTGGAAGCACCCCTAATTTCCAGCCATCCTGCCTCCAGTCTAATGATTTTTGCCTGATTAGCATTATCAACAATATTGGAAGTTTACTCATAATTAAGCACGCCAAACTGTAGTGTTTATTGACACAGTAGTACAACTTAGTAATCAGAGCAATATCAAATTAAGGTAGCTGGTGCCATAAGAAAAACAATTTCCTCATGCACCATAGAGTTGTTTGGTTTGGTTAGCAGGCAATTATTGTAGGAGTACTCAGAGCTTTGGCTCCAGGCATACATGCCTCTAATATCATATACCTTGATATTATTATCATTACAAACAACATCGGCCTCCATCAGAAATTTATGTTTATTTATTCAAAGGTGTAAGTCAAGGCATAATTATTTTGTACAAGTTACCTTTGCTACTGAAGCCTGGAGTGCAATCAGACTGACAGTAAACAGGGTGTGTTTTTGCTTATACATCTAACACTGCAATGTTTCTGGCCCCGGTTGATACAATAGATTCTATTAGACAATTAATGCACTTAAAATACATTTAATTACATATTTAGGGGCAGCAGACAACCTGTATAGTTAAAGAGGAATTTTGTTCCATATTTAAACACTCAAATGTTTTAAATGATCAACCTAAGTAAATGGTACAAAAGTTAGAAAGGGAAGTAACTCATGATGTATCAAGACAAGGCTAAATTCCATCCTCACATCATGACAAGCAAGACTAAATTCCATTCAAACAGTTCAAAATCTGGAAATGAAAAAGTCTGTTATAAAATGTCAGTAAGAACTACTAGAACCTTAAAACAAGGACTACTTTGGTTATACCTATAAAACCCTTCATATAACTAAGCAATAATTTGAAAGCCAATATTCAACTGAAGGCTATAATGGACAGGAGAGAACTGAGAGCGCTTGCTGAGGTGGCAACAATTTGCTGCCCCCAGAAACATTGCTAGAAGAATGTTCTATTTCAAGACAACATGACAATAATCATGGACAACTTAATGCTAATGAATGGCTTTAACTTAAGAGAGTATCAATCCAAGTATTGATTGTGTTATCAGCCTACATGTGGTACAGTGAGTACATTGTGGTTTAAAGAATCAGATATTTTATCTTTAACTTGACATTTACATAAGAGATGGAGACCCCCACGGGATCCCATGATTGCAGGACATTCAACCATTCACTGGTATGAACTATATTATGTGGGCCCGTTTTTACAAACAAATTGGCGCGAATAACTGCAGCTGGTGCAACTCGGTGGCAAATTTATCCTTAATACATCTTGACTTTTATGTGACTGCGTTAACAACAATTCTAAGAAAGTTTTCAAGTCAATTAAAGTAAAAACAAAAATACTTCAGTTGACTGCTTCATTTCGACATGATAAATCTGCAAGAAACAACAAAACCTGGAGGGTCTGACATAAGAATTATGTTTCTCAGTGACATATATATGAGGCAGTCTACATTTTTTTACAGTAAATTATTTGCCGTAACCCTACTAAACAATTTCTCATTCTATCTTGCCACCAGGATGGGGCAGGTAACAAGGCATACTCTATTCAGAAAGTCAATGATCCATGATATTGTCTTAGAGTTGATATGCTCATTACTTCAAACAAAAAGCTTGGATTCTTCTCAAAATTGTACCAAAGGAAGCAATCTAACCCAAAGTTAAGATAACAAGAGGAAATGATGAAAAATGACCAGAACAATCTGTTGTCTGCAGACAGAAATGTCGGATCTAGACAATTTGTGGCGCCAACAACACATTGTTACTTTTTCCTGGTCAGACTGTACCTATTTTACAAGGTAATTTAATCTAAATGTGTTCAAATTACCAGCAATTGCTATTTAATGAGGGTGATTTAAGTGAAGTATTTAAAAGAGGTGATTTAAGTCTGGTATAGAAATATATATCGTTTATTAATTGACAACCTAAAGAGTGAGAGAGATGAACATTCTATACATGAGATCAGTTACACTCAATGGCATATGCTACTATAACATCAAGTCACCTTTGAAAAAAACCTATCTGATTTAAGATCAGCAAAAACCGCCATGTTCTACGGTGTTCTAGAAGTTATCGATCATGTTCATTTAAAACATCAAACACACATTTCAACGCTGATGGTGTAATATCATATCAGGAAACATTTGAGAAAGTGTACAGCAGGCATGATAATTTTACATACCGGGTTCAAGTAAAGAGGGAATCTCACTTGCAATTCTTCAGAGAGCTCTCAAAATCTTCAACAGCAATTATTTTATCATTTGGTTTTCTTTGAGCCTCAATCACATCAGACTGTGTTTGCATCAGATATAAAAAACACCATCTCTTGGGCAAATCAAATTTATTAAGACAAAGATTATCATGTTAAAAATTCACATATTTTAAGAGAAGGGATTTAGTTTGGTGTGAGATTCACCTTCATTGGGAATTTAAACAATTATTTAGTGATACAGCAGACAAAATAAATTAGAAAACCAAACAAAAAAATCCACATTTTTTAAAACAGTAAATAACTTATTTTTTATCATGTGTTCCTACTAAGTTGATGATAATAAAACATAAACGTGTGTGATAATGTACAATATCACACAGGAATTTTTTATCTTAGAATAATGGGTAAAACACAGCGCAGAATGTCAAATCATTTTTATATTTAAAGTCTGAGGGAATCCTTGACAAGCACATCTTGCACTAAAATATTTATAACCTGAATAAATTGAAATGAAGACAATCTAAGTGTAATGAGAAAAGAAGCACTTTACCTACTGAAGACACTAGCAACTCTAATGTTGATGTTGAAACTCAGCCCATTATAAATGATGAAACTATGATAAATGATAAATTCAGATCATAAAATGATAACCGTGTAATATTCCTGGGGAATTTTATAGTAGGTATAGGCCTACAAGAAGCTGACTCTGCATATACCCTAATACCATTGGAGACATTTGTCTGGACAAATTACTTATTCCACTTAATGTGTTATCGCACACCCCATTACTACGACAACCGTGGAAGACAAAATATGTATCAGATAGAAGAAGCTTTACAAGGAGCTGATGAAGATAGGGAAACAACATTCTCCTCTGAATTGTCTGCACATTTTAATGCCAAGAATCAATGACTCTCTGATAACATGGCTTACCATATTTGGAAGAATATTTTGTTATTGTCTGGGATTGATTCTGAGGAAAAAACTGGAAGCAATAGTTGAGATGACATTTAGAAAGAAGGCACTGCTCCTAATAGACAAATCACGACATTGCAGATAATACAGCAAAGGCAAGAACAAAACTGTTAACCTACAGCAGACAATGATCCGCTTTTATTTTACAATAATTGTGACATCAGCAACAGTACATATGGGGAAATAAAAATAGAAGCTTCAAAGAAAGAAATTTCATGAAGGCTTGTGATTTCTGAGTGAGAAACAAGCGAGAATTTGAACTTAACTGTCATGTAAACACATAGAAACTTAGAGATTATCTGTGAATGACTTGCAGAGCATCAGTAAAGTGCCTAGGGTGTAACTGCCAAACTCAGAATTGAACACAAGGTGTGTCAGCAATGGTATAAGCCAGTGAAGACTGCTGGCTCCAATATTGTGATAGTAAACAACCAGAAATACATCAACATTGTAGGACCCGCAGAGGAATTATGATTAAATATTGATGATATGATCAGTAAGAGTAAGAGAAAGCTTATCAGGATGAATTCTAAACTATAATACACTTAAACTTTATGCCATATATCCATCATAAAGATAAACGATCAGTGTTCACTATCTGATTCTTCAAAGCTTAGTGAAGATTTGAGTTTTCAAGATGTTTAGATGTTTAACTTTAAGCAATTATAAAAGGCCACTGATGATATCAGAATACAGAGAGAATTAAGAAATGAATACAAACACTTGAAATGCATGTCATTTTGTCTGAACACTACTATCTGTTTATTTGGCAATGATGCATATTGCTGAGAAGCTTGAGTCATATTTCGGTCATGTTGATTTATATACATGTTCAATCAAAACCCACAGAGCTTGGTGTATGCATGCCACATGGTCAGTACTTACTTACTTACTGGCGGTCGCTCTGCGCGACATGGTCAGTGACCTGGGACCTTTTGCACAATGAAGGCACTATATACATACAAGAACAGAAGTTTCTGTTTAACATTGTGCACTGTAAAGCAAAACTCTTTAGTGCCATATGGTTTTGTAGTATAGAGCTCAATGCTACCGAATGTCATTGCAATGGACTGTTTGTTCTAAACCATAGAATGTACTGTACAATGGTATATGTTATCAACTAATGTCTTCTGCTATCTAATAAACTTACTGATTCATTCTGCTATGAAGTACTTTTTAATAGCGATATATTGCTTCATCGTAAGCGCTTTGCTACTGAATGCTATTGAGCGATGTTGCAGTCATGTGTGGTAAATGTTACTGCTCAATGTTGTATGTGAAGCTCAATGTTGTATGTGACACAAGTCATGATTGATAGGAACTTTTTTAGGCATTTACATAAACTTCTCGGTGAGAACATGAACTATACTTGCATCATATTACAACACAATGTAATTGACTAATTCTTGAATTTACACTTAAAACCATGATTATACCACGCTCAGAAAATCAAGAGGTAATTACAACTGAAGATATATTGCACTTATGATAGACCGAATTTCATCCAAGTTTTATGGAATGTGTGACACATACAGTCGGAATTATTACACCTTGAGACAGTAATAAAACAATTGAACCACTTGGCTATTATCTTATATGAAGTGTTCTACCCATTGTAAAATTACTCAACACCAGACAGCCGACTCCACAACACTCCATCAGGGTAAGTCCTTCAATGAACGAGCCGTCATAACCCATCAACACTTTTCATATCGTTATTTCACAAGAAAAGTGAGAAATTATTTGAAGTAGTTTATCTAATTTGTGTAATGATGGTTGAAACTTATGTTGTCAATTATGTAAGTAAGATGGGGATACAATTACCAAAACACTCAAAGCAAGATGTAATAATCACAAAACTGAACAATTAAAATAAAACTTATAATTGGCAATGAGAATAATACTTCTGATTTAAAGCAACTGTAACATAGAATAACAAAAAATGTATATGCATAAAAAGCCTAAAACAATAGTTAACTTGAAAACTAAAACTAGCAATGCGACCATTCTCTGAGTTTTGCCAGAGACTGCCAACCAGTATTATACTTGCAATTGTAACATAAAATAACAAAAAAATGTACATAAAGTTACAGTAAAAACAAGTTAAAACTTGCAAACTAAAACTTGCAATGCAAACAATCTCTGAGTTTTCCAGGAAATACTTGTTGCACCTTATTCAATAACAAATGATAGAAGGAAGGAATGCTTTGTAAGATCTTATCTAACACAACAAGTCATTAATTTAAACGCCTCGAAAATAATAACACATTCTCAAAATAAACATCTACTAAATAGTTTAAATTGATAATAAAATATGTAGCAGGATTCAGGAACTGATGACAATCAGTGTAACAGGTGCTTTAATTAGAGGTGGACAGATGCCAGCTAGTTCATTTCTCTTGTCTATTATCTAACAACTGTTATCCTGCTATTTATCCTCATTAAGCATCATTACCCACTAACAGACCCTCTGTTATTACCAATTAAGAGGCTAATGATAATTTTTACCTCATCTATTCATTAATAGTGTATTTAAATTGGAGTAAGCATCTTCATATTGACCAGACAGCAAATCACTTGTTACTACTGAATCACTTGTTACTACCGGCCTCACACTGAGAGGTGGTTGTCCGAAGTTATTATGACTATGATTGCCTGTAATGTTACTAACCGTACATACTTAACATACTTGGTACCCAATGCCAAGAAAGAATAATTCATAATGTACTATTAAATGGAAGTCTACAGCATATCCTTTTACGTCAATAAGCTTCAACAACAAAAACATTTGTTCATCAAGGTGCTTTGGGGATTTCCTTTGGTGTAGGTGGGAAAAAAGCACAGTACAGTCAGTTTTGTACTATGAATGGAATTATAAGTAACATGGCTAAGGTTGAATAACATTTTAGATCAGAAACATGTCTGAACCTTGTCAGGTGCAGACACAGTCATAGGAGCATGTAGATGATTCCATACATGAGGCTATAATGTACCAGGCATATTATCAGGAAGACTAAATGAAGCTCTATTTTCAGACAAAATTGATCGAAATTTGAATGTTTTATTTCATTACACTCACTATTCATGTATGAAGTCATCAGTTTCCTCACCAACACAAGACTATGTACACCAGGGAACTTCTAAGAAGCAAGATGCATTTCTGATTTCAGCATTAATTAACAATTATTGTTTATGTTACTTTCTCACCAATATTGAAATAAACTGGATCACATGTTCCAGAAAGTACTATATTACTACGGAAAACCAACAAAGCTGGTACTATAATACATTTTAATGTTTTGATGAACTATATTCTGAGATCCTACAACAGTACTGAGATAGACAATTTGTTGACAAGTTTTGCAAATGGAATAAAAATTCAAAGGGAAGTAACTCTGAATGTATCAAGACAAGGCTAAATTCCAGGATAACAGTTCAAAATGCAGATTTTTATTTCATAGTTCAGTGAGCACCGTAGTAACAGTAACCTTGATTTGGAATATTGCAGAACCCGACATTTTACAGTTTTGCAGCACTTATTCAGAAGCAATATTATGTTGTTACTTGCGCATGTATCTATTAAACATACCAGTACAATAAGAATTGCCTTGAAGTGTGAGATGTTGAAATGTTTTCAGGTTCATATTGAGAGAATGTTTGAGTGGTTGCAGGATAGCAATCAACGTATCAGGTTGAGTACATACATCTTGTGTTTCAATGTGCTGTTTATCTAGATGTGCATCTCATGTTTATCACCAAATAGCACCATTAACTTGTCTATAAGTCTATAATCATCACTGATTGTACCAACATAGATAACGTGATGTCTTACTGTAGGTCCACTAACAGCCACACAGCACAGAGTCGGTATTACACACTAATTCAATGATATATCATCGTTCAGGAAATCATTGACTTTTCTTGGATGCCGAATTTTTTTGTAGCTTTTTTTGAGACCAGTTTTTCTGATCTTCATTAAGACACAATGTTAAACTGGGATGAATTATATTTTTATTTACTGAACTAATGATGATAACAATTTTCGTGCAAAAAAACACCAAGGAATTTTAGGTACCGGTAGGCCTTCAAAATATCACAATATCGCATTGCTATCTGCAATGACATTTTCCATTACAATTTTTTTTAAATTACTAAGTGGATAAAGCATATTCATTTGATTTGAATTATATGAAGGAATTCCTATTGCACACTGTTTTCACCACCTTAAAGTCATCACTAATATTAAGACATGCAGAGAGAATTCATGTTCTATGTTGATCTGAATTCTTTCATAAATTTTGTGATAAATGTGCTGCACTGTGCTATTTTACTGAAGCTGAACAATGTATTTTTACACTGTGAGTCAAATATCACAGAAACCCCATAAAATTAACATTAAATAAAACCTATAATACAACAAATAAAGCAAATAAATGTATCTACAAGAGATATGTCATAAAACTCATTAACACCGCATTACAAAACATAATAACACAGCAGAAATACTTGGGTCAGCATGTCAGTATTGCCATTAAAAGCACCAGAAAATGAGAGAGATAAGACCATGTCGGTACCATAGGCATGGGAGAAATAAAACGATAGATAAATCACTTGATATTCCAAATGTATCAGACTAAATGTCTACTACATATAGATAAATGCTGCGCATTCTAACAGCCAAATTGCAGGCATATCTTTTATATTGCACCCAACACCTCACAGAGGGAGCATGTGGCTGGGGAAATCAGACAGAAAAGACGCTCACATATGATTTGTAAAATTCCAGCACCATTTCATACTGTTAATGAATGCGTTTGTAATCTTTGCAACAAAATGAAGAAATATGGGAGGAATTGTAGTTCTATGAGATATTTCAGATTCTACCACACATGCACAGTAACACTAAGATAATCATTCAAGTAAATTCAAATAAAATTTGACAAAATTGTATAAATATTTATAAACTAATAACTGGAAACATACACAAATGCTTTCATTTTTGCAACATTTATCTTCAAAGTTTATTATATGATACCAGAATACATATTGTTATATAATTATGTACAAGATAATCTGTAACAGCATAGTCCATTATCCTCATACATCATCCCAAGTTGCCCTTTTTGAAATGCCAAGTCTTATCATTAAACGTTTAAGTTTAACGATCTACCCTGAGAAAACAAACACAGTAATTTTATTGTTTTGAGAGACTGAATATAAAACAAAGAAGAATTGCTGACAATGGATGAGGTAATTTGATTGTACATTACACAAACAGAGAAGCAGTTCTTGCTGAGTATACGGGAATGTCATAATGCTCGTTCTCAAGAAAGGCGCTAATATCGGAAATAATTCAACCCTAATGGATTGGCTAGAAATAGAAAACATGAGGACATGTCCAAATATGGCTGATTATACTTGATGGTCCAAGAAATATGTATTGGAGTGGTTGGTACAGTAGGACAATTTAGAAAACATCAATTAAGTACTCCATGGAAGTTCGTAACAATGAGTAATAGAGGGGAAACTGTAATACAATGAGAAATGGCTGGGTTGACTAATACCAGCTAGACAATTCGATAATTAAGAATTCTGCACAGTTAACTGTCTGACCATTAACAGTCTACCACTAACCATATTGACAACAAAAACAACAAACCGGATGGGGATATTATATGTTGTCTGTGAGTCTTTATTATATTGCCTTATACAGTCTATAACACAGCGGTTGTGCTTTGTAATGAAATATGGCAACTAATCACCTGATTCTCCAGGAAGTAGTTCAGGATTTAATAAAAGTACACCAGCAAACTCAGGGAAAATTAGAATCAAATTTATTACCATGTTTTTGACAAGAGTACTAAAGCACTAAATGTTGTCTTTTGCAAAATGTGCATAAAAAAGCAACAACATTGTAATGGCAGTTTATGACTATTCCAGGTATGTAGAATTCACAGGACCAGGAAGACCCAAGAAGTCCCTTTCAGCATTATTTGGAGCATAAATAAGCGCCTATGTGCTGAATATGCCAAGTCATGAAGCAAGTCTGTACTAATGATCGCTTTACCACAAATTTCACTACTGATCTGGATTCAAACCCCGCATCTATGAGTGGCCATGGCGCACCACACTAGGTAACAAACACAGACACCCTAGAACAGACATAAAGCCATTCAGACAAATACTGCCAACTTGGTTTCATCATTTGTCACAACAGCACTGAATTCGGCGGGTAATAACACGTTGCTTATTTGACAGGGCTTGCACAAGTCAATCAAACGCAAAGATGCAGAAAAAGGCAGAAATTCACAGAAGTCTCATTTTTCTGACAGGGAAAAAAACAAGTAGAACAAATTAAAGACAACCCCCTGCTGTGCTTCCTCTTGATGAAGACAATTCTCTAGCTTGATAAATTGGATGTTTATGAAGTTATGTAACTGGCAGGAAAGTTATTGTTCCCTAACCTCACTATTCCACTTCCTAAAATACAATCACAAAAAAACATGACCCAGTCACTACTCTGATCTTACAAAAATCTCATTAACAGCAGAAAAATTCAGATCATTATTACAAATAAATCCATGAAACTGGAAGAAAAAGTTGAGTAAAATTCTGCAATTAGGAATAGAATACCAGCTTGTTATAAAAAGACGCAATAGGCAAACAAAGTCAAAATTATCTCCCCTTAACTTATAAGGCAAGGTGAGATGTTAGAATCCAGGGAAGCATAATGTGTAATGGTTGGAATCTTGATGGCAATGGTAGGAATATTATATACCAAGCAATGCAGCAAACTGTCATGGCAAATTGATTGAAATATTGCAGGAAAGCATCTAGGCATCCAGGATGGCATAATTATATGGACAGACCATATGACCCAAGGACAGACCATGTGACCCAAGAAAGCATCTAGGAATTCAGAAGGGACTAGGACAGACCCAAGAAACCATCCTGAAATTCAGGAGGGCATATATGGACCGACCATGTGACTTTGAACCCAGAGCAGGCCATGATCTTCAAGATATCGATGAGAATATTAATGACCATGTGACTTGGAACCCGGCGTAGGCCATGTGACTTGGAACCCGGCGTAGGCCATGATCTCGGTATTGATGAGAATATTAATGACCATGTGACTTGGAACCCGGCATAGGCCATGATCTCGATATTGATGAGAATATTACTGACCATGTGACCCAGCGGAGAAATTCCATAGAAACCAGCAGCAGACCAATAATAAACATCTATAAAATCAATTCTGTTGTCTGGTCCATTACAGAATACAACTCATAAATATATAATAATTATATAACAATTATATTTTCTATATATTTTCCTATAAATACATATCCCCCATTGACTTGCAGTACAAAGGAACTATCTCATTAAGCAAATGTCATCATCATAATCAGAAAAGAGAAATAATGCATAAACAACATTAATTTGAATCCAGAGATTAAATAGTGAAACACTTTAAATGGTGATTCTGTAAATCATTTAATTTTAATGTAATTTTAATTCGCGATTTTCCCAAAATTTTCAAGATTTTTTCGTTTGTGAGAATGTCCAATGCCCGAGTTAGTATTTCGAAATTTTCACGATAATAATGATTTCGCATGTCAACATCCTCCCGAATATTAGCAAAATAAAACTTTCGCAAAAAAGTGATTTACAGAATGCAGATATATCTTTGTTTAAGTTTCATCTGATTTGAAAATTTCTGCAGTCTGCACTATTGTAACTCAGTGGTGTCGTGATAAAACAATTTAACGAAATTTGAGATGCTAAAATAAATTATCATTGTATCATAATGATGACTTCATGGACCAATTTAAGTAATTGAAATACTTCATTTGAATAATGTTCAGTAAATCAGGGCTACTGTTAATTAAGTCAAAATCTGTCACGATATTTAAGCATTCATTGACTCAGATGAGATGATCAAATTCACATAGAAGCTTGATATTACATCATTATAGGTGAGAAGTCATTATTCACATCACACCTGATTCATCAAGTATAAAACTGTTAAACATGTACAGTTATCTTTATAATTGTAATTAAAATATGATAGGGCAGGTAATCAACGTGAAAATATCTAACGTGTACCCAGAGGGAGCGCAGTCAAAGTGTCGTGACAATTACTAGATTACGTAACCATGACAACAAGGTAAGTCAGCAGATGTCATGACCAATCATCATCACTTTGATTAATGAGATGTGACAGGATAAATCATTAACATAATGATCAGCTGATAGGAATACTAGTCAACCTAAGGGGACATAATCACAAAAATAAGGGAAGTCATTATCTATGGCATGTTTTAAACAATTTAAGATATTTTACTTAGCATGTTTTATGCATTTCACAGAAATTCATCAATAATTAATTGGTTAACGAGGCTGACTCACATTGTTCAAGCACTAGTTTGACTAATTTTCCAACCATTTACTGGAACGTTATAGTTGATAGTAATCTAACCTCGGTAATTTACCAAGCAACATAACATGGTATATTACAATTAGGGTCATAGAAAAAGTAATCTGTTAAATACAACTCATGTATTATACATATTTCACAAGTCATTACAGGAATATTAGATTTCAACCAAAAACTATATAGTACTAGTGTCATAAAATACTAATTACTGGCTATACATATTGTATATTGTCAGTAACTTTAATTACCTAGAATTATAGTCTAACATGTCCTTAAGAGCAGCTAGTTACCATTAAACACCAAATATGCAAGCTAAATACAGGTGACTGCTTAATAGGTATATTTAATATTAAAACGACCGATTAAGATTCAATTACAATGGCTGTTTATGAAAGGTGGCTGTCTGGTACAAGTGACAATTAATACAAGTTTGACTGTATGTAGGTTTATCATTAGTTATCTTGGTTTTTGAAATTGACTTGCAGCTCAATAAGTTAGATATAATTATATAGCGTATAATTATACTGACAGTAGATATGGTACCATTGTATTATTAAAACTCTGGTTGTCAAACTTTCCATTGAACATTACAGTAAGAACATCGTTAGACATGTTTCTATATTGTAACTTCATCAAGATAATCACAAATGTCATCAGTCTATAATACCAGACAGCTAACATATTTATTGTGCTTGCAACAATAGTCGGCAAAAAGACAAATAAACTCTTAATTGTCTAGCAAAACTAATTAACTATGATTGTATAGATGACATTGTTCAGGTATCATTGCCATCGGCAACTTTCGCACCTTTGAACACCTTTATGTGTGACAGCCAACAGCATGTCATGGGCAGTGACTCCCGCTGGTTGAATAAAGCCACAACAAAGCTTAAAGGGTTTACCTGCCATACACGCCTCATTTCTTCTCTATACAACATGTGGTGAAATGATTAGGAAATTGTCAGCTACTTTAAATGGGCATTTAAACATATTGAATCATTTGTCGGATTAAATAAGATCAACTGACACTAAAAGTGGTTAAATGCTCACCTAGTACAATAACAAGGCAGAGCGACCTCCCGAAATTAATTTGTCAGATAACGGGCCAAGGTGCAAAAGAAAACAAACATTAGAATGTGAAGTACAAATATTAATACATATGACATCTATTATAGATGAATATTATGACAAAAGAATAGCCTAATCTTGTATTTAATTTTTTCATAGCCAATATAATTTCAACATAATAATGAAATCATTGATAGAATCATTTTATGTCTGGGAAGGACAACATCGCATTTTACCGCTAGGTGTACAGTGGGGTACCGGTACTGGTACCTCACAACGTTCAACCTGTTCCTACAATAAAACCTAAGCTGGTTCCTGGCAGATGTTCAGACAATTAACCCTGCTGGTACCTAGCACAACATGCAGCTCAAACAACAATTAAAACTTGAAGATCTGATTGTAATTACACTGAATAACAACCCCTGACATACATCATACGCTGAACACATGCTGATTATACAGACTCTCACAAATTCATGGATTCCACCTCAGGGCTATTTCATAAATCATAAATTTATTTTAGATTAATTCTAAACCACTTGTTGTAAATACAACATAAAAGGCAACATTTGATTGGCATCCATAAAATGGCAAAACCAATACAGACAGGCTCAGTCATTTTGTCTCCAGTTGAAATAAAAATTTCCAATACATTAGTTAAGTGACGTAGCATCAGTAAAACAAGACCATCTGGCATCAAAGGCCGTACAATTCATGTATGCATCATTGCAAATTACCATGTACACAATAAAAGTGTATGATACCAGCTATTAATATCATCTGTCAAAATTTCATACAATACAACCCATTTTTGTTTGCAAATTAATTTCACTTGTCGAAATCGGATAATCAGGATTCAGTAATAATTAAATGCATGATTTCATAATACCAGACAACAATCTAAACAATGAAATTGATATACAAGATGAATATCGGGCTACCAAAACTGACAATGAAATTTATTGAAAAATGTAAAACAATAGCATTTATAACCTGATGATTCATAAACCAGACTCCATGCAATGATCAATGGGAATCCTACCCAATAAACAGTAACAATGAAACCCAAATTAAAACCAAATTTATCAACTTTTGTACAAATAAATAACAGATGAGTGTACAGGAGTCGGAGAGAAATTATGATATAAATACTTCATTACTAGAACATCGACCCCTACAATGTGTCACAAATTACACTGCCCATTTACTCTATTCCCAAAGGGTTTTACAGTCATAGTATATTGATCTACTACAACAGGAGTTAAACAACAGACATAATGGTCAATTTGAAACAGTCATCTATTGTAAGAGCCAAGACTAAAACAAATGCCAGAAGAATCCTACATTCATAAGTTATAAGTGTTTTTTTAACCAAACTAATTTTCCTCCCCATGCAGATCCCAAAGCAACATATTTAGACAAGGTTTATAAATGCAAGGGCTTTAACCATTTATGGTAAGGCATCCACAAACATTAGGCCTATATTCAATCATAGAAAATTTAAGGTGCATTACAGTTACATCTTGTTGATGTCTAAGGTTACGCAATCATGTTAACATTGAAGCTTGTGTCAATCAGAAATCATGAATAATGCAACACTTGTCAATGTGTGGAGACAGAATATGTGTTCATCAATGGATATATCCATGCTGCAGATGCCAAGTTACATATAATGCTGTATCAGTTGATAAGTATAGCAATCATGTGACATACTGGCTGCATGATGCAGACATTTGTCATACCCGGTAACTGGTCAAATCACAATATAAAGGAATCAGCCTGTGTATATGTAACAGCTGCCTGATGTATGGGTGAATTCAGTCTAGGCTTGAAGATAATGGAAACAGAACATGTTCACCCAGAGGATTCTGGTCCATCTTAGGGAATTAAACAACAAATATGGGTTTTGGATAGAAATTAAACCATTATCTCCCTATTCGGTAAACCTAACTGATTCTTTTCTCGAGGTTGTATAATGACAACAAGATATCTTTGCCTTAAAGTCTGCATGACCAAATAAGGGCATGAAAGCGCTAAATTCTTGTTAAATATAAACAAAGACATAACTTCCAATACAATGTATGTATATCCCTATCAGTAAATGGAAACATTACATAATAATTGGGTCTCGTAAGACGATAGCTTGAATCCCACATGGAATTTTATAGACGAGAGAGATAGAATTATATACATCGGAGATTTAGAGCGAAATTACAAACATAAAAAGCACCAAATAAAGATCATACTCTATCAAGAATGTAATACCGAAGTTAATACATTCACAACAACGTAAGAGAGCATCATGGGAAATAAGAACAAATTTACCATACATTTGAACAAAAGCATTAGCGGGACATCAATTTCTTTAATAGGCATTCCATTGAGTGCAAAGGCATGAAACTCATTTCCTAATTCAATTTTCTGATCATTTTCATTGAAAGAAATGAAAGCAATTTTATGTTTTGTACAGTGATCATGGTGGGACAAGGTTTTTTGTAAATGTGATTCAAAGTAAACATTCATTATCCACCCAGTATTTCATTCATGAGTGATAACCAATAAATGTAGTATTAACACAGTGTGATCAAAGAATGTTCTGTAGTAATATAGTCTGGAACATGATGGAAACAGATCCCTGACAGCATCCATAGTTTCCCTTGTTTCTACTAATATCTACAAACAAATCAACTTGATGAACAACATTCTACAAAAGAAATACTGTAACCAAATTTACTTTCGCGAATACTAACTTTCGCGTTTTGCTGATTGTCGGCATATTCAACTACAAACTTTCGCATTTTAAAGTTTCCTGCAATTATGTCCATATAAATGTTTAAGCACTTTCGCGGCGACTTAGTTTCGCAAAATTCTACCACTCGCTTAAACTCTGCGAAATTAAATCGCGCAAAAGAATTTCTTGGTTTACAGTGGCCTGGGACATCATAGAATAGACCCCTGTCAGTATCCATAGTTTCCCCTTGCTAGCATTTACAAACAAATGAATTTGAATGCCATTCTACAAAAGAAATAGCAGTATGCAGATGACAGACTGTATAGTACTCGAGGCAGCATGGGCTTGCATGTAATGTTCACATTAAAATTGTTTTTCACTTCTGTTGCATGTTTATTATTGAGACATAAACCCCTATAGCTCCCTTTGCTGCACAAATGAGGGGCGGGACTGCGTTATTACTTTGTTTTCATCAAAGCACCATTAGCATTTTAAACAACACATGAAACAGCCATTCTCTTTTTTTCATTAATATAATTTTAAATCAAAAGAAAAAAGATGATTAATATAATATACACAATGCAGACAGACATATGGGGCAAACATGGATATAGACCTTGGAATGTTTACCAAGATTGCATCTGAAAGCCATTTATTTTAAATATTAAGGTCCCACCATTTGATATTTAATACATATAATTGGTATTTCAAATAAAGATAATCAATCCCAAACCAAAACTAATATACAAATGAAATATTCTGATTTTTATCAAGTTGGCCCTTTATTAGACCCTTAAAATCTTTAATAATGAGTTTTGAGGGAGGGATTGGTCAAAATGGATTAAGGGCCACTTGATGCATGGTATTAAACCAATGTGACAGGATCATCTATCACCCATAAATCGTCCAATAACAACCTCAAATGTCACAATTTATTGGTAAAAATCAACAATTGATAAAAATGTACACTGATTGCCGGAATTTACATACAGGTGAATAGAGAAGATCAAGCCGTCTCGTTAAGCTCAAAATCACAGGTAAAAGCCACTTGATCTCAAGTGGCCAGTACTGGACTTTAGTCTCCATTGCCACTTCAGTTTGGCAATAAATATCGAGTACACTCGTTGTAAGTGTAAACCAAACCTGACATTATTACTTCTACAATTTATACTTCCGACACAATGCCATAATCATCCTCTTATTTTTCTCACATTCCAACCGAAAAAAATAAGAAATGAAGACATTCCACTACAATGCTATTCTAATAACGCCCGATATATGGATACTGACTTGGGGAGGCTGTGTAGGCTTCCCAGAAGACCTCACTCAAGTTCAATACGCCTCATTGGTTCCCAATGTACTGGAAATCATAAATGGCATCATACAAAAAATATCCCCCACTTATTTCATAACAAAGCTGTTTTTTCCTGATAAAATGGGTGGAAATAAGAGAAGGAAGTTCAAGCAGGAATATTTTTCTTCATTAATCTAACTCTGGTTGAACTGACTAAACCAATCCCAGCAATATAAACGATGCTGGTACACTTTCTATGTTCAATAAATAAATCTTATTGAACATTCAATTATTGCTGTTGTTATTACTATCATATATAATCCTGGCCTAAAGTTAAAATAGCTCAGCAAAACAAAACAAAACAAAACAAGTGCTGCTGCAGCCAAATTCATGATTTAAACAATTGGCTATTTTCCTCTTCTGGAAGCTTTAAATCATCATTATAGCACAATATATGATAGAGTAGTTGATACACAAACAACACCTCATTAAGATCTTCTGTTACAAAACAAATCATCTGAAATGCGTTTTCCCTCTTGTTTTTATGCCCTAGGTATCAAAACAAACCAGATACAGGGGGAAATGTATTGAACAAATGGGATATTATAACTTGATCAGATTGATGTAGTTTCTAGACTCAATAAAGAACATGCTGGGTATTACAGAGACCATAACAACCGGGTATTACTGAGACCGTAACAACCGGGTATTACTTAGACCGTAACAACCGGGTATTACTTAGACCATAACAACCGGGTATTACTTAGACCATAACAACCGGGTATTACTTAGAGCATAACAACTGGGTATTACTTAGACCAGAACAACCGGGTATTACTTAGACCATAACAACCGGGTATTACTTAGACCATAACAACCGGGTATTACTTAGACCATAACAACTGGGTATTACTTAGACCATAACAACCGGGTATTACTGAGACCGTAACAACCGGGTATTACTGAGACCGTAACAACCTGCTGGAAGTTATAGATATTATGTTATAAAGATTAGTGTCTTACATAGCCAGGTACTACACCAAATGGTCAACCACCATCTAAGCTAAAGTAATAATGGTTGTTTCACATTTTAAGTCGTAAAGAACAAACCAGAGAAAAGTCATAAACTCACTACAACATGGGAGCCACAGTGCAATGGGTTAAACACATGCAGAATACTGCTGAACCTAAGGTCATAGGTTTGAATCCCTCTTGGGATTAAAGCAATAAATAGAAGGCAATTTAAACAAGTTGCTAGAACAGCAATGGAGGGCCATAACTCAGGGGAGGGGCAGTAACTCAGGGGAGGGGCAGTAACTCAGTGGAGGCGTCGTAACTCAGTGGAGGGCCGTAACTTAAAGTGGATAGAACTTGTAGCTCAACCTTAATTTGCTGATAAGCCATTTTTGTTGTATAATGTTGTTTTTACTTAGCCGGCAATAAAACACATTAAAACTTAAATCAATCAGCAAAGACAAATTGTTATAAGTAAAAATGCCAAAAACATCTTTCGAGCCATTAGGCAATTTAGCAAGATACAAGCTCAAAATATCAGCAGACATTGACAAGTACACTTGGGCTGATGGAAGCACTTATCTTGACTGCAGCAACATTGTTCCATCATTCCTGCATTTGCAAACAAAACATTCTTACATAACAGAAGTGCTGTCTTTAAAATCAAAATATTTTGTTGATAGCTACCTTTCATTTTAGCATCTACCCATCATTAGGACTGTCAATCAATGTCATCTATTACCTTCAACCATTCTATATATCTCAGTGAGTAATATTTGGATACTAGAACTTAATTCATTTATCAGAAGTACACCACAGCCTGTGTAGGGAACAATTTTCTTCCTGTACAACTAATCATACATCATGTTATATTTTCATTAATATAAATGTTGAAATTACTCATTATAAAACATTATATTTCCCTGATCATTCATAAAACCAATCAGAATATTCCTGATGTGGCACATTGCTTTCTCAATCAATTGGTTTGCCATTATGACATACATTGTATGGTATTTTCATGCACTATTTTAGAGTTTATGAGATGCTGCTTAGTTTTCAATCATATTTAAGCATTTCAAATTATGATATGATGGTACCAATTAACAGAATTTGTTTGTTATAAAGCTGTTCATGGCGTGAGGGCATTCAAACCTTTGCCATATTCTGATCACAATTATCCCATAGAAAATCCATCTCCGTTGGAATTATTGCATTCCAGTAGGATTCACTGGAATTCCAGTGGTATTTTTTTGTCCAGTGGTCATCCCCAAAATTACACTAGAATGATTATTCCACCAGAATTCAGGTGCCAGTGGAATTCTGGTGAAATTCCATTCAATTACAAATGTTTTGTTAGGTGGAAATATCAGTGGAATTTGATGGAAATTTCAGTGGAATTACGGAGACAATTTTGACTGGGGTAAGTCAACAAGTGTAGTGTTTAGAACATCATATGACTCAATGTAATCTGTGCAATACAATAGCATGTAATGATGTCACTATTTAAATACCATGTTCCCTGGCGGCAAATTACAACAAGCATGTAGCAGTGTCACCCTTTTACCACACATGCCCAGCACACAGTCAGCCCCATACAATCATACAGAAATGATAAATGAGCACCCATATTGATAATTGTCTAAATATAAGGACCTTGTGAAATTGTAATACAAGCCTGGATTGTACATAATCAAACCCCAGCCATATTTTAGTAGTCTTGTTAAAGTGAGCCTCTTCAAAATATCTCTCAACATTTAGCATAATTCATCAGAAATCATTACTAGTGTCAAAAAGACTAAGTGATATTGAATGGTATCCTGCAGTGACTCTCAATTCTACTACAGGGACAAGCCATTTACAAACTTGTGGCCCCATTTAGATTGCTATAGGGAGTGATTAACAGGAGTGACTCATCGGAACAGCTTCAAGATTTTAGGACTAATTGGTAACAATGAGCCTTTTTTCCCAGTCGAAATTACTAATGGAATTCGGAGATTGAGCAATATCAAGAAGATGTCACTGTAAAATGTAACACCCTCTGACTGATTTACAACCATTTTGTCAACATTTCACACAATCTAAATTAAGTGAAAAAAACCTCCCATACCAGATCTCATATAAACAACATATATGAGTATTTTTATCAAATCAAATTGACAATCATCCTGTGTTGCAGATAGCACTGGATTGGATTTAAATGTTATCATGATCAGTACCGAATGTAACATCATAGTTCTCATTGTCATATCTGATCATACCAACATGCTTTATTGCCAATATTATCGCAAAACGTTGCGCAATCATTTCATCCATTTAAATCCATAAACCTTAATAAATAAATCATTTATATCAGAGCTTGTGTCTTTTAAAGCCAGCTAGCATAAACTATGACTAGAACCAAGCATTTTTCTCCCAAAATATACGGAACAGTATGACACGTTTTGTATGATAATATAGCTCCAGGGAGCAGAACATCTCTGACAGAAATTAAAGAATTCAATTATCACAATTTAATGGCACGGTATGACAGTACACTTTTGCGCTTTAATTGAAAATTGACAATAAGTATGCTTCAATTTTGTCTCGAAAGTTCAGGAACCCCAGCTCGATCAGCAGGCAACAGAGTTTTTCTAAGACAATTTAAAATTCCTGAAATGCTTCAACAATGATGGTTATAAGAGTCTGGTTGAGAGATTATAGTTAAAGTAAAGTAATCTTGGAAACAAGGCATATATGTGCAAGGACAAGTAGTGATCTTGACAAGATTATGTCTTACTATGTAAATGGAAATAATACACATATTTACATAGTCTATGTAAGTTTATTTATACATGTACCCTATACACAATATTAAGTCAAAGATTCTAAGGAAAGAGAAATGGTTTGACCTTCACCTATATACAATATTAAGTCAAAGACTCTAAGGAAGGAGCAATGGTTTGGCCTTCACCTATATACAATATAAAACCCAAAGACTCTAAGGTCCAATGGTTTGACCTTCACCTATACACAATATTAAGTCAAAGACTCTAAAGAAGAAGCAATAGTTTGACCATCACCTATATACTATATTAAGTCAAAGACTCTTTTAGGGGCAATGGTATGACCTTCACCTATACACAATAGAAAGCCAAAAACTCTAAGGAGCAAAAGTTTGACCTTCCCTTATACACAATAGTCATGGTTACATATAAATAATTCTATTTGTTATAATTGTCATCTATTGTTTTATGGGGATTGGGGAACATTTGTATAACAGAGGAGCAATTTTTTGACATTGACTTACATGCAGCAACCAAACCTTTACATTGTTGAATTATACTAACACTAACTAACCATTACTATTAGGTAAGAATTTTTTTACAATAATTAGATTTTCTAAAGTACCAAGCTTTACTGTAACATTGTCAGTATGAATTATGAAGACCAAAGCATACCATAGATGTACACTGTGCATGACCAATGACAATTTTGAATCAATAATCATCCAACTACATGAATACCACATTTCCTTGCCAGCGGGCATTATTTCCTGTAGCACAAATACCCAGTAATTTAGTAAGGATTCCATTTTCATCAGAATCAAAAGAGGGATGAAATGATTTGGATAATCTCTGTCATCAGATGCTTTCTTCAGTAATGACATGGAGTTAAAGGCTGCGATGAAATGCCATATTTGGATTTCGCACAATTAAAACTGCCAATAAAACAAAACAATTTTGATTAAGACTCTAAAAATGACAAAAAAAACAATGTTAGAAACTCATTTCATTATCAAAGTTAGCAATTTAAAGGATTCTCTGAATGCATTGATCATTAGCAGCAAGACTGGTACAATAATCTAGCATTTCTCATTAGAAACTAAATGGGGAAAAAACTTAGTTTTGAATTTCTCATAATTAAATAACTGAGACTTAAATTGATCAATTCTGGTTAACCGTTTAATTACTGATATGAAGGTGGAGGTCAGGTCTGGTAACTGTAACTTGGTTTTCCAAGTCCGGCCACACTGCGGCTTAGCTTTAATTGATTTCTTACTATATACCAGTAGTTTGGTAGCTCAAGGCCATTAAAACTAGGTCAGTGAGATTTATGGAATATAATCAACATTTCCTGAAGTGAATTAATTACTTAATTGTGTTTCCTGCATGCATTAATTCCAGCCAAAGACCAATACATAAGTATAAAACGTTTTGGAGCACAACACGTTTGCCCATGGAAATGATACGGAAGACACAAGCATCTTTCCTAATCTTGGCCAAATGGAATACTATATATTTCATCTACTGTTTTATCATTATCACATGATTTCAGACTGTTAAACCAATTGACCAGGGTGGTCTCTGTGGATTTAGAGGATATTTACCCATCAAGTACAACTACACCACATTCCTGAATGGCAAGAAAGCTGAACCAAACAGCAATAATACATATACTTGATCATAAACTCACATAGTCAACAAACTGCCTATCTTCATCAAATGGTAACCTAGGCTTACAATGGAACATTATCAAGAACAGGTAGTTATAGTTCAATGCTGTACAAGTGTCAGTGTTTGCAAATGTTTTTCCAGTTGAATGCTTTTATTTCCTTGTTACAATTTATAGGGACAAGTGTGTATAAAATGTTCTGTAATAGAAATGGTGTCATAGAATATTTTAATAATATCAGGCATTTATTTTTTTACATTTGTAAAAGGCCAAACTGTAACAATATTATGTAGTTGGATCAATGACCATATACCTTGGTGGTTTCTTGACTCATTTCCTGATCATGAGTAGCTCTGTGCATCTCTGTTTGACTGTAGCTTTTACATGATCCAGTCAATGAACCACTACTGTGGCATGGCAATATCTAAACAAAATAATCTAGATTAACTATATAATGTTTTAACATATGTGGTGTTTCCAGCAACAGTTCTGATGTTTCTTACATCCATCAGTGGCCCATGACAGCAACACCAATATCTCATACGATGAAGAGAAATGAATGCCTAGCATGTCTTGAATTAATACATTTAAAACTGGAGTTAATTGGCTGCAAGCTGTTAGCATCAGGCTTCTGGTTAGGTCAGACAAATAATCAGAAGTGAAGATTTGAAGCCATGATAAATCAGCTTGTAATAAGCTCAATATTGCAACACAGCAGGGCACTTGTCAGCTGAACCATTACAGCCTCCCGAAATTTTAATACAGTTCCTTATCATAATACAAGACTTCAGTGGCTTGTTGTTCCAACTACTGAAATACTTCAAGCTAAACTGCTGGACACTAATAGCCTGAAAACCTGACATATATAATTATGTCATAGGGGAGCATTGAGTAAGTCATTATTAATTATCCTAAACCTTGGATTGTAGCAATTAGAGGGGTAACAGTGGTGAACAAGGTCCAGAGGGCTAAACCTATCCACTCACGTTAGTAACTTAGGTTTGGCAAGCAGCAGTATAACCTGTGAGTTTGGAATAGCCAATGTTACACACCATCAAAAATTGTAAACAGAAACATGTTAATGATTATGACCACAATTGAAACGGGCAGTGCATGGTTGCAGTTAATTGAATTAATACCATTGCCAGTAAAGCAAAATTATGAAAATAAATGGAGTGTAATGTTGCCACAAAATAATTGTATTAATTTATCATTGGTTTACTGTAGCAATCTGCCTGGAAAACTTAGCAGTCAATAACATCTGTAGACATAACTAATATATCTCAGTAAATATTCATACATTTTCCTTACAAAATACATCATTCAAACTTTGAAAATACAGACATTAGCAAATCATCATCATATTAATATTAACATCAGAAGTTACACAAATCAACAAGTACTACAATAATTATACTTGCGAATGTGACAGAGATAAAGTATATATACATGTTGATGAAATATAACATACTCTACAAATTTAGAGAACAAACAGATGTTAAAGCCAACAGAAATGCTGAGGTTTGACAAAGTCATGTTGAGAATCCCATCACTTTTTCCCCCAGTAACATCCAATTTAATCCAAGAGAAAAAATCTGTCATAGTAAAGTAAAAGGTCTGATTGTCTGGGAAATAAATCCCTCCTGACTGACAACTAAGCTGTCATGTGATTGTAGATTCAGACAAATTGTTGCATTGGTAAGGCAAGGTCTCATTAGGAGTAGAGATCTTGAATGTAAACAGCTCAGCAAAGATCATTCCGATAAAATCAAAGAAAATGTACTACTGGTTCCAATAACTTAATGTTAATGTACTTGAGTAATTGTCACCAAAACATTAATAAAAGCCATTTTATCTTGAGGTAGGTGTTAGATTAGGTGTCAGGTTATTTATAAACCAAACAACAGATCTTGAACACAAATGAAAGATCAGGAAGGATTAAGACTTTTAGTGTTCTAGAGAACATCACAGTTATAAGACATTGGCCTCTCCTGGAGCACAGAACCAAAGCAAACATCAACATATACATAAAACATTAGATGAGTAGGTCCAGCAGCTATGGGAATATATTTTAAGTAAGACTTTACCTTGCTTACTAACAAACAGCAACCACAAATGTAAGACAGCAACCATAAATGAGTTAGGCCAACAGGAGAGGCTGAGGTGAAGGTCAAGAACAGCAGAAGGATGGGGACATATTAGGAGAGACATGAGGGACAACAGGTCATGGCAAAATGAGAGGTACAGGGACACAACAAGAGCTGGCTGGTAGAGTGCAAACAAGAAAGCTGAAAAAGGTCTTTCTGGCAACAAAAATGATATTCAATTATTCAACAGTATGTGAAGAGGCCATAAGACAAAACAATAGCACAAGACGAATACTAATGTTAAACCTGTCCTTTTAACAAATATAAGAATGTAAATGATGTAAACTGCATCGCTATGCAAAAATGTAGAATTAAGTCAATTTAGCCAATCCATTTCCTCAGACGTAACACTCTTAACTGTAAGCAAGGTGACCTATATGGATAAAACTATAAAGAACAACACCCAAAGTCTCTCGTTTGGCTTATTCAATACAGCTTCATCAATAAATAATCAAGAGAAAAAATGCACAAACCTAATTCTAGATAGAGACATTGTAAGTAATCAGACAGTGTCTTGTTAAGGCAGAGATTTTCTCCTGCCATTTATTTACCTCCTTTCAACCAATTTGATTTTGATGGCAAATTTCTTATCAACATCACAATAATCTTCAACAATTACATTATGCCTAATTACGTGGGTTTGTTTTTTTACGTTCCCAATACTAAATGGTCACGTTAACATCTACATTGGTTAGCTATAGGAGGAAATGACATTAGAACAATTTGCATTCTCAAAGATCCAGAGAACATAGCAAAGCACTGAACCAGTCGCATACAAAAAATGTGATTAGAATTTCTCTAGACGCAAATAAGGTTAAATGTAACAGAGTAAGCAAGTTACAAAGATAGAATCCAACCAGCACAAAATTTTTTTTATCCTGAAACTGTTTCATAGCATTACAGAACAAGCAATGGTCAGTCAATTTTACTATACTACTATACTGTAAGCAATATGTACTATTACATAAAGCTACTCAAAGAGAAAATGTATATAGAAATATAAGAGAATTCTCTAAGTATCATGATTTCAACTTACAGGTTTACTAAATCTCAAGTGACATTAACTTGAAAGTAAACATGTTTTTTGAAATGCTGATGAAGAGTTACGCAGCCGAGTTTGAAAATTTGAGAAGAGTTATTGTAATTTCTAGCCAAGCAATAGTACAACAAACATAACCATACAGGACATATGTCAAACATGGACATTTTTAGTTTTTATTTGAGAGAAATCAAAGTTGACAACTATCAGATAACAAATGTTTATTTTCAATGAATACTTGAACAGATTTTTAACATAAAATTACCATATTAAACAGGTTATACTATCGGAGAGGCACTCAAAATATTGAATTAAAGACTAACACTTTTTGTACAAAAGTTTTATTCCACTTAGACTGTGAACACAGTGTGAGTACTAGGCAAATATTTGCAAGTACTTGATAGTAAAAATAAAAAAAAACGATTAAAGGTTTTGCTTTCAAATTTGCTGGCAAGATCTTAATGAAAGAGGGGATCCCAAATGAAATTAGCAAAGCATTAGCAAAGCATTAACAAATTGAAATTAGAAAGCAATTGTTTGTTTATTTCCCCACTTTAAGGGTTGAAGAGGAGCAGACAGCTTTCTCCTTGATAAACCTGTGAGAATAACAAACAGCATACACACAGGGGAGCTACAAATGATGATTGATCTCTTCTCTCCAGCAAACCTGCTTTAACTCAAACCACATCAAACTCTACCAGATCATATAAACACACACCAAATCATCCTTTCAGTACTTTGATTTAGCTGTAAAAGGATGATGCTGACATTGCTTAGCCGTGCATCGATATTATACTACACACACCAAATCATCCTCTCAGTACTTTGATTTAGCTGCACATAAAAGGATGGTGCTGACATTGTTTAGCCCTGCATCGATTTAATACTGCACTTTTATGAATATTACAAAACTGATTAAGATGTTGGATTTGATAAAATACAGAAGACAAACTCAGATATTTTCACACTATGAAATGTTTAATCAAATACTGTTGCATTCAAGAAACAGATGAGACGATCATTTAGCTAGCTTTTGCTAGCAATCATAAGAAATAGTTCAAATTCTATTTATCACAATATTTCCTGGTTTCCATAGGGTGAAAAGTCATTATGACACACTCCAGACAGAAAGTAAAGAAGAAAATTTGAAGGTGAGATATGATAGAGTACATGCACTGCTGGAGAAACTGTGTTAACTTCTCGTGAATAAATTAAATATTCTAGCAGATTGACTCTTCAAAAAGACCTGTTGCTCAGAGGGTACCAAACATAAATATACAGAGAACAAGTTGAAAGGCAGGAGTCGCAGATGTCCATCATTACCCGGAGGCCACATGGAAATAACTAAGTCCTGAATCTGTCAGTCTTTTATGTGGTAGCACCAGTAGACTAGATGCTGAAAAAACAGGAATCTGTGAATCATTGCAATTATAGAAATAATTTATATCAAAGGAGTAGGGGAGTATTCATTATTTTCATTGATGATAATGAACACAAACAAAGCTTCCACCATCAGTGAAGCAGTGGAGTATATCCTTGCTGACTTGCTAATTGTTTTACAGACTCACATTAATGCAATCAAAGATAATGGATGAGGTATAAAGGTTTCTTTAAATAAGCCAGCAGCTTTGTTTAATTGACAAATTACCATAATGAAGCCTAGTTGATGAAGCATTTAATAATGATAGACAAACAATCAACTCCTACTCCAAAATAGCTAGATGATATGTGTAAAATTTTATAAGAGACATGCAGTTCATCTTCTGACTTAAGTACATCAGTAGTTTAAAATGTCTTTTTAAACAGAGATGTTCCGCTGATGTGTTATTTAGTGATGGACTTAATTGTATATGCCAGTAAATAACTTGACTTTGTTATTGTGTAACAAATTCTTTTCATTCTAAATGGGACATTACCGAGGGTAAAATTACTAAGATATTGCAGAGAATTCCATTGAATGGCATTTGAACAACTAACACATGTATAGACACATCCAATAGATTGGGACGTTTTGACCTTGTGGCGCCAAACAACTGTTTCAGCATCACTGTACCCCACCCACTAGAAACGCCCCAACAACGCTCTCCTTGCCAACAAACAAAACAGAGAAGATTAATTCAAGGTGAAGTTCCATTAGTCTCATTAAAGTTTTATTTCACAAGGCTTGCAGACTGGTATCTCTGGCTTTATGGAGATATTGTTACTCCTCTAGGAGAGTTCACATCCAGGGATGTAATTCATTACCAAAAGTTAATGGACCCAATTAACCTATGGCAAGAAACATGCAGTAAAGTTCCTTTTTATATCCACAAAACATGTTTGTCAACATATTGCTTTCTCATTTTTAATTTGAAGCATGTGCCAGTCGGACATAAATCATTAAAAATACTTACTTCATAGGGCGTAAATCTAGCGATCTAATCGCAATACAATTTCTGTGAGTAACAGGGTGCCAATAATATAAAATTTACATTTATTATATCAGGGTAGGTTTTTTATGCAAGATTTATTACGAGGGTTTTCAGAGTAACATACAGATAATTGCAGCAATTTTGGTACATTACAAAAAATGCCGCAATAAAATCTCATAAATTCATGATAAGGCAGATTTTTACAACGTGAGGCCGGGTACAAGTTTTATGTCCAATGTTGCAGCGCTCCTTCGGCCTTATTCCCAGCACAATGCCATGTTTCCATTTTTCAGCACAACGCCAGATACATATTAAGTCCTTAAAACCCTGCTGTTTTATTGTATTTTGGCTCGCTGTTTCTGGCAAATTTAAAAACGTCAATTTTAAAATTTTGTATTTTTATATACAAAATTTCCTATTATACAAAGCAAATACCTCAAACCTGACATTTTGAGACATTATAAAATCATCAACAAAAATCTTAACCCATTATTGACGTAGTCAAAAATGTTGAAGAGTTTTTTGTATAGGAAAGATTACGCAGTGTTATGACAAAGGGACCTTTTCAAAAATGGGTATCATTGATGTTTAACAATGGAAACCCTCTTACACCTTTACATAACATGCAATTAACAAGCTGTGTGATTCACACTCTTTTCTCTCCTTTGGGTTCAATTGGCAAATAAGACTTCCTTGTATTTTATTTTAAATATGTATTTATTTTATACCAAATAAAGATTATGTTATGTTATGTTATGTTATGTATTTTATTTTAAATCATATTCTGTGCTTTTTAAAAGATTTCTGAAAGTTTGATAGCAAATCAAATGGATATTATATTAAGACATTGTGGAGGATTGTATCAGGACGAATGCAGTGAAATATGACACTGTAAATAATATTGTGATACTAAAACTAATGCAGCTGAAACAAAATGTCATGTTTCTCAAGTTATTACTACGCGGTGCATTAAATCGTGCACAACATGATCATAGCAATCAGGAAGGATTCTAGAACTTAACAAAACTCTGGATAATTGTCAGATTTCTTCAAGAATAAAAATATTAATGGAGCAGAAGTTTTAGGAATGATTTAAATTGATATAAAAAGGTTTTATGTTACATAAAAATGAAAGAAATTTGATGTAAAATAAATACAATTTGTACAAAAACCATTTCAGGTAAAACACATCTCAGACTATTAAGTCCATTTTAATGGAAAAAGAATAAACAACAAAAATAAACAATCTAATTGAATCCTTTCAGATAGAAATTGTTCTAACATTAAATAAAATTCCTGGCAACTTAAAAACAACACTTGATACTATTACACACTGAGACCACACAGCCCGAGAGATTCACAGTTTCCCAATTTTATTTTTTTAACTTTTCACCCCATGCAACTTTAAACCACACAGATCTTCTATACAGATTAGCAATTTCTTCTGACAAAATTGAAAAGGGGTTTTAATGTGTCATATCCTATATGCTGCATAAGACTATTCGTCATCATTATCATTTATTAATTTATTAAATGAATATTTGACTGAATCAAGGTCTGGGATCCAGGGTCATGTTTCTTTTCAATCCTATAGTCCACAATGCAGATTAACGATGGCATTTAACGACGGTATCACATTTTTATGTAGTTTATAAATGATACAAAGCTTCAATGAATAGTTGATGACGGGCATCGTATCCAAGATACCAAAAACGATAAATAGGAAAAGTGATGTAGACCACAAAGTAGACAACTTTAAATCATATATTACTGATATGAAGAAAGGTTTAACTGCGCATATCAAACATTCCGACCCAAACCTTACATAGTGAAGATTGTAGCTGCCCAGTTATTGGGCGAAGGTAACCAAATGTTATCAAGAACACATGATTACCAAATAATGCAAGTTTACAACACCCATTTATGTAGAAACTACCATTTCTAGATCTAATTGAGTTCATGACCCAGGACTCTTTTCAATGACAACCCACACATATACCTGAATGTCATTTATGCTGCAGTATACTTAGCACCAACTGGAGATTCAGAGCAATGTACTGTAGTGATTGTGGAGAATCCCACCGCTGCCACCAATAAAGTAAATAAGGAGGAGGAAAAAGTGCTACCGATGTGGGTCTCGAGCCCAGGATCCCCAGAAATTACTAGTCTGTAGCTCCGCCAACTGGGCTAGCCAGGCACCTGCCTAGAGTCAGTCTCCACAATCTACACTATCAATAAAAGAATCAAGTAAAAATGCTAATCCCAAAAAGGATTAACATCTTCAAAAATGTGGAGTAAATGCATGGGACATAGAGATGTAAAATACGACAAACGGGACATCAAGTATGACAATGTATGTACCTATATCTCCACATATAGATATAGGGTTTGGTGACAACAAGGCTGAATTGTATCATCAAAGGGGTGAAGATACACAGAAGAAACACAGAAGTCCTGTCTGTAATCTGGAATTATATAGATAATCAGCAACATTGTCAAGACATTGGCTTATTTGCATTGATCTTATCCTTGAAATGCAATAAACATACTAATAGGATTAGACTATGGTCGCCTTCCTCTTACAAATATCTCAAAGGTAAATAAAACTACAATCCACAATGACCAATATAGAAGAAAATAAACTAACATATCTAAATAAAGGAAATGATTAATTTCCTCAGCAAGGTGCGTGACTGTCTCTTACATATAAATGTACATACAGGAGCCTGGAAAAGGAAGCAAGCTGGACCTGAGCGAATGTTCGTGTTTGACATACCTAGGTAACTATGAAAGCCTACAGATATAACATGTCAAACATTAGTGCATATTTATTTAGCACTCTCATTTTGATTTGATAATGAATTCATTTATTCCAAAATTGTGGCAGTCTGACTATTCATGATAGAGCAGACACAATAATGAAAAGAAGTGAATAACGAAACAGTTGTTGAAGAGAATTTAATCAAAATTATGGTTAGATTTACAAACTCACAATGAAACACTAATGCCAAATTACCAACAATGCAACACTAATGCCGGGAGTTTAAAATACCCACAATGCAATTCGAAAAATGCAACAAAATAAGACCTAGGTATGTGGTTTATACTGTGAGGTTTGACAGGAAATATTGACCAAAAGTCAATTTAGATAGGTTAATTAAATTGACCCCAAAACACTAAAATGAATATAAAACTAGGTGACCCGAGGGCATACTTGAGACAAGCAAGCTATACAGAGGTGTGAAATAACAGACTGTTTACTGCATCAGCCCAATTACTTTAAATGGATGGTCAGACACAGCCCTGGCATGTAATACACCAATAAATGAAAAATTTAACACTATTGAATTTCGGTCATTGTCAATTTCTTACTCTTGGGTTTAATTACCTCGTTAGGGAGCAATAACCTCTATCAGGAAGCCGAGTCTCCGAAGTATCAATTCTAATGGCCGATATTCATGTTACAATTTTTTATGACTTAAAACACAAAGTTCAATAAAACATTAATTACATGACAAGTCATTTATCTTGTAGAACAATAATACTCAATAAATGTGCCATCGGGAACAAAAATATTTAATTTATTTCATTTTTATCAGATTTGCTCATCTGCAACAAAAGCTTCAAAGTGCTTGTCCACAACTTGTCCCAATTTGTCATTTTTTCCCAGAAATTTTTGACAATCTATGAAGCCCAAAATCTAATCCTGGGATAAAAATGTATGTGATTAGGTCATGGCTTATTGAAGCACAGGGACAAGTAATTTTTCCCTTGCCATCTGTTCAAATTCCTGAGAAATCATAGATTCTAATTGGATGTAATTCCTGAATATTGATTTAGTTGCACAAGGGCTAGTCCCCTTTTTATCCTTTGTTGTTATATCTAGGAAATCTAAGCATCTTGGGCCATCTTCACATGAATTAATGGGAAACATTTATTTCATTTGCAAGCCCATCTGCTAGAAAAATTATAAGACCTTCAATTCCAGGAATCACAGCAAGCTGTAGGGTTCAAGAACTTGTTGGCTGCACAACATGATCATTTTACAATTTTATCAACATTGTTAAATAATGTTGAATCCCAAATATAACAATTGTAAGATAAATTTTATCTAACAAATATATACATCACAGAAGCAATAACAAACTGGAGTTCATTTAATAAGCATGTGTCACTGGCCGCTAACTTAGGAGCTGCTGCTAACTGACATTCAAAAAGTTGGCTTTTTTTGTAAAATCAACACATACAGGGTGTTAAAAAAAGTTTGTTCTCATTGTTTAAGTTTCAATAGTTTATATTTATGATGTCAGAAGAATGTAAAAATGTTTAGGTTAAATTTCAGAGGGTTCTACCATTGTTCTAACCTTTCTGACTTTAAATGTAGCTATTACAGTAAGAAATTAAAGTTTACACTGTGTTAACATAGCTCAGGTAAAATTTATTATGAATTTAAAATTTGAGAACAAACTTTTTGAACACCCTGTACATAGTAAGTGTTAAATCTCCCCAACATCTTCACACATTTGGAGTGGTTGGTAGATAAGGAAGGTGTGAGCACTGTGGACAAAGTTCTGGTAGATGATCTAGAAAGGATCAGATCATACTGTGATAAGGATACAAGGATTTACAACAGTATCACATGACCAGCACAGACTGGTTTTGTCTAGCTCATACATCTTTCGTGCTCTCAGTGAGCTCTCTCACTCTCGTGCCAATTTGATGGCGGTGATAACTGGACATGGACTTGTACTTTGATGATAAAACATCACAAGGTTATTACAGACTTATCTCGACTGTATAATGAATTAAGTATCCGAGATCAGCAGTGAAATGGAAAGACAATTCAACATCTTCAATCATGCATTGTTTCATTTATTTTGAAAGACTCTAGCTTTATCTAATTTATCATCCAGAAAATTAAAATAGTGCATTAATTACTCCTCTGTAAAAGTTTGTAAATCATGACTTTGGGAAACACAGATTCCCAACCATTGCTAAATCCAGTAAATGGCCTAAGTCTGCATATAATGTATTTAAGAAAGGGCTCTTGTGATTTTAGGGTCCGACAAAAAACCCCAACTCTGAATACTAGAAAGAGAGTCTGTATATTTAAGGAGAGCACCGATTCCAATCCAGGTAACAAATTGTATGTAACAGTGTGAAGTATTATTCTCGCTCACTGTGTCTGCCATGCATCTGTTTCACAGGGGGGTAAATCATTGAAATCCAGCAGAATATTAAAACATCTGTAACAAGTTAAATGGGTGCTTACGCTATCGGAGAGGCGTACGTTGCTAAAGTGGGCCGCTATTGACAATACACAGACAGTGCTATCACTGCGAGAAATTGTTGAGAATTGAAATGGATTCCAAGTTCTATGTATTGATTTAATGGCTATCAAACTGTGACCATAGAAAAGTGCCACAGTATCTCAATATGTGATATTTACATATAGAATAAATTTGCCAGATTAATTCACCATTATTGAGTTTCATACAGCACAGTATACAGAATCAATGGTACATATGTTTTACAGAGGTATAATACTAATGTAGCGTATATTGGATTAAATTTGCTGCGTGAATCTGCTACAAGACCATGACTTCCATTTAATTGGCAAACCAATTAAGTACCAAATTCTCATTTTAATTAAATTGAGGCCATAAATCAAAGGACTGCATGGATACAATAAAATGAAATTATACACATGAAAGATTTTTATTGGGATTATGGCCCATGTGCATATGAAGGCGAGAAATGTTTGGGTCAAAATTTGGGAAATATCAGACACTCATGTAACCATAACACAATCAGACAGAAAATACCAATCATTCATTTTTTTGGCATCCAGTTGTCTGTATTATAATGAAGACCATTTTGGAGGTCAAGAATAACATTTGTCATTATGACATTTGGTCAAGTCATTTCACTCAATGTTTGTGCATCAGTAATACATAATAACTATCCTTTTTGCCAGCAATAATAAAATGACATTCAACAATTAATGGCCATTAAAAACGACTAAGAAGCGACATATGCATTAATATTAGGATAGTTTTATCACATTAAAGTGCATTTTCTAATTATCTTAAATTATTCTGACAAATGCATCAAACTATTAATTTTACAAGGTCATTTTAAGAACAATTAGAGTATTGAATTTTAAAAAGGTGAACATTTTAACAGTTCAGGTGACATTTCCAATTTTTGAGACAACAAAAAACTACCAGATCCATTTACCAGAACAAGTGGAGAGCTTGATTGAAGTAAAAGATTCAGTTACAGCAATAACCCATAAACCAGACCTGTAAATTTTGTACGAAAATGGCTGGTTATTGCAAGAATCGCATGCTGCCGTCTATTACGATACAGAATGCACGCAACGTGTCTTCAAGCATTAGGATTCAGTAACCCTATTGTAATCTAGAGTTAGTGTATTAAATCAATAATGCCATAAATGGATAGACATCAAGTTTGATTGTTTACTATGTAATTATATAACAGTATTACATACTGGAGAAGAAAAGAATGATTCAGAAACGATAGAATCTTTTTGATTATTTTGAATTGAACCAATTCCAATTTTCACAAAAAATGCAATCAGTGTTAATAGAAAATATGTTGCAACAATGTAACATAAATGGATTTCACTTAATCATGCATTTATGAAGGAAGCTTAATTTGCAACAAACTCGAGATACATTGTTTCGCCAAATTGAAAGCCTAAGTTTTTATAAGTTCGTTCACTTTTAATGTAAGTAGTTAAAAACAAAAACAAGAATTTCTATCTAATTCTTGGGAAATGAATTTTTTATCAATTAACCTTTAGTGATCTGTGTTTGAATTACATTGCAACTCCTTATTTGTACTGGTACTAAATCTCACATGAGCACTTTTTATCTCAAAGTTAAGTATAAGGCAATATGCCATGTATTCTCGAGAATACTGCAATTTCCAGCACTAGAAGTTCATCGGATCAGTTAGAACTTCCCGTATGATGCACAAATTTGGTTTGAACCAATACCATGGTATATGTTTTGCACATACAGCGAGTGAAATAACACTTTGTTACTTAAAAGGCGGCCTGATTAGATAACAAAAGTAGGTTAATTCAAGAAATTGGATTAGTGAAAGTTCAGTCTGTAGGCTTAATATTATCTCAGTAATATATCAAGGACTTTGGGTACATAATTATGTGACAATTTGGACAACAGGTTTTATGCTGATTAAGAGTTACAGTATTCTCCGAGGAACACATTGACATTATTTAAAGAAACTTACAGACTGCTTTGAGCAATGATAAAATTCTGTACAAAAAAGATTCATATTTGTTTTCATAGAACCGTCTGTTTGATAAGAACTAAGATACAGGGTGAACCATTTTAGACCACTGGGTCTTACTTATAATGTGTTTGTTTGCAATGCTCCTCTGATCAATGAAGTTTTTGACATGCTCCTGAATCGCACCATGTTGTTTGTTTGGCATGCTTCTCTGTATCATATAGGGTTGTTTAAAATTTGAATGACAATCAAATTAAAGTAATAAATAAAATATTAATTACACAAATAACCTTAAATTTGATATTTAAGGAATTATAACAATTATTTCCAAGAATTTCATGATCGTGGTACTATTTCTAGCTGGCTGACCGTACATGTATTAAACCCCAGGCTTGTAACAATATACCTTACATTGCCCAGGAGTAGTGTGGATTGAGGGACATACATGCTAGTGAAGGATTTTACTTTGCTTATTTTGTTAATCAGGTAATTCACAGGTATATATCGGTAGAACATTTACAATGTTTCTTCTCCTACTGGATCACGTTTGCCAGATGTGCTCTGTCTTGATCGTTACTCAAGGGGTTACAGAGATGAACATTTGAATAAAAAGGGGCAGGTGATAGGTATCTGTCATAGATAATAGCGATAAGGTAAATCCATTATCGATAGACTGTGGTCCTTTAATAGGTAATTAATGTATTCCACTAATTTTTTGTACCTGATAAAATTATGATTCATATATGTGTATATCATAGGAAAATACATGGAAAGTATGAACAAATGAGCAGCGTATGTATGGTGTTCTGTTATGGCCATTTAATGCTCTTGTGAACCCATTATACGCGTGTCATAATTGTACCTGTACCGACCTGAATCATGAATGTTATAATTACCACATCAACACTTGAACCAAGTGCTGACATCTCATGATTTGTATTAATTGAACTAGATTTTGTGTTCACACTTATTGGTGCCAGGAAACCTCTTGGTAAGAATGCACAGTCTTCAATGCACAGTCTTCAATCCATAGCTGAGATCTCAAACAAACGCCCCCATTAAGGCTAGAGATTTTCATGCACCATTTAAGGAGACTGTTTATCACCTATATCCAATGGTACATAAAATTGATACCAGACATTATGACTACAGGTTGAACAATAATGAACAATCATACCAGTGCAAGGCTTTGTTTGATAAGGACTATCATATAAATGGTAAATATTTACCTTCAACAATGATAGAGTCACAGTTTTTGCGATGTATGGCGTGATATGCAAGCAGTAGTAGTGTTTGAAGTATTGTCGTAGTTTACATGATACTTTGTAATAAAATTTGTCCTAAGTAAAGACAACACAAAAATGAAGAACCCCATTTATGTACAGCAGCCCCCATACTTAAGCAGACTTATATTAAAATTATACCATAAGACAAGAGGATAAATATTTGAACAATAATGAACAGTAAACAGAGATTGCATAATCATGGACTCCCTTAAACAAAGCATCCCTGTGTCCTCTTGGTAACAATTCTCACAACTTGAAATCTAAGATTTCTTTAAGTAAAGTGTAAACAAAAGATTATCATGTACAGTTTCTTTTGTATCTAAATTCATGTGACACTTTGACAAAAGAAACAGCATGCTAGATGAATTAATTGTTGCATTTTCTAAATTTGGGTACTTGGGAACAATACCTGTCCTATACCCAAAGGTATATGATACAAACATGAGATTGAGAAAGCTTCTTGAATAAATAGAAATAGTAATTTACAATGATTCCCCAAAGATCAGCATAAAGATTGACAGATAATGGTATGACAGAATTAAAACAGAGTTTTAATGGAGCACATGAGTTTTACATCAATTCATTTCTGTCTGGAGGCAAAATCAATCAATTCCTATCATCCATATTAAAAATTTATTCTTTTCACACAGACTTGACTTACTTGCAATTTGTTCATACCCGTAATAATAAAAAAACAATAAGAAAACTTCAGACTATAGAAAATTCATAGGAAATATGAAATCAATGTATTTTGATTATGAAAGTAAACTGCCACCATTTGTATTATGTATAATACACGTATGTGAAAAAGGTATAAAAGCAATGTAAAGACACATCAATTATTTATCACAATGAACGATCAGAATGGAGGCACTGAGGAGGAAAAAGCATCGAGACAAACATTAACAAATCTATAAGGTAAACCAATCGCTCTGTAAATGACAATACTTCACATAGATCGTACCTAACATAATTTACTGATCAACAAACCTCTATTTATTACAGTCGGTCATGTGCATAACTTTGGCTCCAACTGTCTACATTAAGGACACATTTAACAGAGTTAGAGCAAGTACAGGGCTCTGACGATGACCTACTAATGAAGTAACTAAATGTGTCCGATCAGCTGACACCAAGTATGATGTTATTTTTATCCCAGTTCTTAGTGTCAAACCAACAATTAAAACAATATGTAATAAAAATTATGTTACAAATGTATTTAATAAAATGCAAAAAAGCTTCATAAACAATTTATGAATCGCTAATTGAACCCAGCTTGAGCCCGATGTTATTAACAGCATTCATTACACAACAAACAACAAGTTCTTTGACATCTCGATGACACCTGAATTAAAATGAAACATGAAACATAAATACTCATCGAGCATGAAGTTAGACCATTGATCAAGGTGGGTACACCTCTATAGTAGATAAATATTGCAAACTAAGCAAAATTAATAATGTATTATGGGTTAGCTTTGGCATGTAATGAAATTACTCTTTGATAGGAACGGAAGGAGTGTAGAATTTTGTTATGAATGTAACTGGCTGCTGCAGTATTAAGTAGACCAATCTTTTCTTCTACAAGTGCATCATTGTATTAGACCCGCAGCCTGATGAAGCCGTGCTATAATGTCCTAATTTGGATTTATAAATGAACATTTTGACCATACAAATCTGACTTAAGAATTTAAGATTTTGAAAGTCTCTGAGGAACATATGATATATGTACAGCTTCTTGTTTGGCACCAATAAGTCACACACAGCATGATGCTTCAGCAGTATTCACAGTTGTGTGCTAACTATTTCGTGTTTAGCATACTTGTGGCTACCGGTACCTAAAAAACTTAACATTATCAACATAATATATTATATATAAGTATATTATACAATGTATCCCAGAAGTTACTGATGCAACACTGATAAAACATTGAAAGCATAATGTACAAAAGTGTGAGACAAGTCTAGATCTGGAGAGGAGGGGAGGGGGGGAGGAGTCTGTTATATTGATGATACTTCCTCCCTGTCATACACATAAAAGCCGAATCTAGAGAAAATTGGAAATCTCTAGAAGGGAATTGTATATAGTGTATACTTTATAATTTTTCTATAGAGCGCCAACATTAGGAGACTTAATCGATATTTAACAAAATGCAAGTAAGCTTTCCTGATTCTCTCTACATTACGCAGTTCCATGACAATTAATGCCTTGGAAACGATAAATGATTATATACAATTTTATTTAGTTAAAGAACAATTTTCTGTTAATGCTACCATAATCAATAATATCAAATTAATATCTCTAAAAGCCGGTGTTGAGCCAGTTTGGATAATTTATATATTTATATTATACAATTTATTATAATTTACGTATCTACAAAATAACTGTTCAATATCATTTCTGACATATTGTTACTATAATATTAGGCCTAAATTCTGAATACTAAGCAATGGTTCCAGGTCAACCTTTCACAAAATGCTAAGGAGCAAAATGTCTGTACAAATATTGACGACTTTTTGAAAACAAAATTCTATCTGAACATGTTTCATTAAAGTAGCATTTATCTGAACACAGGATATTTATAAAAACCTATGAAGATATTGCTAAACTGATAACAATTAATCAATTTTGTAAACTAAGCTGACACTTTTAATTGTTATAAATGTCTTATGCATGCCACAGGGTAGAGAGGAAGTTGACTGTACAAATACACTGCATGTTATTGACTTACTCAAGGTCACAGTTCACTGTAACATAATATAACTCAGTGCAGAATCAAACCAGTCATTAGTCATTGGTGTACAATGATTTATTTCCGCAAACTGCAACAAAAGCTAATCAAGCGTATTGACTTTGTTCAATTTATTGAGTCATTTTCAAACCAGCCTCTTTGATATTGTAACATTATGTTGCTAGTGTAAGAGATGCAGAGTACTGTTGGGATTTCATAAAAAAAATCAATTAAAACAAAAAAACCTAAGTAAAAAGTGCTTTTCATAGCGTGCCATTGAAGCATAAAATGGCCACGACATAGACTGGCAAGTGTATTGTAGATGCCTCTAATAAAAGGGCACATCCATTACACTTTATATTTCAATAAAAAAAACCAATGAATGTATGAGTGTATGCCTGTAGGAATAATAAAACATACAATATTGAACAAAAAACATTAGTATAAACTGTTAGCTGAGTATAAACAAGATATCTAAACGGCATCAGACAGTTGATACATGACTAGATCATGTACCACCTATCAAGCCTTTGGCAACTTTCATTAATTTCATATCCAGTAACAATATTGAGAATTATAATAATATAACTCAAAGCAACAACCACATCTGTGGGATGAGAACATTACACTTTGATTAAAACACTCTTGACAAAATGAGAAATTTCAACTTTGTCATTTTGAAAACAATTATCAGGATGGTTTTCAATTTCTATAAAGGAAACATGATTTTAAACCATTTTTATCCCTTTTCACATTGACCATCCTTCAATCTGATTAGGAAAGTCATTTGGAAACATTAGCCATTGGGTGCAAACAAATATTTAAGTCATTTTTTCAGTATGGAAAAAAATTGCCAACCTTTAAATTTTTAGTGACTTGTTGTTGAGGTTCAGTTAAAGTGACTTGGATAAAAAATGTATACTTGTATGAAGGATGATATTCCGCGCTCAATGATATAAATGATTGTAAGTTTCGAGTCCTGCAACATGTATTCAGACATAGGGACAATAGAGTGATGATCTAATGCTGATTGTGTATATTTATGTCTGAATTAGAAGTCTCCAGCAGAAACCTTTCACTAGATGTAAATTGGATATTTGATTGTTTGTATAGTAACCTGGGTCTCTGGTACCAATGAATGTGTTCTGACGATTTATAATTGAATGTAATACCCGGGCATGTAGATCATTACCACAAATCTTGTTAGCACCCAACAGGCTTAGTGTCAAACATCATCATTAGGCCAGGGCAATGTCACATCTGTTTCATATTCACCTAGGTCAATAATCAGATAAAAACATACAAACAATTATAAGCTGAGATATCATCTCAAAACCCCTACCTGACACATGTATGACCAGGATTTACCGAAGCACTTAGAATTTAAAAGCAGTATTGTTCTTTTTTTGTTCAGCATCACAAGTATAATAGCAAGAAACAACATGACCATGCAACAGCATGAGAACTAATCATGAATAGAAGTGGCCTGGAAGCTGGAGTAAATACGTAATGACAAGTGACAGTCCTATAATTGAATGGAGGCTTAAGTAACTATCAAGTGCTAGAATGAAGTAATGTTTAAAGCCTGGAAACATGTAACACTGTGTCAAAGACTGAAATCACATTATGGAGAGCCTCATGGGCAATCAGCTGTAACTCTCCAATATTGGAGGTATAAATAATACATGTGTACATTATTTCATAGATCCCGACATATACTCAGATGTTTGAACTGGAACATTTTTTTATCAAGCAGAAGCGGTAGGATGACATCTTCACTCTTGGCCATTGTATTATTGTCAGATGAAGCGCAAAGCTCATTTTAAAGTAAAGGGAAAATGATGCAGAAACAGGCCAAGATTCTCATGGAACAATCTACGAAGATGGAATTTGAACATATTATATAATCCATTGTAATCAACTAACTTTCAGTGTATGATGATCAGATGTAACACGTATGAAGCAACTTTAATTGGATGTGACATTGTATTCATTTAGTTCCCAGTATTCTCAAACAAGAAATCATCACATTGGATCATTGTTACATAAAAAAGCCTATGTAATGCATGTTTTATCAAGTTTGTGTGTTAGAATGTAAGTTTCTGCAGCACTATTATTGATTGGGTTTACTTGCTGTATCATGATTTACACAGGATGTTAGGAACAGGTATTAATTAAAGTAGACAGAGATTTCTATAAGAAACAGTGAGAAGGCATCTTATCTTATCCCTACATGCTTTCATGAGCTACTATCTCAAAATCTACTCAGTAATTAAGTAGAAGTATCTAGAGAAATGTACAGAAATCATGTTCAACCATGATTATAGCATGTATGTTAAAATAAGTAATTAATTAGCAGCTTTCCTGCCTCCAGGGGCTGAAGAGTTGCTATCTACCCCAGTGGCATCACCTCATTAATCATAGGTTGTAGGAAAGTTGACCACGACCTCAATGGGATCAATTTAAATCACCAATACTATCAACAATTGACATTTGTAATCAATAGTTTTATGCCCTTGAATCAACTTACTGTAAAGTTTTGTCTAAATATTTGATTTACCGATAAATACAAGCGATGGTATATTGTTGTATAGAAAATGACAGGCCTGTGTTCAATATATCTAAAATTTTCACAAATAAACGTAACATTTTACACAATAGTTTTGATGGTGATATAAATTTCAAATATTTAGACTTGACTGTATAGTGCTTTTGTCTGCTTTAATTCAATGAAATAATTCCAGTGAGTAAAATACCCCTTTGGTCTCACTCTGAAAGGCATGTATTCACACTTGATATAACTTAAAAATATCAAAGGAATTAGGTTTTTGTCAAATCATGCCAAGTAAAACAACTTCAAAACATTTCTTTAAATTACGATGTAACAAAACACTGTCACCATACAAATCAGATTTGTTCATTCAGTCATTGACCTACCAAGGATAAAACATCAACGTGAAAGATAGTTACATGCAAAGCTGAAAGCTTCATGTACGAATGAGGGAAAAAATGAGCAAGAGCAAAAATACATGGCATAAATATCCATACTAAGTACAGAACTGCAAGGGTCCCATTTCACTCGGGAGTAGGGGTGTTGACCCTTTAAATTTCCAAAAAGCCACATTTTGACCCTAAAGATTTTGATTTGAAAGGTAATTTTCTCTTAAAATCATGGGCATTTTGCCTACACAAGGGTAAAATTTAGTCAAAAGTATCAAAATGACCCTTCAGATTCAGAAGCTAGTGGGACCCCTGTAACTCAAATTTAATTGAAGAGTTTTTGTTGAAACTTTACATAAATAAATTCTACATGACTTCCTTTTTGAAAATAAAAACAGGTTTAAATCTTCTATCATAAAAATGAAACACAAATTTCTACTAGCTGTTTACTGTTAAATGTTCCTGAAAATGAAAGTCTTGCTAATAATTCATAAAAAATGTCTCAAAAACCATAAATCACTTTGTGGAGAAATTATAGAGCTTTATAAATTGCTTCTTTGAGAAATCGAGGCAGATACAATACTGTGACCAGTGAAAACTTGTGTCATTTTTCATAATGCCAAGATATTGACAAAATAATGAAAATTATCAGTCAGTCAGTAGAGATTATAGACATTCACAGAGAACTAATAGAAATGAATTCAATCAATTCTGATGATGGAAGCAAAAATGGTAACAAAAAATATATAAAAATGCTTTTAAGAAAAATTGCTGATGGTACCGATATATTATGACACTATTCATACAAAGTATGCATAACATTTTGATTTCACAGTGCTCAGTACTATCAGATGAATATAGTTGTAGAAAAATGGGAAACGGTTTCATATATGAATGGTCTGAGCTCGATATCATGTAATATAAAATTATACTATACATATATACAAGTATGTGTATCAGAACCTTCAAGTTGGGATCTGACACTCATGACATTATTCTATATGCATATAATGATAAAATTAATATCAGTTTCGAAACTTCCATGTTTTTTTATATACTATTTATACACAGTACATGTACATTGGTAACAATGTATAGATATTAGACTCTTTAATTAGTTTGTTCTATTCCTTATTATTTTGTTCCTTAATTTGTGACAACAGAACATTTGGAACTGGAATTCCTGTCTAAATATTTGCAATGCTTAAAAGTTAAATGAGCAATTTATACATTCATGTTGACATTTAATTAAATTAAAATCAATAAGTTATAAATGGGATATATTATATATATGTGTATTACTGAAAACTTGTTAGAAATCTACTTTAAAGGAACATTCTTAAAACATGTAAATGCCAATATATACAGCAAATTTCAAGACAGTCTCCAATTAATCTGCAACTAGTTGGAGCATTTTACAAAATTGAATAATTTGTTCCTTCCAATTTATATACATAAGAAGCATCTGTTGCATATATTGCACAAGGTCTGGTATAGGGCATAGGTTCTCGTGCGATTTTCGGGTTTCAGTGGACCCTAAAATCGCAGGGAGAGCCTGTACATGGTATAGGGGTCTGATAGGGGTGACTGGAAATACCAGGGAATATTAATAAAAAAAAGTGATATACCCACCTTATGAGACTTGCACATAGCACCTATTGCCTGTGACTCATGATTGATATGAGGACCGTCCTGATGACAGATAATACAAATGGGCAATTTACATGTCAAACAATATAAACTTAGCACTTCCTCCGTATGTTCGTAACATTTTTGATCCTTTTGCTTTAATTTTGCACGTAATAATGATTTCCCCTGCACTGGGTCCACTAAGTTATGTTTAGCCAGTGGTCCCCTAGCAGGGTGACAGTTTTCCCTACACTTCTCACAGTAACAAACCTCACATTGTTCACACACAACTGTTGCATCCTTAGGGTTCTCACTATCACACAGTTCACACTTTTTTGGTAAAATATCCTCACCCTTAGAATCAGTGATTTTTTCAACAATTATATCCAAAACACGATTTCTTGGTAATGACTGAAACCCAGTTTCACCCAAATAAGTAACTTTTTTGCACACTGGACATTTTATTCCATAAACACATCCTTGTGATAATTGAGTTGAAGACAAGAACAGATTATGAATACTTGGTGTACTTATGTAACTACTTGGTCGACTGTTGCAGACGACACCTGAGTCAGTTTCACTTACAATACTTAATTTGTCAATTTCTGGATAATCCCCCTGGTCAGAATTTTCGTCCGTTTGAGGTAAAAATTTGTCTACCGAATCCTGTAAACCATGAGCACAACTAGAACACAAATTATGTGAACAAGACAATAAAACTGGCTTTACAAAAAATTTAGTACAAGAGGGACATTTAAGTTCGCCCTCCATGTCTTTACACCTTTACCGATCAGCTCTCTTTGAACTGTGCGGTCTTATCAATAAGTACCGTACTACATGTACACTACGATATCTAAACGAGACTGCGCGAGACGTCGTCAGCTAAGATGTCTGCTTCCATCGGTTTACGTCGATTGGGTAAAATTGTGTTGAATAATGGCTTAAAGAAGCAGAATCTATCAAGATGTGCCTGTCGCTGGTATTCAGAAAGGTACTTTTTGCAATTCATACTGTTATTTGATGCTGGTATGTTTAAATATAAACGTAAACAGAGCAAAATGTAGAAACTATCAATTATCACGTAGACGCTTTCATCTTTACAGTGTTTATATATCAGATCGCGAGTCAAGCGCTTGGATGATATTTTTACCTGAGGACACCAATTAAAAGTTTCATAACTTTATCGCCACGTTTGACACATTTATGTTAGTGTCTTGACCATTGCACATTGTCCTGAATTTAACAACTAATTATCAATTATTTAATGCAGTCAGATTTAATTGGGTTTTAATTGTCAATCAAAATGACAGATAATTCAATGTCTGATCTAATAATGAAAGTGAAAGCAAGTCTGAACAATGTGTGCAGTATGACATGAAGTTTGCAGTATATTATGACTTTATACAATAAATTTATAGCAAGACATTGACAATATTGCATATGATTCACACTGTTATCAATAATGTTGGTGTATAATAGTAGTTACAAGTACTTACATTTACTATTTCAGGGTATGTAAAGTACATTTTACAAGTAATGGGTCATTTTAGGGCTTTGAGGCATGCAATCTAGCAGCTAGGGCTGTATCCATATTGTCTATGTCTCATTGTTCTTGTATTCATGATTTATTGGTAATTAATTACTCTGATCATGATATAATAATACCATGGTCATATTAAAGATGCGATTTGTATTTTAAGATGTTTTTTTTAACTATATCTTAACGTATTCGTATGTCATATGTATGTGAATTTCTGTATTAACACAGCTCTGGATCCAATGATAGCAACAAGTATGATGTTGTTATTGTTGGTGGTGGAATTGTTGGCGTGGCAACAGCCAGGGAACTCATTCTACGACACCCATCTCTCACTTTTGCTGTTGTGGAGAAAGAATCTAAACTAGGTCAGTGTCATATGATCATAATATTTGGCCATGTAAATTATTCAAACTTATCAATTTTCAAAGTTTAGTATTGTGACCAGTATTGTAGAGTTTAATATACCTGTCAAAATTACATAACTTTGTGGTAGGTGGACACCTACATGTATATATGTCATCTCCAGGAAGGTGAGGATTACTTGTACTAGTTTATTGTGTGCAACTACTGTGTAATTATGTTAGTTTTGACAGGTCGAAAAATCTCTACAATATAATTGTGTAAAAACAGAAACAATACTTTTCAGTATTTCTGTTTTCAAAGAAGATAACTCTTACTGATTACTTGGTTTATTTGCTGACTAGTTACCTCCCTTGTTCTGTTATATTTCAGCTTATCATCAGAGCGGACACAACAGTGGTGTAATACATGCTGGCATTTATTACAAACCTGGATCATTGAAAGCCAAGTTATGTGTGAAAGGATTAGACCTGCTTTATGAATACTGTGATACAAATAACGTTCCCTACAATAAATGTGGAAAGGTAGTGAACATATTACGTTAGGAGTTGGAAAAATAGGTTTTCTTTGAAAAAATGTTTATTATATTGTTTTACCATATTCTAGAAGAATAGATTCAATGGAAGGTTTTACAATAATCCGAGACTGTTTTCTATAGTTTTAATATGCTTCTATCAATAAATTCCCTCAGACCCCTAAAGTGTTTGAGTAGTGGCCATTTCAGGGGTTGCTAAGCAAAAAGATTTTTTTGTTATGTTCTCAAACTTAATGTACAATGTTTTGCACAATGTTTTTGTGTGATTTTTGAAGATTTTTCTTAAACTTAGATTTTGTTTTTATATTCATCATAAAATATAATGTAAATTTTGCTGCAGGTGATATTAAAATTATATTAAAATGATCATTTTATGTTTTGTTTTTAGCTTATTGTGGCTACAGAGCCAGATGAAATCCCAAGACTAGATGCTTTGTTTGAACGTGGAATTGAGAATGGTGTGCGTGATCTACGTGTAATAGAAGCTGATGAAATCCGAGATATAGAACCTAACTGTGTGGTAAGAAGGTTGAGAGATATATATAAGTGATACATTATGATAACATTTTTCTATAACCTGGAAATGATGTTATGGGTAAAGCAGGCATGTAATTATACAATCAGTTAAATGGTTTATGTAAACCACTTATTCCATTTTAAATTGAACAGAAAAGTTAATTGTGTACAGCTGCGTTTTTATATAAAGTATTATCCACTGTTTTATGGGTGGCACAGTAGTCAAGTGGGTAACATTCTTGTTTACGGATAGGGAGGTCCCTTGTCCAAATCTCAGCAAGTGCACTTGGTCATTTCTGAAACGTTTGTCAGTTTTTCTCATCCAACTGATTGGTTACTGAGATGTAGTATTGCCTGTGTTAGTGCTATACTCTGGGTTATAAATAAACCTCTATTGATTTTTAGATCAGTAGATCAAGGTTACTGTGACCTTTAACATGAATAAATACCAGTAGTACCAATGGTTTTCGATCAATAACTGAAGAATAGTTGGTCCCAGGATTTTCAAACTTTATGGGGAGGTTGGCTACCATCAGTTGATGACTGAATTTTGAGGTCAGTAGATCCAAGGTCAAGGTCACCATGACCTTAAACATTACTGACTATTGGGCTGACATTGGGCATGTTTTACAAACATGTCATGTAAAACCTGGTGAGCCTGATGTATTGTTTGATAATGAATTTGTTATACTGTATATCCATGTTTATGTCACAATCAGGGTTTGAAAGCGGTACATTCACCTCATACTGGTATCATAGACTATGGACTTGTTACACGATCATATGGAGAGTTCTTCGAAAAGAAGGGTGGAAAGGTGTTCACTAATTTTGCTGTGTCAGATATGTCTGTAACAAAAGAAGGGACATCAGGGGATTTAGACGGCAACAAGTACCCTATAACAGTCACTGGTGATAGAACCACAGTAAGTATACAACAAATGAACTTCTAGAAAATCTAGAAAACAATATAGACAAATACAATGTACCATAAAAATTGTTCCAAATTTCACCCAAGTTTTGTCCTTCAATGCATGGTGGTAGGTTTTGATGATAGACCTCCTTGGGGTTTCAAAGTCGTGTCAGACATTCTAACTCACAATAATTGAAAATTTGTCAAACCAAAATTAAATCTGTCTTTAGCAAAACATAGCATTAGGTATTAAGATGAAATACTAAAATAGTGCGAGACATTCAGACTAATCCCTGTTGTCAAATTGTCATTGTGAATCAAAGTTTGTCTGACATGTCTGTTGTTTATTACAATGGCAAGTTGCTGAAAGTCAGTCAACCTGGTTTTTTCCAGACCTGTGCCTGATTTCAGGTTTTTAGTCCTGAAATTGCCTTCTTTGTTTATATTGAAAATGGAGTTTCAGGCTTTGAAACAGGGTTTTTTCAGGCTTCAGAATGATTGGAAATTACCAGGCCTGTTTACTTAACAACATGTGACTATTACCGTACTTTGCCTTTACTGACTTTACTGTCGGTAAAAAGGCTATATGTAGGTAAACTGTTTTCAAAATGTACTGAAATTTGACCAAATTTGACCATTTCTAGTTTTCGAAATCTGCCATTTCACACTTAAATTAATTCTATATTTGATAAAAGTTTTGTCCTCAATTTCATAATTATTCAAGTTGTTTCAGAAATGATTAAAATACTAGTAAATACAACATACAGTAAAACCTCGGTAATACGAGCAGCGATTATTCGAGCAACCGGCCTAATTCGAGCAAATTTCATATAAACACAGCTACAATTAGTCATAACAATAATTCATCATTGACTTCGGATATTTCGAGCACCTGGCTTAACTCGAGCATTTGGCTTGTCCCGATGGGTCCTCGAGATAACGAGGTTTTACTGTATATATATAGCATTTTAACAGCATGTCACCTTGTATACATGGTATTTAATAGAAAGATGATGCAGACTGGAGGGTATGTAAAGTGAAGTGTCAGATGGGTATTATTGTAGAAGAATTTTGTTTGGACAATTCTGTGACAAGATAATGTTAAACCATGTTCGATTGGACAATTCTGTGACAAGTTAATGTTAAACTATGTTTGATTGGACAATTCTGTGACAAGTTAATGTTAAACTATGTTTGATTGGACAATTCTGTGACAAGATAATGTTAAACCATGTTTGATTGGACAATTCTGTGACAAGTTAATGTTAAACTACGTTTGATTGGACAATTCTGTGACAAGATAATGTTAAACCATGTTTGATTGGACAATTCTGTGACAAGTTAATGTTAAACTATGTTTGATTGGACAATTCTGTGACAAGTTAATGTTGAACTATGTTTGATTGGACAATTCTGTGACAAGTTAATGTTGAACTATGTTTGATTGGACAATTCTGTGACAAGATAATGTTAAACCATGTTTGATTGGACAATTCTGTGACAAGATAATGTTAAACCATGTTTGATTAGACAATTCTGTGACAAGATAATGTTAAACCATGTTTGATTGGACATGTTCGTGATTTTGTCTGCATTATTGTTGCTTTGATGGTTCTTATTTCAGTCTGTACTTGTGTTAACAGTTCATTTACAAGTTTGAAATTTCCCCCATAATGCATAGTGTCCATAGTGTATTATAAATCTACACAATAATGCATGTCTCAACAGTAACAGCTTAGATGTGCTGACACCTGATGTCACTGTGTCTACAATGTTAATGGAACGAGTTGAGAAACTTCTCAGTTACAATGACTTATGTCTGGGTTATGTACTAATACAGTTATATAACTAGCGGTAATGGCTGTCCTGGGATGTTATTACTGTAAGGGAAAGTACTTATAACCCACATACACGGATCTTCCTAGTGCATCTTTAAAGGTGACATTTCATTCCCTCTTTCATTCTCTTATAAATTAACTTAATTAGTGCTTTCATTTTTCCATAGAGCCAACACTCAGCATGCATAGAAGTCAGAATAAACAGTAGAAACTATAATAATGTACTTTGTTTCGCACAGTATGTTCTGTTTATGTTCTTCTCTCATACCCTCGTGGTGATTGATAACATCAGGAATGAGGTGTTGAGAGTGATTAATATAAGTTGGAAAAACTTGTTTCTCAATCAACCTGAAATAAATTAGTATAAACTAGAATTAACTAAACTGCACTGAAATCTGTATTTATGAAAATACCTATTTTTTGTATCATTTTGGATTTTCAAACATTATGCAAACCAAGCATATTTCCACAGAGTGCAGTTAAACTGTATTCAACATGGGGCCAATTCTAAATGCCTTAATGTTCTTATTATATCATTTATTCAGCTATATTATTTATTGCTTTCAGAAACAAGAGTTACAATGTAGATATGTTGTTACATGTTGTGGGTTACAATCTGATCGTATCGCTGAACTCTCTGGTTGTAACCGGGAACCAAGAATTGTTCCATTCCGTGGAGATTATCTGATGCTGAAACCAGAGAAGAATGACATGGTGAATGGCAATATATACCCGGTAAGTCAGAAAGTGTACATGTGTTTGCACAAACTATGGTGACACATGCATCCATTATAGTCTGTCTGCTTTCTGCCAGACAATAATGAATTACTATAATATCATTGACAGCATTGTTGTGGCAGGTTATATTGTGAATAGTCGATATGCTGTTGCACACTCCCTTAATGTTCTTGTTTCTAAAGTCTGTTTAATTATGACTTTTTTTTATACCCCCGCACAACGAGTTGTAAGGGGGGTATACTGGATTCAGTTTGTCTGTCGGTCTGTCTGTCCGTAGACGCCGCTTTCTTGTGGACGCAACTCCTACAGTTCTGGCAGGATTTCGCTCAAACTTTCACAGATGAACAACCTCACATATAGATGCATGAAGAAAGGAATTTGCCCTGTGATGAATTTTGGCAGAATTACGGCCCTTTGCCGAATGGCGACAGCTCTAGTTGGTTCAGCCAATTATATCATTTACGGAAATGGCCATTGCTTAGATGTGAGAATTTGTGGCCAGACCCCTTCTCCTGTGTATTTGTATATTAATTCATGTGTTTTTATATGTGATTGTAGTAGGGTATAGCTTACTAATGATACTAGCCTTGTGTAGAAACAAAGATTATTATACCCCAGGATACTAAGTATATGGGGGCAATAATGGAGCCATGCTTAAGGTCAGTCGGTAGGGTGTTCGGTTGGCCTGTTGGTTGGTTGATCCGTGCATATTTTGTCAGGGCTAATCCTCTGTAACCATCGGTCGGATTTTAAACAAAACTTTGCATGACTGATCAGTACCAAGTCTGGTTGTGCATATTGTCGGCACACATTTTTATGGCCCTTTGTTTTTTTATACAATTTGTCCTCGCCATTTCTCTGTTAGTCTGTAACCAATGGTCGGATTTCAACAAAACTTTACATGACTGATCAGTACCAAGCCTAGTTATCATTATCGAGTCTAGTTGTGTATATTATCAGAGCACATTGGAGTCACTGTGTCAATTATTATCATTTTTAGCTCCACTATTCGTAGAATAAGGGGAGCTATTGCAGTCACCCGGGCGTCGGCGTCTGCGTCAGCATAACACTTTCGTTAAAGTTTAGGTACAGGTTTTTTAACCTCTTATATTCTCTAAGTCCTTTGAGATAATGCTTTCATACTTTGCATACTTGTTTGCCACCATGACCCCAACCTATATGCAGGAGTAGGTAACTCTATAAGGCATTTTGTTGAAATTATGCCTCCTTTTTCAGGATGTTAAAGTTTAGGTACAGGTTTTTTAACCTCAAATATTTTCAAAGTGCATGGACATATTGCTTTGATACTTTGCATACTTGTTCACCATCATGACCCTAACCCAAACACAGGGGTAGGTAACTCTATCAAGCATTTTAGTGAAATTATGCCCCCTTTTTCAACTTAGTGCAAATGTTAAAGTTTAGGTACAGGTTTTTTCACCTCTAATATTTTCAAAGTGCATTCACCTATTGATATGCATACTTGTTCTCCATCATGACCCCAACTCCTACACGGGGGTAGGTAACTCTTTCAAGCTTTTTGTTGAAATTATGCCCCCTGTTGGACTTGGAAATGCAAATGTTAAAGTTTAGGTACAGGTTTTTTAACCTTTAATATGTTCAAAGTGCATTGACATATTGCTTTGATACTTTGCATACTTGTTCACCATCATGACCCCAACCCCTACACAGGAAAAGATTACTATTTAGCTTTTTTTTAAATTATGCCCCCTTTTGGACTAAGAAATGCTTATTTGTTTACCTTCATGACCAAGAGGACCTACACATGAGTATGTAATGGTCCTGCATAATTTGTCCAAATTATCCCCCTTTTTCGACTTAGAAGCCCAACCTCCACACAGCAGAGGTAAATGCTGCTGTATTGAAGCATTTTGTTTTGAATATATAATGATTGTACTATCCTAGCATGGCGTGCTGTTCGTGGACAGCTCTTGTTTCTACTTGTTAAATAAAAATGAATATTCATGCAAGATTTTTTATAAAATAAACATTGTTTACTGTTAGGTACCCAACCCAGATCTACCATTTCTTGGTGTCCACTTCACACCCCGTATGGATGGCAGTGTATGGTTAGGTCCTACAGCAGTACTAGCATTCAAGAGAGAAGGTTACAATCTGATAGATTTCAGTATCAGAGACACTGTGGATGCCTTGAGGTTCAGGTAAAAACTAGCATATAGAACATTTCTCTGACAAACAGAATGTATATACATTGTTCTGCAAAATCCAAGGGAGACAACTCATGTCCCTCCATTACTAAAACCTCTTGAGGTTATCTTCATACTTAGTGTTTATGATATATCACCCTATATTAATGTAGAGAAATTCTTTATGTACAGCCTTTTTTCTAGGTTGATAAATAATTTTATATAGGCACTACATGTAGCATGTCATTGCACACATTTAAAACGATTTTAAATATATAATCTATTATCATAGATTTTATAATCTTGAAAAAAAAGGCTGTGATGTAGTTATATTTATCCAGTCACTTCCGGTAATATCGGCCAGATAACAGGGTGCTTTGCTTTATTAGGTCACCTGGTCATGTGACTTTCGATGAACCGTCAACTGACCATGTGATCTGACGGACTACTTCATATACGAGAGTCACCAGTTCTATTTCCACACCTGAAGGTGAGGTTCTCATATCCTAAATGAACTGGTGGTTGATTCATTATTTTCTATGACTTGCCTGCGTCTATATGGAGTAAAAGTTTATCCGGCTCGACTGCGGATAAATTCCTCCACCTTGCCAGATAAACTTTCTCATCCACGTCACTTACCAGCTATTATCCTCTATATAGCCTAACAATTGATGAAAAAACAGTTAAATTATTTGATTTTTCTCAAGTTGAAATAGACACTTTACAGTATTCCTGCTGAAGTTTTCTGTGCGTGTTGAACATTTCATGTAATCTGTATTGTAGTGGCACAAGGAAACTGGCATTTAAACACTTTACCTTTGGTCTGAGTGAAATGTACCGAGCTTTCTTCATGTCAGCACAAGTCAAACAGTTACAACGATTTATCCCTACACTTAAACGAGAGGATGTCATCAGGTTAGTCATTACTGGTAAAATTCTGCAGAATTCCTTAAAAACCAAGACTGGGACATGCATTTAATGTTTCTTTGAGCTGTCTTAATGTTTTATCTGTTAGAAATACTGGACATCAGTTATGTAGCAGTCTTTGTCCATATAAAATTGTACGTTATAAATGGTTTATTGTTTTGTTATGATGCAGAAGATATAGCCAAATTCTAATCAATTCACAGTTACACTTGATAGATACTTGTCTTGGTATACCATGTAGAATGATAGGTGACTGACTAAGCATGTATAAAATTGTGTACCTGTGGGCTGAGTGGTTCAGGCATCTACATAGGCAGTTTGAGGTCAAGGATTGAGATCCCAGTAAGGTTTCGTTTCAGTCTGACCAGTTTGTGAGATGCCAGCTAGTTGAATAATGTGTGTCTTATCAGCCATCTCCTGGAGAAAGGTCCAAGGTCATTGACCAATCTGGCAGGGTAAAAACAGAATGATCACATACTTACATCTGTCTCAGTCAAAAGCAAACAAACACTACCGGTAGTTGGCTGTTCTTTAAAATGTGTTGACACTATAATATGAATAAGCAAACACTTTACTTAGTATCTATGTTTTTGACAGGGGACCAGCTGGTGTACGAGCTCAAGCCTTGGATAGAGAGGGTGCATTGGTTGATGATTTTGTGTTTGATGCTGGGGATGGTGAGATTGGCAATAGAATACTTCACATTCGTAACTCTCCATCACCCGCGGCGACCTCGTCTCTCGCTATCGCTGATATGGTTGTAGACAAGGTGGAGAAGACGTTTGATTTATGATAAAGAAATCCTTATATATATTATATATTGCTGGCTTAGAATGAGAAGGTCGTATGTACAAAACGGTACTTTGGGAAAACAAGAAAAACTACTCTGTACTTATGCAAAAACACAAGATTTTTCAACTTAGTCAACACCATAAAATTAGGCTCATTATATGCCGCTCATAAGAAGCACCTTGTGATGCAGATTTCAAATATATACGAGTCTTATAAGGTCGTGACTATCACTTACATCCTTCTCATTCTAAGCCAGCGATATATACATGTACATGTATTTATATGCTCATTCAGATGTAATTTAGTATTTTTATTCAGTAAGAAGATTAGATATAATTGTGATAAATAAATTGTGGGCAAGTGGAGCTTGAACCAAAAACATGTTTATGATTTGTTATTGTTGTATAATTATGATCTCCGTAGGACGGTGCTGTGTACATGTTCTGTTATGTAAGTCTGTGATCAATGTCCAAAGACTAGTAAGGCAATGTTTGACCTTTTACTTCATACACACATTGGTTTGGTAAGCATCATAATACAGGTATCCAACACCTTAATTAGAATAAATACGGTAATAACTAACTTATTTTTGTGCAACACTTGTTTTATTTCGTTTATGAGAATTGATATGTAACTATTTTTAGTCCCAAATAAAAATCATATCATGCATGTAAATTGATTATTTTCCAATAATCAATGTGGAAATTGTGTTCAGAATACAACAGCTACTTTGTATTAGATGTGACCACCCATGTCTGTGGAGTAATCAGTTAATTTGTGTGAATATCACTTCTCCTGTAATGATGATATTTTTGTCTAGTTCTAACAAAAATCATATCTGTAAATTCTTTAACATTGACGATAATTAGAAGTTAAATTTGGCAACCCGGCGATTCAGATTTATGAACCGTTTTTAGATTGATTTGTTATTGTTAAGGTGGCATGAGTGGGCTATGAACAGTAAATGTTGTACAGATGGAAATGTTTGTGGGTTCAATCAATTCATCGTGTTTTCAGTGATTATTGTTCATGATGGTGGTATTTGTACATTGCTGTAGTATATTATAAATACATGTGATTTCTATTGAAGTGCCATGTGCAATATGCCAGATATAGTTGTCTTGTTATCAATGGCAGTTAAAAATATTTTTTTTACAACTGCCTTCGATAAACAATATTAAAAATTGAACATGCTTATTATATGCTTATCAATGGATTATGAGGATTTATCAGTGAAAATAACATTTAATTTTTACCAACCACGTAAAAATATTGATTTTCTTTGATTACTTGGTGAAATAAAAATTGATCTTACATCGAAATCAACAAATATCCTCTATATAATTACTGCACAAGGTTCAAACCTACATCCTCCATGACAAATGTATAACACTGCCAATAATGAAGCAAGCCAATATAAAACCCACCAATCCTTTCAGTCAAGTTTCTTAATTAGACAGTTTGGTGAAGGTTCGGTTTTTCTGTGCTATGGGATCATGGATGGAATAGAGTTTTGATCATAAAATATTGACCAGATTTAATGGTTGCATTTTTTGTACAACACTTTGCTTTGTTTACCTATTATTGAAACGTGTTAATTTTTCCTCAACACTAGTTATTGTAAATGAAAATTAAATGAAATATAAAAAGCTGTGGTTTACAGAACAGCTTTACAAGATACTTTTCAACAATTCCGAGTTCTGACACATAATAATTAACAACGAAGGCCATCTGAGTGGTTAAAAACAAAACACCAGAACGGCAAACTGTTGTTAAATTAAAGGTAAATCACAGCTTTGAATATTTCAATGTGCAATCATATCTTTAGCCATTGTTACTTAGCGATAGTATGCTGTTTACTTTACTTGTTTACCTCTTTGACGTCATAAATGGAATACCTGCATGGCGTAAGATGAAGTGACATCACTGCCAATGGCATACAAAACGTTGTAATTACATTGTAATCAAGGTTCTGTTCTGTTCTGTTCCGTTCCGTTCTATTCTGGTCATACTAAGGGTAATTATATTGATTTGTTCAGGTGCTGCCTTACAGATTGGGCTAAAATTTTTGTAAATCGTGATTTTCTAACCTAACCAAGTATTAATGTTTTTGATCTACCATGCTTGTTTTGGGTTCTGTTTATTTAGTAATTCGTATAATTTATGTATGATTATTGTTATCGATGTTTGTTTTATTGATAAATGCTGCAAAATTACTGCTCAAATAATAATAACATTATGAAACTTGAAGTATTGATTCTTTATGTACCCGACAGTATGTACATTAGGCACTTAAAGAAATGAATCTACTCAGAAAGAGCTAGGGTAGCACACCCGGATTCCTGGTATCATACAACTGTCTCTTCCTTCCAAGCCAGGATGACCACACGCTTATGACTGCCTCAATGCCGAGCCGAGCATAGCATTTATTTGCCAGTCAGCTTTCTGCTGAAATAAGGCAGGCATACAAGGTGATCCATTAATTCTGCACATTAGTAAATGCCTATAACTTCACTATTTCTATACTTACACATATAAATTTGGTATTGTTGGAAAGGTAATAAATACAAATTTCTGCTGAAATGAAAAAAATATTTGGCATTGTGCCGTCTTAGTGACGTTATGACATCATCGATGACGTCATAAACCTGAGTATTTCAAAGATGTATGAAACTCAAAATCATGAAACTTCATTTTGAATTGGAAATTCTGCGATTTTAGTGAAAAGAAAACATGATAAGTGTGTCCAAAAAACCCTGTGCCTTCAAGAAGGAATATTGTTGGATAAGTCCAATGAAACGAAACATTTGATTCCTTGGGAAAAGAAACTGGTTACCTAAGATGCATGCAACAACAACGTTTGAAAATCGTTTCAGAGAAAATGGGTGGTCACATTGAGCGTCTGCGTTAGATAAGAATTTTATTGTTTGATATTCGTTTTAGATCAGAACAAAACTTACGCATATATTCTGCAATTACATGTTTTCTTTTTAGCTTACCTGCCACAAAGTGGCAAGGTGAGCTTTTGTGATTGTTTTTTGTCCGTCTTCCGTCTGTCCGTTAAACTTTTTACCGTTAACACTCTAGCACTTTCATTTTTGCTTTGATCTTCATCAAACTTGGTCAGTAGTTGAACCTCAATGAAATATAGGTCAAGTTTTAAGTTGGGTCATGTGGGGTCAAAAACTAGGTCAAAAGGTCAAATAATAGGAAAACCTTATTAATCACACTTTTGAGGCAATATCTTTGCTTTAATCTTCATCATCTTCGGTCAAATGTTTATCTTGATGACCTTAAGGTCACGTTTGAAGTCGGGTCATGTGGCTAAAAAAATAGGTCAATATGTCAAATAATAGCAAAACCTTTTCAACACTCTGGAGGCCTCCGTGTTGCTTTAACCTTCATCAAGTTTAGTCGAAATGTTCATCTTGATGACCTTAAGGTCAAGTTCAAAGTTTGGCCATGTTAAGCAGGTGAGCGCCCCAGGATCTATGATCCTCTTGTTTATAATAGCTTTAAAGATGTTGAAGTTATAAGCATTTACTAATGTGCGGAATTAATGGATCGCCCTGTTGCATGCCTTCACCCATATTTGAACCAGGGTTGCCAAATAAGACGATCTAGGGCTCTTACCACTGAGCTACGGAGGCACACAGATGAACACAAATAAATAATATCAAACGCATGTAAGCAGGTACAAAGGAGCCTAGGTGACAAAAACATTGGTCCTGAAGCCAGTAAAGCTTGCATTACTTGTCTGGGTTGTTATTATCTTTTAGATGACAAGGTGAACTGAAGAAGAAAAATAAAGTAATTGTGATATTTTGACTAGAGGTGTGGTGTGGAAATTACAATTTAAATGTTTTGTGACAGCACAGAGATAGAACATAGACAAGCAAATGATTCCCTTTACCTGTAAAATATAGCATACATAGATAGAACATAGACAAGCAAATGATTCCCTTTACCTGTAAAATATAGCATACATAGATAGAACATAGACAAGCAAATGATTCCCTTTACCTGTAAAATATAGCATACATAGATAGAACATAGACAAGCAAATGATTCCCTTTACCTGTAAAATATAGCATACATAGATAGAACATAGACAAGCAAATTATTCCCTTTAGATCTACCTGTAACATATAGCATACAGAGATAGAACATAGACAAGCAAATGATTTCCTTTACCTGTAAAATATAGCATACATAGATATAACATAGACAAGCAAATGATTCCCTTTACCTGTAAAATATAGCATACAGAGATAGAACATAGACAAGCAAATGATTCCCTTTACCTGTAAAATATAGCATAGATAGATAGAACATAGACAAGCAAATGATTCCCTTTACCTGTAAAATATAGCATACAGAGATAGAACATAGACAAGCTAATGATTCCCTTTACCTGTAACATATAGCATACAGAGATAGAACATAGACAAGCAAATGATTCCCTTTACCTGTAAAATATAGCATACAGAGATAGAACATAGACAAGCAAATGATTCCCTTTACCTGTAAAATATAGCATACAGAGATAGAACATAGACAAGCAAATGATTCCCTTTACCTGTGACATAGAGCATGCAGAGATAGAACATAGACAAGCAAATGATTCCCTTTACCTGTGACATAGAGCATGCAGAGATAGAACATAGACAAGCAAATGATTCCCTTTACCTGTAAAATATAGCATACAGAGATAGAACATAGACAAGCAAATGATTCCCTTTACCTGTAAAATATAGCATACAGAGATAGAACATAGACAAGCAAATGATTCCCTTTACCTGTGACATAGAGCATGCAGAGATAGAAAATAGACAAGCAAATGATTCCCTTTACCTGTAACATATAGCATACAGAGATAGAACATAGACAAGCAAATGATTCCCTTTACCTGTAACATATAGCATACATAGATAGAACATAGACAAGCAAATGATTCCCTTTACCTGTAAAATATAGCATACAGAGATAGAACATAGACAAGCAAATGATTTCCTTTACCTGTAAAATATAGCATACATATATAGAAAATAGACAAGCGAATGATTCCCTTTACCTGTAAAATATAGCATACAAAGATAGAACATAGACAAGCAAATGATTCCCTTTACCTGTAACATATAGCATACAGAGATAGAACATAGACAAGCAAATGATTTCCTTTACCTGTAAAATATAGCATACATAGATAGAAAATAGACAAGCAAATGATTCCCTTTACCTGTAAAATATAGCATACAGAGATAGAACATAGACAAGCAAATGATTCCCTTTACCTGTAACATATAGCATACAGAGATAGAACATAGACAATCAAATGATTCCCTTTACCTGTAAAATATAGCATACATAGATAGAACATAGACAAGCAAATGATTCCCTTTACCTGTAACATAGAGCATGCAGAGATAGAACATAGACAAGCAAATGATTTCCTTTACCTGTAAAATATAGCATACATAGATAGAACATAGACAAGCAAATGATTTCCTTTACCTGTAACATATAGCATAAAGAGATAGAACATAGACAAGCTAATGATTCCCTTTACCTGTAACATATAGCATACAGAGATAGAACATAGACAAGCAAATGATTCCCTTTACCTGTAAAATATAGCATACAGAGATAGAACATAGACAAGCAAATGATTCCCTTTACCTGTAAAATATAGCATACAGAGATAGAACATAGACAAGCAAATGATTTCCTTTACCTGTAAAATATAGCATACATAGATAGAACATAGACAAGCAAATGATTCCCTTTACCTGTAAAATATAGCATACAGAGATAGAACATAGACAAGCAAATGATTTCCTTTACCTGTAACTAATAGCATACAGAGATAGAACATAGACAAGCAAATGATTTCCTTTACCTGTAAAATATAGCATACAGAGATAGAACATAGACAAGCAAATGATTCCCTTTACCTGTAACATATAGCATACAGAGATAGAACATAGACAAGCAAATGATTCCCTTTACCTGTAAAATATAGCATAAAGAGATAGAACATAAACAAGCAAATGATTCCCTTTACCTGTTACATATAGCATACAGAGATAGAACATAGACAAGCAAATGATTCCCTTTACCTGTAACATAGAGCATGCAGAGATAGAACATAGACAAGCGAATGATTCCCTTTACCTGTAACTTATAGCATACATATCATGTCAGGGTTCATTTCTACCTAAACCATACTGCATCAAATATATTTTTTTATCTACTGCACGAAATGAGGGAATGTACATCGCAAACTGACTTATCTAGTGCACAAAATATAAAATGCACATTACCAACTGACTTATAGCTGGTACATGGTACTTCAGCTTTTTGACAGCTGGGACTTGGACTTTCGACTTCTTGACAGCTGAAACTTGAGACTTCCAGGGCTTGAGTTCATTTTCTTTTGTGTTGGGCATTGTGCCATGTGATTGTGATCTGTGTTGTATTTATATTTTTTGTGCTCAGCTGTTTCAGTTGAGTGCTGCCTTCCCTGTCCGACTTCTTATTATCTCTGCACGACCTGTAACATGAACATCACCAACTGACGTATCTACTGCACGAACTATAAAATATACATCACCAACTGATTTATCTACTGCACGAACTATAAAATATACATCACCAACTGATTTATCTACTGCACGAACTATAAAATATACATCCGAAACTGATTTATCTACTGCACGAACTATAAAATATACATCCGAAACTGATTTATCTACTGCACGAACTATAAAATATACATCACCAACTGATGTATCTACTGCACGAACTATAAAATATACATCACCAACTGATTTATCTACTGCACGAACTATAAAATATACATCACCAACTGATTTATCTACTGCACGAAATATAAAATATACATCACCAACTGATTTATTTACTGCGCGAAATATAAAATATACATCACCAACTGATGTATCTACTGCACGAAATATAAAATATGCATCACCAACTGATTTATCTACTGCACGAACTATAAAATATACATCACCAACTGATTTATCTACTGCACGAAATATAAAATATACATCACCAACTGATTTATCTACTGCACGAAATATAAAATATACATCACCAACTCACCAACTGACTTATCTACTGCACGAAATATGAAAGGCACATCACCAATTGACTTATCTACTGCACAAAATATACACCACCAACTGATTTATCTACTGCACGAAATATGCAAGGCACATCACAAACTGACTTATCTACTGCACGAAATATGAAAGGCACATCACCTATCTTATGCACGAAATATAAAATATACACCACCAATTGACTTATCTACTGCACGAAATATGGAAGGCACATCACCAATTGACTTATCTACTGCACGAAATATGGAAGGCACATCACCAATTGACTTATCTTATGCACGAAATATAAAATATACATCACCAACTGACTTATCTACTGCTCTTAATATGAAATGTATATCACCAACTGACTTATCTACTGCACGAACTATAAAATATACATCCGAAACTGATTTATCGACTGCACGAAATATAAAATATGCATCACCAACTGATTTATCTACTGCACGAAATATAAAATATACATCACCAACTGATTTATCTACTGCACGAAATATAAAATATACATCACCAACTGATTTATCTACTGCACGAACTATAAAATATACATCACCAACTGATTTATCTACTGCACGAAATATGAAAGGCACATCACCAACTGACTTATCTACTGCACGAAATATGAAAGGCACATCACCAATTATCTTATCTACTGCACAAAATATACACCACCAACTGATTTATCTACTGCACGAAATATGAAAGGCACATCACCAACTGACTTATCTACTGCACGAAATATGAAAGGCACATCACCAATTGACTTATCTTATGCACGAAATATAAAATATACATCACCAATTGACTTATCTACTGCACGAAATATGAAAGGCACATCACCAACTGACTTATCTACTGCACGAAATATGAAATGTATATCACCAACTGACTTATCTTATGCACGAAATATAAAATATACATCACCAACTGACTTATCTACTGCTCTAAATATGAAATGTATATCACCAACTGACTTATCTTATGCACGAAATATAAAATATACATCACCAACTGACTTATCTACTGCTCTAAATATAAAATATACATCACCAACTGACTTATCTACTGCTCTAAATATGAAATGTATATCACCAATTCACTTATCTACTGCACGAAATGTAACATGTTCATCACCAACTGTCTTATCTAATGCACGAAATATGAAAGGCACATCACCAACTGTCTTATCCAATGCACGAAATATGAAAGGCACATCACCAACTGACTTATCTAATGCATGAAATTGGGGAATGTACATCACCAACTGTCTTATCCAATGCACGAAATATGAAAGGCACATCACCAACTGTCTTATCCAATGCACGAAATATGAAAGGCACATCACCAACTGTCTTATCCAATGCACGAAATATGAAAGGCACATCACCAACTGACTTATCCAATGCACGAAATATGAAAGGCACATCACCAACTGACTTATCTAATGCATGAAATGGGGGAATGTACATCACCAACTGTCTTAACTAATGCATGAAATGGGGGAATGTACATCACCAACTGTCTTATCCAATGCACGAAATATGAAAGGCACATCACCAACTGACTTATCTAATGCATGAAATGGGGGAATGTACATCACCAACTGTCTTAACTAATGCATGAAATTGGGGAATGTACATCACCAACTGTCTTATCCAATGCACGAAATATGAAAGGCACATCACCAACTGTCTTATCCAATGCACGAAATATGAAAGGCACATCACCAACTGTCTTATCTAATGCACGAAATATGAAAGGCACACACCAACTGACTTCTCAACTGTGTAACGTCCATTGTATATAAGCTCGACAAGGGAGTATAGTTGCAATATACTAGCAGTATACCGATTACGGAAACGTAATAGAAAGTTCGTCTGCGCTAACCAATTGCATTGCTATCGCGTACATAGCTTCTGATACCCGTTGGCCTATGGTGGACAAACGTTCATATGAGCTGGGGAAATATCGCTTACGTCAGCCCTTGCGTTACTACCGCGTTTATTGCGTCGGATACCTGTTGGCCACCGATAGATAAACGTTAGACTCAATCCATCGACACCACCAGCGTTTCAGCAGACGTTTGCCAACGGAGTCTAACTTAAGTAAAACTTTGATCATCTTAATTCAGCGTTCAGGAACGTTTACAAACGGTGCACAATTTAGACCAGCGTTTAATTCCAAAGGTCGACAAAGTGTTTGCATGTTTAAAATTTTCAACGAACACAACGTTCGTCAGCGTTCACCAGCGATCATTAACTTTTCAAAACGTTTAGCAACTTTTACTAGCGGAGCTCAACGTTTGCACAAACATCGGTCAAAACGCCGTAGTGTGAACCCAGCTTAAAAGAGAACTTTAGCTGGAGTCGTGCAACGTTCAGCTCTGGACAGCTTCTCTGACAGAAGGTAGCCAGAGAAACTAGTCGAACTACCTATTTGAACCTAACACAGACTCTCGTATGACTCAGCTGAACAAAAACACACCTTGTCGGACTTCAGTTCATAGCTACCACTAACAGTAGTCCCCCTAACTTAATTTGGCGAAAATTATGTGACTATATTTGGCTGAAATAGTGTCATATTTGAGTAGGTTTTTAATTACGTACATCTATTAGACAACAAAACCAAAGAATTAGCTCCTTGATTGTCTCTGATAAAATTAAATAGTTAGAAAGATGCATATATAATCCAGGTACAATCACGTACAAATAACAGCTGATACCAGTAACAATACTTCACAAAGTCCCCTTCTCAACAAGAAAGCTGACCACCACACTATCTAGATTGTCTGTATACCTTTTCTGTATTACGTAATGGGCTGTTTTTGCGTTATCTAATTGGTGTCAAATTCTATATAATAGTCTTCACTGTAAGCTTAAGTCTTATATGTCCTGGATATGTTGAGACATTGCAATTGTCATGCACTATTACCATCAAACAAAATGTCTATTAAAACAAACAATTTACATTAAGTTAAGAAAAGTTAAGTTACCAATTTTCGAGGGCTGCTTTCAGCAGTTCAGCAATTCAGCCACTCTTTGACATTTTAACTTCCCCTGTTTATTGGACTACCTAAGGAAACCTTCATTCGAGTCTCCATGGGAGACTATTTCTCTCCTGGTGGGTGTGCAGCCAACATCGAGGTATGGCACCTATGAATATCTAACATATTCAAACACCGCCCTCACAGGTACCAATTCACACCTTGGTATTTAGCAGTGAAATTAATTTCATTTCTGTGTTAACTTATAATTCATTCATTCAAACGTATTCCTACTTGTTATCATTCTATTTAAATACATATATGTACATGTACTACCATTCAATTATTTCACACAAATATACAAATAATTCCTTATTTATTTAATATAATTATTTACTTTATTGACTTTACCTTATATAGGCTATAATTAAATTGGAAAAAAGAATTAACCTGCTGTAAGATCATTATTGTTTTAAAACTTGTAATAGTTTTACATACTTTTATTTTCAAACATACTAAGCAGTTCATATTTGGAATCTATTTTTCTAAGTACATGTATGCCTATAGACAGTTCAAAAAGCAGCTCTATCATAACATAAGAACCTGAACATAGCATGTGTATCCCATGTAAAGTACACTACAAGTGCCCTAGTAAAACCTAGTGTACTATATACATACACAAGGGTGAACAATACTGTAACCACACAGTAAATGCTATATCCATCGTTGATAAAGATTTGTTTACAGAAGCTAAATTTCTAGGTTATGCATGTTATTGTACTTTTACCAGATAGTTTATATAGTAAATCCGTCCATTTAAACTACCAAGGTCAAAACTTTACCTATAGATATATAAATTTTACCCCCCAATAAACATTTTTTCATTTTTATTCTGTTTCATTGAGACAGTTACCTCTGACTGTAACATGCACATCGATGCAACTACATCTATATCTACATGATTGATTAAACTGTCAACGTTGCCAATATTTAAATGGTGCGCTAGTAATAGAGAATGAAAGAGATGGATAGAAAAGAATGGAAGCATAGACTAATCCAAGAAATATTGAATAATATGTTGTACAATAAAGTGTTATCTTACACAATGCAAATTTGCATTAATTTTACAAGTTAATCTCTGGTTTTCAAATCTTGGCAATAACTAATAATAATAGTCTATTGCAATAGTATCGCAATAGTTTCCAGCAATACAATAGTATCGCAATTTAGTACTTTCAGCAATAGCAATAGTATTGCAATAGTCAAAAATGGACTCAACAGTCACCCCTAGTATTTTCCATTTTCCAATTCATTTTAATACAGGAATAACGTTATATTAATACAATTTTAATTCATGCTTGAACGATTGCGATATTGTTCGTTTGTGGCAGTTTTGATGCGTGGGAGTATTTAAAATTAGTTTATTTAACGAGAACGGAATTTGTTTTAAATTAATAATAAACTTTATTTATGAAAAGGAAACTATCGTAACTATCGATAGTTGAGCTAACTATCGGCGATAGTTATTGAATTCTAGAGTTTTACTATCGATCCAAACTATCGGGACACTCGGGATCGCAATGCATAGATATTTCGATGCATCGGCTCACCCCTAGAAAATGCATAATAGTCGAGTATTATAGCACGCACGTTAAACGTAAGATTATTACATATTTCGACCATCAAGGCACTCGACATATCCAGCTTCCGTGGCGGCGAGTCTCGACTGACAGTTCAACACCTATCACATGGCTTTATTTCATTTCTGAGCGAAAATGTCCCCTAGAATGTGTTTCTCAAGCGCCTTCAATGTTCTTTAATAATGCCAAGGAAAAAGCTTCAGTTACAGGGGCTGATTCGTTGACGATCACTGGGGTGGTCCGTGGAATGTGTAGGTATCTGCTGACGTGTGATGTTGTGAGGGGCTCTAGGCAAGGATCTGGCTCTCTGCAGATCGGATGACGACTTCGCTGTGGTTGACAGTGTTTTAAGAGGTTTTAGCAAAGAATACTATATACACTGATCTTTGGTTTTAGGTAGCACAGTAGTCAATGTAATAGGACACATATTAAGTAAATGTACATCGTCGGCATCTGACAGTTGCGCTATGTATATAGGCAGCGTTCTAAACCTATCCATACTTTAAAGCGCGTCCTTAAACAAGGTCAAAACGTTCTTGGTCAGCTTTGTACTCATTTATACCACATATAGCCGACGAATGTCAAGGTCGGTTATTGGGAAAATTTTCTCAGTTGCTCTGAGCATGAGCGACGGAAGAATTTCATTTTGATTTGCGAGTGCGTGTGTTACGTGCGATTCTTGTTATTCTTTATAGAAAGAACATGTGAGTAACGTCTTGTATTTATTTATAATTTATAATAATAAATCGATATTTATTTACATTGAAGATCATATTATTTGGTTTTATTGCGGTGGCTTTAAATTTTAGCTTAATTTTAGTACAATTGTACATATAAAACGTATTTGATTGTGTACATCGTATTTTGATTAGCAATTATTTTCCAATTTAGTGAGCGTCGGGTTTGTGATGTTTTGTTTTGCATGTACGTGAATGTTGTCTTTGGATGCTCTCTTTGTTTGAATCGGACAACGGTTACGAGATAATTATTAAGTAATGTTGTTAGTTTTTATTGTCGTCATTATAATATATATATATCTGTATATATCATTATTGTATTATTATTTGACATTACATTTGATAATTAACTTTACGTAGATTTTAAGGTTTAGATCTACCCAAGTTCATTTCCCCTCGTTATTACGTCTGCTAAGCGGATTTGGACGAGTAATGAACTGATGAAGTAGAAGATGACCTTCATTGATCAATAAATGCTAAATTAGAGTAGTTTGTCTTTGTATAGGGCTATTTTGCTGATGCAAGGTTGTCCGATATTTAAATGTTCTTTCGACAAATCTATTCTGAGTTTATACTACAAGTTCATACTCAGATGACATGTAGAGCTCACAACAGAGGTGAACGTGAGCAGGTCAATAGCTAGGTCATACTCTTTGACGGCGTGTTTTATTCAGTCAGTAGGCATAGACTTGTTCGTCAGTAATTTCGTAGTATTTGCTAAGGCGACTTTTAGGTCAGTGTTTATAGATACCAAATACTGGTACTATATTGGACTTGTTGTTAGACGTGAATTACTGGTTTGTGCTCTGCGTCTAGAAGAATGTTCTAATTTATTTCACACACGTGACAGCAATGTCACGGTGTTAGTGTGTTAATATGCCACTACTGACTGAGTGTGATAGTGTGGCACATAGTTTCCAATATGACACCAAATATCATTCCTTATAATAAGCTTTGGTTGTAATAACCAGCATACGTTATTAGCATAATTGTATATATTCTTACCACATAATATGGTTAACAACATGCATGTACAATATGGGAGATCAGTGTGCACCTCTTTTAAGATGCACCTCTTTGGAAATCCTCATGTAGGGAATACACCTCTTTGAAAATGCGCATGTTTTGGAATACACCCCTTTGAAAATTCCTCTCTTTGGAAATGCACCTTTATGCACCTATTACTGTTTTCCCCAGGGGGGTGGGGGGGGGGGCGCCGGGCTTACACGGGACTTTTGACAGAAGGCTGTTCCCGATAGGTGGGAATTTGACAGACAGAATGGTGCCGAATCCCGGTAAATAGACTTTGGTTGAAATTTTGATCCGGAGGGTATGTAAAGCATCTCCCGGAAGGGATTTTGACAAATTGCCCTTGCTCTAGGGTGGGAATTTAGACTTTGAAAAAGTAAAAATGTCAAATTCCCCTGGGTCACTTTATACGAGGGTTGATCAATATATTCGAGAACTTTCTATCTAGCATTTTTGTTTTGTCAGCAAGGCTCAAAAGCATCATCCAGAGTAAGATATCTCCGACTGAATGCACTTAAAACATATTTTTATTCATGCAAGGGTCATATGACAGATAATTGATGGATTTTCATCTGCTGGTGATTTCATAGCTCATAAATAAATATTTCGAAGACTAGAAGGAAAGTTCTCGAATATATTGATCACCCCTCATTTTAAGGTGATTGCACACTCTTCAGTTGAGCGGAAGTTTGAAATCGTTGTAAATAAGACGTATTGAATGCGTCTGACTACCATGATGAAATAGTACGAAAAACTTAAACTTGATGTGTCAGCATATTCTCATGTCTTAAAATCGCGAATTTACTTTATAGTAATTGCTATATTATACTATAATAAACTTGCAGAAAAAAACTATAGCTGAAATTTTATGTGTCATTTATTATAATTGTTTGAAACACCAACACTCGCGAATTCTAGCTACAACGTATGCGAAACGTATTATAATGCGCCTTCACAAGATTTTATATTTGTTTAGCAGGCATCCCGACCACCTAAGAGGAAGGTTCTTATGCAATTATTTCATAGAAATATAGACTAGCTAATGCAAATGCATTTAGCTAAAACTGGGCTCATCTTTAAATATACACTTTTTCAAAAACAAATTATCACGAAAGCTGGATACAACATATTCTAAACGTTGATGTATTTTGTAAACTCTCCTGGTTTTCGACATTTCCGAAATCCCTTAAGTATCAATTAAAAAAATCTAGCCAAGCAACTGCCATGAAATTTTGGATAAAACTTCTGTAATAGTTACTCTACTGGTTGCATGTACGAAAACAGTATGTTGTTCAACAATTTTTTTCGTATCATTTAAAAATGAAAAATCACATATTTTAAAATATCATTTAAAAATACACATAACATGCATATTCTATAACAAACGTTATCGTGTGATTCCGCATATACGAAATTTTGTGCATGCCAAGTTTCATGTAATATGATGTCATTTTTTTTCGGTAAAATGCAAGTATCAGTTTTTAGGGGGCTTCCCCAAAATCTAAAAATATCTTAAAAACTTGCCGAGCAAAACTGTTATGGGTTTGCTCAGTTATTATCATAGGTGTGTTCTTGATACCTCTTGTACAGAAAAATTAAGAGTTGTGAATTACTGTAAACACTTAATTTTTACTAAATATGGAAAGGATTAGTTTGTCTTTGACTTGATCAGACATAAAAAAAATCACCTGATATTATAGCTAACCTAATTATCAGATCTATATATATTCAATATCATGATGAAATTTATTTATGTGGTGTAATATGACCTCATCATGACATAATTGTCACTGTCTGCATGATGATAAAGTACATGTGTCTGGCACAAAAATTAATACTAATGTTGCTATGTAGAGGTTGTTGCTTGGAAAAGAATGTTGCTATGCCAAGAATGTTGCTATGTAGAGGATGTTGCTATGTAGAGGATGTTGCTATGTAGAGGTTGTTGCTATGTAAAGGATGTTGCTATGAAGAGGATGTTGCTATGTAGAGGATGTTGCTATGTAGAGGATGTTGCTATGAAGAGGATGTTGCTACGTAGAGGATGTTGCTACGTGGAAGATGTTGCTATGTAGAGGATGTTGCTATGTGGAGGATGTTGCTATGAAGAGGATGTTGCTACGTAGAGGATGTTGTTATGTGGAAGATGTTGCTATGTAGAGGATGTTGCTATGTAGAGGATGTTGCTATGTGGAAGATCTTGCTATGTAGAGGATGTTGCTTTGTATAGGAGTGGCTATGTAGAGGATGTGGCTATGTAGAGGATGTTGCTATGTAGAAGTTGTTGCTATGTAGAGGATGTTGCTATGTAGAGGATGTTGCTATGTAGAGGATGTTGCTATAAGAAGGATGTTGCTATGTAGAGGATGTTGCTATGTGGAAGATGTTGCTATGTAGTGAATGTTGCTATGTAGAGGATGTTGCTATGTAGAGGTTGTTGCTATGTAGAGGATGTTGCTATGTAGAGGATGTTGCTATAAAGAGGATGTTGCTATAAAGAGGATGTTGCTACGTAGAGGATGTTGCTATGTGGAAGATGTTGCTATGTAGAGGATGTTGCTATGTAGAGGATGTTGCTATGAAGAGGATGTTGCTATGTAGAGGATGTTGCTATGAAGAGGATGTTGCTACATAGAGGATGTTGCTATGTAGAGAATGTTGCTATATAGGGGGTTGTTGCTATGTAGAGGATGTTGCTCTGTAGAGGATGTTGGTTGTTGCTATGTAGAGGTTGTTGCTATGTAGAGGATGTTGCTCTGTAGAGGATGTTGAATGTTGCTATGTAGAGGATGTGGCTATTGCTATGTAGAGGATGTTGCTATGTAGAGAATGTTGCTTTGTAGAGGATGTGGCTATGTAGAGGATGTTGCTATGTAGAGGATGTTGGATGTTGCTATGTAGGGGTTGTTGCTATGTAGAGGATGTTGCTATGTAGAGGATGTTGGATGTTGCTATGTAGGGGTTGTTGCTATGTAGAGGATGTTGCTATGTAGAGGATGTTGCTTTGTAGTGGATGTTGCTTTGTAGTGGATGTTGCTATGTAGTGAATGTTGCTCTGTAGAGGATGTTGCTATGTAGAGGATGTTTCTATGTAGAGGATGTTGTTATGTAGAGGCTGTTGCTATGTAGAGGATGTTGCTATGTAGAGGATGTTGCTATGTAGAGGATGTTGCTATGTAGAGGATGTTGCTATGTGGAAGATCTTGCTATGTAGAGAATGTTGCTATGTAGAGGATGTTTATATTAGAGGATGTTGCTATGTAGAGGATGTTGCTATGTAGAGGATGTTGCTATGTAGAGGATGTTGCTATGAAGAGGATGTTGCTATGTAAAGGATGTTGCTATGTAGAGGTTGTTGCCATATAGAGGATGTTGCTATGTAGAGGTTGTTGCCATATAGAGGATGTTGCTATGTAGAGGATGTTGCTATGTAGAGGATGTTGCTATGTAGAGGATGTTGCTATGTGGAAGATGTTGCTATGTAGTGAATGTTGCTATGTAGAGGATGTTGCTATGTAGAGGTTGTTGCTATGTAGAGGATGTTGCTATGTAGAGGATGTTGCTATAAAGAGGATGTTGCTATAAAGAGGATGTTGCTACGTAGAGGATGTTGCTATGTGGAAGATGTTGCTATGTAGAGGATGTTGCTATGTAGAGGATGTTGCTATGAAGAGGATGTTGCTATGTAGAGGATGTTGCTATGAAGAGGATGTTGCTACATAGAGGATGTTGCTATGTAGAGAATGTTGCTATATAGGGGGTTGTTGCTATGTAGAGGATGTTGCTCTGTAGAGGATGTTGGTTGTTGCTATGTAGAGGTTGTTGCTATGTAGAGGATGTTGCTCTGTAGAGGATGTTGAATGTTGCTATGTAGAGGATGTGGCTATTGCTATGTAGAGGATGTTGCTATGTAGAGAATGTTGCTTTGTAGAGGATGTGGCTATGTAGAGGATGTTGCTATGTAGAGGATGTTGGATGTTGCTATGTAGGGGTTGTTGCTATGTAGAGGATGTTGCTATGTAGAGGATGTTGGATGTTGCTATGTAGGGGTTGTTGCTATGTAGAGGATGTTGCTATGTAGAGGATGTTGCTTTGTAGTGGATGTTGCTTTGTAGTGGATGTTGCTATGTAGTGAATGTTGCTCTGTAGAGGATGTTGCTATGTAGAGGATGTTTCTATGTAGAGGATGTTGTTATGTAGAGGTTGTTGCTATGTAGAGGATGTTGCTATGTAGAGGATGTTGCTATGTAGAGGATGTTGCTATGTGGAAGATCTTGCTATGTAGAGAATGTTGCTATGTAGAGGATGTTTATATTAGAGGATGTTGCTATGTAGAGGATGTTGCTATGTAGAGGATGTTGCTATGTAGAGGATGTTGCTATGAAGAGGATGTTGCTATGTAAAGGATGTTGCTATGTAGAGGTTGTTGCCATATAGAGGATGTTGCTATGTAGAGGTTGTTGCCATATAGAGGATGTTGCTATGTAGAGGATGTTGCTATGTAGAGGATGTTGCTATGTAAAGGATGTTGCTATGTAGAGGATGTTGCTATGTAAAGGATGTTGCTATGTAGAGGTTGTTGCCATATAGAGGATGTTGCTATGTAGAGGATGTTGCTATGTAGAGGTTGTTGCCATATAGAGGATGTTGCTATGTAGAGGATGTTGCTATGTAGAGGATGTTGCTATGTATAGGATGTTGCTTTGTATAGGATGTTGCTATGTATAGGATGTTGCTATGTAGAGGATATTGCAATGTAGAGGATGTTGTTATGTAGAGGATGTTGCAATGTAGAGGATGTTGTTATGTAGAGGATGTTGCTATGTAGAGAATGTTGCTATGTAGAGGATGTTGCTATGTTGAGGATGATTCTATGTTGAGGATGTTGCTATGTATAGGATGTTGCTATGTAGCGGATGATGCCATGTCCAAGATGTTGCTATGTCCAAGATATTGCTATGTCAAGGTTGTAGCTTTATAGATGTTGCTAGGTTGTAGATGTTAATATGTATTTTCCCTTAATATGTTACCATCTTGCATACTTCATGATATCAAAAACCAGTATAAAACTATGTTTATATAGACTAGACTATTGTTATTCATTATTTCAGATATACATATCAGTAAAAAATGGCTAGTAATGGAAATGTCAAAAATGGTACCACTAATGGTGTGGAGAGAAATGGTGCCAATGGCGTGGAGAGAAATGGTGCCAATGGTGTGGAGAGAAATGGTGCCAATGGTGTGGAGAGAAATGGTGCCAATGGTGTGGAGAGAAATGGTGCCAATGGCATGGAGAGAAATGGTGCCAATGGTGTGGAGAGAAATGGTGCCACCAATGGTGTGAAAAGGGGACGCAATGAAAGCATCATAGAACACAGTATGCCAAAGAAGGCAGCTTATGGTAGTCATGCAAATGCTGCCTCAAATGAATCCATACCTGGGAAAGATGACCTTGGCTTTTTGAGGAAGGTTGTGGACATTGTTATCAAAGATGGACTAATAGGGGCCATGGATAGGGAGGAGTGAGTATCATGTTTTAGGGCTCCAAGCTTGATTTAAGCTTTGAGACAAACTGTTCAATGTTGTAGATATGGTATATGTGGTACACTAATGTGTAACCATCATATAGTCCACAGTTAAATTAGTTACTTCTATAGAAATATTTAATGCAATTGCTTACACATGTAGCCTCACTCTGCCCACACTTTGACCTATTCAGACTTTCCGCTTCATGTACAACACCTCATACATGTATGGTTTGTGTAGATTTGTGGCACAGTACTTACAGTATTTGTCAGATGATGTTAAGAGTCGACGACAGAATATAGAGATGTCAATAACAAGTAGAAAGCCATAATTGTTGGAGTCTCATATTCTGATACTTTCTAAAAGAATAAATCGGACAGGGAAGGCAACCCTCAGCAGAAACAGCAGAACACAAAAACCTTTCCTTTTCTCATATACATTCGAACCACTTTCCTTCTGTATACTAGTACTCCAAACTTCAAAGAGGTAGTCTAATATTTACATATATATAAGTTCTATTGTTTGTGTTATTTCTGTGGCACTTATTTATGTCTTCAGGGACTTCCTTCATTCCATCACTTTCTAGATTAGATAATTAGACTTTAATTAGATTGGTGAATCAGCAGGCATCAATATTGTTTTGTGTCACATTAACTCAGAACATATTTTACCTATGTTCTTGCAGAACTGTTTTTCACGATGTGGTTTTACTTGACTGCGTTTTAGCCGAGCAAAGCCTTTATTTGGCAGTCAGCTATCTGCTGAAATATGGCTGGCATATGAGTACCTCCACCAGTATTTGAATTCAGGTCACCTGATTAGACCATTGAGCTACGGAGGCAGAGTTAAGGGCCTTAGAAAAACCTGGTTTTCATGTTTCTTGTTTATTATTTTCTATCATCCACCGTAAATGTAATCATTTTTCATTTGTGCTCTTTATTTAATTATTGTGCATGCTGTACAATGTCATGTTATTGACAAATGCACCATAAAGAAGTGACAGTACACCATGTAGTATCTGTTCATTGTTATGTTAATTCATCATTGTTTCTATTTACTGTATAGAGTGAACGATCTATTAATGAATGTGACACATTCTGATCATCTAGTTAGCCTGCTGCTTGATCACTATCAATGTGGTAGATCAATATAATGGTGTATTCCCACTACCACATGTAACAACAACTTGTGACGAGTGTGAACAGAATATCTTGTGTTTGTATCTGGAACTTATTCACAACATTTGTCATAACTCATGTGCAACATTTGTTTAACTTACGCACACGTTTGTCTAACTTATGTGCAACGTTTATCTAACTTACGCGCAATGTTTGTCTTACTTATGCTCACCATATACAAAGTGTGTAAGTGCGTACTGTGATGTTCACTTACCTGTACGTCTGCATGTTTGCTAAATTCTTGTACGCTCAGCATACGTTGTTGTCATATGGTGTAAAGTGACTGCGCCCTAAGTTACTAAGTAACTGGAAATATATGCTTAACTACACAACCAGTTTATGTAGATATCTCATATGTACACATCTTTGTAAGCTTGTAGCAATTGTTCCACGTTAATTGTCTGAGATAGTGTTGTTATGTAGCCAGAATTCATACGATGAAGGAGATAACTGTTTAATCATATGTGTGAAATTGTCTACCCTGCAGCCTCATTTTCAAACGATGACTACTTCCTGTCATATGATGAGATATGAATGGAAAAGGTCATGATGCATTGCATCATGGGATAGTATATTGCATCATGGGATAGTATATTCTGTTTGAATATATCAGAGAACTTTACAGATCCTTGGATTCAGGTGGGCATATTAAATATGTTCTATTTCTTGTGTATAGAATGGAAAATGGAGAATGATGGTAAATATGTGTAACTAGAATTCTATTAAAAGGTAATTAAAAACTATTAAAACACAATTCAACAGGTTAAACATCATGAAGAGGTGGCAGACATCCATCCAATGATGCCAAGGTCATGTCAAGTAATTGTCAAGGTCACCCAAGAGGTTAAAGGCTAATTTGCTGGCACTTTCATTATTGTCAGTTGCTTTGTTTTGTTCAAGTTTTAAATATTTCTTTGTCTTCTGATTTACAGGCGAGTGTGTGATTTCCATCAACCGGAAACGTTGAAAGCCAAGTTGAAGGAATTAGAAATCAGTGATGAACCATCTGGGGAGAATCAGTTGATTGACGTCTGCAAGGATGTCATCAAGTACAGTGTTAAAACAGGTAACTTAGTTTGAACATATTTTAGGCAGAACATATTATTTTATTGCCTATACTGAATTCTGAAGCTATTGGTAAATGTGTGGAGCTAAAAGTTCCAACACTAATTTAGCTACTACTCACTTTATTTGTATAAAAAGGTATTCAAGGTAATCAATAAACTATCATAGAAATGAATTTGATTCAATTAGCCAGTAATGTTTCTATATGTTTCAACTTTTTTGAGGGATTAATGGTTGCTATATTCGCGAATTTAATAACTACGCTAAAGTAAAATACAGAAAATGTTTCTTTTTGAAGGTTAAAATAGGGAACATCAAACCTACTTCAGAATAATGTATTTGCTTTTATCACATGTTTGATGTCGCGGTAGCGTAATAAAGCCATTATTTATTTTTGATAATACACTAGTGTAATAAAGCTATCATGCGACGTCATTCAAAGAATAGGCGACGTCCTCAAAGTTGCGCGTTTATTATAGTGAAAAATACGTAGCTATTTTATGTTTTGGCCGGAAAAGGCTAACATATGATAAAAAGAACATTACATTTGTGACTTTCCACATTGAATTTATTAAACTCATTGAAAAAATTGATAAAATGCTCGGCAAAGCCTCGCATTTTATTCAACTCGTTTAATAAATTCAATATGGAAAGACACTCATGTAATATCCTCTATTGATATCGCAAAGATATGATTTTACAGATTTTATCTTTTTTTCCAGCCAATCCAAGATTCTTTAACCAACTATATGGAGGAATGGACCAATATACTCTCGGTGGTGCCTGGGTAACCGAGGCTTTGAATTCTAGTCAGTAAGTCATTGTAATCATTCATACTACATGTTAGTCACATGTTTTACCGTGATGCTCATAGTCAATGATATGTTAACATTTCAAACATTTTTACTCCGCAAAAAATTTCCGTCATTCCAACATATTTTTGAACGAATGATAACTCAAAAACTATTACACCTATTCTTTTGAAACTTTGTATGTGCATAGATCTCGTTCAGGGAAATTAAGTGCACAAGAACCGTACCTCTTGCATAATTTTTGAGTTATTAATGAAGATTTGTGTGTATGATGTAAATACAATAATATATTATTATATACTTGTCTAGATACACATACTCTGATGGCATAATTATATTTTAGATACACATACAAACAGAGCCTGTATTTATATTTTAGATACACTTACGAAGTAGCACCTGTATTTACTCTGATGGAGAAAGAGATCTACAATAAGATGCTCGGATTGATTGGTTTTGATGGAGGAGACGCTATCTTTGTTCCTGGTAAGATTTGAGTATACAGTCTAACTTGTAATAAGCGACCATCCTGGGGAAGGTCTGAAAACGGTCGCTTAACGGAAAGGTCGTTTAACACAAATGTAAGAAACATTGAGTGTAATTAACGAATTTCCGATTTTAGGCTGCCTGATTACTTTTGAACTTCAACATTAGTGTGTAAATAAATTTTATGATGATTCTTACTTGTATGCATGGTCTTCATAAGCATTTCAATTTATCATTTTAATAATCTTATATTACTGATATATTACGCAATGCAATTATTGTAAGTCAGTTTTGCTTGCACTTGAAGAAAAAACCCGGAATAGGCCGGGGTTTAGCCCAATCTAAATGAACGGAGACTGCAAGCTGATTGCAGCAAAAGATACAACAATTAATCCGTAATAATGTGTGTAATCGGATTAAAATCATCTGAATGACATGCCCTACAGACACAATTGTGATTATCAATGGTGTTAATTGGGGCCCAATTAACAAAAGACATACTCTGAAGTGTGAACAAACAATGATTTATGACGAGGTATCAGGTATAGATTAACAACCTATCACTACAAACGACCAGTGATTTACAATTTTTGGTCGCTTAATGCAATTTTACCTATGAATTTTAGTGCTTAAACAGTGGTCGCTGGTCGCGTAAGACAAAAGTCGCTTAATACAATAGACATATAGAGCAAATATGGTCGGGAGGATTTGAAACTGGTCGTTTAAGACAAAGGTTGCTTAATACGCGTGGTCGCTAGTACAAGTTGGACTGTATACATGTATATTGGTGCTGTAAGTTTGTAGTTCTGGTAAAATTGCCTGCTAAAATATAACTTGTCAGATAAATATTAATCTGGATAAACATAGTATTGTGGTAGTGTAATGAAGAAAAAAATGTTTTAATTCTTACATTAAGTCTCTGTGCACAGAGTCACATGATCAATTTGGCTTTTATGATTGAATGGTGTTATCGTCTGCTTGGACTGTTACGCAAAACGGGTCTCGCTTATTCGGAATCAGGCTACTTATACCACTGTAAATAAACTGTTACATACACATTGATTAGGCAAGATAAACCGGTAAGAAAGTTGTAAATACTGGTCGGTAAATTATCTGGCCGTGGAAAACTATTTGACTTGTGTGTACTTTGTGTATACTTCAGGTGGATCACTGGGTAATCTGTATGGAATGAACCTTGCGAGATATACCAAGTTTCCAGAGATCAAAACTAAAGGTCTATACAGCTTGAAGAAACCACTTTGTATGCTGACATCAGAAAAGGTAGGTATTCAAACACGCATTAAACATTTAGTATACTGAATGGCAAACACCAAATCGGGATAACCACCAATCTGGACTGTCTCAAATATGCTTTAATTTGGATCATCCTTTGTTAATCAATTGTACTCTGGATTTCGACAACACAGCAAAGTAACGGCTGCCCGGTTCAAGTATTTTATAAGAAATACTATATTTCATTTTGTCTACACTAAAGCAGCTTGTTTATATGTGGGTAGGGGTTGAAAGTGGTAGATGCATATTATGTGCAATAGGGGCTTATGTGTGTATCTCTTTGTGGCCCCAAAATTAATATTCGACCCCTATGTTGTAGCTTTGATAATAGGATGCATAATTTCAAAACATTGTACATACATGCCATGTTTTGCTGAACCATTTGCAGGAGATTGGTGATGGAAATGCAGGAGATTTCAATAAAATGCAGGAGATTTTTCTTGCTCGAACTATCGACTAAAATTAATGAAGTTTATATGCAGTTTGCACTTATTTTACTTGTTTGACAATACCATGCATGCATACATGCTTCATGAAGAAATTTAAACTAATATTTGTGATGATATTCATGATGTAAACTACAAATGTCAGGTTCCAGTATGTTCAAGTCTTATGACTCATAGTTAAAATATTGTAAGTTACCAAACCAAATGCTGACTGGACATGTATTAGTTATTGTAACATTTATGATATACCAGTTAATTTATCATACACATGAAAAGTACTGGCTGGCGACCACCAAACCCGGACGACCACCAATTCGGACACACTCAAAAACGCTTTATAGCGGCCATTGATTTTGATCATCTGTTGTCAATCAATTAGACGCTTGATTTTTGTCAACATTACAAAGTAGAAAGGATTTAAGTTAAATATTTTACAATCGTATAAATGCGCATGCGCAATACTTCTGCGCAGCCCCGAAATGTAAACTACGGCCTTATGCTAAATATGAGGTAAGCCGATGCAATGTTTTTGTTAACAGATAAACCTGAAAATATAGCTTTAGTAATGTACGTACAGAGTTTCAAAAACATCGTACAACGTCATTTTGTATCAAAATGCCCGCTTTGAAAAGTGAACGTTTAAAATTTTACCGCTAAGTTTCAATCGATATTTTTCCAATATTCACGGGAGATAAGTCGTACAAATTTTGTACAAACCGTTCGTCGGTGCTCTCCCTTGATTTATTACCCAGTTTAATTCTATTTTTAACGCCTTTTTCGTAATAAAAAAACGCGACTACAAGGTGTCCGGATTGATGGTCCTGTTGTACTTAAAAATGAGGTGATGAAGTGACCCCTACAACGGCCCTCAAAAATGCACTTGAGCTAGTTTTAGAAGTAAACAAATTAGCTCTTCAATTCAGAGACAAACCTAGCTTCATTCAGGTGAAATTTCAATGACTTGATTTATACATTGCTCGAGATATTGTGAAAAATATGCCAAAAGTGTCCGGATGAAGGACGCCTGCCAGTAGACTCCTCAAACAGAAGATTACCTGATAAAAATAACCATAGAAAAGAACTGATATGTTCAAAATGTTGCTAACATATTCATTCAAACTCAGTAATGCATTGATAATACAGAAATAAAATCAATTCAGTTAATTTAAAAGCTTCAAAAAATGTATCTGAAATTGATGTTGACTGAATATCATGCAAGTTCCAAATTACAAACTAAAAAAAATTGAGGTCTTTTAATACTGTAACTGCAAGGGGAAGTAAATGCTGCGAGTCTAGTTCTGTAATGTACAGTCATGTGTGGGATTTTAAACCTAACCAGTAAACAAAAGTATTTTCGGCTGCAAAATTAGTTGGAAAGATGTTTATCAGTTTATGACACCTTATCGGGGCAATTATCAATTGTTTATTGGAGTGACCACTCTCCTGGGATGTTAGAAAGGTTTGTTATGTAATGACTTGTTGATTAATTGTAAATTTATCACCGGAAATTACAAGGAAAGTGAAACTTTAATCATTCTGAGATTCGTACGCGGATTTTTTCAAATCCGGTAGATTTTATCAAAATGTGGGAGTGCGTGAGTAGAGTCTCAAATGCGGTAGACTTACGCACGATCCGGGAGATATGGCATGTATGATTGTAAAACATTTCGTGTCAAAATGTCTGTAATGAAAAATGGAATTTAAAAAATTTCATTTGGGATATTTTAGCTCATCTGTCATATAGTGACAGGGTAAGCTTTTGTGATCACACTTTGTCTGTCAGTCGTCTGTCCATCCACAATTGCTTGTGAACTCACTAGAGGTCACAGGACTGTATGACCCAATCTTCATGAAACTTGGTCTGAATGTTTGTCTCTATGAAATCTAGGCCAAGTTCGAAACTGGGTCATGTTGGGTCAAGAACTAGGTTACTAGGTCAAATCTTAGAAAAAGCTTGTGAACACATTAGAGGAAACAATTATGACCTAATCTTCATGAAACTTACTCAAAATGTTTGAATCTATGAAATGTATGTCAAGTTCGAAAGTGGGTCACATGGGGTCAAAAAATGGGTCACTAGGTCAAATCTTAGAAAAAGCTTGTGAACACATAAGAGGACACAATCATGGGCCAATCTTCATGAATCTTGGTCAGAATGTTTGTCTCTATGGAATCTAGGTCAAGTTAGAAACTGGGTCATGTGGAGTGAAAATCTGGGTCATTGTGTCAAATCGTAGAAAAAGCTTGTGAACACATTAGAGGAAACAATTATGGCCCAATCTTCATGAAACTGAGTCAGTATGTTTGTCTCTATGAAATCTAGGTCAAGTTTGAAACTGGGTCATGTGTGGTCAAAAACTAGGTAACTAGGTCATATCTTAGAAAAAGCTTGTGAACACATTAGAGGACACAGTTATGGTCCAATCTTCATGAACCATTTTCTAATTCTAGAAAACTGTTAGAAACTGGGTCATGTGCGGTCAAAATCGAGGTCACTAGGTCAAATCTTGGAAAAAAGCTTGTGAACACATTAGAGGAAACAATTATGGCCCAATCTTAATGAAACTTGGTCAGTATGTTTGTATCTATGAAAGCTAGGTCAAGTTTGAAACTGGGTCATGTGTGGTCAAAAACTAGGTCACTAGGTCATATCTAAGAAAAAGCTTGTGAACACATTTGAGGACACAGTTATGGCCCAATCTTCATGAACCATTTTCAGAATGTTTGTCTCTATATGAAATCTAATTCTAGAAAACTGTTAGAAACTGGGAGGAAACAATTATGGCCCAATCTTCATGAAACTTGGTCAGTATGTTTGTATCTATGAAAGCTAGGTCAAGTTTAAACTGGGTCATGTGCGGTCAAAATCGAGGTCACTAGGTCCAATCTTAGAAAAAGCTTGTGAACACAATAGAGGAAACAATTATGGTCCAATCTTCATGAAACATTGTCAGAATGTTTGTCTCTATGTAATCTAGGACAAGTGCGATATTTGGTCTACTGGGGTCAAAACTAGGTCAAATAAAAAAAAAACTTTGTATAGGCATTAGAGGTCACAAATATGGTCTAATCTATCAATATGGGTTATCCGATGTAAATAACAAGGTCGCTGGTCAGGACTATATGGTAACCTTGTACATGCAACTGAGGCTGCATTAACTTGATTCTTTGAAGTTGTAAATGATTTCTAACGTTGCCATGTTGGCCTTCATGAACTATTACGACAGATGAGTGACATAGGGTCCTCTTGTTTTTTCAAACTCAAGGGAGTTAAATCTTATGAATTATGTACAGACTGTGACATCAAGTGCTTTCCCTTGGCTGATAACAATGTATTAATAAAGATATAAAAATCTGTTCACGTATTTTGTTGGTGATTTAATTTTCCGCATCCAAACGAGTGTCCGTGTTTTATTCACCGACAAAATACAAGAACATAGTTTTTATTTTGATTCTAAATACGATAATATCCCACACTATTTAACTGCGCGCATTCCATTTTCACCCATTTGACATTGAACATAATTTCACGCTGCAATTGAGTGGCTTATTAGCTGGTACAATTACCTCCCTCGTTAATGAAAACGACCTTCGTACTTTTCTGAAGGAAATAACACATTTTAAACATTGAAACAATTTTAATAACACGAGTATAGTGTATCTATTTCATAAAATGAAAAAGATAAATGAATTGATTATCAGAAGTTTTTATGAATCTTAATTTCGAGAGTATATTGGAGTTTCTAAGAATAGATGCGTTATAGCTGTAACACTGGATATTCGTACAACTTGCGACTTGTTGAAGTTTTTACTATAAAGTTTACGTTCATTCATTCATAAATATGTCCCGTGATACGGGGCGTAAATAGTTACAGCCAATTTGATACCATGTTTTATTGCGGTAATAATACAAGCCCTGGTTTGCTCTATGTCAGTATGTGTATATGGATTAATCTGCGGATCGTGTTAGAATTAAAAATAGAATGCAAATTCAAAATAATTAAAATTAATGTGATGCTGTGACCCCTTCGTCAACCCTCAAAAAATCCCTTTATCTAATATGACTTATTTTAGCGGATTATATCTTAAACATTAAAGAACAGCTCAGCTATATCATTTACAATAATACACTAGGCTAGTTGATTTAACCTAGAAGTTAAAAAGAAATGCCATTGCTTTCTGGTCTGACTCAATATATTGTTAGTTGTTGAAGTTCAAATACGCCAGAAAAATGCATCAACAATCACCTTATACATGTAGTAAATATATGCTTCATGGAGCATTGGATAGCATCCAACTCATTTTTGCCAGATTTTGAACATTTGTGGTTTAGAGACAGGGTGATCCGGACAGGGTGCTAGAATATTACTGTGAATTTTAAACTAACAGAATGATACCAATCAAGACGTCCATGGTTCGAATCCTGACAACCAGGACAGGGGATATGGACAGAGCACTTACGACTAGGAATGCTCTATGTGCATATTAAACGTATAGGACTGTTGGAATGTGAATGTCCATGGTAGGAACCCCCGCAGCCAAGACAAACTGCCTCAAAAACACTTTATTGTGGCAGTTTATTAGATGTTAATTAATTGACAATACATGATATAAGCAGTTTTTTCGAAATTTAGTGGTCGGGGGTTACGAATAATAGGCTGTATAGCAGGAGTAAATTAAATTATTCTTTTTTCTTTGTTTAAAGATGAAAAACAAATATAAAACCCTTAATGCACAGTATCATTAAAAACCTTTGTTTTTAAGCTTTAGCAAAAATTATCGTAACTATAAATTTGTGCCCTCTGGCAAAGTATGTCCAGCCTTGGGGCATGTTGAAAATAAGCATCAACTTAAATGTGCCAAGATGTGGTTAACATTCACGAAAAATATAAGAAAGATTGGTCAATGTATGACAAAGTTATGGTCTGCACAAGCTTCAATTTGACCTTTGACCTCCAACTGTGACCTTGACTTGAGATAGGAACCTAGGGGTTGGGTATGACTCTCCGTCTTGTGAATGCATTAGTGGACACCATTATGACCCAATCTTGATGAAACTTGGTCAGAATATTTTTCACTTTGAAATCTAGGTCAAGTTTGGAACTTGGTCATGGGAGGTCAAAAACTAGGTCACTATCAAATCTTAGAAAAAGCTAAAGCTAAAGGACACAGTTAATAACTTATGGCCCAATCTTCATGAAACTTGGTCAGAATGTTTGTCTCTATGAAATCTAGCTCAAGTTAGATACTGGGTCATCTTGGGTCAAAAACTAGGCCTCTAGGTCAAATCATAGAAAAAGCTTGTGAACACATTAGAGGACACAACCGTCTACAGTTTTGAAGTTTAGACTATTTAGACTATGAAGCTACAACAAACTAGCTGTTTACAAAGAAGTAAGCAATGACTGTTGTAGGTTTTGACAAAAATAGCCCTCATTTTTCACAATTTAGCCCATTTTTTGGCTGAAATAGTCTAAATTTCCACCCTTATTTTGGCTAAATAGAGCTTGAAAGTCTGGCCTGAAGGTGTCGGAATGATGCTCAGACACAATCATATTGAATTATAGAGTTTTTAAAACTCAAGTCATGCTTTCACCGTACGTGGTGACATCATAAATAAGGGCTAGAGTGGTTGGTAAACTAGGAATTGATTAGTTCTGACCCTCTGGCTGACAAAGGTTTTATGCAAGTGCAGAAGGTCCTGTGTTCAATCCCAGACGGCATCGTATTAAAGACAAAATAAAAATGGTACCACTTTGCTGGACTATCAGCATAAAAGAGAAACTGGCTTCTTTTCTCTCATACCCTCCTGTCGATGAATAACATCAGGAATGAGGTGTCGAAAGTGATTAATATAAGTTGGAAAAACTTGTTTCACAATCGACCATTAATAGATTAGTTTAAACTATTATAAAGCTTATATTTAACTACAGTATGTTTCCATCCACACGTAGCTGGGTAGTTTTCCATCCACATAGACGAATATGATTAAAACTTGAATATATTATTATGTTTAACTATTGAAGCCGGCTGGCCCATGCTGACGTCGATCAATATACATGTATATACTTCCTTATATGTAAACCTATTGTAACTTCACCATTCATTTATAATTTTAAACTTGCCATACATTTATAGACATACTTTTAAGCTGTTCTGAATTCAAAAATAGGTATAGCTTTGTAACAGTCAATTAATTGAATAATGAGCCGGTTTTAAACCTTGCATAGATATTGGACAAATGCCTATTATTTGTTACACTGAAAGGTCAATAATTCAACTGTATGTACTTTAAGGGATTATTGACTGACCAGATTAAACTGAGACTCCTTGCATAATTCGTTCAACTCCGAAAATTTCCGAAGTTATAAAAACATATAATTACATTTATCGCTATATGTGGTTGTATTGAGTGGATACTAGATAACAATAAGTCGATGGCTCAGTGGGTAAAAGTGCCGATTGAAGACCAAGGTATCGGGTTCGAGGCACACTCAATAGTTTTTATTTTAACTTTTTTTTCTTTATATGCAAGTATGCTATTTGTGAATTATAATCATTCCCACTATGTTCACATATTCATTACACAATTCAGGCATACATTAAATCTATAATGGCCAAGTTGTTGAAACATTGTTCATGTACTTATAATTAAGAAATATGCAATTGGAAATATTGCAAAAACCGAAATTAAAGACCAAATAATATAAGACCGTACGGGAAAATGTTTTAAACATAAACCCCTTGATTCAAGGATAGAATGTTAAAGAAAAAATAATAATGTCAAAAGGTTACAGTAAGTTTTGAACCTGCGACCACTGGCGTTAAAGGCACAAACGTTTCCACTGCACTACTATTCCTGCTTGATTTTTCTTTTGAATTTTGTTATAAATGCAGAGATTACTGCACATGTAGTAAATAAACATACAAATCGAAAACAGCCGAGTATAGCCAGGCGTATACGGATTTTGATCAGAGTCTCAGTTTAATCTGGTCAGACAATACTATCCTGTCTGCTGTTTACAATACAAACCATGTACAGGGTGTTAAGAAAGTTCATTCATAAAGTTGAAAAGTTTCAATATTTTTTTGTACAACAAGAGTATACGAATTACGCATAACCAGTTCATTATTATATATGCAACGGGTCCACTCAAAGGGGTCAATAATAATACATTATGATGAGGGTCAGTGAAAATCAAGCTGAACAAACTTTTATAACACTCTCTATGTATTGATAATTACATTATAATTCTAAACCAACAGTATTTTTGATGGTTAGATAAATTTTAGCTTTTTGCATGTTAGTTTTTTAAAGTACATTAATTTGTACGTAAGTCTGTTGACATTGATTAGATTACAGACTGCATCTGGTGTAAATTCCAAGCTGGAATTTATGTATAAAATGTTTTGTTTATGGATAAACTTATCTCTGCATTGCATGTATTAGCTCCCTGAGCCCCCCCCCCCCTTTACAAGACTGGATCCCCACCCCCGACATTGGAAAAAATCCTGACATTGGAGATATATACTCGGTACATTTGAAACGCACACTCCGTGTCGTTCTCAATGTTTGTAAAGTATCATTTCATTGTATTCTTAAACAGGTTTATGAAAGCGCACAATCATGTATTCCATTGAAATGCAGTATACATGCTGTGCTAATGTAAAATAATAGTGTATCAAGTCCATTTGAAATATTTTTATGCAAGTCATAAAACTGAAAGGAAATCAGTAATGTGCGTTTTGAAATGTATAGATATATAGCATCTTATACCCAGACAACGTATGCTTGATTTATTACAGGGACATTATTCTATCAAGAAAGCAGCAGGGATGATGGGTCTTGGTACGGAGAACATTATTTCTGTAAAAACGGACAAATATGGTAAAATGAATCCTGATGATCTTACAAATAAAATCAACATTGCCAAAGGGGAGGTAAGTCTGAGTACTTTCTTTGTGAAAATTTTATAGTCTAAAAAGAGTTGTCTGTAATGTTATCTTGGAAAATATAGAGATGAATACAATAATATAATACACATCTATAACTACATTATTTTTATGCCCCCTTAACTAAGAGGGTATATATTGCTTTACACATTACCAGTCTAGTGTGTTTGTGCATTCATTTGTCTGTAAAGCTAACTACTGTAAAATCATTATTTTTGGAGGGAGGTGAATTTTCGTTGATGTCGTTGTTAAACTCAACCAGGAAATCTAATGCCCATGATTTATCAAACTCCCAAATACATAACAAGGTTTTACCCTCCCATGTTTCGTAATCCACAAATTTACAACCACACAAATTTACGACCCCAAAAATTTACCACCACGAAAATGGATTTTTCAAAATCCACGAAATTTAATACCCATGAAAATATGTGATTTTACAGTACAAGTATTTGCGTTTGATAGCTAGAGAAGTTGTCAGTGGCTTAATTCCAGGAAAACAAGTTAGATCAACTGACTACTGCATGTAACTGAAACATTGCTAAAAACATGATAAGAACCCAATTTTGTACTTCCGTACCTCAGCTTGATGGACAGTGTGTTTGCTGTCTACTCTGGTGACTGGGTTCCAATAAGGGTGGAGGTACACATATTCCTGCTATATTTCAGCAGAAAGCTGACTTGAAAATTAAAGGCTATGTTTGGCATGTTAATGATACAAATGTTACACCGTTAGAATTGTTCCTATGTTATATTGTATAATATGTTACAGGGTTATGAACCATTCTTTGTGAATGCTACTGCTGGTACAACAGTTCTTGGTGCGTATGATCCACTGAGCGAGATTGCTGATATATGCAGGACACATGACCTCTGGTTACATGTAGATGGAGCATGGGGTGGCAGTGCAGCTGTGTCAAAGAAATACCGACATCTGTTGAAAGGAATTGAAAAGTAAGTCATCATCAGGGGAAAGTATCCTCTAAATCTAAATGATCTTACATGAGTGCTCATTATATACGAGTTTTATTACGAGTGGACAAAATAATGTGACACTTTACCTTGTGTCATATTGTCTTTGTCGACCTTATCAAAAATATCAATGCTTGTCGAACAGGTTTCAACCAACCTCTTGACAACCTTGGAATTATCCTGACGTCATGGGCTGATCAAGGCATCGCGTCATGCTAATTTAAATTTTTATTGCAATCTCTGGGAGAAATACAATCAAGATATCTGCCTAGCTTAATAACACGATGTGAACATTTTCTGTGAAAGGTGAGAATAGCCTGTGTGTAAGTACCGGTAAATGCATACTAGAAGAACTCTTCCCAATACAATACTAAGATTGTTTATTGGCCATATTACAAGTATATAGGTTCACTAATGTAAATTCATGTTTTTAATCTGTTAGCTAGTCAAGAAGTGAACTACAAATATTAAAGTTGTAGTTTAAATGTGTGAGCTTTAACTTATCCAGTAAATGAGGTCGGCTTACTTTACAGAGAACTGTGATTTCATTGGATGGCAGAATTAGGGCTACTGAGATGGTTTGGGGTTATCTATTAGTATTTTAAGTTTAAACATAAACATTTGATCTTTTCTTCCATAAAGTTGGTCATGAGATTAAATGTGACCTAAGGACATGGGACAAAACAAATATTGGAAGAATTTTAAAGGATTACATTATGGATACATGGAAGAGTTTAAAGTTCTAATCTCAGGGCAGATTATAAGGTCAACCTAGCTTAAATAAAATCTTCCGTGTACATATTGTGTCTGTAAATAAACTATGCCAGGGTATCTCAATGTGGCTGAATCATGACCCTTGTTTGCATACTTGATTAAAATGAAATAATTATAAATGGATTTAACTGGACCATGCTCTATACAACTGCACCATGCTCCTTACAACTGGGCTTTGCTCCTTACAACTGGGCTTTGCTCCTTACAACTGCACCATGCTCCTTAAAACTGTACATTGCTCCTTACCACTGTACTGTGCCCCTTACAACTGCACCTTGCTCCTTACAACTGCATATTGGTCCTTACAACTGCACCTTGCTCCTTACAACTGGACCTTGCTCCTTACAACTGCCCCATGTTCCTTACAACTTCAGCAGGCTCAATGTAACTTGACCTTGCTCATTACAACTGTACCATACTCCTTACAACTGCACCAAAGAACTTCAGCATGCTCCTTACACCTTCTTTGGCTACTCACCAGAAACATAACATGACGATTGTGTAATTTACCAGTAAACATAACTATATATCATATTATATATACATATTTTTACAGAGCAGATTCAATGACTTGGAATCCTCACAAAATGATGGGTGCCCCTCTACAGTGTTCAATGTTTCTAACCAAACATAAGGTAATGTTTAAGACAATAATGTAGATTATTGACACTTTTCAGAAAGCTGATTGGAAAGTAAAGGCTATGCTCAGCATTTAAAAAAAGTGACTTTACTAAATGAAATAAATTAGTAAATGTATGTACAATACTCAATGATTTTCAACTTAATCTTGGTATTTCTTGTGAAAATACGAAAACAAACATGTTAACGAATGTACAGTGTTGAAATTTGTTAAACCATGCACTGTGAACTAACTTTATAATTGTGTAGTTACAAAATTTGGAGCATTTTTACCATTTCTAAGTTATGTCATGGAATAGATAAATCTACAATTGATTTGAGCTATAAATCTGGTTAAACTGCAACCACTTACATCGGTATTATTGTTTGTATCCCCTGAAAATGAAAGTAGCCCAATATTACCGTTTTACATGAAAATGAAAGTAGCTCAATACACTAGTTTTACATACTTGTACTTTATAACTACAGGATGTTTTACAAGACTGTCACTGCGCGAATGCTAGATATTTGTTCCAACAAGACAAGAACTATGATGTATCGTATGACACCGGAGATAAATCTCTACAGTGTGGCAGGAAGATAGATGTACTCAAACTCTGGATGTTGTGGAAAGGAAAGGGAGACAAAGGAATGGAACGTGATGTTGAACATCTCTTCATGTTGTCACGGTAACATACTATATATAATACAATGTGTACCTCAATTAAACAATCACCTGTCATACGCAGCCAATATTATTCGCTCCTGATTGATCACTTCCAAAATCAGATGCACCTGTATTATATAGATACCAGGCCCGATCTCCCGGAACATCTCAAGTAAAATTCTCAACTCAAATTGAGATTTTGCTCAAATAAGTGTTCGAACAGAATTTGAGATAAAGTTTAAGATCTCTAAATTTTACTGTAACAAACTAATAATTAGGTTTTCTGTTTTGTGATGCAAATTTTGAATCCAATCTCCCATGGAAATTATCTAAAACACACATGGCGATATTTGAGATGAGATTTAGCTCAGATTGAGATGTTTCGTGAGTTTGGGGCCTGACTTAAGATAAGGATGGCTGTAATAGAAATATAGGATAGACATAATTATACTGTTCCACATTTTGATCTTAGATTCCTGTTTCAATGTCTGTACATTGATGATTTATTGGTCCATCAGCTATTTGCTTACTTTTAGCCAGGCTTTAAATTAGTGCCATTTATTGAGAGATAAGGCTGCATGTTTATCATTGGTATTTATTTAAATACTTGTTTTGTAATTCAGATATTTGGCGGACAGATTGAAGCAAACTGCTGGTTTCCGACTGATACAGGATCCAGAATGTACCAATGTATGTTTCTGGTATATACCACCTAGTCTACGTGGACAGGAAGAGACGAAAGAATGGTGGCAACAAGTAGCAAAGGTACACTACTTATATACAATATCAATGTTTCTTTTGTGGTAACTTTTGATATTATACAGAATAGAATATGTTTATTGTTCCAATGTTGTTGAGTTTTTTGGACTATATTTGTCAGGGTGACCTGCTAAACAAGATGGCCTAGTATGCCAGAACAGATGTGAAAAAGTTGTGAGTTGCCATGGACATAGTTACCATGGTTACGTCCTCCACATGTGGAGAAGTTGTCAGTTACCATGGTTATGTCTTCCACATGTGGAGAAGTTGTCAATTGTCATGGTTATGTCCTCCACATGTGGAGAAGTTGTCAATTGTCATGGTTATGTCCTCCACATGTGGAGAAGTTGTCAGTTGCTAGTGTACTGGTTGGTGAATCTGCTGGTTTAGTCTATTATTTGCCATATATGAAGTGTGGTTTGAAAAAAGTGTTAAAGCGATAAAGATCCTGCTAAGTGGTCTGACTGGATACCATAATTTCCCCAAAACCTGCCTAGTTGACTAGAAAAATAAATTTGTTTAAAATTATGCAGTTTTGGCTGTACATATTGATACAAGTTTTTCGAAATTTCTTAATACTGATTCAAACCTTCCTGTTTTATAGATTGCTCCAGAAATTAAAGCCAGAATGATGGAATGTGGGTCCATGATGATTGGATATAACCCTGACGGTGATCTCGTCAATTTCTTCCGTATGGTACTATCCAACTTTGACACAAGTACGGCTGATATGGATTTCTTGGTGAATGAGATTGATCGACTAGGGAAGGAATTATGATCTGTGTATGCTTATAGTAGCAGAACATTGTACCACAGGTTTGATGGTCAGGTGAAACTGGCTATCTGACGTTAGTGACCGTCTCATTACAACCACCACCATATCATTGTTCAAACATTGTCATTGTGTTATCCTAGGTTATATGATGTTTCCTTGTATGAACATACATGTATATATAAACAGTATTGTAATGACACAATAACTTCTGATATACTGACATTAGTGTCATGGGGACAAAATGTTTTACGGCATATTTGTATCAAATCAGTATACTGACATGTTCGTTGCAACATTTTGCTTCGGAACAATTGAATCAAGACTTGACTGTACAACTACACAAAAATACATTGTGACATACATTTGCATTTAATTTTACAATAGTGCAAATTGTATCAAATTGATAAGAAATTCCCAAAGATTTGTGTAATGTATTGGTCCTTGGAATTCCCATATAACCTGATTGTACAGTTTGTTACCTGTGTGACAAGTTATTCTAATTTCCGTATGTTGTTTATAGATGATCTACAGTATTACAGGTTAAACAAATTGTGATTACTTATACTTAGCATTACAATATTGTGTTTATTTACTTATTGCATGCTATTGTTGAATATCTTATATTATGGCACTATTGTGCATGTCTTTGTTACAGTATAGGTTTATATCCATTTCAAATCGTTTTGACCTTGTCTGTATTTTTATTGTGAAGCACTTATGAATGTAGAAAATGTTCTATATAAATATGGCGTAATAGCAATTACACATCAGGCATTGTTTTGTAATTAACTACATGTATAAGTCAACATGGGCATAGCCAGCGATACGGATGTACACATGTGCATAGCATTAATTTAAAAAGTAAAAATATAAAGATGGCCAAAATGGCATTAAAGTCCAAAATTTCCACAATCATGAGGACCCCAACCATAACCATCAACTTCAAGGCCTTTGGGCATAACATCAATCCAAGTCTGGCTACGACCCTGGTTAAATGTGATTTCATTGGGTCTCAAAGTCAAAATACATATCAATCTTAATATAATGGCTTTAATAGGTTGTAATTGTGTGTTACATCAAAACATGTTCCATGGGACTATACTATTTACAGCATTAATTTCATTAGCATTAACATTTTGTCAGATTTAATAGTATGTAGATTTATATGCGTTTTTACATTATTACTGCTATTATATAGCTCTTGTGTTGATTAGGGATTTATACAAAACTGCTGGAAAGTTTATATCATAAGTTCGGATTTCATTAACCTTTGGTTGTTAGATTGGTGCACTTTTCACTCCTGGTTGGTTCAAATTCCAAAATAAAGGTTGTGTTACCTACCAAATACAGCATAATATCATGCTTCGTCAAAGGAAGCCAATTTATGATAAGTGTATATTTGTTAAAATATGGTTTATTTCTGGATGATGTACCTTAAATGAGAATCTATGCATAATATTTATTTTTATACTTAATAGCCATAAAGACTGGACTGAAGATAATCACCATTTTGTGGAAGTTCTTTAATCGATTGTTAGTCATACAGGCTTTTAACAGTTGCCATATTTATGTTTGTAGTGAATGTTCATTTCTATACAGTAGAAAAATGATAAAAAAACCCCACAGGCTTAGCAGCACTCAACAGAAACCATTGTTGAACTATTAACAGAAGTTTGAGTTTGCTTAAGTAAATGTCAACTGTATGCATTTAAGTCCTGGTAAATTTCCTCTGCTTTGTTGCAAAATGTCCAAAAATTGAACTGCGGAAACTAGACCATATGTTAAAAGTGACATTTCATGTTTGGTTGTATTTACTATTTATTTCAAATTATTTTCACTTATTGTTATAAATAATGTAAAGTTCAAAATGAGATACACTGTAGAAATGAAAACATGCCTCTCTTGTAAGATCAGTTTACAATATTTTATAAATGTCGAGCATAGCCTTTTTTTGCCAATCAGCTTTCTGATTAAACATGGCAGGCATATGAGTGCCTCCATTCGGATTTGAACCTGGGTCACCAGATTAGACGAAAAGCACTCTAACCACTGAGGCTAAGGAGTGGATGATAAGTATAAATGTTTAAGTATAGAATCTCTGCTGCTATTCCATGACCATTGACCTGGCTGACCATTGTCTGTCATGTCCTTATTAGTATTTTACTTATTATTTTACAAAATATATGTGAGTCATGTTTATTTACTATAAATACAGTAAAACCTCGGTAATACGAGCAGCGATTATTCGAGCAACCGGCCTAATTTGAGCAAATTTCAAACTCATTTTCGTTATAAACAAAGCTACAATTAGTCATAACAACAATTCATCATTGACTTCGGATATTTTGAGCACCTGGCTTAACTCGAGCATTTGGCTTGTCCCGATGGGTCCTCGAGATAATGAGGTTTTACTGTACATGTAAATTTTTATTTGTTATCGGTAATTTACCTGGTTAGATTATATAAGATAAAATGATAAAAAGTTATACCTATCAATGTATTATGGCCTTGTAAAATAAAGTCCATTTTCCACACCTACATTTCTCTCTGTTTTTATTTCACCATACAAGTCTCCCTGTTACCATGGTATCAATGTCACATAGAATGGTACTTCACTATACAAATGTCCCTGTTACCATGGCATCAATGTCACATAGACTGGTACTTCACTATACAAATGTCCCTGTTACCATGGTATCAATGTCACATAGACTGGTACTTCACTATACAAATGTCCCTGTTACCATGGTATCAATGTCACATAAGATGGTACTTCACTATACAAATGTCCCTGTTACCATGGCATCAATTTCACATAGAATGGTACTTCACTATACAAATGTCCCTGTTACCATGGTATCAATGTCACATAGAATGGTACTTCACTATACAAATGTCCCTGTTACCATGGCATCAATGTCGCATAGAATGGTACTTAACTATACAAATGTCCCTGTTACCATGGTATCAATGTCGCATAGAATGGTACTTCACTATACAAATGTCCCTGTTACCATGGTATCAATGTCGCATAGAATGGTATCTCACTATACAAATGTCCCTGTTACCATGGTATCAATGTCACATAGAATGGTACTTCACTATACAAATGTCCCTGTTACCATGGCATCAATGTCACATAGAATGGTACTTCACTATACAAATGTCCCTGTTACCATGATATCAATGTCACATAGAATGGTACTTCACTATACAAATGTCCCTGTTGCCATGGTATCAATGTCACATAAACTGGTACTTCACTATACAAATGTCCCTGTTACCATGGTATCAATGTCACATAGAATGGTACTTCACAATACAAATGTCCCTGTTACCATGGCATCAATGTCACATAGACTGGTACTTCACAATACAAATGTTCCTGTTACCATGGCATCAATGTCACATAGACTGGTACTTCACAATACAAATGTCCCTGTTACCATGGCATCAATGTCACATAGACTGGTACTTCACAATACAAATGTCCCTGTTACCATGGCATCAATGTCAAATAGACTGGTACTTCACCATACAAATGTCCCTGTTACCATGGCATCAATGTCGCGTAGACTGGTACTTCACAATACAAATGTCCCTGTTACCATGGCATCAATGTCACATAGACTGGTAATTCACCATACAAGTGTCCCTGTTACCATGGCATCAATGTCGCGTAGACTGGTACTTCACCATACAAGTATTCCTGTTACCATGGCATCAATGTCACATAGAATGGTACTTCACCATACAACTGTTACCATAGCATCAATGTCACATAGACTGGTACTTCACCATACAAATGTCCCTGTTACCATGGCATCAATGTCACATAGACTGGTACTTCACAATACAAATGTCCCTGTTACCATGGCATCAATGTCAAATAGACTGGTACTTCACCATACAAATGTCCCTGTTACCATGGCATCAATGTCGCGTAGACTGGTACTTCACAATACAAATGTCCCTGTTACCATGGCATCAATGTCACATAGACTGGTAATTCACCATACAAGTGTCCCTGCTACCATGGCATCAATGTCACATAGAATGGTACTTCACTATACAAATGTCCCTGTTACCATGATATCAATGTCACATAGAATGGTACTTCACTATACAAATGTCCCTGTTGCCATGGTATCAATGTCACATAAACTGGTACTTCACTATACAAATGTCCCTGTTACCATGGTATCAATGTCACATAGAATGGTACTTAACTATACAAATGTCCCTGTTACCATGGTATCAATGTCGCATAGAATGGTACTTCACTATACAAATGTCCCTGTTACCATGGTATCAATGTCGCATAGAATGGTATCTCACTATACAAATGTCCCTGTTACCATGGTATCAATGTCACATAGAATGGTACTTCACTATACAAATGTCCCTGTTACCATGGCATCAATGTCACATAGAATGGTACTTCACTATACAAATGTCCCTGTTACCATGATATCAATGTCACATAGAATGGTACTTCACTATACAAATGTCCCTGTTGCCATGGTATCAATGTCACATAAACTGGTACTTCACTATACAAATGTCCCTGTTACCATGGTATCAATGTCACATAGAATGGTACTTCACAATACAAATGTCCCTGTTACCATGGCATCAATGTCACATAGACTGGTACTTCACAATACAAATGTTCCTGTTACCATGGCATCAATGTCACATAGACTGGTACTTCACAATACAAATGTCCCTGTTACCATGGCATCAATGTCACATAGACTGGTACTTCACAATACAAATGTCCCTGTTACCATGGCATCAATGTCAAATAGACTGGTACTTCACCATACAAATGTCCCTGTTACCATGGCATCAATGTCGCGTAGACTGGTACTTCACAATACAAATGTCCCTGTTACCATGGCATCAATGTCACATAGACTGGTAATTCACCATACAAGTGTCCCTGTTACCATGGCATCAATGTCGCGTAGACTGGTACTTCACCATACAAGTATTCCTGTTACCATGGCATCAATGTCACATAGAATGGTACTTCACCATACAACTGTTACCATAGCATCAATGTCACATAGACTGGTACTTCACCATACAAGTGTCCGTGTTACCATGGCATCAATGTCACATAGACTGGTATTTCACTACAAGTCTCCCTGTTACTATGACATCAATGTCACATAGACTGGTATTTCACCATACAAGCATTCCTGTTACTATGACATCAATGTCACATAGACTGGTATTTCACCATACAAGCATTCCTGTTACCATGGCATCAATGTCGCATAGAATGGTATTTCACCATACATGCATTCCTGTTACTATGACATCAATGTCACATAGACTGGTATTTCACACATGATACAAGCGTTCCTGTTACTATGGCATCAATGTCGCAAAGAATGGTTTTTCACTATACAAGCGTCCCTGTTTCCATGACACCAATGTCACATAGAATGGTATTTCACCATACAAGCGTCCCTGTTACCATGGCATCAATGTCGCATAGACTGGTATTTCATCATACAAACGTTCCTGTTACCATGGCATCAATGTCGCATAGAATGGTATTTCACCATACAAACGTTCCTGTTACCATGGCATCAATGTCGCATAGACTGGTATTTCACCATACAAGCATTCCTGTTACCATGGCATCAATGTCGCATAGAATGGTATTTCACCATACAAGCATTCCTGTTACTATGACATCAATGTCACATAGACTGGTATTTCACACATGATACAAGCGTTCCTGTTACTATGGCATCAATGTCGCAAAGAATGGTTTTTCACCATACAAGCGTCCCTGTTTCCATGACACCAATGTCACATAGACTGGTATTTCACCATACAAGCGTCCCTGTTTCCATGACACCAATGTCACATAGACTGGTATTTCACCATACAAGCGTCCCTGTTACCATGGCATCAATGTCGCATAGACTGGTATTTCACCATACAAGCGTTCCTGTTACTATGGCATCAATGTCGCAAAGAATGGTTTTTCATCATACAAGCGTCCCTGTTTCCATGACACCAATGTCACATAGAATGGTATTTCACCATACAAGCGTCCCTGTTACCATGGCATCAATGTCGCATAGACTGGTATTTCATCATACAAACGTTCCTGTTACCATGGCATCAATGTCGCATAGAATGGTATTTCACCATACAAACGTTCCTGTTACCATGGCATCAATGTCGCATAGAATGGTATTTCACCATACAAACGTTCCTGTTACCATGGCATCAATGTCGCATAGAATGGTATTTCACCATAAAAGCGTCCCTGTTTGCATGACACCAATGTCACATAGACTTCAAATAATGTAGGGACACCATGCCAAAAGTGAGTGAACGTTTTCGATCATCTGAGCACAACTGCTCAAGGTGAGCTATTGTGATCACCATATGTCCGTCGTCCGCGGTCGACAACTGGGACTGTTAATACTCTAGAAGTCACAGTTTTCACTTACTTTTTAAAACTTGGTGGTAAAGCCCTAAAGCACTTTTTTCCTTTTACGTATGATTTTAAAGGAAAACGAACTGTTTATTAATTTCAGAATAAATGCACTTAAAAAAGTATTTGCAACTTAATTTTTTCTATGGTCCGGTCACCTTTGTCCGGTTGGAATATAACTAGTGCCAGTAACACCAAGGTCAATATGTTACCAATACCTTTGTGATACGTTTCATATCATAATTATAAAGTGTCGATAGATGGTCACAGAAAAAGGTCAAAACTGCAATATCAAGAAGAAATAGCATTTTGAATAGACGTTCAAACGAGGAAAACTGACTGTACTGTTCTATCAAGAAATAACAATGCTATTTGGATAGATTATGCCAACTCGCGCTGCCATACCAATATTGCACCAGTAATACGTTATATACAGGGTCACATTTGTACGAGAGATGTTCAACTTATATTTGAACGAAATTCAACATCGCATGTGGTCATACTAACACAATGGAGTCCATTCATCTCATTAAACCATGATAGAAAATGTGTTAAGTAGTATATACACTTACTGTGTATCTTTTTGCCTTATAGATAGAATCTTGTAAAATGCATTGTTTTTTGGCTTTTTGAAGACAAATTGTTCGTATCATGAGAAGCATCAATAAAGTGTTGGTAGATTATGAATTACCTATGTCCGTGAAGACAATCAGTTATATTTGTCATAGGAAGCGGCCTATGAGTTCAGCTGCTTGATTTTGCGAAATGGCACACAAGATTAAAAACCGCCCAACATTTTCGAAACCTGAAATCTCCAAGCCCATTGGTTCTGTGTCACAGTGATATATCTAGGACAAAGCAAGTAACCCAAAGCCGGATGGCCGCGAAGTTGTATGTATCAATAGCAACTTCAATCGAATTATTTTGAATATGTTATATGCTGAATTCCAGAAATATGCGGTGTTCGTCATTTCAATGTCAAGCAAAACAACGGTCTTGGAGGCTTTATATGTGACTACGGAACTGTAATTGGAAAATATCTGTCGTCTCTGAGAAGTGAATAGATTATCTTAGATGAAATTATAATAGAGACAAGATCTGCTATTTAAGAAACGGTCACGATGATATGCATAAGTTGAAGTTAGTTAAGCTTGGTGTGTTCGCAGCCGTTCTCATTACATGGCATCGTCTTGTGTTAATTATTAAAAAGGGGACAAAAGTGAACGCATATTTTATTTTTGCAAAAGGTTATAACGTTTTTTTCCCACACAAATGTGACACATCTTTTTCCTGGTGACAGTACCAAAAACAGGGCGTTCCACCAAAACTCGACACTTGTAGCCTCACAAAACGTGTCATGAAGTACCTTATAAACTAGACTGGGAAGTACGAAGGGTGATCAACAAATACGCGGAAAAGTGCTGTAATTTCTTTATTTGTCATTGTACGTGGTTGAAACTTTCTAAACATGAAGATAAATTCGTTCTAAATTGTTTCACCGCCTACCATCACTAACCTAAGTCTGAACGAACGCGGTTTCCTATGGCAACGTCACTCGACGTCATGCGGCACAATTTTTTCATATTTTCAAACGTTGCACGTATCAAACGATGACGTACGTACCATGCGTTGCAATGATATAACATTACAGTCAATATTTCAAACAAGTTGTTTTAACGTCAAAATTCCGTTTTAGACCTACATTTTTATTTGCTCCGAAGTCGTTGTCTGTAAATGAGTGCGATACAGAAATCGGCGACAAAAAGTCGTGTTACGAATGAAATGTCATAAAATACAAATAACAATATCGCAAAATGCAACAAATATGTAATAGCATCTGTTTTACATACTCTCTCACATGTAGCCATGTGAAAACACACAACACAAAAGGTTCTAGGAATCTTGGTTGACAATAATCTCAAATGGGAACAACAAATAACTAGCTTACATAACAAACTAAATTCAAAACTCTGTCTTTGAGAAGAATTAAACCATTTTTAAATTCTGATATGAGATTGATGTTTTATGATGCATACTTATTACCATTATTTGTTACGGTGTTGTTTTATGGCACTCATCTTCGATGAAATGTTTAAACAGAATACATCCTGTTTGTAAATCATACTTTACTAAATTAAGTTTCCAGTATAAATCTGTGACAAAATGGAACGCTTTGCCCAGTCAAGTTAAAAACACAACGCCAGAGAAAATGTTTAAATCTATATTAAAGTCATACTTATCCGCAAATCTAACAAAGATAAATTAAAAACGCTCGGGTTATTGTTGTTTACCAATTATATCAGGATCGTTTAATATATTATTTTAAACACGACTTGTTAATCGCACCTTTTGTTATGACACGTTCTTTAACTAACAATTAACAAAGTGACATTTTATACGAGAAAAATGTACCCGTTAAGTTTTCCGTCAGGTGAGACAAATATACGCGTCCGGTATTCCGCAAGTAACTATCGTTGAAAATCTTGTCAGCGGACCGAAAATGCCGTCCGGAATCCGGAATTATGAGAGTCCGGTATTGCGGGAGCTTTTTAAGTTAACTTTATAAGAAGAAAATACGGGACCTAGGAAATCGTCCGATTTTATGGGGATTCCGGTTTTGAGGGAGTCCGGTTTTGAGGGAGTTTACTGTATTTACTTTTTTGTATTGTCAGCCATTTTATTGATTCTTTTGAATGTTTATATATATTCAGTAGGCTTGTTTTGTTAGATGACCCCGAGGGAGATTACGCCCTAGGCTTAATGGGTTTATCATCGGAAAATGAAGTTATTATTATTATTATTATAAATCAATGCCAACATGCGAATGGGCTATACGACGTCAATAACGTCAAATTACGTCACCAATATCGTAATGTTCTCTAGCAGCTAACTTTTATAATGTACATGCAAGTTGTTAAGGAACAATATATTTTCGGTTGACAGGTCTATGAAATTTATCTGGTTATACAGTATTTTTTCTAGAATCATACAATGCGTTATTCATTATGAATTGTGCTACGAATGAGCATGTATACTGTTATATTTAACGACGTCGCGTTGGGCCGGTGTAGCAATAGTGACGTTACGGTTTCTATATTGTTTCGACCAAATATTTCACTGAGTGTAATGTTTTTATGGTTATGTATTTGTAATACGCAAATCTATAATCTGGTTGGTTTTCTGCAATATTGGTCACGTAACAAAGATTTCAGACCCTTTTTCCACGTATTTGTTCATCACCCCTCGTATATTTTAAATAATTGTCTCCTTAGCGTGGCGTATATTTCATAGAAATCGATGAAGAAATAAAATACTTATGGTCATTTTATTTTCCAATGTGTATAAATTTCTTCTTGTAACTGTAGTCAAAAGTCACGTGGTAGTGCTACACTGTGATTATTATATGATGTAATTATGTCCAGTTACTAGTCACATATAGTAAAATTGTGTGCATATGTGTAGACACATGGGAGAAACAGTTGATTTGTAAAAAGGTCTTCAAAGTAAGTGAAAAAACACAATGTTGCGGCGTATCAACATTTTACAATGTTTTTTTATAAGAATTATAATAATAGATCTAGTACCTTTCATTTTTGAACATAATTGGCAAACCGACTTTCATGCGCTCCTTTAACTATGTAAGTTCAAGATGTATTTAGCTGAGGGCACTACGTAATTTCATCGAAGAGGATGACCTAATTTAGGAGTCAGAATTAACGGATTATGTACGTCACTCACTTCAATATTTGCTCGTAGAAGTTTGATGTTGTCTTTGGAATAAATATAACCCCTACCACCTCAGCTAATTCAGCATTTTCGCTTTGACCTCATGATATAGAAAACGCGAAAACATGTGCAAAGCAATTTACGGTTTTGACTCTTAAGAAGAAGGTATTCAGATAGAATATGAATTATTCTTTCAAATATAGAATTTTATGTATTTTTTTAAATACTTTTTGTGGCTCTTATACTAATATCGTGAATGAATTGGAGAACAGGTATTGACAACTCTCATTCAAAATTCTTTATTGCGTAGTTGTAAGGAAAAGTTGTGTATTAATTAATTGTACTTATATGTAAACTTATTTTTAGTCTTACCTATACCGATGTAAGGTTATTTTAAAGACTTATTTTCTAGTACTGTGTCCAGGAGTGCTCAGTGGAAAAATTCTTCAACAGAGGTCGATGGAATATTTCCAAATAAGATCCAATAAAAGGTACATACGATACCAGTTCTACAAACCTCACCCATTCTGTGAAGGCATTGTATGAGAGAAACATCAACTATTTTGTGACAGTTTGTACATTTTGATTATATTTTATTAGATAAACTACTCATTTTGTTCAACTATTTCAACTTTCATATTCTTATTTACAGTATTGACGGGGAAAGAAACTTTAACAATATAAACGTATTAGATGTATAATAAATGAATAAACTACATTTAATGAAAACCGAAGATACTATTTTATATGACATATTTCATGGAATACTGATATTGCTATAATATTTTTGTAAGAAAATAAATATCAGTTTTTATACTAAGCAATATTTAAATCACGGATTTATATATAGTATTAAAGAATATCTTAATTATCAGTTAAAACGTCTTCACATACATGGCGTAGTATTTGACAATAATCTTGTAGCGTTAATTGTCAATATCATAATATGATTATGATTCATTTTTTATGAACCGTATCAATGATTCGCTGGCTTAGGATTAGAAGGTCGTAAGTTCTACTGCTTACGACCTTATTATGAGACTCGTACTTATTTAAAAATTATGTTGACCAAACTGAAGTTTAAAAAATTTGTAATTCAAAAAGTAAAGAGTAGTTTTCAGACAGATTTTCTTGTTTTCTCAAAATATTGATTTTGTACTTACGCCCTTCTAATTATAAGCCAACTTATTATGTTTATTCTACTTTGCTGTCAATAATTAATCAATTAAAAGTATTATGTTATTTGATACTTTCGATGCTCTCCGCTTAGTGTAGGTTTTATTTTTGTATCTCTGATAATATAATAATACACATGTAAAAGAACGCCATTTCATTTTCGATGGAGCTATATTTATGGGCAAGGATATTTTTGTACGCGTTTTTCTTGTATAGTACCGTGAACAAAAATAGTCATTTGTTTTAATTGATGAGTAATTGTTTCGGCATATTGTGGCTTTGCTGAAGATGGTCATCTTCCTTTTTAATTGAATCTAAAACTGGTAAAACACTTTAAGATAATCTCAATATTACAGACAAATCAGTAAACATGGCAAGTAACGGAAAAGTCAGAAATGGTACCAAAAACGGCGTGGAAAGAAATGGTGCAAATGGCGTGGAAAGAAATGGTGCCAATGGCGTGGAAAGAAATGGTGTGAAAAGGGGACATATGGAAAAGATTGACATTATAGATCACAGTTTGCCAAAGAAGGCTGTTTATAGTAGACAAGCGAATGCTGCATCAAACGCATCTATACCTGGGAAAGATGACCTTGGCTTTTTGAGAAAGGTTGTGGACATAGTTATCAAAGATGGACTAATAGGGGCCATGGATAGGGATGAGTGAGTATCATGTTTTACATTTTAAAGGTTCTTAGCTGATGATGATTATGAGTTGGGTTACTTATCAAACAAATGCAGTTTTGACACTCTTTACCTACCTGCATACCTAGTCCTTGTTGTGTCCTAGAATCAATTGGCGTATCGTGGCGATAAGGAGTTATGAGAAAATACAGATCTATGAGATAGTCATGTACTTCACTTGTTAAATGAATACAGATTTTACTAGTTTATTTTTAAGTATGTGGAACGAACGACTAACAACAGAAGTGTTTATCTCATTTGTTTTATTAATATACTTACGTTTCGGCTATGTACAAGTGGCCTTCATTAGGGCATGATGTGATAAAAAAATATGATATCTAATAATCTATATAGTTTTTTTCTTTTCGATTTAAAACGAGTCTTACCATTTATATCAATCACTTCTAGTGTTGTCCATTTAGTGTATGACTAGACAGGGAAGCAAATATTCCGATACGACAAAACATAGAAACCACCTAACAACTAGCCGCTGGCTTATATGAAAAGGTCGTAAGTACAAAAACTATATTTTGAGAGAACAAGAACAACTGTCTGAAAACTCCTATTTACTTAAGGACAACAAGTTTTTTTAGTGCAGATTTCAAATATGTATGGGTCTCATTAGGTCGTAAGAAGCACTTACGACCTTCTGATTCTGAGCCAGCGAAATATAAGCACACAATGTTTAGAGGATCGTAAGTTATACCTTCTAGTATGGAGGAAATAAAATAATAACTACATGCATAATTACAATGTTTCTGTGTTTTGTAATTTAGACGAGTATGTGATTTTCATCAACCGGAAGACTTGAAAGACAAGTTAAAGGAATTAAAAATCAGACCCGAATCATTTACAGAAGAACAGTTAATAGATGTCACTAAGGATTTCATCAAATACAGTGTTAAAACAGGTAATGTTACAACAATATTAAAGGTACATGTATAATATATAATAAAGATAAAGTACATTTTGTAATTGATTGGATACTTTAGAAATGAGTGTATTTTTAGTCACTTAATACAACTTTCAACCATGCATAGAGATTGATCATTAGTAGCAGCATTGTTTACAACTAAATGGGACCATGTAAGTCACCACCTGATACATTTGTGCTTTCGTGACAGAACAAGTACAATAAGAATAGGTATCAATAACGTCCAACAACTATAGAAACAATCTATCGCATGCATTTGTTCTCTATAAAATTGCGATTGACGCTTCTGATGTATGCCCACCCACATATACCAGGAAGGAATCCAATCGAACAAAAAAATATAATGGAATAAAAATACATGCTAAAGTCGCTTTTAAATATGTTGGAAGCTATCATGTTAATGTTCTTGTTACTTCCAGCTAATCCCAGATTCTTCAATCAACTATATGGAGGAATGGACCAATATACACTCGGAGGTGCCTGGATAAGCGAGGCATTGAATGCTAGTCTGTAAGTATTGTGCCGACCCATTATCAAGCTTGATGTCCGTATTCGTTCACTTACAATTACAGCTAGTCTGTACGTATTGTGCCGACCCGTTATCAAGCTTTATGTCCGTATTCGTTCACTTACAATTACAGCTAGTCTGTAAGTATTGTGCCAAACCGTTATCAAGCTTGATGTCCGTATTCGTTCACTTACAATTACAGCTAGTCTGTACGTATTGTGCCGACCCATTATCAAGCTTGATGTCCGTATTCGTTCACTTACAATTACAGCTAGTCTGTACGTATTGTGCCGACCAATTATCAAGCTTTATGTCCGTATTCGTTCACTTACAATTACAGCTAGTCTGTACGTATTGTGCCGACCCGTTATCAAGCTTTATGTCCGTATTCGTTCACTTACAATTACAGCTAGTCTGTACGTATTGTGCCGACCCGTTATCAAGCTTTATGTCCGTATTCGTTCACTTACAATTACAGCTAGTCTGTACGTATTGTGCCGACCCGTTATCAAGCTTTATGTCCGTATTCGTTCACTTACAATTACAGCTAGTCTGTACGTATTGTGCCGACCCGTTATCAAGCTTTATGTCCGTATTCGTTCACTTACAATTACAGCTAGTCTGTACGTATTGTGCCGACCCGTTATCAAGCTTTATGTCCGTATTCGTTCACTTACAATTACAGCTAGTCTGTAAGTATTGTGCCGACCCATTATCAAGCTTGATGTCCGTATTCGTTCACTTACAATTACAACTACTCTGTAAGTATTGTGCCGACCCGTTATCAAGCTTTATGTCCGTATTCGTTCACTTACAATTACAGCTAGTCTGTAAGTATTGTGCCGACCCGTTATCAAGCTTTATGTCCGTATTCGTTCACTTACAATTACAGCTAGTCTGTACGTATTGTGCCGACCCGTTATCAAGCTTTATGTCCGTATTCGTTCACTTACAATTACAGCTACTCTGTAAGTATTCTGCCGACCCGTTATCAAGCTTTATGTCCGTATTCGTTCACTTACAATTACAGCTACTCTGTACGTATTGTGCCGACCCATTATCAAGCTTGATGTCCGTATTCGTTCACTTACAATTACAGCTACTCTGTACGTATTGTGCCGACCCATTATCAAGCTTGATGTCCGTATTCGTTCACTTACAATTACAGCTACTCTGTAAGTATTGTGCCGACCCGTTATCAAGCTTTATGTCCGTATTCGTTCACTTACAATTACAGCTAGTCTGTAAGTATTGTGCCGACCCATTATCAAGCTTGATGTCCGTATTCGTTCACTTACAATTACAGCTAGTCTGTACGTATTGTGCCGACCCGTTATCAAGCTTTATGTCCGTATTCGTTCACTTACAATTACAGCTAGTCTGTAAGTATTGTGCCGACCCATTATCAAGCTTGATGTCCGTATTCGTTCACTTACAATTACAGCTACTCTGTAAGTATTGTGCCGACCCGTTATCAAGCTTTATGTCCGTATTCGTTCACTTACAATTACAGCTAGTCTGTAAGTATTGTGCCGACCCGTTATCAAGCTTTATGTCCGTATTCGTTTACTTACAATTACAGAGAGTATTTGGGATACAAATAAAAAGTATTCGAACAGAATGGCGGCTATTTTAAAATTTGATTTTTAAGTCGGACGTTTCTTGTCCGACATCGTGTCGTATTTACAGCTTTGCATTGCCTTTGTTTGCCTTTGTTCTCACAGATGATCATTTGTTCAAATACAACATTTCCTCTGGTATGTCGGCAAGGACTTATATGCAGATTGCCGATTTTACTAGATACATGTACAATAAAACTTAAAACTTGAAGTAAAAACTTTATAAAAAGACAACCGGTGTATTTTATTTCAGATACACATACGAAGTAGCGCCTGTATTTACTCTGATGGAGAAAGAGATCTACAATAAGATGCTGGAGTTAATTGGTTTTGATGGAGGAGACGCCATCTTCGTTCCTGGTAAGATTCTTCTCATTGTAGAGTATTTAAGTCAGCCAGGATAGCCTAGTCGGTTTACCTTAACTTGGTTATACCAATGTGTGTTGGTTATCACTATCCTATGATAGGGCCTACATTAGTTTCTCGAGAAGAACGAATACTCTTGTTTGCTATTTACTGCTAGTGTGGAAACGTGGTCAAATGATTGCGTCCATGTCATTAATTGTGACCGTTCCAGTCGAACACAAACAAACAGTAATACAGTTGAACCGTTTCTTACTTATTAGTAGTTTGTTTTTAACTCTTAGAAAACTAGCGAGATCAGCTGTATGTGGTCTGCAACTAAAGAGGTTGAAACCATCATAACATTTCAAGAAACTATAAGAATCAATAAAAGAAATAAATGTCAATGAATTGTACGTTTTAGGTGGATCTCTGGGAAACCTGTATGGCATGAACCTCGCTCGATTTTCAAAGTTTCCTGGAAGCAAAACCAAAGGTCTTCAGAGTATACGAAAACCGCTCTGCATGTTCACATCAGAAAAGGTCAGTATGTATCGACTGTCAACGTGACAATAGTCTGAGGTCCGAACAGTCTTCAATATTGATCTTTTTTATTTGGAGAATAAGGATAGCCAGTCATATCGCCTATTACTGTACAAGCGTTTAATATGGTGTGATCTGATTGGTTGTCCTTATCCTTAGGTCAAGTAAGATCAATATTGCATACCACCCCAGGATTGATTAATCACGTACTATTCATGTCCGCTTGTCCTGATTTGGTGATAGTCATACCTAACAATAGAACCGACATTCTGAACCAACGAAAACGTCGATCTAATTTTTACTTTTAACAGACGTGTTGTCATGTCTTGGCGCTACATTCCATCGCTGGATGTTACATTCTAAATAACGCTTTTACTTGCTTAGTGCCCATGTAAAGTTTCCATTCATTTGAAACAGCTGACAGCTGACAGCTGACAACGATACTCTACTTAATCAATAAGTATACATGTAAATACAATAACAATGTATGAGAGATGCAATAACAATGTATTAGAGTAAAATTCCGCTATTAATATTAGTATAATAGTATATTTCCTACCACTTCAATTATTCCGAAGCCAACGGTTGGTTAATATGAGCAATTTTACAGAACCGAAGTCTTAATTCAGAATATAAGTGAAGGAACCGCTGCATGGAAAATGTGGACAACAACTGACGCTATATTTTTTGTTGATTTTTACTTTTCATTTATAATATGAATAACGGCATATGGCATGCATATATCACAAGAATGAATACATGCCATGCATGCAAACTGAAAACTTAGATAATACATTGTAAAAAAGTAATTTAATGTTATTGGTTTACATTAAATTGATTTCTTAAAATCTGATGAATAGATATTCGCCGGATTACATTATACCAATTTTCCTCGATATTCAAAGTTTCCTGAAAACATATTGATAAATTATAAAAAAATATTAATATGCTTTAAGTTGTTTTAATATTAAATTTAATTAATTAAAAAAATAAAATAATTCTATTCATTATAGAATCTATTCAATATTGTAAAATTCTATTCACAGTACTATGGTTTGGTATTTTCAAATCGGCAAAAACCTTCTTAAAGTTGAGTTTGTCTAACATGTCTAGTAATCAAGAAATCTGAAAACTGTAACTGTTTTGTTAATTACATGACAACTGTGCTTATGATGTACATGGGTTTGTCTCGAATAGAAAAGAATTCAATGCAAGTCGCATTGCAACAGCTGCAAATTACACAGAATGTGTATATTTTAAAGATATTTGCAATATGATTAAGGCAATAAATCACACACTGTAATTTCAAGATCGTATATCCTATTACTATTGTGACTGATTTATGCCATGTCGTATTTTCGCTATTTGCACAACCTTCCCTCTATATATGGTGAACTCAGATAATTTTGACTGCAGCGCCCAAAACACTTCCTCCATTCAAGAAAGGGTGAAAAAGCATTGTTTTACATGTACATTGCATATCAACCTAAGCTTCAGTCTCCGAAGCAATGTCCCTGCAAAAATGACAGAGTAAAATGGGTTGAAAACCGGAAGTTCCACAAAACGTAAAATTACGTGTAGGCCTATGCATGCATTATCAGATAAACATGTTGTGGAGTATATGTAGCATTGTGCTTTAAGAGATGCTTGATCAAGTATTTAAAGTATGTTTGGTTTTCTACAGAGCCATTATTCCGTCGAGAAAGCAGCAGGAGTTATCGGTCTTGGTACAGACAATATTATCTTTGTGAAAACAGACAAACTAGGCAAAATGATACCAAATGATCTAAGCAATAAAATCAAAATAGCCAAAGGAGAAGTAAGTGGATTATGTTAATATCGTATCAGTTATCTATGTTGTTAACATTATTCTTTATATTTGCTGACCATATCCCGACTTTTTTCATTGATAAGAAACTAAGTAATTTGGCTGAAATTATGGCACTCAGCTTTTTACTACTGTTAGTCTTTAACTTTCCAGGACTTCAGACAGTTAAAACTAAGTATTTCAGCCGTTTAACTGTTGCAACTTGGCCATTCTGCTTTTTGATTGCTGAAACTAGTTCATTCAACTTTTTGACTGCTAGGACTTTAGCAGTTCATTTCTCGTTCGGTTATGTGCCTAATATGTTTTTCGGTGCTCGGCTGGTTAAGTTGTGTTTGCCTTCCCTATCCGACTTAATTTTATCTTTTTACTTATTGCTAACGCTACATAGTAGTGAACTATTTACTTTTTGTATTACTTATTATATTCTCATTTGTATTTCAATAATATACTACTACAAACTGACTGCCAGGAATGTTTTGTGTAAAAGCGTTTCTATCTGTTACTAACTCGCACATAGTACATTTTGTATTGCCAAGTCCAGAATTGTGACCCGACTATTGTAGAGTGTACTGTACATTGATTATACATTTGTTTGTATATGTTACAGGGGTATGAACCATTCTTTGTGAATGCTACTGCTGGTACAACTGTTCTTGGTGCGTATGATCCAATCAATGAAATTGCTGATATATGTAAGTCACATGACCTGTGGTTGCACGTCGACGGATCATGGGGAGGCAGTGTGGTAGTGTCTAACAAATACAGATATCTAATGAAAGGACTTGAAAAGTAAGCTAAACTGATCAATCATGAAATCATTGAATATTGTCATAAAAGCTCATGCATCTTTGCTATGATGTTGTTAATGCCCATTTGTAATGCGCATCAATATGATGATTCCGTCAAATATAATTTTATGTATGGTCAATAGATTGCCTAACATGCAGTCCCACGTTGTCTTAAACAACCGGTTTCGACTCATGTCGATCGTATTCGTTCTGTATATGACTTGTATTATATATTTAGTGACAGATCATATGACTTAGAATGCTCACATATATATACATATTTAACTGGGCGGATTCTATAACTTGGAATGCTCTCATATATACATATTTTACTGGACAGATTCTATGACTTGGAATGCTCACATATATACATATTTTACTGGGCGAAATATATGACTTGGAATGCTCACATATACACATTTTACTGGGCGGATTATATGACTCGGAATGCTCACATACATGTATATAAATATTTTACTGGACAGATTCTATGACTAGGAATGCTCACATATATACATATTTTACAGGGTATATTCTACGACTTGGAATGCTCACATATATACATATTTTACTGGACATATTATATGACTTGAAATGCTCACATATATATATATTTTACAGGGCGGATTCTATGACTTGGAATGCACATAAAATGATGGGTGTCTCGCAGCAATGTTCTGTGTTCCTTACCAAACACAAGGTAAGTTTGACAACCGGTGTTATATTAATAAGAAACTTTGGTGCCAAGTCCAACCGTTTCTCTAAGCATATTTTGCCTCATTTAGCACATATTGTATTGTATTACAGACTCGTAATGACTAAGTAACCTTTGGCCTGTGTTATTGTTAAAAGACAATCTGATAATTGATTATAATCTTTTATCATATGTCAGTCAATATCAAAAGTGTTTGGGGTTTAGAACATTCCCTGTTTGTTTGTTTATAAATAGCAGACATGTAAATTTCTAACTGTATGCATTTTCTCATGAAATCATATACCATGGTGTTATTATGTGACTGCAGGATGTGTTACAAAACTGCCACAGTGCCAATGCCAAATATTTGTTTCAAAAAGACAAGAACTATGATGTATCATACGATACCGGGGATAAATCTATACAATGTGGAAGGAAGAATGATGTATTAAAATTTTGGATGGTATGGAAAGGCAAGGGAGATATAGGAATGGAACGTGATGTTGATCATCTGTTTATGTTGTCAAGGTAACACACATGTTCGTATATTACATGTAATTATGATACATCGGTCATTCCCGGGAGGTGATCAGAATGACATTACTTACTTGCTAAGGCCATTGCCCCGATCTCCTGAAGCATCTCAACTTGAACTCAATCTCATCTCAAATAATATTATGTGTCTTTGAGGTAATTTCCATTAGAGACTAGGCACAACATTAGCTTCACAATACAGAAACATCATTCTGAGTTTATTACAGTAAATTTTCAAGAGATTAAACTTTAGATCTATTCCAAATTCAGACTCTAATTTGAGCAAAATCTCAATTTGAATTAAGAATTCTACTTGCGATGCTTCTGAATGTCGACGCTTTGGTTCCGCCGAGGAGCATAGGCCATTGGCGAATTCCTTCCATCTGACCCTGTCGTCTGCAGTTTGTTCTATGATGTTCCAGGGTGTTATCACGTCCTTTCATTTCGGCCTCTACATTTCTTCTCCGTGTGTTGAGTGGACGTCTCTTTTTCCTTTTATGACATTACATGCTGTCAAATAATGAGCAATGATCTGGATTTTACAAACACAAGACAATTTTGATAATCATGCTGTATCTAAATGTTTGATTATTGCAGACTGGTTTAGTATTAATGGTTCAAGTATGCATGTAAAGTACACGCCCTCAAAATTTCCCTAATGCACAATTTACTATAAATTTAACCTCTGTATAGCAACAACCTCTAAACAATGACCAATATTTGCAGCTCCCAAAGGGTGTTGCTCTAAAGAGGTTGTACCGTATTTTTTTGTTTTATTATTAAATATTGTCTAATAGTAGACTTGAACATAATCCTTGCTATGTTGTTAAAGATTGATATATAAGCTTATAACAACTGTAGCACGTTTTCCCCATCCTTATTCATGTACAGTGTGTTGTAATAAAAGAAAATTATCATGACAAAAATGACAGGAGACCTTTTTACGAGTAAAGATTCCCGTATTCTATTCCATTTAATACCGGTACTTGTTTTGTAATTCAGATATTTGGCGGACAGATTGAAGCAAACCGCTGGTTTCCGACTGATACAGGATCCAGAATGTACCAATGTATGTTTCTGGTATATACCACCTAGTCTACGTGGCCAGGAAGAGACGAACGAATGGTGGCAACAAGTTGCAAAGGTACGCTACGTACATGTATACTGGTATATAATATGAGTGTTTCTTTATTATCTGCTTGTTGGTATCTTGTACCGAAAGACCAGTGCTGCACATAGTCATTCAGCTACGGCATTCAGCTTTTTGATTGCTGAAACTAGTTTATTCAGCTTTTGACAGCTGGGCAGTTCATTTTCTCGTTCGGTTATGTGTTAGGCATTGTGTCGTGCGAGTGTGGTATGTGATGTTTTGTATGATTTCTGTGCACGACTGATTAGGTTGGGTGCTGCCTTCCCTTTCCGACTTTCTAGTACCCTTCAAATGAAAAGTTGATTACTGTCTCTTTATGTAGGTTCCATATAAACATCTACTAGCTATTGTAGATTATCTTAATTTGTCCCTTTGTGATACTAGAAATCCTGTTGACTAATTGCATGGTTTTGTTCCATAGGTTGCTCCAGTTATCAAGGCGAGAATGTTACAATGTGGGACCATGATGATCGGGTACAACCCGGACGGTGATCTCGTCAATTTCTTCCGTATGATTTTATCCAACTTTGACACAAGTACACATGATATGGATTTCTTGGTGAATGAGATTGATCGATTAGGGAAGGATTTATGATCTGTTTGTACATGTATATCAGTGGGCCAGTGCATTGTATCGTTTCCTGTGATATAGGAAGTTATGTAGCTAGTTCTGTGATATTTTCTTGTGATCAACTTATTACAAAATTTAAAATAGCAATTAATGGTTCAAGTTTGTTATTTAAGTACACCGATGAACATTTGAATGTTTTGTTCGTTGAAGATCAACTTCATGTACTCACAAAACTCATTTTCGTTTATTGTTAATCACGATGTAACAAATTCTGCCGCTAAAACCGGGACTGAAACCAAACTTCCAGACTTTTTCCCGTCATAACTGTTGATAACAGGCTACGCTTGTTAAAATGTTGCCATGCATGTATATAATATAGCATTGTATGTCTTGTGTTTTATAGTGTAAATAAATTGTACATATTTTAAACGGATCTGTTACTTTCTATACAATACACACACACACGTTTAAACTGCATGTGTGCTTCAACTGAATAAAACTGCTACACACGATATAACCATTTGAACAATAGAGATACATATAGTGCATGGGACTAAAATAACAATATAGCTTTCGCTCAAGTAGGTTTTTCGGCTCCTGCCATGATTTATGCCACATTACTAAATTGGCTAACCAGTTTGTTTCTGTCCGTACACAACTTTTTTTTTCACTTACGTACGCTTATCATCAGTTTATATATAATTCAATATTGTTTCACTTTAACTCTTTCGATGGAAAAATGCTGTAGTACATTGAATTTGTTCTACACGGCTCAGAAAAGCTTCATACATTTACTTCCTTTATGATCCTCAGATTCCATCTCATGCATAAAACTCTCAAACTGCTCTTTCGGTGGATGATTAGAACTTGGCTTGATATGTGACCCCATTCTTGTTTCAACTGATTCCAACTTTAAGCGAAATGTTTGGGTATCTAACCCGTTTGTTTGCTAGTCATGTTCTCTCGAATAAGGGTTTTAAATGAATACTGGGAAGGAGTGCATAAATGTTAAACAAATATGTTTATAGGTCAAGGAATATGGTATAGTCCAGTCAGGGTAAGAATACAGTGACGCAACGGTCGAGTCCACACTTACGGTGTAAAACCAATTATAAAGACTTAAACATACAGCCATAATTCCAATGCTAAACTAACATACTGTATATTCGCACTACCTATTCAGACAATGGTTGTAATATTTTGTGTACACATAAATGGCTACGTCACCCGCACCAGATCCTAACTTGATTATATGTTAAAACGAAATTGGGTTACATCAAGTTCCAAATAAACATTGGCAGATCCTTCTTTGGGATGCTTACAAGTTATAGGACTAGATTATATAGGACAAGAGTGAAAAAACACCTGATCAATTTAGATAAAAACCGTATACTATATCTGTTTTGATCATGTGGTTTTCCCTACATAAACATGTATAACACCATTGTATGGAGCGCTTTTGAATAGTGCCAAGCTAGTCTTATCTGAAACAAAATGATATATACACATGTCCGTTGAAAACCATAAAAGAAATCATTCACATGTATACGGTAAGTTTAATAAATAAGCTATACGATGTACCAAAACAACATAAAAGTTAATTTATTTCTGATACAATCTCGTGCGGGCAAACATCAACCAAAGAATATTTTATAACAATGTCCATCCAGCCAAAGATTACTCTAAATCAAGAATAATTATCTGCATCACTGCATACTGCATGAACTACATATTTGTTTGAAGTTGTCGTAATTTGCCTCCTCACAGGCAACAGAACACATCGTACTGGTGAGCGGTGGATCATCCTGACACGATCTACAAATACTCTTGAAAGCAAAGTTTTCTTTCCTGCTTCCACAAGCCACAATACACATTGTGTCAACAAGCGGAGGGTTAGCCATACAGTCCAGTACCGTGTCTATTTCTGGCCTGGGTTCGGTGAGAGACCAACAAGCATTGATACAATCAATAGATGACACGGTTGCTGTGGTAGTGTTGACGGTCGCTATGGTGATACACACTACCATGTACAAGCTTTGGGATCCAGTCATCTGCGGATACAAAATATATTTAGATTTAATGCAAGCATTATGCAGCTGTTTGATCTAATTTTCAACGGTTTCAATATGGACATAGTATATATACAAACATCCAATACAACTAGGTGCGCCGCGGGTGATATGATACATCTATAGGTATATATATACATTCATGTTTGAAATAACGTGATTATAGCATTATGTTCTTGTTACCAAAACAAATAGTTTGAGATATCTTTTTCACTGCAAACTACCTACAATGTGATCCATTAATTACGCATATTAGTAGATGCTTATATGTGTAACATCTTAAAAGCTATTTTTCACGTTGTTGTATACAGCTTGTGTAATCAGTATCACTTCCTGGCGAACAAAATGTTTACTTCATTGACTGTGGTGGAGTTGGGATTGTACACATACACTTAAAACATTCCCCACAAGAAAAGCCAAGGGGGCTTAAAACACAGGTGTGGTGGTCTTCGTTCTAGATGTTTTCAAAGACATTAGTCTGTCTCTGAATTTCTCTAAGACATCTAACTTCTCAACAACATTATTTGTGGTATGTGGACCAGAACCAGCCTGCTGAAACTACAATGTAGCGTCTATTCATTTCCTCTGAAGTGTCGGGATGAATTTTTCGAATCAATATATTTAAATATGACTATCAATCCTCGTTTACAGTAAAGCTGATTGATGCACGAGCTGTCGCTTCAATCACCTGACGCACCTGCTCAATTTTGGCTCCAGTTCTTGTAGCCTTGGATAGCTGGGTCAAGTGTTTCCCTGTCGCAAGTTTCTGTTCCTTTTCTTTCAAAATTATCCACCACTCCGGTCTGACAATAGTCCATCTCGAAAGCACAGACCTGCGTATTTGGATATAGTTTTACAAGCTTTGCTTTCGTTAGAACCGTAGAGCTGCAGATTTCCATTAAGCCACCTTGACATCGCATGACATTTGTCTTTAATACCTTTCCAACAATACCAATTTCATATATGTTAATAAGGAAATACGGAAGTCATAGGCATTTGGCATTTAATAATGTGCGGAAAATGGATCAGGCTGTACATACGAGGGGGGTTCAACTTATATTTGAACAAAACTGAACATCAGATTTTGCCATACTAACACAATAAAATCTATTTATTTCTATTTATCCATGTAAGAAAATGTGTTAAGTAGTAAATCAACTCATTTTGTTTCATATTTGCATTATTTGTCTAACCAAAATCAACCATCTTGTAGAGGGCATTGTGTTATGGGGTTTTAAAGACAAATTGCCCCTATAGAAGCATAAAAAATGTTGGTATATTAAGAATTACCCATGTCAGTGAAGACAAACAGTAATATTTGTCATATGAATGGTGATACACGTTCATCTGCTTGTTTTTAGCGAAATGGCACCAAATATTAAAAATCATCAAAAATGATCGAAACATGCAATCGCCATGTCCATTGATTCTGTGATATCTAGGACAAATCCAATAACCCAAAGTTGGATGGCAACGATGTTGTAAGTATCAATTGCAACTTTCAATCGAATAATTTAGAAAATGTTAGATGCAGAATTTCAGAAAAATGCGATTTTCATTAGCTCAATGCCAAGCAAAACAAAGAGCGCAGACAAAGGTCTTGGAGGCTGTATATGCGACTACGAAACAGTGAATGGAAAAAATGTGTCGTTCCTGGGGAGTTAAAGTTTTATCTTAGAGGAAATTAGTACATAAACAGATTCTGCTATTTTAGAAAGGGTCATGATTATAGACATAAGTTGGAGTTAGTTACGCTTGGTGAATTTGCGGCCGCTTTCATAACATGGTCTTGTGTTTAATATTTTGGAAAAGCGGAACTCAAAATGATTGAAAAGGGGACAAAAGTGAACGCATATTTTATTTATGCAAAAGATTTAAAAGTTTTTTGCGACAAAAATGTGACACGCCCTTTTCCTGGTAACATGCCAAAGACAGGGGTTTCCCAAATACTGAATTTTCTGTCACCCTACAAAATATGTCATTAAGTACCTTATGAATTAGACTGGGAAGTATATTATACCCAAACAGTAGATACCGAAGACTCCTGATGAAGTATCAATAGAATATAAATCTGGAGAATATCGAAATTAGATTAGAGAAGCGAATTGTAACATCAGCACTTGGAGGTTTTTGGCCTTAAAAAATGCTAAATCAACACACTAGATACAATAGTTGATTCTGTTCTAAGGATGTTACATATACATTCTACAATGGCTGTTAATATCTCTTGATACATTACTATACACAATAGAATAGATACAATTCGATTTCGATGTGAAATTTATGAAAATACTCGATGTTCAATTTTGTTCAAATATAAGTTGAACACCTCTCGTAGTATATGTTTCAGTACATCTTGGACGTATCATAATGATGTAATTTACAAACAACATTTTGTTGTAGATGAGCTCGGTCTAGTTTAATCATTTTAGCTTGCAGTTGTATTTCTGTATATAGTATAATTAAAAAAATATAATCTAATTCTTACCTTGATTGTTTTACTACAAACCATAAGTACCAGCAATTTCGCATAAATTGATTTAGGCCTCGTGAATGGCCAGACACTTTAATAAATAGAACTTTATCATTAATACAGTTGATGCTCACACATTGCTGTTGTAAACCAATACTTTAACAAAGGAATAGAACTTGGCTGAAATACGAGGGGTGTTCGAAAAGAAATGCAATTTACTCTATAACCTTTTATTGACGGAACCAATTACAATGAAACTCACAGAAAACCTTCAATTAACACCCTCCTTTACACATTGCACACGAATTTAATCTTTAAATGCAAGACTAAAGGTATGTTTTGTCATCTGCAAAAGGTACAACACTCATGTACTGTAATATGGCGAACCACATCAGTTTTCTGGAACCGTACCTATGGTCTTCTGCATGCAACTTAAGTCGAGGAACTTAAAATTATCCGCATAGGACTAGTTCTACAGAATAGTCTTGGTGATAAAGTATTCTCGTGCGTTTTTCGTTCTAAAACTTCCTTACGTTAGAACCCTGTGCGAAGAGGCATTTTCATGAGAAATGTGCAAATTGTCAAATCCATTAACAATTTGATGCTATTAGAAATATTTCTGAAGTTTTCTATGAGCACAATATCTATAGAACCTCCTTAGAACATATTTTCCCATTGGTTCTGGTTTTTGAATTACAAGACCTAAGTGGAGGAAGAAAATCAAATAAATCATTTGCGTCAGTGACTGTGTATGTTTTACAATTACGGATTTCTTAGAATTTATAGTAGCACATATATGATAGTTCTGCTTCATTCTTATTTAATGAAAGTCAACGTATGTTCTATCCTTTGTTATACTACGTAAAAACTTCTCTTGAAAGTCCTGGCCGTATAACTTAAATATGTTCTTGGCATTTAAAATAAGATGACATTTTGTGCACCACGTCAAGAGCATGGAATGCAGTGGGTACAAATGTTGTTAACTTCAAGAAAATTCTTCCAAATGAAGTGAACTTGGGATAAACTCGAGCTTGTACGAGCAGCTAACTGTCCAACATTTAATAACGAATATGCTACTTTTATCAATGTTCTGTTTGGTTGTTGATGTTTTCAATTGACCACTTTTGTTGTTGTCTTTCAGATGCTATTGACCTACTTTGAAACATGTAATAAAAGTGTTACAATGCTAAAAGACGCCCTACGATGTCGTGTTATCTCCAAAAGTTCATCATGTATAAATTTATCACTTCAAATTAAGTTTAGACCTTTCTTTGATATCAGGCATAATTTCAGTCAATTTGACAATACGTTTTTAGAACTTTTTTTAGCTTAGTATAAATTAGTAAGTGTTTATAAAACATACATAATGACCAATTTCAACCAAATTTTACTTAAGTGCAGACAATGGTCTAATAAGTACATATGCCAAGTTTGAAGCATGAAACCCCTAACAATACTAAGATATGCATGGAATTGCATTTCTTTTCGAACACCCCTCGTATGAACATATAATATAAATTGTTTTGAAATTCTTCGATTGATACAAACACAATGAAACTTTCGATCACATTTGTAACCCCCATGTGTAACAAAAGTATGTATAGCAGTATAATTATGATGTATACGATACGTATGGTAGGTAGCAACAACAATTTGACGGGTCACTATGTACTACAGTTATACATGTTTCACAACATGACGACGATTGCGAGTGTTTACATTGACGTTCGGTGGGCCGCGCGGCTTCACCTCATTTTCATAAAATATACACACGTTCAGTATGTAATGCAATTTTGATAGTACATGCCTATTTGTCAAGAAATAAATTATCTTAAGATTATTTTTGCGTTTATTCAGCTTATTCAATATCTACTACAGGACGTAAAATGTTATATCTAACGCTGGACAAGAAGTGCTTGTATTATCACAGCATCCATTTTTACAGTGTCTGCCAATATGGCTTAAGTGGCACCGACTTGCTGAGCATATTACCTTTCCTTAGACCTCGATGCCGAGCTTAACCTTTATTTGACAGTCACGACAGCTCTCTGTTGAAATATGGCAGACATATGAGTGTCTCTACCCGTATTTGAACCCGGGTCACCAGATAAGACGGCAAGCGCACTAACCATAGAGCTACGGGGGCACACACATGCCTTAAACATGCTTAAACCACATCCAAGCCGACAATGATTTAATAAGACATAATAAATTATTGTATTTTATTCTAATACTTTCCGAAAAGTGGTGTAAATATAATACCATTCACAAGCAAGTACACCGTATAATCATTGGAAATAACTATGATTTAATTAAACCTCTAGGTTACAGATGGGGATTTGCTATGTTTTGAATAATATGTGAATTCATGTTCTTCAATAATTTGCTGACACCGTTCATCTTGCTTGTTGTATCGAATAGCAGAACTCCTCTAACCAGTACGTGTGGGCGAGATGTTATAAGACTGTTATATAACTCATGTCATAAGCATTCGAACGCAGCAAGACATGCGCGCAGTGTCTGTATATTCAGCATTGCAATCAGAACACTCAATTACAGGCGAAACTGACTCGGTTTAGACAGGTGGAACTGACTCGGTTTAGCTGAACACGGAAACATTTTTAATATGAAATTAATAATATACATTTTTGTCGTACGCTATATATTGATTTATGGTATTGCTACTGAATGGGAATTCATTTCGGAACTACAGGAAGCATGCCCATATACGACATTCTGCGATGTCGATGCCAACGCCACCGTGCCGCCGAACTATGAGATTGATCTACGCCCATGTTGTATGCCTTGTTCGTGTACGCCCGACTGTATGGATAGTCATGATTGTTGCTATGATTCAGACGATAACGCCTCAACGCCCAGACAAGAATGCATGTCGTCTGTTACATCAGCACGTGATCGAGGACCACACGAGCATTACATGTACTATATGGTGCGCAGTTGTCCGAGTGAAGAGAGTGGCTTGGTGGATTGTGGACAGATTGAACCAGACTTTGAACCCGTGTACTCGCCATCACACAAACATATTTTTGTCAATCTACATTGCGCATATTGTAACCATGTCAACGACAGTATTAAGTGGAGACGTGCCTTGAAATGTCGACAACCGTCTAGAGTAGACACTTTAGATGGTGTAGCTTTGGCTGCAATACTTGGTAAAGCAGTGGTTGACAATTTGTGCTTCTCATTTTATATTCCGCCACAAGGATACGATTTAGAATTCCTAGCATGTCGAGATAATGTGGTTCGTCAATGCAATGTGACAGGCAATGCAGTGCAATGGAAGCCATATTGGAATTATTGCCCATTGATTAATGCGACATATACGGCCAATACCCACATGGCGTTTGGTAACATATTCTGCTACATGTGTAACGTTGGCAGTACCGCAAAAGTACCATCTCTATGCCTCAAGGAAATGTACAAATCTACACACGGTGTAGACTTGACATTGGTGTTGGATTACAGCCCCCGTGAGACAGACGATGCCGTGATGACAGGTGACATTTCTAACGGACAGTGTCCCCTAAACCAAGATTTTGTACAATCATTTAATACGGTAAGTACAAGGAATTCAAAAGGTCAATAGAATGCCAACTGGTCAATCTTTCTGAAACACAGTTGAATTTGGCGATTGTTTTATGACATCATGTATTGTTGTCCGAATATAGAACACAAGCCTATCGGGAAAGTTGATAGAGATGTACATGTACTAGTATTTGACTATATACAGCTATCTATTTCACACGTTCAGTGGTATTTTTATATATCCGCTATAGCAGCCTTATCAAAATAACTCTGATAGTACGACGGATACCCATGGCACACATGGGTTCCAATTGATTGTTGCGTAATTATGCCAAATATTCGGAACTGCCGAGTAGACAACGAATTTAAAATGTTCATTCGACCATCTGTCTCAAAATTTGTATCAAAATAATCGATTGACCAAACTGTAAGAAACCCTTTAAAAACATGTAGCTAAAAAAAGTTAAGTAACCAATTTTCGAGGGCTGCTTTCGGCAGTTCACCCGTTCAGCCGTTAAGCCGCTCAGCCACCCTTTGACATTTTAACTTTAACTTTGGTAATTGGGCTACCTAAGAAAACCTGCGTTCGAGTCTCTCTAGTGAGAATATTTCTCTCCTGGTGGGTGTGCAGTCAGGATCGAGGTAGGGCGACCAGGAATATCGAACATGTACATACACAGCCCATACAGGTACTTATTATACCTTGGTCGAGTGGAACATTATGGGTTATTCTTGCTCAGAAAAAATAAGCAGTGGCGCATACGAGGATCGAACTCGGGACCTCTCGATCCTGAAGCGCAAGCCCTACCTCTATGTCACCGCTCCACACTAGAGGCTAATAGTAACCGGTAGTCACATGACCAGTGTAAACATAATTTGACTGTTCTCTGTTATTTTTATTGCAGAGCGAGTGTCGACAGCTCGAATGTCCTTGGGGTCAGTTTCGTCTTGAAGAGAAATGCGACTTTTACAGCCAATATTGGATTGGCAGCGGGGTTTCCGTTCTACTAAAACTCACCCCAATGGATCCGGTGAATAAAATTCCAGCCAGCCTCTTGACCGATATGCCACCGGAAGTACGTTATGACGAAAGAGCTAGATGGCTCAAACGCCGAGCATTTAAACGTTGGAGAATCAAGTCGTTGTACAGTCCGACTAACGATCAGATGTTTGTCAGGCACCTAGTTGTTATAGCGACATACCGGGGCACTTCTATAAATCCTGAACGATTGAAGCAGACGATTGAGGCGTCATTGAAAGAAACGTGGACAATTTCAAATCATTCTGTCACGTTTCGTTTTGAGGCGAGCATAAATCCACGCAAACATTACAACAGGGTTGACCATTTTAAAATCGCAGAGGTCGGTATAAACACAAATGGTGACATAGTCTATACAGTGGACTCTCATAAGATGTACAGTTTATATGAAAGACTGTCCATTGAGTATCTATTGCCCATCTCACAAATCAGTGGTGAAGATTTCATTAATATCATTAATCTAAGCAAGTTATTTTTGTGTCAGCAAATAGTTCTCCGCGAGAATGAGTACGAAGTGAAGGGATCCTCGGAAATACTGTTCACGGTGACCAATAAATCCTTATATGGTAACGAGTTCAGACTTTCAGTCTATGATGAATATCTAGTTTGTCTGGAAGAGTTTCCAGTGGTGAACAAGTCCACTTACCATACTGGTGTTTGGTGGATATATTTATTTATCATTGTTACAAAATGTTGTTGACATGTGTCACTTTATTTGATGAATAAAATTGTACACACGCTGCACAAACAACAACACTTTTTGATTGGACAGCATTTTCTATTCTGTTTTTTTTTTACTAAGTTTCGGACGCGCACAGAATTTGAATCCGAAAAATAGTAACAAATGTCGTGAATATCTGTACATGTATAAATTAGGTACATCGACCTAAAACTTCGTACACACTGGCGCCACGCTTCTACTACGATCTCAAATTGGTCTAACTTGGAAAAGTCGTGATCAATCGGGAGAGGACCTTTGTGAACGTGGAAGAGTCGTGGTGGGAGCGCGTAGATCGGGAATTTCCCCGACCTTACCACGCTTATTTTGAAAATGTTCAAAACAAGCGTAGCGGTGTCGTGGCTAAAACGAATCATTGTAAGAACGTAGTAAGGTCGTATTAAGATCGGCATAATCGTAGAAACGTCGGAAGCATCATGTCGAGATCTGTATGATCGTAATGACATCGTGGTACGATCGGCATTAAATTTAACGGTGTTTCACGTAAAAATCGAGTTATACCACAGTAACTTGCCTTATTTAAAAAAGAAAAGAAAAAAATGGGGAAAAAATTCAATACTGAGAGCCTGTATTAAAATATTTATATTTTATTCGTAGGCCTAGATCTACTGAATTTTTTTTTTCATTTTTTTTTTCTATTCTTTTTTCAGTTGTTTCTAAATTATGCAAGTTCCTGTGGTTATACGAGGGTCATTCAATATATTCGTAGACCATTACAAGCAATAATTTATTACCTACAGTCAATACAAATTTATCTTCAATAATGCAATCCAGTGGCATGTCATCACCCATTCTATAACCATAGTAACGCGTATCACCCCGACCGACGTAATGTACCTTTTTCATTTGTTCAACTTATTATAATTTCTGATTAAGTTAATTTACATTCCCATATTTCTGCCAGATTATAACAAAATATCATCATGACATTTGCTGAAATTATGAAATTAATTGGACTTCGGAGTTTAAATTAACACATGTTTTATCAATGCGAGTCACGTTTTCAATAACGTCAAAATGTCTATGACTTTACACAAGGAAATGCATGTGACTATAAATTGTGCACGGGGCTTGGAAAAACATAGCACATACACAAGAGCGGCTGCATAGAGCGAAAGGCGAACATATGTAGCATGCAGTGGTCTTGTGTTTAAGTGGTAAATTCAAATTTCTGAAGCGCAGCGTGTTATTGAAAACGATACAGGGATTTGCAGATAGGCAAACGTAGTAGGGACGTTTCACGCAACGTCCGTCGAAATATGCGAGGTGTTTTTGTGTTAAAAACCACCATTGTGACTAGCCTTATTGCTTACTTAGACTATATAAGATCTTGTGATAGATATATTTAATCATATACAATTTAAATAGTTATGTTTATTTCTATATTAATGACATAATTTTATTTTGGTCTTACCATTTAAGAATCAAAGCACTGAAAGTACTGTGTGGCGTACTGATGCCATTAAATCCAATATCGAATCCAGGTTGTATCATATTTTATGTCACAGTTCTGATAAGCCCACCCTTACTCAAACATTTGTGCTGCTAAAGACACCAGGAGAACCAGCAGTTACCTGGAACTTACTTAAGTAACTATGCTGTGCATCAATGAAGGGATATTTACAAATACCATTTTTAACGACTTGGAGAATTCGACCAGTGTCAAGATAAGTGATTGTTTATTCTCCGTATGACCACGCATGTTAATTAAATGTATATGACACTCTATATTAACGTATGTAAAAGGGGTAAACATGGTGTCGCTCACACATATCGATCGGCCGATTAATGCTTTAAAAACAAGTATTACATTTTATAAAACCTTAAATAATTGCTTTTAAAACAAGCTTTAATGAACAAAATCGATCGAATATTAAATTAATAATTGATGATTTTCGACTGTTCATTGAATTTTTATTTGGTATAAAACGGGATATTTTAAACTTACTTTTACGCGGAACGGATTCTTACTCGTCGCCGTGGATTTAATAATTAGGGTATCGTGTTGATTGTTGTCTAAAAGAGAGACATATATCTCTGCTTCATTACAAGCTTTAAATATTCAAAATCGGATAATAGATACGAAATTATGAGGTCTTATATAAAGCAGGGTAGAAATTGACTAGTGCGTTTAACGCTTACCGCGGTAACATTGTTAATCGGCCGATCGATATGTACGTAGAACTATTTCAGTTCCCCCCACCAGCTACATATAGCATCAATGTTTGTATACAACATAATTAGGTCATCGTCTGCAATATGCAGCGGCGGGGTGATTTACATACGTTACAGTATACGATTGAAAACCGTGGGAACTATTTTAGACTCCCGCCACCAGTGAGAACATTCTTTGGTAGTAAAAATATAGTCCGTTGCGGAATGATTTGCTATAAATATCCTCTAAAAATAAAAGTCTGATATAATTGTTGGTCTTAATATAAGTAAATGTTGGTAATGTAAACAAATCAGTTCCAATGATACGTATAACCTGTGTTGCATGCTTGTAATATTGTTCAAATCATAGAACTATTTATTTGCCGAGGCCTAATGCGTTAAATTGGTCGTAAGCTGAAAAGTGGTGATATCATTGTGTGGCGTTACGCCACACAAAAACCAAAACGTCAATAACGTCGCTGACGTCAGAATATAAATAGCGGTGTGTGGTGGTACCAGTAAGGTGATATTTTTATTTTAGCCATATTTTCTTTGAAACTGTTCTTTGTTTCACGCAATATTTTCTGCACTCGTGTCAGGAAGGCTGTAGTTTCACGTGATGTAGTTTTTGTGTGACGTACGCCACACCACTTTTCAGCTTACGACCAATTTAACGCCTTAAGACCTCCGCCAATAAATAGTTCTATGATTTGAACTATATTACAAGCATGCTACACAGGTTACACTTATCATTGAACCCTATTTGTTTACATTACCAACATTTATTTATATTAAAACCAACAATTATATCAGACTTTTAAGTTTAGAGGATATTTATAGCAAATCATTCCGCATGGACTATATTCCTACTACCAAAGGCCTGTTAACCGTCAAGGCAGAGAAAGTAATCTCACTGTTTTAATTAAAATCACTCCGCCGCTGAACATTGTAGACGATGTTGTACATACAAACATTGATGCTATAAATAGAAACAGCATGTTTTCACTGGTGGCGGGAAGCTGAAATAGTTCTACGTAAAGTAGTTCCAAAGCGTTTGCTTGTAAAAACCGCCAATGACTAAAACTATCTTTAAAATGCATTAAGTGTATTTCTTCTTTATGAAAGGAGATTATGTTCACTAATTAAAAAGATTAATTGTTTAATGGAATATCGTGTTAACATAAACGTTTTAAACCAATTAAACGTTAAATTATTTCACATATGTCTAGCTATATTTATTTACAACTAATTTAAATCGAAATACCTAAAACAAAATGTAATATGGTGACTTTATCACTCAAAATGCTACGACGATTGGAAGTTTTATACGGCGGTCAACCCTGAAACATCTGACTTCCTGGCGAAACGTCTCTGGCAGGAAGTCAGTTAGTTATAAGGGGAAGTATTCTAAAGCGTTCAATCCTGAAATATCAATTTAAGGTTTCTTACCAAAGTCGGTTAGTTATAAAATGAAGTTTTCTACTGCAGTCAACCCTGTAATATCTATTTAAGGCCTCTATCGACAGGGATCGGTTAGTTATAATTCGAAGTTTTCTACAGCGGTCAACTCTGAAATATCTATTTTAGGTTTCGGGTAGTTATAAATTGAAGTTTTCTACTGCGGTCAACCCTGTAATATCTATTTAATGTCTCTGGCAGTAAGTCAGTTAGTTATAAGTGGTAGTTTTCTACTGCAGTCAACCCTGAAATATCTATTTAAGGCCTCCGACAGGGGTCGGTTGGTTATAATTGAAAGTTTTCTGTAGCGGTCAACCCTGAAACATCTATTTAAGGTCTATGACAGGGGGTGTTTAGTTATAATTAGAAGTTTTCTACTGCGGCCAACCCTGTAATATCTATTTAATGTCTCTGACAGGGGTTGGTTAGTTATAAGTGGTAGTTTTCTACTGCGGTCAACCCTGCAACATCTATTTAAGGTCTCTGACAGGGGTCGGTTAGTTATAAGTGGTAGTTTTCTACTGCGGTAAACCCTGAAATATCTATTTCAGGTTTCTGACAGGGGTCGGTTAGATTTTAGTGGAAGTTTTCTTTATTGGTCAACCCTGAAAGATCTATTAAAGGTCTCTGACAAAGGTCAGTTTGTTTTAAGTGGCAGTTTTCTACTGCAGTCAACCCTGAAATATCTATTTAAAGTCTCTAACAAGGGTCGGTTAGTTTTGAGTGGAAGTTTTCTACAGCTGCAGGGGTCGGTTAATTAGTAATAAATGGAAGTTTTCTACAGCGGTCAAATCTGAAATATCTATTGAAGGTCTTTGACAGGGGTAAGTTGTTTTTGAGCATGCTTGCGGTGAATGAGACTTAGTCGCCACTTTTAGTGTATGTGTGTGCGTAAGTGAGAGCATGCGTAAGTGCGTGCGTCCGATTTTGTCCAGACAATAATTTTGTTATGCTTTAACCAATCTTGATCATATAAGGCTTGAATGTTCACCTCCATGAGGATGAGTGTCATGTACAACTATCGGGTTCCTATCTCAAAGGTCAAGGTCACAGTTGGTGGTCAAAGATCGAATTAAAACTTGTCCGGACTGTTACTTTGTTATGCATTGACCAATCTTTCTTATATTTGGCATGCATGTTAATCTCTATGAGTTCGAGTGTTATACACAACACCCAGGTTCACATCTCAGAGGTCAAGGTCACAGTTTCAGGTCAAATGTCAAATTGAATCTTGTCCGACCGTGACTTTGTCATGCACTGACCAATCTTTCTTATATTTGGCATAAATGTTTATCTCCATGTGGCGGAGTATATTGCCCAACACCAAGGTTCCAATCTGCAAGGCAAGGTCACAGTTGGATGTCAAAGGTCAAACTGAAGTTTGTCCGGACCAGAACTTTGTCATGCTTTGACCAATCTTTCTTATTTTTGGCATAAATATTTACCTCCATGAGGCGGAATGTCATGCCTAACCACCAGGTTCCTATCTCAAATATGAAAATTTAGTAATGCTGTATTGACTGATTATTCCATGATCCCTTATTTTATTAATGTTGTAAATTCACTGTAAACTATTTAAACTATCGGATATCCATTGAACTGTATGTATTAATATGTATTTATCTGTTGATAATTTGATGTTTGTCCAGGGGCCATATTGGCCCATTTCAAACTATGTAATATGTTGTATCAATACTGAATAAAAGTCTTCTTCTTCTTATCTCAAAGGTCGATGTCACAGATGGAGGTCAAAGGTCAAATTGCAGCTTGTCCGGAACATAACTTTGTCATGATTGACCAATCATTCTTATATTTGGCATGACTGTTATCCTCAATGAGGCAGGGTATCATGCCCAACCCCCGGTAAAGGTCACAGTTGGAGATCAAAGGTCAAGTTAAAATGTGTCAAACTACATGTATTCCTTTGTCATGCATTGACTAATCTTAAAATTGGCACGATGTTAACATCTATCAATTTGAGTGTCATGAGCAACCCAAAGTTTCTCTTTCAAAGGTCAAGGTCAGTGTTGGAGGTCAACGGTCAAATTAAAGTTTGTACGGATCATTTCTTATTTATACATGGTGGGATAAGAATAACCTGGCACATTTAAGTTGGTGATTGTTTCAACGTGCGGGCTGATGCTCGACATAATATGCCCAAGGGCATGAATTTCTCATTGTTTATCTAGCCTGCTTCCAGTATTTCAAGATGGCTGACAGTACACAGCAACAAAACCAGTTATGTAATTATGAGGAAGAATGTTGCCACTCAAAGGGTCAGGAAAACAATAGTCCTGTACTGCTTGTATGTTTGTACTGTTTTAATTCCCACTGTATTCAGTTATACGGCGACTTCCCAGTGACTACATGTAATTATCTTGACAGCGGGTGAACTCTCGTTAAAAGTCGTTAAAATGGTCATTGTAAATACCCTTTGCTTGACGCTCAGCATAGTAAGTTCCATGTAACTGCTGGTTCGCTTTGGTGTCTTGGGCAGCACAAACGTTTGAATGAGACTGGGTTTATCAGAACTCGAGCATAAAATGTTGATGCAACCTTTATTCGATATTGGTTTTAATGGCATCAGTACGCCACACACGAGTACTTTCAGTGCTTTGATTTTTCTGTATTATCGGATATAAAAATGATAAACACAGTCTACACATTTATTGAATGACCCTCGTAATATTGGTGTATAGGACAGTCATTTTCCTTGACACCAATCGGACATAGATCAAAGCAAATCATCATGGGGAAAGCATTAGTTTTTGCCAACGTAGTAAAGTATTAAAATCGTTGCGACATCGTAGAAGAAACGGTTTATGCATTATGATCGGCATAAATCGCGGTGAAAACGCGGCGTAAGCGTAGACGCATATGGCAAGCCAATTGTCCAATAATTGCGTGAACCCATGTTCACGGTCGTAAAAGTAGGTTTTACGGTCGATAAACTAGGTTTTACGAATGTAAAACCAAGTTTTACGAATGTTAACCTATATTTTCGAGCGAAAACATAGGATAACAGTCGTAAACCATAGTTCACGCTCGTGAACATGGGTTTACGTTCGATAAACTAGGTTTATCAATTGAACTATGAATTTCGGCCGTTATCCTATATTTACGGCCGTTATCCTATGTTTACGCTCGTGAACCCTAAATTACGTTAACCCATGTTCACGTTCGAAAAACTAGGTTTTTCAATAGAAAACATACCAGAACAGAACAGAACAAACAGTTTATTTTGCTTAAGCATATGAAAGCTCATCACTATAACAAAATAACATATATACATACATTTTTAAATGGAAAGTTAACAATATTAGAAGTGAGAATGTCTAAACCAAATTTTTTTTAATTTCATGATCGTGACTAATTTTTATCAAAATATTGAATTTTGCCAGGATTATGGACAGTTGGAATGCTGATGTTACTACAGTCTATAATTACAGGAATTACTAAATGCCAATGCTAACATGAGGTATTATTTTATCAAAATAGGAGATTAATTATTAATATCATATACACCTAAAACAACTATACATACACATTCATATACATTCATACACACAGACTGTACACACATATACATGTATAAATACATTCATACACAAATACATCTAATATCTATAAACTACCATCCCTAACCTTAAAAGCTTTTAAACAGAATAAGGCTAACTTTGTAAGAATTGTTATCTTTGACTCGTTAAGTAATTGAATAAATTTGTACATACTGGGACGCATTCTGTAATATTTTGGAATGTATATATTTCTAAGTTGACTATACAATGGACAAATCAAAATGAAATGGTACTATACTTTATATAACATTCTTATTGTATAAAATACATTTGCGGTCCTGTCTCGGTGTCTGTCTGTGTCGACCAGTCTCAATACACAATTTATGTGACGATAATCGGATTTTAGCTATGATATTTCGAAATTTACTATTTTCTAATACACTAAAATATTCAGATTTATGAAAGGACGTTTTAATTTCCCTATACAGTACAATCGAAGTACACGTGTCAACTCCCTGTTGCCATTCTGATATATACATGTCGAGTAATCTTTGTTTGAACAGTTGAATGAATATGTTTACATTTACGAATTCTGGGAATAACCAACCATCTGCGAATCCTGTCTGCTGTAATAAATTACGCACTTTAAAAAACCACGACGAAGTGTCTGTATTACTAATTACGCGTTGTAGTTCAGCCAGGGTTATGGTTTTTAGTATACAATTGTCAGATTTCTTAGTAAAAATATTGATAAAATATTTAACAATACGCGGATATATAATGGGAAGCGACCAACTTCTGAATATAGTGCGAACGAGTTTGTAGAAGGTTTCAAATTTAATAACCATTTTATAAATTTACGATGAATCCGTTCAATATTCTCAGATTTCGAAAAACCCCAAATTTCGCATCCGTAATTTAAAATAGATGCAACATAAGAATCAAACAAATCAAACATTACATTACAAGGAACTTCCATTATATTTCGTAATTCTAAACAAACAACCCATCATGCACGTAGGGCTTTACCTACAAGTGTTTTTGTAGCATGCATAAAAGAACCACCACTTGATAATACAACACCCAAATAGTTAAAACTGTTCACAATATCTATGTTATTACCATTAAACACCCATTCGTAATTTCTATTTACCCGACCCCCTTTTTGAAAAATAAGGATTTTAGTTTTGTTTACATTGACAGTCAGTTTCCATTTAGTACAATAGGTATAAAGTTCGTTAAGTGAATCTTGTAAACCTTCCTCAGTTTCTGATAGTAATACAGCATCATCTGCAAACAGTAATATGTAAATATTTAATTGGTCAATTGTTATACACGACCCTGCATTGTTTTGTAATTGCATTTCGATATCATTTAAAAATAATGAAAACAAGATAGGTGATGTTATCTCCCCTTGAAATAGTCCTAGCTTAGATCGAAAAAAGTCAGACAAAGTATTCATATGTTTCACGCACAACTTCACTTCATCATACATAGACCTTATAACAGCAAATAATTTACCGTCAACTCCTATTTTCATAAGTTTAAACCATAGACTAAGTCTATCGGTCATGTCATATGCTTTTTGAAAGTCAATAAAACAACAAAATAATACGATGTTTTGATTGGCTAGGCTCGTAAATCATAGGTACCGGTCGAAAATCATAGATATAATTCGATAAACCCGGTTTAACGCTCGTAAACATGGGTTCACGTCCGCAAACTATGGTTCACGGTCGTTATCTTATGTTTACGAGCGTGAACCTATGTTTACGAACTACAACCCATGTTTTCGACCGTAAACATAGATTTACAAACGTGAACCTATGTTTACGACCGTGAACTATGGTTTACGACGTTATCCTATGTTTTCGATCGAAAAAACAGCTTAACTTGCATTTACGTTCGCAAAGCCTAGTGTATCGATCGTTAATCCTAGTTTTTCGACCGTAAACCATGGTTCACGTAATAATTGGACAAAATAAATACATGCCAGGCCCGTGAACTATGGTCCGTAAACCCATGTTCACGCCCGAAATTCATAGTTTATTTGAAAATCTTAGTTTTACGTTTGATAAACTAGGTTTCTCGATTTAACTACTGATTTCGGTCGTTATCCTATGTTTACGACCATTAACCTATGTTTACGCTGGTAAACCCTGGTTCACGCTCGTAAACCACAGTTTACGAATTACAACCCATGTTTTCGACCGTAAACATAGGTTTACGAACGTGAACCTATGTTTACGAGCGTGAACTATAGTTTACGACGTTATCCTATGTTTTCGCTCAAAAAAATAGGTTAACATTCGTAAAACCTGGTTTTACGTTCGTAAAACCTAGTTTATCGACCGTAAAACCTAGTTTATCGACCGTGAACATGGGTTTACACAATTATTGGACATTTGGCTTGCCATAGACGCATCGTATGGGAAACACTGTGTTCGTAGAGAAATCGTAGTGCAAGCGTCGATCAGACGTTCCGGCGTAGAGTTTTATAATTTGTTTTGGTTTTGGCCCCGATATTTTCCCGATTTATACTTTTGGTCAGGCCGGGTCAGGATCGGCATGATCGTAGTAAGAGCGTCGCTGTCTAAATGCTGAAATACCCAGTTTTTTTACAAAATATCTGAATGACTTAGCTTAAGCTATCAAAAGGCTAACTGGGCCAGTTTCAGCAACATCAAATCTGAAATCTTTATGCCCGCCCTGATGGTTGGGGTATGAAAAGCGGAATTACCTAGTTTCAGTTAAATAACAAATTTATATACCCACCCTAAGGTGGGTTCATTAAGGGCGTTCACCTCTCGTAGTATACCTACTATAGTGTGGTACAAATGTAGTCAGCCATACACCTAGACTGTTGCTGAACCTTCGTGCAAACGGATGTGTTCTGGAAACAGCTGTGAAACAGCAGCACTTTCATCCATGGAAAGCATGGCTTATGTGTTTGGCTCGATCTTGGCATCTTATTACAATGTACTTGTGAAAACCATTTTCTGTTAGTTTTCCTATTGCTTGAGTCTTAGCGAGCGGGAAAAGCCATGTACATCACCGTTTGAATTGAATTACTTTGGTAAACCGATATTTTTGCTGTAATAAATTGCAGTTCGATTTTAATATCAACAAAGTTAATTACCTTTCCCATGCCAATTGCAATGTAAAACATGGAACGTACCATTTTTAATGCACGTTCAATGTTAAGGAAGCCATTATCATTCAGCATCTATGATTTCGTTACGCGCTATGATTAAACAGCTGCTTACTGGATAAAACTCATGATTTATCATTCAATAACCAAACCATTCAATCGTTTATAAAATTTATGATTACTCGTAAAGGAATGCAGTGTATACGAGGGGTGATCCAGGCTTGCATGGACTCAGTTTGCTGAAAGAAATATTTTAGGTCTGATCTGTGTAATGCTGAAACCTCAATGCAGATCAAACAGGCCCCGTGTTCACAAATAATTGGTTATCAGGATCAGGCTCAAGCTCCATTCTGTTCTAGCTATTTCTTCCAAATAATTTGCACAGTTATGAAATTATATGTTCCTTAGCAATAACAGAATATCAAAACAGTTTTTAGATAACAGATTACGACCCTTTAAAACTTTTACTTTCCTATAAAAAGAGATTAATAGTACTTGAGACCGAAACTGATCTCAGACATTCAGGATCAAGCTCGAAAACACAGCTTCAATTTTTATTTTTTTATTTTAAGCACAATTTTTCTATTACCTGTACTATGCAATTAAACTTATTTATTTGTCTTTAAAATTTAAGAAGTTGCCAGTATTGTTTCCTCTGCTTAAAATAAATATATAATCTTTCTATCAACATATTTTCTGTATTTGAGATAAAATAAAATGGAGCTTGAGTCTGATCCTTATAACCACGCATGTTAATTAAAAATTAACATGCGTGTTATAACCGATTCTTTGTGAACACGGGACCAGTAGACCAGGATGCATTCTGATCACATCGGCCTTTATGCATTGCAATTTACCGGAGACCAACGGAAATGACCGACCTTTCACGATTGGGTCAGGTTGGTTTGACCGACAATGAGGATAGACGTAGAAAAGCCTTCTTACAGATGCTGTATTTATCTTATCGTATCAGAAGGATATTATTGCGTGTACTTGTGTTAGTAGATATCATTTTCAAAGGTTTCACATTTCTATAACTTTTAATGTAACGGTTTTTGAATTATAGTACACGTTCAAGTAATTCTGGACCATCCATCGTACGTGCAAAACAATAAAAAATAATTAATTACAGTTTAATTACATGTAATATACGAATACACAAGTTTATATTAGCAGATGGTACCGCAAAATATTCATAACAAAATGCGCCTGAAATTGTGCGCAGAATCAATGATCTGTCAGAACGAAATTCATGGATTTACGCTGAAAGGGTTATGATTAAAATTTAAAATATGATAAATTACCTTTATGGCGATTTTGCAAATAGCATAAGTCAATCTTCTTTCCTTCATTTAAGGAGCATGTTTTGGACCTTTTACGTAAGGAAGTATGAAACATGATTCCTCTAACATGTGTTATTTCTAACCATATATACAATTCCACGTACTCGTATCTTATCTGCTACCTGTGGTTGTATATTAATTGATATCAGAACTTTTTTCATTTCATAAATCTAAACAACACGGAAAACAGTTACAACCACCTGTGTATAATTTTCTGTCAATCATCCATTGGCAAGGTATCGTCCTCATTCATTCTACAACCATTCCAAGAAACAACCTTATGACACTAGAAAATGCCCACCTGCCCCCTAACACACTTCTAGACTCATAGCAACGCCACTTGACAAACAGAAAATTTAATAGCGGTCGAAGGGACTTAGGTACGGTGAATATGGGTGCTGCAGAAGGGGTCCAACTTCTCGGTTTTCAATACGCCTGAATTCCTTGAACATACCTTCATCGCAAATCACCAAGGTATGCACGAGACATGCATGGCAGACGAAATTAGACTCGCAGAGGTTCTATATCATACATGTACATGTAAACGAAGGCTATGCGAACATGCTGGTTACTCCTCCCACGGGCTCATACTTTATTCACACTTGTGACTAATGAGGAAAATATGCTTCAACTTCCAAGAAGTTACCATTTTGTTTCGCAATCAAAATTGAAAATTGTACCACTTTGTACATGGGTACATATAAAGTATCGAACACATTTGTATCTGAACCTTCCAATTGTCTCCATCTGTCCTTCCGTCCGTTACCTAATCTGTACAAAATCGATGTGCAGCCCTTGGCCAATTTCCATAAAATGTGTACCGAATGTGTCAATCAGTTGACATGCTCAACCCACGTTCCAACTGTGTTGGCTCAATATCATCATACCAGCAGTTCAAAGTCCAATGCTTGGTCCTTTGATCCGATGTGACCTCCTATGTATTGGACACAATGACGTATTTTCAGGAAACTTGTGTTACAAACCAATTGTGCTACAGTGACAACATGCTCAATGTCACAATTCAAAGGTCTAAACCTTTGCTTTCATGTTCACTTCTTATCATTTGAACCCCTGGACCGATTTCAATGTTTTTTTTACAAAAATGCGTAACTCAGGGGACGACATTGTAACCAACGTTCAAACTATGCTGGCTCTAGGTCACAGTTTAATCCTTTGCTTTTGTGTCAGTTCCACATTTGAGCCCCTTGACCGTCCATATGGAACTTAGACCAAATGTGTAACTCAAGATCATGTACAGAACCAACGTTCCAAAAGAGCTCGTTCAAATACAGCCCATAATTGCCCACTATGCTCCCACACACGACCATAAAAGCCTACACTTGCATTAATGGGGATACAGACAAAATATAATCCCCACTGCTCAAATTTGTCTATGTTGACAAAATTTCAAATGTTGATTTTACAAGATGGACGAAATCCCCATCCATTTTTGGCAACGTGGACAAAATCCCCATCATAATTTTTTCAAGACGGACGAAATCTAGTGGGAGTTTTGTCCAACACTTGCATTAATGGGGATACGGAGGCAAACGAAATCCAGGGAAGACTTGTCCTACACTTGTATTAATGTGATGGGGATACAACTGACATTTAGACAATCCTTGTTACTAACAACAGAATACAGGTAAGACAAACTTCAGCGTTTTCAGGAGAAATTAATTTATTTTCAACTTGTGTATTTTTTGTAGTTTATTTTAAGCAGCACCATGTACTGAAGTTATGCTAACCAGCATAATAAACATCATAATAAACATCATCATTAACATGTCATACATCATCATATATACACCATATATACAGGGTGTTAAAAAAGTTCCCGTCTCAATGTTTAAGTTTCAACAGTTTATTTTTCTGACGTCACAAGAATGTAAAATTCCAAAGGGTTCTACCATTGTTCTACTCTGTCAGGCATTAAATGAAGCTATAAGGGTAAGAAATTAATGCTGTACACTGCCTATTTATAGCTTAGGTGAAATTAGTATGAATTTAAATGTTGAGAACAAACTTTTTTAACACCCTGTACATCAAAACACCAACAACAACATTGATCTGTTCTCCAGAAAAAATATATTTTGAAATATTCTAGAAACATTTTAAAGCTGAAAATGTCAAATCATTCCTACATAAATGATGTACGGAGACTATGAATGATACACATAGAGTTTGTATAAGAAATGTATAAATGGAAAGTGGCATATTTTTACTGGAGTACAAATCATACATATATTCAGAAAACATCACAAAAATTTCATATATATAGTTAGATTAATAATAAAATGTCAATAAATTATAAGAAAATATGCTGAGAATAATGAAACAATATGATTTTTAAAGGGCAGTAACTCATGACTCACCATTTATAATAGTTGATACAATGAATATGGAGAAACGTCAATTCAGATTAAATTTATACAACATAATAATCAAATATTTAAGAACATGTCAAGTTCATAGAAATGCGTTGCCCTTTTACTGACATGAGTGATAATGAGAAATATGCATGTATTGCCATTATCTGAATATTTACCATTAACAAACTAACATGAGCAACTATTTTAATATACAGTACAACTTCTGTAGAGCAACACCCTTTGGGAACTGCTAATATTGGATGTTGTGTAGAGGTTGTTGCTCAACAGACGGCCCCTTATGAGAGGATGTAATGTACATGTACCCCATGCGGCAGTATGAATCATGTTGTAAGCTTGGGTATGAGTTTTCATGATTGGTATTAGTTTCAGGATTAGTATGAGTTTCGGGATTGGTATGAGTTTCAGGATTGGTATGAGTTGTATGAGTTTAGGATTGGTATGAGTTTCAGGATTAGTATGAGTTTCGGGATTGGTATGAGTTTCAGGATTGGTATGAGTTGTATGAGTTTCAGGTTTGGTATGAGTTTCAGAATTGATATGAGTTTCAGGATTGGTATGAGTTTCAGGATTGGTATGAGTTTCAGGATTGGTATAAGTTTCATGATTGGTATGAGTTTCATGATTGGTATGAGTTTTCATGATAATAGATTGGTATGAGTTTCAGGATTGGTATGAGTTTCAGGATTGGTACGAGTTTTCATGATTGGTATGATATTCAGGATTGGTATGAGTTTCAGGATTGGTATGAGTTTCAGGATTGGTATGAGTTTTCATGATTGGTATGATATTCAGGATTGGTATGGGTTTCAGGATTGGTATGCGTTTCAGGATTGGTACGAGTTTCAGGATTGGTATGAGTTTTCAGGATGTTATGGGGTAATATAACATTGAGGTAACACTGCAAGACACATGGTGTATACCCGCTATACTCAATATACAACATAAATAATAGTATGAACAAGTTATTGGACTCCAAATCTTGGTTACCTAAGCAACAAATCTCAACGAAGGAGATAGCTATGCCATAACTAAATCAATTGAAAAAGAAAACCCCTAGTATGTAAATTGTAAACTAAAGGAAAAGATCAGTTGGCTAAAAATATTGACTGGGGGCATAAATGCAAGTCCAAGGTGTAAGTACCATACAGCCCTGCTGCCCTATGTAAGCAAGCTTTTTTCATACTCCATGCTACATACCAAAGCTGACAATCACACTGACTTGACTATAGATGTACAATATGCCCTCCAAAGTGGACGGGGGCTTAACATTTTAATATTGGAATGTTGGATGTTGATAATAGTAGTAAATCAGAGGAACTAATTGTCTTTAGCTAACAAACATGGTAATAGTCAGCTGGAAATAGCATAAATTATCTCATTATTTTTGTCATGAAAGTTGGATATAGAAAATAAGCTGACCAAGATTATGAATAACATGTAACATTATACTGTGAACCTAAGCAGAAGAGCACCATCGATCCTGAGGAGCTTGGTTGTGAGAAGGTATGAATGTCTTGTTAACATACGCAAGAAGAATTTAAAATAATCCTCTGACACTCTTATATAATTGTCAGTAATACATATTTTTGTTCAAACAAAACTTTACAAAATAATATGACTACTGATAAAAATACCAGAATAAGTAAGGATTTACTGTATTTTAGAACAATTTTTATGTTTGGTCATAATTAGTTTATACTAATTTATTATAGGTTGATTATTATAGTGAAACAAGTTCTACTCATCATACTAATCACATTCGACACCTCATGTCTGATAGTATACATTGTCACGAGACACTGACAGCAAAGAAGCCATTTTCATATGAATACAGTTTATAAACATCTAGCGAGCTAATCAAATGGAAGAAAGCAGTAACTATAACACAGAGTGTACGGTGAAATCTATATAACATCAAAAATGAACAAAAATATGTTATATTTATCTCACTGAGAATTCAACACATAAATTATATTACAATTTGTAGAAAACAAACAAATATTATTGCACAAGCATAATGGAAAGCAAGTGGAGTATATACAAATAGGGCCGGGACATGGTGTACCATAATCACCCAGATATGGCCGGGACATGGTGTACCATTATCATGATTGTTTTACAAAATGTATCTAGTAGGAAATAACTAGGAACGGGATGAGTATCCGCTTAACCCAAGCTGATTCAGTCATCAATCAAACACAGGGACAATATTGGACAAACTGATGGACACAGGGACAATATTTTACAAACTGATGGACACAGGGACAATATTGGACAAACTGATGGATACAAGGACCATATTGGACAAACTGATGGATACAGGGACAATATTGGACAAACTGATGGACACAAGGACAATATTGGACAAACTGATGGACACAAGGACAATATTGGACAAACTGATGGACACACGGACAATATTGGACAAACTGATAGATACAGGGACAATATTGGACAAACTAATGGACACAAGGACAGTATTGGACAAACTGATGGACACAGGGACAGTTTTGGACAAACTGATGGACACAGGGACAATATTGGACAAACTGATGGACACAGGGACAGTATTGGACAAACTGGTGGACACAGGGACAGTATTGGACAAACTGATGGACACAGGGACAATATTTGACAAACTGATGGACACAGGGACAGTATTGGACAAACTGACGGACACAGGGACAATATTGGACAAACTGATGGACACAGGGACAATATTGGACAAACTGATGCTTCTGTTTGTGAGCAATAATTGTAACTTATCTTATTTAATCTTTGCTAAAAATCTTTGTATTTCTTAACAAGTGTTCTACTAAGCAATAATGCCCAATCCAGAAAATTTGACCCAAGTCTGTTTTGTGTGTCATAAGCACTGTTCCAAACATTGTTCTATTGTTAAAATTGAGGTTATAAAATTTCAAATGACTATCTTTGAAAATTCTTTGATTTTTTTATCAAATAACTTTTATTTTGTGCAGAAACGATTGTTCTTTCTAATGCACCAATCCAGATTTTCAGATTATTCTGGAATGGCAGGACCCCTGTTATAAATTGACAGCATACACGTTCTCCTTATGACCATACTCAAGTACTCTACCACAACACTAGAGCTGGCACAAAACACTTAGTGCTTACATGTAGAGCTTTACTTGCATAATGAATGAAATATACATACTCGTACATGTATACAAAATACATGCATGTACTATGGTTCACATGTTTGCTGCTGATAAAGAAGCTATGAGCAGCCATGTTTATAATGGGTATGGACGGTTATTCTAACATTGGTCCGTTGGTCAGGATACAGCTTTCGCTAAAAAATTCCATCCCTAGTTATTGCAATGTGAACATAATAAATAATAATCACAACAAGAGGGCCCAAAGGGCCCTAGGTCGCTCACCTGTCGAACTTGACCTAGATTTTGTTGAGGTGGTCATTGTGACCAAGTTTTGTACAGATTAGGCCAATATTGTGATGTCTAGTGACTACACAAAGTTTTTATATGATTGACCTAATGACCTACTTTTTGACCCCAGATGACCCAATGTCGAACTTGACCTACATTTTGTTGTGTTGATCATTGTGACCAAGTTTCGTAAAGATTATGCTAAAACTGTGACCTCTAGTGACTACACAAGGTTTTTCTATGATTTCACCTTGTGACATAGTTTTTGACCCCGGATGACCCAATATCGAACTTGACCTAGATTTTGTTGAGATGATCATTGTGACCAAGTTTCATAAAGATTAATTCAAAATTTGACCACTAGTGACTACACAAGGTTTTTCTATGATTTGACCTTGTGACCTAGTTTTTGACCCCGGATGACCCAATATCGAACTTGACCTAGATTTTGTTAGGATGATCATTGTGACCAAGTTTCATAAGGATTAGGCTAAAATTGTGACCTCTAGTGTCTACACAAGCCAATTGTTGACGGACGGACGACGGACGGACGACGGACGAAGAGTGATCACAAAAGCTCACTCTGTCACTTTGTGACAGGTGAGCTAAAAATAATATGAACTTGACCAGTAATTGAATGTGCATGTCCTATACATGCAATGCATATGTCCTATACATGCACTGTGCATGTCCTATACATGCAATATACATAAAATAATTTGGTAAGTGATCATGCTTAAAATGGGGACACAAGTCAGAAGTATAAAAAAATTACAAAACGTTTTATATTCATTATTGACATTAGCATATCAACATGACAATATGCACAACTAGGCTTGGTACTAAGCATGCAAGTGGCATCAGACCAGTGATTAAGGAGATGAAGTGAGGACAAACTTTGTGACATCCAACCGTACAGATGTCAAGCACAAAATCAGTATGTCCCCCCACCCCAACTACATGTAGGAGACATAAAAATAAGAAGGCATTGCTGACACTAGATTGTCCACCTGAGAAGCTTTAAACACTAACCAGGCATTGTAAGGATTTAGTCCCATCATATGTCTATAGACGTAACATGACTCAGTCTCTGGTGTTAATTGAACATAGCAATTATGAAGTTAATAGTGTATTCTGAATTATTTTGAAGGTTTTGTAAACACGATAAATAATGGAATGTACTATACCGATCAAACCTATTGGACATAAATATATGCTAAGCTTATCATGCTCATCATCTGTTTGCTCCGTTAAACTTCTTATCTTACTGGGGACCCTAGGATCTATTTTCTAAGGCGTGGTGGTATCTGATTAACCGTCAGATTGTGCCAAATCACGGACAATATGCGTCTTTATCATTCTGCTTGATATATCCGATAGAGCTTCCGGATTCATGACAGAAAGACCTAAGTGGTTACCATGTAAAAGCATGAAACTATTTTTCAATATACACAAAGAAGGAAATTCAGGATTCAGAAACTTAAAATAGGACAAATGACTGAAAAATACCACACCTGAATTATGTAGTCTTCAGGAATATAGCTTGTAATGTTCTAATCTGAGAATTATAGAGCAATCATGTCTCAGTACTGATCAAGACAATACTTAATATCAGTACACCTATGCTCTACATCAACATCATTTTAAACAAGTTAGTTCAAATGGGGTTGAGTCTGGAGAAAAGTAATCAAATACATTTTTTACACAATAGAAGTTTTGCAAGGCCGACAACTGCTATAGATAACATTACTGTTATACTGTAAAATCACATATTTACGTGGGTATTAAATTTGTGGATTTTGATGAAAATGCATTTTCGTGGATATCAAAACATAAGAAGATAAACCCATGTTCGATATTTAAGAGGTTGATTAATCTTGGGGATTAGATTTCATGGTCGAGTGCAACGAAATAAACGAAAATTCAACTCCCTCGAAAAATACTGATTTTACAGTATTAAATGAAAGATACATGTGGATTATAATACAGCCATAAGTATGTAGATACCAGCATATGTAAGACTATGGTAACAATTACTCACTACTGGCCTGTAATGTAAACAATGCGGTGAAATGTCGCATCTAACTGAGTAATAACGATGATAACTTCATTCTTTGAGGATGACAGTAGTGGCCATCACACAACAATAACCAGAGAAATTGTGCCCATTATAAAACATGTCTTGGAACTTAAGAACACAAGTAAAATTGAATGACAATTGGTCAAGAAATGCCACTTTTAAAATGTCAAAATTAACACTATCAAAGGGCAATAACTCTTTTATCAATTAACAAAAGTTGCAAATAATTAAACTTCATGGATTCATGACCATAAGAAATTAAATCAATCAAATGTGTAAAATAGTACCATTAGGTATGAAAAAATCAAACAGTCCTTAATTGGAAATAAATTGATGAAACTCGCTGAAAATCTTGATTAACATTTCATGGTCAAAATTATACATGTACCTGAATTCCTAGTTTGGTTGAAAGGCAACTGTAAAAAATCCACTGTTACACAACAAGTGTATGTACTACAAACAGCAGTGTATCCCAAAGTGTCAAATATGGGCAATAAGTACACTAACTATAATTTGAACAAGGTAGAAATCATGTTTAAGAAAGTATCACTATCTGTTTCAATGTAGATCTACAAATAAAATATAACTTTGAAGATACTGTAAACCAATTTACTTTCGCAAATACTAACTTTCACATTTTGCCGAACGTCTGCATTTTCACAACAACAAATTTTTGCATTTTTAAGTTTCCCGCAATGTCCATACTAATGTTTTTAGCACTTTTGCAGTGACTTTAATTGGGAAATTTCTACCACGAATGAGCTCCGCGAAATTAAATTACGCAAAATAATTTCTTGGTTTACAGTACGAGGGAAACCTGTGCCACACCCAGTATTATAGTGTATCATTTAATTCCACAGATCTAGCATTGGTATGTACATCTACATCATGCAGACTCCAGCTGGCTATCTGAATGACTTATATATAGTTTGAATGACTTATATATAGTTTGAATGACTTATATATAGTTAAATTAAGTTCATACATTGATCCTGACAGTAAATTGTGAGACATACAAATATAAAACAATACATAAATAGACATGAGTAGCTCCGTTAATTGTTTTCCCTGATTTCAGAGCCGATATATTGAACACCTTGTTCTCCGACGGGAACGTATCGTTCACCAATCTTCACAAGCAGTATGGTTTTATCCGTATGTGATCGTTTCATGATATCTTTGTTACACGGACTCCAGTAATGTTCTATCACACCTTCTAGTCCTGAGGTAGGTAACCAGCCTCCCCATACATTTCTACCACCATTGTTACGCCATTCTTCATTGGGCCATTGCACATCAATTCTACGGCCGAGGTTTATACTGTCATACACATAACCTGTATCAATTATCTGAAATAATGAAAACATAACAATAAGGTTAAACAAATACAAGCAGGTGAGGTCTTTTTTAGATCTGCACTCATAACAATAACTTTTATATTTGTTGACTTTTTACATACCCGAGCTCACCTACTAGTTTGAAGCAGGGACTCATGAACTTAAATTCGGGCAAGCAGAAATATTTTTTCATACAGTCAGGGTAGGTTAAAATTTATCCATTTACAATGATTATCGGTACAAAGGAATTTGGCCCAGCGGACCCGGTCTTAAATAAAACTTAAATGTGAATATTGATTTTTAGATCACCCACCAGTTATTTTTACAAGTGTGGTATTTTTATCTGTGTGTTTTATGACATACATGTATATATTATTTGAATCTGTAATACATCATAACCATTGCTAGTAGTAAATCTGTTTTAACCAATGCAGTATGAAACAATTGCTCTATAGAAACTCAAAATACAGTAAACAAATATTAAGAAATGGTCAGTATCTTTACCTTTACTTTGAAGAGTCCAAATGTATCTTTTTGTTGAGAATTATCACCCAGTAATCCACCAAAGGCTACAAGGGATCTGGGTTTACTTGTAGCAGAGCTTGTAGTTGATATAAGACTACCTCTGTTACCTCGGCTCATTAACATCATATCCCCGGATGTATTGATGGGTGTGGTAGGTGGACATCCTCTGGCTGAGGAACCGAGGACTACAGCAGCTGCTTGATGTGTACAACTGTAGGGAATGTCTGCTTCAATACACGCTGAACTACCGGACGTACACGATGCCCCGCAGTGACGTCTTAGGCTGTAAGTATACAATATAACTATACAATACACGCTGAACTACCGGACGTACACGATGCCCCGCAGTGACGTCTTAGGCTGTAAGTATACAATATAACTATACAATACACACTGAACTACCTGACGTACACGATGCCCCACAGTGACGTCTTAGGCTGTAAGTATACAATATAACTATACAATACACGCTGAACTACCGGACGTACACGATGCCCCACAGTGACGTCTTAGGCTGTAAGTATACAATATAACTATACAATACACGCTGAACTACCGGACGTACACGATGCCCCGCAGTGACGTCTTAGGCTGTAAGTATACAATATAACTATACAATACACGCTGAACTACCGGACGTACACGATGCCCCGCAGTGACGTCTTAGGCTGTAAGTATACAATATAACTATACAATACACGCTGAACTACCTGACGTACACGATGCCCCGAAGTGACGTCTTAGGCTGTAAGTATACAATATAACTATACAATACACGCTGAACTACCGGACGTACACGATGCCCCGCAGTGACGTCTTAGGCTGTAAGTATACAATATAACTATACAATACACGCTGAACTACCTGACGTACACGATGCCCCGCAGTGACGTCTTAGGCTGTAAGTATACAATATAACTATACAATACACACTGAACTACCTGATGTACACTATGCCCCGCAGTGACGTCTTAGGCTGTAAGTATACAATATAACTATACAATACACGCTGAACTACCGGACGTACACGATGCCCCACAGTGACGTCTTAGGCTGTAAGTATACAATATAACTATACAATACACGCTGAACTACCTGATGTACACGATGCCCCACAGTGACGTCTTAGGCTGTAAGTATACAATATAACTATACAATACACGCTGAACTACCTGATGTACACAATGCCCCACAGTGACGTCTTAGGCTGTAAGTATACAATATAACTATACAATACACGCTAAACTACCTGACGTACACGATGCCCCGCAGTGACGTCTTAGGCTGTAAGTATACAATATAACTATACAATACACACTGAACTACCTGATGTACACAATGCCCCACAGTGACATCTTAGGCTGTAAGTATACAATATAACTATACAATACACACTGAACTACCTGATGTACACGATGCCCCACAGTGACGTCTTAGGCTGTAAGTATACAATATAACTATACAATACACGCTGAACTACCGGACGTACACGATGCCCCACAGTGACGTCTTAGGCTGTAAGTATACAATATAACTATACAATACACGCTGAACTACCTGACGTACACGATGCCCCGAAGTGACGTCTTAGGCTGTAAGTATACAATATAACTATACAATACACGCTGAACTACCGGACGTACACGATGCCCCGCAGTGACGTCTTAGGCTGTAAGTATACAATATAACTATACAATACACGCTGAACTACCTGACGTACACGATGCCCCGCAGTGACGTCTTAGGCTGTAAGTATACAATATAACTATACAATACACACTGAACTACCTGATGTACACTATGCCCCGCAGTGACGTCTTAGGCTGTAAGTATACAATATAACTATACAATACACGCTGAACTACCGGACGTACACGATGCCCCACAGTGACGTCTTAGGCTGTAAGTATACAATATAACTATACAATACACGCTGAACTACCTGATGTACACGATGCCCCACAGTGACGTCTTAGGCTGTAAGTATACAATATAACTATACAATACACGCTGAACTACCTGATGTACACAATGCCCCACAGTGACGTCTTAGGCTGTAAGTATACAATATAACTATACAATACACGCTAAACTACCTGACGTACACGATGCCCCGCAGTGACGTCTTAGGCTGTAAGTATACAATATAACTATACAATACACACTGAACTACCTGATGTACACAATGCCCCACAGTGACATCTTAGGCTGTAAGTATACAATATAACTATACAATACACACTGAACTACCTGATGTACACAATGCCCCACAGTGACATCTTAGGCTGTAAGTATACAATATAACTTTACAATACACACTGAACTACCTGATGTACACAATGCCCCACAGTGACGTCTTAGGCTGTAAGTATACAATATAACTATACAATACACGCTGAACTACCTGATGTACACGATGCCCCACAGTGACGTCTTAGGCTGCAAGTATACAATATAACTATACAATACACGCTGAACTACCTGATGTACACGATGCCCCACAGTGACGTCTTAGGCTGTAAGTATACAATATAACTATACAATACACGCTGAACTACCTGATGTACACAATGCCCCACAGTGACGTCTTAGGCTGTAAGTATACAATATAACTATACAATACACACTGAACTACCTGATGTACACGATGCCCCACAGTGACGTCTTAGGCTGTAAGTATACAATATAACTATACAATACACACTGAACTACCTGACGTACACGATGCCCCACAGTGACGTCTTAGGCTGTAAGTATACAATATAACTATACAATACACACTGAACTACCTGACGTACACGATGCCCCGCAGTGACGTCTTAGGCTGTAAGTATACAATATAACAATTCAATACACGCTGAACTACCTGATGTACACGATGCCCCACAGTGACGTCTTAGGCTGTAAGTATACAATATAACTATACAATACACACTGAACTACCTGATGTACACTATGCCCCACAGTGACGTCTTAGGCTGTAAGTATACAATATAACTATACAATACACGCTGAACTACCTGATGTACACGATGCCCCACAGTGACGTCTTAGGCTGTAAGTATACAATATAACTATACAATACACGCTGAACTACCTGATGTACACGATGCCCCGCAGTGACGTCTTAGGCTGTAAGTATACAATATAACTATACAATACACACTGAACTACCTGATGTACACGATGCCCCGCAGTGACGTCTTAGGCTGTAAGTATACAATATAACTATACAATACACGCTGAACTACCTGATGTACACAATACCCACAGTGACGTCTTAGGCTGTAAGTATACAATTCAACAACAGTCTAACTTGTATTATGTACCATTGGGAAGGCCTGAAAATGGTCGCCTAATTGAATGGTCGTGGAACACAAATGTAAGAAACATTGAGTGTAATTAACAAATTTCCAATTTTAGGCTGTCCAAATACTATTGAACTTTAATTGTTAAACATTAGTGTGTAAATAAGTTTTATGATGATTCTATACTTGTAGGCATCATCTTTATATATGTTTCAATTGATCATTCTAATAACTTACCTTTGCCATGCATTTTTGAAAAATCGTTTGACATTATCTATGATGAACTCTCCCCCTATCACAGATGTATATTGTGGATTTGTTGATGAGTATGAAGTTGTTAATGGTGATACGTATATAGGATAACCAATCGGTTGATCGCATGATGAATTTATCATGTTGCGTAGTGCTTGTTTAGCATTTTGAATACTGCCACGTTCTGGATTCCTGTTCCGTAAAAATATCAATTCCTGCTGCTGACCGGCCCAGAGTCCACGAACACATTCTCTATTCACCTGAAATGGCATCCTCAGAATGAAAGGTTTGGTAGCTTAGAAGCACACCATATGGATATATAGGATCCATCATGGGTTGTCTTAGGAGATCACATTCCTTAAACAAGTCTAAAAATAATGGTGCCTTTGTTTATGAGACAGTTTAGGAAATGTTGATCCCAAAGACAAAAGTGACAGGTTCTTTTTATCATTATTATTGCTATATTTACTGGTCAAAACAATGCTAGAAATGACAAACTTAAGCTGACGACGTAAAATTTGCAAGCTGACTCAACTACCTGGATATCAGTTGAGTTGGTTTCAGGCAAAAATTGTGAGACAAAAATAGTATCCACACTGATACTTGTTAAGCCACACTTAGTCAGTGATATAGACAGTAGTGTAAGCAAACAAATCAATATTTTGATGATGATCAAATGAGATAATTCTTACCTTGACAATTCTAAATGTGAGATATTTTTTATTTAACATAATAACTTTATATTCATCAGATCCCTCATCAAATACGTTCCTGAAATATAAACAGTATAGGTAACAGCTGGTAGAACATCTGACTAGCAAGCAACAGGGTACTGTTTTATCAAAGCACTTATGGAAATCGTAAACTTGCGTTCAAATTTAAATTATTTATAACTCTTCAACAACTGTACATATCGGGACAGATATGGTTAGTATGAGTTCTTAAAAGAATGATAATAAGTATTGCAAATCCATTTACCATGCTTTATAGTCGTAAAATATTTATAAATAATTTAAAAAATACTGACACACATTAGATTTCATAGAAAATGTTTTCATCTTGGAGATTTAGGACAAACTGCCAATTAGCCCTGCTGAGGCAGATCTTCATTATTGACCAGCATACATGCTATATATAATGTATTTTTTTATTACCTGAGGGCCAGTAAGGATGGAGTATATATAATGTATTATATTACCTGAGGGCCAGTAAGGATGGAGTATATATAATGTATTATATTACCTGAGGGCCAGTAAGGATGGAGCATATATAATGTATTATATTACCTGAGGGCCAGTAAGGATGAAGTATATATAATGTATTATATTACCTGAGGGCCAGTAAGGATAGAGTATATATTGTATTATTGTATACCTATTATGTAACAAGGATTCTGATTGGCTTAGACGGCCTGCACGAGAGGTCTATAATTTTTAATATACACCTCCCGAAACCGAGGCTGGGGTGGATATTACTTTTTTATGGCGTGGCGTCATTTCCTGCGGTATAACGTTCCAGACAACGTAACGTTATTTCCCGTATTATTTGGCCTACAGCTGCTCATACATATTTATATTAATAAATACGTTAATACTCTCTCATACATATACATAACTAGAGCATTGTTAGTTAGAACATTCAAATTTTGAAGAGTCGTCTTTTGTTTCTGAAGAGAGACTGAAGTTGTTATAATTTAAAAAGAGCGAATAGGTTTTATTTCCTTGACGTCTGGCATGGTATACAATATATCAGTTGTCGACTTATGTTTCGATGAATATGATGTTTAGTTGACCTTCAAAAAGTGATATTGACCTCTGACTTCGTCATCGGTCAATATCACTTTTTTCAGGTCAACAAAACATCATATTCACCTCAACATAAGTCAATAACAGTATATTATATTACCTGAGGGCCAGTAAGGATGAAGTATATATAATCTATTAAATTACCTGAGGGCCAGTAAGGATGAAGTATATATAATGTATTAAATTATCTGAGGGCCAGTAAGGATGAAGTATATATACTGTATTAAATTACCTGAGGGCCAGTAAGGATGAAGTATATATAATGTATTAAATTACCTGAGGGCCAGTAAGGATGGAGTATTTGAGAGTACAGCATTTCTCCAAGCAGGATCAGCTTCGTGTGATATGACTAGACTAGACTCGTAATGACTGATAGCATCGTATAATGCTTCCTCATTCTCGTAAGCATCTGAGATCAAAAAGTGGTCCTGAAAATATAAACACCCGAGTTAACACACTATCGTTTCATTATTCTTCATTGTATAACAACAAGAAGCTACAATTTAGCAATCATGTTTTGTAACACTTCAGGCACCTATCAATATTTTGCACTAGAGGGAAGGAGTTAATTGTTGGGGAATTTGATAATTCCCTATTTGCAGGATAAAAAATTCCATGAAACACTCAATTAGCTTCTCAAAAGTAAATTCATCAGGATATTTTGTTCAATAAATTTTTCGTTGTTAATTGACATATTTTAAACAGATTTATTGTATTCATTGAGATCTATCAACACACCGGTCAAACACTAACACATGGTTCAATTCCCTTACTACAGTTAGTTCATACTACCTCATTTAAGGTCAATTGATAAACAAGTTTTCCAACTTATTAATCACTCTCGACACCTAATTCCTGAAGTTAACGATCGCCGAGACGTACCACACTCGAAGCAGATGCTCAACCACTAGGCTATCAAGGAAAGGAGTACTACAGTTATTGTTTGTATGTACACAAAGTTATCAGCCAAATGTATCCTAGTAGTACTATCCAAGTCAGTATGATGTCTCACATACCTGATGTAGTTTAAGGGACATTCTGACACCAGGGGCAACAACTCTACGTAACAATTCCATATCAGCAAACACCCATTCATCTCTAGATGAGGTGATCCTGAAATCTCCTTTGAACAATGCATGCAGTCCATACAGAAAGAATTCAACACTGAAAGAAATATTGAAATAAATTAATACATACAAACAGATTTATACATTCTAACATGCTTCCGTTAGAGGTTCATTTAATACAGCATTTCTATTCAGGTTCAATGGAAGTGTGCACATGTCAGTGTGTGTCTTCTTCTTTATATGTCTGATTTATTGTTATCCTTTTGTAGTTTAGTTTGGCTTAAACATATGAGCCAGTCTCCAGGAAAACCTGCTATTTTGACCAAAAAAAATGATTTTGAGTTTTTTTTTATTATTTCAAAGAGTAATCTTAATGAAGCAAAATGCAAAAGAAATTTTGTTAGTACCTTGATTTTTAAGGAAGTTACAGCTGTTTTGTGAGGCCCTAATCGGCCATTTTTGCAAGACGTCGCAAACGTCATTCAAACGTTATTCGACCTCGTTGCAACATATACTTTATAAATACAGCATTTGATCAATTCTTGACATAAACTGGTCAAAATGGTATCAAGGTTTAGAATGATGTTTTAAGTTTTTAAATATACATCCAGATTGTAGATGTTCTCACTTAGAGAAAGGCTACTACTGTTTTAAACCACTAACTCCTCGTTTTTCTCAATCAAGAGTACTTTTCTGAAATTGGTCACCATAGCAACGAAGTAAGTAATTTCGACGTAATTCATAAGAAATTTTAAAGCTAAAATATAGTAATATTTGGATAAATTACTTAAAATTTAATCATTGAATCTATAGATATGTCATTTTCTCTTACTTAAGAGCTTTTTTAAAACCTTGTTACATTCAGTAATTACATAATGTCAATATAGCAGGTTTTCCTGGAGACTGGCTCATATATAGGATCCGTCATGAGTTGTCTTTGGAGATCAACATTTCTTAAATGAGTCTAGAAAACACTAATAATTTGTTTTAGTGACGAGTTTAAGAAATGTTGATTCCAAAGACAACGAGTGGTGGATTCTTTTTATCACATTATCATAGTTACCGAGTCGAAAGAACTTCAGGAATAACGAATTTAAGCTGTCGACGTTACGTTTCCCTGCCGAAAAGCTAGTGACGTCACGTATTTGTTAGCACACGTGTTGGAGAACATTGTTCGGTCATTTGTTCTCACATGGAAGATCACGGTATTTATGTGATAAATTTTATTACCCAAATAATACATACAATTTCTATCATACAAATATACTAACGATATATGCATGGGTAAAGGATCCAACCACAAGTTCCAAAACTTAGTTACAAGTTCCAAAACTTAGTTACAAGTTCCAAAACTTAGTTACAAGTTCCAAAAATTAGTTACAGCACTCCTCTTTTTGTATAATACATGTAATTAACATTATAACTATGTCATCTCCAGTTTATATGATAAGTGTGATCACTTTTCATGAAAATATGTGCTTAGGACATCCAATCAGGCAGGACAAATTTAAATTGATCAAATCTAGCAACTTTCTAAAACTAGCACAAGGTATAATATTATAACATTTCATAGCTACAGTCCAGTTAGGATATTTTGAGAGTGGCAGTGCTCCAGCTAGGATTTGAAAAGGGCATGGTGCAACTTTGTGAAAAGGGCACTTTGGGGGAGGGTTCGGGAGGGGGTGTCCCCCGCCCGGCTGAGGGGGGATTGGCGCTCCTCCCCCAAGAAAATTTTGAAGTTTTAGTGTCTGCTTATGGCATCTCCTGTGTTTCCTGACAGAAATTGTGGTGTTTCTCCAGTAAGCAAATATACCTTTTCATTAAAAGGAAAAAAATATTTTGTAAAAAAAATGAAGCATGATCACAAAACATTTAAACAGACAAATGCCCTATGCCAAAGTATTGATCTACTTGTATGTATAATCAACACTTGTATAATCAACTCTGATTGTTCTTTCAATGTTCTTTCAATTCACAAACATCATAGTAGTTAATGTTTATTCTTTTGACAGCATTCATTAACTGTTTAATTGTACGATGTAAAACATAAAAAATACGATTTTCTCATCAAATTTCTCTTGCACAACGGTACGGACGGTGCGCGAGTTTTATCACTAACCGAAAACGAAAGTAATTTCCGTGCGATATTAGTATCATATCACGGAATCACCGATTTAAAGAAGGGAAAGAATAAGTATTTAGTATGCCAAAAAAGTTTTTAGATCCTACTCAATGAGATCGAAATTCGGCCAACTTGCGCGTACGGCAATTAATCGACGTGGGTAATACGAAATTTTAAATCCCGGCCCGAGAATCTTCATAGATTTCTATCTATTTTCTACATCGATCTGTATTTGATATCAAGGTAGTATAGACTTGCGGAAATAGGACTTTTCGCGTAAAAAATTATAATCTAACATAAAGAACGAGATTGGAAATTGTCCAACTTTAGAACTTACGCGAGAATTGTCAACGCTGGTGGATCTTCATTATATGAGTGAATCTCCTGAAAATCCACGTCAATAACTTTCCAATGGTCAAAGACTAAGGCGCGAATTAATTCAGTAAGATTAATTTTAACATCATTAAAAAATATAACGTGTACACTGTGATGCTTTACAGTAGGCCTACGCCCAAGTCTCTACACGCGTGAGACTGAGTTTTACACACCGTATGACGTCACTATGTAACTCACTGAGTTTACACGTTTCTCTGGTGAATTAACGCCTTATATGGCGATGCGTCGAGGACTTTAATAGTGCTCTGTGCTTTAAAATTCTTTTTGGATTAACGACATATTTTTTATTGAGGATTAAACATGCTAGTCAACGGGTTACATTGGTAAATAAAGGTTAGTTAGAGTGATTTAATAATTAGCGCGCGTTTATTTCCCCGCAAGATCCTGAGAAAAAATGTGCGTTATTAAAACTTCGAAATTTAAGAATGAATTCATCATTACTGTAACTTATGTTAAACATTTCTGTTGAAATTGACAAGTGCCCTCTAAGTTTTTTACTTGACTTGGTCAAATTCACGGAAATCTGTGATCTAATTCACTGGGATAAATGCCAATTAGCTATTCACACGTTGATTATACGTGAACGTGAGACACGATCTCATTGGTTGATAGCCGTTGCAGATGACAAGCCCCGCCTCCGATGTTATCAATTTAAGAGTGTTTTATGGATGATTGACGTATCTGATTAATATACAACTTGTCACGTTGTTTATTACTCGATTGACCCAGTTTTTTTACACCCATAAGAAATTAAAAAGGGCAGGGCGGATTTGACAACAAAAGGGCACAGCAGGGCGCAGGAAAAGGGCAGCAGGGCGTTGCGCCCTGCTATTAACGTCTAGCTGGGGCACTGGAGTGGCATTGATGTTTATGTGTACACGAAAAATTACAACCATTGTCTGAACAGGTAGAGTAAATATAGTATCATAGTTAAACATTGAAATTATAGCTGTCTGTATAAGCCTTCATAATTGGTTTTAAACTGTTTTCTTGGACCCGACCGCTGCATCACTATTCTTACCCTGACAAGACTATATAATACTTTTTGGTAAATAAACACTTTTCATAGTGTAACCTCAACCTCACAAATAAATATTTAGTCATTTAATGAAACAATAAATACCTTGCAGAAGCATTATTGTGAGAGGCTGTACCCAGTGCTCTCCTTCCTAACAGACTGAGGGCGAAACACAGAGATACAAGGGATGAATCACGCCGACAATCAACCTGCTGAAAATACAATACACACATTGAAAGAAATTCTAGGCTTAAAAGTACTGTAAGTATTGTCTGTTTATTCAGGCCTGTCACTTGTATACAAACAACTTAATATCAATAGAAAGCATGTTTATTGTTTAAAGCATATTATCCGATAAACAGCAGTGAAAATCAATACTTGAAGTTATTACAATAGAATCAGGTTTAAGATTTATATACGACACGTGACTAGGTACCTTTTCCCTCCTAGATGCACAGTATTGAATCCAATCCAAGTTACGATTACAGAAGCTTTTCCTTGATATCCCAGAGTTCTGTGAATCGTAATCGTCATCAACGTGAACACTGAAGGTCGGGTCAAGGTCACAGTAGTTCTCATCAGAAACTTGTGTCAAAGCTTCCATGATGGCTGAATTCTCTAACCAGTGTTCCAGTCTAGGAGATCGTACTGTGTAATATATGATACTCTGAAAATAAAACAATATCATGGTAGTTTAAGACATAAGCAATAAAACATGCCCCGAGCAAGTAGTTTGGGAGGTGGTTCGGTCACAAAAACATTCCCTCACTCACACCTAACTTTTAGTACTCAATGGACACTGCCAACATATATCAATAAATACATTCAATTTCCACTTCAACTTAATATAATCACCTCTAAATAGCATGTATTATAGGGTAAAGAACTACCATTGAGCAGCAGGTATAAGAGGTTTTACTCAGCATTTAACAATGGGAAGAGTGGTAAGGGGGGGGGGGGGGGGGGGGGGTAAATATACAGTCAGTTGGAACTACGTATGTCTGACTATAACTTTTTTTTTCAATTCATTTTAATTTTAGTATGACATGACTTAAAAGCTAACCATGTACATGTATCTCCTGCACTCAATGGAGGATCAGACTCTACTACTTATACAGATACACAAAATGATGAGGAATAAAAGAAGAACAAATAAATTTGTAATAAAAAAAGTTGACTCCTTTAGGACATTTTCGTTCCACCAGTGTATTTTTTTATCCGAAACATAGCTAGTCTGGGCACTTGACTAACCACTGATGAATGAGGATACTTTAGGAGAACAGAGAGAAATATTGACTTACCTGTACATAGTACATGATGAGAACTTTCCTCAGATCAAACACTCCCACCATGGAGGCAGCATTATTGTCTGATATACTGTAACCTTCTAGTACATACTTGGTAACCACCACCTCCCACGATAACCATCTCTGATTGAATGCTGCATTTAGGGACAAGAAATGTGGTAGATGGCCGGGCTCCAAACAACAAAAACCTGAAATATATACAAAATGTTCATATATGACTCTGAACTCTTATTCCGCGTTTGACTGAGACGTTCATTTGTTTGTGGTCATTCGATTTTCGAACATGAATTAACACCAGCATAGAACATAGAGACTGAACATTTGCAGAATTACCAAAAATGTTGACCTAGGCAGGCAAATAGGTGGTCTCCATTGTTTTAAGATTTACTTGTTTACTAGTTTAGCATTGTTTCTAATTAGCGACTGCTGTGGCAATTAATCTAGCTGACTAGGTAGAAAGAATGCTTAAACTGTTGATACAGGTACAACTCCCAGGTTGAGATCCTATAATTTTAGTAACTGCAGAGCATGTAAACAGGGATGGAGTGGGGTTATGTTAAAAATAATTGTGGCTGGTGTGGACCATGGAGCCGTGCGTTTGACAATTGACAAATGTAATATTCAAGATTTAATCTGCATGTTTTTCCAGTATTCTTGCAGTAATAATCCATTTTTACCCGGATTGTCTTCTACGCTTTCTGTTATGGCTTCAACTTCTCTTTGTTGACAATATGTTCCTGGAATACAAGTACAATATTTAAATTTATGTACGCATTGTAACATACACATGCTTCTAAATTCAACAAAAAGTATAAACCGACACTTTCTTAAATGTGAATTCTTGGCAATCACCATAAAGATCTACCCAAAAGGTGACTACCTTTTTATCCAGCTTCAATAGCAAACCCATTCCCATTTGAGATGGTCCTAAGGTGACTATAGATAATCTATAAAATAATTGCCAGGAACTCGGCTTTTATAAAGTTCCTGTTTATTAGTTTTGTTCAGTGAATACTGTTTTATTTATCTATCTATCGAAGTTGATCTAAAAAGGGATATTATATACCGGTATAGCTATGTAGTGCCTAATGGACAACAAAAATGTATACATTGTATAACCTACATAGCCAGAATTATGAATCACTTACCCCTGAATTCTAGACCCCTGAGTTGAAATGTGACGACACCATTGCCCATCTCTATGATATGAACGAGAGCATTAAGTGAATCTGAGGCCATGATGAATGTATCACCCTGTTCTGCATTACCCCATCTGCCCATCAATAAATCACCACATAGACTATGCTGAAGGGAACGGGTTAGATGTTCATAGAATATAGAGTTCAAGTTGTTATCATCAGCACCTGTAGAGAAGAAGAAGAGTGTATATATCACAAGTGCAAGTTGTCATGGAGTACAATTACAGTGCTGGTTGACAGATCCAAGGGTCAAGGATTTGAATCATAATAAACAAGAGATGTTTCTAAAACATGTATGCCCCCATGGCAGCCCAATAGTCAGAAATGGTTAAGATAACAGTAACCTTGACCTTTGACCTACTGACCTCAAAATCAATAGGGGTCATCAATGATCTACCGGGTACTGTTGATGACCAACATCCATGTAAAGTTTTAAGATCTTAGGGCAAAGCGTTCTTGAGGAATTGAACAGTAACCATTTGGTCTATCTACCAAGCGACCGACCAAACAGACTGACCGATATGTGCAAAGCAATATACCCCCTCATCAAAGATGGGAGGGATAATTAACCAAATCTGCAATTAGGAGTAAAGTGCTAAATTCATGTACCGGTAGCTTTTGAAAATAGTCTATATCAGAAGTAACTGTCATTGATTCAGAAATGATAATTAATATTATAACTCTGTATACAACACATTATTTATTCCACAGTATACTATATACATACCAGTGTTTCTTTCTAGTTGTTGTGAAAGCCTTGTATTACTATGATCTACTCTTTTTGTGCTGAAAAGTATACATGTATCGTAGAAATTTAAACAATCTGCTATAGGATGGATATCAATAAGACACGTTTATATGCAGAAAGAAGATTTATTATACATCATGCTCATCAATTATGATAATTAACTTTAAGTTATCAATTAACATTCTTATTTCTAGTAAATTCTGTGATATCAAACAATACTAAGACTAAAAATACTTAACAAAGAAATTAATACATTCAATTAAAGCATATTTTCCTTAATTAATGAAACTTGACATCAATTGTTAAGGACAAAGGAATAGGTCTTGGTAGTGGAAGAGAAAATGATAGCAAAACGTAAGTGGTTGAGTTAGCAAGTTAAAATATTGTCATATTCTGCACATTTTACTGAATTCTCTGATGTTTCATCTAGTGTAAAGTGTTGTCAACACAGAGCTCCACTACGAAATTTTTAAAACAATCAATATTTTCGCAAATGAAATTCCGTCTGAAATTCAAAATTTTTTGATGAACAGAAATATCCACACAATATAAATACAGTATGATTCACACACACACACAGTCTGAAGTTGACAACAACATATAAATAACTTACTTATAATCTTTCTCCCAGAACTTGACTGGTCTAACATACGAGGTTATAAATATGGCACTTCCTAGAAATGGATTTAGGGGTGTGGAGAAGAATGCAGACACACCAGCTTGTAGAAATAACATAGCAGAATCTGATAGTACAGTTAAGGCAAACACTGAACAATATATCACGATGTATCATGCCATCATTTATCTCAATTCTTAAAATAATTTCTTGCTTATTGTTATAGTATTAAAACCATGTACAGTACATTTCCATTCCATTCAATCCTCCTTACAGGGCATTTGGCCCCGATCTCCAGAATCATTTCAAATAGTAACCTCAACTTAAATTGAGATTTTGCTCAAATCAGAGTCGGAATTTGAGTTAGATATGAAGCTTGAGCTGCCGAAATTTAACAATAATAAACCCAGAATAATGTTTCTGTTTGTTATGCTAATTCATAGTACAATTTTGGCAATTAACACGGAAGCTATCTCCAACGGTCTGGAACAATGTAGATGATGATAGTAAAGGATACGAGGTACACTAAATGGTTGAGCAAATGCATGGAAGGCTGAACCCCATGTGATCTGCCATGGAGCTATATACGTAATCACAAACTTCATCTTTAAATACAAGTCACAAAACTGAAACAAGAAGATAATAAACAATGTCAACCAGTATCTCATCTGCAGTCATTGAGTGCATGCATATTTTCTTTGATTGAAAGTTTAGCCGTACAGTTTTTGTATTCAACAAGTGCATGCACTGTAAAAAAGTTGTTAACATTTTTGACCTGAAGTTTTATTGGGAAATGAGCGGGAAAAAATGCACATAACATTAGTTACATTGCATCATCTTCCAAATTTAGTACTAAGTGCTTTCTTACGCAATGGACTGCTTCGATAGTGCTTTGCTGTGCATACAATTGTTTGCTTCGTCCACAACATAGCGCTTTTTTGAAGCAAGACGTTTCCTAGCATAGCACTATATACCACTCAATAGCGGTTTGGCTAGGCAACAGGCTCCTGATATTTACTACAAATGTGTGACCAAATCTTGCATCATATCAATTTAAAGTAGCAAGGTAGCTATAACAGTAACAATATTTAACAAATCTGGTAAGAATAGACTATTAACCAATCATGGGTCATATAAAATGAAATGTGATTCACAATAATAAAATATAATGGCAAGTTCCAACAAAATAGACACATCAAAATAAGGATACTTAATATGTCTATATAGGCCAAATACTTACCTTATTAAACAGTATGGCAACAAAGAAATAATCAATCAATGTTGTCTCGGATGATGATCTAGCATCATACTTGAAGAACAACACTGTAAACGCTAGGATCATGTATTGTTTTGGAGTGTTGGAGAAAGCAAATCTCAGCAGTTTTAGTGAGCATACTGTTAAAACTAATGGACCAAAACTGAAATATAAAACATTTCATTAACTGATTATATTAATAATAAATATCATTAACTATATATATTTAGGCTTGTCACTATGATTTCTACAATGACAAGACAGCTTGTCAGCTCAGCAACAACACCTGACTTATAGCTTTCAAAAAGTGTATATTTTCTCAACACATAAGAAGTAACATGAAGCTGATAATCCAACAAACTGTGATTGAAAATATTTTCCTGGATGTGTTTATATAAAGCTGAAGTCTAATCAGCCTAGCGACAGCCGTACACCTCTCTTCAATCACTTTTTGAGGCTACCGTGGTAAAACACAGGTGTATCGTGTTTCAGCCTTAAGACAATCATACGACCGCCGTATGAAATATTAGCAACGCAAGATGAACGCAAAGTCAAAAACCAAACTCTTAACATGTCGTTTTTCTGCGTTTTGCTAGTGATTTACGGATACAACAACAATTCTATTTTATTCTTGTGGGGTGTTTGACTCCCATACGAGCATCGGTCAGCAGCATTGTGATGTCTGGGATCTGTCTGGATGTCTGAGATTTTGTCAGCTGCTTGAATGCTACTTAAATTTTATTTTCTGGAGAAATAAATCATACGACCAAATCATCATGCATCTGGCCCCGATCTCCCGAAGCATCCTAATCTGAGTTGAGATAAATCTCAAATAATGTCATGTGTCTTTGAGATAATTTCCATGGGAGACAAGACTCTGAAAGTTGGCGCCTTAAAAAAGATACATTGTTCTGAGTTTATTACATTAAATATTTTGAGCATAAAACTTAAGAATGATCTCATATTTATACTCTTGACTTGAGCAAAATCTCAATTTGAGTTGTGATTTCTACTTGAGATGCTTCGGGATATTGGGGCCTGATGTGATACAGGTTTAAGCAATGATTGATAGAAATGATAGGGGCTCCACTAGCTTCTGAATCTGAAGGGCCATATTGATACTTTTGGCTTAATTTTACCATTTTATAGGCAAAATACCTACGATTTTAATAGAAAATGATCATTCAAACAAAAATATTAAGGGTCAAAATGTGGCTTTGTGGAAATTTTAAGGATCAAAACCCCTACTCTTGAGTCAAATCGAACCCCTGAATGATAGGAAATACATACTAGTTTCCAAACTTGCATACAATGGCAGGTACAGATCTTGTTAAGGCACACAGAACTATAACTGGGTACATGCCATTCCGCTCTACAAATCTCATCCATATATATAACTTCTCAAACCACATTATCACAGCAGGACCTACAATATACAATAATAGAATATAAAACAGTTCCCCAGTTTAGTGTATATACAATACATCGGTAGAAAGTCTCATGTGATGCTGATCAACACAATTAGTAAGCCTAAGGAAAACACGAAATCCATAACTTGATTCACAGGTGGAACGGTGGTTAGTGCTCTCAACTACCAATCCGGAGGTTCCTAGTTGAAATCTCAGCCAGGGCACTGGAAATTTCAGAAATGCTTTTCAGTGTTTCACACCTAACTAGAGATGAACTGCTTTGAAAACAAGAGGTTGTCTCATGTGTATTGGTGCTATACATGGGGCATGAAAAACAAGTCACTAAGACTTGCAAGCAATACAGAAATCCCCTACTGGTTTTAAGCCATTTTCAATGTTTCTGTTGCCATGGCAACCACAATTTTTGTCAGAATAAAAACATATTTAGATGTGCATAATCCCCTTATAGTCCCCTATCCACATACCAAATTTCATCAACCTAGCTTGGAAACTGTTTGATTTATGTCAGGATCCAGGTTTTTGACGGACAGACCAACGGACGGAGGGCAAACCTATAGCCCCTGCAGTCGAAAACAATATATCAAAAGATGTTTGTAAAACAAGTATGCCCCAATTGCAGCCAAATAGTCATTAATGTTAAAGGTCACAGCGACCTTGACCTTTGACCTACTGACCTCAAAATCAATAGGGTTCATCTACTATTGATGACCAACCTCCATCTTAAGATAGAAGATCCTAGGGCAAAGCGTTCTTGAGTTATTGAACTGAAACCATTTTTTCTACCTACTGACCGACATGTGCAAAGCAATATCAAAGATGGGGGAATAATTATAAACCAGCACATCTTACCCAACGCTTCAAACATGCTTCTCTCCTTGCTCCTGAAGAATGGTTGAGAGCGACACAGCCATGGCATCTCTTTACGTAGTTGAGGTATGAGGTAATGAATCAAAAATCCAAAACCAGCCACAGTAAAATATAGTATATTATCAATTAGGGGCTGAAATAGTAAATAACAAGTGTTTGTAAAACATGTACAAATTCCCATCAAATTATCCATATATTGCATATTTCAATCAACACATTTTCAATACAAGCAGAAAAGCAAGTCTGATAATTTGAGAAATAATTGAATCAAACTTTTATCAACATCTACAAATCAGCTACAAGCAAGTCTCCATTGGACAGTCATAATCACACACTCTTATACCAAAACTCTGTTTAAGCATTGTTCTATCGTAAAGTTCTATCGTAAAGCTGTTCTATCTTAAAATTCAGCCACAGAAATTTCAATTGACCATAACTTTCAATACTTTGATTTTTTAACCAAAAAACTTAATTTTCCACAGGAAATGTCATTCTTTCTAGTACAGCATACCGGGATTTCCGGATTACTGTAAATCCGGTATTATTCGCGGTAGTTTAATTTTCTCTAATTTTCGCGATTCGTACTCATCGCGAATTCATCATTCCGCGTAAATATACTTCCATAACATAAGGCATATCTGGGAAATTTCAAAAATAAATATTTATAAACAACATGAACAAGACGTTTTGGGTCGTAAATATCATTTTGGTATGCATGTAGTATATTTGTATAATGTACGTGTATCTGTATACTGGACTTAAGAGACAATTATCTTCACAAGCAGGAAACTGTTAAAACACTTGTTTAGAAGACAATAAAGATAAATAGACATGTAACATACAATGCCCTGTCAACTAATAACTGTGAAAATACGATTAACTGATACAATGTGTGAAATGCATTTAACAAACTACTGAATAAAACTTATGAAAGATCTAATAATTAAAAATAATCAATGTTTGGTTATATTGCTTACATGCTTAAAGTATTGACTTTTTGTGGATTTATCGCGAATTTAATATTTGGGTTGCTCGATCACGAATTCATCAATTCGCAAAATAAGTTCAAAACCGAAAATCGCGAAATAAAGCTCACGCGAATATAAAGTGATTTACAGTATTCTGGAATTGTAGGAACTGTGTAACTATATCTGCTGGAGATAAACTTGGTTAACCTACCTGTATGAATACTGTACTGACATGGATGGCAAATGATAGAATCATGATCACAATGCTGATGAGCAAATCTGACTGTAATCTCTCACTCTGTAAATACATACACATTTTTGTTATATAACCTAGTAGAATAGTATACCATCATAAACATCATCAAATAACTCAAGTTATAGCACAGCGTGTAACAGGAATTTCAAACATACATGTATAAGCAACAGAGATACGAGAACTTAAGACATGACACTATACATTTCATGCTCAGAAAACCCCCATGCCAGGATTGGTATGAATAAACTGACAGATACAAAATTATAAGAATGAACAACTTATTACCATATAACAGACCTACCTTCATGTGCAAAATAATGGAGCAGTGCATACTTAGTGAGAACTCATCAAAGGGCTGAGACTTTATTAATATATCAAACAAATATAAACATAATTATGTTCATGGGTATTACGGTAATTTTAGAGGATGTTGATGAAAATGCATTTTCGTGGGGCCGTAAATTCGTTGATCACAAAACATGAAAGGATAAACCCATGTTTGACATTTGAGAGGTTGATTAATCATCGGGATAAGATTTTGTGGTCGAGTGCAAAAACGAAATCAACGAAAATTCATCTCCCTCGAAAAAGAAGTGATTTAACAGAATCTAACATAAAGCAGATATCTTACGACACATGTTTTCATTTTTCCAGGTAATGGATCCTTTAATTCTCCATCTTTACTTTCTTCCTCCTCTTCCTTTTCTCCAAACAACTTGTCTCGTATCAACATCCTAACAAAACAAAAATTAAGTATGAAATATTACAAAAGGGAATAACTCTAAAAATATACAATGAAAAGTTATGGTTCTTGTACACTGCACTTCCCCTTAATGAAATGTATGCTATCAAGGGAGATCTTAGTCAATCTAGTTCAAATGTCGACTCTTCTAATTGGCTATGTATTCACTGAACTAATATAGTTCAAATGTCAACTCCTTTATTGGCTTTAATGGGCTATGCAAGTTCATGAAATGAATATTTTGGAATTGAAAACAATATTTCAATGGAGAAGATGGTGATAATGCAGGGTCCTACTGAGACATAATACCCCAGTGATTTTTTTGGCTATTTTTGGGGCCGAATATAGGCCCCTTCCCCTAGCAAAATAACCTTCATTTTTCCCCAAAAAATCATATTATTTTCCCAAAAAGTATGCATATTTTCCCCCTTTTGTGCTCACTGGTTTCAAAGCAACTACAGTATACCTGTTTTAAAGTAAAAACAATGTATTTTCAAACTTGCCAGAGTCGTTGTCACATATGATATCTACTATCAGTAGAAAATAGCAATTTATGAACAATTTTAACCAAAACAATCTTTTTTAATATTTCCCAAATTGCGCTAAATTTCCCAATTTTAAAGGCACAGGCTGTTTAATTTTGTTCAAGAAAAATCACTGTACCCAATCCTGAAATTCTGTTTCAGGTGCCTAAAGTACAGTCAACCCTATACCTTAACCCTTTTCTAAACAATGTTCTTTTGTTCAAAATTTCAAATGACCATAACTTTGTCAATACTTTGAATGTTTTCATCAAATAACTTTTATTTTCTGCAGAATAAATCCTGATTTACGGATTATTCAAGAATTGTACGACCCCTGTATGTGAGATAATACAAAAGATGTTTGTATGACCCCATTGCAGCCAAATAGTCATTAAAATGATTAATGTTAAATGTCACAGAAACCTTAAACTTTGACCTACTGACCTCAAAATCAATAGATAGCTACTGTTACTGGTAAACATCCATGTAAAGTATGAAGATCCTAGGGCAAAGCATTCTCGAGTAATTGAACAGAAACCATTTGGTCTACCGACTGACCTACTGACCAACAGACATGTGCAAAGCAATCATATACCCTGTCTTCAAAGATGTGGGGGGGGGATAAAAAAATATATATTACCAGAGTACACTAGGATCAGAGGCTGATCTACTGAGATGATAGGATAATGCTACAAGTAGTGCACAGTAGATAGAGAATGCTGCAGTCTGAGCAAACTCTTCATTCTTACACGGATTCGGTTCATCTACAATATTCTGAAATAAAAACAAACATAGTTCAATATAAACATGAGAGTATAGCCCAACAAAACATGGCTTATAACTGTCAGACAAGAAATATTTCTATGTGTAGTGTGAATAATACATAGGATTTTATAAGGAGTTACAACTGTTTTGCACTAAGTCCTCGATATGTCTAATGTGTAGTGTGAATTACTGGTAGATACACATTCTACTTAAAATAACATATTATAGATTGCATGTTACCAATGAGTGATAAAGATTTGGATCAACAGTCCTCACTTGGCGCTCAACTTCAAGGGTCATTTACTATGATTTAGATAATTTAGTACTGGAATTTACTTTGTGTTGGCCAAAGTTTGTAGAGAAAAAGACTCTTCAGTCAAAATTTTGAAGGTTAAAATGTGTCCATATAAACCACCTTGAAGCAAATTAGGCTACTACTGATTATTTATGAGATTCGGTATGGTAGAGTCAGGCATTCTGTGTAAATCTCCATTGTGGGAGATGCTTGGTTTTCATTGCTCTGAACCCTGGCAAAAATATGTGGACCTGTGCCTATTCCCCCCCCCCCCCAATATCAGGAATCATGTTAAGGTACCTCTACAGAGAATAAGGTCTGGTTACTCACCTTGCCTAGTTGTATGAGTGTCAGATAACAGATGACATACAGAAATCCTGCTGATATTACACTCCTACAGATACAGTATACAGATGATAACAGACTCACGGTGGCTGAAATATAGTATAATATAATGATAACAGATGATAACAGACTCACGGTGGCTGAAATATAGTATAACATAATTATAACAGATGATAACAGACTCACGGTGGCTGAAATATAGTATAACATAATGATAACAGACTCACGGTGGCTGAAATATAGTATAACATAATGATAACAGAATCACGGTGGGTGACATATAGTATAACATAATGATAACAGACTCACGTAGGCTGAAATATAGTATAACATAATGATAACAGACTCACGGTGGCTGAAATATAGTATAACATAATCATAACAGACTCACAGTGGCTGAAATATAGTATAACATAATGATAACAGACTCACGGTGGCTGAAATATAGTATAACATAATGATAACAGACTCACGGTGGCTGAAATATAGTATAACATAATGATAACAGACTCACGGTGGCTGAAATATAGTATAACATAATCATAACAGACTCACAGTGGCTGAAATATAGTATAACATAATGATAACAGACTCACGGTGGCTGAAATATAGTATAACATAATGATAACAGACTCACGGTGGCTGAAATATAGTATAACATAATCATAACAGACTCACGGTGGCTGAAATATAGTATAACATAATCATAACAGACTCACGGTGGCTGAAATATAGTATAACATAATGATAACAGACTCACATGGCTGAAATATAGTATAACATAATCATAACAGACTCACGGTGGCTGAAATATAGTATCATATAATGATAACAGACTCACGGTGGCTGAAATATAGTATAACATAATCATAACAGACTCACGGTGGCTGAAATATAGTATAACATAATGATAACAGACTCACGGTGGCTGAAATATAGTATAACATAATCATAACAGACTCACGGTGGCTGAAATATAGTATAACATAATCATAACAGACTCACGGTGGCTGAAATATAGTATAACATAATCATAACAGACTCACGGTGGCTGAAATATAGTATAACATAATCATAACAGACTCACGGTGGCTGAAATATAGTATAACATAATCATAACAGACTCACGGTGGCTGAAATATAGTATAACATAATCATAACAGACTCACGGTGGCTGAAATATAGTATCATATAATGATAACAGACTCACGGTGGCTGAAATATAGTATCATATAATGATAACAGAATAGTATCATAATAGAGATTATGTATTAGTTTTTTCATGTTTAACTTTGTTTCTTCTCAGCAATTATCTAGTTATATACAATGTGGATTCACCTAACCAGTTTTTCTGCAATGTGGTGTCTGACTCACAACAATTCAATTGGCAGAGCTACTGACTAGTAATATTGTGTGTCCTGGATTTGAGTCCCGCATCAGGTTCACTTTTTCCTTCCTAGTTAATTTAATGGTGGCAGCACTAAGCATTCTGAGACAACTCAGGGTATGGCGAGGATAGCCATAGGGTCCTAACCAAGGAAGGAGTGTATTGACTGTCGAGACTGACTCGCAACAGGCACCCGGCTAGCTCTGTTTGCAGTGCTGACTCGAAACAGGCACCCGGCTAGCTCTGTTTGCAGTCCTATGACTCACAACAGGCACCAGGCTAACTCTGTTTGCAGTGCTATGACTCACAACAGGCACCCTGCTAGCTCTGTTTGTAGTGCTATGTCTCACAACAGGCACCTGGCTAGCTCTGTTTGTAGTGCTATGTCTCACAACAGGCACCTGGCTAGCCCTGCTTGTGCAGTGCTGACTCGCAACAGGCACCCGGCTAGCTCTGTTTGCAGTGCTGACTCGCAACAGGCACCCGGCTAGCTCTGTTTGCAGTGCTATGACTCACAACAGGCACCCGGCTAGCTCTGTTTGCAGTGCTATGACTCACAACAGACACCCGGCTAGCTCTGTTTGCAGTGCTATGACTCACAACAGGCACCCGGCTGGCTCTGTTTGCAGTGCTATGACTCACAACAGGCACCCGGCTAGCTATGTTTGCAGTGCTATGACTCGCAACAGGCACCCGGCTAGCTCTGTTTGCAGTGCTATGACTTGCAACAGGCACCTGGCTAGCTCTGTTTGCAGTGCTATGACTTGCAACAGGCACCCGGATAGCTCTGTTTGCAGTGCTATGACTCACAACAGGCACCCGGCTAGCTCTGTTTGCAGTGCTATGACTTGCAACAGGCACCCGGATAGCTCTGTTTGCAGTGCTATGACTTGCAACAGGCACCTGGCTAGCTCTGTTTGCAGTGCTATGACTTGCAACAGGCACCCGGATAGCTCTGTTTGCAGTGCTATGACTCACAACAGGCACCCGGCTAGCTCTGTTTGCAGTGCTATGACTTGCAACAGGCACCGGATAGCTCTGTTTGCAGTGCTATGACTCACAACAGGCACCCGGCTAGCTCTGTTTGCAGTGCTATGACTTGCAACAGGCACCCGGATAGCTCTGTTTGCAGTGCTATGACTCACAACAGGCACCTGGCTAGCTCTGTTTGCAGTGCTATGACTCACAACAGGCACCAGTCTAGCTATGTTTGCAGTGCTATGACTCGCAACAGGCACCAGTCTAGCTATGTTTGCAGTGCTATGACTCGCAACAGGCACCAGGCTAGCTCTGTTTGCAGTGCTATGACTCACAGCAGGCACCTGGCTAGCTCTGTTTGCAGTGCTATGACTCACAACAGGCACCAGTCTAGCTATGTTTGCAGAACTACTAACTAGGAAAACTAGATATCGTGGCTAGAAGTTCCACATTGGGTGCATCCTTCTAAATTACTTAACCAGCATTAACTTACCCTTCCACAAAGAACTAGACATTTCTCCACATGCTGAGAAAATTGACATTGATGTCTAATTTTCATGAAATGGTATGACCTGCCACAACTTGGGACTCAAATCAGGATTGCCCGATTTCAAATCCATTTGGTTTTGTGACAGACAGACCAAAACCAATATGCCCCCTCCCAAAATGAGAGTATAGATACCATTTTAAAGCCAAACAGTAAGATTTTCAATTTCTTAATTTGGGTTCTTGAAAAGTATCAGTATAAAATAGAGATGGGACCGAATACCAAAATCAGTATTCGAATATTCGAAATTCATATTCGAATATTCGATTATACCTATGTCAGTGTATTCGTTCACATTTTTATACCCCCACCCCCCGTAATGAAATGCAGTTACGGAATTCATTAAATTGATGTTGTTTTCTAAACCTTTGATATGTATACACTTTAAACGATGTTGGTGCAGTAATAAAAATATTGTTTGCAATTTAAATCCTCTTGTTTCTTCTCCTGGACAGCTTGTGAATAGATTTTTTAATATGCTGTGGTTTTGTTGTTATTTCTAGCAGAAATGGTATAAGCATGAACGACTACAATTACGAATATCGTTGTCATCGTACAATGTGTGTTTCGCACTGTTCGTATACTGCAAAGAGTTATCAACATGAATGAAATGTGTTGTCCTTGGTCATTTATGTTGAATCATTAAGTAAATAAAATTAATAAGGTTTTTATGTGACCCATTTCAGTCCGCACCAGGCCAATTAAGCTGATCAATAGATCCATCACACCTTATTCAAACTGCAATTTATTTTGTAGACAAGCGTCTTATCAACACATTTACCGATACCACAACAACAACAACATTATACATATATGCAAAATGTTAATCCTGCAGTAGATCCCCTAGGCTAATTGTTATCTTTTGTTGGTCAATTAAAACAATCCCACACACTTGTCAGTAAATGTTTTAGCCTGTGTCCGGGTTATCAGGACGCTTGAATACAGACGAAATGCAAGCGTTTCGGGTGTCAAAAATGCAATCGTTTTCGAGAGTATTTTGGAGAAGTGTCATGCTGTTTATTCAGATTATACAATTGTATCAATAAATCGATAAACGTAGCAACAAAATATTGATAAGGGCAGATTATATTAGGTATGATATGGCCATTAACAGCGTACGAGAATAATTAAAGTGTTGACATTTTTTTTATTGAAAATAATATTGAAATTGGATTCGAATATTCGTTCGTTTTCCGAATATTCGAATATTCGGTCCCATCTCTAGTATATAATGAGAGAGGAATGAACACAGTAACATACCATTGCCACCAAACACATGTGTATCAACTTGTTCCAGTGCAAACGTAATAAATGTATTGACTTGAGGCAGCAGTCCTACAGTGAATATCACCGGTAAACATAACAAAAATTCTGAAATATACAAACAATACATTTACATGTAAGTTTCATTCCATCAAAGAGCTAAACAGAGCATCACCAATGGTTACAACAAATCATTTTTGACTTTTTTAACTGTGTTGTCACAGCATTTATTTCATCTTTGGTATGACGCGGCCAGGGATTGAACCCAGGATCTCCTGCACTTGAAGAAGATGCTCTATCATTAGGCCATCAAGGAGGCTTATATCTGAAGCAGTAAACATCAAATAAGTGTGTGGTTTTACACAAGGATACATTAACATAACAGTGTAACTGTTACTTCTAATCATCAATATTCACACAGCATCCACAGCAGAATTAATTTCTGTATGTATTTGGTAGTATGATTGTATGAATGCTATGGCATTAGTCTACATCCACAATGAAGTATGATATGTTGCTCGGGAAAACATCATTACTCCCTTGAACACAAGAAGAGGTAAATAACTTACGTTGTAGGAAATCTCTCGCAAACAGGAGAATTGAAGTAGTTGTAAAAGGCATTCCATACACATATACAGTATGAGGTGATGTATTCTCTCCTACGTAATCTAACAGTAACATTAGACCACAACATAGACAGAAATAGAATGGACGGCTGAACACTATCAAACGGTTATAACCCTACAATAGAATACAAATAAACATCATATTATTGTGTGATAATATTGGATTGCATAGAAGAGCTGAGATATGTACGTATTTAGTAATTTTTTCAAATAACAGCATTTGATGTTGTAAAAAGATCATAAAAATAGGACAGGGAAAGCATCATTTAACTTAAACAGTCGAGCACAGAAAACAAAACCACACAGAAGTATACGGCACACTGCCCAACACACAACTGAACAAGAAAATTGACTTAACCGCTGAATGTCCAGGTTTTCTTACATATTTGACGTGACATCATTAGGGGCCATTTATTTGTGCTGCAGCTGTATCATAAATCCTCAAAGTGGGGGGGGGGGGTCATTTGCCAATTGGGCCAATAACTCACTGTTATATACTCAAATGATATACCTATTAGTATGAGTTCTCAACAAGGATCCGTTGCCTAAGCAAAGCGCTAACGAGCGCCGTTGTTCAGTAACCTTTCAATTAAATACAGAAGGCATGGATTACCTCCCATGGAAAGAGCTACATAGCACTCGCCCATGTTAACTATCTTCAAATGTTCAATTATTCTTGTTAAATACTCACATGCATGGGAGATGCAGCATCGGGTTGTACACTTTTCAACAAGGAATACTGGCATCCAGCCATTATAAAACAGAATAAAAACATCCGCAAATCATAGTAAAATTCTTTGGAGAGGACGAGAGCACCAAGTGCTCCAACAAACATCGCCATAATCACAGCTATAATATTCTCTATCACAGATAAATTCCTGAAAATAGAAAACATTGTATAGATTTCTATAAATAACAAGTAATTAAGAATTGCAAGCAATACAGAAGTCCCCTACCGGTTTTAAGCCATTTTCATCAGAATCAAAATATTTTTAGACGTGCATAATCCCCATATTGCCCCCTATCCACATACCAAGTTTCATAAACCTAGCAAGGACTGACTGACTGACTGTCAAATACAGGTTAAAATATCCTGAGGGTGCACTGTTATAATCTGTCTGCCATTAAATGAAGTTACCAATTTATACTGTCTAGCTTAGCAGATATCAATGTAAGTCCCGCATCACTGCTGAAACTTGGTTTTGAAACTTGGTTTCAACAAAACACAAATCCCTAGGTGCACAACGTGATAAACCTTGTAACACTACTGCAAGCTGCATGAATCAAAAGCTTGAAATTCTCACCGAAATGCAATAAAAAAAACCTTTACTGTACAATGAGAGAAGCGGGTCTGAATCTTTAAAATCACATGTTACTTATAATGTAGTGAATTTACCAATTTTACAAAGCAATTCATGTATATAATCTGTGATTTTTTTAACAAGTCAATAATAAGGCTGCTGCCTGGCAAGAAGATCGAAAGTTTACATGGTATAGGCAAATATCTAGGTTATGCATGTTTACACACTTTTATCAGTAGAGTTTATGTATTAAATCCCCCCTCCCATTTGACCTACCAAGGTTAAATATTTAACTATACATACCTGTCTAACAGGGCTAACAATGCCAGTCTATCAAAGTATATCTTGAGAAACTTCCTTGGAAACAGTTTGAAGCGGTAGAAATGTTTTGTATGTGGTAGATCATGTGACCCACTTAAATCTTTAGAATCTGAGTCTGAGGAGGTTTCAAACCTGCGTCCGTTCTCCAATAACTGGTCAACATATGCCTAAAATAAGGAGCAGAAATACATGGTAATCTGAACATAATTAATACCAAAAACTAGATGGATTTTTGACACAAAAATGTATGTCTCACACAGATGGACGAAACTCAGGCAAAAATTGTTCAACCTATAATTCCTGACAACATGCACAACTAGTCTTTCTACAAAGTATTTGTGTGAAGTTTCATTGAAATCAGACCAATGGCTAAGGAGAACAAGCAAGGACAAACTTACATCCAGACCGACATCCAGCACAAAATCAATATATCTCCCCCACTATATGTGAGAGACATAACTGTAGAAATACACATGAGTCATAGGTAGAGGTTTAAAGTTATACCTTTACATAAAGAGTAATAAAACAGTAATTCATGATGTAAGGCAACTGCAGTAAAATTGCAACAAATAACTATAGTAAGTTATTATAATAGCATGTAGGAGTTTAAACATTTAAACTTTGACTTATACAGCTCTGTTGGATGGCAACAAGGTCGTGTGCATTATTCACTGAACTATATACCACAGAAATAAGGGAGCCTACTGAGGCATATAACTCAATCCTGAAAGAAGAGGCAAATCTTTTTCAGGTGCCAGTCAATATAACCTGCTAAAAGTAAGTTATTAACTAGATTCATTAACAATTTGGTAACAATAAGACTAAGAAATGTCTCCAGGACGTGACATTGAAAAATTAACACAAAATGCCAGTAACTTATGCAGTTGACATAATACTGTCACATGGTAGCAAGATAACTTAGTACCCTAAAGAAATATGCCACCATAGAAAAGTTATACAAATACAGGTATAAACATAAAACAAATGTTTCCATATAATGCCAATAAAAAAGGAAAATGACCTTCACCTTCTAAGAGAGCAAAGACAAATATATGTAGGTGTGATGCCTAGAGTGTATGACCAAAGCTGTGACGCCTAGAGTATATGTAGGATCAACTCAAGTTTGATATCAATGTCTATTTTGCACAAATGTTTATAATATTGTGATGAGCGGGTGGCTAATATAGAAAAACATTGTCGTTGTCAACCTATCATTAAACTTAACTTTCGTAAACAAGACTTAAATTGAGTTGAATAATTGAGTATCAAAGTTAAGTAGTTTTGTACTCCCAAAACCAGGAGAAGAGAGCACAGCATTTTATAATGAAATATTAATATTGCAACAACAGCTGTTTTTCTGACAGGTATTTTTTTAGGGAGGCCAACCAGCTGTTTTTCAGACAAGGCATTTTTTAGGGAGGCTGACCAGCTGTTTTTCTGACAGACATTTTTTAGGGAGGCCGACCAGCTGTTTTTCTCAAGGGGATCTGATCAGCTATTTTTTTTATTTAACCAGACTCTATAGTCCTGACATACATATTTTGAGATATGACTTTATCAGATAACCCAACATTAGCCAACATTACAGGGGCATCTCCAGACCCCTTGCCCCCCCCCCCCATCTCAGGACCTGCGTACCGGTATGAATAAGATGCTATAAGGTAACCAGAAATTTCCACCATAAAGAGTAAACAATAAATAAATTCCCTCAAAGAACCAACAGTAAACATGCTATAAACATAGAACAGAACTATGGTAAAATGAAACATATCTTACATCAACACTGGCGACAATATCTCGACCAAATTGTTCACGCAAGTACTCGTGGAACTGAGTCAACAAATAATTTAGTGAATTAATAAAACGTGTTAAGTATTATCTCACATAAGGAACAACTCAATATTATCAGTATATAAATAAGGCAGAGCAACATTATTCATTAAATTAAGTGTTGCATTGTCAGTGACCTAACTTTACTGACCCCAGCAATTAAAATATACAGATAAATAATCTATATTCCACAATAGCATACCAGAGAACAGGGGGGACTTTACGCCCAGGTTCGCAAAAATTAACTAAATCAATATATCGCTGGCTAAGAATTAGGAGGTCGTAAGTACAAAATCAATATTTTGAGAAAACAACAAAAAACTGTCTGAAAACTACTTTTTACTTCTTGAAAAACAAGCTTTTTAAATTTCAGTTTGGTCAACATGACCACTACCAATTTTCATGTAAATAGGCTCATAAAAAGCGCCTTGAGATGCAAATTTCAAATATGCATGAGTCTTATAAGGTCGTAAGTAGTACTTACGACGGTCGTAAGTACGACCTAATTTTAAGCCAGCAATATGTTTTTAATTGCAAATCTAGGGTTAGATTCAAACAGAAGCACTTTCAGAATACCACTATAACTGGCTAGAAGCCTGATAAGGAGTACATTGATGTAGAGGTAGTTTACCTGGAGTACGATTCCACGACTTGGATGTATATCTATAGAACCAGGTAAATCTAGACTGTGATGGTCCAAGATATGAAAACCAGACATTGATTTATCCTCGTCCTTCATAGGATCCAGTACAACCATAGATCCTGAGGCACACGATGAGGAACTCCATCGACTGAAACATATAAACAATGTATAAAATACAACCATAGATTCTGAGACACACGATGAGGAACTCCATCAACTGAAACATATTTACAATGTATAAAGTACAACCATAGATTCTGAGACACACGATGAGGAACTCCATCAACTGAAACATATAAACAATGTATAAAGTACAACCATAGATTCTGAGGCAAACGATGAGGAACTCCATCGACTGAAACATATATACAATGTATAAAATACAACCATAGATTCTGAGACACACGATGAGGAACTCCATCAACTGAAACATATAAACAATGTATAAAGTACAACCATAGATTCTGAGGCAAACGATGAGGAACTCCATCAACTAAAACATATATACAATGTATAAAGTACAACCATAGATTCTGAGGCAAACGATGAGGAACTCCATCAACTGAAACATATATACAATGTATAAAATACAACCATAGATTCTGAGGCACAAGATGAGGAACTCCATCGACTGAAACATATAAACAATGTATAAAGTACAACCATAGATTCTGAGGCAAACGATGAGGAACTCCATCAACTGAAACATATAAACAATGTATAAAATACAACCATAGATTCTGAGACACACGATGAGGAACTCCATCAACTGAAACATATAAACAATGTATAAAGTACAACCATAGATTCTGAGGCAAACGATGAGGAACTCCATCAACTGAAACATATATACAATGTATAAAATACCACCATAGATTCTGAGGCAAACGATGATGAACTCCATCAACTGAAACATATATACAATGTATAAAATACAACCATAGATTCTGAGGCAAACGATGAGGAACTCCATCAACTGAAACATATATACAATGTATAAAGTACAACCATAGATTCTGAGGCACACGATGAGGAACTCCATCAACTGAAACATATAAACAATGTATAAAATACAACCATAGATTCTGAGGCAAACGATGAGGAACTCCATCAACTGAAACATATATACAATGTATAAAATACAACCATAGATTCTGAGGCAAACGATGATGAACTCCATCGACTGAAACATATATACAATGTATAAATTACAACCATAGATTCTGAGGCACACGATGAGGAACTCCATCGACTGAAACATATATACAATGTATAAAGTACAACCATAGATTCTGAGGCAAACGATGAGGAACTCCATCGACTGAAACATATATACAATGTATAAAATACAACCATAGATTCTGAGGCACACGATGAGGAACTCCATCGACTGAAACATATATACAATGTATAAAGTACAACCATAGATTCTGAGGCAAACGATGAGGAACTCCATCAACTGAAACATATAAACAATGTATAAAATACAACCATAGATTCTGAGGCAAACGATGATGAACTCCATCGACTGAAACATATATACAATGTATAAAATACAACCATAGATTCTGAGGCAAACGATGAGGAACTCCATCGACTGAAACATATATACAATGTATAAAATACTGCACCCTAACAATTTCTAACTTTCCCTTCCACAAGGAACCAGCAACTTCTCCACATGTGGAGAACAAGACTGCGTTCAATAAACGCTTATGCCCCCTGTGGAAGCCTTGTCCATAAATAAGTCTAAGTCCAAAATTAGGTCAAGGTGAAGGTCAAAATGGGGTCAGGTGATACAGGCGCGTGGAGAGTGTTCATATACAACATCCATGCAAGTATGAAAGCTTTGTAGCAAGCCATATTAATGCTAGAAGAAACGGTCAATTTGGGTTAACCAGGACGGACGAACGGACGGACAGGTGAATCACTATATGCCTCCCGATCTATCGATACGGGGGCATAAAAATCAACATTGTTGTGATATTTTCATGGAATGTTATGACCTGCCATGACAGGGAATCAACATTGTTGTGATATTTTCATGGAATGTTATGACCTGCCATGACAGGGAATCAACAGTGTTGTGATATTTTCATGGAATGTTATGACCTGCCATGACATGAAATCAAGCACCGATCACCATGTTACAAATCCAGCACACTAACCACTTGACCACAGCCACAGCTTCAAACCAAACTCCAAAGAGTCGCAATTCAACAAATGGACTATAGTGTCCTACAGAGGTATTTTAACACATATATACCAAATTTGAATGCAGATATATAAATTAACATTCGTTTCCAACCAAGTTCAATAACAGAAATGGAATAGTTTGAAAGGATTAGAATTAAATAATAACTTTCCTATACACACTGGCGACTACCTACTCAGTACTGATCATGGTTGAACTTGATATATATAGGACCATACTTTAGGATACAGCTTTCTGACCTACTTTCTAAATATAAATTACGCATATTTCTGAATTTGTCATGCACTCAATTGCGAAATTATAGACATAACAAATTATGAAATAATACGGGATTTACAGACACTGTATGATCATTGCAACAAAAAGGTAGACTTACTCCTTCTGTGTATCCTTGGCTTCTGCTAGAGACATGGCCGTCCCTGCTGTGGTATCACTGAATGTATAGGAGTACCAAAACCCTGTAAATACAAACTCTAATATGACGAAGCAGGTAAACCAATCTAAAACAATCTATATACAGTACAACCTCTGTAAAGCACCAAAGGTCAGATCGTTCGACCTAGAATTCCTGACAATATACAGAATTAGGCTTAGTACAAAGTATTCTGTTTCACTAAAATCCCACATCTTGACACAAAAATGCATGTCTTCCACAAATGGTCATATCTTTGGCAACAATTGTTCGACCTAAAATTCCTGACAACATGCCCAACTAGGCTTAGTACAAAGTATTTTGTTTTACTGAAATCGGACCAGTGTTTAGGGAGAACAAGCGAGGTCATAACTTTGTGACATCCAGACATCTGGACAACCAGCACAAAATCAATGTGACTCCCTCACTGTATGAGGATACATAATAAGAAACTGGATAGTTTTTGATATTTTATTCTACAAAGATAATGTTACTCCTCCCTACCATCCTCATCTTGGAACAGATGTGTGGCGCCCTCTGTGGTATCCTCATGTGACTCAGCAATATGTGACGTCATGGCCAGACATTGAGCTACTGTAGGTGAACATTGCCTTCCTGGTCTAGTAGCCCGCTTCCTGTTTTTGAGAAATCATATTATTATTATTTGGGTAAACGCCTTTTGTGAACAATTTATCAGTTACATTCAGAGACCGATTCACTTAATCAGTTTTCCTGGACTGTATCCTACCCAGTGATTTTTCTTGAACAAAATTAAACATCCTGTGCCTTTAAAATTGGACAATTTGAGCGCAATAACGAAATTGTGATTTTCATAAAAAAGGTTGTTTTGGTTAAGTGTTTATATTTTGTTATTTTCAACTGATAATACTCAAGTTATATGTGGCAACGACTTTTGCTAGTTTGAACATCTATTGTTTTGACATTAATACATCTATACTGTAGTTGCTTTGAAACCAGCGAGCACAAAAGGGGGAAAATATGCATACTTTTGGAGAAAAAATATATGATTTTTTGGAAAAAAAGGAGGTTATTTTGCTAGGGAAATATGCCTGTATTCGGTCCTAAAAGTAGCCAAAAAAATCACTGCTACCAAACAAGTACTAACTACCCTTCCACAAGGAACTGGCAACTTTATCTCATGTGAAGGAAAAGCAACATGGTTGTCTTATTTTCATGATATGACCTGCCGTGACCGGAAATGAAACCGGGGTCGCCACGTTAGAAATCCAGCTCACTAACTACTGGACCATGACTGCGGCTTACACTAAATTGAATACATGTTAAGTGGTTATCTACCGGTATGAACATTTTTAACAACTGTCCATAAAGCTACACCATCAAATTGCTGGAAACATCATACACTTCACACAAATATCATAAACTAAGTCAAAGAAACATTGCACATAATATGAGTTTTCATTTGACGCTTTTGACCCTGAAAGTCCCAGAAAGTCACCTTTTGACCCTAAGGATTTAGACTTTGAAATCAGAATAGTCGATATTCCTTCAAATGATTGGCACTCTGGCATAAAATGGTAAAAACTCCAGTTCAAAAGTATTAAACAGACCTTGGCATCATTTGAGCATCTATTGAAATCCCTGGATATTAATGTTTTGATAAGAGGGGAGTATAAGGTTTACTGCTAGAGCTGGTTTCTCCTATATAGCACTATACTGTTACATAACATACATTAACCATCAAGAACCATGCTTCTCATTACAAGTTTAACAACATTTCAGTTTGACTCAGACATTAACTATGCTATTCAACCAGTAAATTATGAGTACATCAACACCCAGCATTATTAAAATAATTTCTATTGTATTTATATTTTGGTTAGGAATTAATCTGTAAGACAGGTTATGAAGTAGGGAACGAACATATGACAGTAGAGTTTATACCTGGCAGGTTTACGAGTCAATCTATGACCTTTCCTTGTCTCCTCAGTATCAGGTACCAGTAGAGTACATACCTGGCAGGTTTACGAGTCAATCTATGACCTTTCCTTGTCTCCTCAGTATCAGGTACCAGTAGAGTACATACCTGGCAGGTTTACGAGTCAATCTATGACCTTTCCTTGTCTCCTCAGTATCAGGTAACAGTAGAGTACATACCTGGCAGGTTTACGAGTCAATCTATGACCTTTCCTTGTCTCCTCAGTATCAGGTAACAAACTCGAGATTTCTGTCGGAGTCACTGGTTTCGATTCATTAGATTTATTGTCACCATCATCCACATTGGTCGACGTTGCCTGGTTACCGGACTCATCCAATGTTGCCTGGATACCAGACTCACCAGCGCTAACACTCTTATCTTCCTTCTCACTCTTACTCTTCATAGAACTTCCCTTGTTTTCTAATAAAAAATATATGACAATATAACAAACACACACCAAAACAAGATATACAATGGGTGTTCAGAAAGTAGCCACAATTGTCGAAAATTTCATAGGAAAATATCAAGAAATATTTTGGCACTAGTCCTGAAACTTCGGAACAACCCTCATACTACCCAGATAACTTCAGAATAAGAATGGAGTGCTCTATGGACAAAGGTACCTAAGCTTCATTCCAGGTACCTGGCATTGAAGGATAGGAATTTGGAGGTACTGTGCTTAATGAATATACATGTCTCATAGTCATAAGCCAAAATTGGCTGGCCTTTTCACTAGAAGTGACACAAAATAAACAAAACCTTTTTGTGCACTCTTGCTCTGCCACACTGATGATGCGGTTGAGACGAGCAGGCTTTGCACCAGCTGTCACAAGGACAACGGAATAGGTCAATGTACGAGGGGTGATCAACAAATACGCGAAAAAATGCTCTAAAATCTCTGTTCCTTGACCAATACTGAAGAAAGTCGGAGAGATAATAGATTGGCGTATTACAAATACATAACTCTAACAAGAGGGCCCAAAGGGCCCTAGGTCGCTCACCTGTCGAACTTGACCTAGATTTTGTAGAGATGATCATTGTGACCAAGTTTCATACAGATAAGGCCAATATTTTGACCTCTAGTGACTACACAAAGTTTTTATATGATTTGACTTAATGACCTAGTTTTTGACCCCAGATAAACCAATATCAAACTTGGCCTAGATTTTGTTGAGATGATCATTGTGACCAAGTTTCATAAAGATTGAGTCAAAATTGAGACCTCTAGTGACTACACAAGGTTTTTCTATGATTTAACCATGTGACCTAGTTTTTGACCCAAGATGACCCAATATCAAACTTGACCTAGATATTGTTAAGATGATCATTGTGACCAAGTTTCATACAGATTAGGCCAATATTGTGACCTCTAGTGACTACACAAAGTTTTTCTATTATTTGACATTGTGACCTAGTTTTTGACCCCAGATGACCCAATATCAAACTTGACCTAGATTTTGTTGAGATGACCATTGTGACCAAGTTTCATAAAGATTGAGTCAAAATTGTGACCTCTAGTGACTACACAAGGTTTTTCTATGATTTGACCTAGTGACCTAGTTTTTGACCCCAGATGACCCCATATCAAACTTGGCCTAGATTTTGTTAAGATGGTCATTGTGACCAAGTTTCATAAAGATTAGACCAAAATTGTGACCTCTAGTGACTACACAAGGTTTTTCTATGATTTGACCTTGTGACCTAGTTTTTAACCCCTTATAACCCAATATCGAACTTGACCTAGATTTTGTCGGGATGATCATTGTGACAAAGTTTCATAAAGATTAAGTCAAAATTGTGACCTCAAGTGACTACACAAGGTTTTTCTATGATTTGACCTTGTGACCTAGTTTTTAACCCCGGATGATCCAATATCAAACTTGACCTAGATTTTGTCGAGATAATCATTGTGACCAAGTTTCATAAAGATTAAGTCAAAAGTGTGACCTCTAGTGACTACACAAGCTTTTCTATGATTTGACCTTGTGACCTAGTTTTTGACCCCGGATGACCCAATATCAAACTTGACCTAGATTTTGTCGAGATGATCATTGTGACCAAGTTTCATAAAGATTAAGTCAAAATTGTGACCTCTAGTGACTACACAAGGTTTTTCTATGATTTGACCTAGTGACCTAGTTTTTGACCCCAGATGAACCAATATCAAACTTGACCTAGATTTTGTTGAGATGATCATTGTGACCAAGTTTCATAAAGATTAAGTCAAAATTGTGACCTCTAGTGACTACACAAAGTTTTTCTATGATTTGACCTAGTGACCTAGTTTTTGACCCCGGATGACCCAATATCAAACTTGGCCTAGATTTTGTTGAGATGATCATTGTGACCAAGTTTCATAAAGATTAGGCTGGAATTGTGACCTCTAGTGTCTACACAAGCCAATTGTTGACGGACGGACGGACGGACGACGGACGGACGACGGACGGACGACGGACGAAGAGTGATCACAAAAGCTCACTCTGTCACTTTGTGACAGGTGAGCTAAAAACATTAAACTCAAGGTAACATTTGGTCGAAAAATTATAGAAACCGCAACGTCACTATGGCTACACCGGCCCAACGTCATCACGACGTCGTACATATTACAATACACATACTCATTTGTGGCACAATTCATATTATTACCTAGCACTCTATAAAACGAGTAATTCGTTATTTTTGACTGTTTCATGTCTTAATGTTTATTTTTAGATTCAGGTATGAAACAGTTCATTGCCAGGAGGGCAACAGTTTTGACTGTTACACCCCTGGATAAACTGTTACCTGCACACTACGATGCGCAATATAAATTCCTGCAAAAACACCCTGCTAGATCTATAGCGTATTTTTAATATAACTATTGAACAATGTTTTGTCCCTTTTTGCAAATGCCGATTTTATTTGTTTGATGATAAAATCATGGGGATAATGACAGTCTTGAATTTATAACTAATATCCGCTATTAGTATGACAAAATGTCTTAGAAATATCCTTTTTGTTTGTTGTATAAGTAGAACTTTACTGTAGTTATATAGAGTATTAGGTAATAAAACAGTTATTTCATGTCTGTTTTGGGTTAACAGTCAAAACTATTGTCCCTCGGTATCGGCGGAAGACATTTTGAACTGTTGCCCAGAGCTACAGATAAGCTTTTGGTGTAATTGGGTAATTACCCCCTGATTTGTTTTGTAATTGGGTATTTTGTCATTACAATTGGGTACCAAAAATGTTTTACCCCCTAAGCTCAAATCAATTGGGTAATATTTTTTATTGACGAACATTGTATTTTTTAAACATAATATTCTTCGATATTGGAAGGAACCCACCCATAAAAGACCTGTAACAAGGGAAACTTGGTCATCCAATCCTTAATTTGCTTACAGAAGAATAGTCACGTTTTTTTGGTTTTGACGATACCAATTTGTAACCATCGATAATTTCATTTAAAATACTTTCTACACAGGCCTGTGGCAGTATAGTTGAATTACTAATTACTTCATCTATTGTTTGCTTGCAAATTACTTTGCCATCATCGGAACCAGAAGAAAAGAAACTATACAAAGTCATAATTTGTGTCGGTTGTGGCCGATTTTTATGCCGCGAGCAGCCATGATTGAAAACGAAACCGGAATCACGGCGAACGGGGTTTACACATTTCCAATCATAGACTGGTTTAATATATTGACTATTTACCGAAATGAACGGAATGGAGAGCACTAGCTTTACCAACACGGTTCTGTACGAAGCGTTCCAAATTGAAATAATCAACCAGTCTACGGAATCGGACATTGCATAGATATGTAAACATTGGCTTTTGTTTACGTTTTTACGCTCTGTTTTAAAAGTGTTTACGTTATTCATATTTTATTTGCGTTTTTGTACGCACTCATTTAAAAATAATTACGTTTTAATGAAAATTAATTGCGTAATTACGCAAATACGCAGCTTATCTGTAGCTCTGGTTGCCCTCAGCCTGTCGGCCTCGTGCAACAGTTCAAAAGTCTTCCCCGATACCTCGGGACAATAGTTTTGACTGTTAACCAAACAGACATGAAATAAGTGTATACTGTATAACGCATTGAATGATTCTTTAAAAAATAGCTGTACAACCAGATACACTTCATAGACCTGTCAACCGAAAATCAATATATTTCCTTTGCAACTTGTATGTAAATTATAAAAATTAGCTGCTGGAGAACATTAATATTGATGACGTAATTTGACGTTATTGACGTTGTATTGCCCATGCGCATGTCGGCATTGATTTCACATGGCTATGTATGAAAGAATATGCAAAACCGACATCTGTTTTGTGTGCTATTACATATTAGTTGCATTTTGCAATATTGACATTGGTATTTTATAAAATTTCATTCGCCACACGACTTTTCGCCGCCGATTTCAGTACCGCACTCATTTTCAGACAACAACTTCAAAGCAAATAACTTTTTGACGTTAAAACAATTTTTGGAAATTATGAATGTAATGTTATATCATTGTACATTCATAATCCACCCTTTAGAAAATTATAAAGAAGGATACGTCATCGTTTTCTACGTGTTACGTTGGAAAATATGAAAATTTGGGCCGCATGACGTCGAGAGACGTTGCCATAGAAACCGCGTTTGTGCCGTCTTTGGTAAATATTATTGATCAGCTGTGAAACAATTTGAACTAAATTTATCTTCATGTTTAGAAAGTTTCATCGACTTATAATGACAAATAAAGAAACTACAGCACTTTTCCGCGTATTTGTTGATCACCCCTCGTAGGTTGTGAACGTGAGACAGATTCTTACTTTTAGCTTCCATGACAGCCATAAATTTCTTCAGTTGTTCCGAGGTCTCTGTTGGTTCACTTAGAATCTCTAACAACTTCCTGTGAAACTCTTCAGGGTCTGACAGATCGAACGATGCCGGACTGGAAGCCTTCGTATCTGGTGTATCAACTATCAACAAAAATAATGTCTGGTTTGTAATGAACTCATAAAGAAACAGTTTCTACACAACAAAAGTATTATCAATGAAGAATAAACACAGCAGTAATGACAGACTAAATTTATCATCAAATCCAAATCACCAGGTTAAAAATCCAGCCTACTTACCATGGCTCGTTTCCCTAAATCAGTGGCTAGTTTCCCTAAATCAGTGGCTAGTTTCCCTAAATCAGTGGCTAGTTTCCCTAAATCAGTGGCTAGTTTCCCTAAATCAGTGGCACGTTTCCCTAAATCAGTGGCTCGTTTCCCTAAATCAGTGGCTCGTTTCCCTAAATCAGTGGCTCGTTTCCCTAAATCAGTGGCTCGTTTCCCTAAATCAGTGGCTCGTTTCCCTAAATCAGTGGCTAGTATGTTGACAGGGCTATAACTGTATGCAGTCCCTCACAGCAGTTTTTTTTCTATATCAGTGGTAAGTAACAGTGTTTAATTATAGCATTTAGGCTTGTATACATATCGTTGTCTAGACATCCTGGGTTGCAGTGCCTTGTTCTAACATTATATCTACATACGTAGGTGACTTGTGTCCAATACCTCAATTAATTAGCAATAACTGTCTTCTAGACCATCAAAATAACACCTGACAATCAAAATGATCTTCCTAACTATTCAGAATTGATACATATACCTTTAATTGAACTCAACATTACACGGACATACCTTCTTTAGGTTGTGACTGAGCTGATTCAGGCAGGGGAGGTAATGGTTTGTTGAAATGTTTGGGTATTGCCCCTTGCTTCTTCATTTCTTCCATTTCATCAACAGAAACTCGACGAGGAGTGCTGGTGCCCGGCTCTACATCAGAACCACCTTCCTCACTGGTTCCCGTCTCGTCAGACACTGCAGCATTCTGGGACTTATTCTGTGAGTTTTTGATGTCTTTATTATCACAATCACAGGCTATTGTTTCTTTATTAGAGCCAGTAACAGATTTTGTCTCATTTTTCCTACATGAATAATGATAATCTGGGTGACCTTTCATGTCTGGATCAAGGTCATCAGTACCTGTACTGCTAGGTGATGTCATCGTATCGGTACCATGTAATGCTCTGTACGTTATAGAATGATCATCAATACTATTGTCATAGTAACTGTCATCCAATGAACCAGATGATATACTATCATCATCACGATCAATAAAAGATCTTGTATCTGAAAATATCATATTTTTACTTCCATCACAAACATATGAAATTTGTAAGATATAGTTAATGTCAACCTTATATTTCATGAACTATGCTTATACATCATGATCAATAAAAGAAAATATTATACATGTGTTCATTTTTATCATTATATAATCATCTGACATCACCAGGGGCGTCAACAGAGCCAAATTAAAAATCCTGAAAATCATATGCGGCCAACCATTTTTGCCAAACAAGTGGCCTTGAACCACATTGTTTCCATTTGTAACTCAATTTTTATAGAATAAAATCCTTCAGAGCAGATTAAATTGGCCATAACTTTGCTATTTCTTGAGATATTTTCAGCAAAAAACTTTCATTTTGGTCAGAAATCATAGCTCTTTCAGGATAGCTAAATCCGGAATTCCGGATTAATCAGGAATATTGACACCCCTGCATCACAAACATTCGAAATTTGTATGATACAGGGGTGTCAACAGAGCCAAATTGAAAATCCTGAAAAGCTAATGCGGCAGACGATTTTTGACAAACAAGATGCCTTTAATCACATTGTTTACATAATTAACTTAGCTGGTATGAAGAAATCTTTCAGAACAGACTAAATTGACCATAACATCGTCATTTCTCAAGATATTTTCATCAGATAACTTTTATTTTGGTCAGAAATCAAAGCCCTTTCGGGATTGATAAATGAAAAAATCCTGAATTGCGGATAAATCAGGAAAATTGACACCCCCGATGTTATTATAAATTATAATCAATGTCAACATACTATTTCATGAACTATGCATATACAGTCAGCTCTCCACGTAACAACACCCAATATACTGGCATAAATATTTTCATATACTGACATACAGTCAACTCTCGTTATCTCGAACTCGCTTATATCGAATTTTTCGTTATGTCGAAGTTTTTTTCAAGTCCCGATTTTTCTCCTTCTTTGTCTATATGAAATCTCGAGACCTATCTCGAAGTTATGGCTCGAATTCAGCTAGAATTTTTCGTTATGTCGAATTATTTTTTGGTCCCGATTAACTAATTCTCACTTTAAATCTGTTGTTCATCCCGAAGTCGGGTCGACGTCTGATCGTATTTTACTAGCGTCGAGTGTTTTTCACACCTCGCCAGTCTGAAATCTTCGATTTACCTGTAATTTTCGCACCTTCCATTATTGAACAAATATTTGTTTGTAACAATTTGCACAAACGTGTCATAAAGATTTGAGTTACGTCCAAACATCAATAAACATGTCATTTCGAACAATTGTTTGTAAAAATAATAATTAAAGAACGCAAGTTGTTAAAACAATTGTCAAAATGAGTGAGTGCTTTAAACAACAACGTACACAAACGAAAATGAATAATATGCATTTTCTCGAGGAGGAATACATATACATAAATATTAAAACAAGCAAATGTCACGAATATGTCGTTCTTAAGGCCGTAACAATATGGCGGCGTAAAATGACAGAAACTAGAAAACTTGCAATTTTGATGCTGAAAATTCTATCTCGAATTTTCGTTATGTCGAAGTAATTTCCATGGTCCCGTGAAATTCGAGATAACGAGAGTTGACTGTAATTTTATGGGGACAAATGTTTTAAAACACTATTTGTCTAAATTAAGTATACATACATACTTGTTAGAACCAGGCCTGGTTAGAACAACATTTTACTTGGGAAAAACAATGTCATTATATCAATGACCAGACTAGGATAGATAAATGAAAATGACTTTATAGTAAAATTATACAAAACATTTTGATGTTTTAAGTCAAAGAAGGGCAATAACTTTTAATAAATATCAGAATTATGTAACTTAGTTATTGCAGTACAGCGGATGTACTTGTGAGCAGTGACTAGTCATTTTGGACAGATAATGTAAATCATAATACGATGTAGGTATTAAAGTATTAATAACAATTGAATAGCAAATATGACTAACTACAGTAGAACTTTGATGCCTTGGGACCAGAAAAATAGTTTGAGCCATCGACCTGTTTGATGCATGTGCTGTATTATATCACTATTACTATGACATGATCAATTAGCTGGGCAGAACAGATTGAGGCTCTGTAGTACTGTAAGAATAGATGGTTAATATCAATATCTAAATGTTTCCAAAGTTACAACTTACCCGAAGAATCACTGTCAGTACTAAATAACCAGTCTAATCCTAGAACACTGCTTTGTTGTGAGTGTGACATAGATGGTACAGATGGCGCTCTCTCACCTACGCTCCGATCACTGGCTGCACGTGCAAGCATCTTACTCACTCGCGCAAAACCAATATCCTTTGGTTTTTCTGGGGTATTTACACTGGACTGCGTATCATTTGAGTTTAAAGTAGGACTGGAATGGATTTTTACTTTAGTTTTACTATTGTTTTCCTTAGACCCTTTAGTTTGTGAGAACTCGGCACTACATGGTCGAGGCTTCCGTTCATTATTTGTAGATTTTGCCCTTACTTTCACTTTCATTTTTTCCTTATTTTTATAATTCCGATCTGTTGTATCACTAGCAGTACGTTTTTTTAGAGGTTCTTTTTTAGGAAGAACAACAACTTCCCCTAAACTTAAATCTGACTCATCGTCACTACTTGATGGAAATAAGGAGGAACCCACTTTAATTATGGGCTGACTAGAAGTTCTTGTAGTTTTCTTTTCAACATTACGTTCTTCACTTATTGCATTTCTAGTTCGACACCTATGTGCTAGAGCATCAGATTTACCGCTTCCATCAAACTTTTGTGACGATCCTCGTTTACTTTTCACAGCTTGTTTATGCTTACTTGGACTTTTGATACCATTTGATGAAGGTAATTCAGTCTGATCCGATACACTCACATCCTCACACGTCTCGTGCTCCGGAATACCTTGACTAGATTTTAACCTTTGTCGTACATCAGAATTGAAACTATAGGATGGGGAATTTTCCCTTTCTCGCGATTCAGATGAGGTACCAAGATCTGCATTTAAACCTCGGTACCAGGGTTGAATCGAAGTTGAACTGTCTTTACTTTCATCACTATTTTGTTTATTCAATTTTGACCTGTCATTTTTCGAACTATTATTTCTAGTCTGATAAGCTTTGGCAACATTATTCATTACTTCAAAATCTATAACAGTAATTTCGTCACTTTCTAACATTTGTTTAGTTTTACATATAGTTTGATCGCTCCACGGTCGTACTATACTTACACCACTATCTTTATTTATCACCGATTGTAATTTAGGTCTAGCGGGCAAGGATGGACGTGAGCGTAATGAACGCTCTGAGGAATGTTTTGATGGCAAATCGGAACCTTCCAATGCACTACGAGCTCTTTGAGCTTTCCGTCTGGATCGTTTGACCTTCACATTCTCATGCTCCGGCGAGACATCACTGAAATCAGCGTCACAAGAATGCTTGGATTCTGATGGAGATTTGAGCTCTATGGTAACAGCATCATCAGGGAAGTTCACTGGGCAGTCACAAGGCTCGGCTTCAACATCAGCTTTTGTAGTAATGGTATTTGGAACACTTAAATCATCCTCAGCATCAGATGGTGTGTCTTCTACAATAAAGAAATCTTGTAAGATAAGATAGAATATTATACCGGTGTAGCAGTCAGTTTTTCCCCCCTCTATTTTTTCCCCGGGGAAAAAATTGACTAGTCAGCTTTTTAAAAAAATTGACTAGTTATTTTTTTCCCCGAGGAAGAAACTGACTAGTCAATTTCCCCCCCCCCCCTTAGTCCCTTTTTTTCCCCCTATGAAATTGTTCTCTCTGGTTGAGAATAATTGATTTATTAGAGGGTGAAGAAATTGACTAGTCAGTTCTTCCCCCCCCCCTAACTTGTTTTTGACCGATTGGAAGGAAGAACAATTAACTTGTCCATCCTATCCCTTGTCAGTTTCTTCTCCCCACTGCTCAGACATTTATAAGTATGATGGGGGAAAGAAAGGACTAGTCAGTTTCTTACCCCCTCTGTTCAGACATTTACAAGTATGATGGGGGAAAGAAAGGACTAGTCAGTTTCTTCCCCCTCTGTTCTGATATTTACAAGAAGGGTGGGGAAAGAATGGACTAGTCAGTTTCTTCTCCCCTCTGTTCACACGTTTACAAGTATGATGGGGGAAAGGACTAGTCAGTTTCTTCCCTCCTCTGTTCTGACATTTACAAGAAGGGTGGTAAAGAAAGGACTACTCAGTTTCTTCCCCCCCCCCCTCTGTTCTGACATTTACAAGAAGGATGGGGAAAGAAAGGACTAGTCAGTTTCTTCCCCCCTCTGTTCTGACATTTACAAGAAGGGTGGGGAAAGAAAGGACTAGTCAGTTTCTTCCCCCCCTCTGTTCTGACATTTACAAGAAGGATGGGGAAAGAAAGGACTAGTCAGTTTCTTCCCCCCTCTGTTCAGACGTTTGCAAGAAGGGTGGGGAAAGAAAGGACTAGTCAGTTTCTTCCCCCCTCTGTTCAGACGTTTGCAAGAAGGGTGGGGAAAGAAAGGACTAGTCAGTTCCTTCCCCCCTCTCTTCAGACGTTTACAAGTATGATGGGGAAAGAAAAACCTAGTCAGTTTCTTCCCCCCTCAGTTTAGACATTTACAAGTATGATGGGGGAAATAAATGACTAGTCAGTTTCTTCCCCCCCCCCTCTGTTCAGATATTAACAAGTTTGATGGGGGAAAGAAAGGACTAGTCAGTTTCTTCCCCCCTCTGTTCAGACATTTACAAGTATGATGGGGGAAAGAAAGGACTAATCAGTTTCTTCCCCCCTATGCTCAGACATTTACAAGTATGATGGGAGAAAGAAAGGCCTAGTCAATTTCTGGTCCCCTCATTTGATGAGTCATAAACATGTTGGGGGAAATCGTACAAGGTAATTTTCCCCTCCTGACAAATCATGAAATAAAAGAACAGACTTGTCAATTTCAGACTAACCAGTTAGTTATAATTAACCCCATCACAAAATATTAAAGAGTAGGAGGTATAAATCAGCAAAAAAGTAGCTAAGTAAAAACATATCGCAAAAAATATTAAATTATAGGGGGAAAAACTGACTAGTCAGTTTCTTCCCCGGGGAAAAAATTGACTAGTTAGTCTTTTCCCCAATCACAAAAAAATAATTGTAGGGGGAAAAATTGACTGGGGAAAAAACTGGACTGTTACACCGGTAGTATACTGTGAAATCACTTAACTTTGATGGAGCTTAATTTCGTGGATTTTGGTAAAATGCAATTTTTGTTGGGTTGAAAAATCATGGATTACAAAATATGGAAGGGGAAGTCTTTGTTTCTCATTTGGGGATAAACTATTTGTTGGTATTATATTACGTGGTAGAGTTCAAACAACAATTTTGCCCCTATACTATAGACAAAGATCAAGAATAACATTGTATAATGCCCTATATACCAATGAAAGTGATGTCACGTCATGCATTCCATTTATGCATCATGTAGGAAAACAAGTAGAGTAAACAACATACTCTCACAAAGTATACCTTTCGTTAAATAACAGTTCATTGCTCTTATGCTATGTTATTAACCGCAAAGGCATATGGCCTTGCTGGTCAATTCCTACATATCAGAACACAAAATCATTGTATAACAGCCAGTATACTATCGTTTTTCATATTATTTCTTAAACATGTGTTTGTATTGTGTAGAACTAAATATAATGTATCTAACCATCCTCCTCATCGCTGTTGCCATGACAATGTGATAGAACCCTACTGGTCCCTCCAGATGCCCCTTGTAAAGATAGATCAATCTCATCCTTATCCATCTCGGCAAGAGGGGCTCGACTGGTTCCCTTCTTACTGTCAGCTTTCTGTATATTATCTGAAAAATAACACAAACAAGTACAGTACTATTATCCAAGCAATTCGACCCAACACAGATTATTAGACACAAGTAAAAAGACTAACTAGACTACCGAGCATCTTGAAAGAGCTTGAGTTGTAATACAAACACAAATCTTAAGGACTGATACTGCTCGGTTTACTTGCGGCAATTGATATATTCAATGCAAGAACCTTATAATATATCCATACATAAAGGTCTGGATCAAGTCATTATCTCTATACTTTATTACATTAAGACAACTGCTCAAAAGTTCTCTGATTCACTATGGAGTAAAACAAAAATAAATATACATGTATTTACCATTTCTTTTTGACCTTCTTCTTCTAACACTGGATTCTGAGATGTGTTTTTTGCTTGGTTCGTGATGGGATTCTGGAGGTATATCAGTGTGCTTAGATTCTGAGGAGGGTTCAACTTTACTAGCATTACTAGACATATCCTTCATTTCAATGATTTCAGGAGGTTCTTCAGAACTGTAAAATGATTAACGTAGTAAACAAATTATCAATTAAATCCACATCAGTTATCAGTGACAATAAAAGTACAATTTGAAAGAGACCTGTATACAATAACATATAATCTATACTGATATTAAGCTACAAGCCTGTACCCACCGTCAGTAACTTGCATGCAAGTCCCTATGGTGACCTAAGTAATCATTTACAATTCCTGACAAAAGATTCCAGAAGATGCAGCCTCAATTGCATGTACAAGGTTTTCATATTGTCTTGTCCAGTGACCTTGTTATTTACTATTTAAATTACATCAGATGCCACATATTGAACCTCACCCTGTATGCCATCTAGGCAAACATTTTCACAAAACTTTCACAAAGATCCAAGGAAAAATACAGCCTCTATAGCATACACAAGGCATTCTCATTATTTGACTTAGTGACCTAGTTTATGACCACATATGACCCAAAATCAAGCTTGACCTAGATTTTTTAGATGATAACTGTGACAAAGGTTCATGAAGATTAGGCTAAAATTGTGACACCTAGTGACAATTGAAGGATTTTCTATGATTTGACGTAGTACATGTAGCCTAGTTTTTACCCTAGATGACCCAATAAATAACTTGACCTAGATTTTGTTGAGTGATCATTGTGACCAGGTTTTATAAAGATTCAACCAAAATTGTGACTTCTAGTGTCTTTATAAGGCTTTGCTTTGACCTAGTTACCTAGTTTTTTACTCAAGATGATCCAATATCAAGCTTTACCTAGATTTTGTTAAGAGGATCATTGTGACCAAGTTTCATAAAGATCAAGCCACAATTGTGATTTCTGGTGACTACAATAGGTCTTTCTATGATTTGACCTAATGACCGAGTTTTGACCCTGGATGACCCAATATTGAACTTGACCTAGATTTTGTTGAGATGATCATTGACTTTTGTGACTAAGTTTCATGGAGATAAGGCTTCTAATGACTACACAAGGTTTTTCTATGATTTGACCAACTTCACCAATTGACCTAGACCGGAGGTCATTCGGCAATTAGTCAGGGACAAAACTGGATGGCAACACACGTGTGACTGTCTCAGTCAAAATTATGCTTAAAAGTCATGAATAAGAACAAGACAGTTTCAATATACTACATAACGTTATAAATAATATTTTACCAGAAATCCTACATTGAGCCTCTTTCCTTACCTTACAGTTACAGGTGGATTACTGTCACCTTTCTTGCTTGTTTTATCTTCCACTTCTTCCTCGATCACTTCCGATGTATCAAACATGTGATGAAGCTTGTAGTTCATGATTTTCACACCAACAAACACTATACCCACAATACCACAGTACAAAGCCCAAACAAGCAATGAAGCTGGCAAGGTCTACAAATAACAAATATTAAGTTGTATACATTACAGTAAAACATATATAGGCACATATAGACAAGGGGTCCTACTGAGGCATACCGCTCAATCCTGAAAATAATAATAGCCTGCTTCAGATGCCATTAGCATCCATTCCTTCATAAAAACTCTTTTTCGAAACCCATTATTTTGTCAAAATTTAGCATAAAAAATTTCAAATAACCATAACTCTTAATACTAAGCATTTTTTCATCAAATAACTTAATTTCTGCAGAAAAGTTCATTTTTTTCTAGTGCAGCCAATCCAGAGTATTCTTGAATTGTAGGACCCCTGTCAAACTCATCCGGACGATCAGCTGTCTCCCTCAGTAGCTCCGAAAATTCTGTTATTACTACTTCTTCATGAGAGAATAACATCCATTTCTTAACACAAACTTAAAGAACTCGATATACTGGTTTGATCCATCCCAATTCTGGCAAGATTTATGCAGTTTTCTGGTGTTTTCCACACTTTTTCACCAACCCTTCTTGTTGACATTTGATATCAGATCCAGGCTACCATTGTATACATGTATCCAAGATGGCGGCGCCCATATAGAAAAATGTTAACATGAATTTCACGTTACTTCTCACTGTTGTACTACAAATATCAGCAGCTTTTGGAATAGATTCGACCTTCCTTCATGAAGACAGGTATCTCCATTGTATATTCATGTCTCTGATCCGTACCTACGAGCTTTTAAGACCAGTTTACCCCACCCATTCGTTCATACCAGTGACTGGCGGTTGCCTTGTAATGTGAACAAGGATACATAGAGGAAGCAGATCAAGTCCGTCCACATCAAGCAGCTACTACTTATTGCTGGAGTTGAGCCCAATCCAGGCCCCAGGAAACCGAAGTTCCCCTGTGCCATTTGTTCTAGAGCCTGCAAAGTTAGATGCATCGCCTGCGACGACTGCGACCAATGGCTGCATAAGTCCTGCATAGGTCTTACCACAGCAGATTTCAGTGCTCTTGGGAAGAGTGACGACAGATGGTTCTGCCCTACATGCAACAAACCGAACAACTCAAGCATTATCTATACAGTTCCTGATGAGGAGGATGCGATCCCAGATTTATCAAAGAACCCATCACACTTTGACAGCATTTCCGACATCACCTGCTCGACAAGGTATAGCACCAGCACAGAACCTGTTACACCATCTTCTTGCAACCTATCTAGCCCATGTTTCTTTCCAACAACATCATCACCAATATCAACTAGAAACTTACCATCAGTCAAGAAACTACTGTATTCCTAGATACTTTCGCGGATACAATATTTCGCGTTTTTCATACCGTCGGCATATTCGCGGCTACAAATTTTCACGGAATCATAAGGCCCGCGAATTCCGCGAAACTAAAGTCGCTACGGCATAAAGGTATGTTTGACAAATCTCGAAATTTTAATTGGACTGTTTGTCTTCACCATCCGTGTATACACGATAAAATTCAATTGATTATGACCTTAATTGACCTGATAACAATCACGATGATCAATTAATCTCTTCATAACAAAGGATTTCATAAAGTGTTTTCACTAGGTGTAATCAACATAAACCAGTAAATAGTTATTATTATAAATTAACCACCAAACATATGTTAAACAAATAAATGTGAAATGATTATTGTAAATACCTATACAGGAATACATTGACTTTAATCATGACAAAAACAAACTTTCGTATGTAGAAGTAAACTGAATGTTAACACCCCACCCATGCACCCCGTGCTTGTTTACATTGAGCAGATTACACGCTACATCATCAGTGTTAATGTCTACACAGCCTAAAATATGCACGATTCTTACAGGATTGAAATAGATGTTTAAATTGAGATAATTAACGCAATTAATCTTAGATTTTATAAAGATGGATTTATTGACAGAAGTTCCCACGTCATGTATTCGTCGAATGATTTTGCGATTTTAGTATGAAGAAGCTAGAAACGTTCGCGGTTTCGTTGGAGGTAACACTAAGTCGCTAACTTAAAATGCGCGAAACCATTTCTAGGAATACAGTATCAGCTCTATAAACATCAACTTCCAAAGTCTACATAAAAAAGGAAAACTGCTGGAAAGTATAATAGAAGACTGCAACACGGACATCATTATAGGAACAGAGACATGGCTGGACAGCAGTATAAAGACATCCGAGCTACTCCCACCTCTACTTGGCTATGATATACAACGGAGGGACAGACCAAATGATCCACATGGTGGTGTCCTGATTGCAGCCAAATCCTTCTTACAGTTAGGTGAAGTGACAGTCAGCAAAGACATTGAACTTACAACATGTTCTATCAAAGCGGACAACAAGAAAGTCTCGGTATCAGCCTTCTACAGACCACCAAACCTAACAGATGCAAACTACCTGAACACAGTCAAGACTGAATTTGGAGAAATTCGTAACAAAGGCAAGAAGAACATTGTTATAGTCGCTGGCGACTTCAATCTTCCGGATATTAAGTGGGACTCGCTTACGATAACCAGCTCCAAATATCCATCACGAGTCAACAAAACCTTCCTCGACGTAATTGCTGACAACAACTTTGAACAGATTGTGAACTTCCCCACACGCCAAGACAATACATTGGATTTAATCATGACTACTCATCCAACTTTCACGAACTGCTGCAAACCCATGCCCTCCATAGGTAACTCTGATCACGACATAGTGCTACTCGATACCAGCATTGTGGCAATGCGCTCTAAACCAGTGAAGCGAGAGATCAACTTCTGGAAAAAGGCCGATACTGAAGGAATTAAGACAGACTTATCCACTCTACCTGATATGATAAACGATGAAACAGACATCAACAAAGCTTGGACCCTGGTTAAATCTACTATCCTAGAAGTTATTAAGAAAGAATACCATCTAAAATGACGACAAGCCGCTACACCAACCCATGGATGAACACTGAAATTAAAAGGACAATCAAGCGGAAACAACGAGCATACAAGAAAGCAAGACGCACAAAGTTAAAGCTACTAGCTAGGCAGGGACAGATACAACTTACAAGAGGTTGCAACAGGAGGTGCAGTATTAGACGAGGAAGGCACACAGAAGGTATCTAGCAGACACGGTGAGCGGCGACTTCACAGACAACAACAAACGTTTCTGGACGTATGTGAAGAGCCGAAGACAGGAAGCAGTTGGAGTTGCACCATTGAAGAATACGAACGGATTCCTACAAAGTGACCCAGCAGCACGGGCGAATATACTGAACGATCAGTTTCAGTCTGTCTTCACTGAAGAAGACCTCTCAGATATGCCCGACCTTGGCACCAGCCCTGTACCGACAATGCCTGACATCATAGTTGACTGGAAAGGGGTACACAAGTTGCTTGTGAACCTTCGTCCCTTCACAGCAGCAGGACCAGACTCAATCCCATCCTTCATCCTGAAGACGGCTGCAACAGAATTAGCACCAACCCTAGCGAAACTGTTTCAGCTGTCACTCAACCTTGGTAATATACCTGACGAGGGAAGCAGTGGTTGTGCCCATCTTCAAGAAAGGAGATAGACACCAGGCATCAAACTATCGCCCAGTATCTCTTACCTCAATAGTCTGTAAGCTACTGGAGCACATCATACACAGTAGTATAATGAAGCATTTCGACCAGAATGGCATTCTATCTGACAGTCAACATGGTTTTAGACGGAAAAGGAGTTGCGAAACACACCTGATCACCACCGCCCATGAAATCGCTTCCGGCATGGCCTCAGGAAAGCAGGTAGATGCCATCCTGTTAGATTTTGCCAAACCTTTTGACAAAGTGCCCCATAATCGACTACTCCTGAAGATGAAGCACTACGGGGTCAGCAACAATACCCTCACCTGGATCAAGTCCTTCCTCCTAGACAGGAACCAACAGGTCGTATTGGATGGAGCTAGGTCAGACCGTGCCAAGGTGAAGTCAGGAGTGCCTCAGGGATCCGTTTAAGGCCCACTATTATTTCTGGCCTATATAAACGATCTCCCACAGTCCATCAAGTCATCCACATCCAAACTGTTTGCAGACAACAGCCTGCTTTACAAGACCATCCAAAGCCAGGAAGACAGTAAACTCCTTCAAGAAGACCTGACCGCACTAAAGTCCTGGGAAAGTAGATGGCAGATGAGTTTCCATCCAGCAAAGTGCGTAGTCCTGCGAATTACGCCAAAGAGGACCAAGCTCATTGAAACCAGCTACCAACTACATGGTCATACCCTGGAGACAGTCGAAGCCAGCAAGTGCCTAGGGGTGACACTATCTGACACATGAAGCTGGGACACCCATGTTCGAAACATTGTCAACAAGGGTAACCAGACTGTGGGATTTCTACGTCGCAACCTGCGGGAGTGTACACCAGAAGTCAAACGGCCGCCTACAAGACATAAGCCAGGCCCACAATGGAGTATGCTGCTTCAGTTTGGGACCCCACTACACAGAACAACATCGGAGCCCTGGAACAAGTGCAAAGGCGTGTGGCAAGGTTTGTCACCAACGACTACTCGGCGAAGACCCCTGAATGCGTCACGAAGATGTTAGAGGACCTCCAGTGGGCATCTCTTGAAAGCCATCGGAGACAAGCCAGGTTGCAGATGTTATACAAGATCGACCGCGGAATTGTAGACATCCATTCAAGCCAGTTCCTGAAACCTGGAGACTCACGGACAAGAGGAGGCTTGAAGTTTTACCAAGAACGTCACCACAATACAACACTAGGAACCTCCTTCATACCAAGAACTGTCAGACTGGAATCAGCTACCAACAAGGGTCACGACAGCAAGCACACTGGAGAGCTTCCAGACTCTTCTCTGAGCCTGAGATATTTGGCTACATGATATGTATATAGTTTTAACAGTTTTTAAGGAGCGAAATCTGAGACAGTTTTAGTTTGACGCATGTGTAGTTAAACACTGAGCTTAATACAGTCCGATAGGACTCCTGCTCTGTACAAGGAAGAAGAAGACTTGCAGCGATATCATCACAAGTACAAATGATTCCTGGATCAAATAGTCCAACACACAACAGTCCAGTGAAACATGAATGGTATACATTTAATCTAGTCTGTCAGATATGGAAAGAATTTGAAACAGAGGTGATATAAGCTGTGAAATCTGCCCAGAGTTTCCGTCATTGGAGACATAGCCATTCACAAAGTAGTTTTTGTAAGATTCTTGTAGCACTTGTTCAGTTCATTCTATGCTTTTCTGCTGATGTTGTTAATGTGGGTGTTGTACTTCATTGTGTCACTCAATTTTACTTCAAATACAGGTCACTGTACTTAGTGACTGTGGAGACTGACTCACAATTAGCTCAATTAACAAGAGCTTTGGAATAGTATACCAGGAGTTGTCGGTCCAGGTCCCATGGGTGCACTTTTTCTCCTAAAATTCTTTCATGGAAATGATGGTACCATTTGTATGGCCCTGGAGCCGTGGTTTCAATTGACAGGTGTATAAATGGAGAACAGGCCTCAGTAAATCAACAAGTCCACTCGTCGTAAGATATTGGGTTTTCTTCTTTTTATTTATTGCAGGACAAGTGCTTTTAAAAAGATTTCAGGCTTCGCGAAAGTCGCCGGATCGCCGGTCATGACCGGTGAAAATCAGTTTGGTCCGACAAAAATTATAGCTCGCCGGTCCGAATGTCCGTCAAAATTTGCGTATCGTCTGGTACGAAATTTATCGGTACGAAGCATTATTTCCGGTAATTTAACGATGCGCATGTTGGTTGTTTAAAGGACGGAAAGAGAACTAATTTGCAAAAAGACGCTGATTTGACGAATACTTATACTGTACTCTGTCTTCAGTATGTTATTTTCCGAAACACATTTTGTGAATACAAATCTCAACAAAAAAGATTTTTGAGAAACAAGTTACGGAAACTAGCAAACAATAATGAATAAGTTTTTTTAAAAATCGACTTTTTGCAAATGTGTTCACTTTCCGTTATTTAAACGAACTTTATGATAAGAGTTAATTTCTTTTAGAAACTCTTCACTGTCGTAGCCACAATACAATGTCGTTCCTCAAATACTACGGGAGTGCACAACCTGGGAAAAAAAGAAAGACAGCCGAAGAAGAAAAGCAAAAACGGAACAAAGAATATGAATCCAAACGATAAATTGTTAAAACATTTGGTTTTTTAACTGTTTCCTATTAATATTGTTCGGTCCGGCCAAATTTATTTTATGCCAGACCGGATGTCCGGCCTTTTTTTCTTCCATTTCGCGAAGCCTGAGATTTGTCTAGGTCTAGGGAAGAAGTGACTGGAGACACACTCACGACATGCACCTGTCTAGCTCTGATGGCATGGTCTAGTAGTAGTATATAAAATCTAGTAATAGTATGCAGGGCTGGTGGGTTCAAGCCCCAAGCTGGGTGCACTTTTTCCTCCAAAGCCTAAGTTACTGAGCCCATTGCCTAACCAAGGCGCTATCCATCACTTCTTGGAAGCACTACTTTGTCGATTCAGGGTTACCGATTCTCAGAACTTTGCTAGACGAGCACTTTTTTAATCTTATGCAACGGACCGCTTCAGGGGTGCAATGGTCTGCTAGCCAGGAGCGCTCGCCGGTAGCATAATTTTTCGTTTCGTCCGCTAGTGGCTAAGTAGCGCTTTTTTGAAGCAAGCCTTTTCCTAGTTTGGTTAGGCAATGTGCTCACTCTTTTATCACATAGTCTTGGACCAGTGCTATATGTAGCCTCTATTCCTATAACTTCGTGCATTCCTACAAGTTCGTGCATTTTAGTAAAACGTCATTTCTTTGCTAAAAATCTCATTTCTGTGTCCCAATTCATTTTAAGTTATTAAAAAGACATTTATCCAGCCGAATAATGCAAAAAGATGCGACAAAAAACGGGTTCGTTACGTTCACAGTGAGTTTTGTCCGAGCACCGATTTTACTGTTTACATATTCACCGCTTCCGGTCGCGAATTAGGGTGACATTTGTTTTCCTCAAAATTTGCATTAGTTACGATAAATCTACAATTGTAAAATGGTGCTAACTTACAGACAAATGATCAAACTTTATTTTATGAAACTTTTTTATGGCAAAATCCTCCCCGTGCGATCCTAATGACGTCATCAGTTTATGTGCACGAACTTACAGGTCACGAATGTTTATATTAAGACTGCAGACTGCATGTAACATTGAGGCCGATTTTGCAAGTTTTTGCAGTTTGACATTCAACTTTTTGTTCGAATTTGTTAAAAGACAGATAAATGATATTGTTTATCACATGGTTGATGCCAGTGTGTTTGTTTTTGTGCAGATGCGCCCATTTCAAATATAAGATGCACGAACTTGTAGGTGTACAGGCTATATATTCCTGATTCCACCTTGCAAGGGCCCTTTGAAATTGAACTGAAAAAGTAATACACAGTATTTTCATAAAACGAATACAAATTTAGATTGATTATAATGTTAACTTACCAAATGTAAGATCAGTGGGCATGTCAGCAGGAACAGCCATAAATACAGATGGAATGTATTAATGAAAATACTAAGATGAGGATCGAAGAACCAGCCTCCAGTTAACGACGCCCATATGCCTTGGCACATGATATCTAAAATATGAGACCCCATTGTATCACTTAACTGTGTTGAATACAGCAACGGTAAGTCATTTTGAAAACAATCAACAGCTGGAGTCAACTACAATTAGATTGAAATACAAAAGAGTATAATCGCGGATGTAAATTCGCAGCCATCTTTAATTTTAAACAGTGTGGTATAAAACAATTACGAATGGAAAAAATATCGTCATCGTCTACTTGACAACGCCATTTTAAGTCATGATTGTCTCCCCTGGTGTGTGTTTTTTCTGACATACATCAGCATGATACGCCAAACTGCCATAATTTAGAATACTATTACAATTCGCATGATAGATGGTTGGATTGGTTGCATGGTGGCTGAATGGTTAACACCCTAGACTACCAATCAAGAACTAGCCTAGGTCCGCTGTTCGAATCTCGGTGAGGGCAATGGAATTTTCAGACATTCTTTTCAGCGTTTCCCACCAACTTAGAGATGAATAAGTTGGTAACCAAGATGAAGTCTCTCTAGTATTGACGCAAACGTAAAATAACCAAGGTGCCTATTCAGAAAGAACAAGGTTATCGAAGACACAAAAATGGTCTCATTACCTTGTCTGCACATGTCACTATATATATAGTTATAGAGTTTTAAAATTATGAGCAAAAAGCACAAATCTTCCACTTCTTCATCTGCACTTGTAAATCTTCCACTTCTTCATCTGCACTTGTAAATCTTCCACTTCTTTATCTGTGCACTTGTAAATCTTCCACTTCTTCATCTGCACTTGTAAATCTTCCACTTATTCATCTGCACTTGTAAATCTTCCACTTCTTCATCTGCACTTGTAAATCTTCCACTTCTTCATCTGCACTTGTAAATCTTCCACTTATTCATCTGCACTTGTAAATCTTCCACTTCTTCATCTGCACTTGTAAATCTTCCACTTCTTCATCTGTGCACTTGTAAATCTTCCACTTCTTCATCTGCACTTGTAAATCTTCCACTTCTTCATCTGCACTTGTAAATCTTCCACTTATTCATCTGCACTTGTAAATCTTCCACTTCTTCATCTGCACTTGTAAATCTTCCACTTATTCATCTGCACTTGTAAATCTTCCACTTATTCATCTGCACTTGTAAATCTTCCACTTCTTCATCTGCACTTGTAAATCTTCCACTTATTCATCTGCACTTGTAAATCTTCCACTTCTTCATCTGCACTTGTAAATCTTCCACTTATTCATCTGTACTTGTAAATCTTCTAAATCTTCCACTTATTTATCTGCACTTGTAAATCTTCCACTTATTCATCTGCACTTGTAAATCTTCCACTTCTTCATATGCACTTGTAAATCTTCCACTTCTTCATCTGCACTTGTAAATCTTCCACTTCTTCATCTGCACAACCCTTCCACTTCTTCATCTGCACAAATCTTCCACTTATTCATCTGTACAAATCTTCCACTTCTTCCTCTACTTCTTCTTTCAATTATAGAGTAGGGGTCCTATCGAAGCTCAGCGACACATACTCAAAACAAAAACTGCCTAGGAGTGGTATTCAATATTGATCTTATTTGACTTAAGGATAAAGACAACCAATCAAATCACACCATATTAAACTCTTGGTCAGTAACAGGCGATATGATTAGCTTTCATTTTTCTCTAATTAAATTAGATCAATACTGAATACCTACCCACCCAGGACTACAACAACCGTTGTGACTCGATGACTAATATTTCTACGATGTCTTATGACTGTAGCACAATTACTTTTTAATCTACCAACGACACAACATTTTAGGGCGGACAAGGGCAAATCCATAATCTTTTTTTTTTCGACGCATAAATGCAGTAAAGGCAAGTAGCATTGCGAGGTCTGGAGCTCATCATAAGTTCCATTCTGCAAACCTTAATATTTGTCATCCAGCAAGTACCATTGTGCACAGTGTAACATGAGAGAAATTATGTTTATGGTGGGTCCAACCTGATCACAAACCAACTGTCGGAGCTTTAAAACGGACATTACGTATATTGAATAGACTGTTGACTTGAACTCATTCATTTTTACCAGACAAGTTCTGTGTTTGTGCATGTTTTATTTTCAATTACCCCTCGTTAGTATACGTCTGCAGAGTGGATTTTAACTACATGTAGTAATCCAGTTAAAGTTGAACAAGATTATATTAAGTCAGACAGGGAAGGTAGCACTCAACTTAACCAACCGAGCACAGGAACATAAACACATGCAAGACACAATGCCCAACTAAACAAGCAAAGATCCGCACACGTCCAAGCTGTCGAAAAGTATAATAAATTATTACTAGCTGAATGACCCAATTTCCACAGCAAAACGACTTTAATGCCTCGTTAGCTAAAACGAAGAAGTGCCCAACAATCTGCCGAAGTCAACTTTGATGTGTGGCATGGTTACTCCCTTATCTGCCAGCTTCTGACATGTTTAATTCATGCTCCATGAAAACAGGCTTAACGTGTTGTCTAGGATGTTTGCACATGATGCATGATAACAAATTGCATTATTTAAAAAATGCAAAACGTGACCCTGATAATGCAAAGGGTGACCTTGCACCACGTGCAAACATAATATACGACCAGTTTAAATCTGTTTCCTGTCCCTTGCTAACGAATGTCAAAACGTGTTTTTATGTTGTGCTAACTGTTTATAATAATTTGCTTAAGAGGTCGTGTTTTCTTTTGGGGGCGTTCGTATCTGTCGAGGACTCGCTTTTGTTAGGCTGTTAACTCTTCTTGACAGTTCTCTACTCATATCGAACCGAATGCTTGATTTCAACATTGAGGTATTCGAAATTGCTCTCCATACCTCGGTAGCACCCACCTCTGTCCTCAGTGTAGCAACTTACGTATACATTAAAACGTCACTATGCCTATAACGACCCAATGATTCACAAAACTAACCATGGAACAAATACACACCATGCACTTGTCAGCTAGAGACCAAACCTTGTTCTATGAAACCTGTGTGTAATGAACTGCTTTATATTAATACAATGTATTAATTTCGAAATTTGACGTTATTGTACCGGTAGCCCATCTGAATGGAGACAGTATTTTTTGTATGTCATTCTATCGCTGTTGCAATTCCGTGGCAACGTTTATGTATTTACAGTATGTTTGCATCAACTAGCGATAGGCGGTTATACCATTACTGTTACAGTATATTTCCGGGTGTTTTATTGCTCCGCCAAGCATAACGCACTGATTTAAGATAAGATGGTGCAGCCTATTAAGATCGATACAATACATGTACGCGTATGCATATTAATCGATTAGTGTAACTTATACATGTATATAGTACCTGGTAGTTGTTGAAAGATTTATTTTTTGGATTTGAACTTGATAAAACTTAAGTCACGATCAAAATCCAAGATGGCGTCCAAAATGGCCGCCATAATATTTAATATCCCTTGTATAGCATTAGTCACGATTAAAACAGTTATTTTTTTCAGGTGAGGTGGCCACAAAAGTAGATAATAAGGAGTACTAACCACCACATAATTCACCTATTTAATGCCCTATGTGGTAATAACCTGCACCAAATGCACCCAATCAAGGACCTAGAGTGAACTCACCATCACCTAATACATTCATTCCAGGCCATTTGGTGGACCTACCCACCAACACCAAACACAAATATTCAACGACCTATGGGGTATACACCACCACCAAATACACCAATTCAATGTCATGACTGTGTTGTACCCCAAACCACCAAGTACCCCACACGTGCATTATGCCACATTAGGTACTCATCACAACCTAATATACCCTTTAAAGATATATTTGGTACTCACCACCACCAAATACACTCATTCGAAGTCTTCCACATAATATACCCATTTCAGGCTGTATGGGGCACCAAACAATACATACATTCAGTGTTCTATTGGGTATTCATCATCACCCAAATAAACCCACTTCCCTGTGACATTGTGGTACTCGCCACAATCTAATACACCCATTTCTGGGGTAGTGGGTTACCCACATCCAACACTTACACTAATTCAATGTCATTATGGTGTACTAAACAGCCTCCAAGTACATCTATACAAGGCCAAAAGAGGTATTCACCACCAACAAGTATATGTACACCCATTCAACGACATACCAGTATGTGGTATTAATCACCACAAGGAATAATATTTTCAGTTATTTTTCATACTTTGACCTTGATATGACCTTGAACTTTGCTTCAAAGTTGTCAATGTAGTATGCTTATTAGTCCCCTACCAGTTTTTGACCGGAGGGGACTATAGGTTTGCCGTCCGTCCGTCCGTCAAAAAATCTGGATCCTGAGATAACTCAAACAGTTTCCAAGCTAGGTTTATGACACTTGGTATGTGGATAGGGGGCAATAAGGGGATTATGCACGTCTACAAATATTTTGATTCTGACAAAAATTGTGGTTGCTTTGGCGACAGAAAGAGTGAAAATTCGCAAAAATCTGGATCCTGACATAATTCAAACAGTTTCCAAGCTAGGGTTATGAAACTTCATATGTGGATAGGGGGCAATAATGGGATTATGCACGTCTACAAATATTTTGATTCTGACAAAAATTGTGGTTGCTATGGCAACAGAAACATTGAAAATGGCTTCAAACCGGTAGGGGACTTCTGTATTGCTTGCAATTCTTAATTACTTGTTTGATACACAGTAGCAAATGAGTACTTTGCATGCTAACATGTATCTTTACACCCATGTATGAAACTGCCTCATAGTAATTTGAACATACTTAATATGGATTGACCATTTATGGCGACCATCTTGGATTTCCTGGGCCTCACCACCCTTTGACAATGTGAAACAGCATGTCTATACACTAACTTGAAGTCACATGAGGTCATTTTGATAGATATCAGTTCTTGTTCTACTTTGGTGGCCTAAAAACGACTGTTTTAATCCTGCTTAATGCTATACAAGGGATATTATATATTATGGCGGCCTTTTTGGACGCCATCTTGGATTTTGTTGGTGAATTTCAGAGATGAATAATATTTTTTAATGCCAAATATAGATGTATCATAATAATAACGATTTTTATCACAGACATTTTTTGTAACAATTTCAGAATACATGACTAAATATTTCTTGTATAAAAATAGTGGGTGTGGTAAGAAAAGCACCTAGTACAAGACATACTGAATATCTCCATTATTTGAATGTCAAATTGTTCCAAAGTAGTTTTATTTAAACTGTTGAATGTAAACCTTCATTTAAATTTACCTGCAAATGACTTTGATTTTGACCTTTGAAGATTCTAAAAATGTTTTAGTTAAAAAGAGTTTTGCTGTGTCTATAACAATTAAGCAAAGTTATTTCAAAAAGTTGCATCATATTCCTGATAACATTGATAATATGCTAGTACTGTCAAAAGGCGGCCTTTTGCAAAATACATCATTTGTATGTCTGTCTTTAAAAACGGAACCTGAACTACTAGTTCCGGGATTTACGAAATACAGTGCAGAGCTTCGATATTTTCCATGGTTATACCATATACCTTGATCTCCCTGGTTCTTTAACGCGACGTTTGTCAGGTTTACATAAGACTCTACAACACGTTATAATATGAATTAATACGGAATCCTGTTCGGGCCACATTCAATTTCGCTTGTCTAACATGTGAACAGGCGATAATTATCGCGTCGAAGGCGATAATTATCGCCTCTTCTTATGGAGAGAGACACTTGTACTAGCGAAATTTAACACCTTCGCGAAAGTTTTGGGGCGATAATTATCGTCTTAATTTTCGCACGTATGTCTCAATTTTCACGGAATATGGACAAGCGAAATTTAAGGACATGCGAAATTTAACGTTAAATTTCGCCCTTATAATTTTGGCGGGCTTATAACACGTGGTATCAGTGTACCCGGTGTAACGTTAACACCGGTTACCTTCTTACACCGGCAAAATGGGGATAAGGCTAAATGCAAACCATTACAATTTATTAAAAACTCTAAACTATTAGAATGTGTGGATGAGAATCGTATAACTAACGGATAATAAACAAATCTGCGGGTCGTATTGTCTCTGATGAAAGGCATATAGCAGGGTTCATACCTTGTTTAAATAACAAATCCCTAAGAATGTTTGGTTCAAAAATGGTTTATACGGCCAATCTATTAGACTACATGGGTTTCTACATGATTTGTACGTCCAATCCACTAGAATACATGGGCTCCTACATGGTTTATACGTCCAATCACTTAGCATACACGTGTACCTAAATAGGTTATTCGCCCCATCGATTAGAATGTACGGGTTCATACATGGTTTATACGTCCAATCTGTTAGTATACATGGGTTCCTACACGGGTTATACTTTCCAATCCAGTAGATTACATGGGTTCCTATATGGGACATACGTCCAATCCAGTAGAATGCATGGGTTTCTATATGGGACATACGTCCAATCTAGTAGAATGCATGGGTTCCTATATGGGACATACGTCCAATCTACTAGAATGCATGGGTTCCTATATGGGACATACGTCCAATCTACTAGAATGCATGGGTTCCTATATGGGACATACGTCCAATCTACTAGAATGCACGGGTTCCTATATGGGACAAACGTCCAATCTAGTAGAATGCATGGGTTCCTATATGGGACATACGTCCAATATAGTCAGACAGTACAACACATGTAGTGGTCATACAGTACAACCTCTATAGTTGTCATACATTATAACCTCTATAGTGGCCATACAGTACAGCCCCTATAGTGGTCATACAGTAAGCCTCTATATTTGTCATACGGTACCACCTCTATAGCGGTCATACAATACAACCCCTCTACTGGTCATAAGTACAACCTCTATAGTTGTCATGCAGTACAACCTTTATAGCGGTCATAATGTACAACCTCTATAGCGGGCATACTGTACAGCCTCTATAGGTGTCATACAGTTAGCCTTTATAGTTGTCATACAATACATCCTCTATAGTGACCATGCAGTACAGCCTCTGTAGTGGTTATACAGTAAGACTATATAGTTGTCATACAGTACAACGTCTATTGTGGCCAAACAGTACAAACTCATAGCGGTCACACAGTACAACCTCAAAAGTTGTCACACAATACAACAATATATATTAGTCATACAGTACAACATCTATATATTAGTCTAAAGTACAACCCTTTTAGTGGTCATACATTACAACATCTATAGTGGCCATACAGTACAACCTTTATAGCTGTCATACAGTACAACCTCTATATATTAGTCATATAGTACAACCCTTGTAGTGGTCATACAGTACAACTCCTGTAGTGGTCATGCAGTACAATCACTTTATATTTGTCACACGTCACAACCTATATAGTTGCCATGCAGTACAACCTCTATAGCTGTCATACAGTACAACCTCTTTAATCGTCACACATAACAACCTTTAAAGTTATCATACATTACAACAACTATAGTGGCCACTCAGTACAACCTCTATAGTGGTCATACATTACAACAACTATAGTTGTCATACATTACAACAACTATAGTTGTCATACAGTACAACCTCCATAGTTGTAATACATTACAACAACTATAGTGGCCACACAGTACAACCTCTAAAGTGGTCATACATAACAACAACTATAGTTGTCATACAGTACAACCTCTATAGTTGTCATACATTACAACAACTTTAGTGGCCACACAGTAAAACCTCCAAAGTTGTCATACATTACAACAACTATAGTTGTCATACAGTACAACCTCTATCGTTGTCAGACATTACAACAACTATAGTGGCCACACAGTACAACCTCTAAAGTTGTCATACATTACAAAATATATAGTGGCCATACAGTACAGCCTCTACAGTGGACATACAGCCCAACCTCTATAGTGGTCATACATTACAACATCTATAGTGGCCATACAGTACAGCCTCTACAGTAGTCATACAGTCCAACCTCTACAGTGGGCATACAGTACAACCCCTGTAATGGCCATACAATACAACTCCCGTAGTGTTCATACAGTACAACCTCTGTAGTGGTCATACAGTACAACCTCTGTTGTGGTCATACAGTACAACTCCCGTAGTGTTCATACAGTAAAACTCCCGTAGTGTTCATACAGTACAACTCCCGTAGTGTTCATACAGTACAACCTCTGTTGTGGACATACAGTACAACCCCTGTTGTGGTCATACAGTACAATTCCCGTAGTGTTCATACAGTACAACCTCTGTAGTGTTTATACAGTACAACCTCTGTAGTGTTCATACAGTACAACTCCCGTAGTGTTCATACAGTACAACCTCTGTTGTTGTCATACAGTACAACTCACGTAGTGTATACAGTACAACTCCCGTAGTGTTCATACAGTACAACTCCCGTAGTGTTCATACAGTACAACCCCAGTTGTGTTCATAAAGTACAACTGCCGTAGTGGTCATACAGTACAACAAACGTAATGTTAATACAGTACAATCCCTGTAGTGTTCATACAGTACAACTCCCGTAGTGTGCATACAGTACAACTCCTGTAGTGGCCCTACAGTACAACTCCCGTAGTGTTCATACAGTACAACCTCTGTTGTGGTCATACAGTACAACCTCTGTTGTGGTCATACAGTACAACTCCTGTAGTGTTCATACAGTACAACTCCCGTAGTGTTCATACAGTACAACCTCTGTTGTGGTCATACAGTACAATCCCAGTTGTGTTCGTACAGTACAACTCCCGTAGTGGTCATACAGTACAACAAACGTAGTGTTTATACAGTACCACCCCTGTAGTGTTCATACAGTACAACTCCCGTAGTGCTCATACAGTACAACTCATGTAGGGGTCATACAGTACAACTCCCGTAGTGTTCATACAGTACAACCTCTGTTGTGGTCATACAGTACAACCTCTGTTGTGGTCATACAGTACAACTCCTGTAGTGTTCATACAGTACAACTCCCGTAGTGTTTATACAGTACAACCTCTGTTGTGGTCATACAGTACAACCTCTGTTGTGGTCATACAGTACAACTCCCGTAGTGTTCATACAGTACAACCTCTGTTGTGGTCATACAGTACAACCCCAGTTGTGTTCATACAGTACAACTCCCGTAGTGGTCATACAGTACAACTCCCGTAGTGTTCATACAGTACAACTCCCGTAGTGTTCATACAGTACAACCTCTGTTGTGGTCATACAGTACAACCCCAGTTGTGTTCATACAGTACAACTCCCGTAGTGGTCATACAGTACAACGTAGTGTTTATACAGTACAACCCCTGTAGTGATCATACAGTACAACTCCCGTAGTGCTCATACAGTACAACTCATGTAGGGGTCATACAGTACAACTCCCGTAGTGTTCATACAGTACAACCTCTGTTGTGGTCATACAGTACAACCCTAGTTGTGTTCATACAGTACAACTCCCGTAGTGTTCATACAGTACAATTCCTGTAGTGGTCATACAGTACAACTCCCGTAGTGTTCATACAGTACAACTCCTGTAGTGGTCATACAGTACAACTCCCGTAGTGTTCATACAGTACAATCCCTGTTGTGTTCATACAGTACAACTCCCGAAGTGTTCATACAGTACAACTCCTGTAGTGGTCATACAGTACAACTCCCGTAGTGTTCATACAGTACAACTCCTGTAGTGGTCATACAGTACAAATCCCGTAGTGTTCATACAGTACAACCTCTGTTGTGGTCATACAGTACAACTCCCGTAGTGTTCATACAGTACAACTCCCGTAGTGTTCATACAGTACAACTCCCGTAGTGTTCATACAGTACAACTCCTGTAGTGTTCATACAGTACAACTCCCGTAGTGTTCATACAGTACAACCTCTGTTGTGGTCATACAGTACAACCCCTGTAGTGTTCATACAGTACAACTCCTGTAGTGGTCATACGGTACAACTCCGGTAGTGGTCATAAAGTACAACTCCTGTAGTGGTTGTACAGTACAACTCCTGTAGTGGTCATACAGTACAACCCCTGTAGTGTTCATACAGTACAACTCCCGTAGTGATAAAACAGTACTACTCCCGAAGTGGTCATACAGTACAACTCCTGTAGTGGTCATACAGTACAACTCCCGTAGTGTTCGAACAGTACAACCCATGTAGTGTTCATACAGTACAACCCTTGTAGTGTTCATACAGTACAACTCCCGTAGTGGTCATACAGTACAACTCCTGTAGTGTTCATACAGTACAACTCCCGTAGTGTTCATACAGTACAACCTCTGTTGTGGTCATACAGTACAACCCCAGTTGTGTTCATACAGTACAACTCCCGTAGTGGTCATACAGTACAACAAACGTAGTGTTTATACAGTACAACCCCTGTAGTGTTCATACAGTACAACTCCCGTAGTGCTCATACAGTACAACTCATGTAGGGGTCATACAGTACAACTCCCGTAGTGTTCATACAGTACAACTCCCGTAGTGTTCATACAGTACAACTCCTGTAGTGTTCATACAGTACAACTCCCGTAGTGTTCATACAGTACAACCTCTGTTGTGGTCATACAGTACAACCCCTGTAGTGTTCATACAGTACAACTCCTGTAGTGGTCATACGGTACAACTCCGGTAGTGGTCATAAAGTACAACTCCTGTAGTGGTTGTACAGTACAACTCCTGTAGTGGTCATACAGTACAACCCCTGTAGTGTTCATACAGTACAACTCCCGTAGTGATAAAACAGTACTACTCCCGAAGTGGTCATACAGTACAACTCCTGTAGTGGTCATACAGTACAACTCCCGTAGTGTTCGAACAGTACAACCCATGTAGTGTTCATACAGTACAACCCTTGTAGTGTTCATACAGTACAACTCCCGTAGTGGTCATACAGTACAACTCCTGTAGTGTTCATACAGTACAACTCCCGTAGTGTTCATACAGTACAACCTCTGTTGTGGTCATACAGTACAACCCCAGTTGTGTTCATACAGTACAACTCCCGTAGTGGTCATACAGTACAACAAACGTAGTGTTTATACAGTACAACCCCTGTAGTGTTCATACAGTACAACTCCCGTAGTGCTCATACAGTACAACTCATGTAGGGGTCATACAGTACAACTCCCGTAGTGTTCATACAGTACAACCTCTGTTGTGGTCATACAGTACAACCCTAGTTGTGTTCATACAGTACAACTCCCGTAGTGTTCATACAGTACAATTCCTGTAGTGGTCATACAGTACAACTCCCGTAGTGTTCATACAGTACAACTCCTGTAGTGGTCATACAGTACAACTCCCGTAGTGTTCATACAGTACAACCCCTGTTGTGTTCATACAGTACAACTCCCGAAGTGTTCATACAGTACAACTCCTGTAGTGGTCATACAGTACAACTCCGGTAGTGGTCATAAAGTACAACTCCTGTAGTGGTTGTACAGTACAACTCCTGTAGTGGTCATACAGTACAACCCCTGTAGTGTTCATACAGTACAACTCCCGTAGTGATAAAACAGTACTACTCCCGAAGTGGTCATACAGTACAACTCCTGTAGTGGTCATACAGTACAACTCCCGTAGTGTTCGAACAGTACAACCCATGTAGTGTTCATACAGTACAACCCTTGTAGTGTTCATACAGTACAACTCCCGTAGTGGTCATACAGTACAACTCCTGTAGTGTTCATACAGTACAACTCCCGTAGTGTTCATACAGTACAACCTCTGTTGTGGTCATACAGTACAACCCCAGTTGTGTTCATACAGTACAACTCCCGTAGTGGTCATACAGTACAACAAACGTAGTGTTTATACAGTACAACCCCTGTAGTGTTCATACAGTACAACTCCCGTAGTGCTCATACAGTACAACTCATGTAGGGGTCATACAGTACAACTCCCGTAGTGTTCATTCAGTACAACCTCTGTTGTGGTCATACAGTACAACCCTAGTTGTGTTCATACAGTACAACTCCCGTAGTGTTCATACAGTACAATTCCTGTAGTGGTCATACAGTACAACTCCAGTAGTGTTCATACAGTACAACTCCTGTAGTGGTCATACAGTACAACTCCCGTAGTGTTCATACAGTACAACCCCTGTTGTGTTCATACAGTACAACTCCCGAAGTGTTCCTACAGTACAACTCCTGTAGTGGTCATACAGTACAACTCCCGTAGTGTTCATACAGTACAACTCCTGTAGTGGTCATACAGTACAAATCCCGTAGTGTTCATACAGTACAACCTCTGTTGTGTTCATACAGTACAACTCCCGTAGTGTTCATACAGTACAACTCCCGTAGTGTTCATACAGTACAACTCCCGTAGTGTTCATACAGTACAATTCCCGTAGTGTTCATACAGTACAACTCCCGTAGTGTTCATACAGTACAACTCCCGTAGTGTTCATACAGTCCAACTCCCGTAGTGTTCATACAGTACAACCTCTGTTGTGGTCATACAGTACAACCCCTGTAGTGTTCATACAGTACAACTCCTGTAGTGGTCATACGGTACAACTCCGGTAGTGGTCATAAAGTACAACTCCTGTAGTGGTTGTACAGTACAACTCCTGTAGTGGTCATACAGTACAACCCCTGTAGTGTTCATACAGTACAACTCCCGTAGTGATAAAACAGTACTACTCCCGAAGTGGTTATACAGTACAACTCCTGTAGTGGTCATACAGTACATCTCCCGTAGTGTTCGAACAGTACAACCCATGTAGTGTTCATACAGTACAACCTTGTAGTGTTCATACAGTACAACTCCCGTAGTGGTCAAACAGTACTACTCCCGTAGTGGTTATACAGTACAACTCCTGTAGTGGTCATACAGTACAACTCCCGTAGTGTTCGAACAGTACAACCCATGTAGTGTTCATACAGTACAACCCTTGTAGTGTTCATACAGTACAACTCCCGTAGTGGTCATACAGTACAACCTATGTTTTGGTCATACAGTACAACCCCTGTAGTGTGCATACAGTACAACCTCTGTAGTGGTCATACAGTACAATTCCCGTAGTGTTCATACAGTTCAACCCCTGTAGTGGTCATACAGTACAACCTCTGTAGTGTTCATACAGTACAACCTCTGTAGTGGTCATACAGTACAACCCCTGTAGTGGTCATACAGTGCAACCCTTGTAGTGGTCATACAGTACAACCTCTGTTGTGGTCATACAGTACAACTCCCGTAGTGTTCATACAGTACAACCCCTGTATTGGTCATACAGTACAACCTCTATATATTGGTCATACAGTAAAACCCCACCAGTGGTCATAAAGTACACCCCTTGTAGTAGCCATACAGTAAAACCCATTTAGTGGTCATACAATACAACCTCTATATATTGGTCATACATTGCAACCTCTATAGTGGTCATACAGCACAATCCCTGTAGTGGTCATACAGTAGCACCTCTAAATATTGGTCATACAGTACAACCTCTATAATGGCCATACAGTACACATCTACAGTGGTCTTACATAACAACTCATAAAGTGGTCTCACAGTACAACCTCTGTATGTTCATTCTCTTTAAGTAGCGTGAACTTGGCCCGTACATCTGCAGTCTGCACACAGGTCTGCAAATGAAATATTTTGCAGACCCAGGTATGCAGTCTGCACTCAGGTCTGCAAATGAAATATTTTGCAGACCCAGGTCTGCAGTCTGCACTCAGGTCTGTAAATGAAATAGGTTGCAGACCTATGTCTGCAGTCTGCACTTAGGTCTGCAAATATAATATTTTGCAGACAGGTCTGCAAATGTAATATTTTGCAGACCTAGGTCTGCAGTCTGCACTCAGGTCTGCAAATGAAATATTTTGCAGACACAGGTCTGCAGTCTGCACTTAGGTCTGCAATGCGCAACGCGAGAAAAAGGCCCTTAAGGTCAAACTTTTCGATTTGTGTTTTTTTTTCATTAAAAGTAACTATTAGATCTTTCCTCGTTTCAAAAATGTATCATTTATGGCTTTACCATGTTCCGTTTGGTTGCTATGGAGATTTAAAAATGCTCTTTTCAGGAAATGATAAAAAAATACAGTAAATAATTCGCATTACATGCATTATACATTAATGATTATTTTAAGTTTGTTTTACGTACATCACCGCTTACTTTTTATCTTATAGAAGGTGATATCGATTAAGCTAGTTGTACAAATGAAAGGGTCACATATTTGGCATTTTGAGTTACTATAGCAACAAGCCTCAAACCAGGAAATTATCTTCGTACATGGCACACAGAAAATATGCTTTTGTATATAATTATTTACACTGCAATTCAAATCGAAAAAGGAAAAGAGCTTAACTCATTAGTAAATATAAGAGTTTCACTCGATATATGGTTGTCATGGAAACAAAACATTCAAAACAATTAATTATAATTAAGCCGTTCTCCAGGAAACTGGGCTTAGTGACGTCATATGGTAATTAGGTAATAATAATTATAAAAGGCCCTCAAATGCGAAAAAAGTGATTCTCTTTGGATTTATTCTTAAGTACTTGGATAATAGGACGCACTCAAAAAATGGCTGCCAATCGGCGTCGGATAAACCTATATTTAACGTTGAATGTAATCATTACTTAAATGGTGCATATCCTTTCGGTAAAGTTCGTTAGCTGCTAATTATCTGCGCACAGCATGACGGCCAATTCAAATGATCGGATTATACAGCCTGCAATAAAGCATATCATATCTATATCTGTACCCTTAGGAAATAATGCTTTTCTGTTGATGTCATTTGTTACATACATGGATTTGTTTTATAACAATTTAAAGTTGCAGTGTGAAGTTAATTTACGCAATACAGGGTTATTCATATGCAAATGTGTCCACCAGCGAGCCATTGGTGAACGAAAGGTTTTTAATGTTCATTCGTCCAGTAGACTACCGGTGGGCACATTAACTTGAGCAATTAAAGTTATGAATTTAACTTGATAGAAATAAGTGTCGACATAACTCTTAATTCAATCTCGAACTCAGATACTGAAATACTCATTAGTATGGCAGAAGGCTTCTCCAGTGGTGAACTGTATACTTTACAGCCGAAGAAAACAGAGGCGTTGAAAGTTCTCCCAAGTAACAGAAAGCAGCATATTAACGACCAACATTACCTTAATGATGATCCGATCTCAAATACCAACGTTAGCACATATTTATTCAGAAATAAGCATACGTACGCAGTTCATCTACAAAGACAACTTTAACAAGTTTATTCAAATACCGGTACTGTACATTTTATATCGTATTAAATTTATTAAAATTATGATGTTTATGAAATTAAATTCAAGAAATGCGATAAAACCTATGTGATATGTGTGGGGCGATAAATATTAATATTATGTAAATGATTTAAATTAAACTGAATGAGTAATCCTTTCGATCTATGCGGATTAATAATCATGCCAAGTTAAACCCTGTGTGATAATTGTTTAAGCTTTGAAAGAATTACGTGAAAGTTATCTATAATTGGATTATACACTCACGCCAAATACAGCAAAGGAGGATGAAGATGCAATAATAATAATTTATTTCAATTTGGAGATTATACTGATAGCTGGGTAACCCGCCAGAAATTTACAAAAAAATATACCAATTTATTCTAATTTATGCACTTATCACTGTTTGAAGAGTTTTCCCTTCTAAGCTCGGAAGGCAGTTGACTGCATGTATATAACAGGATACGAATATTAGGTATGCACCACGCATCCCTAAATTAACACAGCAAATGAGGACGATAAGAACTTTATTGAATTTCATTAATCTTTATATTTAATTTATTCAGGGCGATCGTATATGTATATGTTATAAGTTATTAACTCCTGTCCGCCAGCAACAAAGTTCAGACTAACTAATGTTAAAATCATGATTAATAAATCATTTGGCTGTACGCATTCATCAGAGAAAAGTGTCTACAGCCTGGTACCTAAATTTATTGATGGTTAGACAGAATTTAATAATAATAATACTAGGTTCTATGTTAACACATGTACATAGATGCCATACACATGTACTTATATTCGTTAAATACAGTATAATAAATTCACAACACTTACAAACGCATAATTCAAACAAATGAAGAAATCAATAAATAAACACTAAGACTTGATAGTTGTCATTTAGAATGAAATCAATGATTTTCTCGAAGCCGGGGATCATTGACCAATTTGGCAGGGATAAAACCGAATGGCCACGCACTATGTCGACTGTGTCAGTCGAACGAAAAAAAGATCAGTGAAATGCCACAATGCCCAACAGACAAACTTTGCCGACACATTACACCACGTCAGGGAAACACACCGGATTAATCTACCTCCTATGACGGCTGTTCTCAGTTGTGAGGTCATCGCTAAGCGGCATCCGTATAGCCGAGACATCCATATAACGTAGGTTTTCCGGTAAACTTCGTATTAAAGTCTACGTTATATTTCAACTCTATTCCTGAATATACTGTTTTTAGTATAAAAATGCTATTTAATTATATATCATTATGGTAAACATATTGACAATTTACACACATTTATTCTATCTCATCAACATCTGTATTATAATAAATAAAGACAATACTGTAGTATTCGTAATTTTAGTAATTCGTACATCTTAAGCCGGATTGATTACTTGCCCCAATGTCTTTTCTACACAGATTAAAATTTATTCGTAAAATAAAAAGTATTGCTCTGTCCAGTAACGTTTTACCTTTTATTTGGATAATAATACTTTGTAAACTTGATTACTTGACTTGAAAAACTCAGACAAATTCTAAACTCAGAATCTTGTTGCAGTTTTTATTGATTTGGACTGAGCAAATCGATAATTTACAGAAAATAACGAATAGAACTTTGCGAAAATGGAACTTAAATAATTTTATGAAATAAACACTTAGGCTACCATACGCATGAGTTTTAATAGTTTATTCGGGTAAAAAACTGATAAAAATACGTTTGTTTCCGGTCAATGTTCTGTGCATCGAATGCAGAAATGATCGAAGCTAACAAATAATATCAATTTAATGTCATGAATTGTGGCTTTCTTTGGATTGATTTTTTTGTGAAAATGCATCTCACTGACGATGTGTTAATTTTGCAGGCGCGTAGCTACCTATACGCGAGTACGCGGCTGAATCCACATGATTCTGACAAAAAGAAAAATTCAGGCAAAGTTCGTAAACACTTTAAAAACTAAATTCCCATTTAATTCGTATTACAAAATCCTCAGAAATCGAGCCTATTATTTATGCAAGAATGTTCGTATTACTTATGAATCTGTGGCCTACTGGTGTCATTACAAACCTACCATACTGCCGATCTAGTTGTTGCTGTAGTCTATGACATTAACGAACTCGTCCCAGTACAACCGTGTATATGATTTCATTGGTTTTAACCAAGCAGCATCGTATCAACTACTGGGGAAGCTCGATCTGTTCATTAAGTTCACTGAGGGTCATAACATGATTGGTTAGATATGTCTATGAAGCATGACCGGGTTACGATGGAGCCAGTAATAACAATATGTTAGGTTGTCACCATTGTGTTCAAACTTCGATATGGCAACTAGTTTCACAAGCCATGGTCACTGCAAACCCCATAATTTGAATCATTACATCATGTAAGCCTGAAGTACCCGTTAGAAACTTACTCAACGCAGGTAGTCTGCAAAACGTATTTCAAGAAACGACGCTGTTGCTAGAGAAGAAATGACCAACCAAACCCACATGCATAGTCTATCATATGTAGATGGACTAGTTGTGCGGACTCACTCTTCACTTTTAAAGCGGCATAAACCACTATAATTTAATACACCTACTATTTATACCATCGAAGTGCTTGAGCGAGAAAGAGAACACCCTTGGGTTCAAAGTTATCTTCTCTTTGAATGGTTGCTGTTGGGTTCGTGCTTCAGGGTGCTAGACCACGGAACTTCATATAATCAAACCATTGACTTGAAGCAGATACGGAGGGCTAGGGTGTTGGGTAGCAACCGTGTACGGCAAAGATGTGGCCATGACCGAATTACAGTATCTGGGGCCTTCAAATCCGAAATCAGTTCGCTACCAACGACACCGTGACACCGGTCCCATCGACTCCTCCATCGAAAACACTGTTCTTACCGTTCTTTTGTTGTGCTAATCACCATGCGTGTCTCCAGTGCGTCACCTGAGAAGTAGTTTTAGTATTACAATGTATAAGAAGGGTAAAAGAATGTATGTGTTCTACTATATCCACTGAACGTCTTTGGCAATTTTGCATGCTTTAGTAGCTACAGAAATATGGACAGTGTTATCAGATAGAAAGAACTTTGCTGGCCTGAAAAGATGACGTTGAATTAGACTTCTTTGATATCTGAATATTATGTGAACATAATTAAATAGGTCTCGTACATTTGTATGATTTATATTTCAGCTTTATTTCAAAGAAATGCTGGTAAATCTGTCTTTATTTGCAAATTTATGATCCTAAATTGACGTTTTTAGAAATAAACTATGCACTGCGAGAACGCCCCAAATTACACCATTGTTTTCAAAATTTCCGGGGGAGCATGTCCCCGACCCCTAGCAAGATGATGAATCCACATGAAAGATGGCTAGCTACGCGCCTGTTTTGTAACAGCTCGTTAACTAACTTGGCAACAAATTAACATTTACATTGTCGGGAAAACATGCGCTGATATGAAGCGTAATTCATCTGTTGAGACACGTGTACGCTGAATTCGGCGCGCTCACGTTTGCGTCGTTATCTCAAAATGACGTAACGTCGCTTTTTAAGGTGAGTCGCTACCATTGCGCGACGTCATATAAAAATTGTCGACTTCGCACCGATTTATATGAAATTTAGATGGCTAAAAGTACTAAATCTGTAGTTTCCAAAGATATATTTTAAAAAAAATATATTGAAGAATTTTATAATTATATAACGTTATATACGGGTATGGCGACGTTAGCGCGTTTTGAAGGTTTTGTCAAGCGTCGGGTGTATACACTTATCGATCGCTTTATAAAGGTAATCAATGGAAAGCCCAGCTCACGGCCTTTGACGTGAATATAAATTAAACGGTCAATTAAGCACGCCGCGATAACGCGGTGCATTTTTATTGCGACTGAGTGCCGTTTTTCGTTGTTTTTACAACGTCAGTACGCTAACGTTATATCAATGCCATGCAACATTTTGCACGGTGACCCTATAATTTTATTATCTTAAAACACTGCTGAATTATTTCTCTTTTCATCGACGTAAAAATATCAAGAGGTCTCACCGCAAAATGTTGACCAAAAATCGACTTGAAATGAAAATTAACGCTATATTTTACGTCGGTTTTTGAGCGACGCCGTGATAATTATGCGTCGTTTTACGCTGTTTAATAACGCCACTGGACTGATGTTATATCAATGTTATGCAACAATTTGTACGATGACCCTATAGTTCTATTATATTTAGACACTGCTGGATAATTTCTTCATCAATTGATGTACAATTATTAAGGGGTCTCACCGCGAAATGTTGACCCAAAATCGACGTGAAATGAAAATTTACGCTATATTTTACTTCATTTTTGTACGACGTATTGACGTTGTGAGTCTGTTTAGAAACCACGCCGTAGTGCTACAGAGATACGAGTGAACCGACTAGAATAATTATGGAGATGGCACTATAGTTATATACTTTCATTTGGAGTTTTTCTCATAAGGATCGTACACAACACAAGAGACTAAACATCACCACACGCATTAAGTTGCGTAACTGCCGCTATGTCATTAGCATAGGGACTTTACAAGATTGCACAAGTACGAAAAAGACGGTTTTGTTACTTCTGAAGAACTAAATATAGGCAAAAAAGCACAACGGGCTACTTTCAACTAAAAAACAAAACTATTCCGATTGGACATGACCAATAGAATTGGGCCTACACGTCAAAATGTCTAGGTACGTCTCTGGTGTCATTGTGTGCGTTATGAATTATTTCGATTTTAGACTACTTTTCACACGCACGCTATTTGTACTGAGTAGCGAGCGCATGAAAGCTCCCAGTTCCTAAGTACAGTCAGTGTTGTCCACAGCTAATTACGGGTGTGTTGAGATGAAATCATATTGCATGTGTCAATGTTAGATAGCTTTTTGCTTTATACCAAGTTTTTTTAATTTAATAGTACATATACAAGTTCTACACCATAGACGAATTTTGAGTAATTGTGAGGGTAAATTATTACATCATGTAAAAAATAAAACGATACATTACTGCTAATGATATATTAGGTATAAACATGAACCGTATAGAGTAAATATCTTAAAATTAAAACCCATGTTTGCCGTTCTATAAATTTTGATACTAACCAAACATGTAAAATTGTTTAGACTGAATCTAAATGCATGTCTGTGTTCCAGTGGTAAGAATGTGGTGGGTTCGATCCCAACTCCAGCCGGATAAAAACAGAAATACTTGCAGAGTTTCTCGACTTACAACTTACTTCACCAACAGTCTCATTCAAAGCCTAGTTCCTGTGCAGAAAGCTTTACAATAAAAGCATCAGGGATACATCTGGAACTCAGCCACTTTCAGTTTTATGACATACCGTAAAATTAAATTTCGCGGGTATTAAATTTCATGGATTTTGGTAAAATGGCAAATTGGTGGTTTCTTAAATTCGTGGATTTTAGATATTGAAAGAAAGATCTCTTGTCACGTATTTTGAGACATTCGAGGGAATTTAATTTCACGATCTAGTTCGTCATCGAAATCAACGAAAATTTATCACCGAGAATATTAATGACTTTACAGTATCCCCCAAAAACTAAAGTGACTTTAAACTCTTTTTGGGTCGTAATCCGTATGTGTGTCTGGAATAAATACAAGTATACATGTAATGATATTTTCCTGGCGGCACCAGACACAAACCAAATACAACACAACCACTGTAGAGCAACACACTTTGGAAGCGGCTAATATTGATAACAGGTTGTTGCTCTACTGAGGTGAAATTGTAGAGGTGCGCGGTATGAACGGTAAATCGGTAATTGTGGTATAATTTTTTCGCTGTACGATACCGCAGTACCATCTGGAATACCGGTATATTATCAACATTATACCTTCTCTGCTAGTTATAATTTTGAATATACCAGCTGTAACAGCAGACTATACCATATATGAGTGAAAGCCTTGAAATTGCCATGCTGCTATAATTATATTTTTTCGCCATTGCTGACCTTTTCACTTCAAGTTATTATTTTACATAGTCTTAATATTTCTCTAATCCTAGTCAAGTAACGGGTCTTTGTCGTCGTTCATAGCCTGGCTGAGAGTTTTCAATCATTTTCTAACCACTATAACATAGCTGTTAGACACAGTAATTAAGTTGGTCGTATGCTGTGTTACTGTATACTAGTATAGGGCATACCGTAGCATTTTAGGAAAACCCGTGCCATGGTATACCCCGGTATATTTTTCTTTGCTGAACGCAGCCCTATTAAATTGACAGTGAGTGTTGGCTAAGGGAAATTTTGAAGGTGTAGTTATAGTGGGGTTGTTGCTCTATAGAGGTCCGCTCTTGATTCCATAACCTCTAGCTTCACACCTAGCGGATAGCGAAACGGACTTGAACATGTTTGTGTCTAGATTTGTCGTAGATGGGAATCATACATAGGGAATCATTGCTATCATTTATATTTTGTGGGGTTTATTGTGTTGTGGTCCCGGAATGCAAATTTTAAACATAATACTAGTAAGTTACGATCCTTGATAACATTCTGTTTGGGTTGGGACTCCATCGGAAACATTTTCACTTAGTTTCTCATTTAGTGATTTACCTACTTTCCGTTCAAACATTCACTTAATATTTCCCCAGGCCTTAGAAATTATATCACAAAACACAGAGTTTTAAAATTCCCCATCATCCGGTCATTACTATATATAATTCTCTTATACATGTACATGTATATAGTAATGACCGGATGATCGGGAATTTTAAAACTCTGTTTTCGTGATATAATTTCTTAGGCCTGTGATATTTCGTATAGCTCCGTTAAAGGGTACAAGAACAGTACGTGTCTCAAATTTATTTCACCGGAGTATTTTGTCTTCCACAGAGACCGGACTAATTCAAATCGGAATGTATTTAAGAAACAAGTTTATTATTTGCTTTCAATGGATTACGGAGATTTTTCAGTGAAAATAACAGTGAAAATAACAGTGAAATTACCACTTTGTTATTATCACTGTTTAGAAGCTGGTTCCAGTATCGTTCAGAAAAAGAAACGTAACGTCAACGACGCCGGGCTTTAAAATGTACGTTACGTCATTATGACGTCACAATTGTCACGGCTTGACGTTCCAATTTTGACGTGATTTTTCCAATTAAGCCAATTACGGTACCATTTTAAGAGAAATTGAAGCATATAATAAACAGAAAATTTGTTGATTTTCGGTGAAAGATCAATTTTATTTCACTCGTGATCACATAAAATTATATTTTCACTCGTGGCTTCGCCACTCGTGAAAATATTGATTTTCTGTGATCACTCGATGAAATAAAATACGATCTTACACCAAAATCAACAAATATCCTCTATTTATTTAAGAAATATGTTGGCATCTTTTTATGCCATAGACTTTAAAAATATAGTAATTACTAGAGTAGATTACTCAAATAATCTATGACCGAGAATGTACAGATCTTGAAAACCAAAGTCGCGAAAACTGGTTAGCTAAGAGTATCCTAATCTTTCCACCGCATAAGACACTGGTAAGAATATTCAGAGGTTGCGTAAATGCAACAAGATATTGGCCTTGAACATTGGACCTTAATCAGTACGCATTATAATCACGACGCCGCTCAAAAATGACGTAAAATGTAGCGTTAATTTTCATTTCAAGTTGATTTTGGGTCATCATTTCGCGGTGAGACCCCTTAATATTTATACATCGATGGATGGAGAAATTATCCAGCATTTTTTTAATGTAATAAAATTATAGCGTCACCGTACAAATTGTTGCATAACATTGATATAATACTTATGTTACTATATATAGTAACAAATTTGCATTGAAAAAAATGTATAATGCGCCCTTTTAAATTATTATCAGCTTTTGGCCCGCCTCGCGCAGGGCTATTATCAGTGATAATAGCCCTTGGAATACGTACACGCGCAACGTTACGTCATTTGCGTCTCAAAAGTGACCAGCGCCGAGCGTATCGTAGGCCTTCTGGAATCACTTGCAAACCAGATTGATAGATTTGGACATGCTGGATAGCACATTTCAAAATTTTATCAATCCTTGATCAGATGGATCTAAATCTACACTTATTTTCTAAAATTTAGACATTAAATCTGTGTTTACTAGATCTAGACAGATCTACGCGAATATATCCAAGTTTGACAATTTTTAAAACGACGATGGGTTTGTCGATCAATTACGGAACATGTAATGTCTTGTAAATGTTTTCTTAAATGAGTAGTTTTATTGAAAACAACAACATAAATATTATACAGAACAATGAATGGCTGAGCAGTGCCATTGAATGATAATCGCCCCGGTAGATTATAATTGCCCTCGGGCTAGCGCCCTCTGGCAATTATCAACCAACCGGGGCGATTATCACTCAATGGCACTGCTCAGCCATGTATTATTCTATAAATAACGTCAGTCCAGTGGCGTTATTAAAACAGCATAAAACGACGCATAATTATCACGACGTCGCTCAAAAAACGACGTAAAATATAGCGTTAATTTTCATTTCAAGTCGATTTTTGGTCAACATTTTGCGGTGAGACCCCTCGATATTTTTACATCGATGGAAAGAGAAATAGTTCAGCAGTGTTTTAATATAATAAAATTATAGGGTCACCGTGCAAAATGTTGCATGACATTGATATAATGTTAGCGTACTGACGTTATAAAAACAACGAAAAATGGCACTCAGTCGCAATAAAAATGCACCGCGTTATCGCGGCATGCTGTATTGACAGTTTAATTTATATTCATGTTAAAGGTCGTGAGCTGGGCTTTCCATTGATTACCTTTATAAAGCGATCGATAAGTGTATACAACCGACGCTTGACAAAGCCTTCAAAACGCGCTTACGTCGCCATACCCGTACAGGACGTTATATAATTATAAAATTCTTTAATAAATTTTTTTAAAAAATGTATCTTTGGGAACTACAGATTTTGTACTTTTAGCCATCAAAATTTCATATAAATCGGTGCGAAGTCGACAATTTTTATGTGACGTCGCACAATGGTAGCGACTCACCTTAAGGGCCCTTTTCTCGCGTTGCGCATCAATTATTATATCATTCAAAAAGGGTTGTACAGACGCTTAAAATGCTCTCCAAGAAAAAAAAAGAAATAACAATAAAAACTTTCAAACATGAATGTTTCAAACAAAAATTGTACTTATATGCTTTGTGATTCAATATTAAATTTTAGAAATGACCGAGCAGTGAAGTTGTTGTTATTTTCTTTTTTTCTTTGTGTTCACATTGAGACAATTAAGAAAGGGTACTGGCGTATTGGGTATACATGTAGTTTAAACAGCAGACCAATATGTTGATTGACCTAGATCAACAATATTTGCAGACTGTATACCCGGGGTGTAGACGTGGTGCTACATTTGTAGGTATACAAAATATTGCATTTAGAGACATCATTTAGATGTAGATGTAGGTACTAGGTATCCAATATATTTGATAAGCAAACATAGATGTTGATGTATTTCATTTATTTACCAGGATGTAGATCTAAATGATAGATCTACAACAAAATCATTTGTAAACCCGTATGTAGATATTTTTCATCTGCAGACATGGTTTTAGATCTAGGTGTTAGTTCTACAAAGTATTTTATTTGTAAACCTGAGTGTAGATCTAGGTGCTCTGTCTGCAAAATTGTTCATTTGCAGACCTGAGTGCAGACTGCAGACCTGGGTCTGCAAAATACTACATTTGAAGACCTAAGTGCAGACTGCAGACCTAGGTCTGCAAAATATTACATTTGTAGACATAAGTGCAGACTGCAGACCTGGGTCTGCAAAATATTTCATTTGCAGACCAGAGTGCAGACTGCAGACCTGGGTCTGCAAAATATATCATTTGCAGACCTGAGTGCGGACTACAGACCTAGGTCTGCATAATTTTACATTTGCAGACCTAAGTACAGACTGCAGACCTGGGTCTGCAAAATACTTCATTTGCAGACCTGAGTGCAGACTGCAGACCTGGGTCCGCAAAATATTTCATTTGCAGACCTGAGTGCAGACTGCAGACCTGGGTCCGCAAAAAATTTCATTTGCAGACCTGAGTGCAGACTGCAGACCTGGGTCTGCAAAATATATCATTTGCAGACCTGAGTACAGACTGCAGACCTAGGTCTGCAAAATATTACATTTGCGGACCTAAGTGCAGACTGCAGACCTGGGTCTGCAAAATACTACATTTGCAGACCTGAGTGCAGACTGCAGACCTGGGTCTGCAAAATATTTCATTTGCAGACCTGAGTGCAGACTGCAGACCTGGGTCCGCAAAATATTTCATTTGCAGACCTGAGTGCAGACTGCAGACCTGGGTCCGCAAAATATTTCATTTGCAGACCTGAGTGCAGACTGCAGACCTGGGTCCGCAAAAAATTTCATTTGCAGTCCTGAGTGCAGACTGCAGACCTGGGTCTGCAAAATATATCATTTGCAGACCTGAGTACAGACTGCAGACCTAGGTCTGCAAAATATTACATTTGCGGACCTAAGTGCAGACTGCAGACCTGGGTCTGCAAAATACTACATTTGCAGACCTGAGTGCAGACTGCAGACCTGGGTCTGCAAAATATTTCATTTGCAGACCTGAGTGCAGACTGCAGACCTGGGTCCGCAAAATATTTCATTTGCAGACCTGAGTGCAGACTGCAGACCTGGGTCCGCAAAAAATTTCATTTGCAGACCTGAGTGCAGACTGCAGACCTGGGTCTGCAAAATATATCATTTGCAGACCTGAGTGCAGACTGCAGACCTAGGTCTGCAAAATATTACATTTGCGGACCTAAGTGCAGACTGCAGACCTGGGTCTGCAAAATACTACATTTGCAGACCTGAGTGCAGACTGCAGACCTGGGTCTGCAAAATATTTCATTTGCAGACCTGAGTGCAGACTGCAGACCTGGGTCTGCATAATATTTCATTTGCAGACCTTTGTGCAGACTGCAGACCTGGGTCTGCAAAATACTACATTTGCAGACCTGAGTGCAGACTGCAGACCTGGGTCTGCAAAATAGTTCATATGCAGACCTTTGTGCAGACTGCAGACCTGGGTCTGCAAAATACTACATTTGCAGATCTAAGTGCAGACTGCAGACCTAGGTCTGCAAAATATTACATTTGCAGATCTAAGTGTATACTGCAGATATGGGTCTGCAAAATATTTCATTTGCAGACCTGAGTGCAGACTGCAGACCTAGGTTGCAAAATACTACATTTGCAGACCTAAGTGCAGACTGCAGACCTAGGTCTGAAAAATACTATATTTGCAGACCTAAGTGCAGTCTGCAGACCTAGGTGTGCAAAATATTTCATTTGCAGACCTGAGTGCAGACTGCAGACCTGGGTCTGCAAAATATTTCATTTGCAGACCTAAGTGCAGATTGCAGACATAGGTCTGCAAAATACATTTTCAGATCTGAGTGCAGACTGCAGATGTACGTGCCAAGTTCACGCTACTTTCTCTTAGTTGTCATGATGGTCTTATATGTAGTGGTTGTACTGTATGTTATATTAATTTCGTACATGAAGCCTCTGATCCATTTACATTTAATGACAGACTGAATGACCAATATTTAGAATATAACCTACATTATGAGCCAATGAAAACGCCGCATTTTGGCGGTTAACTGAAAATTTAATCATTAAAATTTTCTCTTCACAGACTTTACGTCATGCGTTGGCGCTACTTTCTATCGGCCAATCAGAATGCAGAATGTTATATTCTAAGTTAGTTAGAACATATTAAGTAAATTTTAATGATTAAAAAGGGCGGAGCGAGCGAAGCGAAGCTTAATATGTTCTAACTATAACATAGAGGTTGTACTGCATGTCAACAATAGAGGTTGTACTGCATGTCAACAATAGAGGTTGTACTGCATGTCAACTATAGAGGTTGTACTGCATGTCAACTACAGGGGTTGTACTGTATGACCACTATAGAGGTTGTACTGTATTACAACTATATAGGCTGTACTGTATGACCACTATATAGGCTGTACTGTTTGACCACTATAGAGGTTGTATTGTATAACCACTATATAGGCTGTACTGTATGACAACTATAGAGGTTGTACTGCATGCCAACAATAGAGGTTGTACTGCATGTCAACAATAGAGGTTGTACTGCATGCCAACAATAAAGGTTGTACTGCATGTCAACAATAGAGGCTGTACTGTATGACAACTATTGAGGTTATACTGTGTGACCGCTATAGACGTTGTACTGTATGACCGCTATAGAGTTTGTACTATTTGACCACTCGAGAGGTTTACTGTATGACAACTATAGAAAGTCGCGTTAATGGCTGTTGCAGGTGCAGGCCCATTGATCTGCAATATCATGCCATCCTACAAATATTTGGCTTGGCAGCGATTTTCGGAGTATTTCTTCATTTTCGGAAGAACTTTACGTTTGTTAAGCTTGGCAGTAACCATTGGCCATTTCATTCATAATATTTAATAGCAGAAACTTGGTTTATTTTGAAAAAAGGTGTACATTTCTACTGGCGTCCAGTGTGCGTTTTGCAATGCATACTTTTGTTCTGTCTTTGCTGGCACATATTTGTTTATGGATATGTCGCATGGTGACAAAATGAACCCGTATGTCGTCTATGGTCATTATATACGCAAACGTCGTACTTTTTTTAGCTAGAAACTGGTTTTAACTATTTTGCAAGGGCATATGTGCATATGTATTAAGTTTTGTAATATGCTTGATAATTGTATGAATAGCTCCTAATGATGTGCCAACACATTTAGCTACTTGCCTAATTGTAAATACCAGTTTCCAAAAAAATAATCATTTAAGCATTAGTATACACGAGTAGACAGTGTTAATTTGCGTATTGTTACAGCTACACTGGACGGATTTTAAAATGTGAGGCATCACATTTAAAGCTAATAAAATGATCTTTGATATACAGCTCCCTATTTTATTCATTGATACAAGTAAGATATAGCATCACTTGCATTCCAATCTTAACAACCCTCGTATCCAGGACAGCCAGGATGGACATTTGATGGACAGCTACATTGGACAGTTGGTATATTTATGATATTAATGACACTTTAAATGATGGAGAGTTGAACAATTATAGGAATGTACAGCTAGGATGGACATTCAGAATGGACAGCTACATTGGACAGTTGATATAATTATGATATTCACATAGACATGACTATCAAACAATTATAGAAATGGCCACGCAGAATTGACATGCTGAATGGACAGCTACATTGCACAGTTGGTATATTTGTGATGTAAATGCAACTATCAAAGATTCACAGTTGACCTATTGTAGGAATGGACAGCTAGGATGTACAGGGTGTTAAAAAAGTTCGTTTTCAATGTCCGAGTTTCAATATTTTATTTTTCTGACATAAGAAGGCTGTAAAATTCCCAGGTCGAAATCCAGACGAGTATACCATTGTTCTAATCTCACTGACATTAAATGAAGCTATTAGAGTAAGACATTAAAGTTGTCTACTGAGAACATAGCTAAAATTAAACTGTATATGAATTTAAATTTTGAGAACAAACTTTTTTAACACCCTGTACATTCAGAATGGACAGCTACATTGGACAGTTGGTAAAATTGTGAGATAAATACAGACATGACTTTCAAACAATAAATGAAATGGACAGCCATAATGGACATTCAGAATGGACAGCTACATTGGACAGTTGGTAAAATTGTGAGATAAATACAGACATGACTTGAAAACAATAAATGAAATGGACAGCCAGAATGGACATTCAGAATAAACAGCTACATTGGACAGTTGGTATATTTGTGATTTAATTACAGACATGACTATCAAACAATTTTAGAAATGGACAGCCAGAATGGACATTCAGAAAGGACAGCTACATTGGACAGTTGGTGTATTTGTGATACAAATACAGACATGACTATCTAACAATTATAGGAATGGACAGTCAGAATAGACTTTTAGAATGGACAGCTACATTGGACAGTTGTATATTTGTGATATAAATGCAACTGTTATAGATGGACAGTTGTACAATTATAGGAATAGACAGCTAGGATTGACATTCATAAAGGACAGCTACATTGGACAGTTGATTATTTGTGATATAAATACAGACATGACTATCAAACAATTGTAGGAATGGACAGCCATAATGGACATTCACAATGGACAGCTACATTGGACAGTTGGTATATATGTTATATAAATTCAACTATCGAAGATGGATAGTTGAACAATTGTAGGAATAGACCCGTGTATTCTAAGTGATTGGAAGTATAGCTCATCTATGCCCGTATATACTAAGGTTTTGAACGTTTAAACCCTTTTTGAACCCATACATTATAATGAATTGGTGGTTGATAAATGCCAAGTGCCATTCAATAAATAGAGAATAATAGGTTAGTGCCAGTCGCTTAATCTGCTCAGTAAGGGGATCAAACTCGGGAGTATATTGTCACTCTTTCATTAACCAGCGCGCAACGTCACGTTCGTTCCGTGACTTCATGATAAACAACGACGTCAGACATCTCGATAGACGTCGTGTAGACGCAGGTAAGTCGAAATAAATAACCGATCAACCACCAGCTCATTTAGATTAGGAAAACCTCACCCCGGGCACGGAATTGCAACCGGTGGCTCTCATATAAGAAAAAGTCCGTCAGATCACGTGGTAAGGTGACGGATTATCACTAGTCACATGACCAGGTGACCGATTATAGCTAAGTTTAATACACACCCCGTTAACAGGCAGATTTTGCCAAAAGTGACTACATGAACAGCGATAATACCCCGCAGAAATATTTGTTCTTTCTTTATCTATCCGTGTTTTACACGATTTTATATGCACACATTCTAATGGTTTGAAATTAGCCCTACCCATGATCGGCTCCGACATGCAGCATCATCAGTCCGTCAAAATGATCCTACCCAGGTAAATAGTCCTACTTGCTCAGCAATTGTATCCTAGGACTAAAAACACGAGAAATTTAACGTTAAATTTCGCATGTCCTTAAATTTCGCTTGTCCAAAATTGAGACATACATGCGAAAATTAAGACGATAATTATCGCCCCAAAACTTTCGCGAAGGTGTTAAATTTCGCTAGTACAAGTGTCTCTCTCCATAAGAAGAGGCGATAATTATCGCCTTCGACGCGATAATTATCGCCTGTTCACATGTTAGACAAGCGAAATTGAATGTGGCCCGAACAGGATTCCGTAAATTAATGATTTGCTAATCAGCTCCATGGAACAGACAACTTTAAACATTTAACAACAAAGAAATACATGCGATGTTGGAAAATCAATGAATAAAGGACTGAAGTCAATGGAAAATATCAAGTTTAACACATCTTTTAATGTAGCCATTTATTACCATTTTTACACACCAGTCATTTCTATGGGGATAATTATGACAGTGCACACAATGGTCTGTGTTCAAATAAACATACCAAAATCAATAATGAATGGAATTCGATATAATTTTCACACAATGTACATGTACTTGAATACTACAGTAGTTTATGAATTAAAATCGCCAACTTTCCCGTTCAAAACATGTGTATTTCCTACGGAAGCCTAACAGTGCCACAACATAGTGAAGGCTCCTCGTACAAATGTAGAATATGCCTATATATGATATGAGTGTACACAGGATTTATGAAAATAAATATAACAGATCGGACATGAATGACAGCATTCAACGGAAGCAACAGAGTATGAAAGGGACAAATATGATCATAAGCATCACGTAGCCACACTGAGAAATACAAAAATGAACAAAATATGAAATTGTTACAGCTAGTTCCCGTCCAATGTCGTATGTAAAACCCACACATGCTTAACTCATTGACGACGATATCTGACAGGAGGCAGTGAGCTTTGGTTGGTGTGTTTTTGTGTTCATTCAGAGGATGGTCATTTGTTATCAGACGGGTCAGTTTGCTTCTCGTGCATAAGTATATGCACAGGCCTAAGAAATTATATCACAAAATACAGAGTTTTGAAATTCCCCATCTTCCCGTCATTACTATATATAATCTATTATATATAGTAATGACGGGAAGATGGGGAATTTCAAAACTCTGTATTTTGTGATATAATTTCTTAGGCCTGTGGTATATGTCATTAGATTATGTACAGTTGTCCACACATCTGTCGGAATCTGGATATCCTTCTTGGTAGTGTATTGCGAACCATGGTCAGGGGCGGATCCAGGATTTGGCGTTAGGGGGGGCGTACATTCATGTATTGATACCTTCCCCCTCAAGAAAATGTGCGAGCGAAGCGAGCTAGAAAAAAATGTATCTCTGAGAAGCATTCCACACAATTTCGTTCTTTATCTTATAATATTCATTGATAAAATTATTGTGAGAGCAAGGCGAGTAAGAATATATGCATTAATTATTTGAACAGCATATCCCTCAAACTCATTCCCTACTTGAAAAAATTAACTTATAGTGGTTGTGCGAGCGTAGCGAGCAAGAAAAAATGCAATTATCTATTTCAGCTTCGTACACCACATTCTTATTACCTGGTAATATTCACTGATGCAGTAATTGTCAGAATTAGAAAAAAATCAGTGTTTGTCAGAGCAGCATACCCAAACAACTCAATGGTAAATCAAAAGCTTTCATTGAATTTACGTAGTTCTTCATCGAGCGAAGCGAGCTAGAAAAATCGTTGTTTATATGAACAGCATAGTCAGGACTAACGATAATCGACTTGATAATATTCACTGATATATAGCTGCTGTGAATTCGTCGCGAAAAAAGGCAATGTTTATCTGAGCAGCATACCCTGCGAACTCCAGGGCTTCAGTTTTGTTTAAGTGGAAATGTGAAGTACTTGGGATTCAGCGACTAGGGAGTCCACGGGGCAGTGGCTTTCTACCTCGTGACTTTTTAAATAGAACCACGTCAGCTGCATTCTGAGGTATCTTATTTTTATTGAAAAGGACAGGTTTATTAGAAAATAAAGCCAACTCTATTAATAGTTTATGTCTTGTCGGACATTTTTAATGTGCAAGAATCTCGGCATTTCTGTAGCCGATGTTTGGCACCATGCTACCAATCAGTCCCATATCTTGTTTTTGCATACAGCATTAAGTTCACTTTAAATTCCATAAATTGATGATTGGTTAATTTACGCGAGCGAAGCGAGCGAAAAAAATTGCATATCAATATTGTTCTTACATCCAAAATATGAGAAATTACCTAGGCTCCGGCGATTTTAGGGGGGGCGTACGCCGGGTCCGCCCCCCCCCTGGATCCGCCTATGATGGTTCATCGTCGTATACTACATGTACGTACGAGCATTATTTTGAGTGTCTGCAGTATTGGGAGGCGTTAGCCTCTCAATACTATCATTGCCCATTTCTAAATGCAACCTGAACGCCTTTAGGCTAAACAATGTGAATCCGCATTCAAGTAGTTCCAGAAACTGTCAACATTCCCAATACTGCTACATATGTTTCTCCAAATTTTTAAACTGATTTATTTTATATTCGATTTTTTTAATCCAGTGGCACATTGGAATCTGAATTAAACAATAATTTTTCCGTTTGTCCTCCGAGAATTGGGTATTGCATATATGCGCCCTGAATCATTTTCTCGCTGAATCTCGCGACTTCTCGCATTGTAAGTAATTGTTCTTGGCTAAATATAGCTTTTAACGTATTTAAATGTTCAGTGGCACTTCTTTTCCTGTGATAATGTCCTTCCTGTAACATCACTGTACAGTCAATATCGGACTGGGATACGACCACGCCGAGGAACGTAGCAAGTTTCTGCAACTCTTCAGCCATATTCGTCTTTAATTTATCGTATTCCAATATGTATACAGGACCGCGGAATGTTTTGATCGTGTTTCCCAGTAAACTGATGTACCTTAACACTAGGTCATCGAACGTATTTCTGTTTTCTGGAAATATAAAAAATCCAATGATAAAATAGGGGACAAGATAATAAACGCTAGTGCCATTGAGCACGTTCAGAAATTCAATATGGCGTCCAAGATGGCTGACCAATTCAGTGAAAACTATCCATGTTGCAAGAAATAAGTTGCAAATGCTATATGCGATTTGTTTGTAAATGTTTTACTTAAAATGTTTCTAACTTATTTATAAACTCATTATCAGAAGTGACTGTATGGTGACTTGTAGGGCCCTTTATTATAATTATATAATATAATACCATATTACTCAAATTGTCAAAATTGACACGGCCATATATGTACATGTATATTATTTATCTATTTAGTCGATCTATGATGTCACACAGTACGGCTGGTATTCAAAGTGGCAGTAAAAACCAACTGTGTTAATCCATTCCGCTAATATTGACAAATGTGATATTAAATAATTATTCAACTAAAAAGCTCTACTATTTTACGAACTTGAATACTTGTGTACATACATGTAAAAATAACTGATCCAAAAATAGCATACAAACGTGACAGAAGTTGGAACCAAACTAAGCACGTGCTTGTTTTATTAATAGTTTCTATATTTAGCAAAGTACTTGTTGTACAATATGCCTACTGTTAACAAATATCGTAAAATTAATCGATAACGCGTCACGAACCCAACAAATATAAAAGTAGGATAGCTCCACGACAGTAATTTAATTTCTACAAGTGACAAATATTCTTTAAAATGGTTGAAATATTACGATTTTGTTTGAGATTTGCTGGCACTCGTTTCTTGTTAGGATGAATTGGGTGTGGAGAAATTACATGCTTTAAATCTTAAGGCATTCAAAATTCAGACTTCCAGCCCCCCTCCCCCAGTAAAAAAATATATATATATATATATCAGTACCGAGGTAAAGTCTATTTTTAAACATGCGTCCATTCAACCAATCCGATCATTGAGTCGCAAGTCGACTATTAACAGTCACAGCGCTTTGTCTTTTGACCACCCTTAGGTACACATTCATACAACTGGGGGAATTGGAGCAACATGGGGTGTTCTTTTGCTCATAGAAATTGATCAATGACTGGGCGGGGATCGAACCCGAGACCTCTCAATCCCAAAGCGCGCGTCCTACCTCTATAATGTATAAGTAGAGGATATTACATGAGTGTCTTTTCATATTGAATTTATTAAACGAGTTGAATAAAATAATAAAATGCGAAGCTCTGCCGGGCATTTTATCGCTTTTATTCAACGAGTTTAATCAATTCAATGTGGAAAGTCACAAATGTAATGTTCTTTTTATCTCATGTTAGCGTTTTCCGGTCGAAACATAAAAAAAGCTACTTATTTTTTTCACTATAATAAACGCGCAACTTGGACGACGTCGCCTCTACTTTGAGTGACGTAACGTCAAAGCTTTATTACATTAGTGTATTATCAAAAAATAAATAATGGCTTTATTACGCTACCGCGACGTCAAACATGTGATAATGTATAATATTTACGTCTGAGAATATAACATTAGCTTTTTCCAGTACTCTCAAATAAAACTTTTAATTACACAGGCCTAAATTGAATTGTACTTTATCACATAACCTGCGGTCAAGGAGTGCCGTAAAGCCGTGCTGTAAATATCGTTCGGCACTCCCAGACTGTGCAAAAAATATTTAAATTAGCTTGACGTGACGTTAACCAATGCATACATTGATCCGTCAGTGACGTCAGGATAATACCAACGTCACCATCACGTCGCGCTCATTTTGGCTGAAACTTATGCAGCGTAAATCCTCTTTTTGAACAATAATAAACGTTTTCTTTAAGTTATGTATTGACAACGCTTTGGAGACACTTGACAAATGAATGATCCTTTACAAATTGTACAGTGTATATCAAATCAACATCAAAAACCGTTGGAAAGAATCCATTGAATCTAAACAAATTTAATATAACAGTAGAAGAATTTTAAGTATTTTACGAAAACCTCTCATTTTTAGCTCCACTATTCGTAGAATAAGGGGAGCTATTGCATTTACCCGAGCGTCTGCGTCTGCGTCTGCGTCGGCGTAACACTTTTGTTAAAGTTTAGATACAGGTCTTTTTACCTCTTATATTCTCTAAGTCTTTTAAGAAATTGCTTTCATACCATGACCCCAACACATATGCAGGATTAGGTAACTCCATCAGGCATTTTGTTGAAATTATGCCCCCTTTTTCTACTTAGTGCAAATAGTGCAAATGTTAAAGTTTAGGTACAGGTTTTTAACTTCTAATATCTTCATAGTGCATGGACATATTGCTTTGATACTTTGCATACTTGTTCACCATCATGACCCCAACCCATACACAGGGATAGGTAACTCTATTAAGCATTTTGGTGAAATTATGGCCCCTTTTTTCAACTTAGTGCAAATGTTGAAGTTTAGGTACAGGTTTTTTAACCTCTAATATTTTCAAAGTGCATTCACATATTGCTTTACATACTTGTTAACCATCATGACCCCAACCCATACACAGGGGTAGGTAACTATATCAAGCATCTTGTTGAAATTATGCCCCCTTTTGGACTTAGAATGCAAATGTTAAAGTTTAGGTACATGTTTTTAACCTTTAATATCTTCATAGTGCATGGCCATATTGCTTTGATACTTTGCATACTTGTTCACCATCATGACCCAACCCATACACAGGGATAGGTAACCCTATTAAGCATTTTGGTGAAATTATGCCCCCTTTTTTCAACTTAGTGCAAATGTTAAAGTTTAGGTACAGGTTTTTTAACCTCTAATATTTTTAAAGTGCATTCACATATTGCTTTGCATACTTGTTCACCATCATGACCCCAACCCATACACAGGGGCATTTTGTTGAAATTATGCCCCCTTTTGGACTTAGAAATGCAAATATTAAAGTTAAGGTACATGTTTTTTAACCTCTAATATCTTCATAGTGCATGGATATATTGTTTGATACTTTGTCCAAATTATCCTCCTTTTTCGACTTAGAAGCCCCAACCTCTACACAGCAGAGCGTAATGCTGCTGTTAAGAAGCATTTTGTTTTGAATATATAATGATTGTACTATCCCACCATGGTGCTGCGAATAGTGGAGCGCGCTGTTCGTGGACAGCTCTTGTTATGTTCAGTAATAGATTTTTGAGAGTACGAGAGGTGCAGTAGAGCGTTGAATATTTGATATTTTCATGCTAACCCGATATAAATAAAAAACAACTCTTTTGAACCGCGTAAAATAATGTGTCAGGTAACATGTGCACTCACTGTTTGGTTTGTTTGCAATGACGTTACGCACAACAGCGTCACACGATTTTCCCGCGCACTTTACAAAATATAGCATATCTTTTCTATTTTTCGACAAATTGACCAACATTACGCCATATTATTTGTAGGAAGTCATGTTATATATCTTGAAGACGGCTCCAGGTGTCGTAACGTCGGGCGTTTTTTCGTATGTTAGTATCTGTTTGAAGATGGATAGATTTTTGATATTTTCATCAGAAAAAGGCCGACTAGTTGTGTAAGAAGTTGTTTCAGAAAGAAACCACGACAGAGAAAGATAATAATGGACAATATAGTGGTCGCAAATTTGTCAGAAATGTTAAAATTTATACACCAGTACCTTTTTTCATTTAATGATAATGTTTTTTATCTAATCAATATCATCAGTGACGTACACTTTTCGCTAATATAACGTCAACGTCATGTTACATAAAATGGTAGCAACATTAACTACGACTCGAGCCGAAACCAGCAATTTTGAAGAGGGTGTGGCATTTGGCTTTTTGAAGGTCAAATACTCCTTAAGAAGCACTAAGAAGGTGCTAAAAGATCATAAATATACTGTTTATGTGAAGACTATCAGTATTTTTCGCCACTAGAAGGGTGTTTTACGTTCTGTTGCTATAATATGTGAAATGACACAAACTATTAAAAATGCCAAAAAGTGACGATTCCTTCAATAATCGTACCCATTGGTTGTGTGATAACTAGGATATATCCAATAACCAAAATTGGGATTGCAATGAAGGTAGGAGTATCCATCGGAACTATCAATCAAGTAATTTCGAAAACGGTGAATGCCAATATCTGAAAAACAATCGGTGTTCACCAGCGATTTTTACCAACAAATACAAGGGAGAAAATCGTCTATAACTCCCGTATATGATACAACGGAACGATAATTTCGATAACTTTGTCACCTCTGACGAGATAATGCTTTATCATTGAGATATTCACGGTAAAAGAACAGATTGCTATTTGAGAAATGAGTATGAGACTACCAAAAAGTTAACATTCGTTAAGCAACATGAGTTCACGATCGGTTACATGAGAAGTGATGTTCTTTGTTATAACTAATAAAATAGAATCGTTTTTGGACGAACTGTTTGCCACACTTCTTTACTGACGACAATGCCTGGAACATGGTGTTATTGTCAAGACTCAGCTTCATACCCCACCACAATCACACCATTCGGTAACGTAACAACACGAATTCCAAGTATATTACACCAGAATAGTAAAATCTAACAATTCTGCAATCATAAATTTTGGAATCTAAACGATAAAACAGCATTGATTACACTCGATCAATGTTTACACCATCAATAGGAGTTTTTGGTCTAAAAAAGCTAAATAAAATGACCCTTCGTAATTGTGGATTTGGGGTCTAACTAAATTGCAAAAATAAAAAAACAGTGAGTAAATATGTTAGTCGACACATTAATATATACATGGCTGTATAGTCTTGCGCAGAGGTCGAGGACTAGTTTAAAAGGTCTTTTCATTAACTCAAAGTACCGTAAGGTAGGGGTAGGAAAGAAGGACCGTAAACTCATATCAAATAAAACCAAGGAAATAATTTTTAGCGGTCCTGGGTGACACCTTAAGTTTAATAAATCAATAAATGATATAAACAGATTAGGTCGGATTCACTCATTCTGTGAGCAGGGGTAGTTCTTGTCTGTAAGTTGGGATTTGAATGAATTTTAACAAACCTTATAGTGCGGAGGTTTTTCCTCGACCTTCTATTAGTATAATTTAACAGCTGATATCGTGTCTATATTCATAACCGTAATTAACAGCGGTTGTATTTTTTTCATAAGCAGAAAGTATCATAAAGACGTTTTAGGTGTAATAGTATAATACATACGGAATATCACTGCAGTGTGTTGATCCGTTGGGCCGTATTACCTCGAGCTGCTTGTGTAATGCCGTATCTCACGAGACCGCTAGCAGGCGCGTAGCTACCTATACGCGAGTACGCAGCTGAATCCACATGATTCTGACAAAAATATTTTCAGGAAAAGTTCAAACATAATTCACTTTAAACGCTTTCCTTCTTTGTCGTGTCTGTATTCCAAATTTCTTTAGAATTCACATTGTTATATTTTCAGACATCGTACCGGTTATTTACGCAAGACTGTTTGTGTTTCTTTTTCTACTTTTATAAGCTGTACATAGTTGACACAGAAGCAAAACATCGACTTAGTTGAAGCAGTTACGGAGTGCTAGGTTACACGGAAACCTAGAAAATGTCACTGTTCTAACTGTTCCTTTGATTTACTAATCACCATACGGGTCTCCAGAGCCTAAGCTGTGAGGTAGTATTAGTAGTATAAGGAGTGTAAAATATATGCGATCTATCATAACCACTGAACGTCGGTCTGGTCTGCCATATTTCGCTTACTAGTAGCTACAGACATATGAACATTGGTTAACAATGTTATCATACAGAAAGAACTTTGCTGCCCTGAAAAGGGACGAGCAAATAGACTTTTATAAGCATATCTGGAGCTTATGTGAACATAATCTTTGAAAATGGGAACATTAAATTATTTTGTTTGATTTATGTGTTAGCTTTCTTTTGAACAGAGAAGTACTCGGCCAATTTTAGCGTTTATCAACAAATTAATGATTCTATAAATTACGTTGTTACACGCACGTTGATTAAATCTTCGTGGTTGTTAGAACTAAATAAAGCACCTCGGGAACGCTTCAAATGCACCAGATTACACCATTGTTTTCAAAATTTCCGTGGGAGCATGACCCCGACCCCCTAGAACAATAGTGAATCCACATGATTATGGGCTAGCTACGCGCCTGGCTAGGTCGAGTGAGATGCGGTATGGCGCAAGCAACGAGAGGTAATATGTCTTAACGGATCAACACCACTGCAGTAATATTCCTTTTATTATATACATGTACCTTCAAAAGTGAAAAAAGCGCTTTTACGCGCGAAAATGCGTTTGATGTGTATTTCATGAACGTCATTTTCGGCATATAACGCGACGCCCATTCATAAAAAGGCAATTATTGACGTCGTGACGTCATTGGCGTTGGCATATGTTCGGCATATAACACGTCAGACATGCATGATACGGATTCGGAAAACCAGACATGTATGATACGGAAAATGCAATATGTCGCGTTGTATTCCACTGCGCGATTTGGTCTGTATTCGTGACAATACATTGCTAGGTATATAATAAAAACAAATCTTACGGCCGATATTGAACGATTTGCTTGTGACAAGAGATATATTCAACGCAATAACCTTGTAAAATATTCATGCACAAAAGTTGGATCCAGTCAATTTCTCGGTACTATAATACAATGCGGTGGAATGTTATATTATTCCTCTTGTAGGCCCTAATTTATCCACCAAATCTACTACAGAGGTAAATGTTTTCGTGGAAGGACAGTCCATACCAGACAACCCGGATGAAAAAAACCCAGAAACAATTCGATCAGTATGGCAAACGGACATAGTGGTTTCCCTTCTTATATATATTCAACGGCACGGAACTGCTGAAACTTACGTTCTTTTAACTTGTCTATATCTGTGCGACCTATATGACCAACTGTGTCTTGGTGCATCATTGATAAAAATGCATCAAATGGATTTCGTATTAGCAGAACCAACTTCTGATAGGGTCCATAAAACTTGGCCTCGTGTGTTTTCACAACTATCACGCGGCTCCTGTCTTCATAACATTCGAATGGAAACCCTTGTTCTGCGAGCCCTGTATCGCAATATTCACTAGACGTACCAAGACCTGAAAAAAAGATATTATAAATGTTATAAAAAATATTCTTTGTTTACTCGTTTTTAATGATACAGTTGCCTGTGTGTACGCCTGCAACGTACGAGGGTCGTTCATTTAAAACCCGGACTATCGCCATAGCGCTTGATTGAAACATGCAATTGTAATAAATTTTCGTTTAAAAAGACTTACTCACCAACTTGAGTATTTGATAAAACTTGGTATAATTTCAACTAACCGAACACAAACTGTGGTTACTGTAGTAACCCAACTAAGGGCTACCCGACCCAGCCCGAGTGTTTAGTGAAATGTACAGTGTTGTAGAGGCAGGATTCGTGGTATAGTTGCCTATTTACAACGGAAAACTTCAGATAACGTTTTGTCTACATATACGTTTTGTTATATAACGTTTGATGTCATTTCTGTGCTGTTACTATGCTTGAAGCGTTGTTTAGTGACAGCGGGCGTGTTTCCGTTAATATCGCAATGAAATGGAATTTTATAGGAAAAAAACGGATTATGATATAATTTCGTAAAAGTATTGGCCATACACCTGTAAAACTAAAGAATCTATTTTGGAGAGGCCTTTCGGGATAATTCTTATAGGTGGATTTCTGCTTAAAAACGGGTTCAATACGCGATGATCTGAGGCCGGGCCAATCTAACGTCAGAATCAGGAAAGTGTCGTCGGTTAAACACCTGTTGGACGGTAAACACTACTTGAAGAATAACTCATATAGTAATTACGGAATCATGCGAAATTATCGAAGATACATAATTTAACATCACTACCGAACATCTTAAAATGGTAAATGTGTGTGATCGCATGACTTTATTGCTCCAAAACAATTTGTGTGCACAAAATAGTGAAACAGGGTCACGTTTTATGAGCGAAAATGGCGTAACGTCACAATATTTTGACGTCGACTTGGGCCGACTCGCGCTACATGTACTTATTAAAACACTTATAGTTTGTAAATTCTTCATCGTAACAAGTTGAAATTTCGTATGTGAATTAAGGAATAGTGTGAATGTATTCCTGTAAGTTTTCATCAATATCAGTCAATTAGTTTTCCAGCAATATCGAACGTCCGGGTATTAAATGAACGACCCTCGTACGCAACGTCACAAGAAAGAACTACAGTTGACGTCATCCTACCTGTCATCTGTTGTATTAAATGTCGGGTCCATGTGTTTCCCGAGCCCGGGAAGCTAGCAAGTCCTGTAACAGGTAACCGCTGTGTTGACAGTCCTATTTTCTTTAGAGTACAGTTCGCCACACTTTTATTAACCGAGATCTCCCTTGAGAGGGTTTCAAACATGTTAGTTTTATCGTACACATTCTGCTTCAGGTGCCGTTTCCATTCCGCCATGTCATATTCCGTCGGATGATATGCACGGTATGTCACAAATGCACAATAAAATCCCAGAAAACATGCTACACTGAGTAAAACACCCTGATGTAATTTATAACGTCCTGTCATACTATAACCCTTTGTACAATGTACTAGATAAAATACACACGAATTTAGATCAAACTAATTCTATAGTTCAGCTGCGACTATTAAATTCCAATGTAAATATTTATGTGAAATCGAGCATGACTTTGCGATAAATAGTCTGGTTCTCAGTAAGGGGCAGGTAATCCAGACTAGACTTTAAACCATGTATGTGCATGTCCCTTGGCCAGTAGACTTAAATATCGGTAACAAAAATTGGAAGTTATAGTATTACATGGTGACAGTCGCACCTTACAATATAATGATTGCGCTCTCTTTGTAAAGAGTTGAAATGATAATTACTTTTAATTACATTTCTCATGGTCATATGTCACAAACGATTGACACTTACCCAATATAAATCACACCGTTCAACCCGATATCGTGTAATCGGTTGATATCATGTAATCAGATCACATCGAACGTCTTGCGACTTTGAGGCGGAAATAAGTATTGCTCGTATTTCTATTCATTTTGCAGGTTCCGAACAAAACGAAGTGTGCACATCTAATCGCTGTTGAAAGAGGTATCAGTAAACAAAATTCTGAGTAAAACCGTGTTATATTGAGGGAGAAATCACGGAAAATGTGTGCGATTTTTCAAGAAAACCGCGCTGTTTGAAACTTCTACCCCCCAAAAGGTATTTTTAAACAAAACCGAACCCCTTTACTTAGTCCATAACAAAAATTAATCCATTCCCCGTCTATATGCAAAATCCCACCCTTGTATTCCTTTTTTTCGATATTCGAGTATAAACTTGACATGGTGCAATATTTTGGATAACCTCGTATTCAGTTAATGATGAAACAAAGATAACCTTGTAATCAGAAAGAACGGTAAAGATGAGATCAACGTAATCAGACATAGCGAATTCTAATCGAATTGTTTATGAAACGCAATAACAGAGGAATAATTACACCCAGGTTGCAAATGTGTATTTGTCCGCGCAATTGATATCAGGTCACGTTAAAACAACCAAAGAATAAACTGTATACGGGGAACTACCTTGTATATTCCACACGTCTCTACCCTGATACCTAATCAAGAATTGCGTGACTTTAATAACAGCAATGTAGGATCGATGCTACGAATACATATACTGCACACATTGTTTAGCCGACTATCAATTTGCATGAGTATAACAAAAGCTTCTGCATCTTGAGCAGCATATACATAAATATGTATGACCACTCACATAGATGTTATGGAACATTTGTGTACTCATGGATTGTAAATGTCTATATTTTATTTGCAAATAAACTCGATATGCCTTCAGTGAAAACATGTTCTATACCCGGTCAATATCACTGCGGTATACAGTACACCGGATATTGCTAGTAAGGTGAGTAGTGTTATTCATTTTCGCGAGCTTCAAGTGTACATCAAGGTAAGTTCAGAGACGCTGCTTTGTCTTTTTGAGTGTTTTTAATATAAAATTTATTCAAAAAAATCTACTTAAATAATTTTCCTAATACCTGGAAACCGGCAAACGGCCGGGAATTACTTAAAAGGGTAATTTAAAGACCAAACTCCTATCGATAATAAGCTTGATCTCTCAAATAAAGCTGCTTTGTTTTTATTCTTCATTAAATTTCACAACTTGAATCGAGCAAAATGACATCCCAGTGACCATGTTTATGTTTACCAGGAAAGGAATCATAAATAACGGTTGATTTTAGAATAAATGAAAATGTTAGTGTACAGAGTATTGCTTTAGTGCTGCTCACTGCTGTACGGAGTATTGCTCATGGAAATACAGTAAATTCGAGGAATAACCAGTGTTATTTGGTAAATATTACTTATTTTATCAAGATCTATATCTGTTGAAAATTGGAGAAAGTAAAAACTATATTAAAACATGCTGGAATGCACAAATCCTGAGGTGGGTCCGAGGATCCCTCGAAATTTTAAATGTAGTGCTGTATATGTACACCAGTTTGACAGGTTTATAGTAATGATTAGTACATCCGTCTATAAGAACAATTAATAGGTCCTTGAACCCACTTTTCTGGTCTGACCCCTTCCTTCGAAAAGTAATTGGTCGGAGAAATTTCAGTACCCAGGAATTACCATGTTCAATAGATATGCTCGGTCACACATTATTCTTGAAGAAGCTTTTATCGCAAGAATTATTACACAAATCAATAGAGCTGATAAATCCCCTTTCATTAAACAGCACTTCATTGTATATTCTTTATATAGAATCTTAGACCCGTAAACATTACATACTTATTCTTATTAAGTAGAATATGTGGTGGGTCACATATCAAGGTATATGTAAGATAATCTATATTCAGTTAAAAGTTCAGTTCAGTTATGTTCTTTTTACGCACCCACTTAACTTATGCTAATAGTACATGTATATGCATCGTGACATATAGAACTAAACATCTTAATGAATACAACTCAATGTAATAATTAGTTATAAATATGGAGAGAAATATGCAGCATTGTGCTAGAGATGCACTCATCTACTGTCAAGGCGTCGGCCAAATACCCACATGGTATGTCCACACAAAACCACTTAATAACAGTCTACTTCTTTTTAACCCCCCACGCATGGCAATAATGTTCAAAGTTTTGAATGTCGCCAATATTATAGAAGAAGAAGAATAAAGTTTTCTTTCACTGAGTGTAAACTTATAAGTGTCAGTCCCACGTTGTAACATGTTAAAGGCATATATAAATGAACAGAAGGGGCTTCCCAGTTTAAAAAAATATTAACAAACAGTGTCATGAATCAAACGCGGTGAACATATTTCACTGAAGTGCCGACCGATTCAATCCGGGCTTTATCCTACCCTACTTGCACTTTCGTATCTAGGACAAAATCTAAACATATTCAAGATAAAACAGTTTCACTACATCACATGCATGTTTTCAATGTCTGTTATATTTCCAGTTCCACCATGTCAAAGCATACCACCATTTGCACACATCCTCAAGTTTCTGCAAGGGCTACCGGTGCATAGCCATTTAGTTGTTCGTTTTTGAAAATTTTCTGATAATGTTCATGAATGATCCTATTAGTGGGTTTATCGAAAATCAATGGCACTGCTTCACCCGGTGTCTTTGTATATAGGCGTAGATTCATAAAAAACTATTATCATATAAACATATACATGAGGTTGGGCACAATTGACCTGCCACGAGTTTATCTTCGTGTGGTCTCGTTATTGTACCGTACGAATGTTTTGATTAATTAGAACAATATTTCTGAGTGTACGGATAAGCACGGACATTCAAGGATATATGTTAATTGTGTTTAACTTCATGTATATAGTACAAATGTAATTCAATTCTGATCAACATGAAACGCGTTGTATTATTTGATTATCGTTATTGAATATATTAATTAGTATTCCAAATATACCAATGACGTCATGTCGCCGCACACCAAAATAACGATCTTTTTTCATATTTATAAGTATCTTTTAGGCATTATGTCATTAAAATGACTCGTCAAATCGGACGACAATTAGCCGTCATGGCGTAACAACTTTCTGTTGTCTGTTGCTGAAATGTCAGTGTTGTTAACGCACCGACTGCTGAGCGAAATAAATAAGCAAATATCTCAATACATGTAACTGTAAAGTGCATTCTTTAATGAAATTTTGCAAATAGATTCATGTAAATTGAGGTGCATTATTAACACTGTATGCGATTTACTAGCATCAGTGATATTACTTTTGTATATACCTTCGTAAATGCCTTTTGTAAGCTGTATTGATAACCCGCTTCCACAATCTCATCAGCTTATCCAGATACATATATTGGTGGTTATGATAATGTTCAAAAATAGTAAATTACAGAAATCTAATAATTACATTGACCATCTGAGTATAATTATTCCTCTGTTATTGCGTTTCATAAATGGTTCGATTAGAATTCACTATGTCTGATTACGTTGATCTCATCTTTACCGTTCTTTTTGATTACATAGAGGATATTTGTTGATTTTGGTGTAAGATAACGTATTTTATTTCATCGAGTGATCACAGAAAATCAATATTTTCACGAGTGGCGTACGAGTGAAAATAAAATTTTATGTGCTCACGAGTGAAATAAAATTGATCTTTCACCAAAATTCGACAAATTTTCTGTAATTGGCTTAATTGGAAAAATCACGTCGAAATTGGAACGTCACGACGTGACAATTGTGACGTCATGATGACGTAACGTACATTTTAAAGCCCGGCGCCGTTGACGTTACGTTTCTTTTTCTGAACTATACTGGAACCAGCTTCTAAAACAGTGCAAATAACAAAGTGGTAATTTCACTGTTATTTTCACTGTTATTTTCACTGTTATTTTCACTGAAAAATCTCCGTAATCCATTGAAAGCAAATAATAAAAGGTTATCTTTGTTTCACCATTAACTGAATACGAGGTTATCCAAAATATTGCACCATGTCAAGTTTATACTCGAATATCTCAGCGAAAAAAAGGAATACAAGGGTGGGATTTTGCATATAGAGGGGGAATGGAATTTGTGTTATGGACTAAGTAAAGGGGTTCGGTTTTGTTTAAAAATACCTTTTGGGGGGTAGAAGTTTCAAACAACGCGTTTTTTCTTGAAAAATCGCACACATTTTCCGTGATTTCTTCCTCAATATAACACTTAGAATTTTGCTTACTGATACCTCTTTCAACAGCGATTAGATGTGCACACTTCGTTTTGTTCGGAACCTGCAAAATGAATATAAATACAAGCAATACTTACTTCCGCCTCAAAGTCGCGCGACGTTCGATGTGATCTGATTACATGATATCAACCGATTACACGATATCGGGTTGAACGGTGTGTAAATGAACCGCATACTTAAAATAATGAATTAGGATTTGTTATTCAACCAATCACGGGTCATATACAACGACATAATAAATCATTATAATAAAACATGAAATCAAGTTTTAACAAAATACACATACCGCCGCATTACCAGTACATATCTATTTATAATGGATGTGAATCGAAACAAGGCTTAATTGGTATTGGTCAAACACAACTAACATAAATATTATACATACTATAGTTCGCCGGAGATAACACTAGCCTTTGTTTACACTTAAAAATGAAAATTAAATACATTTTCGATATTCATTTTTGTTCAATATTGTACATGTACAATTTAATGATATACTCTTTAAATCTACACTGAAATCTGGCGGCCAGTCGACCGTGCAGTGTTTATAATTTGCTTTGTTTGTTTATTGATAAGGCTAGAGTTATCCCCGACGAACTATAACAACTAAAAAAGACATTTAAGCAATATATAACAACAGCATAAACAAACAGATCCAACAAATATCGTACGATGATGTTTGATAATAAAGATTTTGCTTGTAGAGATGTTCTGTGGGTTTTTATATTGAATAGAAAGGTGTCAAAATTGGTTACAACAACATGATCCTCTGTGGACATAAACCATACAAATGTCTGAGTATCAGACAATATTTCAAAATTCTTATTAATATCATTTATTTTTTGGTATTAAATTATCATTTATTTTATCAAATGTGTCAAGTAAAATTCACTGACTGTTTGGTTTGATTGCATTATTGAATTAGACAATTATGAACGGGACCTTGTCAATCATGAAAATGGGCGTTTTGGGGTTTGTGTTTAAATTGTGTTGGCTTAAAACTTATTTTGACATAATCATGTTGAACCACAGTTTGGTGTTCTGGTTCCAGGGATTCAGAAATAATCTTTTTTTAACAATGTCTAATTCCCCTGTGTCGACCGACCCCCACTTCCCCATTCTCGTTCACCATATCTGGGAACTTGACTAACCACTGATGTATGAGGATGCCCCCCCCCGGGCGGGCGAAATATTGACTGGTGCAATATCGGGGCATATTTATCACTTTCGGTGCTGGTTCTTTGCAGACAATGGGTCGTTTCATGTACAGAATGTCGTTAAAGTGGCGGGGAAAAAATCCTACATTCTTAGAACAGACCAGCTTCTATCAAGGCCAACAACTATGGGCGAAATATTTCAGAAGAACATCCATGCTGAAAAAAAGCATAATCATGTATAATAATACATGCAGATCTACAATAAAGCGATTATCAACCTTTGTCAACATAATGTAACATTTTTTACAGCCACATTACACTTAATAATACATTACTCGACCCGAAGACATTCATGGCTGCCTCCCGGTGCCACCCAAATCATCCCCGATAAATATCAGGTCATATTCGACGATTAAATACCGAAACTGTGAACGTGTCACCGAAATATCGCCGAATGTTCGGCAAACGTAAAAAGTATCCACGAAGGTTCGTCGATGTGCCGGGAAGCCTATGGGGTGACTCGTGGAATACGTTTTTATCGCGGAAGCACCAACGATCATCCCCCGAGGTTCTGAATGCATTGGGGATGCCTCCCCGAGCTTCTTGGGTGCCTCCCCGGGATATCTCGACATGACACCACGAGTACATCGGGTAAAATGCAATACATGCATTGAAATTTCCACGATGTACTTGCGATCTATCTAAATGTCTCAAGACTTCCCGTGTCGGGGAAGCTTTCCTCAGCATGTGGAACTTTATCCCTCACTTTGCAAGGGAGACAATATGTTATCTTGGCCCGATTCAGAGTATGAGTTATCTTTCTTTATCATCAATATCTGCCAATGTACAGGCAACCATATAGTATTCGTTTCCATTTTTTATCAATGACATATCTTGCCTTTATCATGACAGCAAGATCAGCGTTGCCGATATCGCACAGCAGGAAATTGGTGCTCATAGTTAGTCTAGCACTTGTCAATGTGGCTGATAAATGAAATATGCTGTTTATGTTTAGAGATGTATTATTACTGTCATGTGATTCTATTGATTTGTTTTTACATTAATAGTTTACTGAACATATCAGTTTATATGTCATATATTTTATATTCTAAGCAAGTTAGAACATATTAAGTACATTTTTAATGACTAATGGTCTCGCTCGCTCCGCCCTTTTTAATCATTAAAAATTAAGTTAATTTGTTCTTACCATTACTAAAATTTAGAAATGGATGTAATGACAGTGAATAATATATCAGAAAGTGGATTTCAATGTAAATACATTAAACAATCGATAAAATACAAAGACATAGATAACGCAATTATTTTTAATATATAGTAATCATTATAATTATGTACAATGTTTTTGAATATTGATCAAATACAATCATGACTAAGTTAGTATCAAAATAAAGCGGTTATGTTTCTTTAAATTTGTTTTACATGAATAGTTACTTTAATAGCTGCAGTAAAACTAAAATCGGGATATTTTACTTTATCGGTTCAATCTTTTACATTTCTCAATAGATTTTATTCACTAAATCATCATCAATGTTCAAATTGCGTTGGCCCCATCGAGTGCCTTACTTAACAAATTGTCTAGCTTTTCGCGTTTCCTAACGTTTACTTTCACACCAAGTTCTTTCAGTTTTTTCTTAATTTCATTGTCCGTCATTTGGTTAATTGGCTTTCTTGTTTCCTGGTGAAATTTCTGATTGACTTCTGACATCTCAAAATCTATCCGCCTTCTCTTCCTAGCATTCTGCTCTTTTATTTCACTGTTCCAGTAATTGCCGTCATGATTTACGTAGTTGTTTTTCTGCCGTTCACAGTCAGTGTCTATCAGATATTCTATGCGTTTTCTCGTTTTCAATCGTCCACAGCCTGGTACATCTTGTTGCTCCTCTTTTGGTGAATACATTTAATTTCGTCGTTCATCTTCTATACACCTTGTCCCGTGAACTGCTGTATACCGTCCAATGTATGCTCAAATTCGGGTACATGATATAACAAACAGTGCATGTACGGTGTAACCCGTGCATAGCCTATTCTTCCCTTCTTCTCCATTGAATGGAAAGTGGTCATCCATTTATGAATTTTCAGGAATAAGTCCTCGTTTGACAAACATGATTTTAGCACAACCTTTTGTGTCTCGCAAAGTTCACGGCAGAGAAATATCACACCTTTATCCTTATCGAGATCGCACCACGTGCACGCATACGTCGACGTTGAGCCTCCGAGGCCCATGCGGATATCGCAATAATGAGTACATGTTGAATTGTATAGGATTGCAATAATGAGTACAGTGATGGAAAATCACCGAATGTTTCAATCACAATAATGAGTAAACGTTGAATTGTATATATAGTATCACAATAATGAGTACAGTGATTTAGTTTTTACGCGGTGGTTTAGGGTCCCTCGAAACCTTATTAAACTCACAATTATAGGATGGCAACACTTACTCAGGTCTTCGTACGTTTCGCTACATTTAATAATACCTGTCGTTCTTATGTTTCTCACGGATGCACAGTCTTTGTCATCTGGAAATGATAATGTAAACGTCACAAAATTTGATATGTACGATATTTTGGTTCCATCACCTGCTAACTTCACTTTGATAGGAACTGAGTTATCCAACTTGTTGACTGTGATGTAATTCAATATTTCATTTTCGGTGCTAACGTAAGCCCCAGGTTTGTCCCCATGAGTACGAGACACTTCAATAGTATTATTGATTTTCAGTCAGATCTTGAGTAATCTGTCGTTTTCTAGGTAATGTTTTACCAAGCATGGATAATTAGTCATATGCCGAGTCACCGATTGAAAATTTATCTAGCACGTATAGCCCGTTTGCAGCGAAAGAATCGTCTAAATCTTGAAAGGTTAAAAATCTATTCATCAGATGTTGATAAAAATTTACGTTGAATCATAATTACATTCTACCTACTCCCATTTTAAATTTCATAATTTTTAATTACTTATTTAAACAAGTTTATTCTTTATTGTATATTGATATTACTTGCATTTGAACACTTTAACGCAGGGAGGATATCTGGTATTACATTGATGATTAACTGCCTTTTTATTTAAGAAATAAAAATCTGTTCGCGTATTTTGTCGGTGAATAAAACATGGGCAGGAGTTCGGATGCGGAAAAATTAAATTACGAGTGCGTTTTTATTTCGATTCTAAACACGATAATATCCCGCACTATTTAACTGTGCGCATTCCATTTTCACCCATTTGACATTTAACATAATTCCACGCTGAAATTGAGTGGCTTATGAGCTGGTACAATTACCTCCCTCGTTAATGAAAACGACCTTCGTAATTTTCTGAAGGAAATAACACATTTTAAACATTGAAACAATTTTAATTACACGAGTAGATAGGGTATCTATTTCATGAAATGAAAAATATAAATGAATTGATAATCAGAAGTTTTAATGAAACTTAGTTTCGAGACTATATTGGAGTTTCTAAAAATAGATGCGTTATAGCTGTAACACTGGATTCTCGTGTAACTCGCCTTGTTGGCGACTCATGGAAGTTTTTACGATAAAGTTTACGTTCATTCATTCATAAATATGTCACGTGGTACGGGGCGTAAATAGTAACAGCCAATTTGATAGGTATGTTTTATGGGGGTAATAAAACATGCTCTTGTCTGCTCTATGTTTAATAGATTAATCCGCAGATCGTGTTAGAATAACTGTTATAATCCGTGATCAGCGAGATTAACATTGCTGTGATGAAAGCGAAATTTATGAGGCCCATATAAGTCGATTTATTTAGGTATGTCGCTTGTGTGTATACAGATTATGTATAAAACATGTAATATCACGGAAAAGCAGTGAAAACCAAACCCTTATTTACTAAGCTACAAAAGCTATGTATATACTTATACTTGGACATACACGATATAATAATGTTAAATTAAGAACTTAATAAAAGCATTGTAATGTTTATGTGTGCAATGACATGTAGTCTTATGACTGAACCACTCCTAAATAATTGAGTAATATACATCTACCCAAACCTTTAGGATATGTCTGAAATCGACATCCATGAACACGTTTGCCTAATATGAAGCAGTCAAAAACGTTAAATACGCTGTAAAATCCGTGTTTTTATAGTTCAAGAAGGAGGCTGCTAGACGCAAGCCATTTTTACGTTTAGACCCGAAAATATTATACACATGGACAGTACAGATGGGCCTCGTATATGCTATATATTAAACATGTGTCAAAATTGTAGACACAGTGGACTGTGAGGAACATGAGAACTTGAAGGAATGGTAGACGTCGTAGAGGACGTATGGATGAGAATGTTGAGCATATTCATCAAGTTGTCGAGGAAGCCCCAATGCTGTGTTAGAGATGTTATGAAGGATGTATCTAACACTACAGCAGATCTAATGTATTGAATTGAAAAGATGAATAGTACAAAGATGGTTTTACACACGGATGATGTTATGCTGGACAATTTATGACGGACATTAGATTTTGGTGACCAGGTGATTTGTCTCAAGACAACACATGCATGGCCTCTACATTCGCCCACTCTTAGTCCATTGGACTTCTTCTTATGGAGTTCCTTAAAGAAGAAAGTGTGTTATCCAAGACCAACCACTTGACTTGGTTTTATAGAATCAATTAGCGGGCAAATGCGTTTGAATTTTACGAGCGTGTACAGTGGTGTCATTCATACCTTCGACGTCGTTTTACGCTAGCATGGAAAAATGTGGTGGTCACTTCGCGCATCTCTTGTAAAGTTGGTTGTTAAAATTATAGTTTAAGTGTTGTTTAACAAAATCTTACATGTATGTGATTAATTGTGTTAAGTTAAAAATTAAATATTTTAAACAGTTTATTTTTCTTTCGCATTGTCTGTGGGACATGTTTTTTTGTATATCTACATATAGCCGCGCCCTTCGGATCTATCTATCTGCCTTTGATGTCAAACCCCTTACGGGGACGTAGACATTTCGCGCGTCAAAACTGCCAAGACGAGTAAAAGAGTAAAAGAACAGTAAATAAATATAGGACAGTATAATACAGAGATAAAAGTAGAAAGACAGGTTTAAAGAGTAGTAAAACAGATTTCAGAAGACTGACTTATGGTGAAACATGCTCAATGCGACTGACAGCTGCATTGAACGATGCTATAGTGGGAAGACTGACTACTTGGTATGGTAGGCTATTCCAGTGGTGAATGGTCTTGGGGAAGAAGGCAAACGTATAGTAGTCAGTCGTAGCGCCAATTAACCTATATGCTAGGGGGGGGGGTGTTGATCTTGAGGGGCGAGAAAGGGGCACTAGATAACCTTCGATGGGGATAGCTACAAGTTTGTAACGGTGATTTTATACATGAGGGATAGCCGACTGTCAATTCTTCTAAGGTCAAGGCGCCTTAAGTGAAGGGAGCTCAGCATATCAGATACACTAGCAGTTCTTTGGTAATTTGCCTTGATCCATCTGGCTGCCCGCCTTTGGACAGCCTCGATTTGATTCATCTGGCTTTGGGTAGGTGGGGACCAAACCTCGGAGGCATATTCTAGCTGGGGTCTGACCAGAGTCTGGTAAGCGAGGGACTTAATGGATTCAGACTTGACCTTTATGTTCCTGCGAAGAAAACCCAGTGTTTGGTTCGCAGTTTTCGTTGACCTATTTATATGATCATCCCAGGATACATTATTTGAGATGTCCACGCCCAGGTATTTGGCTGATGTGACTGATTCTAGTAATACTCCATGGAGATAATATCTGGTTGGTATAGGATGTTTCCTACGGGTGACATGGACAACCTGACATTTGGAGGGGTTGAATTCCATATCCCACTCCAGCTCCCACTTTTCTAGTGTTTTAATGTCATTCTGGAGGGTTGTAGACTCCTTTGCAGATAATAATGATAGGTATACTGCTGTATCATCTGCAAAAAGGCGGACTTTCGATCTGATATTCTGTGGGAGGTCATTGATATACGCTAGAAAGAGGAGTGGACCCAGCACTGACCCCTGGGGTACTCCTGAAGAAACAGGGATAGCATCCGAGCTAGTGCCATTAAAAACTACAGACTGGAGCCGATTATCTAGGAAGCTTTTGACCCATTTTAGTGTTTGGCCTCGGACTCCGTATCAACGTATTTTAAGCAGGACTTTCTCATGGCTGACCTTGTCGAAAGCCTTGCTGAAATCTAATAGTATGAGGTATACCTGCAGTTTCTGATAGACTGCGGTAATTAAGTCGTTAATGAGCATGATAAGTTGGGTAACACATGACCTTTTCTCTCGAAACCCATGTTGGAGGTGGTGAAGGATGTTGTGTTGTGTGAAGTGTTTTACTACAGACGAGGCAACAATGTGTTCAAGGATTTTGCACAGTACATATATCAATGAGATGGGTCTGTAGTTGGCGGGATTTGACCTGTCCCCTCTTTTGTAGATGGGAGCTACATTTGCTGTTTTCCACTGAGAAGACAAGCAGCCTTCATCAAGTGATTTTTGGAAGATGGCTTCGAGAATTGGTGAGAGTTCTTTTGACAGGGTCTTTAGTATGATGGGCTTTATCTTATCTAGGCCTGCTGCCTTATGTGGGTTTAGATTGTTTAGAAGTTTCTTGATGCCATTTGCACTGACCTGGATATTGGCCATTGTTGGGGTAGGGTTGTCTGTGTTTGTCGTATCTGAGGTGACACCAGTTTCTTCAGAGTTGTCCTGGATTTTCATTTTACAGAGGGATGAGAGGCTTACCGGGGATTTAGGACTGAATACGGATTAAAACTGGTGATTTAGTGCAGTTGTTTTCTCTTTATCATCATGATATAGTTTGTTTTGTGATTTGAGTGGTGGTAAGGTTGCAGGGTCTTGTTTGTAGTGTTTAATAAGGGAGTATAGCTTTTTGGTGTTTGGCCTGTGAGACTTGGTGGACAGGGATGCATCAGTGACATTTAGGATATCCTCTCAGTACTGGTTGTAAGCTGTTTAATCTTTCTCCGCACAAGATGTTTAAGGTCTAGGAATATCTGGCGGTCAGAAGATTCGTTAGTTTTTTCTAACTTTTGTGAAAGCTCGGTTTCTTCTTCTGATAATTCTTTTGATAGTTTGGTTGACCCAGGGCTGATGATCTCTAAGTGATGACTTTGTAGAGGGGATTATTTTTTCTGTAAGTTTGCTCAATGTACCAGTAAAGTCTTCCCATAAATATTCTATGTTAAGTGCGGAGTATTTATTTCATTGAGCATGACCTGATGGTATTCCACCAATGCATCTTTGATGGCAGACCAGTTGGCTTTTCGGCCTATACAAAGGGATCTGGCGAGGCTTTTGATAGCATATCTTTGTTGAAGTATTAACTTTAACCTCTACAACATTGTTGTCACTGATGCCAGGAAGTATATTAACACTGTTAACCAGGGATGGATTTGTTGTGAGGAATAAGTCTAGGATGTTATTTTCTCTAGTGGGTAGGTTTACCATCTGGGAGAGGTTTACATCATTTATGGTTTCAATAACCTGCCTATAAAATGAAGGATGTGTACAATCAGGCGATGTGCTCATGGTGTTCCAATCCATTTTTGGGAGATTTAGATCTCCCGCAACCCAGATGTTGGAGTATTTTTTGTTGACCTTTTCAAGTGACTTTTGGAATTCTTGGAAGCTAGTTTTATCTAATTCATGGGGTTTGTAGTAGGCCCCAATAACTAAGGACTTATTTCCAACTAGGTAAAGTTTGACCCACAGATCCTCACAACTTGATTGGATATCTGGCAATTCCTGGGCTGTGATGCAATTGCGTATTGGAATAAATACATGTACACCTCCTCCGGCCTGGCCGGTCCGGTCACGGCGGTATATAATTGTAACCTTGGTCAGGGATGAATACCTCACTGGTATAATGCTTGGGTTTTAACCAGATAATAATATCGGGTTTGGTGGATGTGGTTAGGTTGCTAAATTCTAGTTTCTTGTCAAATATGGATCGACAATTGATGACTAGAACTTTAAGAGATCTTTTGATATTGTTTTTCTTGATTGGTTTGGCTGTGTGTTTGGTAGGCTTGCGTTTTGGTGTGGATGTTTCTGCCATTGAGAAAGACACATCACTAAGATTTGAATTGTCAAGGCTACTATAAGGATGTGTGGTTTCGAGAGAGTCTAAGGGAGGGGCTGAACTATTAGTGACATTGGTGTTGTTACAGAGGTCACACTTCCAGACAGCTTTGCCAGCATGAGAATCTCCGAGGCGGTCATACAAGGACGAATTAACATTTTGAAAGTCGGCGTGGAACCATGTCTGACACTTATCACACTGTACGCCCTTGCATTTCCAGGTGACAGGTTGTTCACAGGTACCATAGGGAAAGACGGTGGAGCTACCTTCCATGTACATGTCTGATTGTACAGGGCCAGGGTTTAATTCAACATCGTGGGACAAAGCAAGCAGTAATAAGAAAAGTATACATATGGTCTTAGTTACTTCTTTTCCTTTTTAGTTTTTACTCTTTTCCGTGACAGAGTGGTTTTCTTGAGGAGCCTCCATAGTTTGTGGTCCAGGGGTTAGAAAAATCCGACCATTCAATTTTTTCAAATGTAGTTCGATCTTGAACAAAATATTTAAACTTATTTTAATAATGCTCGACACCTCCTCCTTGATTTTATCCATCGCAACGAGGGCAGGTGAGAGAAGAAGTCGGATTCCCTTTATACTGAGCGTCTAGTGTGCCGTTTGGTATCCATTACACGGTATGGGATTGAACGCATGACACGCGAAGCGGGCGCTCTACCACTAGACTATCGAGGCAGAAGTAAATGCCAGCCAATTTCGATTTCTTCAAAGTTTCTTCAAAGTTTATTTACATAGAATAGAATATAGTTTATTTGCATATTCAGTCCTGAAAAGGACTTTTTACAAAGCAACATTAATACAATTACATAAATAGCATGGTGATATATGACGGGAAAATATGCGATATGATATTATACCAAATTAAAAAAAATCTTTTATATATGTAACCGAGGTATATATGTATGAGACGAATTTAGGCCCGGGTTCGGGAGAGACGGTATTTTTTTTTAGAAAATTTATAGTTTATGTACTGATATTATAATTATGTTAAGCACAACCGCTCTTATTATCCGAGAGATTGTACATTACATACAATATAATTGTACAAAGAAACATAGTTTATGAAATGCAAATGTATAGTGTTTCCATTATAAAGTTTACCTTGTCGAAACGAAATACAAGGCATACTTAATGGTGTAAGGTTACATTTATAAATGATTTAAATAACATATTTGAAATAAAAATGCAATACATGTATTAATGCACATGACAAAATAACAATAAAATAAATGATAATCGACAAATGACAATAAACAAACATTTAATACATATAATCGCACGAGTCCCGAATCGGGCAGCATCAGCAAAACAATTTTATACAATGCATAGATAATGTTGACACGTGACAAAATGGAAACGACTTTACATATTTACATGGTTTCAATACATATATGTAGCAAGAAACAATAGAAAAATGAAACAACATTTATATCATCATATTTATAAGAGTATATAGAGAGTAAGCAGCGTCAGCGGGTGAAAGATGAGTTTATAGAGTTTGGAATGAATTAACAGAGAGTGAATAGTGTTAATAATATTAGGATACTTGAATGTATCGGGAGTGGTCATGCAGAAATAATAGTATACATCACATTCAAAACAAAAGATGGCCACAGTAAAGGAAGTAGTAGAGAAAGGGATAGAACTGGGATGTCGAGATAGAAATGATATAAGAATATAATCAATATATTAATCGTATATATATATATATATATATATATATATATATATATATATATATATATATATATATATATATATATATATATATATATATATATATATATACATACATACATACATATAAATACATATATACATGCACACACATACATACACATATACATACAGTGTTAGAGAAACAGTAATTAAACAAAAAACATGTATATAAGTAAAACACAATGAAAACAGAGATAATTTACAAGTCAATATGTACAAAGAAAAACAAAATTACATGTAAGACAAAGTAGTGGAGCATGTATTGTTTTGTACTCTTATTTGAAATGGTTCATTATCTTCTCGCATAGTAATGCGATATTTGATAATTCTACCTCATTGTCTACATTTAAAAGCTCTATAAATTTTATAAAATTAGGTCTGTTATAGTAATAATGTTTGATATATTTAGTTCTTATAAGTTTAAATTGTTTGCATTTAAGTAAGAAGTGAAATTCGTCTCCCAGATCATTACAATACGGGCATTTTCTATCACGCAGTGGGGTATTTTGCCATCTGCCTGTTTCAATAGGTAAGTGGTGATTTCGTGTTGTAAACGAAATTAAACTTTTGGTCAAATATGAAGGCAGTTTATTGATGTATTTACTACGCCCAAAAGATGATTTTAAATGTTTGTATAAGTTTGTATCGGTTGATTGAGTAATATTTGAGTTCCAGTTTTGTATGAACATATCTTTAAGTTTTAGTTGGGTTGCTTTATTTAGCCATTTATAATTATGAATGCTTTGGCTATACCATAGACCAGACATACCACAATTGCATATGATTTGTTTAATATTTTCCAACCAGGGTATTTTTGTATCATTGTTAATGCTGAGACTATATAAAACTTTATACATTTTTGTGGACAATTTCGATTCATTCTGATTGTACAGTAAAACCTCGGTAATACGAGCAGCGATTATTCGAGCAACCGGCCTAATTCGAGCAAATTTCAAAGTCCCGACGAATTTGCTCCATATTGTACATTAATTTATCCCTCTAACTCGAGTAAATTTATTACGAGCATCCGGTCTAATTCGAGCGCAGGTGTCGGTCCAATCAACAATTTTCAACGATAATTAATTACCTTATCTCGAGGCAATCATCCGAGCGAAATTTCACACCTCCGAAAAATGTCATACTAAATTTTGTTACGGTCCGTATTTTTCACACATCGTGATAATCACAGTTTATGACAATAGCGTAATCCCTAACACTTAAATTGATGTCCGTATTTTCGATCCGTTACATTAAACACGAAGTAGAAGATATTTAATTAATGAGCGTGCTTTAAACTACGCATACGTTTCAATAGGCAACAATTGGGAACATTAACTTATACGAGAACTAGAATTATTATTTGCAACATCGTTGCTTCGAACGTACTGACTCGCACATACTTTTAAATTATCGTAAGATAAACCACGCATGTTAATTAACATGCGTGGATAAACCGACGTCCATGTAGAATCTTAAATATTTAGGCTCCGTTCGTTATAAAACTGCAAGTAAAAATCATTTCAAAAACTTTTCATTTCCCGTATTTCATGAAAACCTGCGAATGTAAGCTTACGTACAGTACAATTTCACGTGTCTGATACTGAATAAGTGAAGTAGATCAAGTCCGCGATTAAATCCAATTCTTATCAAACAACCCTGAAGAATACAAAATTCGTCGACTTTGTACAGTAGAAAATTAAATGTCAATTGAATCTACACTATGCACCGATTGGCGAATTCATACCGCGGTATGGAACTCTGACTAAACACCCTGAATAAGACTGTGTCGTCCGCGTATAATAGGATAAATAGTTTTAAAAATATTGTTGCTCCGTCGTTTGTGTTAATTCCGTTTACATTGTTTTCATTGAGATATTCTTCAAGATCATTAAGAAAAATACTAAAAAGGAAAGGTGATAAATGTTCACCTTGTCTGACTCCTACTAAGCAGTCAAAATATGCAGACGTACCTTCGGATGTGCTTATTGTTGATTTTATGTTTGCATACATATTATATATAACATTAAAACATTTCCCATTAACATTTGACTTCCTAAGTTTATTCCACAATCCAATTCTCCATACAGAATCAAACGCTTGTTTAAAATCAATAAAACAACAATATAATTTTTGTGGTTAGATTGTACTAAGTCGATCAAACCTTTTAGTATAAAAATATTGTCGACAGTTGAAAAATTGTTACGGAAACCTGCTTGTGTTTCATGTGTTATGTTATATTTATCGGCATAGTTATTCAGTCGAGTGTTTAAATGGATGTGAACAGTTTACCGAGACAGCTTAACAGTGAGATCGGTCAATAGTTTTCTGGTGATGAGGGGGTCACCTTTATTTTTATAAATGGGTTTTATTATACCAATGGTCCAGCTTTCTGGAATATTTCCACATTTAAAAATTAGATTAAACAGTTTTGTGTATATTGAGATCATAATATCTATGGTCGATTTGATGTGTTCATTTAGTATATCATCGATCCCGGGTGATTTATTGTTTTTTAATTGTTTAACAGCTTTTCGGATTTCTTCCTCTGTGATTGATCTATTAATTTCTTCATTTAGAGATTCTTCGTTATTGTATTCAGGGGTGCTTTCATCGGCATTTTCATTTACCGGGTCGTTTGGTTCGTTTAATGATTTAAAAAAGTCATAAAAATCGTTTAATGTGGCTGTTTTACCTTCTGATTTATAGTTTGCCAGAATTTTTCGGATTAGTTCCTTTTATTGATTTGAGTTGTTTTATTTTCTCTTCACTGAATTTAGTACTTGTTCGTTTTAGGACACTTTTATATGCTTTACTAACTTGTTTGAGTGAAACTTTCAGATCATTAGTTTTATACTTATTATACGCTTTTCTGATCTTATGATATTTATCTCTCGTGTTTTGGCAGTTGATATTATACCATGTTTTTTAAATGGCTGTTGTTTATGACATGACTTGATTGGCTTCATGCCGAACGTTTCTACAGAGTTGGTAATGAAAAGGTTTTGGATTTCATTTCAGATTACAAGGGAACTTTTCAACTTCTCTTAATTACCTTTACACACTAATCAATCACAAATTGTTGTTAAATGTGGTTTGTTCTCGGTGGACTATGCTGCAGTCTTACTAAATATAATTTGATGGGTGGTCACAAAAGGTCACGGAAAATTAAAGTGTTCTAACCATCTTTATTACGCGATCGACCCCTCTGACAGTTAATCAAGTTATAGACAAGTGTATTACAAATACAAAACTATAAACATACAAAAAACAATGAAGTATTTGATCGAATAATCATATAAACCGTAATGTCAATATGACTACACCGATCCAACGTATGTTACCATGACGTCAGTCAGTCAGTCAAGCCAGCTAAGCCAGCTATTAGATATATACATTTTACACAAACATTATTTTCTTTTTTTAATTCCTTTCAAGTATACAGTTACCTGTGGTCAAAACTACATGCATGTACAAAAAAATTACATGCAGTCTTAATTTAGTGATTGGCAATTAAACGTTATCTTTATTAAATCCTTGTTAAGTTTTCGAATCGAATATTAGTTTATTCACGGAAATACATTCTGTGTATATCCGTGGTTTATTATAAGTTATTAGTCAGAACGAAAAGGAAATAACCGTTGATATATTTATAACCAATGGGTTTTACCACTCGTTACTATTAATAGCATCTAAAAATAGAAATGGAAAAACCCTTGGTTTTATTTGTTTGCAGAGGGGGTTCAGGTTTAATTTTAGTATGAACGTGCGTCATTTTAGACAAATTTAATGTATTTCTTGGAATTTATTTATTCATAATATCGTATCAAAGTTATACAAAGTGTTTTATGATATTTTATCTTCATCGGATGTCATTTAAAAAGAATATAGGATCGTCTATTCCATCCTGTGTTACATGTGTTACCTCTGGATTATTCCATTTACAAATCGGACGTTTGGAATACCACGAAAGTCAGAGCAAATGAAGATTCCGAAGAGTTGAAGTAGGATTTCGTTTGCTTATGCAGGTAAATTCACTTAGTTAATAACTAGATATTTACTTTGATTCCGTGTATTAGTTTTGTTTCTATTTCATGCTGTACATACTGTCCATTTGGGCGTGTCCGCGCCCATAAAACGACCTCAGTTTACGAGCAAATGCATGGTTTCCCGGCCTGTGACCGCAGACGAATCTGAAGTACTTTGAATGGACACATCTTGGCTTTTATTCATCGGGGTGTCCATAAATTATTCAGTGAATGCTGCCTAAAACACAATGTAGAGTAAAACAGTACTTGTAAGTAATCAATTTTGGCATGATTGTATAAATTTATAGAGTCATTATTTACTGAGTTTTATACTGGTTGACTGATCTAACACCTGCCAAGTCAGTGGTTGACTGATCCAACACGGACCAGGTCAGTGGTTGAATGATCTAACACCGGTCAGGTCAGTGGTTGCCTGATCTAACACCGGCCAGGTCAGTGGTTGAATGATCTAACACCGGTCAGGTCAGTGGTTGCCTGATCTAACACCGACCAGGTCTGTGGTTGACTGATCTAACATCAGCCAGGTCAGTGTCTGACTGATCTAACACCGGCCAGGTCAGTGGTTGCCTGATCTAACACCGGCCAGGTCAGTGGTTGACTGATCTAACACGGTCCAGGTCAGTGGTTTACTGATCTAACACCGACCAGGTCAGTGGTTGCCTGATCTAACACCGACCAGGTCTGTGGTTGACTGATCTAACATCAGCCAGGTCAGTGTCTGACTGATCTAACACCGGCCAGGTCAGTGGTTGCCTGATCTAACACCGGCCAGGTCAGTGGTTGACTGATCTAACACGGTCCAGGTCAGTGGTTGACTGATCTAACACCGACCAGGTCAGTGGTTGACTGATCTAACACAGCCAGGTCAGTGGTTGACTGATCTAACACCGACCAGGTCAGTGGTTGACTGATCTAACACGGTCCAGGTACCGTCTCATTGCCATAATGTTCTTGCTTTTTTTTTGGTTTGTGTTTTAATAGCACATAATAAATTCTATTGCATATAACGAGAAAAAAACTCATTGGGTCGCAGTACACAATATGCACACAAGAGATAGGATGTGTTTGTCTTTTTGATCCCTTCTTAGGAAATGCCCCCCTCTGCAATTTTGCATGTGATGCAGCTTGTACTTTGAGTAATATTTGTGGAAGAATAGACTGCAATGTAGTTGAGTGTTCCTGAATATAGAGGATCTTGCATGAGTGCTTATTACATACAAGTTTTATTAAACGAGTGGACAAAATGATATGACACGAGGCTTTGCCGTGTGTCATATTGTTTTTGTCGACGAGTTTAATAAAACTCGTGTGTAATGAGCACGAATGTAAGATTCTATTTATCACATAACCTTAGAAAACGCTCATTATTGTTCAAAAGGAGGATGTACGCTGCATAAGTTTCAGCCAAAATTCAGCGGTACAATGAGCGCGACGTCATGGCGACGTTCGTATTATCCTGACGGATCAATGCATGGATTGGCTAACATCACGTCAAGCTAATTTAAATATTTATTGCACAGTCTGGGAGTGCCGAACGATATTTACTGCACGGCTTTACGGCACTCCTGGACCGCAGGTTATGTGATAAATATATTTTATTAGTGATTAGTGACAAAGTATTAATCGCCTTGATGGCACTGAACACGAGGGGTGATTAATATATTCGAAGACTTTCCTTCTAACTTTTTAAATATTGATTCTAGAACATTGAAATAACCAGGCAATATAGATCTATCAATTATCTAGCGTTTTAATTAATTAATGATATTTTTACGTCACAGTTTTCTTGATGAAGTCACTTATTGTGACCAAGGTGCAGCGCGCGCCGTCGAGCGTGACGGACAATAAATAATCACAGAGCAACGGCATTTCCATGAGAGTAATGCCTAACTTGAAAAATCCTTGCGATAGCTCGAAGATGATTTGACCAACATGTATGGGGATTCTTTGCACTCCAAATCAGTGATCTACACATGAATTCGTTGTTAATGTGATTGTAGGGACTTTGTCAAACTGACGCCATGGTAAAATAAGAATAAATGGAAGAATTAAGACAGAGTTAGGAATACTCCTCCTTAATTTCTGAGAAATAAGAGGCATATTTCGGAAAAATATGTTACTGGCGAACTCTACAATCAGTATAGATTACAAAACAATAAAGCTTTCACTCCATTTGAATTGAGTTCTTTAGAAATTGCGCCCTAAACTTGTTAGGTTGTGATTCCTTCTTCATCGGGATGATGCTACCGTGTAAAGCCAAACACTTTTTTCAGAATTTAAAGTCCAGTAACGCAACAAGACAATTTCTATTCCGCTTTACATTCCAGAGTTGGCTATTTATGACTTATTTCTGTATTAAAAGTAAATAATCGTAAACAGTGGGTCGGATATGAGTCCAGAAAGGAGCTCGGTGCTGCTCAAACGGTGACGCTTGGAATGACGTCACGCACCTATTACATGAATAAAACTATGGTATAGGTGCATTCAGTCGTAGAAATCCTACACTGAATAATGCTAATTCGCTTTTGAGCCTTGCTGACAAAACAAAATTGCTAGATAAAAAGTCCACGAATATATTGATCACCCCTCGTACTTAATTTTCTTATACTCACTTTATTGTTTTCGAATTTCAGGATTAGGAAATACAGTACAACAGCATCTATCATCAGAAATTTAGTTAGTTGTGGTGGTGCCTTCCTTGTTTAAAGATGGCAGACCAATCCAATGTAAGTATTTTGATTTCTGAGGCCATTCTTATCATTAAAATATTGTTTGTTTTGTATAATTTGAGATAGGTACATGTACTTTGAATACAAACATGTGGACATTGGGTGATTTTAAACAATAATGAAGCCACCAGATTGAGCCAGATACAATAATCAATTGATGTCATGTTCCTTTAAAATGAAACTTTTTGTGGTCTAGTGTAACAAAAATGTCACAATGGCCATAAATCACTACTTTTGTGATCTTTTGGCCATACAGTTTTATGGTTTATTTTCATCTTATCAATACAAATACATGTACAGATATCATTAAAATTTACATTGATATCCATAGCTTTATCAAATAAGACATGTCTAAAAGTTTGATAAGCAGAGCATTCAAATACTAGTTAGGCATGCAACTCAGTTTCGACTGTTAATAGTTTACATATAGGACAGATCCTGCCAATGACAGCAAGATTCTCATACCTTCCTGTCTCAATATGGAGGGATGCTACCCCACATCTAAACTTAGCCAAAGCTGTTCTGTGCTTCACATGACCTAATTCTGTATTATTGTTTTGCAGGGTGCAGTCAATCTTCCTAGTTATGGTATGTATTTCTATTAATCTGTCTTGGTATTTCCTTTCACTTTGTCCTGTCCAACATAGTACAGTATAGTCACAAGTGATGTTAGATGGGAAAAGACATATGTGCAGGACCAATCCTTGTCTATTCATAGTATTTGCGCTTGATTGTCCCAGATGAACTGATTTGAGTAGCCCTGTGCTTGTTTTAACCGCACAATTTGTGCACACATCAATTTCGGTACTCCAGAGGGACATGCCGATACAGTATGGACACACTGTGTGATATGTGACATACTTTTTGGTTAAGATTGCAAGAGAAATCGGTCTGCCTGTGGCGGGACAGTTTGTCTAGCTTATTCCCCCTGCATGTAGCCAGGTTGTTTGTCTAGCTTATTCCCCCTCCATGTAGCCAGGTTGTTTGTCTAGCTTATTCCCCCTGCATGTAGCCAGGTTGTTTGCCTAGATTATTCCCCATGCATGTAGCCAGGTTGTTTGCCTAGATTATTCCCCATGCATGTAGCCAGGTTGTTTGCCTAGATTATTCCCCATGCATGTAGCCAGGTTGTTTGCCTAGATTATTCCCCATGCATGTAGCCAGGTTGTTTGCCTAGATTATTCCCTCTGCATGTAGCCAGGTTGTTTGTCTAGATCATTCCCCATGCATGTGATGGGCTGTTTGTCTCCTATCTCTGTTTTGAATACGAATTATGATATTGTATAAACAACTTTCCTGCACCTTGATGATTGATATTTTAATTGATGAATGTTTTCTGTTTTAATAGGTCTGAATTTGATGGATGGATTGAAAGCTGAAGACTTGCTGAAAAAGATACGTTGCAACCAAGGTAATTGAGGCCAATATGGAATTATTGTTTTCAACTGATCTGCACATTGTTTGAGACCCTTCTCCCAGTAAACCCATTTGGTTGCCAAGAGTGTAGTGAGTCAATAGATGCGCTGTTTCTGCTCTGTGGACATCTGATGTGTTGTCTAGAGTGTAGTGAGTCCATCATTGAGATACTGTTTCTGCCCTGTGGACATCTGATGTGTTGTCCAGAGTGTAGTGAGTCCATCATTGAGATACTGTTTCTGCCCTGTGGACATCTGATGTGTTGTCCAGAATGTAGTGAGTCCATCATTGAGATACTGTTTCTGCCCTGTAGACATCTGTTGTGTTGTCTAGAGTGTAGTGAGTCCATCATGGAGATACTGTTTCTGCCATGTAGACATCTGTTGTGTTGTCCAGAGTGTAGTGAGTCCATCATTGAGATACTGTTTCTGCCCTGTGGACATCTGTTGTGTTGTCTAGAGTGTAGTAAGTCCATCATTGAGATACTGTTTCTGCCCTGTGGACATCTGTTGTGTTGTCCAGAGTGTAGTGAGTCCATCATGGAGATACTGTTTCTGCCATGTAGACATCTGTTGTGTTGTCCAGAGTGTAGTGAGTCCATCATTGAGATACTGTTTCTGCCCTGTGAAAGCCTAAAGGAGTAGTTTTTTACATGGCATACATATGACTGCTCTTTCTTGAATAACTTAATGGTTTCTTATATTTTTATTTAAGGTCCCTTTTCACAAGAGACTTTTGCCGTGCCGGCTACACAAGCTCGTGATATGCAATCAACAGCTGGTCCTAGTGGTGTGCAGATATTTATACAAGATACTGACGAGTATGAGGAAGAAGTTTGTAAGTATGCTGATTGAGTTTTACTTTTCTATGTGTTCAATTGAGACAGTCCTAAGTGCATGGCCATCTGGTTTTGTCCCTGCCTAGTTGGCAATACATTTCTGTGTCCAAGTCTAACATGGTTGTTGAGCTTTGTCATTTTCTATCTAATTTAATCACATTCATTTGTACAATCCATGAATGTCCATAAAGTTTTATGCATGAAATTTGTGTAATACGAATGTATTTGGTTACTATCTTTTCATAGATTGTTTATGGGGGTATGTTTAGGTTTTCATGTAGTTCCAATTTAGGGCCCTAATCCAAACATTAATATTACAAACTTTTTATAGAAAATGAGGATAAACATTGGTTTGAGTTCACTATAATTTGCTAGGTGGTATCAAATTCGCAGCTGCAACAGAACCCATTGTTACCGTGGAGGCGTCGCAGATTATGGAGAAAACTGAACCGAGTCTTCGTGTTGATATGAAAGTGGACTACATGAGGTTCCGATACACGTCTGAAAAATTATCAAAGAAGAAGGGGCCCAAGAACCGCAGCTATGATGATTTTGATTATGGAGATGAAAAGAACGTATTTGCAGAAATTACGGTAAGTTTTGATATTGTTCAGTTTGTGTAAAGTTATTAGTATGTATTTGTAATATCAACCTGATTATGCTTTTGATTATGATTCAACAATATTCTGTAAACCATGTGTATAACTTGTTGTAGTACATTACTATGATCATGTAAAATGTCTTCCAATGATGGACTTTATTTAAAAAAACGAAAGTGCATGCCTGTAAAGTAATACAATAATTTTTTTAAAGTCTGGTAACTAGAAAACATATTGTCACCTCAGTAGCCTATAGGTAGAGCATCCGTTCAGAGTGCAATGGTCGCTTGGTCGATCACAGGTCACAACATACCGAATTAAGAAAGGTACTGGTATATCCTCCTTGCTTGAAGCTCAGCTTAGTCAGTTATACAGACTAAATAAAGACCTCAAATAAACCTCAATAATATGGCCACCTTTGATACCCTTAGAATTGGTCTTTTCAATTAATGAGGTGGTCTTAATACTGAGGTTAAATGAAAAGCAAAAAAAAGACAATGTAGCTGGTGGTCTTAATTTTGAGGTGGTTATATAATGGATGTGGTTATATAATTGAGGTGGTTATATAATGGAGGTGGTTATATTATTGAGGTGGTTATAAAATGGAGGTGGTTATATTATTGAGGTGGTTATATAATGGATGTGGTTATATAATTGAGGTGGTTATATAATGGAGGTGGTTATATTATTGAGGTGGTTATATTATTGAGGTGGTTATAAAATGGATGTGGTTATATAATGGATATGGTTATATAATTGAGGTGGTTATATTATTGAGGTGGTTATATAATGGAGGTGGTTATATTATTGAGGTGGTTATATTATTGAGGTGGTTATAAAATGGAGGTGGTTATATTATTAAGGTGGTTATATAATGGAGGTGGTTATATAATTGAGGTGGTTATATTATTGAGGTGGTTATAAAATGGAGGTGGTTATATTATTGAGGTGGTTATATAATGGAGGTGGTTATATAATTGAGGTGGTTATATTATTGAGGTGGTTATATAATGGAGGTGGTTATATTATTGAGGTGGTTATATTATTGAGGTGGTCATATAATTGAGGTAGTATTTCAGTGAGGTTTTACAGTATATTTGTACATGTTTATGATTACAGTTGGAGAACTATGATGGTGTGGCTAAGATAGTTGCTTATTGTGTAAACAACGAGGGGAAAGTTCATCCGTACAATCTGTTTGGTGACAACTGTCATAATGGTGTCTTTGTGCTGAGGCATAAATTTCGAGCTGGAAAAACTAAACTCAAGTAGGTGTAATACAGTACTGTAAAATTATAACTATTCATGGTGAATTAATTTTCATTAATTTCAGAGATGAACTAGATTGCAAAAATAAATCCCCTTGATTGTTCTTTCAATATTTTTAAGCATGAATGTAGGAAACCACCAAATTACCATCTTACCAAAATCCATGAAAATTAACACTGGCGAAATATATATTAACAATATTTAGCTTTAACATTGCACCATTCTGTGTCCAGCATTTATGTTGTTTGCATTCATTACTTCAGAAGTGCATGTGCATGTATTAAATAATACTGTAAATAAACTACCACTGAGTCAATCTATTAATTCACTGGCTGCTGTTATCAGTGTAGATTGAAAGAGTATATGCATTAAATAGAGGATATTTGTTGATTTTGGTGTAAGATCGATAGAAAATCAATATTTTCACGAGTGGTGTAGCCACGAGTGTAATTTAATTTTCTGTGATCACAAGTGAAATAAAATTGATCTTACACCAAAAATCAACAAATCTTCTGTTTATTATATGCCTCAATTTCTCTTAAAATGTGCCGTAATTGGCTTAATTGGAAAAAATCACGTCGAAATTGGAACATCACGGCGTGAGAATTATGACGTCATGATGACGTAACGCATATTTTAAAGACCGGCGCTGATGACGTTACGTTTCTTTTTCTGCATGATTCTGGAACCAGCTTCGAAACAGTGAAAATAACAAAGTGGTAATTTCACTGTTATTTTCACTGAAAAAACTCTATAATCCATTGAAAGCAAATAATAAAAGTGATTATTCACAAGATCGAACAAAAATCGACGTCTGAAATGTATTTGTATTTGTTTTTCAATTTATATTTGTAAGCAAAGCGAGTGTTATCGTTGATGGTCTATATATGTACTGTATTATAACGTAAATGATATAAAATATGGTTTTGTTTTATAGAGTGAAGAAAGTCTCTGTCACCACACCTAAGGCCAAGGAATATACCTCCAATCAGAAGAGTCAGACAGTTTATCTATCAGCAGTGGGAATATCAGATCTTAAATTCTGTAAGTGGATTAAGATAGATCACATGGGTAAACCTCAGTATTGGTGTAAAAACATTTAACGGAACCAGTCTCATCTTATAAATGAATTTCCAACACATTGAATATCAAAAGAAAACATTAAATACAAAAGTGTTTTTTTTATTTAACCAACAGATCCATGAAAAGAGTACTTGGAAAAATATGGTATAATAGATACATGATTTCATTCTAGGTAAGACAGTTCTAGATAAACAGCTGGTCTACATTAATGTGACAGCGATCCTAGAAGACAGGGAGGATCAGATGATCTCCGTAATCTCCACACCAATACAGAATAAAAGTGAGTAATAACCTTGTACATTGTCTTATCACATACATGTGCATTTTTCTACTGTGCATAAATTTTTGTAATGCAGTGTGCATTAAACAAATTATTGTCATTTGACGTTATTTGTTTTTTAAGAGGATATAAAATACAATTCACCAATGCTTTTTAGATACTACATTTCAGTAATTAATAATTAATTAATATACATATAAAAGTATATAGTTATACCATATTACATAAATAATGGCAATCCTTGATGTTTGTAACTATTTTTGACAGAAAAAGGTGAGGAGTTTAAGATAGAAGATGTTGAACCAGTTACTGCTCCAGCTTGCGGTCAACCGACCAACAATATTACCAAGAACAGGATCATGATGCATGTCACTGAGAAAACTGCCTTCCCATCAGGTAAATACTGACCAGTCCATGTGTACATGTCATTGAGAAAACTGCCTTCCCTTCAGGTAAATACTGACCAGTCCATGTGTACATGTAATTGAGAAAACTGCCTTCCCTTCAGGTAAATACTGACCAGTCCATGTGTACATGTAATTGAGAAAACTGCCTTCCCTTCAGGTAAATACTGACCAGTCGATGTGTACATGTCACTGAGAAAACTGCCTTCCCTTCAGGTAAATACTGACCAGTCCATGTGTACATGTCACTGAGAAAACTGTCTTCCCTTCAGGTAAATACTGACCAGTCCATGTGTACATGTCACTGAGAAAACTGCCTTCCCTTCAGGTAAATACTGACCAGTCCATGTGTACATGTCATTGAGAAAACTGCCTTCCCTTCAGGTAAATACTGACCAGTCCATGTGTACATGTCACTGAGAAAACTGCCTTCCCTTCAGGTAAATACTGACCAGTCCATGTGTACATGTCACTGAGAAAACTGCCTTCCCATCAGGTAAATACTGACCAGTCCATGTGTACATGTCACTGAGAAAACTGTCTTCCCATCAGGTAAATACTGACCAGTCCATGTGTACATGTCACTGAGAAAACTGCCTTCCCATCAGGTAAATACTGACCAGTCCATGTGTACATGTCACTGACAAAACTGCCTTCCCTTCAGGTAAATACTGACCAGTCCATGTGTACATTTCATTGAGAAAAATGCCTTCCCTTCAGGTAAATACTGACCAGTCCATGTGTACATTTCATTGAGAAAACTGCCTTCCCTTCAGGTAAATACTGACCAGTCCGTGTGTACATGTCACTGAGAAAACTGCCTTCCCTTCAGGTAAATACTGACCAATCCATGTGTACATGTCACTGAGAAAACTGCCTTCCCATCAGGTAAATACTGACCAGTCCATGTGTACATGTCACTGGGAAAACTGCCTTCCCTTCAGGTAAATACTGACCAGTCCATGTGTACATGTCACTGAGAAAACTGCCTTCCCATCAGGTAAATACTGACCAGTCCATGTGTACATGTCACTGAGAAAACTGTCTTCCCATCAGGTAAATACTGACCAGTCCATGTGTACATGTCACTGAGAAAACTGTCTTCCCATCAGGTAAATACTGACCAGTCCATGTGTACATGTCACTGAGAAAACTGCCTTCCCATCAGGTAAATACTGACCAGTCCATGTGTACATGTCACTGAGAAAACTGTCTTCCCATCAGGTAAATACTGACCAGTCCATGTGTACATGTCACTGAGAAAACTGCCTTCCCATCAGGTAAATACTGACCAGTCCATGTGTACATGTCACTAAGAAAACTGCCTTCCCATCAGGTAAATACTGACCTGTCCATGTGTACATGTCACTGAAAAAACTGCCTTCCCATCAGGTAAATACTGACCAGTCCATGTGTACATGTCATTGAGAAAACTGCCTTCCCTTCAGGTAAATACTGACCAGTCCATGTGTACATGTCACTGAGAAAACTGCCTTCCCATCAGGTAAATACTGACCAGTCCATGTAGCATCCAATTGGTCCATTCTTTCATCTGTGGATGAACTCCAAAAACTCAATAATACGTAGCAGCCTAGGTATGTAATCCACGTACAGTAGGGAAAACATATTGATTATGGGCTGGACCAGAGACTATAGAAATCTGTTATCTATAATCACTGTATAGATGAATGTCATAAAGTTTGTCCACGCTTGTTCTTTCTAACTATCAGGAAGTTTAAGTTGGATGATGTATATATTTGCAGGATCATGGCCCTTGGTGGGAGACATAATTATGTTTTTGTATCAAAAGACCTTTTCGTTACTTATTTTAATTTATAAGCTGACACGCCCACTGATTTGATTAAAAAAATGTATTTTCATAAGCGGACACTCATGTTGTTCGTTCTTATAAAATTGTACTATAACCCTTGTAAAGAGACACTTTTGATAAAAAAATCTAGTACTGTATCTATTACTAGTTGTGTCAGTATGAGTTCAGTCTTGCTATAATATGTTATTATAATTATGATATATGTTGACTATACAGAGGTTGGTGTGAAGATTCGGGAGAGGGATAGGGAAGGGATCATCAGATGGGAGGAGGATTTGTATGGCAAGCATAGAATCACCACCATCAAACAGGTACATACATACATACATTGCTCGGTATATTTTGGAGCATTGTGTGCACTGACACTGTATAACAGTCCAATTTGCAGAGAACAAATTGTGGGTACTATAAAAGTATTTGTCTCTGTTTACAAGTTTATTATTAGTAGAAGCCTTATGTGTACATGTGACAGTTATGTTGGACTGACTTAGTCTGTCTATGAGTATGTTATTTTGGTTTTTTATTTGTACACATATTTATGCCCCTGAATTTGGCATATTAGAATTGCACTGTCAGTCTGGTTCTCCGGGCTTTCGTTGAAGTTTTTTTTTATAAAGTTCAACATTTTGTTTACTATCAATGCTATTGTACTGATACTTGGCTCAATTATGTATTATCATTAGTCAACAGTACGAGACAAGTCACATACATAACTCTAGGATGATTTTGTAAGAGGTTAAGACTCTGTTTAACTAAGAAATTTTGTTTAACTAAGAAATTTTAGTTAAAGCTTTTTCATGAACTCCAATATTTGTTTACTATCAATGCTATTGCGATGAAACTTGGCACACTTACTTACTAACATTAATAAACAGTACTAGACATAACTCTAGGATGACTCTATATGGAATATGGCAGTTTTTAACTTTTCATAATGTCTAATTTCAAAGGATTATACTTGTCACTTAAATTACTTGTGTGCACTATCAATATCGCACTTCCTTCTCTGATGTGTTATTATCTTTGTGTGTGCTTTATTGCCATGCCTTGTAATTGTATTGTTATATACAATGTGTGGTGAAGTTCATACCCCCACCATATAGAGCTATGCCTTGTAGTTGTATATTGTATTGTTATATACAGTGTGTGGTGAAGTTTATACCCCCACCATACCGAAGTCCGACCATAGAAGAGGATGTGGAAGTTGAGATGTGTCTGTATGATAGAACCACCAATATAGAGACAGAACCTGTCAAACTGGTGTACAAGGGTTCAGGTACAAATGACATTCATGTAACAATTTAAATAACAGTTCATAGTTATTGTGGAGTATTTATGTCTCGGCGTGAAAGCGTCTACTGATGCAGGAGGCATATAGTGATAGTCATGTCCGTTCGTTTGTTGTTCCGTTTGGAAATGTCAACCTAAACTTTAAAGTTATTGAAACTCAAATTTTTTTAAGTTTGCTTTCAAACTTGGCATACCTGTTTACCATCATATACACCTTACATTGTCAAAGCCACATAACTTTTCCCAACATTTCAACAGAATTATGGCCCCTGATTGACTTAGCTAGTTTTATGGACAAGGCTTTAACTGGGGCATAAGCGTTTATTTCCTGTCACAATAAACATAGTTACACGGTATGATTACACGAGATGCAGATTTCAAATATGCATGAGTCATCTTATTCTAAGCACAGCGATCTATGGAATGTTGTTCCTGAAACATGTGCTTCATATTAATGATCAATGAAATGTATTTTTGTACTGTTATGTTTTCAGACAATTGTACGGTGTGTTGTTCAGGACCTCTTCCAAAGAAGAGAAAGTTGGAGGAAGAAGATTACTGGTCTCTTGCCAGTAGTTCATTCGGTAAGTTTGAAGTACTTATAAATAAGGGGAGACTACTCCTGTAAGTTGAAGTACTTATATATAAGGGGAGACTACTCCGGTTAGTTTGAAGTACTTAATTAAGAAAATTGCAGTGTTAACATTCTGTATAATCATAAAGCTGTGTATATTCGGGGAACTCCAATTGAAGACATGTTATATTTATCACTATTTCAGATGCCAAGAAGACTAGTAGACATGCCAAGTCCTTGCTACGATCAATCTCGAAAGATTCTCCAGCAAGCAGCCTAGGTAAGTGCCTGCTTGTATCCGAGTACTGACTGACTGAGGCAGTGTTTCACATTTTTCTAAAAATAGATACGAAAAATAAATATATTAGCCAGTTATGCTTATTATAACCAATCAAAATGCTTGTTAAGAACTGCTGCAAACGTTATCTTTCGTTTTATACATTGCATATAGGAAAGAGTGATTCTTACACAATGTATGTGACATAATATTCATGTGGTTAAACGTTTATGTAACGGGTAATTTCATTGGCCAGCAGTTATATCAATTGGCTGTGTTATTATTAGACTTTTTTACTTAAATATGACCGCCTTGATCCGAGGACGTATTATGACATTTTACAAGTTGTACGTCATCTGATGGATGAGCATGGTTTGTGATGGCCAACTATCAATTTTGTTGGTCCACTGATCTACTTATGATATTTTTATATTTTGTTTAAGGCATACTTTTTCCGTACACATGTCTTTGCCATAGAGGCTCGCAAGGAAGACTGGGTATACCCAATTATGTTGCCTCTTAAAATAAAGTCGTTATTATTATTAATATTATTATTATTATTTTACTCAAATTCCCATATTTAAATGTGTTGGCAGGTGACTGTAATGGTGAGCCAGGTGTAGTAGTGGAAGAAGAGAGAACAATTAGTCTTGCTGATAGCCAGATACCTTTCTCCAGCTACTCTTCACAATTAGAGGAAGTCAGTCAACCAGTTCAGACACAGACTGATTCCACGCTTGTTACATCAGTTAGCACACTCAACACACCGTATCAGATGCCAGTCTATCAGACAGCAATGGCTGGTACTAGTACTTCAACGAACTGTAATCAAGGAAACAATGTTGTATCCTCAGCCTATCAGCAGATGCCTCAGTTCAGTGTTTCCGACAGTCACCAACAACAAACTGAACAAACCAATGTGCCACTAACACCTGGATGTGTGAACCCTGACCAGGCTGGCAACAGTGAGTTACAAAGTCTTATACAGCAGTCTATCATATCATCTATGTCAGGCCAGCCCATGTCAGTGGCTATCATTAATGGCCAGCTGTTCTTTGTTAAGGACGATACAAATGAAAGTGCCAGTGCTAATCAAACAGTTCAAAATATAAATGAACAGCAAGTGATCATACAGTCACTCCCTCCACAGCAGCCGACTGGTTCCACTGAACAATCCAGTGCTACTAACAATATGCCTACAGGTGATGTAAATGATAGAACCAGTCTACCACAGTACAGTCACACTGGAGATACGTCACAACAGCAACAGGCTCACCTTGATCAAACACTTGTAGAAGAGCAACGGCAGCTGATACAGCAACAACAACAGTTTCTGCAACAGCTGCAAGAACAGCAGGAACAGCACCAAAAGAAACGCTTACTTCAACCATTGCTCCAACTGATAAAGCAGCAGCCGACACCTGAGTTACAAGCTCTGATGATTCAGCAGATTCTAACGAACCCGGCTTCTCTTTCAACTGTTGAACAGCAGACAACTCAACCTCTGACCTCTGCAACATCACAAAATGAAGGTCAATCTAGAGCAGCAGACAGTGAACATGCCTCTAGGGCAGACGACAATGGGTATTCCATGGATTTAGATGATGATGATTTAGAAATTGACGGAGAATGTAGTTATGCACAATGTGATGCAGACAATGACTCGTGTGAGCGGTTGCCCAGAAACGTGATTCCAAAGTGTATAGAAGAGGTGACAGTTAAAACTGAAAATAAAAGAAGCAGACGACAAATTGACATGAAATTCCGAAACGGGACGTTTTGATTGTGTGAATTTGTTTGTGCTATGCAGTCTGTGATAAAAACCAAATATTAAAATACTGATGTTACCTCCGACTAGTGAAAGACGAGACATGAAAATATGGAAAATGTTTGAATTGGGGCAGTGAACTACATGTATATCATTATGCATGGAATGGGCTGGTTTTACCAACTTGACTGTATTTTAACCTGTGTTCAATTCATAGTGTGTTAATATATTCATACTGTATATAAAACTCATAATATAAGTGAATTAATTCCATGTAATCAATTTCCTTCACTGCACTGTCATTATGTGTGTGATAGTCTAATTATAGAGATGCTAGTTCTATATATATAGATTAGAACAGTTAGACCACGATTTTTCTAGTAACTGGGAACTTACATTGGATGGATTACTGGGCTATGTTTGCTGAGCGTCATGTACACATTGTTATATAATTATCATCATATTTATAGATGTAGTGACATAAGCTATTGTGAATTGTTTAAAAGAAAAATACGAAGAAAAATACCAAAAAAAATAAAAAACTTGTGTAAAGCAAAAAAAATAATATAGCGATACTTACATGTTGCATATGTGTATAAAAAACTAGTGTAGTATTCCTGTTTGTCAGTTATTCAGAATATATTTGTGTTATATTATAATAGATACATACATGTATATACTGGTACTAGTATATTAATTTATCCACCATTTATGTTAAATATGCAAAACATGGTATTATTGTGTTCAGTGTATGTGTATACCTACGCGTGTGTATCTCTTCCAATCATTTTTACACCAGTCTGTGGCCCTGATGATGTTAATTAAATAACCTTGTACTACATGATGGTAACCCTCTGTGGACTTCCCTTCTCCTAGGTATAATTTTGTTCCTTTATTGTTCTTGGTTGATGTTGCCTAGACGACTGCTACAATAGGTTTTTAAGTTGCTGTGTAGTACATCAAGGCTTCCATTCAGACTGTTCTCAGCTGTTGACCATTTGTTGTAAACTTTCATCCATTCATTTGATGTCCTAGATTCAAACTAGAGTGCTTGTATACTTCTTGGCCTGTTGGTTGCTTCCTCCAACATCTTTAGCTCGGCTGCACGGCCCCTATGTTGTCTTGTTATAGCATAACAATGTGCCATGTTATTTATCCATGTTGAATGTTTAGTTTTCACTAAGACATTGGCCAACTCTTTTTGTTCATTGTTATATATATGGAATGTTAGGACATTTATAAACCAGTGCAGCTTACATTTTGTTTCTGAGTGTGTATCATAAATACCAATTGATTGTATTTGGTATAGTGTATAAAATCATGTTAAGTAGATGTTTGTATATTTAAGTTTTTTTATGGAAGTTTTAAATGAATTTTTATGAATTACATGAGCGGTGTACATCATGCTTGTACATTTATAAGGTATATTTCTTAACTGTTACATGATTTATAATTACCAAAGGCTTGCTTAGATTATTATTGCTGAGGATCTTGAATTCCAAATATTTTTATTCATGTATATATTCCAAGTTTAGTGCTTGGGATTTTTATGCCCCCGTATCGATAGATCGGGAGGCATATAGTGATTCACCTGTCCGTCCGTTCGTCCGTCCATCCTGGTTAACCCAAATTGACCGTTTCTTCTAGCATCATTATGGCTTGCTACAAAGCTTCCAAACTTGCATGGATGTTGTATATGAACACTCTCCACACACTTGTATCACCTGACCCCATTTTGACCTTCACCTTGACCTAATTTTGGACTTAGACTTATTTATGGACAAGGCTTCCACAGGGGGCATAAGCGTTTATTGAACGCAGTCTTGTTTGTTTTCTGTTTAGCAAGATAAGTGCTGTAGTTTGCTTTTTAGTCAAGTGTTTTATACTACGTGTGAATTTTTAATTTTGAAGGTTGTTATATAAACGTTTATGTTGATGATATTAAATAAATAAGTCTGTGATTCTCCCAGTCTGGATTTGAATTTAAGGAATATACATGTAGATATAGGGTAAATTGTGAATATTTAAGGGGTAAATTTAGGTGGTAGATTAGAATTAAGGCAACCTTATGTTCCACTGAGGACAACGGGGATAGAAAGGTCAGAAATAAGGACACAATGCCCATGCCTTCTTGTCCTTTCAGCATTGTATTATATGAAATCACAGGCTCGTTTCTTTAGATACCAGTGTATGTTGTTGTTTAGTTTTGATAACTCGAGAGAAATGTAATTCTGTTATGTTATATATTCATTGTGTATACCATGTGCTGATATTTATACTGTCATTTTACTTGCCTGTCTGAGTATAATAATTTATTATCTATGGAAATTTGAAAATTGATTAAAGCAGTATGAAGTCCCCAGTTAGGTAATTATTTCATGTATGGTGATAACCCTTATAAAGAGTTTAACTTGATGTAAATAATATGAGTTTATAGGTATTATATCCTAGGTACTGTGTTGGCGTGTCTTAAAATATAAGTAAACCAAACCAAACAAACTGTATATAAATGAAATGTTTGAAAGACTGTACGGTACATGTACGGTAATGTATGGCTACAGAACGTGTATAGTGAATTGATAGGCATTGTGTTTGCTCTCATATGATGTACCTGATAGCAAATTGTTGTTTACTGGATACCAAATTTATTCTGTGATACAGATACAATGTCGCTGTGATGCCGCTATTCCAATCACCAGTATAAAAATGCAATTACTTAAAAAATAATTATGCTGACTTTTTACTTACCTGTTGTATTTTTGTGAAAGCTTACACGGTGGACTTACACTTATTATCATGATAATACATCTACCAGTAGTTCATATTGTCAAGATAAGTTTGCCCGTTTGCAGCGAAAAAAATCGTCTAAAATGAAGATTTCACGGTATTTACTGCACCTACAAGTATGAGATTTTGCACTAGTGAAAGAAATGTAGCTACCTAATACACAATTAAATCTAAGCATCATCGGACATGTGTGAAAAAAGTTTTGTTCATAAGTTCTATGTAAAATATTTGTAGTTTACAATGAAACTTCATGTTAGAAGACTCGATACACACAACAGCCAATTTAATGGTCACATGATGCATAACGGTAGATTTACGTATTTGTAACCTATTTAATATAGCATATACGAGGCCCGTCTGTGCATCTGTACTGTCTGTGTGTATCATATTTTCGGGTCTAAACTTAAAAATGACTTGCGTCTTGCAGCCTCATTCTGCAACTCTAAAAACATGGATTTTACATCGTATTTAAACCATTTTGACTGCTTATTATTAGGCATTCTTCAAACGTGTGAATGTCGATTTCAGACCAATACTAAAGATTTTGGGTAGACGTATATTACTCAATTACTTAGGACTGGTTCATTCATAAGACTACATGTCATTGCGCACATAAACATTACAATGCTTTTATTAAGTTCTTAATTTAACATTATTATATACGTGTATGTCCATGTATGAGTATATACACTCACGGACTTTAAAAACGCCTCACCTGACTCAAATATTGTTTTTATTATTTATCTGATTGAAAAATCAGTTTGCGTGTTTGTGAATCAATCTTTCCTACACATAATTCAGTTTAGTTTGTAAAAAAATAATATCGCGTTATTAAATGAGGGTATCCTAATTACAGTCACTACAAGGAATCGTGTGGGATTTTGAATATCGATTTTTTTAAAAACGTCTCACATGAATAAAACCCAAAATGATTTAAGTTCATTATTTAATTGATAATTCACTTACATGAGTGTAATAATATAATCATTGTACATACAATCCACTTAAATTTTTGATTAAATAAAGCCTGGTTACGAAAGGAGGATAGTTTAATCACTCACCACAGGCGATTGTGTGGGATTTTTAGTATCGACCATGTCCACCGTTAACCCTAATACACTCCCTTATGCGAGATGGCATAGAAGCACAGAGTCGTCAAATACATCTTCGAGAAATATTATTCCACTCTTGTCGTATAGCGTCAGATAGCTCCTGTAATGTTCCTGGTACTTGGTTACGTTTACGCTGACGTCGACCAATTTCATCCCATAATTGCTCAATGGGGTTTAAGTCAGGCGACTTTGAGCTTTCATGAGTGTATGAAATAATTGATATTCAAAATCCCACACAATTCCTTGTAGTGACTGTAATTAGGATACTCTCATTTAAAAACGCGATATCATTTTTTTGTAAACTAAACTCAATTATGTGTAGGAAAGATTGATTAACAAATACGCAAAATTATTGTTTAATCAGATAAATAATTAAAGCAATATTTGACTTTGATTCAGGTGAGGCGTTTTTAAAGTCTGTGAGTGTATATACATAGCTTATGTAGCTTAGTAAATAGGGGTTTGGTTTCACTGCATTTTCGTGATATTACATGTATTATACATAATCTGTAAACACAAGCGACATACCTAAATAAATCGACTTATATGGGCCTCATCAATTTCGCTTTCATCACAGCAATGTTAATCTCGACGATCACGGATTATAACAGTTAAAAATATGACAGTAAAACATAAATGGAATACCAGATTACCTCCCTGCGTTAAAGTGTCCAAGTTTAAGTAATATCAATATACAATAAAGAATAAACTTGTTTAAATAAGTAATTAAAAATTATGAAATTTAAAATGGGAGTAGGTAGAATGAAATTATGATTCTACGTAAATTTTTATCAACATCTGATGAATAGATTTTTAACAATTCAAAATTTAGACGAATTTTTCTGCTGCAAACGGGCTATAAACATGGACAGGATGTTCATATTTACCGGACTTTAAATACATACAAATTTCTCAATGCACTTTTTCCTTTGATCTCTAAGACAACTATAAAGCCGTAATCATGTTAGTGACTGACGGAAAGGGCATTTTGTCTCAAAATTTTGCATTAAACATTCAACTCATAGTTTAACCTCTCCATGGAAATATGTAATGATTCATTTACTCTCCATGCCAATACAGTTCAAGGCATTTATCATATTTCAATACAGATTCATTACTGGTTGAGTTTGAATTACAGGTATTTCTGTGTTTTTTAAGTGTTATAGCCAGCATTGTGTAATATATGCACCTATCAATATTTTGCCCCAGGGGGAGCAGCGGGCTGACCCTACCCTAGAGCCAAACATTTTGTCTATATCCCCACAGTGGGAGATACTTGGTGTATCAAACGGCATACCATCTTTAAAAAGTTGTCAGCTTTTAAGATCTAAAAGCTGGCCAAAGTCTATTTCCCCAGGACCCGGAATCATTAGGCGTGTCAGGAATTGTGTTCTGTCTAAAGTCGTGTGTATGCAACATATTGATAGGTGCAATACAGCGTGCCTATGTAGTTTTGTTGATCATAACATTGTGTATATTTTGTTGTTTGTGTACATAATGTCATACTCGTGTAACTCCAGTCTTTCAATCATCATTGTGATACATCTGTACAAACATTACATCTGTACATACATTACAGTAATATAGACATCTCTCCTCCTCTTCAGCTCTCTTACTGTTAACATAATCAAATGTATAAGAATTGTCATCATATACCAAGCCATAATTATCATTTACATACTGTAAATAAAGCTGTATCACCAGCCATAATTATCATTTACATACTGTAAATAAAGCTGTATCATCAGCCATAATTATCATTTACATACTGTAAATAAAGCTGTATCACCATTTGTGTGCTGTCGTTATTTCAAACAGGGCCTCATGTTTATATTAGACTCGGCTATGGTTAGTGCACTTGATTTGACATGTGGTGTTGATGTTTTTCCCATATTAATCACTTTCGACACCTGATTCCTGGTGGTATTCACAGCCATGTGGGTAAGAGGGAAGATATACCAGCTTCCTTCTTTTATGCATAAAGCAAGGTAAACACTCAGTCTGGAACAATTTTCATTTTGTCTGGTATGACACAGTCGCAAAGTGAAGCCTGAACCTCCCGCACTTGAAGCAGATACACTATACCACTAGGCTATAATATATGATCACTTGATGATAGTACCCTGGTTTAACAAGAAATATCACTGAATGTGACAAGTACAAATGGAAGAACAAAGGGCACTTACTACCTTTAAATTGATCTGACCAATCCGAAATCATTATGACCCCTACAGTAAATGGGAGACATGAAATATATAAATATTCTCTGCAAAATGCTGACAGAAGAACACAAACACTAAATTTGCTGTAATCACCCAGTCAACAAAAAGATACAGGATTTAACACTTGAATGAATTATTGTTTCTTTTTATTTTACAATGAATGATTATGACATAAATCTATGCGATGTTTGAATGTGAAATAAATACATATGATATCAGAACGGATTCTAATATCTGATATATGGTAAAACAACAATATAATATCACAGATAAGTATAAATGTTCAGATCATGATAAAATATCATATAACAGGAGATGTTTGTAAAACATGTATGCATGCCCCCCATGGCAGCCCAATAGTCAGAAATGGTAAAGGTCACTGTAACCTTGACCTACTGACTACAAAAGCAATAGGTGTCATCTTCTGTTGCAGGCCAACCTCCATGTAAAGTTTGAAGATCCTAGGGCAAAGCGTTCTTGAGTTATATACAGAAACCATTTGGTCTACCGACCGACCGATATGTGCAAAGCAATACACCACCTCAAAAGAGGCATAAATATGAATCTGATACAAAATGCACATTTAAAATAAATATACCTTACTACACAACATCATAATTTCACTAACGTGTAATGCATACTGGTAAAACATAAAACCTGGCAATGCATTACATACTTCTAGTATATATGTGTGTGTCAATATAAAAGTTCAACTAAAAGTTATGTGTAGTGACATAATGGCACAACCATCTAAAACAAAGGCATTCAAATCTGGTACTGGCATCACAAAATGAAATAGTTGAGCTTGAAAGATATTTTAAATCTAATCCCGCTTTTATACTCATCCAAAGGATTGTACTCAAATACAGAAATTGAACATTATATTCACAAGTGACATTTTTGAAGAAAAAAATACAATATCAAATTGACTATGAAGCATTTCAATGAAATGACCAGAAGTGGTTGGTCATTTATAATTGTTTAACATCACCGATTTATAGATTGAGTGAGAAAATAAAATTGGCAGTTCTAGTTAGCTTTGTTCATCACATTCATGATCAAATGGTCAACAACACACACACTATCAAGTCTCCAGCACTTACATATAGGCTAGACCAATCAAATCCACTGACTGTAAAATTCTGACGAACCAGAACACTAGATAGATATAATCCTGACCTATCAAAATGCTGGATTAGTAGAATTCTGACCAATCAGAATGCTGGATATACACAATCCCGACCGATCTGAATGTTGGGTATTTATATACTGACCAATCAGAAATTCGATATGTTGAGTCCTGACCAATCAGAACACTGGATATATACAATCCTGACCATTCCGAATTCTGGGTATATATAATCCTTACTTCAGAATGCTGTATAAATTATGTAAAATTATACAATCCTGACCAATCAGAAGACTGGATATGTTGAATCATGACTAATCAGAACGCTGGATATATACAATCCTGACCAATCAGAAGCTAGATATGTTGAATCCTGACCAATCAGAACACAGGATATGTACACTCCTGAACAATCAGAACCACACACTTCTACAGCCAAATATTAAGGCTATCTATGTCCATCACTAGCTATGTTATATATCATGTAGATTTGATGTCAGTACATCTCTGCCTCAACTTTCCACTGTAACCTGTAATACACAATATACACATCCAGATCAACAATTAGCTTATGGTGGCTGATGTACAAGTTTATTGCTACAGTAGTTTTACAAGACAATGTGGAGATTTACAAATATATCAGACCATTGAACAGAAACACTGTGTATAGGAGAACCTCTCAACAGCATTATCATTTCGAGATACTCAAAGGATGGTAAATAGGTAAAAGTTACAGCAAATGGTTGCTTCTGGAACAAAATTATGTTAGTAAAGAGTAAAGTCCATCTGAAGAATGGCCTAAAATTATACAGAAACTGGCTTCAGTGACTGGATGGTTGTAGGTGCAGTAAGCCCGTTCTAGACTGAGTTCAGAGTTAAAATAATCAAACATCACAATGTAGTATAAATATCTTACAGGTGGGACTGTTTTCTGAGCAAGACAATATGGTCCTATAGCACTAAATGAGACTTCTTTCAAATCTACAGGTTTGTGTGTCATATCCGAGGATAGTAGCAAGGCAAGTATGCTACGCTTGGCTAATTTATTGCTCTTAAATTTCTCAATTTCTGCATGGCGATTCTGAAAGTAGATATACATTGGGTTATAATCATATACTGTAGGTTTATATAAAAGAAAACTTTAAAAGGCATCAATGAATATTTGTGCTAATCCATCGTCTAATTAGATTTGTAATTTTTACCAGTCAAACATTCTTACGGTACAATAACACCACCACACAAGAATTAGTGTAAGGTCAGATTTATTCAGTTCACAGTGCTAGTACTTGTAAGATGGATTCCGTATAGTTCATCAGTTTGACTTAATTCTATGTTTTCTCTAGTAATACTTGAGAATTAAGCAGAATGAACACTCATGTTGGATTGTTATGTTGGTAAACACAGTAGTAATCCCAAAACACTGCTCCTCAGTTTCGTCAGGTTTTCATATTGCTCTGAATACTCGGACAGAACTCTGATGACATGTATGAAAGCAGTACAGTAAACAATGTACATTGTAAGTCCCACTTAGAATGTATAAACATAAGACAAACCTCTTCTACAAGGCTATCACCACTCTTGTATGTTGGGAATGTGGCAGAATTTGTTAGTGGGTACACAGATTCCATGAGAACCTTCTTAAATGTATCTTTCATGAATTCAGCATCTCTCTGTAATAAACAACATAAATAATCAAACAAAGAACAAAACTCAATAATTCCAAAGTCAGCAAATCCCTGCATTCTGATTGGCTAAGACTTCATGTTTACATATCAGTAAACATCCTTTTGCACTTGTACAAACATCCAAGACAAAAGTGGGTGGAGTAAGTCAAACTGTAAAGGTCCATCACAGCTGTGCACTATAGCTCTTGTTGCTTAATTTTGACATAGAACATTACCTTACTCAATGTGTTCCTTCATATTGGATGTTAACACATCAGTGAACTTCAACAAATGGTTGTTTAATTCTATAATAGTTTAAAACTCAATAACATCTATAATGTGATTCAAACCTATACTGTATGGCACCATTGCCTAGAAATGTGAAATAGAAATGTACTTTTTGGTTTGCCTGTGAATAGAATAGATATATATCTACAATCAGATTGTGCCATTTAACAACTGAAACAACCATCTTGTGCTTCTGACAACAATCGTTACTGACAACAATCGTTACTGACAACAATCGTTACAACCCTTGGCTGTTTGTAGCTCTAAATATTGTATCCAATATATTTAACACAACTGAAAATGAAAGTAATTGTGCAAATGCAAATAAGTGAGGTTTCAAAGAAAAACTACTTTCTTTCAAACAACAGCTTTTTAAAATCCATTAATAGGGAAACAAGCGATATTCATATAACAATACCTCTGCATGGACCGGTGGCCTTATATGTCTCAAATAAACTTGTAACTTGCCTTACTTTGACTTACTAGTCATTTACAATGTTAAATGCTACTGTCCCCTAGTTCAAAATGTCTGCCAAGTTTGAAGACCATATGCTCAACCATTGTCTAGTTATCAGATGGGATTTGGTTTGGTTTACCGACTGACAGACCCAACAAGTGCAAAGCAATTATACCCAGGCCACACTTCTTTAATAGGTGTCTGTTTTTCAAAGACAAACTTGCTGTCAAATAAATTGAATTACATGTATGTAAACATAATATTGTAAAGATGACTTAACCCGGAAACTAGTATAATGGGATAGGCAGGGAAACTGAAAAAACAACAAGCAAACTGTGCTGAAAGGATAAAACATGCATCGTATGTAAGGGTATGGAAGGGGGTTTATACATGCTTGAACAGTATATGGTCTCCAGATTTCAATTTTAATGTACTTTGAAAGTTTCATTTAGCAAACTCTAAAAGCAAGTACATGTACTAGTAAAACATCCTCAATTTAGTTTAAACAATATTTATTTCCATAGTTATGCATTATTATGTGTTACATAGAAAAGATTATTGAAGAAAAGAGGTACATATACAAGCAATAGTAACAGGTAGTTTTATGGTAAATTTAGATAGAAATTGGATTTGTAAACAAAGTCTTTTGGGATTTGTTTCTTTCTATAAGCAAAAAAGAACAATATAAAACTTCAAAGCTAGCTTTTCAACAAGACTGCGTTCAATAAACCCTTATGTCCTGTTGGAAGCCTTGTCCATAGATAACTAGCTAAACCAACAAGGGATCATAATTTTGTTGAAATGTTGGATAGAGACAATGTAAGGTTTTATGGGACAGACTGACGGATGAACAAACGGGCAGGTCAATCATTATATATCTCCCACACCAGTAGACGCCAGGCATAAAAAATAAAGCAAATAAATGAAATCCAACATTTATGCTATACAGGTATATATATTTTCTTCATAAAGTACATGAGTTATTTTCTGAATGTCAATTTAACACTCCTAAGATTTTTCACAATTCAAATTAAGAAATATCTGGAAACCCATCCCGCATGGTCACTATATTACATCTGGACACCCATCCCCCATGGTCACTATATTACATCTGGACACCCATCCCGCATGGTCACTATATTACATCTGGACACCCATCCCGCATGGTCACTATATTACATCTGGACACCCATCCCGCATGGTCACTACATTACATCTGGAAACCCATCCCGCATGGTCACTATATTACATCTGGACACCCATCCCGCATGGTCACTACATTACATCTGGAAACCCATCCTACATGGTCACTATATTACATCTGGACACCCATCCCGCATGGTCACTACATTAAATCTGGAAACCCATCCCGCATGGTCACTATATTACATCTGGACACCCATCCCGCATGGTCACTATATTACATCTGGACACCCATCCCGCATGGTCACTATATTACATCTGGACACCCATCCCACATGGTAACTATATTACATCTGGACACCCATCCCGCATGGTCACTATATTACATCTGGACACCCATCCCCCATGGTCACTATATTACATCTGGACACCCATCCCGCATGGTCACTATATTACATCTGGACACCCATCCCGCATGGTCACTATATTACATCTGGACACCCATCCCGCATGGTCACTACATTACATCTGGAAACCCATCCCGCATGGTCACTATATTACATCTGGACACCCATCCCGCATGGTCACTACATTACATCTGGAAACCCATCCTACATGGTCACTATATTACATCTGGACACCCATCCCGCATGGTCACTACATTAAATCTGGAAACCCATCCCGCATGGTCACTATATTACATCTGGACACCCATCCCGCATGGTCACTATATTACATCTGGACACCCATCCCGCATGGTCACTATATTACATCTGGACACCCATCCCACATGGTAACTATATTACATCTGGACACCCATCCCGCATGGTCACTATATTACATCTGGACACCCATCCCGCATGGTCACTATATTACATCTGGACACCCATCCCGCATGGTCACTATATTACATCTGGACACCCATCCCGCATGGTCACTATATTACATCTGGACACCCATCCCGCATGGTCACTATATTACATCTGGACACCCATCCCGCATGGTCACTATATTACATCTTGACACCCATCCCGCATGGTCACTATATTACATCTGGACACCCATCCCGCATGGTCACTATATTAAATCTGGACACCCATCCCGCATGGTCACTATATTACATCTGGACACCCATCCCGCATGGTCACTATATTACATCTGGACACCCATCCCCCATGGTCACTATATTACATCTGGACACCCATCCCGCATGGTCACTATATTACATCTGGACACCCATCCCGCATGGTCACTATATTTCATCTGGACACCCATCCCGCATGGTCACTATATTACATCTGGACACCCATCCCGCATGGTCACTATATTACATCTGGACACCCATCCCGCATGGTCACTATATTACATCTAACAGCAATACCTGTGTAAGCATGTAATGATGAAATTTTAACTTCTTTTAACAATTAAATAACAAATAAATGTGAAATAACAAATAGAAGCAAACTGTGATGGTGATCATAGCTGTGATTCACATTATTATAGGAGCCCGTTGCCTAACTAAGGCGCAACTGAGCGCTTTTTGGTAGCGCATTACTACGCCTATGCAACGACACGCTACCAGTAAGCAGTGTTCGCAGATAGCATACTGTTTCTCAGCACTTTGTCAGGCGAGCACTAATGAGCGCTTTCTTATGCAACAGACCGCTTCGGTAGCGCTTTGCTGTACAACAGTCTGCTATCTGCCAGCGATCGCCGGTAGTATATAAATTGTCCGCTACAAAGTGCTTTTTTAAGCAAGCTGTTTCCTTGCATAGCGCTATAGATCGCTTGGAAGCATTTTGGTTAGGTAACGGGCTCCAGAATTGAGCCCAAGAATATCACCCCTCCCATCCTAAAATATCAGCTAAGAGCTTGTCCCAAAAGAAAACAGGCTAAAACTGAATCACAGCTATGAAGCAATCAAACAAGCATTGAACAGTTTAATTTGAAGATTTCAATCAATGATTTTGGGATAAAACAAGTGAAAGATGGGAACATAAAAACTCTTACCATATTCTACATTGAAAATGGAAATGAATATATAGTATAATACATGCATATACAACATCGAAATACACATTACTGTAAAGTCAATATTTTTCAAGTGCATTGAATTTTCTTTGATTTCTAGGTTGAACTCTTCCAAACAATTTAATGACCTCTCAATAACAGAACAAGGTTTCATCATTCCATGTTGTGCAAATCCTCAAATTTACGAACCCACAATCCTATTGTTACAAAAATCCACGAAATTTAATGCCCAAGAAAATACACAATTTTACAGTATCAGACACTGATAAACATGAAATCAACCAAAATCATGGGGGGGGGGAGTGGCTGTCACATATTGCAAGAACCGATGACTATTTATTACAAGTATACAAAACAGTGGTATATTATTCATAGATTCATTCAACAAATTATGGCTGTCTTATAGAAGTGATCATAAATAGACTGTACAATGCATGGTTTGTAAACAATGAATCAGTGTTTGACATATGATACATAATACCGGTATATGATCCCAGTACATATGAACATGCATGCATTACTTTCAGCCAATCAAGTCGTGAAACATCTACACCGGCACCAACCAGCATCACAGGTGCAAGACACAAAATCAAATTTGCCTAAATAGATTTCAAAGATGCATGTGTCTTATAAGGTCATAAGTACTACTTCTAATTCTAAGCCAGCGAATTATGTCATACTTATGAACAAAATAATGTTTATATGACATATATAAGCCTATATAGGCAAATTTAATTTTGTGTCTTGCACCTGTGACCAGCACCTGTGACCAGCACTAGGGGTTTCATACATATACATGTAATATCAAAACAGCAATACACAGTACATGCTTGACTCCAGGTGTAAAGCATTAGCGATTATAAATATACATGTACTAGTGAGCAGACAAAATTGGTGCTCAGTGCCATAATAAAAATAATGTAAGTATTCATAGAATCCAAAACCAGAATAAACAAGACTGCGTTCAATAAACGCTTATGCCCCCTGTGGAAGCCTTGTCCATAAATAAGTCTAAGTCCAAAATTAGGTCAAGGTGAAGGTCAAAATGGGGTTAGGTGATACTGGCGTGTGGAGAGTGTTCATACACAACATCCATGCAAGTATGAAAGCTTTGTAGCAAGCCATATTAATGCTAGAAGAAACGGTCAATTTGGGTTAACCAGGATGGACGGACAAACGGACGAACGGATGGACAGGTGAATCACTATATGCCTCCCGATCTATCGATACGGGGGCATAAAAAGATAATATTCAATATTTCAGCACTAGATGTAACAGCCTATACTTCCTAATACAATCTAAAAGCGAACAACACTGACTAGCATAATTATGTCTACCGGTATATAATATAATCTAACATTGAACTGCTGCAAGGAAAATATGGAGGACAAATTGTTTTACCCTTCGTGAATAAGCAGAAAAGAAATGGCTCTGAAATGATATTTGATTTGATTCTTTACGCATTATACTGATATAAATCTTGTTTGTAACTTTCTACTTTGACAAAGTACTGGTAACTATTTATGTCAAAGAAATAAAATTTAGTTAAATGTGCACACCCATAATCCTTATTTACCTAAACAAATACTGTACTTTGATTGGATCACAGAAATTTTAAAAATTAATGACTCAATCAGTGAACTATAGGTGTGCAGACCAATGACATCTCATCAGCCATGAAGACCTAGTCTTAGAAATCATACCATATTCAATTCCCGTTATACAACAAAGCAATTAATTTATATTGATCTAATTGGCAGTCACATATTGCTGATGAATACAACTCGTTTGCAATTGACAACTGACTAATTTCAACAAAAGACACAGACCACTTGCATAAATTAAATAATTGATCCTTTTAATAATTTTGAGTAAGGTAGAAAGCTGTGTACATTATACTGCTGAAAATAAGGAATGAATTGTTTCCATGAATGTATATCATTGTAGTACATAAGTTTTCACAATATCTACATCAAGAGCTTTTCCCCCTCAAGTATTCTTTGCCATTTTAAGGTATTTTCCCCAGAAATATTTCTTTGAAATCCTGCAGTTTTCCCCAATATTGAGGACAACCTCAATATAATCAGTGCCAAATGTTACCAAAACCACTAAATATTTTCCTACCAAATTACACCACCAGGGCCTCATCTCGAAAGTTGGAAGCCCTGGTGTCAATGTAATATTGCTGGTAATGTATTGAATAAAATCAAGTGTTGTTAAAGTACTACTCCGAACTGAACATAAATCTCAACATTGAAGTCTGTATTCGGGATACTAAATACAGTCAGTTCATAACTACCATATTGATTGCATGTAAGTAATATAGAAGTATTAATTAGTACACTACAGACAAACATAAATAAAAGTCTACATTAGAATCATGTCAATAATCACAAATCAATTTCTAGTTGAATCTACACTTCTACACTATCAACACAATGCTATTTTTCTAAAATTCTACATATGTTTCTTACAACAAACAATCTCATTCATTCAACATGTGCTCTCAACTAAACAGACATTCAATCTTCACTAATTTAATGTGTATCCATTCTATCCACCATTTACTCCATACTGATGCTTTATGGCACATCTAGGTTATATTACGCCCCGATCTCCCGAAACATCTCAATCTGAGCTCAATCTCATCTCAAATAATGCTATGTGTCATTTCTATGGGAGGCTTGACTCAAAATTTGCATCACAAAACAGAAAACACTTTTCTTAGTTTATTACCGTAACATTTCAAGAGCTTACTATTCAAAATTATCTCAAATTCTGAAACTAACTTGAGCAAAATCTTAATTTGAGATGATATTTCTACTTGAGATGCTTCGGGAGATCGTGACCTGGGCTGGTATTCACAAAGCATCTTCAGTGAAAACTTAGAAATTTCTTAAAATCTAAGAATTAAGTGTATCAGAAAAGCATGAGAAACAAGATGATTAATATGTTACATAGTTTTGAACAATTATGTAAACAGATACTATAATCACTAAGAAAACATGAATTATTCTACAAGTTGCTGGACATTTGAGTTGCACAAATTTTTAACTTCAGTTATAATATTTAAGTTTTTATTTAAGATGCTTTGTGAATACGAGCCCTGAACTATATCCATTCACACATTTTGACACACTCCCAGACTTTGGAGAGATTGTTCGACCACCCTCATTTACATGGATAGATTATTATTGTACGTATATTGTCCTAGATGTTTGATCTACCAGTCACAGTACTACACAACAAGAAGATGACACACCAGAGAGCATCTATCAATTACATGTATATATAACATACCATTTCAGCCTTGCGAATGCCACGTATCTTCTCTATCCATGATTCCTGCAATATATGGAAGATATAAACCTAACATGTTCTATACAGCAGTTCTGTCTAGGCCCCCATCTCTCAAAGCATGAGATAAAATATGAGCTTTTTCTTATCTAGTATTGTGACACTACGAGAGATCAGGGCATGGTGTCTCATATATATATATATAGCTTTTATTCAGAAAAAGGCTATTAGCCTATCATTCCACAAACATATATACAGGTATAAACATAGCATGTCAATGGTGGTACAAGAACATAATTATAAACAGTGTACATACATATACGTATATGTATAAGCATTTGCAAATTTGTTAATGAGTTATACATGTAGTTCAATAAATTTGCACATATTAAAGTTAAACTAGAAATACATATGAACATGTGTGTATAACAGAAAAACAGAAAAAGATAATAGTTGGTAAGGGGAGAATTGGGACTATAAGAAGTATAGTAGTGATCTTAATTCAAAACTTTTGTGCACAAACAATGATAGGTTTTTTATCGTACAATGATTTTCGCTGTTCAAAAGTTGTGCAAATTTCAAAACGTTCGGATGTTTCCAATAATATTTTTTGATGTATACTTTTCTTAAATCCTGATATAATGGACATTCTAAAACGAAATGAAATTCATCTTCTAATGTACTACAACATTTACATTTGCGTTCATGAAATGGTACTATAGACGTACAGGTATATTATATGTGTACATGCCGGTATCCAGGATCAAGATAGATTTATAATACAAAAAAATGTATGCACAGTAAAATATTGTGGTAAATGTATTATCTAGGTATAAAGAACATAATTGTTTCAATGCAGTTTTAATAGCTTAATAAGTTTTGGCATCCTAAAACACATGTTATACATTTTTTATATTAGTGCACTTGTCACTAACTACACATCGAAACTTTTAAAAAAATCTTAAATCCTAGGCATTTTGACTATAAAATGGTAAATTCTTGCACAAAGTGACTAGACTGAGCATTGCGAATCAGCACCTTAAGATATCCATGGATTATTCTGATTCATTCTTTCTTATAACAAGGATGTGTGTGTTATAAAATGATTATTCCATTGTAATGTCAATATGAGCAAACTTAACTGGTATTGTATTTATTATTGAAATATTTAATTAACATTCAACCATGATAAGTAACACTAGTAATACTGTAACATGATAAGCAATAATACAGTAAACTACTCACCCTTAACAGTTTCATCATGTCATGTTGATCAGCAATCATAGGGAAAGTAGCCAGGAATGGACTGTGAATAATCTCTGTAAACAACAAGTCATATTGTGGATAATAATACATGATACAAACCCAAACATGGGAACGTGGGAAGCTTTAATGATCAATTGTTTACTTAAAGTAATTTAATTACGAAATAATGAGTATGTACCCGTGTTTTATCACAGAATAAAGCAAAGTCATGAATTTGGATGCAAAGTAATTAAATCACGAGTGTGTAGCAATAGTGATTTATTGTACGCATCCAAACAAGTGGCTGTGCTTTATTATAGATAAATTCCAGGTATCAAATTAATTCTTTTAATTCTAACAACACACAAAGACATAGTAAACTTTTTTCTTTCTCAGAACACTATTAAGTTATTTGCCATAGCTGTGTTTAAAAAGTAATTCACGCACCACCTTGGTTTCCTCTATGTGTATATAGGTAAAACAGCTGGTTGTGTTAGAATGTGGTTTTGAGCACTACGGAGATGATTGTACACACATACAGTTGACAAACGACCCACACTAAACCTGCCAATCCATTGAGTGTGTCATCAGCATATAAACCCCTATGTTTGTGGTGGGTCGGTAGATCTATCAGGGAACTTTTATAGATTCTTTTTTTAGAGTTTTTTATCACTGAACTATCATTCACAGTAAGCACATGCAAATTGAATTGATGTCGACCTTTGAGGTGTCCAGGTGACCACACACATTTTTACTAAAGGACATCACAATAAATGATTTGTTTTAAAGTTTACCTGTAGATTCTAGATCTATTCTATCCCTGATCAATGTATCAGCTAGTATCTGTCTATAAAAACTGTACATCTGTAACAATGACAGGTTACCCATCAGTGTGTCAGGCAGAGTACTGAAAATATAGTAAAAGCATTAAACCAATAAGCATGACAACAGTTTTGATGTTATAGAGAATGGTACTATAGGGGCATTAAATCCTTACTACAGGTAAAACTGATACTGGTGTTGATAGTTCAGTTTTTGTTTGTTTAGTTTCTCAACATTAAATTTGGCAGCTGATTTCCTGGACTGTATTCTGACCAGCATAATTTACACTTCCAAAAGAAACCAGCAACTTCTGCACATGTGGAGGAAAATTGACGACAAATTTTCAAGGAAGGGTATGACCTGCCCCAACTGGGAATCAAACCCTGATGGCTCCGTTACAATTCCAGCAGTGCAGCACTGTAACCACTGGACAGCAGCTGTGGTTCTGGTAGTTCAGTACAAGCTATACATATAACATATCATTGATACACTAGGGAAGCATGATGTATTACTTACTCTATCAATTCCTTCTGTTCTTTTTTAGGTACAGATAATTTGACAGTCAATCTCGGTTGTTTGTTTCCTGACAGCATGGACATGAAGGAATTGGTAGCAGCTGAAAATATACATCATGCCACTGTACAAATAACAAATCTGGTACATGTGTACACTTAAAACAGAGTCATGTTTACATATTGTAGTCTGTTAGATGATAAATCATAAACAAATTGAAATTTATTCATACAAGTAAAATGATTAGAGAACAATATGGCCTCAAGTGTTCACAAGATTTTTATTTGATTCAACCTAATTTTTGACATTACGTATCATTACATGACCAAGTTTTCAATCTATGTCCAAATTTCTATGCAGACTATCATTGTGACTAAGATGTCCACAAGCTTTATCTTTGACTTAGCCTGGTGACCTAGTTTATGACCCCATATGATCCACATTCAAACTCAACCTAGATAGAATGAAGACAAACGTTCTGAACAAGTTTCATGAAGATTGGACTTCCATTATAGTCTCTGTCACGTTCTCAAAAAAATTATGGAAGAACGACAGACAAAGTGGGATCATTAAAGCTCACCTTGACATGAGACCTAAACCTATATATAATATATATATATAAACACGCAGCAAACAAACACACAACTACCTTTGATGTAAGAATTATATGTCCTGTATATATAAGTGAGGTTAAATAGTATAGATTTTTATCATTGATACATTGTCATCATGATTTTATTCATTTAACACCTTCATTACTACAGATCATTATTTAAACAAAAGCTGTCCACGCACTCCACTATTCGCAGCACCATGCTGGGATAGTACAATCATTATATATTCAAAACAAAATGCTTCATAACAGCAGCATTTACCTCTGCTGTGTAGAGGTTGGGGCTTCCAAGTCGAAAAAGGGGGATAATTTGGACAAATTATGCAGGACCATTACCTACTCATGTGTAGGTCCTCTTGGTCATGAAGGTAATGAATAGGCATTTCTTAGTCCAAAAGGGGGCATAATTTCAACAAAATGCTAAATATTATCTTCTCCTGTGTAGGGGTTGGGGTCATGATGGTGAACAAGTATACAAAGGAACATATCAATGCAATTTGAACATATTAGAGGTTAATAAACCTGTATCTAAACTTTAACATTTGCATTTCTAAGTCCAAAAGGGGGCATAATTTCAACAAAATGCTTGATAGAGTTACCCACCCCTGTTTAGGGGTTGGGGGTCATGATGGAGAACAAGTATACATAGCATTATGTGAATGCACTTTGAAAATATTAGAGGTGAAAAAACCTGTACCTAATCTTTAACATTTGCACTAAGTTGAAAAAGGGGGCATAATTTAACCAAAATGCTTGATAGAGTTTGGGGTCATGATGGTGAACAAGTATGCAAAGTATCAAAGCAATATTTCAATGCACTTTGAACATATTAGAGGTTAAAAAACCTGTACCTAAACTTTAACATTTGCATTTCCAAGTCCAACAGGGGGCATAATTTCAACGAAATGCTTGATAGAGTTACCTACCCCTGTGTATGGGTTGGGGTCATGATGGTAAACAAGTATGTTAAGCAATATGTGAATGCACTTTGAAAATATTTGAGGTGAAAAAACCTGTACCTAAACTTTAACATGTGCACTAAGTTGAAAAAAGGGGGCATAATTTCACCAAAATGCTTAATATAGTTACCTACCCCTGTGTATGGGTTGGGGTCATGATGGTGAACAAGTACCAAAGCAATATGTCAATGCACTATGAAGATATTAGAGGTTAAAAAACCTGTACAGTCAGATCTCTTTACAACGACACCCGATATACCGACAATTTCGTTATAACGACATCAATTGCCGGGGACGTATTCTATACAACGTTAATTGTATCCGTTATAAGGACACATTCACTTACCGACACCGACAGCAAAAAATAGGGAACGCATCGATAGTTTACACAGTAATTAATACTCGATATACTGACACTGACCAGGGAATATTTTCACACCTGACATTTTTATCAGCTTTACACAAAGCCACCTTCTAACCATGGCGCCTAATTATGTAATTATACTTGTGAAAAACACCTTGTTCTAATTATAATAGTTGAACCTTTCCCATTCGAATCACAGTTTGTGTACTTCGTAATCAAGGGAGATAAGCGCGAAGTCATCGCATATATTCGTATTTTCGAAATTGTACGGTTCACGGAATAAACGATGTTAATCAAGATTTCTCGACTTGATATATTAATTCATCAATTCTTAAACTTTTCTAACAAAATGAATTACCAATTTGTTCCCTAGAGCGTTATATTTTATAGGTTACCGTAGTAGTATCCGGACACCTTTAAATTCGGACGCACATCGTTTGGAGCTCTTTCAAAATATAATATATTATTTAAAATATTATTTTTTTGTAATTATGAGTATTTTATACTGTTGATTTTGCTGAATATAATTTGATGACATAATAAATTACAATTATGTGCATTATTAATTGATTTCGGTAAAACAATTCTCCCAATCAAAATTCTAGTCACTAGTGAAATTCAGTATACTGACAAATTCATTATAACGACATTTTGCTCGGGAACAAACAGTGTCGTTGTATCGAGATCTGACTGTACCTAAACTTTAACATTTGCACTATTTGCACTAAGTAGAAAAAGGGGGCATAATTTCAACAAAATGCCTGATAGAGTTACCTACTCCTGCATATGGGTTGGGGTCATGGTGGCAAACAAGTATGCAAAGTATGAAAGTAATATCTCGAAGGACTTAGAGAATATAAGAAGTTAAAAAACCTGTACCTAAACTTTAACAAAAGTGTTACGCCGACGCCAACGCCGACGCTCAGGTGACTGCAGTAGCTCCCCTTATTCTACGAATAGTGGAGCTAAAAATTAAACTATGACATAAAGATGTCATATAACATAGTAGTACCGGTAGTGTCTATATTACCGTCTCTTCAGTATGAACTGAACATGTATCCGACAATGGTTGGAACATCAGAATGGCAATGCACATTTATGTTAAAAATATAAATATCAGGATAATTCCTTAACTAGAAGTGGAATTTAGAAATTTGGACACAACCCTTAACCAATGATTTGCACCCAGTTTTCTTAAAATGTTCGCATGCAATGAGCAAATCGTGTAACTAAAGGTTTATTTGAGGAAGTGCAATAGTCCATAGAGGAAGGGCATCAAGGTCACAGAAGGTCAGATGTGCTCAACAGATGTCAGTGTCAACCAACACAAACCAATCAGCAAACTACCCTTACACTATCGCTTTATCACACACTCATCTGAGAAATCCAAGATGGCCAATGACAGTTTCGGATGCCATTAGCACACATCCCTACATCATAACTAGGTTCAAACATAGATTTATTCCTGAGGGTTCTACTTTTGTTCTAATCTGTCTGGCATTAAATGAAGCTATTGCAGTAAGAAATAAAATTTGAACACTGCTTAAATAGCTGAGATAAAATTTAGTATGAATTTAAATTTTGAGAACAAATGCTTTTTAACTCCCTGTATATAGAGAAAGCAACTAAAAATGTTGTGAAGAGCATTTTTTGTGCTTCTCACAAACATAGTTTCACTGTGCATAGTATTCAAGCTTGCAGAAACAAAATAGTGTCAAAGAGACTGCCAGAATGATCTCATACATAAAGTTATGACCTACATATAGTCAGGATTCATTGAATGAATGAAGATGTATACTGTATGTGTAGATATTTCCGTGCGATGAATATTTTGCACTCTAACAGCTGGTTTAGAAAATACTACTAATTAGTGCAAACAAGAATTTGAGGAGTACAAAATTTTGCTGAAAAATGAATTTGTGGACGTTTGGCCTGTGCTAATGCATAACAATTATGATCCCATGATTAAATCTACACATACAGCATATAGATACCCGTGTTTTACATCATATAAATGTTAGTCAGTATTATACATAGTATGAATGTTAGTCAGTATTATACATAGTATGAATGTTAGTCAGTATTATACATAGTATGAATATTAGTCAGTAGTGCCCATGTATATACAGTATTCAGTCCATGTAATACAAACACCATATGCAAGATACTTACAATTACCTATACAGTAACATAAAGTTATCATAAAATAATCATGTCAGTTTATGTTTATAAGAGAAGGGTGCACAAACATAGAGTAAAGTCAATGTTGATCTTTCTTAACAAAGTCTGGCCCATTTTAATCCCCCCTAGTGGGGGTTAAACATCATAATAATTATGGTATGTCAAAATGTGAAGAAGATACAAAATTCTTTCAAAGAAGTAAGTGATCAAATTGTAGATATGCAACAGAAGATGCTTTCCAGCAAGACATGTTATATCAAACATTATGATAATACACAAAAGTAAATGACTTATGATCTATTCACTACTGTCAGAACAATTTAAATGAGGACACTTTCAACAGAAATGATATACAAAATGACTCAAATTTCTCCACATGTGGCCCCAATACAGACAATATGGGGGACATAAAAACTGCTATGATTTTACAAATTTTCATAAACATTTGTCATTGTTCATGTTTTTATTAGTTATCAATTTTTCTTCCGAAAATGGTGACGATTTTCCACTTAGAATGCATGAGCACACATGTGCCGATGAAACTATTAAAAAGCACAGATATATGAGACAACAGAATACTACATAATGTTAATACAAAGTTCAATGTGAACAGAAAAGTGTTGATATATACGTATGTAAAGACTTACTTCTTCTACTGATACTGGGGTCAACTTCTACACCTTTCTCATACGGAGTACCACCACTCATGTATAGATCATATGTCCTGTAATACACATCATATCATATCTGTTCTGTAATACATTGATATACTAGGGGTCTAGGGCTTTCATTTAACCCTTACATTAAACCTTTAACCCCTCAAAGCCATAATTAGACCATCATGATTCAGACTAAAGGGTCAATTTTTCTAAAAAGTATAGGTATATTTGCTAAAAGGTGCCAAACTATCAAAATTACCTATCTTGGCACCTAATGAAATTGGAGGGCTTCTTTTAACACAAACACACTACCAAACTGCCCACATGTATTTCTCTGCCGACTTGGTCGACCATAACATGACACGGACCATAACATGACTCATAACATGACCATTACACAGACCATAACATGACATGGACCATAACATGACATGGACAATAACATGAAATGGACCAAAACATTACACAGACCATAACATGACATGGACCAAAACATGACATGGACCATAACATGACATGCAGAACATTGTGCCAAATTGAATAGGAGTAATTATTTACTCACTTCATTTCTGACAGATCTTCATGCAGGCATGAATGTATTAAGACTGGCATACAGTTTTGGTATCAGCACTTTTTTATCATAAAGGTAAATTTGATAAGGTCACCATGACCAAAACATTTCCCTCATTGTAAACCAGACTGGAGATGTTAACCATACACCGGACATTCGGACAGAGACAGAAGTAATGTACCATCTATATGTTAACCTAATTCCACTATGACTAGTAGACTATAGTTACATACTTGTTTTGTACAGGTTGACCAGTGTTCTCATCTTCTAATGGTAGATGTGTCCAGCCACAACTAAACTCTCCTCTCTCATTGGTGCTCTGTAGCAGTACATAATTACATTAACTAACAGTTTATCAAAATATTCTATTTTATATATCTAACTTAAATCTAAATCCTATCAAAAATAAGATATGTGTGAAAGATTCCTTTTAAACAATTGTAATGCTACTTCGAAACACTTCTAAATTAATGATTTCTATCACATTTTGACTCTCATAAATTTAGAAAGTTACATTTAAAACTTTACAATTTACCAAAAATGAAGTCAAGACATGTATGTGTTTTTATTAAATTTATTAGTTATTAGATTCTTTAAAAAAACATACATACCGTTCTTAGATAGGATACACAAAGTTCAAACAAAATTCCTGAAAAAATAATATCATCTTATACTAGTAGTATAAAAAGTTAAAATTACAAAAATAAAATAATGAAGAATAGATGTGAAATTTTTCACTTTCCATAGACAGACTTAGTACATGATTGTATGTTAATTAAGGAATTTCAACTTCAATGAAGATCAACCACACAGCAGGTATCAAGTTAAAAAGCTCCCAGTAAAAAAATCCCCTCATGTCAAAGCGCCATCATAACAAGAGGACATTCACTTTTTAACCAAAATTGAACATTTTTCAAATACATGATTTGAATGGATTCAATGTTAGAGGATAAAATTACAGTGTCATACATATCATGTTTCACAGAACTCTTTGCAGAAGATTGGTGATGGAAATGCAAGAGATCTCAATAAAATGTATGAGAATTTCCTAGCTCTAAATTTTGACTGAAATTGAAGAAGTTTATATGCAGTTTTCACTTGTTTTACTCGTATGACAATACTATGCATGCTTCGTGAAGCAATTAAACTAATATTTGTGATAATTTCCATAATGTAAACAACAAATGTCCAGTATGTCCAAGAAATATGTGATATTATATCAATTTGGGTGCGTGAATAAAGTATAAAATACGTAAGACTCATGCATGATGCTGACAATCTGCCATGTATGTAGATTATATGTTACATACCTATATTTGGTACAATATTACTGGTTCTGATAAACACCTCAGCATGTTGGTATGTGTCCATTAGATCATTTACCTGTAAATAAAATAATAAAATAACAACACATGGTTTTTATGACAATACATAAGTACTTGATAAATATAAGTCTAGCTATTACTGAAGATGATTAATGCTTTAGCCAGAGGGGGGGGGGGGGGGGGGGTAGGATGTCATTCACATTGGAATCCTTTCAATTATGGACTTTAAGACAAAATGGGAATTAGAATTTTTAGACCAATGGGATTCGACGAAATGGGATGTCCCCATCACACATTGCTTGTCTGATATAATGACTTCCTACACTAGAGAAATAAGACTTTCTATAACTATTACATCAAGTAGTCAATGAAGAATTAAAGAGTAAATGTTGATAATGAGGAAAGCATGATAAAATCTGCTCAAAACGAAAGTGAAAGTAGATAAGACAGGTGAGTATAATGGTGATAGCTTTACAAATAGGCTCATCTCCATACAAATGTACCAGTAGCATGAATTACATATACTGGAGCCTGTTGCCAAACTAAGGCACCTTCTTTGGTAGCGCTTTACTACGTCTATGCAACGACACGCTACCAGCGAGCAGTGCTCACCAATAGCATACAGTTTATCAGCACTTTGCTAAGTGAGCGCTACCGAGCTACCGTTTCTTAACATAGTGTTATCGAACGCTCGACAGCGGTTTTGTAAGGCAATAGGCTCCTGATACTAGTATTTTAAATTTGATCAATGTTTATACACATGATTATTTTCTAAGCAATTATATTATATATACGCTAGCTGTAAGTTAAACAATATCATCAAATTACTGGTAAATAGCACGTCAACACAAATACGTAATGAAAATTAAGACAGAAAACATGTGCAATCATGATGAGCAATTACACATTACAACAACACACTGAAGTAGTAAACCAATCTACTAATATTATATTTTATTACCGTATATTAAACAATTTAAACTCAATCTGCCAAGCACTTAAACTGTAGGTTAGAAGGAAAGTACACAGAGCAAAGCAAGAGTATGGCCCTAAAAGAATGTAAGAGAGCATAAGTTACTAAATTATGAAGCAGTCATTCAGAAAGATAAGTGTAGGATGTATACTTCAACATCAATATACTAGTAAACTAGAAGGGTTTTTGACACAAAAACGTATGTCTCCCACAAAGGGCCATAACTCTGGCAAAAATCACCCAACCTAATATTCCTGACAAAATGCACAACTATGATTGGTGCCAAGTAATTGTGTAAAGTTTCATTGAAATCTGACAAATGGTTAAAGAGAACAAGCGCAGACAAACTCTGTGTAATCCATCCATCCAGGTGCCCAGTACAAGAACAATGTGTCTCCCCATACTACATATATATGTGAGAGACAACAAATAAGTATGTTTAAACACATTCAGAGATTTTGCTGCAAGGTCTATTTAATTAGACACAATAACATGTGTATATAAATACTACATTATATACATCATATATTAAGGAACACACATAAGTTACCTACAGTACAAAATGATCACACTATATAAATCTCCTCACCACAACCGGCAGACAATCTGATTTAGTCTGCAATGAATCATAGAAATGTCAACATTTCTCAAATACATGTGCTTCAAAAAATTGGTGGATTACCTGGATGATCATATAATCAGATCTGTCATAAAAGGGAACTTCACCATATTTCAACATGATGTATTCTCTAGTACAAAATACTTGCATAAAATAGTGGGTTCAAGCCCTGGCCTAAACTTAATGGGTTCAAGCTCTGACCTTATGGAAGCAGGTTTAAGTCCTACACTGTAAGGAGTGGGTCCAAACCAAAATCTGAAAGGAGTGGGCTCAAGCCCTAACCTGATGGGACAGGTTCTAGCCCTGACCTGAGTGGGCTCAAGCCCTAACCTGATGGGGACAGGTTAAAGCCCTGACCTGAGTGGGCTTAAGACATAAGCTAAACTGAGTGGGTTTAAACCCTGACCTAAGTGGTTTCAAGCCCTTACCTGAGTGGGCTCAAGCCTTGACCTGAGTGGTTTCAAGGCCTGACCTGAGTTGGCTAAAGTCCTAACTTGATGGGGGCAGGTTAAAGCCCTGACTTGAAGAAATTATTGAACACGGTGTGCTTCTGAGTTTTTATGGACAGAGTCTGATTAATATATCCTCTCAAAAAATAGGCCATGAAATGTGTGCTTTCCAAGCATTACAAGTATAGATAAATGAAGGACAGATTAAGAATGTATGAATATGAACTAAGGTCACCAATACTAACCCTGGTAGAAAACGACCATGTTCTCTGTTCCTTATCTACTGATGCCACTCGTACTGTATGGATGTTACTTAATATCTGTAAGATAGAAATATTACCAGATATTTATGGTCGTATTCAAACTCATACTGTACCGCACCACTTTCATAGTTATCAAGTCAAAACAAAACGCTAGAAATAACAAATTTAAGCAAAAGACTGGTGACATGATCATTTTTGGAGAACAATGTTCTGCGGTTTGTTATCAAAGAGAACATAAGAGTATTCATGTGATAAAATATGTATTTGTTTTATTGTCATCTACAGTCCTTAAAACCTTTTGAAAGTCTAACTTCTGCAGACTCTGTACAGGAATAGCACTGTTCAGAACAAAACAATAAATAATGCCATAGCTTACATTTTGTCCATCAAACAGACACATTCTGACATGCCTACTCATTACTTCTAAACCTGCAATATAAAAATTCATAATATCACCAGAAGGGTTTTAGACACAAAAATGTATGTCTCCCACAAAGGGCCGTAACATATGCACAATTAGGCTTGGTACCAACTATTCATATGTAGTTTCATTGAATGAAATCTGACCAGTGTTTTTTCAGCATTTAATACAACGTCCATTAAAACGAAGGAAATTGTTTAATGATGACATTGAACTTGGTATAATTTCTGCATTGAACACATTGTACATGCATGATACAGGTTCAGAAAACGGAACATGCATGATACGGATAATGTAATCTGTTTTACTGTATTCAATTGTGTGATTTGGTCTGTATTTGTGACAATACATTGATAACTATATAATTAATATATGTAGTTGAAAGTCAAAGTTATGATTTGTCCAAGTGATGAGTGTTTACCTCCACCAGGGACAGGGATCTGACGACAGTTGGCAATGGTCACAATACGTTGCTCTCTCGCAATCTTTGCTCGAATCTGTAACATAAAACAATATCTTATTTATTTCAGTTATACATGTATTGTTGTCCAGTAAATCCACAATAAAACATTCAGCCTTGATACTTTTGAAAAGTGATATTCTTATTGAGTTGTCTTAAAGTGTTCAATACGGAGCAAAATAGCAATACGGAGCAAAATAGTGAGAATGGATTTTTTTTCAGGTAGTAAGTACAAACCAATTAATATGGCTACTAATTGTAACAGGTTGCTATGATGACCAATGTGGTGGTTATATTACCCCCCCCCCCCCCAAAACAACAACCCAACCCTCTAAGTGAATAACACAACATTCTTATCCTTCAATAAAATTCTGAATAAATTATATGAATATAATCAAGGAAAACTACAAACCTTGCTTTCAATAGGATCAAAGAATAAATCCTTGTAGTAGAAGTTAGAGGGACTCAGTTTGGGTGCCAGATAATTCTTCATCAAGTATGCACTATCTGTTAACAAAAATAATAATGTATCAATTCTATTTCAATATAACTGATTTAACTCTTCAAATTATTTCAAGAAACAACTATCTGTCAACAAAAATCGTCACCCAATCAGCATCTTGTTAACATACTTAGAGTCAGCCAATGAAAACATGTTTAACAAACTAATCACAAATGAATATTGTGTACACATTTCCCAATACTCTCAGTTAATTATGAATGGACAGTCTACTAATCCTAGCAAGTTTGCTAAGATTTCTGATTTTCATATCATTGGTTCTATATATAAACATCATTACATCCCTTTGGTACAACAAGGTTGTATCTCACTATATAGTGTACAGGGAGATACAACCTAGTTGCACCAAAGGGACAATAATTTAGGTGTTGGCTATTTGCATGAAGGATATTACATGTACAGCACTATAACTATTCTGTCCTCATATGTTTCTAGCAATGCTTTATAATGTGCAAGTATATGCAATAGTTAGAACATATTTAGTAGATTTTTAATAATTAAAACGTTTGGGGTATTTTGATTAGCTGATAGATATTTTCCCCTACACATTGAGAGCAAAATTTAATGATTACATTTTCATTTAACCACCAAAAATGGTGTTTTCATTGGCTCAAAATGTAGGTTATATTCTAAGCTAATAAAACAAGAATCTCAATCTGTACTTCAACAGCTACCTTAATACAGGTAATCAGACTTACCCATATTGAATTTCTGTGCGAGGGTGGACACCCTGAAACCAGAGGGCACAGCACCCATAGCATGTAAAACATCTGTAACACTTGTCTGAAATTGATAAAATACAAGTTTCACAATACATAGAGTAACCAAGCCCAAGGATCACAAAAGAACTTGAGTTTGTCCTCAAGTAAAAACTTGAGTCAATCTCTGAGTTTGATTTTGAATGATGCCTATCTATACCAAGTTAGTCCACATGGTAACAGCTCTATGCTGGAAAACCCTGATTCGCAACTATTAGCAAAAACGTTTTAAAAACTTAATTTCAGCTTTATAATCTAAAATCCTAATCCAATGTGTTTCCAATGAATAAATTGTATCACATTAAAACTTCTAACTTAAGTACCTCAGAGTTTTTGTATAAGTCAAGCGTTCATAAGCAACCATGCCTTAACATGTAATATTGAAAATGTTACCTCTATAATTTGCAGAGAATTTCATGAAACAGCAGCAAATCAAAATAAGCCATTCTTCCAGTACACAAAGCACCATGGCAGTCAAGTAAGTAGATTTAAATGTCTTAAGTACAACAAATGAGATGGTAAAGTTTGATATACTAGTATTTAGTAATGATTACTTATTACCTTCTTCCAGCAACACATGTGGATAGATTAGCAGCTATTGGCATGTTAGAGGATATGTGTAACCTACTGTATGCATGTATATGCAGGGAAAAACTTCTATGTAATTATTGAATTAAAACATCATACATTTATAACAGCTGTTACCATGTAATTGTACAGTTAATCATCTTGAATTGAAGCAGTCATTGAGACATGGAAAAAGCATGAATGTTTACTACAAGTAGAAATGAATAGAGCTGGATGGTGCTTTGTCAGCTAAGGTCATTTTGTATGCAATAAGGAATGATCTATGGCCTTGTATACTTATGTAGTATTGAAACTGAGGCATTAATACTGTTGTGATAAATAAGCCTTGTTTTAACAAACTCTAAAAAACCATCAATATCACCACACACTTTCTATGTGTACATATCTGAAAGAAATCAGACAGAAATAAGTGAGAAAACAGTCAGAAAATAGTCAGAAAACAGTCAGAAAATAGTCAGAAAACAGTCAGAAAATAGTCAGAAATTAACATATATAAAAATTCAGACACATGTAAAAACTCAATCAGCTATCAGAAATCAGACATATTTCAGAAAGACTTCAATGGAGTAAGAAAACAGTTAGAAGGCAGGCAGAAATCAGGATCAGTTAGAAGGCAGGCAGAAATCAGGATCAGTTAGAAGCCAGGCAGAAATCAGTTAGAAGCCAGGCAGAAATCAGTTAGAAGCCAGGCAGAAATCAGTAAGAAGCCAGGCAGAAATCAGGAGCCTTTACAAGCCCGGCAGAAATCAGTCTGAAGCCAGACAGAAATCAGGAGCAGTTAGAAGCTAGGCAGAAATCAGTCTGAAGCCAGCCAGAAATCAGGAGCAGTTAGAAGCTAGGCAGAAATCAGGAGCAGTTAGAAGCCAGGCAGAAATCAGTCTGAAGCCAGCCAGAAATCAGGAGCAGTTAGAAGCTATGCAGAAATCAGGAGCAGTTAGAAGCCAGGCAGAAATCAGTCTGAAGCCAGCCAGAAATTAGGAGCAGTTAGAAGCTAGGCAGAAATCAGGAGCAGTTAGAAGCCAGGCAGAAATCAGTCTGAAGCCAGCCAGAAATCAGGAGCAGTTAGAAGCTAGGCAGAAATCAGGAGCAGTTAGAAGCCAGGCAGAAATCAGTCTGAAGCCAGCTAGAAATCAGGAGCAGTTAGAAGCTAGGCAGAAATCAGGAGCAGTTAGAAGCCAGGCAGAAATCAGTCTGAAGCCAGCCAGAAATCAGGAACAGTTAGAAGTCAGACAAAAATCAGAAACCAGTCTGAAGCCAGTTAGAAAACAGAAACAAGTCAGACATTTATTGAAAACCAGCCAGAAATGTGTCAAAAAACTAGTCACAAAACAAGGCAGAAATCAGTCCTCAATTTGTCAGAGAACCCAGTCAGAAATCAGACAGAGAAACCAGTCAGAAATCAGACAGAGAAACCAGTCAGAAATCAGACAGTGAAACCAGTCAGAGATCAACCAGAGAAACCAATCAGAAATCAGACAGAGAAACCAGTCGGAGTTCATACACAGAAACCAGTCAGAAATCAGACAGAGAAACCAGTCAGAAATCAGACAGAGAAACCAATCAGAAATCAGACAGAGAAACCAATCAGAAATCAGACAGAGAAACCAGTCTGAGTTCATACACAGAAACCAGTCAGAAATCAGACAGAGAAACTAGTCAGAAATCAGACAGAGAAACCAATCAGAAATCAGACAGATAAACCAGTCAGAGTTCACACACAGAAACCAGTCAGAAATCAGATAGAGAAACCAGTCAGTAATTAGACAGAGGAACAAGTCGGAGTTCACACACAGAAACCAGTCTGCAATCAGATAGAGAAACCAGTCAGAAATCAGACAGAGAAACCAGTCAGATATCAGACAGAGAAACCAATCAGAAATCAGATAGAGAAACCAGTCAGAAATCAGATAGAGAAACCAGTCAGAAATCAGACAGTGAAACCAGTCAGAAATCAGACAGAGAAACCAATCAGAAATCAGACAGAGAAACCAGTCAGAGTTCATACACAGAAACCAGTCAGAAATCAGACAGAGAAACCAATCAAAAATCATACAGAGAATCCAGTCAGAGTTCACACATAGAAACCAGTCAGAAATCAGATAAAGAAACCAGTTAGAAATCAGACAGAGAAACCAGTCAGAAATCAGACAGAGAAACCAGTCAGAGTTCACACACAGAAACCAGTCAGAAATCAGATAGAGAAACCAGTCAGAAATCAGATTGAGAAACTAGTCAGAAATCAGACAAACACAGAAGGACTTTACATAAACAACACAAGTGTTATTACACAATTGTAACAGAATACAATTTATATATTTGATTTTTCTCCTGTTGCCAGTTTTTCATCAATTTGAAAATTTTCCTTTTCTTAAATGTCTGATAATTCTACAAGGGGTACTCCAGATTTATGTAGACTTATATTGTCACTTTTGGATCTATGTACATGTATTAGCAAAAATTACCTATTTACAACTAAAGCATATTTGAAATAAATCAGTGGAACAGCTTGTTTAAAAGAATATAAGAAAGTTATTTTATCTGATGCCATAGTAACCAATAATCGGATAGGTAAGACAGTGATTTGTTCACACTTTTGTCATAATTCAACCACCAGTACTTCACAAGTACTTGATCTAATTTTAGCACAACTTTGTGATGATTGTATGTGTGAATTCATGGGAAAAGTTACAGTGTTATTTTTGGGTATAATGTATCAAGGCTAGAAGGTAATCTACGGCCAAACCAGTATTGAGAACAAACACTATATACAGATGTCTTCAGTAATGTCAAAATGGAGGAAAAATTTTCACTGATAACTGGCATCGTCTTAAAAAAATCCCATTCTGAACACCTCAGCCTTAAGCTTCGCAATAGACCGCATGGAACAGAAATAACCAGTGTTATACAATTGCCAAATTCCACCATATTGGTTAGTAGTATGTATAACATTGGACACTATCCAGTACGAACCTGTGGTGCATTATAAACATGATGCCATGTACTATAGTGACTATATTTACCTTCTTTGACTGTGAAAGTAACAAATAGTTCATGTAAAAAATAAGAGATTACAGAATTGTTATCACCATAACATCATTGCCTTCTACATACAATGCACAATTTTTGTTTGTAAAACCTAGAAGATATTACATAGTTCCAATAATTCCAATATTTACTTGAAATATCAGCCATTTTGACAGGTAAATCTGATTAGCATTAAAAAAAATACACTAAAATTTGAACTCACAAAATCAAACAAAACCATAGCAGATATAAGTGAATAAATAATAACCACTTAAAGTAAAATAAGATTATTAATTAAATCAAATCATACAATAACTAAATTATACTCTAAAAGTTATACAGTCTAAGGATCTATTCTACTTTACAATATACATGTAATACATGTATATACAACTTCAATGTACCAGTGAAGAAACCAGACCTGGGGTAGTATTCAATATTGATCTTATTTAATTTGAGAATAGCCAATCATATCACCTGTTACTGACCAATAGTTTTATATAATGTGATCTGATTGGTTGTCCTTATCCTTAAGTCAAGTAAGATCAATATTGAATACCACCCCAGGGCTGGTATTTATAAAGCATTTAGTGAAAAATTAAGTAAAAAATTTGCCATGCACATATTTCTTGCAAATTGAAGAATATCCCATGTTTCCATAGTGATTATAGTAGCTCTCTACATAATGCATAAAATCTATGTAAACAATAATCTGGATGGTAATATTTAGCTTAAACACAAAAGAAAAGTTAAAGATTTTAAGAAAATTCTTAATTTTCTTCCAAGATGCTTTATAAATATGCCCGGCCCTGGCCCCGACCTCCCAATGCGTCTCAATATAACGAAATTCACAGCTCAAATATTGTCACACGTTGTTTCCCATGGGAGACTGGCCTCAAAATTGGTATAACAAAACACGAACATTATTTTTAGTTTTTTACAATAAAATTATGAGGGCTCAAACTTGAGATTTGTCTGAAACTCAGATTCTGATTTTAGCAAAAGCAGATTCTGATTAGAGCAAAAGCAAAAGCACAATTTGAGATGAGAAAGAGTTTAATAACCAAGCTTTTAATGTCCTCTACAACATTAAATTTCATAGATCAGAAAAGAATAATATTCTCTTTTAGTAACATAAATTGACTAAAAAGATTCAGAACAAAGCTGTTATATTGTATACCAAGTTTAATTGTGCAATGCCTGATCTTATTCATTTGCTTTTGAAATCGATTATGTCACTTATGCTGTTAAACCTGCTATGTTGGAACGTAAGAGGCATTATGTCATCAGCCTACAGCCTTTCTGAACTCTTAGACAAAAAGAACATCGATCTTGCTTTGTTAACAGAACACAAACTTTTATATAGATCTCAAAACTTCTTGCAATCCATTAATACTGACTACTATGCTGTAAACACCTGTGACAACAGTACTGATAATTATGGTCATATGAAATGTGGTAAAGCTGGAACTGCTATACTCATACGCAAATCATTAAGGAAATATATTTCTGTTGTTCCCAATATAAACAATGAGAGAATATTAGGTCTAGAGATTAAGCATGAATGTGATATACCTATCTATGTGTTTTGTATATATCTACCTTCTGACAATGATGTTAATTCATATAATGAAACTCTATGTGATGTTCAATCAATCATGTCGCATTATTGTAAGATTGGAACTGTTATTTTCGCTGGTGATTTTAATGCCCAACTTGTCACAGATTCTCTTCATTACCCAAATCGGAAATCCAAACTCCTATCCGACTTTGTCTGTAACAACAACTTAGTATCCCTACATAACCTCTTTAAAAGTAACAAGTATACTTTTCTCCCCACCAGAACCAATATCGACCACGTATTTGTCGAGAGCTCCACCAGACACATATGCTCCAGCTACAGCGTAGCAGAGCCCCACGAAATACTTACCTCCGATCATCTACCTATGATGTTTCAGGTCCACATCAAGGGTGAGAGATTTTACCCAAAATTGCACTTAAGCCCTAACATAAATTGGTCAAAATGTACTCCTACCCACCTTACTAATTTCAATAGCGAACTTGACAACCAAGTCAATAGAATGCTAAACACGCACGATATCGACAGTCTCGGACCGGATATTATCAACTCCGCGATCTCAACCTTTATCCGAGAAGCTGAAAAGCATCTTCCGAAAACACAGTTTAATTCAGCCGCCAAACCTTATTGGTGTACGGAACTGAAACACGCGCATGCACGAGCAAGGCATTTTCGTTCTATATGGCTGCAACAAGGACGTCCCCGGTCACACTTGCATGACACATATACGAACTACAAGGTAGCGAAGAGGGCTTTCAGACGCCTGCAGCTACATTGTATTAACGCGCACGAGAATGTAGTATTCGACAGGTTAAATAAAGCAGCCGACTCAGATTACAGATTGTTTTGGAAATTACTGAAACGCAAGGGTGGGTCAAATCTCGAAGTTTGTAATTCCCTTCGCGTAAACAGCCAAAACTATCACGATACAGACGTTATAACTGGATTTTTCCAACATTATAAAGATGTATTTGGTACCAAAAACTCTGGCGATGATTTACCCTTAGATTATCAAACGGAACTCAATGGTTATATCACCAGACCCCTTAGCGTTCACACACAATTACTTCTACGCCCAATCGAATCGCAAGAACTGAAAGCAATAATTACCAAACTACCGCGAAAGAAAGCTCCAGGTCACGATCAAATTCTTAATGAACACGTGATCCATGGTGGAAATCCTGTACAATTCATGTTGACGACATTATTCAACGCGATACTACATACCCTTAAGGTCCCAGATGACTGGCAAACAAGCGTCATCATACCGATATACAAGGGCAAAGGAAAAGTCAAAACAGAACCAACAAGTTATCGCCCAATTTCCCTTATACCAGCTTTCTGCAAGATGTTTGAGAAAATTATTCTAAACAGAATTAATAACTACCTTAAACGGAATAATCTTAAATTTCCTAACGCACAACAACAAGGCTTCCAATCGGACCTCAGTTGTCTATCGACGGCTTTTGCGGTTCAAGAGACGATTTTATACAACATCGAACGCCATTCGGATGTCTACGTAGCTTGTCTCGATCAGAGAGCTGCATTTGACACAGTCAGGTTCGACGCTCTCTTTCTTAAACTCGGTAGACTAGGGTTCACCGGAAAATTTCTACGTCTGTTAATGTCCACCCACAATAACCTCAACTCTGTCGTCCGACTATCAGGTCACACGTCAGATTCGATCAGTGTGAAGAGAGGAGTACGCCAAGGCGGCGTATTGTCCACTTTCCTATACCTTGTCTATGTCGACGACCTACTAAAAGAACTTGAAAGTAGTCGTCTAGGTTCGAAAGTCATGTCTGTTAATTCAGGGAACCCAGCTTTTGCCGACGACATTTCGTTATTGTCCCTCACGCCATTCCGACTACAGCAAATGGTCGATATCGTATACCATTATTGTAATCACTGGCATGTCTCTATAAATGTCCCTAAATGCAATGTTACCGTTTTCACAAGAAAACGCACACAGCCAAATGTAGGCATCTTATATGGTGACACATTTATTGAACAGACCGATAGTTTTGTTCACCTAGGAATCCTATACTCCTACAATTTGAAAGATACAGATAGGATTAAACAACGCCTACAAAAGGCAAATAACGCTTTATTTGCCATGTCTGCTCAAGGCATCCACGCCCAAGGCGTTAACCCACTAGTTTCTGCGAATTTGTACTCCAAAATCATCATACCCATAGTAACATACGGTTCAGAGCTGTGGAATAACACCACCCTCTCAGACCTTACAGCGGTCTCCCGTTTCCAACATTCTGCCGTCAAACGCATCCAAGGACTCCCCATTCTTACCCGCTCGGACATGGCAGAATCCATGCTTGGCCTTTACCGACTGCCCTCTATCGTTGAAGACCGTAAATTAATGTTCCTCTATAAACTTATGACTCTACCAAAGGGCTCTGTGACAAGAGACATATTTATTAGAAAACTCATTTTGTTTATAACCGACAACTCTCTTGTAACACGCGGTTTTATACCCGATATTTGTAAACTCTTGTTGAAATATGACTTACAAAGTGTCATAAACAATTTCACAGCTGCCATACCATGTATACCATCAAAACGTGAATGGAAAAATACTGTAAAAAATGTTATTTCCTTAAATGAAACAAAATTGTGGAATACTAGGATGTCGCAAGACTCGGACTTTATTTTTTTCCGGATCTTGCAACCTCATATTATGCCATCAATTGTATATACTGTGTGTCAACGGAGCTCATCCAGATATATCATGAACGTTATTGCACGACTATGGACGAGATCTGTATCCATCGACAACAGCGCGTGTGATAAATGTGAGGAATTATTCCAGGAAGAACTTATTCACGTGCTTTGCGAATGCTCGTCAACGGAAACCATTCGAACCCAATTGCTAACCTCATTAGAACAGATACTTAACCAGAACGACACTCACCGAATTCGTGAAATGGATAGTTACTCCCTTGTACTAAAACTTTTAGGTGCTCCTCTCGAACCCATCCTCGACTCAGAAACTGAGAGACAATTTTTGAAATGTTCTTTCGAACACATAGTGCAATGTCTGAACATGTACTGTGATCACACATAGACATTCTCTGACGGCATGACGAATGCATCTTGTCTTGCCTGCATATTCACTGTATATATTGTATTGTTTCCATTGTAATCATTGATTGATGGTTTAATACTATTTGTACATAAATGTATTCAATATCCTCTAATATAGAGGGAATTAAAGTGTTGAAGTTGAAGTTGAAGGTATTGATTCAGACAAGCAACTTAGTTCTGCAGAAAATATGCATATATAGAGTATAAAGAAAAATTATTTACTTTTGTTGATTTGGAAAATTAGTTTCAAATCCTAAATTTGCCAACAGCGAAATAGGCTATGATTTTGCATACTACAACAAACAGGCATTATAAAGCACTAGCAGTTAACAACAAAACAGAGATAACTGCCCCTTACCTCGTTGACCGCTTTCTTGATACCAGACCATAATTGTTTCCCACTGTTTGTAGTGAAAAGAAATCAAACACTTATAGATACTAACAATCACAACTAGTCACTCAAGGATTAACAAAAATAAATAAGAAGTTAATGTAAAGGGGAACAACTCATGTACAATTATACAACTGAATTATTCCCCTTGATGATGTACTTACCTTGTTTGACTTAAACAAGAACTTTTCGGTAGAAGTACTTAAATCAATTTTAATCTCAATTTTCAAAATCTTGTATAAAATATTTATATGCAAATATGCTCAATAAGAAAATTCACCTGCCCTGCATTCAACGAAGGATTATGTGCATGGGTGAAAGTTTGAAATTCTGAAAAACCTGAAATCTTCAAAAATTGGCAATTTATATAGGGAAAATAAAGAAAAACAGGCTTTTTGGTACTCTCAAAAACCTGAAGTTCAGGCATGTGCCTGAAAACTTTCACCCATGTATGTGATTGAAGTTTCATACCTGCTTCATGCCTGTTTTGTACCTGGCACGTAACAAGTACGAAATAGGTAGAAATGTGTGTCACGTAATCCTTCGTTGAACGCTGGGCTGATAGTTTCTATAGTAACTCATACCGAAAAGCTCTTACTATAGTGTGACAACTCGACTCAACATGCATTAGGGCAATATACAAGTTTAGTTAAAACATCATGCAAAATCACATGGTTCCATGCACAATTTATTTCCAGGAAACAAAACAAACAAAAAAGCCAAAAAATCCAGGAAGAAAATTTATGAAATTAAGGAGAGATAATTACATGCAAGCAGATCGGAAGGCCATATATTGTTGAGAAAAATAAAAGATGGTGTATGACCTTGCTTATAAATCATGTTGAGTCTCTTGTCGTATGTTAGTAATGGAAGTGAAGTAATAGTGGACTATAAGGTCTATGAAGAGTTAAATTGATAAAACTGTTGCAGTAAGAATACCACATGACTGTTTTTTGCCACACCACACACAAACATCTACTAAAAACCAAACTAGTGCTACATGTATCAAATAATTGCAGGAAGCGAATTACCTCCAGATAAAAACAGATATTGAGCAACAAGGGAACGAGTATAATAAATTCTTCAGGCATGAAATAAACAATTACATTCAGGATTCTGAGTTGTAGTTGTACTTGGAACAATTTTGGGTACACGTTGTACATTGAACAATAACATAAATTTATTCATTACAGGCCTCCGCCCAATTCAGGGGTGTCAACAGGCCCAAATTAAAAATCAGGAAAATCGTATGCGGCTGAATTTTTGCCAAACAAGAGTCTTTCAATGACATTGTTTCCCAAAGTTACTCAGTTTGTAATAAAGAAAATCCTACTGAGTAGCTTATATTTACCATAACTTGGCCATTTCTTGAGATATTTTCATCAAATAACTTTTATTTTGGTCAGAAGCCATTGCTCTTCCAGGAATCATAAATCCGGAATTCCGGATTAATCAGCAAAATTGACACCCCTGCCCATTACAATATTTACTATTTGTTTGTAAATATCAAAGACTTAGAAAAGAAGGTACAAGTATGATAAAAACGTCCCCCAAGCAATGGTGTTTGGTCGTTATTTATGTTTCCATTACTAACATACAACCGGAGATAATTCGGTACACATTTATAAAACATCTGACAAACAACAAGTTATATAACAAGACACAAACATTTACAATGTTTCGGCTAGGACAAGTTGGCAAGCAGATCACAACACAGTGATATCAGATGGACAATATCCATGGTAGGAATCCTGATACACCACTTCTCAGTACCGTTAGAGAATTGTTCTGTTTTCATAAGGCTCTGTAGACTGATGAAATTGAAAACTGGTGTAAGGCTCGAACGGAACTCAGATGTCATGTATCCTGAGTTCAGTCAGAGCATTACATCTGTTTTCAGTTCCATCAGCTCCATATGAAAACAGAACAACTCTCTGATGGAACTAAAAAGCGGTGTATCGGGATACATACTGTGATATCAGACTTCAGACAAATGCGACTTAAAATCACAAAAACATGACACACACTTCTAACAGGAACAATTGGAGAGAGGGTATAAAAACATCTGCACACAGTGTGAAAGGAGATGAGTTAAACTTAAGATTTGTTGTCAGTAATGTTTTATAAGCAGTGTAAAATACAAGGGATATATGGAAATATGTGAAAGGTTTCAGAGAAAGAGAGGAATTTGAACATCACTGTCACCCTGGTTTTACCTCCTTATCTTTGCCTCTATTTAACAGAAGTCACAATGTTACACATTTATATATTCAAATATCTAACACAGTGGTTGTTTTATTCACACAATAATCCCTGCTCCTTGTTTGTTTTTATTTGGTTTAATGCTGCTTTTCAACAATGGTTCAATCATATACAGCCAATAATCAATAAAATCAGTTTTCCTGGAATTAATTATCAACCAGTATTAACTTGTTCTTATAAAAGCAACTGAACACTTCTCCACATGTTGAGGACATTACCATAGCAAACATTAGCCATTGTTATGGAAGAACACACAACTTGCTTTGTTTGGCAACTTAAATAATGTTATAGATACTTAAAATATTTCAATGCTAGGCTAGGTTTCAACGAGAGGAGATATTTATAAAATTCACTGACAACAGCACAATGTCTGAAATGACTAAGTCTGATAATATATAAACTATACATGAACATATCTAATTAAAACACTCTTCTTTATATTCCTGGGAATGCCAGTACTACCACATACAGGGTGGGGTAATCCATTAATTCTGCACATTAGTAAATGCCTATAACTTCACTATTGTTTTACTCACACATATGGTATTGTTGGAAAATAAATAAATACAAATTTTGGTTTTCGATGACGTCATATAACTTTAGTCTTTCCAAGATGTCCGAAACTCTATTATGAATGGAAAATCTGTGATTTTAGTGAAGAGAACTAGCAAAGTGTGTCAAAAACACATGTGCCTTCAAGAAGGAATATTGTTTGATAAGTCCAATGAAATATAACATTTGATTTTGACGGGGAAAAGAAAGCTGCATGCAACAATGTCATGTACAGAATTTAAAACCACGAATAACTCATTTCAGAGAAAATAGATGGTCACATTGAGCATCTGCTTTAGATAGAGATTTAATCGTTGAACATTCGTTTTAGATCAGAACAAAATTTACACATATATTCTAACTATTGCATGTTTTCTTTAATATAAGAACTTTAAAGAGGTTATAGACATTTAGTAATGTGTGGAATTACTGGATCACCCTGTACACTGGGGTAAATGACACCCAACCCATAAGGTATACATGACGTGTAGCTCCATCATGATATTAAACAAAATTACCTTCTTTGTTTCTTCAGAGGTTTTTTCTTCTTTCCATCATCACCTTCTTCCTCCTCCTCTTCTTCTTCTTCTTCCTCCTCTTCTACAAACACATCAATAATTATACTAATACATTCAAACTAGTTCTCAAAGCATCAAAACACATCATCAAAATATCAACAACATGGTTCTGAACTGGTTAAATATAACACTTTTGTTGAAAATTAGGGGTGTCCATTTTTTACTATTGCAATTGCTGAAAGTACTATTGCAATACTATTGTATTGCTGGAAACTATTGCGATACTATTGCAATAGTTATCGCCAAGATTTGAAAACTAGAGATTAACTTGTAAATGCAAATTTGCAGTGTTAGATATCACTTTGTTGTACAACATACTAATCTACAATTTGTGGAAATGATTTAAAATGAATTTAACAGAAATAGATTAATACAATTAAAGTTTTTATAATGTTCAATGGAAGAACGATTGCGATATAGGTTCTTTTTGGCAGTTTTGATGCGTGTGATTATCTAAAATTAGTTTTTTTAACGAGAACGGAAGTTGTTTTAATTTAATAATAAACTTTATTTCAACTATCGTACCTATCGATAGTTGGGCTAACTATCGGCGATAGTTATTGAAACGAGACTTTTACTATCGATCCATACTATCAGGACACTCGGGATCGCAATGCATCGATATTGATGTATCGGCCCACCCCTATTGAAAATGTCTACAATAACGTTCCCATTTCATACAGACAAAAAAACAAACAAACAATAACGAATCACAAGGATACACAGTAGATGGTAAAGACATTCCAACAGTAGACCATCAAGGAGATTATAAGGAGATAGAAACACTTACCATCCTCTTGTTGTACATCTTTATATTTGTTGTGCATCTGAAATGTAAATCATACGCATGTTGGTCTTTTAACTTACATACGTAAAATAAAATTGTATACATGTATTTCATGATGTAAGCATGTTTGGTACTAACATAGTATCAAAGCATTCACAGAAAATCACAGGTACATGTATTTGATCAGCAGACCAGATGGTACACATAGCTGACACCAGTAACATTAGAACTACTTGGTTGAGTCAAATGCCATGTCATGTCATCCAGCATTTTGGGTGCATTAAAGAACAATATCTGGCTTGCTTCACTGCTTCATAATTATGGAAAGATTAGCTGATCATTCCAGTCATGGAAGTTCTGGACTTAAAACAACACAACATCAAACCATAACCATGCTTTTCCCATGCTTCTCCCAAACTTGTGGTGGAAATTCATATGTTTTCCCAATTGGCACAATGACAACATGCATTCTTCAATGATCAATCAAAATCCCCTTGTTCAAATAATTTGAATAATTTCACTATTATAAACTCTAAGTATAAAGTAGATAAAGCATAATACTCACTTTAAGATATGTGGACGGTACATTTCCTTTCTCTCCTTTGTCATTTTCTGCTTCCCACCAACCATCTTCCCTGAGAATATAATATACATGTACTAATAGAGATTGTTGTTGTCACCCGATCAAACTACTTCGGTACAAAAATTACATTTAAAATTATTATTAAATATAAAGTACAATAATCATGAAAGAAAATGACTTAGGGTAGGTAATATTACCCAAATAGAACTATAAAATCAGTTGTAAAGCACATAGTCAGTTGTATAGAACGGAGAATTTGACATGGTCCTGACCTTCAGGCATGAATATATTACAAGGTTCGTGCATTGAATATATCAATTTCCACGAGCAAATCGTGCAATATCGTTCCTTTAGATTTGTGTTGGTAATACATTTCGAGCATCTTCATGAAACTCCCCACATATAAAAACATACAACCCGGGTTATAAATATAGACAATATACCAGCTGTTAAGTTATGCTAATAGAAGGTCGAGATTCATGTCAAATTCTCCGTACTACAACAAGAGTTGTGTATAATAAACAACATACCATACATGTATACAGGGGTAATATATACTTTATATATTCAAAAGTTTTAAACCATATTTTAGAAGACTGTAAATGACAATAAAGCATACTATTATAATTGAAGAATTAAATACAATTTCAAATTCCTTGTAAAATTCCTGAAAAATGTCCTCATGCAAAAATGTGAAACTTGATGTAAAGTGAAACATGCCATAGACACGATCTAATAAAAACATAACAATTTTCATGTAATCATATGACCAACATAGAGAATACCAAATGATGACTCAGGTGATTTTATAGATATGAATCATCTTAGGTCTTTAAGAACAGTATTGTAGAGCATTTTTTTTATAGTTTAACAATAATACAGCAATCCTATTTTATTGTATTTTTAATCAACATAAAGAATTATACCAAGGAAATGACAAATCAGAGCAATTCCTAATAAACTACCAAATTGGGCCAATATAGAACGACAGGTACAATTTGAGTAATCTTAGTAGAGGACCTCAAGCTGTTATTCAAAGAAAAAATATAGCTGAAGACTGATAAGCAAATAGGCAAAGGGTAATCGACATGCTAACAATTTCTAAAAAAAAATCTATAAAAATTAAAATCAACTATAAAACACATGATCACACAACCAGTATTCCCTAGTCCCCTACATCACACAACATGTTGTTTCATTATTTTGTTTATTTCAAAACATCAACTTCCAACTTTAGGCATTGTTACTCAGTATTAGATCATAAAACGTTTTCTACTACATACTTAGAACTACTTTCACAAGATGATTTGCCTCTCAGTTTATGTGTTAACATTCAACAAACCTTATATGAAGTAGTGAATACAATAATCGTACAATAAAATATATACCTTTCCTCTACACTGAAACAATGAACCAATCATGGATTGACCAACGTAATTTGTAATCATATTCATAACATTATCCATTGAAATTTTGATGGAATCAACACCAAATGAGTATCATATCATATGTATGTTAACACTTTTAGATAGTTCATTTTTACTGGATTTTAAATTCTATTACCATTTTTGAACGGGGTTTTGGTTGCGAAGCCTTGTTAATGGTTACCATACAAGTTTTGACTTACATTGTAGGATAAAATTCTAAAAATAGATTCAATTAAGTATTTCATGCGGATAACCACCGCCTTGATCACATTGCAAAAGTCAATTTACCGAAGAAACTGAAATAGCAGTATATATTTCAATACAATTACAGTCATTGATTTCACTAAGTTGAGCTAAATAGTATTCCTGGAATAGATTATCAATCAGTACTAGCTTGCCTTTTCACAAGCAACAGGCAACTGACAACTTCTTCACATGTGGAGGACATGAATATGGCCAAAGGTTTGGGAGAACATAAACAGTATTTAAACCTGAATTACTCAGGTGACCAGCTAGCATTATATCCTGTGCGCTAATGGGCAAGCACTTTCAATGATTAAATAATGGAATAAATGACAAAGGATATATTTGACTATAAGAATGCAACACTATGACAGAATGATCATAATAACTTACTGTGTAGTGAGGATAGTTAGAACATCTCCAGCTTTAAATGACAAATCTCCCTTCTGATCTGCTTTATAATCATATAGAGCTTCAAACAGTCGACCCTGAAACAAACAAACTTTGTGATTAATGCTCAGTGCATTGAAATGTTAATGACAATTAGCATTAACAAATCAATATTTTTTTCTACATATCCAGGTATTTCAAGGTAAGGACCTTAGTAGTCAGAAAGCAGATACAAAATACAAATATTACATATTATATTATTATGTATTAAAATGTATACTCTCACCTCATATTTTCATTTAACCCATAATTCTGTGTTATCCGATGTAAACAGATATGTGCACACAAACTTTATTTTTTGACAGATGTGAACATGTAAACAGAATACTTTACCGTAATTTATGATGAAAGACAAAAGATATTTATTAATATGTTTGTTGATATGTGTATACTCTGTGTATGGGCTGGAGGCCTTTTGTACATTAAATATTTGAATTTGAATTTAGAATAAATCTTAAATAAAAATATATTTTGTTTCAGTGACAGGCTATTACCCGACAACCATTTCAAACATTGCATTTAAGTTCATTAAGTACTGCCGAAATACAAGGCACAATGTAGTATCTTACAATTTGGACACTTTTAATCCATAACACAATGACCTGTAACCTATTCAAACGAATATTATATATAATGCCCAGACAAAACCCACAACTCACCGTTGTAGTGATTTCCATAGTTGTCTGTCCTTCTTCTTCACCTTCATCATCGTCCTCATCGTCGTCTTCATCCTCGTCTTCCTCCTCATCGTCTTCGTCCTCTTCTTCATCTTCTTTGTCTTCATCATCTACTTTCTTCGCTGTAGTCTTTGCTGCCTTTTTACTGAATTTCACAATCATTTTTTATGATCGTTAATAGATAATTTTCCTAAATACAACCCAATACTTAAATGAACTAAGATACAACGATACACGAGCAGGAATTTGACCTTAATTTCTTGTTTTTCTTCTAAATCAGCTACAACTTTTATGTATTACAGTCAACTCTCGTTATCTCGAACTCGCTTATATCGAATTTTCCGTTATGTCTAAGTTTTTTTGCAAGTCCCGATTTTTCTCCTTCTTTGTCTATATGAAATCTCGAGACCCATCTCAAAGTTTCGGCTCGAATTTTTCGTTATGTCGAATTATTTTTTGGTCCCGATTAACCAATTTGCACTTTAAATGTATTGTTCATCTCGAAGTCGGGTCGAAGTCTGATCATATTCGACTAGCGTTGAATGTTTTCCACACTTCGCCAGTCTGAAATCTTCGATTTACCTGTAATTTTCGCGCCTTCCATTGTTGAACAAATATTTGTTTGCAATAATTTGCGCAAACATGTCATAAAGCTTCGGGTTACGTACTAACATCAATAAACATGTCATCTCGAACAATTGTTTGTAGAAATAATAATTAAAATAAAATGCACTTTCTCGAGGAGGAATACATGTACATAAATATCACAACAAGCAATTCTCATGAATATGTCGCTTTTACGACCGTAACCATATGGCGGCGTAAAATGACAGAAACTGGAAAACTTGCAACTTCGATGCCGAAAATTCTATCTCGAATTTTCGTTATGTCGAAGTAATTTGCACGGTCTTATGAAATTCGAGATAACGAGAGTTGACTGTATATCCATACAAGTTTTGGGAAACTACTTCCCTTCTTCAATTTGATATTTTACTGATAATTAAACTGTTTATATGAAATGCGATACTGGCAGTATGTATAGACCCTTGGCTTCACCTTTGTACAACTTTTTCCTCTGTCTCTTCCTCGTCCTCCTCGTCCTCTGTCTCTTCTTCTTCCACTTCTTCTTCATCCACTTCTTCATCTTCATATTCTTCATCATCACCTTCTGTCTGTTGTGTCTCACCTGCAACGTTTGTACATTAAATGTCATTACAACAACAACAAATAAAGAATGTTACAATTCTTAAATCTGAGTGCAAGCTGTTCATTTCTTTAAATTATCATCTATGACCTTGGTGTATGACCTCAAAATCAATAGAGATGACATTAATAGTAACAAACCTCCCTATAAAGTTTGAAGACCCTGGGCCCACCAGTTCTTGAGTTATCGATCGGAAACCATTGGTCTATTTTTCATAGTTAAGCATTTTTGAGTTATTGAACAGAAACCGTTTAGGATACCTACCGATGGACACACAAACTGACAGACATGAAAAAGCAATATTCATATAAATATTCTCTTCATCAAAGATGGGGGTGTAATAAGTCTTACCCAATACCATAATATACTCACCTATAACTGACTGAAAATCATTTTTGAGCAATAGATTAAAATCAAATAGGTCAAACAATGTGATCTTACCGAGAGTTTCTCCCGCTGTAGTATCACCTTCTTCATCTTCTTCCTCCTCCTCCTCACTGACTTCCTCATCATCTTCTTCACCCGCAACTTCTTTCTTCAGTGTTTCTTCTCCCTTTTCTTCCGAGTCCTCTTCCTCATCTTCTTCCTCCTCGCCCTCTTCGTCATCATCTTCTTCATCTTCATCACCACCTAATTCTTTCTTCAACTCTCTACAATAACATCAAATGTATTATAATCGTTTTTATGTATTACCCTGATGAAGGCTTAGTTAAGCCGAAACATTGGTAAAAATAAATAGATACACTTATCCATTGTTATAGTAACACAGTCGTTTAGTTCCACATACTCATTTATTGTATCTAATGGTTTGTATGTAAAACACATATTTTTATCCAAAATTTTATGCTAAAGTCTTCTGCATTTTTTTGATAGATTTATTTTATTTTCAAGAACATTTCTCTGCAAAATGTAGAGAAAAAACAAACAGTCAAAATACCAACAATTTATAATCTGGCCGAAATAATATTTTTCCTGTTGTTTCATTACCTTCCAATTTTATTAAATATAAAATTGACCACACAAAACCAGACACAACATGATGAACTGTACACTGGTTACATGTAGGTACTGTACTTACTTCCTATATTCATCTCCCTCTTCATCAGGTAATAATTTCTTCAGAGTATCATCTATTGATGTCTATATAAAATAATACATGTATACAGCAATAACAAATTAACAACATGTAAGAGAAAATACAGATACTTAGACAAGTACAACATCATTTTTTTCAAGGAGTTCAATAAATTCAATGCTAAATCAACATTCATTCAATATCCACCAAATATTTCAAATATTCAATAACATAATTCATAACCATCTAAGAGTTATCAATTTGAAACTGTTTTTAACTAATATAATGTTTACTGGGACTTTTGACATGGTGAATCAAAATTTTATCGTCTACATACAGCCAATTTTTTACCTTTTATCTGATGATTATAAAATTGACAGGGTTTATCTACTGGTTATGATCAACCTCCCTGCCAAGTTTGAGGACACATGTATAACAATAAGGCATACCAGATGTTTTTGTAGCACTTGCACTTAGTGGCATCATGCTTACCATTTATGAAATGGAACTAATTGCAATCTACCTTGGACTTGTTTTCACCCTGAATGATGTGGTTAGTAAGGACCAAATATATTTTTATCTGACTACTGGAGGACTTATTTTTCAATCCTATATTCAGTCAATGGTACACATACTCTGGTATAATAACCTACCTGCCATGCTGTAATTCTATCCACCTCTTTCTTCTTTTTCTGTTCAAAGTTTTTAACTTTTGGACCCTCATCCTCCTAATAAAACACAACATGAAACCTATGTATAGTGCTTGTTCTCATTAATAAGTTAATTCATGGATTTTGGTGGATTAACTTGCAAGAGAAATCATAAACTGTGTCAAAAGTTTTAAAAGCAAGACAACTGGTCAGAATCCATTACATGTATCTTGTATTTTTTAAAATTAAATTTAAAAATCTTTGAAAAAGAAACTTAAGCACATTTTCCTGTAACTACAGGAACATTTTAGATACATTTATAATATCTGTTATCAGCTGTAATGCACAAAGTAGAAGAAATTTTTATACACATGATTCACCCATTCAGCAGCTTTACGCTATATAATATTGTACTTCTGTTCTAGTGAATATTGAAACAGGACTTACTTCAGATAAATCTTCTGCACGCTGTAAGAGGCCAGTCACTTGTGGTATCAATTCATAGCAGCTGAAAAACAGATTCACTTGATCAATTTATTTGAATCTGAAGTCAATTTCAACACCAAATTAACCTTTACATTATAGTCAATTATGTGTCTAATCACTGTACCATAGGTTTACTGGTTAAGTTTTGTCAGTAGATGCTCAACCTACAATTTTGGAAACCCTGGAAACTCCTTAAATAATAAATCATAGTAACAGGACTAAATGCAATATATTACATACCTTCTAAAATTTGCTTTTAATTTGATTTCTTTGTCTTTAAGCTTCTTGTTGTTGGCATTTTTTGTGCTTTCTTTCAATATTTTGTCAATCTGTAAAGATAAAACAGGACATGTTAAATTTCATTGAACAGAGAACCTCGGAAGAAATCATTCTTCTTGTTTGTGTTCCAACTGTTTTTAAATTAAAAAATCTGCAAAATTCAAACAAGTTAAAATTGAGTTTAGAAATTAACAATACTGTGTAAAGACTTCTTGCAAAAACATATTTTAACTTCCTTTCGTACCTTTATTATTTGATTCGATAAGTTGTCAAACATCCAAGAAAACGAAAGTACTGCGATGCTACTCCCAGTTTTTTGTCCAAGTAAAGTAGAAATAATGTCCTAAGACGTAAGTTACTGGTTGGCGAGCAGTTTCCGACAATTTTTGCATGTTATCTCACTTTTTCTAGAATACGATGTGGTTTTGAAGAAAATAATTTACCTCTTAATAATCCTGGGCTCAAGTCCGAAATATTTGTCACTATTTTGGTACTTTTAATGTTACACAGTGTACTGTAATTGGGGCCACAAAGGGGTCACTATTTTAGGCCGTTATTTGCACGAAGAGTAGCAGTAGCCGACATTTCGCATTTATTTACTAATAATAGTTTATTTCCCCCGTATTTAGCCTCTAAAATAAGGGGAATTAACTCCTATTGGCTGTATGTATAGTTTAAGAGTTGTCTATCGTAGTTTAGAGTACACCGCAGACGACAATTTCAGCCTTGTAGTCATATCATTTTCCATTAAGTAAAAAACTCCAACGTCAATTAGATAGACGTCAATAATGACGTATTTTGTCAATATTATTCTATCGCCGATTTCCGTTTCGGGTCGCTGATTCCGTTGATGCCCATTGTAAGCTAAAATTAGCTTTATCAACGACTCTGGCAATACCATGGCTATTAATAGACAAACTTGTTAGTTTCATTGCGCATGCGCATTTTTCGTAAACAGTTGATCCCCCAGCAAAAGAGGTTGAAATTATCATTGTATTACGTGAATTTCTTGATATTGTTTTTTTTATTTACGTGAATTGTAATTTTTAGCCACACACTTGTTGCTATGATGCAGTTCTTACATTATATTCTTCAATTTGATTGAAAAGCTACGCTGAAATACGAAACAATATCAAATGTCGGATACTGCTCGCTGTCGGAAACTACTCGCCAACCAGTAGAGGTTCAAGACCAACATGATCAGGTGCACTTTTTCCACCTCTATTTGTTTTAAATGCCTTAAAATGGTGTTAGAAGTGTTTGACCAACTCATGCAGGCATGCTGCAACATGATACAGAGCTGTGTTTGTAAGTTTAAGTCACATTTTTTACATTATTCAGCTGAATGAATGTCTTCTCCCTAAAGTTTCAATGCATAGCTCAAAGCAATGAACGTTTTACTGTGTAATTATTTAGGCCTTTCGGTCAAGGATAACCCATGAAAGTGCAAGCACTTATTTCCAATGGGGTCCTGTTTTTTGCTGGAGGGACAGCGAGTAGAACTGAAGAAAGAGTTGTGATACAAGGAATCCGGGTGCGTTACCCTAGCTCATTCCGAATAGACTCCCTGGTTCTTTAACGTGCCCGATGTATAGCACCAATACACGCGAGACTACCTCTGGGTTTCCAACCAGTTCATCTCTAGTTGGGTGGGAAACACTGAAAAGCGTTCCAGAAATGACCAAGTGTCCCGGCCGAGATTCGAACTAGGGACCTCTCGATCAGTAGTCAAGTGCGTTATCCACTCGACCACCATGCCACCCTAGAGTGAGGCTAGACTAAACAGCACGGTCTTGCAGGAAGGCAAAAACTGAATGAGATGCTAGGGCAATATTGGGGAACCCCAAAAGGGTATTGGGTACAATAATACATGCACATTCTCTCCGAAATAATTAAAATTGAAATCAGCGTCCCCGGGTGTAAATCAAGTTTGTCCACTGATGTTAACTGCAAACATAAACTATTTGTAGAATTATAATTTCAAGAACAGACATGTTGAGGAATCAAACTCATGCATTAATTTCAACTTTACCTGTTTTCTCAATACATCAGCTTCTTTAGTGACTTTCTCGAGAGGTGTAGGTTCCTTTCCCATTGTTCAAATCTCCAATGCACTTCAACGACGACGAGAATGAACGGTTTTACGAAGACCTTCCAAAAAAGTGTCAGTTGTCGGCCATTTGCAAACAAATGTTAATGCACAAATTTATTAATTAATCAATAATTTTAAATTAACTAATTAAACAAAATGTAATAGAACGATACATAGTCATGATTAGTGCATAAATTTATTTGAATTGTATTTTTATATGCAGTAATAACAATAATAATTCCTTAATATCGTGCATCCAGAAATATCATTTTCGGAACGCTTCGGTTGTTTTCCAAATTTGTAAACACGTGAAAATTTGTTGATTTTTGTGCAATTTCAGTATGGAAAGAATAAAAGAAATACGTACCCGAGTTGAGTTGAAAGAACATGGACTCGAAAATGTACATGCATATTTATATTGCTTGATAGTTGTCATGGCTTTCTTTCTGAGGGAATTCACACTTTTCAACCATTTTGCATTGAATTTAGAAAATTTCTGAACCTGTGCAGTGGACAGGAGCCTTTTCCCCTAACATAGTAACAAAGCGCGCTACCTTCTTAGAAGCGCTTTTCTACGTCTATGCAACGACTAGCTACCAGCGAGCAATGCTGGCCCACATACCGTTTCTCAGCACTTAGCTAGACAGCGCTACCAAGTGTTTTCTTACACAATCGACCACTTCGGTAGTTGAGAAATACACTACATAACACCAGAAGGAAGAACTAGTAATATTGAATGCTAACAAAGACTGAAGCAGACCACGAGTCGTAAGGACTCGTCACTTCTGTGATCTCCAATAAAGGTAGCTCTTTGTCGCGCAACTGTCCGCTAGCCGAGAGTGTTCGCCAGTAGTGTATAAACAGATTGGCTACCAGCGAGTGCTTGCATACAGCAGGATGATACATGTACACAGCATTGCCCTACCAATCATGTACGTCATCAGAATACTTGTAATAACTTTGTAAGCAGCTTAATTGGATAACCATCTTCTCAATTTGATGCTTTCTGTTTCAGGTGAACAGCACTGACTTTCCTGGATCTTATGATGGTTATGATGATTCATGGAGTCAGGAAAAGTTTGAGAAGGTTTGAATTACACAATGATTTTAATTACTTATGAATATGATGTTACAGAACATAGCATTCATTATTGTTTAGTTCTATCAAATTTAGGTCTTTGGTTTTATGCATTTTTTATTTACAAATTTGGTTGTTTTTAATGTACATTTACTAAGTAAGTAATGATTTATACGCAATATTTATATAAACATAAAGACTGTCAAATTATGTCATTTGTATTACATGCAAACTGTGCATTACGATTTTTATGTCACTGTAGAAACATGTGAAGGTGTGTTGATAAAATGTATTAAATGTAGTTGATTTTCTGAACAGAATTTTCGTATTGAGATTGGACGACTAACAGCCGAGGATTTGGAGTTTGATATGATTGGTATTGATGCTGCCATTGCTAATGCATTCAGAAGAATACTTCTTGCTGAGGTATGTTTTCATCACATACGGTCAAACTTGTGTAAGTGGCCAAAAATGTCTAATTAAAGCATTAATTTTTTATGTTTTCATCAAAATAATTATTTTGTCATATTCTAACATAGCGCTAAAAATACTGACTAATCAAATTTAATTTGATTACAGTAGCCAGTATTCTTGGTGCCCATGTTAAAAAATGACGAAATTTACAAAATATTTGAAAGAGCAAATCCTCTAACTACAAAAATAGCATTAACAATTTTTCAACTTTTTACATCAGGCAGAGCATATTAGTTGTCTAGTTTGGAAATTTAAAAATCTTATGTCAATCTGAAGTCATCATCAAATTATGTAATAACAAACTTTCCAGGTACCAACAATGGCGATAGAAAAAGTACACATATACAACAATACCTCCATCATACAAGATGAAGTGTTATCACACAGACTGGGTCTGATACCAATCAAAGTGGATCCTAGAATGTTTGAATATAAACAGGATGGTAAGAAATATATTAGGGTAGACATTGAGGTTGCAAATCTACTTCACCGATATATATGCAAATTAAGTAGAGCCAGACACCAAAAGAGATAAATTGTGATTGCTCCCATGTATTTACCATGCTGATTTCATGTATCTAGGATTTAATTGCATGTTTAGTTCTCACATTGCTGTATGGTGGAATACTAAGATTACTGCTTCATGCCCAACTCAAGATTTACCGGTTATAAAATATTAATCTGACTGTATCGTAAAATGCGTACAATCATCAAGATGTTACTCAATTGTAGAGGAAGGGAGTTGTTTTTGGGATGTTGTACTTAGATAGAAGATGATTTCTGACAGGGTTGGGATGCACCAAAGATCTAAACACATTGTATTTTTAGATCTTTGGACTGTGACTAATTTCACGTCCTGTTGAAAAATCAGATTTATTTTGTTACATATTTTGGAAGTGGGAATGATATTAGCATATTCCTGTGTGAGGATTTAGTAGAGAAGCAAAGCATTTTGTCTTAATAAGACATACTGCTTGGCTTTACTGTAAGGAACCAGACACCAATAAATTTTCCCCTATGTTATGATGTATTTACCCTATTGTATCTAGAATTAAGCACAAAAATACTGTCACCTAAAGTTACGAAGCAGGTAAGGCATGTTAGTCATAACCCATTGATTGTTTCACCTCATTTGTTTGTTTTCACATAATTTCACATTGTTTACAGCTGAAGCTGAGCCAACAGAAACAGACACCATACAGTTTGAATTAAAGGTAAAATGCACAAGAAATCCTCATATGAAAGAAGCCACTGACCCTGATGACCTTTACAAAAACCACAAAGGTGATATAACCTATAATATTCAAACCTATAATACTTAGTTATCTGAGATTTTATTTTAAGACCAAAAAAAATGTACTTGAACAATACTGCAACCAAACTTTTCTGAAGATTTTAACTCAGAGAATATGCTGTCAAAGGTTGTACTATATTGAAGCACAATCAACTTATAATAATGAATTTTGTTTCAAATTCTGATTCTATTGTGCAAGCTTTCCTTTATTCTTAGAGGTAAGGTATGTATAGAAAGTATTGGTTTTGAATTTTTACTTTTGCTAGGATTTTATCAATGAAGTTGTTACTTTCATGGATTTGATTGTTTGGTTTCAGTGATGACCAGTCATATGAAATGGATACCAATAGGAAATCAAGCACAAATTGTAAGTAGTATAAATTTGTGATTGATCAATTCAGTCTGACTCATTTATTGTATGTATTGTATTTGCTTTTGATAGATTGAAATGCCAAAGCAGGCCAATAGATTAAAGTGCCCGCTTTGGATGCAAACGAAAAGCCTATATTGTTATAGGCCAAGAAAAGAAACAAAATTTTGTGTAAAAACGTTCTGTATAAAGCCTTTCCACTTAATTACCCTATTACTCTGTAGACCACATACCCATCTTACCTTAGTATGGTATTCTGATAAGAGACGTCTCAGTTTATGTACACCATGGACCGGATCATGGAGGAAAGGGTTTAACAAATCTTGCTTAAGATGATTACTTACTTACTTAGTCCTCGTCAACTGGGGGAAGGACATCTACCGCTCTCAACAATCTAGGTCTGTCTTGTGTTGCCACCTTTTCAGGACATGGAGATGATCTTAAGCTCTTTGTCCATCATTCTTCCCCATGTCAGGATAAATTTTCCTTCCTAACTTTACATAGCACCTCTTCATTATGGACTAATGTCATGATTTGTACAACACTAGTAAAGTAGTAAGTCATTGTGCTCATTATGTTTAATGGATGAAAGGATGCAAATATATAGATGACTTCACTGTCTCAACTAGTTGCTATGTATGACATATGTTTATGTTTAACTTGCAGTTTAAAGAAGGTGAAATTCGACCAGTTATTGATGATATTTTGATTGCCAAACTTCGACCTGGTCAGGTAAATATTGTTCATTGTTATTTTCCCTTCCTGTCTGTTTTGATCAATTATTTCATGCATATAATCACCCACCTTCTGAGTTCATACTGATACCTGTATTGATGTCAAACAAACAAATGTCATCATTATCATGTATTTGCATGTTCACAGTTAGTTTGGTAGGACGAAGTTGTATTCTGACAATCTTTACACACAAATCAGAGGAAAAAAATGCTAGCAGAAGATACACATATAATGATCATCCCTTAAATATGTGAATATTGTAGTGCAAAGCACCTTACATCCACATAATGTGTATACAATGTACTACAAAAATTGCCAGAAACGTGTCTAAGAATGCTCGAGAATGTCCTTTTTCCTTATTTCAGAGGCCCCCTCCCAGCAAGAGGGAGCAAACCCCTTGCAACACCCTTACCACCATTGTGCATAATTTTTTATAAAAATTTGAAATCCTGGGAATACCTCTGAGGGATACAGATAGGACACAAATTATAATAACAATAAACACAAGAGTCAATCCAAGTCTTGCCGTGAACCTCTGTACATTTCATGCTAGGTTATACATGTAAGTAGCTCATAGACATATTGATATTTCAGGAGTTAGATCTGAAACTGTTCTGTGTGAAGGGTGTTGGACAAGATCATGCTAAGTTTTCACCAGTTGGTAAGTCATGTAAAAAATTTCAACAACTTACATACCGTTAGGTGTCTTCTCACTCGGTATTTCTGATATGATTTACATATAAAATGTGAAAAGTACCTGCATCACAATAATAAATAGGTTGTAGCTTCTATGATTATAAGTACTTCTAATTAAAGAAATAATGCTTAAATCATTCTATATAATTAAAGAAATAATGCTTAAATCATTCTATATTTTAATACATATGCGAATATACTGATGATAAAGTTTATATAATATTATGTGTACATCAAATCACTAACAATTTTGTAAAAATTCTGTAAAACAATAATCAATTCTGTTTTGATATTTGACATACATGCAGCTAACACACATTTGTACGTTTTCAGCGACAGCTTCATACAGATTATTACCAGAGATAACATTGTTAAAACCAATCACTGGAAAACTGGCATTTAAATTAAAAGATTGCTTTTCTCCTGGTGTTATAGAGATAGACAATGTCAATGGTGAGTGACAGCTTGCTTGGTTTTCACATTGCAACCTCTCTCATGTATGAAACACCAACAGTGACATTTCAATTTCAAAATTTGCACAAAATCTCGAAGTTGAAATATTGAATTTATATATTCACAATTTCATTTCTTTATTTCATGATTTCAACTTTAAGATTTTGCGATATTTAGATCATGATATCAAATGCCACTGCTGGTTGTTTGTATAAGTGGGTCTTTCTGAATGTCTCTTAAAAAATGTGTATTTTAATATTCAGAAATATTTTAAGAGTGTAGCTGTACAGGGTAATCACTTTACACCTTATTATTCATTCTTCCTCTGTTGTCTACCCTTTTTGTTAGATAAAAATGATTGTTTTACTTATTTTTTGTTTCAAAATGTATTCTTGATGACATTTTTACTGAGATTTTAGCCGACACGTATCATACTGTAAAATTTTATCAAATTATATAAACAAATATATGATCAATTCTACCACAATTTTAGGTGAACATAAAGCCAGAGTTGCTCATCCGCGGAAAGATACATGTAGTAGAGAGGTGTTCAGACATGATGACCTTAAAGATCTTGTCAAGTTAACGAGGGTCAGGGACCATTTTATATGTAAGTAGCATTAACACCCATCTGAATCTTGTTGTATGGGACATTTATGAAGGTTGTGTACATTCTTACCCATTGTTTTCGCCATGGACTGTGTGTTGTATTGAATACTATTTTCATTTTTTACCAGAAATCTTTTCGATACAAGTTTCATCACTAGGTCTATCATTAACTGTTATCGCCTGCATGGTAACTCTGTATAATATTATCACAACTTAATTCCAGTTTATGTCAGGAATGAGTACCCAACGAGTGTTCTAGATTTAATATCTAGCTGATGCTGCTTGACTCATTTTTGTTGTAAACCAGTTAGACCGTGGTTTCATGATGATTTTTACGCTTTACTCCAGACCATGTATTTTGATACATCTACTGTATTTCTTCAACATCTAGCCCCGATCTTCCAAAGCACTCAAGTAGAAGTCTCATCTCAAATTGAGATTTTACTAAAATTAGAGTCGGAATTTGAGATAAATCTAAAGTTTGAACTCTTTAAATTTAACTGTAATAAAATAATAAGGTTTTCTGTTTTGTGATGCGTATTTGTAGTCAAACTCCAATGGAAATCATCTAAATGACACATGGCAATATTTAAGATGAGATTTAGCTTAGATTGAGATGTTTCGGGAGATCGGGGCCTGGTAAGGAGATGGTATTCACAATATAACAAGTCCTTATTAACTGTTGGTTACTATGTTATGGGTCTATGGAATAAAGGGTTAAGGGTAGTAAATGGTTATACATGTATGTTTATCATTACAGTTAGCGTTGAATCAACAGGAATTTTAGCACCAGAAGTGTTAGTGTCACAGGCAATACAAGTACTGATAGCGAAGATACGAGACGTGAAACGTGAACTGGATGCAAATAAATGATCAACATTTTCTGAATTAAAAAAATGTTCATTAAAACTGTTGTTAATGATTCATAGAGCAATAAATACACATGTAAATGTCACAGACTGACTGAGTAGCTTTGACCTCAGATAGCTACATGTACATAGCAACTTAAACAGGTACCTGTGTTCTAAAATAATTGTGTAATTCTACATTCAAGAAGTTATCCTCATACATCAGTGCTTAGTTAAATTTCCTGATCAATTCTGGTGAAGAAAATATGCTGTTGGACGAGAATGTCAAGAAGTATGTGTTATCAATTATTCATTAGACAGTTATCCATGTGAGTTGTTTATGTTGGCAATACTAAATTAGTTTGTGTATGGTTGGAGAATAGAAACTACATACAATGCTTGGAGATATTCCACTGTGTTATGTGGGTACAGATAAAGCCATTCAAGTGTTTTCAAATCCATCAACAAGAATTTAGAATACATATACCTATATGATTGATACCTAGCTGTATCGACTGTGCTTTATTATTGAAATATTGTTGTATAAAAAGAATAAAATCAGATATAAACATCAATTTCCTTCATTTCCTAGTACATTTGTTTCATGCTGGATGTAAGCCATGGGGACCATTTATTCAGCAAAAAAAAGAAGTATCATTATTATAGATTTCCAATAACGCTATACTTTGTAGTTTGTATTCTCTTTATTAAAGGTCTAGTGTATTGACATTTGGGGAGAGATGGCCTTGAGGTAAGGGGCACGCCTGTGGATTGAGAGGTCCTGGGTTTCTGTCTGCGCCACTGCTCAATTTCTGTGAGCAAGAATTACCTACGATGCTCAACTCGTTTGAAATTCCTGGGGGCCGTATCTTGATATTCAAATTGGCTGCCACTTTAACTTACCAGGAAAGAAATAGTCTCCCCAAGGAGACTTCTAACGCAGGACTCCTATAGGTAGCCCAGTGACCAAGTGAAGTAAAAATGTCTAAGGGTGGCTGAATCGCTGAAAGCGACCAGTGAAAACTGTTAACTTATACCCCCACAAACAAAGTTTGAAGGGGGTATACAGGAGTCACCATGTTGGTTGGTTGGTCTGTCGGTATACTTGTGTCAGCTCTGTTTACTTCGTCGTTTCTTACTGGATTTTAAAATTACTTGGTACAAATCTTCGCCACATTGAAACAGCGTGTCATGCGTAAGATCCAGGTATATAGCTCAAAGGTCACACTCATTGGTCAAAGGTTATTGGTCATGCAAGACCAATAATAATTCTAAATAATATTGCTGTGTCTAGGCAGTGCTGCAGGGGTATGATTCACCACTCCAGTGATAGCTCTAGTTTTAGATTTCAAACCAAACGCCAACGAAAGGTGTTTGTGAAACATGTATGCCCCCATGGCAGCCCAATGGTAGAAATGGTAAAGGTCACAGTGACCTACTGAGCTCACTCCAAGTGAAGTTTGAAAATCTTAGCCTCTACTAGGGCAAATCGTTATTGAGTTACTGAATAGAAACCATTGGGTCTGCCGACAGACCCACCAGCAGACATACATGTGCAAAGCAATATCACAGTGTATAAACGAGTCAAATTCCAGTTATTGCAATAATGAGTACACGTTGAATTGTATAGTATTGCAATAATGAGTACAGTGATAAAAATAACCGGATGTTTCAATCACAATAATGAGTACACGTTGAATTGTATAGTATCACAATAATTAGTACAGGGCATAAAAGCACATATTTAATGCACGGTCTATCAATGTTTTGCCCAAGGGGGAGCAGCAGGCAGACAGAAGGGGATAAGATAAGTTTTCTTTTTTGGGTCTAACGCCCTAGAGCCAAACATGTTGTCTAAATCCCCACAATGGGAGATGCTTGGTGTATCAAATGGCCTGCCATATTTAATTGGTTGTCTGATTAAAGCCTTTTTTGTGGCGTCTTAATACCCCAATACAGGAACTAAAATCCAGCCAAAGTGTTATTTGGCTTGTCAAACATATCCGCCTGTCGTGATCCTCTTATGTCAAAAGTCCAGTAATGTCCTCTACCCCTACTTACAATTGCGCTATTTAAGCATAATGTCAAATTTCCTCGTCTACACTCCCTTAACTAATGCATGAATGGTGGGTACTTTTTTAGGTTGAAAGTATATATACTGTATCATAATCAAGATAACTACCATGGGTTGTTTCCCTTTGTCCATGAAATAATTCATTATCCCTACTACAATGTATGAGTAGGCCCACATGGAAGATTGGGAAACCAAATGTGTAGCCTCGTTAAATAAAGTCTTTACTTACTAGTATAGTCCAGTGCATACATGCTTCATGAATGCATTATTTTGATATAGTTCAATGGAAAGATCATTGGATGAGTTCAGGACAGGAACTTCACCGACAACTCCCTAAATAGTAAAGCCAAAGTATATTTGCATGCCCTCGTCAGCATTTGAGAAGTTCCGTTGATACAAATTGTCTATCATGTACACTATATGCGTTGAGCATATGCAACAGCACTTGAATAAAAAAAATAAAAACAAGAGTGCCAAAATGTCACAAAATACGCCCGTCTTGGGACATGGTGAGTCTCAGGGCATGGTGAATGAAAAAAACAAACAATCCAACATTTTTTTTAATTAAAGGACCATAACCCAAGAAGGCCTAGGCTGATTTGGCCTACAATTCTACTTGTCTTAGATATTATATCCATGAACATTGTCATCAAGTTTGAAGATACTCAGATGAAAACTCTTTGCACTAGAGAACAGACACGGTCAATTTCACATTTATTTTGGTAATTATAGGATCATAACCAAATAAGGCCTAGGCCGATTTGGCCTATAATCAAACTTGGCCTAGATATTATGCCCATTAGCATAGTCACAAAGTTTGAAGACGATCAGATGAAAACTGTTTGCGTTAGAGCACAGACAACCAATTTCATACTCATTTGGTAATTAAAGGACCATAACGCAATAAGGCCTTTGCCAATTTGGCCTATAATCGAACTTGGCCTAGATATTATGCCCATAAGCATTGTCAGCAAGTTTGAAGATCATCAGATGAAAACTGTTTGCGCTAGAGTACAGACAAGGCCAATTTCATACTTATTTGGTAATTAAAGGACCATAACCCAATAAGGCCTAGGCCGATTAAATTTGGCCTTTAATTGAACTTGGCCTAGATATTATGCCCATAAGCATTGTCAGCAATTTATAGATGATCGGATGAAAACTTTTAGCGTAAGAGTACAGACAAGGCCAATTTCAAATCTATTTGGTAATTAAAGGACCAAAACCCAATAAGGCCTAGGCCGATTTGGCCTATAATTGAACTTGGCCTAGATATTATGCCCATAAGCATTGTCAGCAAGTTTGAAGATGATTGGATGAAAACTGTTTGCGCTAGAGTACAGACAAGGCCAATTTCATACTTATTTGGTAATTAAAGGACCATAACCCAATAAGGCCTAGGCCGATTTGGCCTATAATCGAACTTGGCCTAGATATTATGCCCATAAGCATTGTCAGCAAGTTTGAAGATGATCGGATGAAAACTGATTGGGCTAGAGTACAGACAAATTACTGGACGCCGCCGCCGCCCGCCAAGGGTGTTCACATAATACGTCCTGTTTTCAACAGGCGTATAAAAATGATACAAATATTCACTGGATTTTATCCAAAGGTTTCAAATTGGGGGAACATGTTTCATTATATCTTTTTAGTTTTATACAATATAATTCCTAATGAAAATGGATTGGTAACACAATACTCTTCGATTATATATACTAATGTTACATTGTATAAGTAAAGGAACCTTAGAATTTCACAAATATTCAGAAAGTCTATCAACAAGCGAACCATATATTATAGTGGCAGTTATCACCCAAATCTGTTTGTGCAAATACAACTATTTTGATGTCATTGTGTCTGCTTCGTTTGAAATCTGTTAAATTGATATAAGATTAAAAAGATTTATGTAATGACATATTATAGCACAGAGAATTTGACCAGATCCTGACCTTTATGCTAGAATAATTATACATTACAAGGTTCTTGCGATGAATATATCAATTTCTATTTTTCTTAGATAAGATAAAGGTTATTTCCAATCATGGGTCTGACATGTAACTGTTAATGAACATGACATATGAATTACAGATAAAAACAGAATGGGTTGAAATAATATTAATAAACATAACAACTAAGAACTTCGAAAGTAAATAATGCTCGATTCTGATTTGGAAACATACAACAGCGCTAGTAAATATAGACAATATCAGTTGTTAAATTATACTAATAGAAGGGTGAGAGTCGTGCCCAATTCTCTGTACTATAACACACACAAAATTGCATTAATCATAGAATGAAGTCAAACTTAGGCAGTCAACTTAACAGAAGCAGTAATAATTTACACCTTCTTGGTGGGATTGTATATTAAACAACAAAATAAGCAAATGAAAACAAAACACAGAAAATCCAGAACCTCTGATGACCTTGTCGGTCATGTACAAAAAAGTTCTCTCTCAGCAACTCCTATACTAAGTGCAATTGCATGTATGTAATACTGGCATAGTCTTCATCTACACCCAAATACTGTTCAGGCCCTTCCCCAAGGCCAGAAGGCGCTGTGGTACCCCAGCGCCTTAAAGCCAGAATCAGCTTTCACCAGCACCTTAAATCCTAGAATGGTGTCTTAAATAAGTATGTGTGTTAATATTTTGGTCAGTCTGCATTGTTTTATTTGAGTGATAATGGCTTGTATTGTGTGAAAAAGTGCTTAGATTAGCCTTCAGATTAAGGATAACCATGCCAGTTATCACTTTTAAATTTTTAAGCCATTCTCTTTGATCTGTGTAAGCTCAAATCCTAGCAATGCCCCAGCCCCTTTAAAAAAATCTGGGGAAGGGCCTGCTGTTGATGCTATGAAAGTAGCAATGAAAGTCCTGACTGGATACATGTATGTGTTATCTAAACAGCGAGTTGACTCATTACTAACGGTACTAAGTCTTGATGACACTATCGGTTTGAATAAAACTTAGTTGGAATTCAACTATAGGTCATATTTAGTGCAAACTAATCAAGTTATTTAACCAACTCTGATGATTTAGTTTACCAACCATATTCAAGAATAAAATATTTTGTCATGTGTTCTTCCTCCGACTAAGCAGGACTCTGAATCAGTATGAAATGTTTCTTGAACACCTTGGTCTGGGTACACATTGATTGGCTTCCAATCATTGACTGTATGTGGAACTGTGTTTGAGTTTGGCCTGTGCCAAGTTTGATCACCTGATTGTCTCTCTGAGTCTGACAAAGTATGATCCTGATGTGTGTAGGAATTATATGGCTGTCTCCCTGATGAGGAAGGATGTGTGTAGGGATTGTATCTATCACCAACTCCCTGTCTAGCACCTCTTGGATTTCCTCTCCCAGTCTGCTTTCCCCTCCCAGTCAGCTTTCCGCTCCCAAGCAGCCTTCCCCTCGCGGACTGATATCCCCTTCCAGTTGGCTTTCTCCTCACAGTCGGATTCCCCCTTCCAGTTGGTTTTCCCCTTCCCGTTGACATTCCCCTATTGGTCGGCTGTACCTTCCTAGGTGGCTGTAAACATTCCTTCATATCGTTACGTAAATTGTCACCAAATAAATAAGATGTTACAGGTGTGTTCCCTCCACAAAGCTTCTTGAACCTTGGGTTTAGACATGGCCGGATTTGGAACCTACGACGTAAGGAAAGACGATGCTGAACTTGGCACATCAGGGTCATAATGTCAGACAGCAACGATGGCGCTTCATTATCGGCCATAATATGTTCTTTCAAAATTTCCGCCATCTTTATCACAGGAATCAATGACACAGCTACTAGATTCTGGATATCTTGGAAACCTTTGTCAAAAGTCTGTGTTCTATTATCGAGCATTTCCCAAATCTCACTGTTAACAACTGGAGAGCACAATTTATCACAGTTTTTAGGAATTTTGTATTTTTTCACGAGATCTTCAGTGTCACACTTTGATGTGCATGCTCTGTCTATAATACTTGCTAAGAAAGGCGATGCAGGTTCATCTTTCTCTAACGATTTCACTTTTTTCCGCATGTAACATCCAACGGTTTCTTCTTCAGATACATCGCTTAAATAATCACAACTTTCCATGTTTCACTTTGTTATTAAAGAAGACTTCCGGTTAGATTGGTGTCGTCGTAATTTTAACACATCGTGTAGATAACAAAAATACCGCGGGGAAATTATGGACGCATATAATTTTAAAATATGTCCTGGATAGGGATACATCTATCTTGTAATAAAGATTATACATATTATTAACATTGTTTTAACATATTGGAATCACCGCGTATAAACCAAATCACTGTACTCATTATTGCAATCCTATATAATTCAACATGTACTCATTATTGTGATTGAAACATCCGGTGATTTTGCATCACTGTACTCATTATTGCAATCCTATATTATTTAACCAATCGTGAAAGCTCGGCCGGGTGGACAAGTAGTCTAGTGGTAAGGGCTACTGACTGCTGATCTGAAGGTTGTGGGTTCGATCCCTACTCCAGACGGTCAAATACAGAAATGCTTTTCAGTGTTTTCCACCATTCGCCGCTGTCTGCCACCTATGTTAGGCTCTGCCGTCTTTGTTTCAGTCTAGGACGCGAAGATGATCTTTGTCAATTGTTCTTCTACATGCCTGGAAGATGAGTTTTTTATCACTTGTGGGTTCTAGCCAGTGAAATGCCGGACAATGTTGTTTTGGCCTTCCGGATCGTAGACACAAAGACCTAATTTAGGTCTTTGGTAGATACATCACCATCAATGATGTATTAGGGATTGGTTTGTAGAGGTGCTGGTCTATGACCCATAGAGGCAGGGGTGTATATATATATGGTATTGATAGCCCTTCGGTGGAGGAGATTTTCTCTTGTCAATACATTTTAAAGATCTGACTTAGACAAGCAGCTTTTGGTGTGTCTCCACGTCTCAGAGCCATATACCTGTACTAGTAGGGTGTTGATTATTTTGGAGTTGAAAAGCTTGAGTTTGTTGCTAGATCTAGGCGGATGTCCATTAGATCTACTACTGCATACGAGTTTCCTACTTTCAATATGAAATGGTGGTTAGGTATGAAATAAGCAGATACCTCTGGTTCCTGTACACAAGGAACAAATAGTACTAGGTTACCTTTCATAATTACTTCATGTAGCTATATGTTTAATATGCAGTTTATTAACGTTGATAAGTTCGTGTATGCACTTGTACAAGCACATTGCTGTAAACTGAACCTCATTACGTAAAGTAATTTTCAGTAACTAAAGTACCTATATAAATCTTGCCCTGAAGCCATAATCTGGAGTAAAACTCAAATTGTATTACGTTTATACTTATTTATGAGCGTTATAAGTTTTTTAATCAGATAATTATCGCTTTGAGGGACGTCATCTCGTAATTGATGAGGAGCTTTAATTTACACGATATGCTCACAATTATCATGCTTATCAAATAATTATATAGTCTGGAATAAAAGTCAAACAGGTCTAAATGTGTCATTGTGTGTACGTACTAAACATGTTTTGGCTTCAATCCGTCAGTAAGAAGTTTAATCAAACATTAATAGATGCGATCATCTAAATGATTACGTCATATAAATAATTAGCATTAGTGTATATGCATTACCCCGTCCGAATTTCTATTAATATGTTTTAAATAATCCGCTTCCAGTTAATGCGTTGTAAGTGTTTTTTTTTATAAAATGTGCATTTAGTTCAACAAGCGTATGTTTACTGTCATTATACAATCCAGCTAATATACCTTGAAGCTAGCTTAAGGCTTATGATCATTGTTAAGTTATGGTTTTGATATTTAACATAACGATGAGCGTATGTCTAACGATGATCTAGTTATAAGCACTTGCGGTCTGTACTTAAAAAAAAACCGGGCTCGCATTCAGAAATTCAATCATTTACATAGCCACTGAGATTTTAGTACACAGTCCGGGGCTAGTTCCTATACAAGAGCTATTTACCAAAAAACAAAACACCTTTTAGAACAGGAAGACTGAAGCCCTTACGGCGAAACGTTGTTAATGTTAATAAATTCTAAATACATATTTAATCGTGTTTAGAGGTTAAACCGTTTTATCATTATGAATTAGATCTATTTACTATGATACGTACCTCATACAATTCTATTAATATTAACCATATACATGCTATGATGTATTTGATAGTAGCGATACAAGTCCGGCATCAGGGCCTCCGTAAGTTACATTAGACACCGATGGACGTCCACCCTAGGCTGATCATTATATACATGTGTACCGTTGATCTATGTCTGTTGATAATGATCCGGTGGTTACGTCTAAATCTAATTCACAACCTCTAAAAAGACCACATCAAAGAAAAGTCCGACATGAACAGTGTCCTAACCTCCTTGCAAATGGTCGATGGCTTGCAGTCTGTCGTCGTCCATTTCTCTGTAACAAACAGTAACGTTGCATGACCCATCAATACCAAGTCTAGCTATACATATCGTCGGTGCAAGATGGTCGGATCAATTTTAATGGAGTTATTGTCCTTTTTTACACGTACATGTATATTTTGTCCGCGCTATTTTCAATGTAACCATTGGTCGGAATTTAACTGCAAACTGTGCATGATTTATCAGTACTAAGCCTAGTTATCCATATTGATGTCGCGCCTTGGTCAGATCAATTTAGGAGTTATTGCCCTTCGTTGTGCCCCCTCACTTACTGTTTATAAGTGGGGGCATATATAGCATTGGTGCTGTCCGTCCGTACGTAACACAAATATTGTGTGTTGAACTCCTCATAAACTAATGGTGGGATTTCTTAAAACTTTCACAGATGAACAACCTAAATGTATAGATAACCGTAAAGGATAGAATTTTCGCTGCGTCAATGTTCATCAGAGGTAAGGCCCTTTGTTACTTTTACTTTATACCCTATAGTGAAAAATCTTGTGTGTTGAACTCCTCACAAACTGTTGGTTGGAATTTCTTCAAACTTTCACAGATTAACAATCCCAATGTATAGATGTCCGTAAAGGATGGACTTTGTGTTGCGTCGATTTTTACCAGAATTATGGCCCTTTGTTACTTTTACTATATGATAGACCTTTGATATTTCAAGTTTTAATAGAATTATAGTCCACAAGGCTAAGAAATTGAATAATGATGTAACTTCAAACTGCTATTCCCCTCTCCTTCCCCATTTGAAATGATATGTGCTATAATAGGGACACCTGTGTCATATGGACACATTACTAGTTTATTTCACTTAAAATTGTGTCCGCATCATCATCAGGATCTATTGCCATTGGCCGGATCTCTCGACGAAACTGTGTATTACCAAGTCTAGTTGTGCATATCGTCGGCACACGTTGGTCGGATAAATTTAAAGGGAGTTATTGCCCTTTGTTTTTTTCCACACTAACAAGTTTGTCCGCGCCATTTCTCAGGAACCGTTGGTCGGGTTTATATAGTTATGTACATGTAATATAGTAAATACACAAGCACAAAACATGTTTCCTGTCTCAGATGCCCGTACACTACATGTTTCACGGTGCCGCCCCGACAGTGAATGAACGCAGTGTACTGTCTCAAACTAATGAACGTAATATGATGCAGTGAAATGCACCAAAAGAGACACATCTTGTTTCACTTCAAGATTCTATTTTCTTAAACTGATTGCATGTATCTATTTGCATGTGTGAAGTTATCATAACTTTGTACCATCGTTTTTCTTTGTGCCTATCTCATTTAATTGCTGAAACATGGGAACATGCGAAGTTTACAGATTGTTTTAATTTGCACCGTGCATCTGAGTAATTAGCCGCTGCATTTAATTATTATTTCAGGTATAACTCTAGAAGTTTATTTTTAATTACTATGGTCGACTTCCACAATCTGTCTTTGTTACTCAGAGTAACACGTCGCCTGATCCATTTCGCAGATATGCCAACCTTTATAATACTCGGAAAACCCGACATAAACTTGTTTGGCATTTCTATGTTTATTTTTACTAATGCATCAGTGTACCTGTTACTTATATCTCTATGGGTGATTACTAAAAACATTTATGAAACTTTACCCCAACTTGGCATAACATATTGATTATACCCGTTCCTTACAGAATCTGATAATTAATACCGCTTGCCTGCCGTATGACCCACAGGTAACTGTAGCATTGGGTAACGAGTAAAAAGAAAAAAAACATATGAACATTATATTTTACTATTAAGGTCCATTTGTCCTAAAGTGGCCACTGGCCAGGGGTGGTATTCAATATTGATCTTACTTGACTTAAGGATAAGGACAACCAATCAGATCGCACCATATTAAACTCTTGGTCAGTAACAGGCGATATGATTGGCAATCCGTATTCTCCAATTCAATAAGACCAATATTGAATACCACCCCAGATTTGCTAGGTATCAAAAACATAGTAAAATATAATTTTTCTTTTTTACTCTTTATCAATGATACAGTTACCTGTGGTAGGACCTATGTGGTATCGTGCTAATGAAACACTATTTATATTCTATCGTCTGGCAAACTGAGTATATCATTTGTTTATACAATCCTCATTTTTTCAGCATCCCCTCCCCATAGTTGCTAGTACATGTACTGAGTGATTGACTTCATCACCATTTTGCTTTTTTCACACTTAACATCTTTTATTTTGTTATTTTATAGTCGACATGTACAAAAATATAGTTACATATGTAACCTGACAGGAATTATATATCACGCAGGAAAAATGTATTTTCGATTCTCTAGTACTACATCTGTATAACATGTCTTGTGGTGCAAGAAAAGTGATATTTCAAAGATTTATAAATACAGTAATTAGCGTGCAGATGTTGGAAACGTAATTAATGAACTCTTCTAACAGATACTCGCATCACTGCACTCGGACCACCCGGCTATTCTATGCTGATATCCCATCTAATTTAAGTATAATTGCCAACAATTCGATACGAAATTGTTTAACTCAATATATATTTTTTGGGGTTGCACTTATAATAATATTGATATAATGAAATTCCGATAGTGCAACTTGAATAATTTATTATAATAAGCACAAACATTAAAAGACTTTCGATTTGCGGTTTGTGCATTAATAAGGCGGGCTGTTAATTAATAATTTGTAAAGGTGTTTTGGAAGTACATACATGAGTGGTAATGTATTGAAATAATGATGTGTATAGGTTACCAATTGTTCTTAACAACTGTGAAACTTTGTGTTAATACGTTGATCAATAGTTTTAGAGCTTTCCAAAGAAATTAGGGAGGTACCATAATGACTTGAAGTGTTATTATCATAACGTTTGTTGCTATTTTAAATCAAAACTACACATTTGTACCATATGCTGACTCACTGGTATTTATTACATGTTAGTACATATATAATATGAGTAGAAATACAAGAATGGTAGCCGTCTTAAGGCATATATGACTTGAATTCACAATTTTTCCACACCCTCCATTTTTTGTATCCAGGTTACAATGGGATATATAGGATGACAGCATTTGAGTGTCTCCATCGGTTTTTGAACCTGGATCGCCAGATTAGACGACAAACGCGCTACCCATTGAGCTACGGAGGCACACTTGTTGGCATGAATGAGTTCGACGTGAATATCGTATGTTTGATACATCGTATAAACCTACACCTAGAGATCAACGTCTCCTGAATCACAGTTCTGCATTTTGAGTTTTCGGCGACATGCAAACGAAATAAAGAAGTGGCACAAAGCACCCACCATAGTATAGATCAAACAACAATCATATACCATTATTACTATAAAAATTTAAGCGAGTCATTAAACATATTGTTGTACAAGATGCATTCATAATTGAACTGATGAGCTCGACATAATACATTTAAGACGTAATTATGGACCCTATTATCGCCTATACATCATAACATGTGACGCTTATTGGATTTGAAGCGTTGTTGTACATCCCAAAAACTATAATTATGTAATATTACAGTTCATAGTAATTGCTTAAAGAATAAACTAAATAATTTGAAGACTTTAAGGCTTGACACTCGTACTTACCTTCCAAATAATTTTGATTTGATACTCGACTCTCCTCTAGTTTATTGGAGTCTGAGTGTCGCTAGAATTTTTACATTCTTCAAAAGTAGTGAATACAATCCATTGCATTTAAAGATGGTAACAAAGTGGATGCACTTCCGTAGTAGTTTCATGATAATTACAATAATACCGGATTCCTAAAGTTTTAAATGAATGGAATAGTTCTCGTAATATTATATCAAAGGTTTTCAAAAGAAAAAAATGTTGTTCAATTATACTTTTGTAGACATATAATACATTATATACTTTGTACTATGTCAGAAAGGTAATAAAAATTGGTGGATCAGAAGTTTCTCATTATTTCCTGCAAATCGGTGTCTCTGTCGTGAAGCTTGATATGCAATCTTCAATTTTAAGACAATAATTATGTTGTCTGTATCTTCATAACAATATGTATATTACTTGATGTGAGTTGATCATTTAATCATTCCTTTATCGTGAGTAGTTTGTGGAAAGTACTCTAAACAAATCATGTGCTACTAGTACAGTGTATCTTTTAATGGATGGTAACACAGAGAAAGTCTCGCGTGTATTGGTGCTATACAACTTTTAAGGACGGTCTATTCGAAAATTCCTTGTATCACACAAAGTTTCTCTCTCTCTCTTCCCTCGAATCTGGAGCTCATTTGTCAATTACATTGTACCTGAGCAGCGAAAAACAGAATGACCACAAACTTTACGTCTGTCTTACGCTCCCTACAGCACTTTGATTTCCACTTCACCGCTAGAAACATGTAGATCATCGGAATATTCGGGCGAGGCAATTGGAGAGTACGTCTGTCCAAGTCGAATGCAATAAAACACGAACTTTTTTAGTAGTCTTCAAATAAGTGTACATGTCTCCAGGTCATTGCTGTTTCAATGCTTGTGCTTGTACTCGCTTGTAAACACGGAAGTTTTAAAGTTGCCATGGTTTTACAATCGTTGTTTGATGCTATAATTTACAAAGTGTAGATAGTTGCATGCGTTACACAATCATGCTTACATGGCGTTATATATTCGCGCTTACAATCATGGCGTTGTACGCGCTTATAATATGTATGACGTTGCGCGCGCTTATATAATTATGTCGTTACATGTGCTTACATGGTGTTGGGCGCGCTGACATGGCGTTGCACGTGCTCACATGGCATTGCACGTTGTTATATGCCAACACATGGATACACATGGTTACACAGAGATACTGAATAAATCACGAGCTCTCAGCGTGTTTTTTAAAACAATCTATGACTTTCTGTTTCTGGCATTCAGTGCTTCACAGAAAGACTAATGGCTTCAAATTAGAAAACAAAAAAATCCAACCCGACTGGCGTTGTTGGATTAATGTTAAGTGTTGTTGATTGTGTTGTTTTTTGTTGTTGGTTATGATATTCTTTGTAGTTTATGCGCTTTTACTAATTGCAGTGACAAGACTTCTGCTACCTCAAACTTATAACACGTATATATGTTAAACATAATGGAACAGCGCTCACTGTGTCGTAATTATGTAATATTTCATGTTTAAGTGCTTCAATTAACACTTAGTGAGTGAAACAAAGATATAAAATATTTTCCGGTGAACATGTTATGGTTTTTATGAGGTTTGTGCACGTTTTATTCGAAGGTTGGTACTATTACAGATGTACACACGTACAGTATCATACCCACTGTACCAAAATAAATCCTAGTTATGTCATATCGTAATGTGAGAATGTCTTTTTTATATATTGCTACATCTATCATCCTGTTCCCTCCACGTCCATGCCGTGTCCACATTTTGTCTCTTCGTGTGTTGTGAAGTTTTTACATTTTCAGTGCTCAGCTGGTTAAGTTGAGTGATGCCTTCCCTGTCCGACTTTATATTATCGTTTGGTCGACATGCGCTACTTTTGGAATACGGATGGTCTGTCTCTTGCGTGGGAGGCCGATGGCCACAGATTCGGTATAATTATGCAATGTACTGTATGTACATTACATTATTCAACTTCATTTATAACTGCGAGTATGTTGTAGTCGTAGTTCAAGGTTCTAATACAACGTAATAAAATTTTGATTTCGGAATGAACTGCATGTTAAACTAAGCAGCATCAAGATATGTAAATGTAAACGAATATCAAGGCAGATGTTCCATGTATGAATACGAGCATATCGACATGAATATATATCAACAACAACAAGTACATTGCAGGGGCAGTCAAACTTGAAATTGCCATCGTTCATTTCTTCTAGCATAATTTGGCCTACAAATATCGCGAACTTTTCCACACGCCAATTGCCTGGAATTCAAATTTCGCTAACTAATACTTCAAGACCGACACACATTAAATTGACTAGTATGGCCAAAATGCATTAAAGTGAGTTAAATAGGTGACATTTAATGAAGCAAGAACAGTAGTGGTGTTTTCATGCATGTATGAAGAAAATTATAAGCAACGTACACGATTTATTGGGACACCCTCGTATAAACAATAAATGCGATTGTTTTCGTAACGTTTTTCGTGAATAATTAAACAACACACAGCATGCAGTAATTAAATTGGCACTTATTTGTTGTTATTTGAAATAGAATTTTGTATGATTAAAGGAGATTCAAACGTTCTGTGATTAATCAAATACACAATAATAATTATTGTATACATGCTATTTGATGTGCAGCATCGCATCGTGTGAAGTTGCAACTGTCGGAGTTTGAAGTTAATTGTTGTAACACAACCTGCAGTTTCACCTATATAAACATAGAGGAAAACGAGTTGTGCATGAATTACCTATAAAACACAGTTACGGGTGGTAAATTACCGTAATTTAGCGTTCCGAGAAAGAAAATAGTGCAGTGGCTATACTACTAGTATATACACGGAAATACAGTCTGTGTATATCCGTGGTATATACGTATTGATGTGTTGTCAAATGAAGAATTTTGGCTATGTTAGAGAATCGAAACAATGAATATGTACCTGTGGTTTATCTATAATAATGCACATTCACTTGTTCGGATTCATACATGACTACTCATCCGAATTCGTGAATGTGCTTTATTCTACGATAAAACACAGTTACATATTTATTATTTCTTAAAAAACAATAGTTGAAACTGAAACATTGAAATGAACATATTCACATATTGGAAGCCTGAAAAAGAGATCCATCATCCAGAATGAACATCACAATACGTCGGTAGACGATCATATTACAGCAATACTTCACGTGTGTGTATTTACATTTAGAGAATGTTAGTTTCGTCTGATTTTTGCATCCCCTTGTTCACCGCACCCACGTATAACCGTGTGTCTTATCCATCAATAAAAACACGTAAGTTATTCCTTAACCTGTCTGACATTCGTGTCTCGGTGAATCCTTGGAATCCATTCTGTCCATATTTGATACATTAATTTTTGCTTCAATAGCAGTGTTTTGACAAGGGTGTTATGAAACTTGAGTAGAGCAAGTTTTACAAACACAGAGTTCAAGCGTGAGGCTGAACAACACTCAAATACTTTAAACAGAACTCACAGTTCATCTCAAATTTGGCGGATCTGTTGAATAAAGAATAAATCTCTTTGTACAATCAACAATTCTAGTTCGAACATGCATTTTTGGCACGACATATCACCGAGCTTATTTTCACTGTAGAAATAACAATAGTACTAGTTGATTACATCAGAGCTCTCTAAGCGCTTGATGATGCGATCTGCAGACATAAGGGCTGAAATCAATTTCCTAGTTTTGAATTCCGTGTCAAAAATGTCAGTGAGCAAACATAATTTTGACATCAGTTTGATTAATGTTTCTCCCAATCTATATTCCAGGCCAGACTCGGAGGAAACAATCATGTCGTCATACACTCCACTACAAGAAGACAAGAATTTAATATACACTTACTTACTTACTTTCGTAATTAAAGAGGGCAACGAAAGCGAGCGAACATTTACGTATCTGAAAAGTGCGTTTGAAAAAACCGAGTGGTGCGATGACCGTTAGAATACTTACAGAACAAATCATGAACTGTGTCATTAGCTGATAGTGCCTTAGTTAATTCATACATTTAACATGATACCGCCAGTACTGATGAAACGTATCCGTTGTATATGCATATAGCATGTAACCCGTCAACATTTAATTGTAATTGTTATCAAACGTGGGCCTAAGGCCTCTGAACATTCATATGCATTTTGTATATTAACTTTTGTATGATATTTAAATGTAGTTCTAATTTATAACAAATTAATTCATTTTTTTTAGTATTAGTATTTTACTAGTTTAAACAGTTATATATACATGTAGTTATTAAGATACTTACTAGTATTCCGAGGCTTACATTTAAGAAAATTCATAATCGAAGTACTAAAAGTACTTCTACTGGGGGAATGCAATTCTTGGTATTATAGGGTTTAATGGCGATGGATTAAAAAATGTGAATATTGTGAAAACTTTTCAGCTGACTCATTCGAATCTCACCTAAAGGACACATAAGGCCAGAGTTTTTTTATATTTTATTTTGTTAATCGGACATTCTTGAGCAAAAAGTCCGCAGGAGGAGAGAAAAAATAAAACTCCAAAATGTATAGCTACGACACTGGTGGTGGTGGACTAACGTCACTTAAAGTCAATGACCACATCAGTGATAGTTTTCAAGAAAATGGCTAATTTATCTTAAAACTAGTACAGTGACAGGTATCATTGATAAATAATTTGAAATAAAAAAAAAGTTAGAAATTATTTACATGTTTCATAAATAAAGATTTATGTAGACTTTTTTTCAACAATACAAGTGCAGTTATATGTACCTATGACACAGTTGTGAAAACAAGCACTATACCAGTTTATTATAAATAGAATGATAAAATAATAAAACTAGTGTAAATATTACAATAATAAATGAATAAAAACATTTGACAATTATATGTAATTTCATTTTTTTTAAATACCAAAAAAATTAGGCATGAGTGTCCGAGTAACGAAAAATAAAAGAACTCTGGCCTAAAGGAATCGACCTATAAAAACTGAATGACCTCGTTTCAGCTGTAAAAGGTGGACTACTAAAGACCTAGTTTTAGCCGAGAAAGGTCATAAAAAGAATAAGAGTAACAGTAAATGGTAATACCCTGCAACTGCACAATAATTTCGACGGAGGTAAACAAAAATAATATAAGTAATCGGATAGGGAATTAATGGGCTCAAAATATGATAAACAAGAGGGCCATTGGCCCTAAAGCGCTCATCCGATGATTATCAGTTTAGACAGAATCAGTATTTGTTATGATATGACCTTAATATTTGATGTAGATTTTACAAATACACATTTTGTGGCCAGGTTTTATAAATATTAGTTTAAAAATGTGACCTCTGGAGTATTAACAAGGTTTTCCTTCAATGTGACCTGGTGACCTACTTTTTACCCAGATGACCCAGTTGTGAACATGACCTTGATTTTATAGGGACAAACATTGTTACCAAGTTTCATAAAGATTTGGCAGAAAACGTGACCTATGGAGTGTTAACAATATTTTTCTCTGATGTGACCTTGTGACCTAGTTTTTGATCCCAGGTGACCCAGTTACGAACATGACCTATATTTCTTAGAGAAAAACATTGTCACTAAGTCTCATAAAGATTAGGTAAAAATTGTGACCGCTAGAGTGTCAACAAGGGTTTTCTTCAATGTGACCTGGTGACCTATTTTTAACTCCAGAAGGCCCAGTTGCGAACTTAACCTAAACTTCATAAAGATACACATTGTGGCCCAGTTTTAGTAAGATTAGGTAACAACTGTGACCTCTAGAGTATTAACAAGGTTTTCTTTGATGTGACATAGTGACCTAGTTGTTTTAACCCAGATCACACAGTTGTAAACTTGACCTAGATTTCATAGAGACAAACATTGTGACCAAGTTTCATAAAGATTTTAAGTAAAAACTGTGCCTTCTACAGTGTTGACAGTCCAATTGTTGACGACGAACGACGAACAACGCACGACGGACATAGGGTGATCACAATAGCTCACCTTGAGCACCAATTTCTAATTCCATAACTCTACAACTGCATACGTGTATACGTAAATTATAAATGAACCGGATAGAGTACGAAAAGTGTTTTAACGTTAAACGCAATATATATTTAACTGAAGATCTGTATTAATTTAATGGATAAAACATCGACCAATACTATTAACATGGGCGCTCGAAAATGAAAAAAAGCAAATAAAACTGCACTAGTATCCCTATTTTCTTATTTCTTCTCAAATACACGGCGATAAAGAGGTGCGAATCGTCTTGAAACGCTGTACTTAGTTGTCATTGAGGTCGAACCCGGATGCCGGATATTGGAAAAACGTTTGCTACATGGCATCAATGAAACATCAGTACAATTGGTCGAGATATTTTAGCATGGCATAGGCCGACATATGCAAATAAACCGTACATGAACAAACGATATTCATGGGCGCCCAGAACAGACGTACCTTATCATACAACATGTTGTATAAACACACATATTACATTACTAGTATTTCATTTTATCGAAAGCCTGTTGTACCAAGAAAAATGGCGTCACATATAATGTATATAGGCTCCATGTGTATATGTCTGATCTAGATACGCCATACAATGTCTATAGTCACGAATAGCTATATCATTCAGTAAGTACTCGGAACCAGCTGAATGACATCCCAAAATGTTGATGTCAAAATACGTGTGCTGCCAGCAATCTCGCCAAGGCCGAGACGATAGACAATCACTGTATGAAGTCACCACTCACAGATATACAAACAAACTGTCCGCCATCTTTAACCACGAGCAATGATATGATACATGTGTTAGCGGATATATTTAAAAGCCAAACCGTACATTTCACCTGTATTGTATAACATAACTTTCCGTTTTCTGATATATTACATGTGTTCGTTTTCTACCTTCCCAGTCAATCAAAGTGTCAAACGATGGGCTTTTTGTGAATTTTTAACAAGACTTTAACCCTGTGGAATCCAAACTTCTAGTAATCCTGTTTTGTTATCATTTATGATTTATTACCTCCTTAATGTAACGCAACAGAAATAACTCAACACGAGATGGGGAAGATACTTGCGATAGTACAGACCGCTAGATGGCGTTGACGTGACCATATGACTGGCCGTCATGGTAGTGATGGCCGGATACATTGGGTAGATGTTCTAATGTTTCGTTGGATAGTATTTGATACGTACATGTCTGTGGCTAAATGTATTTTGCGGAACGGAGCAGGGAGCACCATATAACATGCATAGATGATGATCAAGATAAGATGACCAAAAATATCATATTAAGTCAGACAGGGAAGGCAGCACTCAACCGAACCAGCCGAGCACAGAAAACATTAAAAACACGCAATGCACTGAAAACACGGCATCCCGTCCCGAAAGTCTGCCGCCTCAGTCAGTCAAACTAAAACGGAACGAGAGCCAGATGACGATAAAATATAACTGGACATTACACATCACAAGGACAATCTACAACATACGAGGGATGATCCATATATAACGAGAAAATGCTTATAATTTTGTTATTACTTAGTATTTTCTAAAAATATTTTATGTGGTGGTTAATACATATATTAGGAAAAGACGTACGGAATATTTTTCATATATATCGAAAAATAAATTATTTGGAACATTTTTGCCGACCTATGAAACCGGTAGGCGGGGCAACGTCATATTTGCACCTTTCAACGTTATTCAGAATTGAACTTTGATCAATTTGACGATCACATTCCTAAGGCTTTACTGTATTAATTTTAAAATCTTTTCAGATTATCATCCTTCAATATTTATACGTCATCGCCAATGCCATACAAAGTCGAAAAAGTCTCACGATAGTCATCTTTCGGAATTTCATTCAAAACATCCAACATTTTCGTGCGTAGTTCTGACGTTGACGTCACGTTACGTCTACTTTGCGTTAGTTCTCCAGCCTTTTCCAGTCCATTTTTAATATGTTATTATGTTTTTCACATGACATGATCACGAAATGTTTTCTGAATATCTTGCACAATTTTATAATTACTTGTTTTCTTCAAAACTAAATATTTTATTGAAACCCTTTTTTCGTCGGTATTTTTTGCTATCACGGAACGATAACACGTGCGCGACGTAACGAATGACAACGCAACCCGTGTATGACGTCATCATCAGTCAGGCGAGTCTTATGTGACCCCGAGTACCAATTGTCATCACATTGCTGTTGCTAACATGAAAACTGTGAGGGTTTGAATTTGCGTGACAATGGTAAAAACTCCGAAAAATGCCCCGCCTTAGCGTATCGAGGGTTACCTTAGCAACCATAGATTTTAACATGGCGACGCTGTTATCATAAACATTCAGGGAAACATTGCTAATGTATGTTATTACTACCAGCTAAAGTTTGAGTAAAATCTAACGGATCATAACAAAATTATAATCATTTTCTCGTTATATATGGATCATCCCTCGTATATATAGTGTACATGCAATTCTGAAAGATACGAAGCAGCCTTGTGCTGGACAACGAAATTGCAGAATGGCACATACAAAATTAACAAAGTTTAACAAAAAGGCACAATGGCGAAATATGTTTGTATTTTTACTATAAAGTGGACAATACATACATAGAGGAAGGTTCATTAGTTGGTGCTGTAGTATGCACACATATCGTGTCGACTACGTCAACAAAGGAGTCCTAACAAAAACTGATAGCATTTTTACAACCAGTCAAAGACCAATTGCAGTTTCTGTCCAAATACAGAAATGTACGAAATTGTGTATGTGTATGTTTAATTTTGAAAGCTAAAAACCACTGTTACCTCTTGTCAAAACCAACAACATCATTATCTTGTATGCGTCAATAGTTCCACCATCATGTGCCGGTTTGGTTACAAACCTGGTGTCCCGCACAACTATTACGTATAAATACAAATACAAAAAAAAATGTATAATATGTACAGTTTTGTACATACACGTATGTATTTCTTAATTGTGAACAATACAACAACAATGCAAACGTTCTTGATAACGAGGTTTGATAGCCAACTATTTTAAAAATAATGTATCAACCATCACAAATACTTCATAATCCTACACGTATACACCAAAAGCGAAATTGATACAAACGTTAGAAATGTTTGGCGCACGGCCTCCAGAGATAATGTTCGGCGCGCCATGTCGGTGAAGCACTAAACGGCCGCCCGGCGATAATGTTCGGTGCGCCATGTGTTAGTAATGTTTAATTTCCGGTTGAAATGCATGCTACCCTCGATGACTATATAGATACCCCCAAACCCCTGATCCAGGTGGGTAAGTTACGCGTGCAGGAGTGGGGCCATATATGGAGTACTTAGTAGATCACTCAGAAACCAGGACAGGTCATCAACAGAACTTTTCTGAAATACAATGTATTATATTACTGATTTCGCTGTAAATCTGAAATATCTAATACAATCATAATAATATTATTGCGATGACCTCTTGCAAACAGGTCTGTTCATACTTCCGTTCATACTTTTCGATGCTGTAGAGCCTACAAACAGCCAATATACGAATAGATAAACGTCATACATGATCTATAAGAATTTCTTATGTTATTACGGAAGCCATAAATTTAACTGAATCGTTTTTTCTTCAACCGAATCCACGTGCGGGAAATCCGTGACATGTTTCCCTATCTCAAAACTTCATCTCTAGAAAAAATGAAGAAAAAACCCCGAAGAACCTGTGTAGTCGACTTGTAAGTCAGCTCGTTTGAGCAATTTCAAGAATTACATTTACTTGATGAATGGGATGGTTCATTGGAAATAATTTAAAGACTTGTTATAGCCTAGTAGCCGACAACGGTTCGTATGATTGATTAATTACTTGCTGTACTAGTAAATACTTAGTACTCATGCATGGTAAGTATGATATACACCTTTGCAAGAAATTTTGTGATATATTTTGTATGCAGAAATTAATCCATATGAGCATGCACACACTTCACAAGTTCTTTTACATGTATATCCATTGGAATTATCTGAGATTACAATTCTCAGGGGTAATAAGAAGGAGATGTGCGTCTCTTCGGCTTATTACATTATTTAATCTTATGAAAGCTTATACAGGAAATGATGTAAACAAACATGCCTACGTACGTACAATTGTTCCGCAGACTAGGTGATGTTATCTTATGAAGAGCATGTGGCATATTTATAGCATCCGGAGTATCATTCAAGTATATCATACTGTCATCACATATTTGAAAATTACATTATTGTCAAATTTTATCGATCCGCCAAAAAGACATAGCCGGAACCACTGCTGATGGTCGCCAAGGGATCGACAATCCCCATCTTCGAGCTCTGCTCTGAGATTTAAGACAATTATTTAAAATGAAGCATTGAGGACGAGAGAAGTAGTCCGGGGAGTCTGGGACCAATGTGTTTGGACAAAATATTCTGTCATGGACAAAATGTCAACACGGGCAGACTTCTGGCGCTATGAACCAGCTCGCTGAGCTTTTTGCTCAGATCAGAGAATGGCCTGCTGCCGTCACAAGGTAATTCACACCGTCGGAGACTGCTAGACAACCCAATATACAAAGTGTTCAGTGTAATCGCCCTGGAATTTGGCCCATTTGCTCACCACATGGAGGCAACGTGTGACACAGAACCATACTACCTTCAAGGTCAATATCACACTTAGAGATTCAACTTCGTAACACGGACCTATCCACCCGCGTTCTGTTTGTATTTAATTCTGACTCAAATCTCTATCATTAACATGCAATTTCTCATGCACGTGTCACGGAGTAGAAAGCAGCGAATAACGATGGAATAAACTGTGTGACCGATTAAATCAACATTAGTGAGACATGAAACGTTTGCCACCTGTAGGCACAATTACTTGTTTCATACCTTATGTTATATTGATTGATATATTTAACTTTGTGGAGACAGAGTCCCAGGTTGACTACAGACACGTCTTTATCTCGAATGTAATTACGGTCGTAAGTTGTTCTAAAACAATATCTAAATCAACAAATCAAATTATTAATAAAGAATTTAACCCTTCCAAATGTATTTATGTTATAATTTAACAGTTTAACAATGCACCGGTACGTTCAAAACGAAGCCACGGGACCGGCGTCTTATATTCTTTGACGCGTTTATGTCAAATGAGTTTGCAACTTGTAAAATACACTATAAATATGCTAGAATGCCATGGACAAGCACCTATAGCGCACCAATATTCCTTTAATGTAATGATCTCCAACATTCAGAATAGGCGGACGATTTTAATTACCAGCCGTAATGCAAATAATATCACGACCGAAGAGAAAACATCTCCTGCAACCTTGTTATCGTGAAAACATGATTTAGATTATCAGTAGATATAAAATACAAGTTTTTGTAGCTTTATCAACATTAACAGAATTCTTTAGGAATCTTTGTATGGCAATTAGTGATAAAGTTATTGCAGTCGTTACAGATCATAACAGCGATCGACACGCACCAATTCTCAAACACGTAACGAACAAATCATGTAATTTTCTATTACGATGTTTTATATTTGAAAGGTGTCCAAGTACTTGTGGTAAAATACGCGTCTTTGAGATGCACACAAACTATCAGTTATTATGCCATTGTATGGAACTATGCAGATCCTGATAATGTTGCCGACAGAAGGCTATAGGTAACACTTGGGAAACATATCACCTGGACGCCGGATGATGTCCGTGCTTCTGATGTGTACCCAATGCCTAGACATCGTGTGGACACCGGCCGATGAGTGGTAATGCACATTTCAAAAGAGATAAGAGTTACTCCGGTCGCCCACCGATGTCTGCCCGGCCCTATTAGACCTAAGTACGCCGGATTGCATTTGTGTGCACCGTGTTTGAAGGCACACGCGGACAATAAGCTAAACCTGCAACAGAAGCCGAAGTAACAGAAACAACTCAATTCAAAAACATTTGGAGCTGTCCAATTGCAATAGCTGAATGGATACAGCATATCATACTTGATTTGAACTATAGTTTACAATAGGGTGGTGTCCGTTGTTTTCTTAATAAATGTAAACCGCAACATTATGAGTTTCGCAATAGGGTGCATCCGATGTATGATGTGGCGTTTTATCTCATGACTGAGAATAATTTATAATTGCCAGTTTAAAACATCACAAGAGTTAATGTACGACACAAGAGCCAATGTCTCATTTACGAGTGTATGCACATACAAATGTCTCATCTTTAAATCAAGATATCATTTCATAGTCAATGGGCCACATGTAGGAGCGAACCCTCCCCAACCGAGGGAATTTTGAACTCTATATAGTCGCCTTACTTGAACCAGAACTTCTATTTCCGTAGGGGGGGGGGTATTTTTATATGTGTAACAGGAGTTTACGCACGGTCATATTGCCCTATGTTCCCGGTAATGTTCATTAACTAAATTAAGTCCCTAGTCAAATTATTTTATCAAAAATCAAACTAAATATTCCATTATTCAGCTAAACGTTTTAAGTATCAAATCAAAACAGATTGATACCACGTCAGCCAGAAATTTAAGGAAGTGTTTGTTTATTTAAGTGTCATCTCTATTGAAAGGACGAGCACGGCACGGCACGGCACGGCACGGCACGGCACGGCACGGCACGGCACGGCACGGCACGGCACGGCACGGCACGGCACGGCACGGCACGGCACGGCACGGCACGGCACGGCACGGCACGGCACGGCACGGCACGGCACGGCACGGCACGGCACGGCATCTCTATTTTTGCACTTATAACGTTGTTACATACTGGTGGTTCACCTGGAAAATGACGTTAAAAGGGCAATACAACTACACAGATATGTACAAATTTCATGAAGAAACTACATTACTATTCAAGAATACATAAGTATGTACAAATAGTTGTGGCTCACAATTCTATGCCAATTTTATGTCTTTGACAAGTTACATGTAATTTTTATCATTTTAAAGGAACGAAAATAGACATCGGCAGGAACGTCATTGTTATTTTCAGAATTTGCAACTTCAGCTTACCAGTCCAAGGGTGGATGGCTTAACCATTTAACCATTGAGGCGGTAACAATATTCAAATTCCAAAATAATTCCAGTCAATGGAATTTCTTAGGCGCGTTTAGATGTTTAATAAAGCCACTATCATATTAATATTTCTCCTAGATATGCTGCTTCATGGTGTTGCATTCAATCAATTTTCACTTATCTCAGATTATCGCTTCTGTATTTCAAAATTGGCATATTTCTGCTTTAAATAGCAGGATTTTCTTTATAAAAATATCGTTTGAAACTCATCTGAAACATTGTATTGTTTTCTATACCTCTAGTTCTATACCTCTCGTGGAAACGTTATATTTTTTCACTTTTGTTTTATTTTCATAACACATTCATCGAATTCTTTTCCAGCATCTTACTTTGTGTATATTTTTTATTCTAGATATATAATTATATTTTGAAAATGCGGGTATTTCGTTCTGTTTTAACCTACATATTGTTCTGCTTCTTCTTGTGAATTTTATGTTCTACGACAGTTTATATCTTCACTTTGGATGTGGTGATGAATTGCACAGTCTTCTATGTTGCTGACAAATCCCCACAGCTTGGTCCCGCAAGGTGTGTATGTGGGCCATAATGTCTGTCGTGCTTCCTCCAGATTAAGACAGATTTGCAATACATGGTAGTAAAGATGTTTTAACTACACTGCTTTCCTTTTAATTTTGACCACATTTGCGCGTTAAGGCGAATGGGTTTATGTTATCAAAAAGTGAACATTTTTTTTAAAAATCGCAAAAATGTCTAGTAAATTCACATAGCTGGACGAAAATCTGTATTTTGCTTAGGGGGTGCTTGAATTATAGATGTACTTAGAACGGCAATCGCTCGATGCTTCTTCAGAAAGTCTGGGGCAGCGCTGCTTTGAAGCAACGGTTGTTAATCTATAGATCGTTATATAACCAACATACGTATAGATCTATAATTATTACATGGCGATTCGAGTAGTTTTGTCAATGTTAAGCCGTCTGTTCTGAGGTTTAATCCTCGCAGAACATATTAGGTATACCGAATTTGGTAAATTATTTTTAATAATCTCCTCACAAGACATGTACATAACGCAAAAAGCATGGAAAATAACTGTAAATGCAATTTAAATGTTTGGTGAATTTAAGTACTAGAAGATTAAATATGCATTAAACTGAGTGCTTAATTGCACCGACGAGATGACGCGCTGATATTTGATGGTTGAATTTTATCAAATAGTGTACATTCATAATCTATAATGGGATACAAATTCAGTACAAGCTGTTGTACGCAGCCAGATTATTAAAGCAGGTGACTGATTCATACAATTTTGGAGACTACTCCTGTTCTTACGACATTTTTCATGAATTATCTCCCTTTGTACCTTCAAAACAAAGCAGACACAATCTAACTAAACTGCTGCTATAAAAAGTAATAAACATATTTAGTTGGTAAAATGCAACATCTCAACGGTAGCCTTTAGACACACCAACCGCAGCATAACTGCACTATAACATAGTTAAATAAATATATGCTGTCAAATGGAGGGTTTACATTGCACAATGTAAGTTGGATTATCTATAAGTGATCAAAGTCGACATATAATAGTATTAGTGATTCCATTGTCTGGTCCTTGAAGCAAACAAATGGAAACTCATCCCTCTTCTCGCATGGATGTCATCAGGATTATGTTTCCTCGTGAAAGTTATTATTATGAGGTGTTGAGAATGATTAATATAATGAATATAAGTTGTAAAACTTGTCTAACAATCGACTTAAACTAAATTAGTATAAACCAATTAATATAATTAATATAGTCGGTCAAATGCCATAAGCACCTGTCCTTTATCAATTAAAATGTCTACAACCCCGCTATCCAGACGGAGGACGGTCCATCTGTATGTAAATATAAGTAAAATAACGCAGTGTGCACACAATAAAGGATCTCAACCAGAAAAGACAGCCAGTAGTTCATGTGTCACGATAATAAATTATTGCTTAGTTTCTAGAAGGCTTTTATGGTCATCTAAATCAAGTTAAACGGTGGAAAAACATCTTGATATCAACCTTATTGCGAGTCTATGTCTCACTGAACGAATCAATCATCAGTTATCCCTCTATCATCATTATCATTACAGGATGCGATCCCTGTTGTGTCTCCCTGACTTTAATCAGAAAATGAAAGTAAAAGACTCAGTGAACGTATCCATACGAAGGTATCCATACCAACGACCTCAGTCAACCATGTCACTGTCTGTTAACACACTTAGTGGGGGATACCAACATAAAACGACTTGAACTCCCGTCTCCCTGTGCAAACAAACTAAATGAGTTTTTTTCCGTAAATATTTCTCGACAAATTGATGCTTTTTTCAGCGTTTTTCAATCTGTTTCTCATAACGCCCATCTAGTTTAATACCACACACTGAAGCAACATTCCCATACCGATCATGTTTAATCATCATGAGGTGAGATTCGAGGTTGTTCAGAAATATAATTACGATGTACTTTGAAATGATGTTCTTCCTGATGAACGCTTTTATCACAAATGATTTAATATTCATTTTTGTTCATGAATGCATTTGCCTTTAGCTGACTCATACAGTGTCCCGTACTTTAAAATACATTTTGTAAATTACTTATTAATTAAAACAGAACGTTCATAACTCATAGTTTACCTTTCCGCATACAACAATCCTTGATGAACTTGACCAGCGTCTCACCTTAGATGACTGAAAATATGTAGCTTTGTTTCTAATCAATCTTATTAAAAAATTTCCGAAAGTTTCTAGCGTTTCCGAATACAGAATAAGATTAAGAATATTTTATTCAATCAATCAAGGGTCATATTACATGACATGTAAATCACAGTATCAGGAAAACTCTAATGAACAGTAAAACAAAATAAAATGACACAAAATAAGGATACATGACAGGAACACTGTGGGAAATGGCCATTTGTTGAAATATCAATAAAGTTTATTGAAATTTATTCCGGTTTGCATAACACAAAAATGGTCAACATACGCGTTTGAACAAAAATCCATTAACAGTAATGTTGTTGATTTTTTCAGGATTTCGATCACTGACATGCTTTAGAGAAAGATGTGTTGCCATTTGTCACAGTGACTAACTGTTAATAAAAACGTGAGGAGGCATGGTGCATAGAATCGGTAAATTAAATTTCTTGTTAGCATTAAATTATTTGACAAATAGGATTTAAATTCAGAAAGATTAACAGAAATTTAAATCTCATTATTGAGATTTATGGTAATTAAATGACAAACTATTCCGTGTGTCTACTGTCTAGCGTAGAATTGCAGATTTGGCAAAAATTCCCTAACATCACTACTTCGCGGTAAGGTGTTCTGACGGGTCTTTGACCTAACGAATATATTACATAATTATAAAGTCTGCGATCTCGCGTTAAAGGCTATCATAGATTGACGGCGGAAGGAGTAATAAATTCTTGTTAAAGAATTAAAATATGACAGAATGCGAGAGCTCTGACTCGGATATCGAAGTATATTTTCTCAAAGAAGTTTAACACAATTATACAGAAAAAAACATCACCTAACATTAAGATAAGACTATGGTTATAAAACACAGATAAGCCCCTTACAGTAATTGCCGCCTCTACACAATCCATTAATTACGGAGATTACTAACTTTACACGTCCCTGTGTACTTGTCCCTTCTCGGAGCACACGGTGCATGCAGTGTGATGTTACGGTGAGTTAAATGTCTGATTTATCTGCGCATCTTTACATGCACCCAAAGAGTGAAAACAAGTTTGCTACAAAATTCAAATCATTCCATTCGCTTTATGAGCTTCGCGCCGGTTACCACTATGAAAAAGAAACCGAAAGTACACCACGCGTGTTTACATACTGTCACGTTGGTGGGCGGAGCTAACACATGATTGATAGTAGCGCGTATGAATAGTGATATCCTCATCTTAAAAAACGCGGTGTTAGATTCATTTTACACTTTAAAGATATCGGAAAGTTTATTCTATGTTATATTCAATATATATGTAAGATAAAAGAATTTTGTAAAAACAGCAGTATAAATAAAGTTTTAGAACTACTTTTATTTCGTTTCGTATCGGCCGAGACATCGTTTAGAGAGGCGGTGTTAACATCAGTTGAATGAATATTTTGTTGGAAGACAGTTATGAGTGGCGACTAGCGGAAAGTATTGGGATTAAATTGCGTTTATGCGCTATGTGATTGCTTATTCTGTATAGATAAAATCAAATCTGTGTTTGACAAAAATGGATACGTTTCGAGCTTTGGATTTTAAATTTGCACTTTTATTTCTTATTTTATGTGGTAAGTTGCGTTTTGCATTTCCCGCGTGCGATTTTCTCGTGCATTTCGTGCGTTGGGTTTTGTGTCCTGGATCACGATTTGCAGTCAGCTTTGTGTATGAATATAGCTATAAAAGTGTTGTACAGAAAAGTGTTGAACTATTTAAGTTTAAATTTACTATATATATAGTAAATGTAGCTTTATATATATTAATCATTCTTCACAAGTTCATATAAATTCAATTCATATGTGGTACACTCAGCAATTCAGGTTGATAAGACATGATTTTGTTCGTTTGAAAAGTGTTTCGCTCTCCTAATTTCGCCTATAATGCTAAGTATTATCGTATCATGATTATTTGATATCAATAACAGTGATTGAGGCGTTAATTACATTGTAATGTTGAATATTATTACATTTTATCATAGACCGTAGATTATACTGTCTCTGATTTTATTGATGCTATATCAAATATTTTGATCATAGATGTACAATTCTACGATTTATGTGGCCTATAAATGCATTGACAATGTCTTTGTGGGGGTAATTAGTAAATTATCAATTCATTATTCGATCATAAGAAACTTTTTTAATTAAGTGCAAGTCAGCAATAAGCAGTTCTGCATTTTCATTAGATGGGCTAGACCCTTTTTAGCTCACTGCTTAAGGACCTAGAATAGTACAGCAACATTATTTCATTTGATTATTATATTGGATTTTCTAATGCAATCTGTTTTTTCTACCTTTTACCCCTAAGCAGTTTAAACCCTTAAATAGTCCAATATAATAATCAAATGAAATAATGTTGCTGTAAAATACTTCACAACTTCAAAATACTATAAAATCTTAATCTTCAGTTTTGGGTTAATTTACCATTTTCCCTCCTGCACTCTGTCCCTTTTCTACTCCTTTACCATGGCTGCAAAGGATCATTTGTTAAAAAAACTTAAAAGGGTAAAAAGGGCCATTATCATCAGCACCTTAAATTAATTTGACAACTTTTTACAATACTTGACAACTTCTATCATCTTTGAGTTTATTTATATGCATGTTATCATTCATATGCTTGTGCCATTTACAATACATACATATACTAACTTATTTGACAGTGGCCCCTAGGGCTATGTGAGGCAGAATTTATTATCATTTTCTGTCTATTTCAATTAGTCCGGCTAACCATATAATTAGTATGGGTAATAAAAAGTTACATAATATCTGTAGATGAATCTACCTGATAGCAACTCTTCCTTAATGTATGCCTAACCTTGTGTGAAATTAATTTGTGCATAGATGATTTCAAAGATAATAAAAAGATAAAGAAATGAAGAAATGCTGCGTAGAAAGCCAAGTTGATGGTGTGAAAAATAACATTTATTCTGCAAGTCTCAACCAATAATAATTGCTCTCCTAATTGGTTTTCTTATGGCTTCAATTTCCGCATTTATTTTTGACCGAAAAAAGAGAAATTGTTTAATCTTATTCCTGTCTGTCATTTCGTACTGAACACATTCTATTTCATGTACCAACTTACCAAGTCCCTGCCATTAATGTAATGAAAACTTATGTTGTAATTTTTTATCCTTAGACATGCATTCTTATTTGAGAGTCAGACCAGACAGGATCATGCATATGATTTGCCATTAAATATTGAACAAGGCTAAAATGAAAAAATCATGTCAAATGTTCTAGTAATTACGTATGTTCAAATTGTCAGCAATTTTGTATGATGTGCAGCATCATTAACTAAGGCTTGTACCCTTGAGAAATTACCAAAATATGCATATTTATGAAGAAAAAAATGCCTCAAATAGACCCTCGAAAAAACTTGCCCCAATGCTCTTCTGTTTCTGGATATGGCACTCGATCACAGGGAAGCAGCTATTAGTGAATACTGTTCTTCCATGCAGAATCAATGATTATATCAAGGCTAAATATTTGTTTTAATTAATTCATTATGTTGTTACAGCTATTCAACACCTCAAGTTCAAGAATCCATGATAACGATTTCCTAATTAGATTTATTAATTAATTAATTAATTTATTAGCTTCCTCAAAGAGGTGTAGATATGTTAATGTTTTTTTTGTAATACTCGCCTGAGGTTTGGGAGGCATGTGAATGTAGCTCCCAGAGGAATTGAGTTATTCTTACTGTTGGTATACCTATGATAGTTTCTGTGTAATCATGCATCCTTCTTGTTACTGTTATAATACCTTCCTTCCTACAATACCTACAGTGAAAAAGTTTTTCGTCCCCAGTGGGACATAATGCCGCTAAGACTGTTATAGTAACATACATATATTGGTGAATTGGTAATTATTCAAATACTAATTGCCTGGCTAATACTTTTAGAGAATGAATGCTATTGATACTTACAATTGGTTAATACAAATACAGTTGCCTTGAAATACTAGTAGTGTGGCACTAAGTATATGCTGAAGTCAGTAATTTCTTTATTTGAATCGGGAGTAAAGGGGTTTTGACCCTTGAAATTTCCAAAAAGCCACATATTGACTCTCAAGATTTTAGTTTGAAGGGTCATTTTCTCTTTAAATCATAGGTAGTTTGTCTATGAAATGGTAAAATTTAGTCAAAAGTATCAAAATGACTCTTCAGATTGAAGAGCTAGTGGAACCCCAGTTTGACCCAAATTTATCGACATTAGGATTTCTTTGTAGGCATGTATGTAATCAAATCTTAGTTCCATCTATTTACAAGTCATGGATATATTTGCTTAATCATTTTTATTATCAGAACAAATGTAGGTACAATGTACAAACATGTATATTAAGTAACAGTGGAAGAATGTCTTAATGTAATGAGATTTAAATTTGAGATTAAACTCAAAGTGTGGCATCTCAATAAACCTGCTTCCTTTTGCTTGAAGATTCCCAGATCTGTTGGATATAAATGTATTATGTCACATCAAAGCATAATGCTTAAAAATGTTAAACAAAATGTCATCGATTTCTCTGTAACATCCAGGAAGCATTTAGTAAGCTGTGTAATTTTAAGTCAGAAAATGAAGCCTCGAGTCTGGGTTGTGAATTTTAAGACAAAAATTAATTTAAGATAAAGGGAAGGGAGGGAAGGGCTAATGGGTATACTTCCTACCATTTGTTTATGGTATACATTATTGATAATTGTGTGTGGGTAATCAGTAGAGCTTTTATAGAAGTACTATGTCTAACACTAATCTAATATGTATAAGTATACTTGAAGGCAACTAATTACTTACTAGTATTTCCTTTTCTCAGTTATTTTTGGAATTTTGTGTGAGAGATATTGGAAACCAATGTATTGTGGATTGGTGGTAATTATTACTTATTTAGGAGAGTAAAAAAATTTAAAAATAAAATAAAAGTCATGAATAAATCAAAGGGAAATGTAAGAACTGTATACTAAATAATTAAGACGGCTGTGCTGTGAGCTATTTCAATTACTATTTCTAATTAACTCTGAAATCTCAGTCTTTGTCTGTGGTTGAGATGAACTCAATGTTTGTGTCCATTTTAACAGTTCCTAGGTGTGTGCATTTGATAATGAAGATAACAATCTCAGTTAAAGTGTTCATACTTTGACCTTGAAATGACCCCCAAGTCATAGGGTTATGTAATTTTTCAATTGAATGACATTGATTTGTATGACCATCTAGAAATGCTCCGTTTATGTCATACTATCGGTGAACCAGAAATGTCTAGGCTATTTGTAGTCCCATTATTAGCATAATTACCGGAGAGTGTGCCTTCAAACTTACCTATGATGTCCCATTAAATTGGCCCCCTAAGGGATTTCTAACAGCTCCCTTGTTTACAGTGAAATTTATGTTGGTATTTAACTGTCATAATTTATCTACAATTAAATGTCCATAACCTGTCATATCTATAATATATAGTATTCCATACTTTATAAAACAATCAATAACAGGATGTTATGACTGCTTTGTTGTTTGAAAATATTTGCCTGCATCAGGTTAAGGCTCACGGCCACAATACATTGTTCCTGCTTTTTACCAATATATAGTGTGATATATAGTGTTACATGACATACTCAGCACAGCAGCCGATATCTCAACTTGAAAGATCAATTTCTACTGTGTTTTTTGTTTGTACAGTACTATAACAAGCATAAAACAAACTTATGAATAATATATTTGACTGCATACCTGTTTAATGTCAAGCCAGCCAGGCCAAGGGATTTGCTGACTTACTTGCGGTAATTGTTGCAAGAAAGTTGAGTAACTTTAACTCGAATCATATGCATGTATTATCAAGTACTTGTAAACATTACTTCATGTCATTTTTGTTTATTTATACTCACATTAAATAGTAAAATGCATACTGTATTCAAATAAATTGTAAATATATTTAATGTTTCACTAATAGCTTAAGGGGTTTGTTTTAAATCACTAAGTATGTTAATAAAATGATATCATTTAATATCTCAATCTATAGTTAAAATGTCAATTTGTCTGTGAATTTTAAATTTTCTGCTCAGGTGAATCATGCAGTTAATTTAATGCAAATGGTCCTGTGTGTGGCTTGCAATACTCAGTTACCACCGCTAGTACCCGGTACATCTGTCATCAAACTCCTGGCTTTGTTAGGTGGATTTTAGGGGCTCAAGGTATCTTACAAAAGGGGACAGAATAGGCAGGAGAGGTAGTGTTAATGCTTGAGAAAATGACTCGGCTCACAAAAGGTAAAATTCTATGTGAGGTGTTAATGATTTATCATTGAATCCTTGTTTGGCCTCTTTAATATAAATCTGACATGATTTTAATCTTATACATGTCACATTATCCTGACAGGGAATCTAAGAAGGGTGTGGTATCCCATGTAGACCTGTTTTAAAAACTGTATTATGTGTATAGTGAGCAAGTTTTTTTTGTAGCTTTGAAAAAATATATTCATGTACATTTACATTACAAACTAAAGTCTTGTGTAATGGTTTAAAGGTGTATTCATACAAGTCTCAGGAGCTGTTTTATCATCAGGTTCACAAATTGTTGAATTCCATGTAAAAACACATTCTCCTGTCATACCAATGCATGCTGCAAGCCATATATACTCCCTCAAAAATGGTTTCTATTCACTAACAGCATGTTTACTACTATGATTTAGTGATGTGGGTCATTATGCTACATTAATTTTACACCAGGTTTCATTGTATGAGGTTAACATGCACAAACTGAACCGTGCCTGGTTTCAATCGGTTATCATTAAAGTTTTGTACTAATGGTAGAAAAATGGGAGCATTTGGTGATTTGAGGCCCATTAATTTCCCTTATTACATTGATTAAGTTACAATCAGACATATCTCCTTGTTTGCAACTACCAATAAAGGATAGACGGATTTCAAGTCACTGAAAATTCATTTATTGTCCACAGTTGACAGAATATATTTAGCTTATTGTGATCAGAGATGGATTAATTCATTTCTGGTTGATATTCATTGTAACTTCATGTAAATTGTGGTCTGAATTTAGGTATAGGAGTTGGAAGGGGAGGGTTATATGGGATTTTTATCACTGAAAAAATATATTTCTTATCTTATTTTTTATGTTGTTACACAACTACTGTAGGAGGGAAACATCTCATGTTACAGATGCTGATATTGTTGATAAGATAACCTAGGTCATTATAAATACAAGGACTAAAAGCTTGCATATAAAATACACACACATACAGTGTAAGCAAGTACTAATTGATTGATCTATTTGGATTACTTTGTACTGTCTTCCTTTGACACAAACCTTTCGGATACCATTTACTCATGCTCCTTTGACAAAAACCCTTTGAAAACCATTGAGCCATACTCTTTTGATTTTATACCTTAAGACACCATTAAGCATCTTCCTTTGACTCAAACCCTTTGGATATCATTGAGCCGTCTTCCTTTGGCTCATACCCTTTGGATAGCATTGAGCCGTCTTCCTTTGGCTCAAACCCTTTGGAAAGCATTGAGCCGTCTTCCTTTGGCTCGAACCCTTTGGATAGCATTGAGCCGTCTTCCTTTGGCTCAAACCCTTTGGATAGCATTGAGCCGTCTTCCTTTGGCTCAAACCCTTTGGATAGCATTGAGCCGTCTTCCTTTGGCTTGAACCCTTTGGATAGCATTGAGCCATCTTCCTTTGACTCGAACCCTTTGGATAGCATTGAGCCGTCTTCCTTTGGCTCAAACCCTTTGAACCCTTTGGATAGCATTGAGCCATCTTCCTTTGGCTCGAACCCTTTGGATAGCATTGAGCTGTCTTCCTTTGGCTCAAACCCTTTTGATAGCATTGAGCCGTCTTCCTTTGGCTCGAACCCTTTGGATAGCATTGAGCCATCTTCCTTTGGTTCGAACCCTTTGGATAGCATTGAGCCATCTTCCTTTGGCTCAAACCCTTTGGATAGCATTGCGCCATCTTCCTTTGGCTCGAACCTTTGGATAGCATTGAGTCGTCTTCCTTTTGCTCGAACCCTTTGGATAGCATTGAGCCATCTTCCTTTGGCTCAAACCCTTTGGATACCTATGAACCATTCTCATTCGACACGTGCCTTTTTGACTATCCTTGATCTATCCTTCTTTGACTCAAACCTGTTTAAAAATATCATTGAACCATCCTCATTTAACTCAAACCCTTTTGATACAATTGAGCTTTCCTTGACTCAAACCCTTTTGATACCAATGAACCATTCTCCATTGACACAGGCCCATTGGATACCATTGGGCCATCCTCCTTTGACTCAAACCCTTGCCTTGGGATACCATTGAGCAAATCTCCTTTGACACAAATCCTTGAGATACCATTGAGCCACCCCCCCCCCCCCCTTCGACAAAAACCCTTTGGATACTGCAATGAGCGATCTTCCTATGACATAAACCCTTGGGATACTGCATTGAGCCATCCTCCTTTGACACAAGCCCTTTGGGTACCATAGAGCCATCTCCTTTGACACAAACCCTTTGGATACCTTTGAGCAATCCTACTTTGACCCAAACACTTTGGATACTGCATTTAGCTATACTCCTATGACCCAAACACTTGGAGCTGCAATTAAGCAACCTGCAGTATAATGTATATCATCACTATACAGTTGATGGTCTTAGAGTGTGCTTGCCCTACAATGGTTATGACTAAGTGATATTAGATCAACACTTAGTCTTGCTTCCTGTATTGGTGGTGAAAATCTTACACTAACTTCACAAATCACTTGAAATAAAAACATGTTATGCAGTTTGATACATCTGCCTGCATGATTCTATCTCCTTCATTATTTGTAACTTGTTGTTCGGCACACGCCTGCCTCAATATTAACTGTGTTGTAATATCGAGCTTTTAGTATCAGCTGTATTATAGTACCATTGTTCTGTTGTTGGGCATATTTAGCACTTGAAGAGTTGTGGCCACATCATTAATGATAAACATAATATTTCCGCAGTGTTGTTTTCTTATTTTCTCTCCATGATCTTCTCCACTTTCCATGAGAGGTAATTAACGTAGAGAACGACCATGAATTACTGCCTGCATGCAGGGAATGAAACTTCTTTGAAACCGGCATTTTACTGCGGCTCACTCCTCCCTTCATACCACCTATATTACTAGGAACTACTTACATATGTTTCGTCTTTAAATCATCGCCTGTCACTAAGGTGATATGGAACAAGCAGACAACATCATAGGGTTTGCAATTTAGCAATAAATTCTAGCGTAGTTCCTGGTATTTCTGAGAGTGAAGCACACATACCATATTGTCTTATGATCCTTATTTTATTCCATAATCTTTATGGTTACCAACATGGTTCATCTTCAGTCACAGCTTTATGTCATGCTAGGTTATTGAAATTTATTTGATGTTTGACATGAGGTTATTGCTTTTCTGTATGATTTCTCCAGTTGTTATGTGGTGTACCGTTCCACATGCGCTGCAGAGAGTCTTGTTTCTCATGCAATGATATTGAATATGAAATGACTTAAAAATGATGTTACGCAATAATGCAATGATATTTCATGTTTGTATTCGCATTGTTTTAGGACAAGATCGTAATTGTTTGCGCATTCAATAGAGATTGCTGCTAAGTATCTCATGATCTTGCTGTTTTATGAATGAATTTCATTGCCGTCAGTCTGTACGGAAGGGGCCAACATTCTGTCAACCCCTTATGGTCGGACTTTCTCCTTCTCTTTTCTATTCTTGACAACCCTAGCCTATATAGCCTATTATATATTTTTCTCTTAAGACAAAAGTTGTTATAATTTCAAATATATTCTTATAACAACTTTTTTGACAAGAACTGTCACAGAGTGAGGAACGTATGCTCCTGAAATGCTTTCTCTTGTGAAGATGTTGACAGTACAAATACAAACACTTCCAAGTTTAGATTTTAAAGGGCCATAACTCTGTATAAATTATATGATTTGAAATTTACTGAGAGAAGTTTTGAAAAGTGACTATTAGCCTACTTTGAAAGTGACGTTTCGATAATGAAACATGCCTTAAATTGGATTTACTGACTCAGACTGTACTAAGTATTTATGATTATATTTAAAATTTGAAGCCAGTGGCCTTACTATTAGAAAATAATAGAGTATATTATGTTTGAAATGCATCTCACCAATATGGATCACATTTATATGATAATTAAACCAGCAACAGTTGTCAGTGTGCTGTAATTACCTGACTCGTTTAAACACTCCTTCCATGTATTCATTTAAAGTGCATTTACATTGAAATAGAAACATTGAAGACTTTTTACCCATTGTTTCTTAATCAACAGTTACTTTTCTCTTCTCAAACAAGATTGACATTTTGTAAATTTGAATTTACTAGGTTACTGGAAATTAGTACCTCAGGAAAAACCTTTATACAAGTGTTCATGCCTTGCCAAGCCTTTCCTTGATTCCTGTTTTACTGGCACTTGTTGAGTTTAATGCCTGTAGGAAATGTGCCTAATTTCTGTTGGGCACGCTTTTTCGATCTCTCTATTTGTTGAACACATTACCATAATGTACTAACAGTTTTGTTTTCTGTTATGTTTAGTCGTTCTATTTATTACTGTGGTTAGTGAAAGATTGTGAAAAATGGCCGGCAAAAACTGCCTTGGTAATGATTTTTGCATTTGGGTATGAAGAAGATAAAAAATTGATTGTGGCATTAAGAATAGCTGCCAAATGGTTGGCTTCGGTGCCATTATGCCATTATTAAGCCCATAAAGTTGCTCCTGATCATGAAAATGACTCTGGACATGTAATCCTTAATAGTGCTGAATTTGTCGATTCTGTATTATGATAGGTGTCTTAATTGAATTTGATGCAAGTTGTATCAACTACTGTGTATTTCACTATGTTAGTGTAGTCTTTTTCTGTATGCAAAATTTATCTGTATTATTTGATATAATCTGAAATTGGAAGCAAATTTATAATTTATTGGTGCTACCGCATACTGTATAAGGTACGCACTTGCAGCATGGGACCTTACTTTGTTTGTTTAATTACGTCTTGAAAGTCAATATTTGGTTGATGTTTTCTTTACTCAACAATCATATTTTCTCTGTATCCTGTATTATAAAAGACAATAATTGTGATATAATGCATCATCATCATTACATCATAGCTGACTTAATGGCAGTGAAAATATGATTCAAACATCTAAGCTTCTATTGATGACTCGATCTCATCTCGGTTGTAGACGGTTGCATACTTTCGGTGCATAAATACTCGTCAGTATAAATTGTGCTCTCAAAATAATGTTGCTTTATACAAACATTGAGTACTATAATACACACATAACACTTCTAGTCTATATACTTGTGTTCTGTACATATTGGTTGGCAAAAGATTGAAAAAAAGCCAGTCGGCTGATCAGCAGATGTTTTTTTTCTGTAAAAACTTACTATTGCATTTTTTTTGTATTTTTTGAAACATGTGTTTGAGTACAGCAAGATTACTCAGTGAAATATTGTTAATCTTCGTCCTTCACTTGCTGGTATCTCCGTACATTTCATGCGTCTTTCTATCTCAAAACAAAATTCATGACAAATATTGCAGCTGTTTGTATGTTGAATGTTTTAGAAGTTTTAGCAAGTTCATTAAGATGCTTCGGTAATCCTAGCAAATTGAACGAGATAAAAACAAACATTCAGACCAAGACGGTCTATGTTGACTGTAATTGTAAACTATTTGAAATATGTATACATTTGTTAAAGTTTGTTGTAAAAGGTGTTAGTTTTGACACTAATGTTTAATAGAATGGATCGTCTTTCTGTCAGATTTTTTCCTATACATATAATATTTTTATTACATGGTTTAAAGTTGCTTAGCTGCTCCCAAAAAATCGAATCAACTCCAATTATTTAAAAATTTCAAGATTGTATTTCCTCTCACCTAAGTGACAGTAACCAACTCCATGTGAAGCTTAAACTTACTGTTGGTTTGATAGTAACATTCTGAGTCTGTTGTGCAGCAGTAATTCTAACTTATATTTTGTCAATATTCAAACAACATCTTTTGGTATACATGTTGTTTGTTAGGGTACAGGTTATAGTGGTGATTGTTACTTGTTTGCTGTACAGGAACGTGTTGCCAGAAAGCCAGGGACTCATGGCATTGGTTCGAACCTTTAGTCAGCAAATACTATAGTCACATCCAGTATTTCAAAGCCAAAGTTTTTTCCTATACTCAAGTGTTAACTTGATATTTTGTTTCTAATTTCAGAATGTTGTTGTATATGCTACGGACAAGATACATTTTACTTTAATCTGAAACCAACAAACCAAGCAGTTGTTGAGGGGACAGAACAGACCCTTTTATGTGACGTCTCAAATCGTAGACATATACAGTTTCACTGGATACATAACGGTAAACCCATCGCAAATACCAGTCGGAGATTTCAGGACGGTAGCAATTTGAGGATTTTAAGGGTCACGAGGGATGAAGACTCTGGCCCCTATCAGTGTATAGCGACCAATGTGACAACTGGGTTCTCTCTACAAAGTGGTGAAGCCGCTCTGGATATTCAATGTAAGTTTAGAATTTTAGATCCATGGTCCAGCTGAGATTGTTGTGGAACACACAGTCTTGTTGTCATGTGTGGTGTCCTTTGCTGTGCCATATCAAACAAATGGCACTAACAGTTATAGTAACATCAACATTGTTTTTGGCCCTGTTTGTGGAGAAGGACCTACCGAAGTTCAGAATATTTTCTGCTCATTATTTGGAAAATAATATGCATTGATTAAATAAGCATTTTTGGAGATATAATTCATGTACTTTACAGATGATAGTGTCTATATACAGTACATGCAAGGTGGGTTTTCCAATTTCCATCCAGCCACCACGTCAAAAATAAAATTGAGGTGAAACGTATAGAAGCATTTAAATCCTGGATGATTACATGGCTTACCGGTAGATGTAGGTGTCCATATATAACACTGATATATACAGTGACTATTGCTAATGTCATGTTGACTAAGTTTGCTTGAAGCTTTGTACATGAATAGAATCATTTCATCAGAGAAATAGAAATACATTCACTAGACTGTAGTTTGAATAAGTAAGGATTATGTATGATAAAGAATTTGAAGATTTCAAATCTTTCTGTTAAGCCTTTTATCATTGGGTTTGGCTCATTTTATCTTCAAATCTCCATGTTTGTAAAACTTATACCTAATGGATAAAATTGGGGAAGTTGGACGTGGAAAACACTAGAAAAATGATACATGTTCAGTATGACTCCTGTGAGGCATATTTAAGTTGCTATTATATAAGTCTGGTTGGAAGAAAAATCATTGAAATATTAAAAATTAAACCACTAATGTTGTGTTTGCAGTTTTACTGGCCATTATATATATTTATAATGTGCATTATTTTTGTGCATTATTTTGTCATATTTTGAGGTTATTAAAATGATATTCCTTGTTAACTGACGCACAGAGCTAATTTATTCATATGAGATTTTTCATGCATTTTACATTTAATATTATTTATAGACGTCTTTATTTCCTGTGCTTTGATGTTGCAATAAAAGCATGGTAGGAGTTAGATGGGCGTGTAATCATTATAGTGATCTTTGTCTACTGTAATTGTATTTCATATCTTGTAAATGGTGACTGTGTACTGAAATCATTATGATTTAAATGAGAACGATTTCGTGGTCGGCAAATATCAATGTGACAACAGTGATGCTGATGCTGCTGCTGATGATGGTGTTGCTGACCATGATGCTGCTGATGTCGACGTATGGCTAATGATTCTGCCACTGATGCTACTGCCGCTGATGATGATAAATAATGCTAATGATGTTTACAATATTTGAAAATTTCACCATGTTTTTGATCATCCTAATTGCCAATTAGTATTGTAGGAATCTAAAAAATGCTTGATCTTTGATTCCCATTCATTTTAATAAGTTGTTATTCTATGTATTGATTCAATATCAAACATTAATGACACTTTTTCTATTGTTAAAACTAATATTTGTACATTTTATGGGGTTAAGCACATAAAAACTGTAGTTGTGAGGAGTTAATCTGCAATAATGTTTGTATCTAAAATTTTATCGCAAATCGAGTAGCTGTCATATTTATGGAGTGTTTATCCTTATTGTTCAACTAAAGTCGGTAAATGTACACCTTAATAATGAAAGTTGTCAGAAATCGTAGCAATTCTAATTGAAGGTAGCCATTCGTATTTCACAAGTGTATGTCAATATTTTATTAAGGTTTTCCAGTATTTGTCTAACAGTTATATACCTCAACATACTCAGATTCCCATCTTGAATTTCTAGCAATCTCTCCTAGTTCTTCAATGTTTTCAAAAATTGATATGGGTTATGTTGTTAACGGATTTGATGGGCTGTGAAAATGGTACAAGATATATCATGGTTGCTTACATGCTTTCCAGCTTGGTTTTGTTAGCAAATTTGACAGAGCATGATTTTCGATTCAAAATAATTTGTCTGTGTCTTGAAAGTGGAGAATCTTGAAACTGATCATTCAGTAAAGCCTCTTACTTCACAGTTTTGATCTTCAAGGTAGGTTAGGTTCAGCGACTATGAGCAGTAATTAGAATGGAAACAACATGAAGCTCAGGGGAAAACAGTTTTTAGTGATTGTTGAAAGGTGTTGCTATATATTCCCTATCTGATGTAGAACTCTATAACAGCAACAGAGAAATTCTAACACCAACAGCATTTTCCGATTTCTCAAAAATGTTTTAAGACATATTTATTTAGACAAGAATACATTAATTTGACGCATACAGAAATAAAACTATGTTACAATTGTAAGTTAATTACAAAGGTTTCACTGATTGAAATGGGTGTGTTCATCTAAATGTTTTGTTTTTGTATGTAAGAGAAGTTATTGCAATTGCAAAGTTTGCTTCTATTCTTCAACTTGAATGTCTTGTTTTCTGAATGTTAGATGGATACATAGACATGGTAGACTGAATGCTGATGATGGCCCGTGTTTAGTATGTAATACTGGGTGAGTTGATGAGTTAGACTGACCAGACCATTTACCCCCAGGAGTATCATTGTATATAGACAACATGTACACCTGTTAGAGTATGTCAGTATTGTAACATGATCATACACATTACAGAACTACACCCCTCCCTCTGTTTCAATGAATAAAGATAAACAATAGCCGTGTGTTTCCGATACGCCCAGCACAAGGCCCCTATTTTCGGTAGTAAGGCGTCCATGCTGGATGCCGATTACATTCTATTTACTTTGGACATCCTAACAACATACAATCATGTAGGCTGTGTGCAAGCATTGTTTGCAAGGATTAGCTAGATTTAAGTACCTCCTAAGAAGGAGAGTAGCAAGCACTTGACAGCTGGTATGTTTCACAGACCTACCAGGGGGGTGGTTGACCGATTAATAAGCAGCATAATGTGGTCAGTTAGTATTTTGACATACAATTAATGCCAGTAGGATTTAACGGATGTAGATAAATTGTAGGTGCCATCTGGTATAACAGCAGATCATAGGTCAGCCAAGTTTGCTTAGTTTGACCTCATCATAAAATACCAGGGTTGCATACTTAGCCTAATGCTTAGTTTAATACTTAAACCCTTTTATGTCATGAATGTTTACAATTTTAATGCTATGATGTTAAAACTCCATCTCAGTATGTTCAGGGTCAAATATATGTGTATCAGTGAATCTTTTTGGGATAACATCCTGTCAGTACTTTTTTTCCATAAAAAACTTCTGTACATTTGTTCTGAATTGCTAATTTCTTGATCTGATCTAATTAAAATAGTAAGAATTGAATTGCATTGCTCCTACCACAGTCTTACTCATGGGGAGTGGTTGCCTAGAGGTAGGGCGTGCTTTGGGATCGAGAGGTCCCGGGTTAGATCCCCGTCTGCGCCACTGTATATTTTCTCTGAGCAAGAATAACCCACAATGCTCCTAGATGCGAATTGATACCTGTGAGGGCGATGTCTGAACATGTTCGATATTCCTGGCGCTGTACCTCGATTTTGGCTGCACACCAACCAGGAGAGAAAAAGTCTCCCTAGGGAGACCCGAACGCAGGTTTCCTTAGGTAGCCCAATGAATAGGGGAAGTTAAAATGTCAAAGGGTTGCTGAATATAATAAAACAGTATCATCTCCTAACAAATATCGCTTTAACACTAAAAATGCCTATATATTTCTGACTAGCTATAATTTAGAGGTGATGTAGGTAAAAATTGTTTTCAAGTAATGAAATATCAGAGTTGATGTTTGCAGAAAATTAAGCGCTTTCTTCAGCAATGTGTGTTATAGTGGACTGTTTATGAATTTTAAACAGTTTTTATACATTCATGAGAATACAGACTGATTATCACACTTCAAGATCTAAAAGTTTTAAAACAAAGTTTGGAATAAACTTTAATGGCAATGATGCATTTGAAGGGTAATGTTGTATCTTTGTGTTGTCTGACTTCAAATTGGAACTAAATATTATAAGGTTTCCTGGTACAAACAGAAAGATGTGACACATTCATGGTATAAGCAAGGCAGGCGTTCCACTAGCTTCTGAATCTGCGAGGGTCACTTTGATACTTTTGACTAAATTTTACCATTTTAACCGCAAAATACCCATGGTTTTAAGAGAAAAAGACCCTTCAAACCAAAATCTTAAGGGTCTAAATGTGGGGTTTTAGAAATTTCGAGGATCAAACCCCCTACTCCTGAGTCAAATTGAACCCCTGCGTGAATGTAAGTTTAAACATTTTACTTCAGTGATAACTGACAAATGTCATAAATTTTACCCATTCAGGTATTATAAATTAAATGCAAAAGTTTTACCTACTAAGTATGACTGAATATGGTTAATGAGTTTGAATTGGGCAGATTTTTGTCTGTATTGGATAGCATGTGTTCTCACTTGAGCAAACGACATATTGGTGGAATTATTGAATCCCATACATACTTCAATGCTCTTTCATTCAGAACGTTTTCCAACATGTCCCTCCCTCTCAAAGGGGGTTTATGTGGTAGTTCATTGTTGCGACTATTTATTCTCTCACTATGTGCACTTTCTATTTCACGTCAATGGCATACGGCGACATTTTCTATTGCCATTAATTTCAATTTCTCAATCACCTGCGTGATGAGAAGACATTTCAGTCATTGTTCGCTTATCCTAATATGGTCCTAATTTAGACAGGGGTACACTCTTAAATAGTCCCCTTTGACCTTTTTATTTCCAAAGCATGCTGGGATTGTTTACTCGCGAGGTTCACAACTTTTTTCACCCGACTTAAGAAATTGAACAGAAGCATTTACGTTGACCCTGGCTTTATAGTTGAGATCAGAGTAATGTGTGATACACATTGAACATTTTAACGTCCAACAATAATTTGGCGGTGGATTCGGTAGTATCATGGGTGGTTGCACTGATATTTGAGGTGATCTTATACTTGGTAGGTGCTGTATTAAACCAGGCATTATTACCATTGAAAATCACCTACGAGGGATTAATGGACGAAAATGAAATTTTCTTTTGACTTCTTTTGAAATATGACACTTCAAAGATTTATGTTCGTGATTAAATACTTTTTTCTTTTATTTGTTGATGACTTGAAAATGATTTGACCATGGTCAGTGATGAATCAAATGCTAATGGCGTTAGTGATATTTCAATATGGAGACCTGTTTGACTTTTATAGGAAAATATGCAAGCTTTGCGTCTCATTTTGTTCATAAATTATGGCTGTTTACAAGCATGAAGCTTTTTTGTTAACTTTATTAAAGATTCAATATATATCTTATATATTCATCTTGGTTCAAATGAAACTGATAGGTTTTATTTGACTTTTTACTGCGTAATTCCTTTGATGTGGTCAGTTTTTGATCAATTAATTAAAAAAAAAATACACCTGCAATTTCATCTTATGTTTCAGTTTACAGTCAAGTTGGTGATAGGTTACATTTTTGTTAAGAAAGAAGTTTTGCAGGGAACAAACTTGATTCTCTCCCCCCTGACCAATGTATATAATATTATATTGAACTTATGATAAGATTATTCAGACTGTTGTTCTATTTAACTTTGACACTCTAATCATTATGATTTTATTGCTGCTCGTAAATTATTCCTTGTTGGCAGGTATCTGCAGTGTCCACCAGTACAAACAAGGCTTCGGATGGTTAAATGACCAGGCAGTTATTAAACCGGTCAATTTTTGTTCCTCAGTATCTACAATGACCTTGTTAAGAGGTTGTCATAGTGGACAGTAAGTGCACTTGAGGATGGACTGACATTATCACTTTGAAGTGTGCCATGTATTATGCCATTATATTGGGTCATTTATTGTTGCCATGGTACCTCCTGGTATCGGGTACCAGGCATTGACCAGTGTCTATTGATCATACCATGTGCACTTTGATTCAATGTTATGAAAAATTGGTGTTACAGTATCATGTTTTATGCCAGGCACCTTGTCACAGAGGAAAAACTATCTACCTAATTTGTCCTTGGCTGTCAATGGTCCTGGAGGAATTATTATAGTCATGAAATATTAAATGGTTAATATAATTATGAACATGTGCATATTATTCTCATACTAAAGCCTGTTTGATGCCCGATCTGTTAAAAATGTTATTGTTGACAAGAAATTTCTAAACATAAAAATACTGGATCACTTGTGGCATGATAGAAATGTGATATGAGGTTTTAGAATACACTATATATAGTATTCGCTATATTCTCTCCTTATGTTTGTGTTATTGTTTTGGTGTCACCCAGGGATTTAGTGAGCTTAAGGTTTCTGATGGAATATCATGCTGGAACTGGTTACCCAGTGTTTAACACCTTGCTTAATACTTTACCATAATGTTGGACATCCTTATATTGCCTGGTGTAGCTTGTGACTGATACTTTGAGTCAACAAACAAGAAATGTTATTGTCCTTATTTGTCATGATTCCGTGCTAGTTTACATATTTCTGTTATGAATCGTCTTATCAATGTCAATGTTTGTCTGATCTGATGTATGGATTGATGCAATGTTTGTCCAGGACTGCACAACAGCTGTTCATGTCTATCACCATTAACACAATAACACTATTTGTACTGGCCACTTTTATGATCTGCCTTGTCCAGCTATTTATCAAAGGGATTAGATTAAGGGTTTGGACTTAATCCATTTGTGTAACACTCTGTCTCAAGACAACAATTTTGCTACTGTTGTTACTTAGGGTAAAGAAGAATGATATTTTGAGGAAATAAGATATTTGTATGCAGATGTCTTGTTAGAGTGCCCCGCATTAGACATACTAGCAATGTTTTATTAGAGTGCCCAGAATTAGACATACTAGCAATGTTTTATTAGAGTGCCCCGAATTAGACATACTAGCAATGTTTTATTAGAGTGCCCGAATTAGACATACTAGCAATGTATATTAGAGTGCCCCGAATTAGACATACTAGCAATGTTTTATTAGAGTGCCCCGAATTAGACATACTAGCAATGTATATTAGAGTGCCCCGAATTAGACATACTAGCAATGTTTTATTAGAGTGCCCGAATTAGACATACTAGCAATGTTTTATTAATCTGCTTCAGCTGAAGAGGGTTCTATTACTAAGTTATGAGTTTTGACACTTGGTGTTGTTACCCGGCAGCCTGCTGTTAATTTTATTACATAATTTTACTAGAATTTAATTACGCTGTAGCCTGTGCTTTATACTGGGTGGAAAAATAATAAAAAACTGTAACTTTTATTGGTTGTAACAAACTAGTTTAAAAGATCTTGAAGCATATCCAGATTTGCATTTGGCACTTATTCATGTAAGTGTTTCCTTTAATATGTTAGATCAGACTTATGCACAGTAATCTTATGTCATTTATTGCTTGTTAATTCCACAAATTGAATGTATCACAATTTTAGCTAAACCTTGCACCACTTAACCCCTCTTTCACCTGCTCTTATTTGACTCATACCAGCACAGCATGGCGTCCATTTGCATTTTGACTCTTTAGTGATGGGAGGACAAAAAAGATGTTTGTCAGTTATTTAGGATTAATTCATCCAACTAGCATGACATTGCAGATGTTTTCATCAGCTATGTTGCAAATATCCAGTCATTAATTGATAATTTTAATTTCTCTCATTTTTCTGAATATGAATATAAACTATGTTGAACTTCGTCTTATTTAAGTTTTAATTATAATTTGCTATGGGGTTATAATTACTTTCCAAAACCTTTTTACCACTTTTGAAAATAACTTACATAATATAACTTTTCATATGCTTACACAAGTGTCATACTTAATTGAAAAAAAGTAGTAATTGTATTATATAAAGGAAAGCGACTTCGACCCATGGTGGAGAAAAAAGATATAATTCTAAATGAATGGGTTAGATTTGGTGTACGGTTTGATTGGCAAAACTCTATGGTTTGAATAATAGTTGATATAAAAAACATTGTTTGCCATGTCGGAATATTAGAACTATGCACACATTTTTTTGTTAATAAACTCTTCACATTAGAGGAGCAGTATTTGAATTGCAACCATTAGTTTTTATAAGCATTTTAATATCTCATGAGAAAATTAATGATGAATTCAAAAGAAATGCAAAAAAGCAAAACCATCCTGACTTAAACTTTATATCATTACTGTGAGAGCTTTCATTTGTTATAGTTATTACTCATAGCTGGCCGAGTGAAAAATAATGGCTTTCACTTGGAAGTATTTAATGTCACGGCCCTAAACCGAGTAAATGGCAGTGTGTTCCATAAGACGACATGCAGATACACACTGTGATAGTATAATATATGTTCTGTTATAATACTGGACAATGGTATTAATATTCCGATTTTTTTGAAGGGCCAAATTCTTGGTTAACCCAAATTGACCGTTTTGTCTTTCATCAAGTCCATCAAGGCATTGCTTTCAAACTTTGCATACTAGTTTACCATCATAAGCCCCTTACATTGTCAAAGCCATGTAACACTATCCAACATTTTAACAGAATTATGGCCCCTGATTGACTAAGCTTTTTTTATGGACAAGGCTTTCGTGGGGGCATATTAAGCGTTTTGTGAATGCAGTCTTGTTTTCTTCTGAAAAAAAGGAATCGTGTCTCTTGTTTTAATAAAGAAAATATTTTTGTTTAGTGTTATACTGATTGGATGAATGTCCACTCTTAAAACAGGTCTTTACTTTCAGATGTCAAATAAATTTAAAATGAAGTACTGCATGTTTTTGATGTTGTAATCTGTTGGCCATGCTTATTGAAGACATAAATATGGTATCAATGTCAGATCAAAACAAAGCAACAATCGTATGGCTTTGAAGTTGTGTGCCTAGGACTCAAAATTGGAAATGGTGGTTGTTGAAAGTAAATATTCTAATGACTCCAATCAGAATATAACAAGTGCAATATCATCTATACTGATGTGATAAAACTTGGCCGCACAATCTATGATCTGGTGTATCTATATGGTGAACTATGCAGACAATTTATGAACTGGATTGAGACATTGTATACATTTATTGATGGTAAATTATTTGTAAGTCATTAGGACATTGGCTACTACTTCATTTCAAACTTAATGGCTTTGTTTAGGTAAACAATAGTCTTTCATATATCGCATATTTACTGAGGTTTTCTTGAGTTTTTCTTTGATAAAACAATTTCAACAAAAGCTCTGGATATTATGAGGATGGTTCATGATAATTGTTTGATGTATTGAAGGGTTTGCACTGACTTTATTGAATCTAATCAACAACTGGTCGGATAAATATTCACACAGATTTAAAGGTTATTTAGTGCTTATATTCAAATTTTCAAAAACTAAAGATAATTCAAAGCCAAGTGTGACCTATCTGCACCAAATTCTTATTTCCGCCCTTTTATGCATGTACAAAGACCATGGTTGAATCCATTATGTGAACACTGAGTAATGTATGACGGCAGAATCAAGAATTATCATACTGTTATGCACTTGTTGCCTGTTAAAAAATGCAGGATTGTTCCTGTAACCTTTCAAATAGGCAAAAAAGTTTAAAAATCAATGTTTGTTTGCAGTTATTGCCTTTGGAGAGAAATTTTGATTTTTGATTGGAACATTTCTACAATACATTGCATAAAATAAATAATTGACTGTAAGATAAATAAATGGCTGTTAATTTCTGTTCGAAATATTTAAAACTGTGAACAGATTTTTTAGACCACCAACTGTGGCTGATCATGATTGACATATTTTGTACCATGTTATTTTTCTATACGATGTCTCTGTTGAATTAATTGGTAATTATGTTTATATTGACTGGAAATCTGACAATAAATTCCATTTTTTATGCCTCTTGGGGTCGATTAATCTCAGTGAGTTTTGTTTATTTTACTTGGGGTAAATCACTGTGCAAATGGTGTTTCTAATTAATGCTTTTGAAAATAAATGAGATTATCTTGGGGAAAGGGTTTATAAACGTTTTTTTCTCATTTGTTTTTCACCTCTGTCTTAACTTGAGGCTATCCTTGACTTGACATTTGTCAGGTGTACCATGTATTCCATCATTTATACCTACAGTTTTTCTTCCATTCTGAAAAGCTAAAATATATATGCATGCTTGAAAATAGCATAGAAATTTCCTGAAGAAATTATTTTAAGCGTTAGTTGCATATTTATAATATCTATGTAAATGAACACACAATATGACAAAAGCAATCACATAGGGAATGGCATGACTTAAACAATGTAATAATATTTACCATTTAAAAAGTATCAATAATTTGACTAAATAGCTTTGTTCAAGATTGTAGAATGTATATTTCTATGTATTTACATCACAAGTATGTGTTTTACTTTGATATCTATAACATTATTCACAAAATATATAAAGAATATAAATAAAGTTTTGTGTTTATTGTACTATTTTGCAGCAGACATAATGGCTGCTCTGATATGATACAAATTTTGTTAATTAAATGAAAATTTTCTTCAAAGGAAGTGTTAATTCAGATATTTTATCAAATGTAATGTTTTTTGTAGATGCCAGAAACTCTTTAAAACGTATTTATTCATTGGTTTTTGTTCTTTTAATGTGTTTCTTTAGATTGTCATTTAGTTAATGACTTTTTCTGTAATGACTTTTTCTATCATTAAGCTTTGTTCCAAGAATGTGCTAATAAACATTGTTGATTCACAAAAGCTGTTATTATAAACTTCCTCCAAGCATGTTCTAATGATAATTAACCTGTGTTCATACATGCTATCTGGCCATTAATACCAATTAAGCTTGTTTATAGATGTAATTATGCACTGATTATCAAAGTTAGACTGGTCTACTATCTGTGGTATCTATGTTAGGCAGTGTGGGGTATCATAGCACAGGTAATCACTGATTCAGACAACAAATATCCTTTGTAGGGTTTCATGTCCGATTAGTTAGCAACTAATATATAGAACCTGGTACTGGTTGATGGAATTAGCAACTTAAATAGGGATGTTGATGGATTTTTGCAACATTCGTGACAAGTTTAATTAAGATTGAAAGAAATGAATTGTACTTTTCGTGCTCTCAGAATCAGATTTTTAAAATAAATGTGATCAGATTAAAATTGATGCCTGTGCCTTTTTGCTCATCTTTAACACTTTTTAGCTCACCTGAGTACGGAGTGCCCTGTAATGTCTGAATCCATTGTGTGACATGCGTCTACATCAATTTGGCTGTTCAAGTCAGAACTTGGGTCAAATTAAAAATATTATTAGCCCAGGACACCATTAATATTGATCTTTTTAGTTGTGCCAAAATTGCATTGCACTCAGATGTCAGCACTAAGTTAGCCCTGTTGTTTAATGGTTACTAAGGATTGAATGGCTGCTTAGAATACCAAATTGTAATATCTTGATCTTTTTAGTATCAATGATTGTTGTATAGTTGAACATACATCATATAGATAATTAATGACATACAAATGTGATTATAATGAGAGAAGTCCCCTCTAGCAGTCAACATTGTCGAGATGAATGTCCAAATACCTAGATTGTCCTCAATCGGGTTGTCACCATGACATTTGTCCTATTCATTTCTCATTGATTAAACCATTATTGTTAATTATATATGCAAATTATTATAATAGCAAAATTACCATAGTCAACTTGTCTTTAAATTCATCTTTTAACTTGTGGTTATTAATTGAGTGTTTGCAGTGTTTTACTTCATCATTTTGAAGCTCAGAGATAAAAAAATATTAAGTGGTGTGCCACAATCCACTATTTAATTAATGTACTGTATGGTAATTAATTATTTTAATCTCATTAAATCAAGTTACATAATAAGAGAGTACTGTAAGTATGAAATTTTTAGATTATAATTCAAAAGAATATTTTTTTAAGAAAATTAATAACACACAAAACATAATATATCAACTTGGAATTTAGAGGGTTTATGGTGGTACGGTAGGTAAACAAATTAGACATTTCTTTAGTTGCTAAGGATGCTATTGTGCACGTAAGATACACAATATGTGACAAAAAACTGACATAAATATGTCTGTATAAATTATAATAAATTACGTCTGCCATATTTGTTTCAGCATATCATCATAAACACTAATCGTTTCAATTACAAGGCATAAATGTCACAACTTTTTGCCTTGGATGATTTATATGCCGGTAACCATTTGACACAAATAAAAACTCACAATCGTGTATCAATCACTGACGATTTGAAACATTAAGTACAAGCTTACGAGCAGACGCAAATCTGACTATCTGTGCATTAATGCACTCAAGCCAGAAAGACGCTTCATATGTCTTTTTTAGAACTGTTGGATAATGTCAAGTTTAATGGGGGATTTTAAGGGTTAAAGGTTGCCACATGCCTACCGCCCACCTACAGTGAAAACATAATGATGTAATTTTTTTACTGACTCAAGGTATTAAGCTATCCAGATACTTCAATTTTGTGATAGTTCATAAAACTTAACTTCTAGTTAATCTTTACTTTATGAAAATGATATCTGTAAAACTTCTGTTAGTTTTCATATCTCAGAAAAATATCCAAGTTTATATATATAGCTGTTGCTGTCTGCTAAACATTTTTGTGTTATTCTGGTTTCAAATAAACTTACTTTTTGGCAAAATTTAATCATTGCAGGTGCCTTTAGGTTTTAAATATGTCCAAGTGTCTGACAGGGCCTAAGGATTTTGTTTAAATCTTTAAAAGTTTAAATATTGAGAAAATATTTAAAAGATGTAAAGAAGTAATTTGCGATGTTATTATTCAGTGGTATTCAGGGATGGTTATTATAAGTCATTGTTTCAACAATATTTAAATCCCCGGACAATATTTCCTCTATAATCATGCTTCGAGCATATATGTAATTAAATTTGCCAGGTAGATGCTTATCAAAGGGCAGAAAGTACTTCAGATAAATGTAAGGGTTGCTAGGGAGAATTATAATGTTTGTGCACAATTCTTTAATTCTAGGATTTCAGTAGTCCAACCCAGGAGGGACATTTTTACAATAAAACAATTTCTTTTAAAGTGATGCTAAAATAACAAACATGCTAATTGAAATGTTTATATCACTTGAAGTAATCCTCGTTTGATTAGTTCTGATGTTTCATGTGTATATTTTAGCATAAAACTGCATCAAGATGAAACCAAGAGACTTCTGGTCGCTAGCTGCTAAGCTGAGCCAAGTCTGAAGGCTCGGCAGCTTTCATCTATTGTTACTGGGCGAAACGCTGCACATTGTTTTACAATTTTAGCAATTTGCTCAGGATGACAGCCATTTACCTTAGCCTAGAGGATCCATACTATATTACATTAAATATGTGTGTCATTGTTGAGTCTATTGTTTCTTCGGTCTGCATTTTTCCATGGGTATAATTCAATCATGTTCTCTTACTTGATTCAAGTTACTTTCTTTATCTCCAGCTAATATTCTTCTGGTATAAACCAAATATTCTTTCTTGTAATTTATACAACTTGGGACTCATTTTAACATCATTTACCACAATTCAATGGAACATCACTTCCTGTTCATTTCCTCATGATTTCCTCATGAATAACAGTTATTAAAGAGTAGCATTACCTCCATTTTGAAGAGTAGCATAACACTATGTTAGGATCAGAGACATTGATCAGAAATGAGATGAGGCGAAGAATGTTTTCAGCATTCTGGAAGTCTGTTTTTTGTGCCATCCAGGGGAAAATTAGTTTTTGGCAATGTTGCGTGGCGGACACTACAAAATAAATATGTTGAACTGATAATATTAGTTTTCTGTAAACTCTGGTACTCTTAGAGCTGAGTTCATTCTAGACTTCCGTATATATTTGGTAAAACTTAGAAAATGAAGTATTTAAAGAGATAGATTTACAACAAACACCAATTAATGTAGGCAACAGAATTCAGGTGGTCAAGACTCAGAGGGATATTATACCAGTTAATGCTGTCAGTGAAAAATAAATTCTCATTCATAAGAATTTCGGAAAGGTAACTTTTCAAAGCAATTGAATGGTGATTGCTTAAGCATGCACCAAATTGCTGTTGAATTCTGGCGCTAAATTAAATGATTTATTAAAGCAGGACAGTGATTGGTTTGCTTGTACCAAATAGTTGTTGAATTCTAGTGCTGAATTATATACAATTTATGAAAGACAACTTTTAATTAATAAAGCAGGTGCTTGCTAAATTGCTTGCATGGCACAATGGTGTAACAATGACAACAATCTATCACAGGTTTAATTACAACACGAGAAACTAGTACCAGTAACTGTTTAAGTGCTTTAGTGGAAATATTGGTGAATTTCGCTAAGGTTTCCAATTGTGGAAATTTTGGCCTACCCGTACAAAGAAATTCTACTTACACAAATAATAATCACTAATGTTTCCACAGGCCAAATGTCTGAAATTCAAAAGTCGCTATCCTTTTTACCCGAAGAAGTATCCACTTATACACCATTGCAGATAGACCTACTCGAGTATTTCATGCAGTTCACATAAATGATATTTCCACATTTTATTTTGCATTAGGTTCAAAACATGAAATATATTACCACAGTGAATGCATACTGTAAATAAACATCTTCTCCGAAAACAGAAATTAATCAGACATCGGAGAGGGTATGTGACATTTATACAAATCATACCGCATTACTGGAATTAAAGACAACATTCTGCATCTGTGGTAAGCTTAGACTGATACACCTGAATCCAAATATGACACTCACAAATTTGTTAGGAATGACATTGTTAATGTCAATACAAAATATAATGAAGAGAAGATGCAATGTCAAACCAGGAGTAACAGATGTCAGCCTGGTTTAAATTCTTGGTTTCTGAGCAACTCCGGTTTTCATTACCTAAGATGTTCAGTGAACGATGCTGAACATAGATGGTAGATGAAATAAGTTTTTTACTTACCAAGTTAAATGATACCTGATTAATATGTTTTAATATAATTATTCTACATGAGAAGGTTTTGTGTCAGTGTGTCAACACCTGAGTTTATACCATTTATTCTACCATTTTACTGGAAGTTGTCAGCCTAAATTTACAATGTGAGACAAGACATTCATAAGTTGTCCCTTTGGCGCATAAAGGTTGTATCCACCTCTATAATCCAATGGTGGATACAATGTTCCTTGTTGCTCCAAAGGGACGACCCGTCAGTTCCGAATATTCTGGTAATAATCTACCATTATATAAAATCACTTGTCAGATATAAATATATGTATGTCAATTACTTAAGCAGCAAGACTAAACAGGACTAGGCGTGCGTGTAGGCAGCGCGGATTAGAGGGAAGAAAGACACGAGGAGTCTGTATTATAATAACCCACAATATACAGTATCTTACTGTGGCAGTAATGAACCTATTCATTGTCACAGTTGGAAGATGCAGTTGGTGAGAGAATTTCAGGGGGAGCTCTTCGGTGATTGAAGTTAAAAAGAGCATGAATACTCTTCAGATTAGAGGTATTACCCAGCAGGCTGTTGTTGTGGGCCTGCTTTGAGTTGAAAGTACGAGATTATTGCCTGAAATAGATGATAATATGCAGATAACAAGCTGGAAAAATGATATGTTATTAATTGTAACATGACTTCTTATGAAAGCATCCTGGTTAGCTTCTTTATTGCCAAGATTTTTGATCTTTTGACAAATTACATTCTCCAGCCGCTTACTTTATGATGAGAAAACTGAATTTTCTATCTGTGCATGGTGCTTTTTTAAATAGACATGTAGATGGCTGTTAACTGGTGTTTTGTAACCGTGATGTTGTGGTTCAGGTACAGGTAGCAGTCCTCTGATATCCAGGATGTTACCTATCTTTTATCAAGATATCTGAGATCATTAAATGTGCTTTTTACACGCAGCTCATTAAATTGTACATTTCAATGAATTGCACAAACATCCATTATTTGTTCCATTTGATAGGATAGGGAGTTTACTTGAACGTAATAAATTATAGCTATGTTTCTATCCGGAGCATGCACATTGTAGATCCTGACATGGATTACAATGGTATATCGACACTTGGCACAGAGCTTTGAATGGCAGCAAAGGTTGGTAACACTGCAACATGCATTGGGACCACTCAAAACTGTTGTGCATGGTTGAAGCAATGAAGAACATTTATGCACCTACAACACATCATTTAAGTGACTATTTATGTTTTAAAATACTTTATGCCAATTTATAAATGAATTATGGTAGAATACAACAATGTTCACTTCTAAAACTTCATTGCACTGAACAAAGAGTCAATGACACTTAGGATGAGGGAATGAAAGTTGCTGTCAAGGTGGTCAAACTTCAAGCGGACTGTGTTTTTTATGATGAAAATTGTGTCAAAATTATATTACCCTTTGATAACGTCTTTTGTACAGTGTCCAGCTCTTAATGTATCGTGTTTATATCTTACCGACATGATGTTAGTCGTGTTGACAGACGGATGAAAGCTCATTAGTTGTTACAGTATCTCGTGCAAGCATGAATTGATAGGCCACATTATTTAAGCTACATGTGTTTTTTATAGCTGACGGAAGTGGCTTCTTATCTTACAATCTTAATATTTCATCCATCTATTCAGAGGCATTAAACTAACATTAATATATTAAAATCATATTATCCACTGCAATGAACATAGTTTGAAAAAAATCTGAGCGTCAAATCATTGAAGCATCCAGTAAACTTGTCAAAATGTAAGATTATGTGTTAAAACCAGAGTAAAGTATCAAATATTCGTCTTTAATATCAAATTTGTTGTATTTTTTACATTTTTGCATTAATGTATATGAAATGTTTAACACTACTTCAAAGCACTTTGAATGTCTAAACATTAACATTTGACAGTTGTGCTAAATACCAAAAAACTATAACATTGAAGTTTTTGTATACCCGGTGTTGGTCGTAGGGTATTAGATATTCATCTACATACTTCCATAGAAATATCATCTCATCTTGTATTTTATTATCCGATGCAACTTTGTGGAAGGAATAGTGTACGATCAAACGTTTTGTAGGCTTTAATTTCGCACCGCTTCCTTTGTTGTTTTTACTGCAGTTGATTATTATTTCATATTAATTCCATCCGTAGGCTATTTAGATTTTATGTCGCATGATAAGTTTAACTGTGAGCTATCATACAGAAAGTGTGAACATCTTTCATTATAATAATATATGCACTGTAATTAATATGTGTTTGTCATATACAAAAAGTGCACGCTGTCTGTCTCTTCTGTCCGTGCTGTGACGCAATGATGTACTGTTTATATAATGAACATTCATTGTTTGTAAATCATATACGGCCATTTACTGTTAAGCTAGCAATAATCTCCTAAAACCTCGAGGTAGAAATAAAAGCGCTGTAGAGAGTGAAAATAAGCAAGTTCCGGTACTGCACCTATTGCTGTCCCCGTAATTATAGTATCTTTAAATGTCAACTCCTGGCCCTCACTACGAATTTAGGGTTTGGAAAAATATAAACTGGTAAAATTGCATTAAGAGCCTGTGCTCCGGATCACAGTGGTAGAATCAAAGTACTGTGAAGTTGTTGCCAAGATACTGACTGGTCCAGTCTGCCAGACATAAAACCTGGAGTAACATCAGCATTACCAGCCCAGCTTTTGTGTATACTATGGACCTTTATTATTAAAGGGTTCCGGTGACATCAAGATTTGATCGAAGATAAATTGATTGAATTCATCACTGTTGACATTTTTTTTTCAAATGAATTCTAATATTAGATATTACAGTTTGTTTATAATTAAACCACTATTGATCAACCAGCCTCTTACTGTACAGTCATATATTTTCGCAATGTCAAAATTCACGATATTTGTTATTTTGAAGTACTTCGCAAGTTTAAATGTTTGCCATTTTTAAACTTTGGAATAAAGTTCCTTCTCGAGTCTTGTGTTTAAGTGCTGTTTATACGTTCACAAGCATCAATTTTCGCAAACTTATCAATTTCATGAATAAAGTGAAAATGAATCCCTCACAAAAACTTTTTGATTTTACAGTTTTTCGCTCACCTGCCCCTAATTAGCATTCATTCGTACACAAAGATGTTATCCTTGTTGTGAATTTGGCGTATGTTTCAGTTACATCGTGTCAAAACATTATTTTTCATTATGGTATTTTTCTCCGATATTTATTGATCAACAGCTGATTGAAATTTATGATAATTAATGACTACTCATTATTTTAGATCACATTGTTGACTGTTTAATGATTGATGAACTAAATAATACAGCTGCTCCCTCTACCATGTTTTCTCTGTTAAATAAGATTATTATTAATTTAGGTACAGTCTGTGTACTTATAATAATCTTGTATTTATAAGCTGTCTCTGAAGGAGGAGATAATTGAACCGCTGCCTTTTTACACTTCCTTCACACGCTGAACCTGTGCTCCTCATCTACAGCGTCCCCATACCTAGTCCACCAACCAGTCTCTGCAACTTTAAAATCTATAATTAACATTCATTCTTAATTTGTTCTCTTTGACCAATTTGATCTACTTTACTCATCGGGTTAAACTCATAAAGTCTAAGACTTTTCTAAGTGTTTTGCTTTGAATCCTTGCATTGATTTCTTATCAGTTTATTGATAAAATTGTATGTTTCTTTTTTCAAGAACAGATTGATTATTATAGAGTACATTTCCTGTTGATTACTAAAAAATCATAGTTTGCTCCATACCCACTGTTTATTAGTAGTTATGTTATGTATGAAATTCCACGTTTATCAGTTTTGCCTATATCAAAGTACTGTAAGCTCACCAGGTGATTGGCACATGGAATTTTTGAAAAAAAGTGGTGTGTTAATCTGTTTTTAGCTCACCTGTCACAAAGTGACAGAGTGAACTTTTGTGATCACTCTTCGTCCGTTGTTTGTCCGTCGTCCGTCCGTCCGTCAACAATTTGCTTGTGTAGACACTAGAGGTCACAATTTTGGCCTTATCATTATGAAACTTGGTCACAATGATCATATCAAGAAAATCTAGGTCAAGTTCGATATTGGGTCACCCGGGGTCAAAAACTAGGTCACAAGGTCAAATCATAGAAAAACCTTGTGTAGTCACTAGAGGTCACAATTTTGACCTAATCTTTATGAATCTTGGTCACAATGATCATCTCAACAAAATCTAGGTTAAGTCGATATTGGGTCATCCGGGGTAAAATACTAGGTCACAAGGTCAAATCATAGAAAAACCTTGTGTAGTCAATAGAGGTCACAATTTTGACTTGGTCTTTATGAAACTTGGTCACAATTATCATCACAACAAAATCTAGGCCAAGTTTGATATTGGGTCATCTGGGGTAAAAAACTAGGTCACAAGGTCAAATTATAGAAAAACCTTGTATACCCGGTAGTCACTAGAGGTCATAATTTTAGTTTAATCCTTATGAAACTTGGTCAGAGTGATCATCTCAACAAAATCTAGGTCAAGTGCAATTGCATCATATGGTGTCAAGAGCTAGGTCACTAGGTCAAATCACAGGTCTTGCATGTACTGCTACAACAGGTGAGCGACCTAGGGCCCTTTGGGCCCTCTTGTTGAAATTTAGTTATTTGTTTTGAATGTGCCTGTATTTAAAAGTACACTGTTATAGCTAATATATTTGTACAACTCTGAATGCTTATCAGACTACACAACAAATTGTGCCTAATTTTAAAAATCTATGAATGAATAGTTGCTCAGACAATCAGACTGGTTCCAGATTCTAAAGTCAGACACACAAAGTGTGCTACTAAATTTGATAATCAGTCTGCATTATCTAATCTTGTCATGATCTGCAGCACTTGAATTGAACTAATTATTCTTGTAATGTAGATAAATTTTCATGTCATTGTTGCACCATTTGTTTCATGCTGCGAGGTTAACACTTTCCGGGTTTTTTGCCGGGTTTTACTGATGAGTTTGATAGTTATTTTAGCCAGTGACTGACTGTTGTCTTGTTTTGTGGGGTGAATTCACTTACACCAAATCTCACACATCAAAGTCAAGTATTATTTACTGAATAAACAAACTTTGACTTGAAGCAAGATTCTTTCATGTAATATTTTGTATTTTCTACATAATGAAACAATTGCAAAAACTTTGCTTTGAACAAATAGTCTGTCTATTCAATTTAGAATTTGTATGTTGGAGGAAAGGTTTCATTTATTTTTACCAATGTCCACAAAAAGAAAATAACAAATAAGACAGGGAAGGAGTAAAGCAAGAAAGGTACAAAAAAGAGATCATTATACAAATAAATTGATATGTTTAACAAGATATTCAGGCTCATCATTATATATACATGTACAGGGTGTTAAAAAAGTTTGTTCTCAAAATTCAAATTCATGTAAAGTGTTATTTGAGCTATGTAAGCAGTAGACAAGTTTCTTTTCTTACTCTAATAGCTTCATTTAATGCCTGAAAGATTATACCAATGGTTCACCCCTCTTGATTTAGACTGAAAATGTTAAAGTCTACTGAGGTCAGAATTTTTTTTATTGAAACCTAAACATTGAGAACAAACTTTTTTACCACCCTGTATACAGGAAAACAAAGGTCACCTTGGCACTGTAACACCAGTATATAATTATGACTGTAATATGGTGAATTCATATTTTTTGCTTGGTAGCCAGAGCGAGAATGTTCGACCTGCAATTTGTTGAAATGATAATTGTGACTGTTGTAGATAATCTCTTTTAAAGCTGGTATGATATATGTGTACCTGCATTTCAACATAGCAATACACTTTTCAACATGTGAAACCACTTTATAGTAATATGATTCGTTTTCATCAGTTATTTGTTCAAGCATACATACTTCATTAACAGAACACTAGCAATTTGTAGCGGCTCACAAACTTATTACACTGCATGTACGTATTGTTTGTAGTTAGCTCTTTGATTGAGGAGGTTAATTAATTACAGCGAAGATGGTTGAGCGGTCTGCCAGAGACATTGGCAGACAAGCATGCAATCTTGGAAAAACACGGACTTTTAAATGAGTGTAACAGACAAAGTGACAACATGGCCTCTTGCTCTCCGCCCTGTGCCAAGACTTGGATAACTCATCTTTTCAAAAAAGTGCTTATTGGCAGATAAATACGCTAAAATGTGTCAGTTTGTAGTTTTTGCTTCAGTTTTGTGCAATTTATGGCTGATAATGCATCCTGATTTGTTACATAATGTTGGCATTTATGTGATGTATTTATGATAGGTTTAATTTATCGCAAAAAATAATATTCTGGTTATTTATCTTATGAACAGGTACAATTTTCTGTGACCTTTTAATCATCTTCAAACGTGACTTTCATCTCTTTCAGACTCTTGGGGGTAGATATAGTGATACTTTGCACTAGTTTTCACACCTATATGTTTCTGGGCCTTTAAACCTATAATTTTGTTATTGAAAACAATGTGAAGTATCAACTTAATCATATTTGAAGCACTTGACTTTAATTTTACTGTTGGGTAAAGTAGGATCTGAGGGCAAGGTGTTTATTTAACATAGTCTATACTTATAAAAGATAACTTGCAATGTTATCAACTTACCGTTGATTGTAATGTTGATGCTGCTCATTAAATAATCATTAAATTTGATTTAATGGCCTAAAATTCTTCACCATTGATTGCTTTTATAGTGTTTGCACTATTTACTATAAGTAACCAAGTAGTTATGAAATAACCATAACACAGAGTATATTAAACGTGAAATATGCCGTCATTATGTAACAAAAATAATGTATTTACTTCATAGTGTAACTGATGTTAGGCCATTTGTCAGTCAATTACCTTAAAATACATTTTAATGGTAAATTATAAACACTGTGGGTCTAATGAATTTTCTTTGAAGTCTTTGACCATCAACTTTGACCAACAACTTCGACAAATAAGGAGGAGAAGCCATCTCTCCTTTGACATACATGTAATTTCAATTTTGTCAGCCTGCTATAAATTCATATAAAAATAATTGTTATATTCATGATCAACATCATAACTGCATGAGTACATTGATTAATGTCTGATAGATTAGACTTATGATGACAAATTTTGATACAACCAGTGAAAAATCATATAATCTACGTCTTTGTTACAAACAAACCTTATGACTGAGTGAAAAAACAAAACGCACCAGAAATGAGTTGAGTTTACAGCATGACAACACCATTGTGACTGGGGCCACCCAACATGCTGCAGATTTTAAATATAGTTAATTGTCATGTATGAATTATATTGGGAAAATGGAGCAAAAAACTATATAGAGTGATGGATGAGAATTTTTTACTTTTCAACATGTTGACATTGTTGTCATGAATGACAGCTGTTGTTGTGAGGGGTTTGCGTCTTGTCAGCGATGGTTTACTTGTTCTTGTCGCTAACAAGACGATCATTGATTGTAAGGGGATTTTTTGTACTTTATGATCTTTGGGTTCTTTTATTGAGAATTATAAATTCTTGAGTACATTTAATAGTAATTTGAGTCCATATTCTTCAAGTTTTTAAATGGAAATAAAATCTGACTGTGGAAAGGGGTCAGTTAGAGAATTTCATTTTATAGGGTTCCTGAAATTGTAGGAACACAAAGTTTTAACAAAAGTTGTAGAAAGGGTGGAATTTAGCCTTGTCTATTTACAGCAAGAGTTACTTCCCTTACTAATTTATTGGCCATTTGCTTTAACAAGTAAAAATCGTCTTGTCTTCAGTTGAAAGTTCTTCATTCTTAACTGAAAAAAGTACTTTTTGCTAATAATTGTACTCAGTTAATTGAATTACTATAAATATATTAGGATCTGTTTGGAACTGACACTACAAGTGAACAAACTCTGACTGAGGACAAATCACATGCCAGCAAGTGCTCTACTGATTGAGTTTTAATTGGTTTCAACTGCATACAACTACTAACAACCAGTGGTACAGACATGCTATAAAGCTGTTTGACTTAAAAGAGAAAACCTTTGAAGTTATATTATGTCAGCGTTATACAAGGACAGTGTATTACTTAATGTGTGTTTCTTACATGAAAGTTTGAATTTAAAAAAAACTTATATAACCCTCTTGACATTTTATCATTTGTGATTGTTGATATCAATATGATAATTTTGCAATATGTATTGTCAGTGTCTGCATGCAAGTTACTTAAAGCAGTAAATTTTGATCTCCTCATTTGTCAAGTTAAGTTGAGAAGATATGTATGTTTTATTGCTGTTTAAAGGCATGTTTTCTTATTGCCATATCATATTAGCCTCATGTTTGATTTAATTGCTTGATTTATGTTCATCATGACTCCAATAGAAATGATAAACGGACTCCTCCTACCATTAACGCTTGTCTTTTTATTAAAACATGAAATGTTTGAATGGAAACAAAGGGTATTTGTTGAAACTGGATAGTTTTGTGATATCTTGTAAGGTGTAGTAATAACAGTCGAAAATGAGATTTTTAGGGTTGAGCCTGGTAGCAAACGGATTTGATACTTAGTATGTTTGATGTATGTAGCACAGAGAAGTGACTCTAAGCCATTTTGTAAGTGATTTCAAGATAGGTAAAAAACTTTAATGGGGTTTTGTATCTTTGAAGTAATATTCGATGAATTTGTTGGGACAAACTTATTCAATAAAGGTTTGAAGAGAAGTGGTCGTTGTGTTCTTCTTGTTGACTTCTGTGAAATTAATGATAATTGATCTGTGATAAAATGTGGCAGGTTTAATTTAATTTTTTTTAAAATGTTCAATTTGAAATTCAATATGAAATCACTAATACCATGATTTTAACTTATTTCCCTTTTATTTGATTTGTCATTTCAAAATCTGGAAATTGTTAAATCATTTGATTATAAATCTTCATTAAAATGGAATTATATATTAAATACAGGTTCAGCCTATGATAAGAAACATGTTGATCTAGATTAATTCTATATAGATGTGGTAAGATATGTGGGAAATGGTTTAACATGAGTGTGCAGCGTATAGGAGTGTAGGTCTATAACTCTGTGTTTCACTGTGTGCAGTATGTATGTTTGTGTGGGCGTGCACCATGTTTCACTGTGTGCAGCATGTTTGTGTGGATGTGCACTGTGTTTCACTGTGTGCAGCATGTTTGTGTGGGCGTGCACCGTGTTTCACTGTTTTCACTGTGTGCAGCATGTTTGTGTGGGCGTGCACCGTGTTTCACTGTGTGCAGCATGTTTGTGTGGGCGTGCACCGTGTTTCACTGTGTGCAGCATGTTTGTGTGGGCGTGCACCGTGTTTCACTGTGTGCAGCATGTTTGTGTGGGCGTGCAACGTGTGCAGCATGTTTGTGTGGATGTGCACTGTGTGCAGCATGTTTGTGTGGGCGTGCACCGTGTTTCACTGTGTGCAGCATGTTTGTATGGATGTGCACTGTGTTTCACTGTGTGCAGCATGTTTGTGTGGATGTGCACCGTGTTTCACTGTGTGCAGCATGTTTGTGTGGATGTGCACTGTGTTTCACTGTGTGCAGTATGTATGTTTGTGTGGATGTGCACCGTGTTTCACTGTGTGCAGCATGTTTGTGTGGGCGTGCACTGTGTGCAGCATGTTTGTGTGGTCGTGCACCGTGTTTCACTGTGTGCAGCATGTTTGTGTGGGCGTGCACTGTGTGCAGCATGTTTGTGTGGATGTGCACTGTGTTTCACTGTGTGCAGCATGTTTGTGTGGATGTGCACTGTGTTTCACTGTGTGCAGCATGTTTGTGTGGATGTGCACTGTGTTTCACTGTGTGCAGTATGTATGTTTGTGTGGATGTGCACTGTGTTTCACTGTGTGCAGCATGTTTGTGTGGATGTGCACTGTGTTTCACTGTGTGCAGCATGTTTGTGTGGATGTGCACCGTGTTTCACTGTGTGTAGCATGTTTGTGTGGGTGTGCACTGTGTTTCACTGTGCAGCATGTTTGTGTGGATGTGTACCGTGTTTTACTGTGTGCAGCATGTTTGTGTGGGTGTGCACCGTGTTTCACTACATGTGCAGAAGTGTTTCACTCTGTAAAGAAGTGTTTCACTCACAGTGTGCAGTATATAGGGAGTCTATAGCTTATGTGGGCGTGCATGCGTCGGGTTTGACTTATCAGGAAAGTATTCTCCTGCAATTTCAATAAAACCTGAACAGAATTGCACCTGAGAAATTAATTAGTTTGTCTTCTTAACTTCATTTCTCTTAACAAGGATGTACATTTTGTTTTCATTAAAATTGATGATTGTTCTTGTACGAACAAAATGTTCAAAATTATTGAATATCATGAAATTTGTAATACATATAAACTAGCTTCTACAAACATTTCCTGACTGCTTGCTCTTATTGAACTTGACTGGGAACTCCAATATTCAGAATATATCTGAAGAAGTTTCCCTCGCAAATCACAGATACTAGCCTGAGAAACCTGTAATCTGTATTTAAGAAAAAGGGCTCTTTGAAGCTGGAACATTATCACGTTTCATGATCCCTAATCATTGACCCCTGTCAGGAAAAGTAGTTCAGATTTATGGTCGTTTAGCTACCAATATTACCTTCCCAGTGAAGAGTTCCACCACAAAGGCTCAACATTTTCGAATCTGCAGAATGTTAACTTGGAGATATGATTAAATGGTTTGCCACCTATTCATTACGACTGTCACATTGTATTATTGGTATGTTCTAGCCACCATGTCATGCTTCATGCACGCTTCAATTGATTAGTATTGCATTAGGTGGTTGGTCAAATATTCTGTCCTCACTGGTTGTAGTCACAGCTGCCTTTGACAATGTTTCAACTTCCCGCCAATTTTATTAGCTGTTAATGAATGTTTTTATACACAATGAAATGACAGGATAATTACTACAATTTAAGGCAGTGAAAAATATCTTATGCAAATGTGACCCGTGTGTACCCAAATTAGTTTACGATTTTGAAATTAACATGTGCTTTGCTCATTAATTTAAAACCTGTGGTTTTATGCCCGTTTTATTTAAGATTATAAACACTCTTCATTGATGTAACTTCACCCGTAAGATAGTTTTATGAGGTTCTAGTTAAATTTAGTCTCTATTAAAATCTGGAGATTATGGTTTATTACTAAAGGAGTGAGTATATTTGGAAACTGTTCATTTTCATTGATATCACACAGTGCATTCAGGTGTTTTATGGCGAAATTGGATGGTGTTCTGCTTTATTTTCTACCTTATGAATAGAAACATATTGACCTGTCCTTTATATATATGTCCAGCTGCCTGTCACAACCAACGTGTGTCCGTCATGGCCAACGTGTGTCCGTCATGACAGACTTGTGTCCAAAACATACTGTGGTATCATGTTCTTCTCCTGTATCACCTGGCTGAAACTTAGTGTAGATTATAGTGTTGATGCTGCAGAATAAAAGCAGTTTTATTGCGATTTTATTGTCCATAATGATCGCTCTATCATATCGCTCTATCATATCATATGTATTGTATGCTCTCTTAAAAGAAAATTTGTCTGGCTCACGACAACTTTAATAGCATAGTACTAGTAGTAAACTCACTGAGATATTGTTTGTTGATACATGAACTTTATTTACACTTACTTAAATTCTTAGTACTGTTATGTGTAGGGGTGCCTATTGAGTCCATTTGTGACTATTGCAATACTATTGCTATTGCTGAAAGTACAATTGCGATACTATTGTATTGCTTGAAACTATTGCAATACTATTGCAATAGTTATTGCCAAGATTTGAAAACCACAGATTAACTTACAAATGCAAATTTGCACTGTGTAAGATATCACTTAGTTGTACAACATACTAATCTACTATTTTTGGAAATTATTTAAAATGAATTAGACAGAAATAGAACATGAACGATAGCGATATTGATCCTTTGTGGCAGTTTTAATGTGTGGAACTATCTAAAATTAGTTTTTTAACGAGAACGGAAATCGTTTTTAAATTAATAATAAACTTCATTAATGAAAAGGAAACTATTGTAACTATCGATAGTTGAGCTAACTATCGGCGATAGTTATTGGATCGAGACTTTTACTATCGATCCATGCTATCGGGTCGCTCGGAATCGCAATGCATCTATATTTCGATGCATCGGCCCACCCCTAGTTATGTGCTGTGCAGCTAAATAGGAGTGTTGCCACATTGCTGTACTGCATTATGCTTAGCTGCGCTGTCAGGGACTAGCTGTGCTGTTCTTGCTGAAGAGTGTACTGTGTTGTTATGTGAAGGTTCCAAGTACTTAACAATGGTATTGATCTTCTTCTTCTGCATCCTTTTCTTATGGTCCATGGATGTGCTCATGCAGCTTTATTGGTTACTGGCATCTACCCACAGCTTGGTCTCAAAGGATGTGCCTGCGAGCCAAACTTACTGTCATACAATTGATCATCATAAACACTGTGATCATTCAATGAAGAGCAAGATAGAGTATGAAGAATATTGATAATTTCTAGCAGCAAAACTTTCAATTAGGCATCACACTTTATTGTTTACCTTTAAATATTTGCAAGAATCATACAGTTGTTATTAAATTTCATCTGTCATATTTGCATAATACAGTGTCCTGTTCATCAAAACCTAAATGTGCTCAATAGACATAATGTATGATGTGTTCTTTGTGAGCTATGGATGATGTGAAAACTGTCATCTGGTGATCATCGGAGACACCTTGTTTTGTTTACCTATGATTGGATAATGAAATGCTATCATTTATTTCTTAATTGCCATTGCATTGAATGCTATGATGACAAACATCCATTGGCTGGCTTTGACAAGAATCATATTGTCTATTTCGTTGATACTGGTTATAAATATGTACTTCAGTCACTAATTAAATAATGGATATATCGCTTTGCACGTGTCAAACTGTAGTCCTAATCAACACTTGATCTTAGGATCCTCACACTTTACATGGAAGTTAGTCACCAACAGCAGACAACCCTTCTTGATATTGAGGTTAGTAAGTCAAAGGTCAAGGTTGCTGTTACCTTTACATGCACAACTAGACTAAATGGTTTCCGATCAGTTGGGCCAATGATCTTAAAACTTTATAGGGAGCTTCGTCACCAACAGTAGTTGACCCGTATTGATGTTGAAATCTGTAAGTTAAAGGTCAAGGTCATATTGTGCTTTAACATTACTGACTATTGGGCTGCCATGGGGGCGTACATGTCTTGCAAACATCTCTTGTAGCTGTATGCATCCGATGTTGTGATAGCAAAAAGCCCATGAACATTATATCATGGGATTCTTCTCAGTTCACTAAGTGTAAAGGACTTACATTTTACCTCACAGAACTATGCTAAGTACTGTGTGATCAACAGTTCATATTAGCCACAATTATTTTTTTGCTAATTAATATACTTTAACAATTTCGTTAGTAATAATTTTCAATTTTTTCTCCAAATTACTTCTTGTTAACAATGTGTTATTCAGCATGCACTGACATGTAGATTTTTGTTGATTTTCTGTCACAATTTGAAGCGTCAGGGAAATTATTTTGAAGCCGCCGAGTTTGTGTAAAGCATGTAAGTTGAAGTACATAACCGCATGCCATAATGTAATTCTCTATTGTCCATAATATTCCAGTCAATAAAGTTTAAATGAACTCATATTTATACAAATGTAGACAATAGAAAAGCATTTTTTCTGCTTCTATTTTGAGTTCGTATCTCAGCATTTGATGGTACTTGACAAATTTTGTTGACTGCGTTTATCAATATTGGCATTTTTGACACAAAATCAAACACTGAAAATAATTACGCTCAGTTGGTTTTATTGATAATCTTGTATTTTCCATTAACTTCAGCCCTTCACTAAGTTCTTGTCATTATGAACATTATTTTCCTGATAAAACATCACTTTCAGTGTTTGCGACTGGTACTACATTGTTTTATGTTCCTGGTGATATAAGATGCTTTAAGTGAGAATGGTTCAATAAAAATGCTATTCTTGTGATAGTGGCTGCAGACATCTGAGCTGTTGTATTACTTAAGTATGTTTTACATGTATCGCAACATTACTGACTGTCTTATAGGCTTACTGTCTCAAGTTGATTATTGTGCATATACTCACTCTGTGTTTGTATTTCTGTGTTGTATTATAATAGTGTCTTCTACTCAATCGCTGTCGGAATGTCTAGCTGTTGGTATAATTCAAGAGAATTCACTCACATTTGTACAATCGATGCACCAATTTGCTAGCTTTTACTATGTTTGTCACACAATTATGTTATTCAAAACTGCAATTCAATCCTATTTAACTTCCCATGATTATTTTATGTTCAATTTGATTATTTAATTGAGGAACGACATTACATATCCTCATAAAATAAAGTCTTTATTATAATTATTATTGGTATATTTCATTGTATTGTAATTTACTGAAGACTTCAAGAGTTGTCTTGTCTGCTTCATGAAAGTGTTTAACATTCATTGCAGTTGTGTAAAATGAGTGCTATTAAAGAGACAAACCATCTGACAGTTGATCGGAAATTGTTCTGAAGAATTTATTTTCCTCCCATAAATCTCCCATCAACTATTGCGCAATTTGTGTTTGACAAGTCTATGTTTGGTTGGTTGCTTGGATGGTAATTGCTCGGATGTGTTATATTGGCTTATTTCTGTGATTTATGAAACTTGGTGCGTTTATATTTACTTTTGTTGTCTGTAGGGCTACAGGTCTGACATTTCTGAGAGTTTCAGGGGAAATCATTTAATCATATATCATTTCATAGACAGTCTTGCGAAACCTAAATACTCTTATATTGACCTACATGTCAGTCTGAAGTCCCTCTGCGTATTTTTTCTAGTTGTAGGATAAATAAACAGTTCAAATTACGGAAAAAATGTTTCATGTAATAGTTGGGCAATATTCATTGACTTTCTACTGAGTCACAGCATTATTTCTTCTGCTGTAAAACTAAGATACACTTAAGAACATAGATACACTTTGCATGTTGAAACATATTGAGTGATCGTGCAGCACTTTGTATGACATGTTATTGGAATCGTGAGGAACATTTCAGTATTTGTAAGTTTTTAAACATTGAAGTGTTTTAGAAACCAATACTGCACCACAGTGTATAAACGAGTCATCTTCCCGTTATCGCAATAAGGAGTACACATTGAATTAAAGAGTCTTGCAATAAGTTGTACAGTGATAGGAAATCATCGGAAGTTTCAATCACAATAATTAAGTCAAACAAGTTGAATTGTATAGTATTTCAATAAGTCGTACAGTGATTTGGTTTATGCGCGGTGGGTACGCCATATTCAAGGTATATGAACATATGTGCAAGTTATTAAACATTGAAGTATTTTAGAATACCGGTCTGTATGCCATATTCAAGGTATATGAACAACTGTTGTTTTTTTTCTAGCTTTATAAAGATGCCATCAATAAAAGTTTAGATTGCAGTCCTGCTTCTGAAGTAACATTTATGCATTTGTTGCATGTTGATGAAATATTGAATGATGTGGCAGTTTGATATTAAATTTATATTGACAAAAGTTTGTAGTAAAGTATGTGCAAATTGACTTTGTATAATGGTATAGAAATGGTGGTAGGAAAGTACCTCCCTTAAAAAATGTATTTTAAATTGAAAGACTGCTACCTTATATTATATACAATGACGTTCATAATAAAATGTATGACCCTGTAGCTTTAAAAATGCTATTTAACTTAGATTAGCAAGAAATGCATATCTTTTTGATTAGCATAAAATGCACTATAATTCAGTGCATATGCATTTTGGCAGCTGGTAAATCTAGACATATCACTACAGATGAAAGGTAACCATTTGTGCTGCCATCTGTGCCTTCTAAATACATAATTTATTGAAATATAGCAATTATATCAGACTGCCATTGCATTCCTTTTCATTATAATGATCAACTGGTATTGTTGGAAGGCTAGGTTAGACAACATTTTGCCAGAAAACTGCTGCAAAAAGAGAAATTTCTTGTATGGAATTGGTTATGGTCATATGGCATGCTGGTGAAGTTGTCTGCACCTGCACTCATTTCCGTTTATTTTGCTTTATTTATAAAGCCTAAGTGGTTTTTGATTGAATAAATATATTACAAAAGACCAGTTGTATAAGCAACGCTCAGAACACAGCCCCCACATATGATTTGTTCTTGCCAGACAATCTGAGAACAACTTGATCAAAATTATTATAAAGACTGAAAACTTGCTCCAAAGAAGATAGATGTAGCTACATATGCATGCAGATTTACAGTTATAACAATCTATGAGTGACACAGACTAGCCTTCTGACTCTAGGTGCATCCCAGTTGACAATGTTTTATATTCTTTTAGGCAAGGAAGTAGATATTTTATGCAGCACCTTTGATATTAGATAAAGTCCTCTACATATCTTGGTACTTAGATATATTCTCTGTAAGATTTAATTATGCAATAACATGCATGTGAAGATGAAAGGATCCTAATAGCTGAATCATGTTATCTAATCATGAGTATGAACATTCTTCTTTGCTTGATTTGCTACTTAACAAAAACTCAGGCAACAACACTTTAGTTTGACTTTTATTAGTTATACCTCAAAAACATGGCTGCCATTGTTAATTTGTTAACACTGGCAAGTGCTTTCTTTATTGAACTGAGAACAACAAACGAAGCCTGGCCTTCTGTTGGTCACCTTGCCTTACCATTGACCCGATCTCATCACCAAAGTGTCCATGTTTGTTTACTTTGTATGCATTTCTCATTTACCTGTCAAGAACAATTTACTTTAAACCAGTCTGAAGTGTGAAATGGACAATTTAACTCAAAGAAAACAAGCAACCACAAAGTATCAAATAGGAACCTAAAGCTACACAAACAGCTGCATTGGTTTCGTCACTTATCCACATAGTTATAGACTTAAGATCGGTGTTCAGGAGGCATGCAAGAGTAAATAAACCATAAATACAATAATGGCCTATTATAGGTATGAAATGCTAAGGCAAATAGCAAATATTTGCACTTACACTACAATAAAATTTGATTCCAAAGGTTACTCAGTCAGACGACTTTACATTAACTGTTTATCACTTTTAATTGATATAAAAGTTATTGAGGACAATCTATTTACGTGTGGATAATTCAATAATCTTTCCCAAAAAAAATCAGAATTTTGACACTATTGTTGATAATAAATTAATTAATTTTATTTGACATTCAGTTCTAATATTGGCTTTTTGGCGAAATTTAAAAGCTTAATATAGATGATGTAGCCAGGATGACTATAGGTTGAAATGTATTGTCAGTTTAGTAATGATATTTTTGCTTCAATCTAATGACAATGTCAAAGCTGTATATACTGAGGGTATTAGGGCAATATGATAGCAATGCTCTCCGTACTAACACTGACTTGTTCCATTCTTCCTCCAAGCCCTTTACTCGAGGGAGCTCCAAGAAGCCATTTATCAGAAAGCCGTGGATGTATGGGCGTGTGACAAGGCTTATTAGTGAGATTGACAACAAGGATAATCAACAAAATTGAAGCATGTTTGCCAATGTATAGAAGAGGAAAAGTGGCAACGAAAATTGGCTCCCAGTGTCCCTTGGACATTGTTAATCTTCTAGTTAACAGAAAATGACCAGTTCTAATCAATTCTAGGAATGATAGTGGTTTTTTCCTGGTTCCCTAGGTGACAAGTTGATGATATGTCTCAGTAAGATAGGCTATATTATTATAGGCTATAGAAACTGCCCCAGAGTCACCAATTTACTCACTGGATCTTCTCATGAATAAGAAATGATATGATACGAGTCATCCCTACCCCTAGTATCATACTGGGTGATGTTATTGTTGTCTTCCTGTAATGAAGTTGTTTCTAATGGTGTGTGAAAAAACATACCCCTGGTTCTTTGATTTGATTGGTCACCTGATTGCACTCCTGACAGATACCAGAAGTGTTTTAGTGCTGATTTAGGGTTTATCTTTGTAACATGAGCTCCTTTAATTTGTGTATGGTGAACTTACTGTATGAGTATGAACCTGTGCTTGTGGAGTGTTTGACCGTATACAGATGCTCATCACACTTCATTCGGCCCGAATCTGAGTCATTATTTTACTACTGTTGGGAATTTTCAAGATGAATTTTGGACTGAACCTTAGCAAATATCAACAGAAACAAACACTTGAAGCTAACCCTAATTTTATAATCCTACAGAGAAGGTATGAGTGATTTTTTTTTTCGATTTTCTTTTATCTGATTCCGAATCTCAATTTTTTTTATTAGGAATGGAGTTTGGATCCACATGCACTCAGCAAACACTTCACCTGATAGTGATAGTGAATATCATACATAGAATATAGAAGTGGTTTATAGTGCTAAAAAAACATGTTTAATTATTAAATTACAACACGTTTCCTGAATACTTGTATGTTTTTGTTGCGCATGCATGTGTTAGATACGCTACTTGTATATCATAAATTGGCAATGTGTTGCATGCATAAAATAATGACGCAATTTGCTCTTCTTTTGATGTGTTTGTACAATTATGTTATATGTGAAGTTAATTAGTTTTTACGTCAGGCCCATCATGAAGTATTTGTTTGCGAGACCCATGTTGAAGTATGATTATGTGAGACCCTTGTTAAAGTATGTGTATATGAGACCCATGTTGAAGTAGGTGTATGCGAGACCCATGTTGAAGTATGTGTATGTGAGACCCATGTTGAAGTATGTGTAAGTGAGGCCCATCATGAAGTATGTGTATGTGAGACCCATGTTGAAGTATGTGTATGTGAGACCCATGTTGAAGTATGTGTATTTGAGACCCATGTTGAAGTATGTGTATGTGAGACCCATGTTGAAGTATGTGTATGTGAGACCCATGTTGAAGTATGTGTATGTGAGACCCATCATGAAGTATGTGTATGTGAGACCCATGTTGAAGTATGTGTATGTGAGACCCATGTCGAAGTATGTGTATGTGAGGCCCATCTTAAAGTATATGTATGTAAGGCCCATGTCAAAGTACTAGTATGTGAGGCCCATCTTAAAGTATGTGAGACCCATGTCGAAGTATGTGTATGTGAGGCCCATCTTGAAGTAGATATATGTGAGGCCCATGTCATAATATGTGTATATGAGGCCGATCTTGAAGTATGTGTTGTGAGGCCCATCTTGAAGTGTATATATGTGAGAACCATATTGAATTATGTGTGTATGAGGCCCATCTTGAAGTATGTGTTGTAAGGCCCATTTTGAGGTATCTGAGGCCCTGATGTCATATTATGTGTATGTGCAGGAGACCCACTTCTGTTTGTCAGGCAGCTGTGGAAGTATATGCATGTTAGGGGCCAATGTTGATCATTGTATGCTTATCAGAGCAGTTAGTGCAAGTGAGGCCCCTTTTGAAAGTATTCTTATATATCTGACATGACCTATTTTTAAGTCTTGACCAAATGTGTGGATATGACCTTATAAAAACAACATCATTACTATTATTGATAGCCTATAAAGTTTGACGTTGCAAATTCATAGGCAGTATCGATGGTATTTATAATGAAATGACGGATATTATGAATGGGTCGCCACGGCAACTAGTTGCAAACTCATCAAACTGATCATAATGTGAAAGTTATCAAACATAATGTTTATGTTGTAGATATAGATCTTACAGAGTGAGGTAAAAATGTGTAGCTTGAATTCACTAACAGTCAATGTATCTTCATTTGCCACTCCAATTTCCCATTTACTTAGCCTTTACAGATGCTAAATTATATAACATGATGAGGGGAGTAAGTGTAACTAGCCTATATCTGTTTCCGAATAATGGAGAAGATCATCTTGTTTGGCTGTCATCCCTTTATATACAGTATAGATTTAAATGTAGCCTTTATTATCTGTGCACCCATTACCCCTATCTAAACAGATTGTGTGTCCACCCAGAATAAATAAGCCACGATTTTACTGGAAAGTGCCAGACCAGCCGTCATTGCCAGGATCTCAATTTTCCTCAATTGTTATCTAACAAGAAAGCTTCTATTCCATTTTCTCCCAGACAATACAGGATGAGTTCATATTGCCACTCATTTAATTCTACAATAGTATCCAGGATTTCTATCTCAGAAAAGCTTTCAATCTGCCCAACAGTAGAGAATCAATGGCAATCATATACAGTACTTGCGGCTAAACAAGACCGGGTAAAATCAACAGTGGCAGGGGATAAGAATATGATACAGTCTGCCAGTGTACAGTAAACATACTGGAATTAATGGAAGGATTAGCCAGAATTTTTTTGGAAATCAGAAACCCCTAAATACAACTGTAGAAGATCAGTGCACTGCACTGTGTATAAATACATGCACCTGTTGGAAAAATGTCTTAGTTGTGTTGTTTCCCAGTCTTTGCATGTCATGCAGTAATGTTGTATCAGTAATTAGGTTTGCTCATACAATACAAAAAAATGCAGAATTGCCTTTTTATTGTGTCAAGAACAATGGCACCATCGATGTATTATCTTTACAATCTGGGTCATAGCATTCATCTTTATGTGTGTCCCCAGAAAGGAAAACGAGGGCCACATGTCCATGATATTGTGTGACTATATGGTTTTGCATCAGATTTTGTTGTCAAAATCATTATGATTTCAATGAACAAATAGGTTTTTTTTAAAATAAACCATTCCATCTCTCAGTGAATTGAAGTACCCTTGCTTGGGACCAAAATGTCAACCACAGTCTTTGACACAAAATTTGTGCATCAAATGCAACAACTGATTGCAACTCCTGATTTCTGAGCAGTTGTGGTGTAATTTTAAAAGGTTCCATTTGTACATATGAGTATATTGATGCAAGTAACATCTGAACCCTAACTCTGACCTCCTGTTTGATGTGTCTTCAAATCCAGCTATCAAAAACTACATCATTTCATTCCGAAGCAGTTGCTACCATTTGTTGTTGAAATTAAAATGTTTTGCGCTTTTGAATGTTCATCATTTGCTGCTCTCTTAAATCCAATATTGGATCTGCAACATACTGCTGCTTTCTGTTGTTTTTGACAGATGCAAGATCATATTCAAGTGAGAGGTATCTTTTAAAAGCCCTCACAGTGAGGGTTCATTTAAATTTTGTGGTCCTGTAAGCCCCTAGTGACTTGGACTGTCAATCACATTAATTGCTGTTGGTTTTATCTGAATCTAAATGACATGGAATTAATTGATGCAGAAAATACTCTGTTGCTATGGTAATTTGATTCTGGCAATATAGGTGTATTATTGCTTGAAATGTCATGTTTTATGAGCCAGCTGTCAGTCAAACAGAAATATAAACTTGGTGGGTAAACTTGTTTTAAAGTACTTGATGGAGAAACAAAAATGAAAATTTGTTGTTAGAGTTTTGTTAATTTTCATGAAATGAATTAATTGGTTTTCGTTGCTTGGTAACAGTTTTTTGCACAAGAAACAAATTATCATTACTGTGTTATGTAGAAAATGGATTTTTGATTAGGTTGTTATTTACATGTTGTGATAAAAATGTCTGTTGGGTAGATGTTATGCTCCTAAAAATGCAATTGTGCTCCTAATTATACTGGCAGATTTGGGCTTGCGATTAAATGGATGGCATAATAAAATGGAAGGTATCAAAATATTGTTTTTAATAAGACATAGAATGGTGATTCATACTTCTTTACCATTTGCATAGTGCTGCAAAATGTGCATACATACATATGTCTCTGATAAACTTGCCAAATTCTCAGTCATTAGTGATAATTATGTAAATAAGTAAAAGTGGGGTTTTGTTTCAATGTATTTCATGTATTTCAGTTTGAGTTTTTAGCAATTTCATTAAGGCGTGATCCATCATATGCAAATGATTGCCAATTTTTTGTTTTCTTTGAAGTGAAAATGTTCTGCTGTGAAGAGGTGACAAAAGTCAGGTATCCCTCATATTTTCTTCATTTTGATGGTGAAAGAGTTTTCAAGCTTGATTTTCATTTACATGGGTGCACCATATGGGGCTAATTAGGGAACTGATGGCTGAGAAAAGTATGATTTATGTGATGAATAAAATTATTTTAAAAGCGCCCCATCATTTGCTCATTACACTGAAGTGATATAGTCTGATGCATGGTAAGCCATGGTAGGAAAGCCACAGTGGAGCTTTCAAAGAAGCCATGCTCATTAGCACTTGAAGTGAGATGCTTTCTTCAATCCTTATCTACTCCATAATGAATTGATTGTGCCTTAAAATAGAGCTGATTGAGGCTTTGAAAATTGAAAGCTGATATTAATTTAATGCTCGTTAGTGTTGATGATGTCATCTTGAAGAAGTTACGGTTCATGAGTGATCGTGCTAGGTTATTGCTCATCCCTTATCTTTTAAAGTGATATTAATTGCTAATCGGTCTCGGAAATTTGCTTTAAATTGTTTTCTTCAAACATTGTGTGGAGGTAAAATAGGTTAATACTCTGACCCAGGCAGAAATATGTCTTGTTGATCCCAAGAATGATAATGTTGGACAGTGTTTTTTTCTAAGTTGCCAGGTAGCATTCATTTTTAGCAATTAAATTTTTCAAGTGTTCTTTTCTTGTCAAAATCAGAGACCGGAATATATCTATGTCTCTATTCAAACTGATCTTTGTTTCTTTCTAAATGACAATTTGTTTTGTTTTTTTCAATATGATCATTTCACTATTATTGAAGGGGATTGTTATGTGGTTCTTGTAGTGTTCTGGTTTCTTGGAATTATGAGAAATTTCCCTAATTTTGATGCTGTTTAACTCTGCAGGATTCCATAAAACAGTGCATTAAAATCATTTAAATTTCTTCATAAATAAACAATGGGTATGCCACACATTAAATTTGTCAGTATTATTTATTTTGTCTTGCAGTGATTGAATAGTGTGCATTGGATTGGGTAAAACCCTCAACATAGAACATGTTCTGTATTGTTGACCATGCAGCTATCTGCAATGCTATATATAGGCATCCCAGACTCTTCAAGAAATCTTATGTGATTTAATGTGTTCCATTGATTTCAAGTGCTGTTATCGAAGCATACCATAGACCAGCGACACTGACTGGCAACACTTTCCCTTCTCTATCCCAGGCTTCAAATAAGAAGGGGTGTGGGTGTGATTACCTTACAAAGTCCTTGGATTACATTGATCCATTTTATGATAACCATTATCAGACATATCAATAAATATACAAAGCATAGATACCAACACTTACTGAGTTATTCCAATCAGTGAACATTAGAACATTGTTCAACTGCATTATTTATGTTCATATGGTACCTGTCTATCAGGGGTCGAAAAGTTGTATGATTTTAATCTTAATGGAGGTATTTAATCACATTGGTCAGTGTTGTGGTCAGTGGAGTGGTCAGTGTTGTTGATTGAAGGAATTGTAGAAACTGATCAGTATCTTAATGGACTTGATGGTCAACACCTGAAGTATTGTGTTTGTAATTACATGGCATTGTCTAAAGATAGGGAGCCAGTCAAACTAAGGTCCTTCATTATATGCAGCTTTCTAATCTATCACCATATGTTGCACTGACCTTTAGATATGCAGCAAATTGTGCTGTGAAGAATTGGATATTTTTTTCGATATTTTCATGTTGATTTTGCCCACTATGTACAAGTATGAAGGGGTGATAACTGTGTCAGTTTGTCCTGGACCAGTGATATATGCTGCTGCAATAATACATCTATTGTAATAAACAGGGTTACTGGTCGCAATGTTATAAATGTTTAATTTTTTGCCATATGGTTACCAAAAACACTTGGTGCTTCATGTGCAATTACTTTCATTGGCTAATCATTGTCCTGTGCATGTACATTGTCATACATGATATACCCAGTATTTCAAACATGTCCACTCCACTAGATATATATTACTGTAATGAACCTGGTGACAAGAATGATCATGAGTAATAATATGACAATGTTTTGCCAATGCTAGCATTGCCTGCAAAAAGGTTACCTATAAGTAACAGCTTGATATTTATGAAGGAAGTACTACAGTCCTGAAGGCAACCCCTGAATGGAAGAATTGTGCAAATGACATGGTGGTCAGACATCAGGTTTAGCCACATTCACGTTTCTGGGGATCATTGTTACTCCTTGCTGAATCCCCTACATTGATGCCACAGTGAATTACAGACAGTGTTGTACTATATTGCCAGATGAGGGTATAGACAAGCATTGACAAGATTCCACAGGGGTCTCTGTTTTCTGATATAATCCACTTATCTCCTGTTAAAATGTATTCATTGGTTTCTCAGCTTTCCCTAATGGATAACAATAAACATTTACATGAATATTTCAGCAGTTAAACAGCAAGGTGTTGCTTACTATTAAATGCTACAAACTATTAACTAGGACAACATTCTACAGACTATACACAGTCAGGAGAGACATTTATACCATTTTGATGACTCGGCTATGAAGATATGCTAAGACTGGTAATATAAATTAATAACCATCTAAAACACCTAAAATGAGTGTTATGACATTGTTTGCTGCATTTAGAACATTCGTCAAGATAAACTAGTAAAACAATTTGATGATTTTGTCACTTTTCAAAAGCAGGAAATTTCTTCCAGCAATTTTGTGTAAGACATGTACTGATGACGCAGCTCCAACTTTTACCTTTACCTAGGGTACCTGAAGAAAGTTATTCATTTAGCGTATCTGTATTATATCATAAAGGCTATATATCTCAGTTATCATAGTTCATAACACATAACAATGGCTCCATTTAAAAGGTTTTACTTTCACAGTTTGTGGTCATAGTATGATCATATCTGAGATACATTTACCCATTCTCATGTATCCCAGATCTATGCTGCTGCTTGTATTTTTGAGTCTGGTATATAAATGTAAATCTTACTTGTTTTGTAAATTGATCTCATATGATTTATTGGTTGCTTTACCTCCACATTAAAGAGTAGTGCATGTAGGTACTACATTGGCATAATAAAATATGGTCTTCAACTCTGGAGAGTACCACAAGTTCAGGCTACTCTTCAGTCTGGAGATGCCATTTTAATGGCTGCTGAAGCTATAACTCCTGTTTTCTGGTATGATTTATAGCAATAATTGAATGGGTAGTGCTACTTGCAAGTGTCTACATGAAAAATGAACTTAGTGCACCTTTTGCTCATTAGATGCTCAGTGTGTGTGTAAGAGGAGCCTTGTGGTGAAAATAAAGGAGGTGGAGGGAAATAAGCTTGTTAGACGAAATTTTATCTTTTAAAATGTGTATTTTGAACATTAGTTGAAGTTAGACACATCTTGATGGATGAGATCTGGTAAGGAGTTAACAGTTTTATCTGCAAATTGGAGAACAGTCTTGTACACCCAAAGTATTTTCTGCAACATGCCACAACTGTTCTCGGTCATATGTTTGTTGTTACATTATTAGAGCATTCAATCGTCTTCTATAGAAATTAAGCTACTTTTATTCTAACTTTAACACAGTGGTCATGCAGTCCGCAATGCCGTGTCTTACTGATGGTGTATATTTATTCACCTGTTATATAGAATTAAAATCAGCGATATTATATAAAGTTCCAAGTCAGAGTAATTAAACGAACAGTATCAGTTGTCAGGTGCATTAAAACTAGCAGCTAACAGTTGTTCAACAGAAACACTATCTGATGTTTTAACGCGCACTTTTTTAAACCAACTTTTAACAATCCTCCTTCCGTAGGAAAGATTGAAAATTGAAATGAGATGAAGGCCATGAAATTGCTGTAAAAGCGTAATAATTTAAGCACTAGATACACTATAATACACTTTAATAGACTAGGTAAATATCTTAAACTTATTCTATAGACACCTAAATGCTTTCTAAGTAAATTCTCTTTACTTTTATTGCACCTTCAATTACATTTTTGATTGCTGTTGAGTATGTCTGTGTGTGAGTACAAATAGGGTCGGAGGTAGGATATAACATATTCTTATAATTATAGTTTTATTGCATGTATCAACTGATTTATTGCTACACCTTTATCAACTTGCAAACTGTATCTGCTGTGTAGTTCTCTGATTTATACCCTCATCTAGCTGATAATTTCTCCGATTCCTTTTTCACAAAGCAACTTCAGTGCTTTGTTATTGCTGTTTGCATTCTTTTAATAAGCATAAAGCTAAGGCCACCAAGCATTGTATATTATTTACACAGTACTGGCTTAAGTGTCCTGATAGTTGATACAATGTGGTTGCAATCTGAACATGATGTATCATTGTTCTTATGTAACATTATCAACCACATGCAATGTCATTTTCATTTAGCCTTTGTTATATCATACGTTTGGCAATAACCTTTCCAGATCAACGAAAACTGATGCCAATTGAAGGAGCTGCTCTTTCCTGCAGTTACATGAGTGAGGAGCTTGGCTATAAACTTACCAGGTCAACAGATAAATATATGCCAATAGAAGGAACAGTTACTGCTCTGGCTATAACTTTCATGGAATCTTTGCTATATGACATAGGGTTGGCAATAACCTATCCATGTCAACAAAAACCGGTGCCAATGGAAGGAACTACTCTTGCTATAATTTTCATGGAGCCTTTGCTATGACATCCGGTTGGCAATGAGCTTACTAGGTCATTTTCAGATAGGTGCCAAATTGCAAGCAAAGCTGATCTGGCTTGCTGTAACAAGACTATGCATAGTCTTGCTATACAAACTCCAGTATTGCAAAAGCCATATCAAATGATATTCCATGTGATCAATATAATACTGTTTTTGCTGTTTCTAATCATAACTGTATTGTAGCTGTTACCCCTGGGGAAGTACTGACAAATCTGATATCCTTACTGTTTGACAGCAGATATGTTAGACACACATTCATCACATTTACTGCCACATATAAGCTGTGGCACCCAGAAACAGCACTTGTAACTTTGCTGTGTTTCATGTTTTTGAAGCCATGTATATTGCTTTATAAGCTGTGGCACCCAGGAACAGCACTTGTAACCTTGCAGTGTTTCATGTTTTTGAAGCTATGTATCGCTTTATAAGCTGTGGCACCCAGAAACAGCATTTGTAACCTTGCAGTGTTTCATGTTTTTGAAGCCATGTATATTGCTTTTAAAGCTGTGGCACTTGTAACCTTGCTGTGTTTCATGTTTTTGAAGCCATCCAGATTTGTACAGCATTTGTAACCTTGCTATTGTTGATACATGTACTAAACAGGTTATCACTGGAAGCAAATTTCCGCTTGCATTGCTTGTTACCTTCATATTACAGAAGCTATGAACTTGTTTTCCCCGTTTATTGCATTCTTACATTAGGATCCTGTAGCTATTAAGGTTATCTTTATGACTTTTCATCTTTGTTTTGTTCTCAGTAGTGTTTGTGCCAAAGAGGGTTGGCCGCGGGATCTATTGTTACGTTTTATTGTTGTCACGTCATTAATTGACACACAAACTCAACAACCATAGTTACTTCAAAGACTTCATTTATTGTAACAGTCCTTGATAATTATTGTAAAACATATTGCAGCTAAGTTTACTGCTGACAAGCCACTCTAACTATTCACTACTATTAATCTATGACAGAAATAACTGTAGCTATTCGCTACTATCAAAATAGCTATCCGCTACTATCAAAGTCTTATGTCACACTGGAACACGGTGATCCAGAAAACACTTGCTGTCTAAATCCTGCTCTCTAACTCTAATAAAATGCAAAAACAAGCTGTTGCTGAATTGAAGAGAATTTCATTCAGTTCACCTGGCAATAATGCATCATCAGAGACAGAAAAGATTAATGTCAAATGTTACTGATTGTAAATTAAGCTTCCCCTACACATGTAAACTTTAATGTAACCCTATGATTCTCTCCTGTTAAATGTGATTTGTTGGCAACTTAATTCATTTTATTTCCTCTGCAGTTTCATGTGAAAATTTGCTATAAGTTAGCTGATTAAGTAAAGGTCTTGTCCTGAAAGTAGCTGTGAACTTTATGTCCATTCAAAAGTAGAGGGTAATTGCTTATGTATGTAAACTGAATAAAAATGTTTGGTTTTAATAGTGAGTTGTTTATATTGTATGTAGGTATATTTCATCTTTCACTTGTTAGAAGACTTAATCAGTCATTGCTCATTTTATCATCTAAGGCGCTTCTGTTTGATGTGAGTGTATTGTATATAGGAGACATTCTTACGAAACTAGGATACGATACATTGTCAATACTTCACAAGTGGACAAATGTATTACAAATGTCGGATGTATACTGCTGAACAAGTTCATTTATTTCAGTATTTGTATGTTTTGTTTGTTCTTCGTACTCATCAATTACGGTCTCTATTTTCACCCTCACCGTGGTATAACTGAGCTGCCCACTGTGATCGTTGCTCTGCGGTCAGGTTTTAGTGTAGTTCAGTTCAATTTAAGCTGGTTTAATTTACATTTCTCAAGACTATCAGCTAGTTGATGTCTTATTTATATCATTGGAAAATGTTCAAGTCATAAATTAATGTTTTAAACAACTTGAGATTTTTGTGTGTCAGGCTATCGCTGCGCTTGTCCGGTATTTGGTCAGCATGAAGCATTGTGAAGATTGGCAAGGGGAGATAATCTAGTTGAGCCTGGCAGGAATGATAAGGCATGGCTGAGTCTTGATTGATCCATTAGTATAGTTCACATGCTTTAATTTGTTGTTTTTATCTCCAGAATGGATCTTACGAGTCAGGTGAACTGATGATTGAATTGAATACATTTGTTGGGATACATCAGTCTTAAAAATCTTGCTGGAATGTGCACAAATTCTGTGAGAGAACAACAGTCCTTCCTTGATTAAAACTGATATAGTCGGAAAATGGCTTTTCTTCCTTCATTATAACTGGTATAACTTTGCAATTAGCTGGTCTGGATTCCCTTTTTTCTCATGACTCTTGTCTTTATTTCTACTTCCATCGATATGTCAGAGAGATTGCAGTTTTTATATTCCACAATTTTAGACAGATTCTATCAACAGTCAAACAATTAAGAAATTCAGTGATAAAACTCATTCTCAACTTTTTTGCTCCATTTGTTTGCTCTCTGTTTCCTGTCGGGATTTCTGTCGGGATTATTTCATGTCTGGTCATGTTGGGGATTATTTCATGTCTGGTCATGTAGGTTTGGTGCAAAAAAATGTCAAATTCTAATTTCGTCTGCCATTGCTGGGTATATCAACTATAGTGCATAAGACAGCATTTTAACAGCTGACTTGTGCCTCAATGATAAGGGAGATAATGTAAAGTTTGCTGAAAAGGCATGTGTCTGAAAGAAGACGCAGGCTGAACCACACCTTTGCCTTTAAATGTTTATATTAATGTTCGATAATTATAACTTCCAACATTATATTTGCTATCTTACGTAAATGGTGCATATCAATTGATTTGTCAATAAGTTTTTATCATCAATTTATACACAAATACCAATATAATTCTACCAATTGTATTCAACTATAGCAGGTTTGTATTCACTGTGTGTATTTTGCATCCACTTTGATGGTGTTTCATAATACATCATTATTCCAATTTTGTGTTTCCTGATAAATTCTATTATTGTTAACAGCTTGTGGCAGTAATTTTGAATTAACGTTTATAATTGAATAAAGGGTAACATTAATTAAGGCTTTAAATGATTCAGCATGCATAGCTGGACCATTGCTATTATTCTGACCAGTGTCCATTTTCAAGTGACCCTAGGTCAGTTGCCAGTTTGAGAGGAAAACTGACCACATCATTCGAATACCCATTGTTTGGAATAATAAGTCTGGGCTCAAATTCTGGCAGTCTTGACCATTGGTCAAATTTTGTCATCACGCTGAGAACATTGTTCCTTAATCATGAGTTTGCTTGTCAAGTCCAATCAAGTGCTGTTTAGTCAATACTTGGGCATTGGTCATCTGTGTCATGGGCTATTTCCTGATCAGTTATAATTGAATTCATTTGGGTGCCATTTTGTTGTATTAAGTAATTTCAGATTTCATGCTGTAGCTCAGGTTGAAATCCGTCTGTCAAATTATTAAAGCAAACAGAAGTGGGCAGTGCATGGTTGTGTTTGGTTTATTCTAGATGAACTGTCTGGGTTGTCCTCTTATTTAATTGGACCATGTTTACTGTTATGTAATAACCTGTAATGCTCCATGATATTTATTTATGTTTTATGTAGGGTAATATAATGCCTTCTCAGTTTGTGACTTGTAGGTTTTGTTTATTATTCCCAATATATGAAGCCACGGTTTTTTGCTAACATTAATAATACAAAAAATCAAAATGCAGTCTAATTAAAAAAATACAAACTTTGCTAACATTGTATAATATTATATTATGACAAAAAAATCAAAATGTGGTCTAATTAAATATTATAGACTTGATAATTAATGGGACTGGTACTATAATGTATCTAACTTCCAATCTCAGTGTGTAATATTTCATTGATATTGCTTGAACAATCCTCTAAAATCCTCTCAATCTGTATTAAGAAGCAGAAGTTATGGGAACCCCTGATACAATAAGAATTAAAAAAGAACAATGTCGGTCATATTCATACATTACACTTCAGAGTGATGGAGTAAAATTCCAAGTGTAATGAATTCTTAATGTCAGACAGATTGGTGAAATTTCACCTTATTTGTATTGTAGAACTTCTTTTCACTTGATCTGCTGTAGATCCTATCATATTTTATGTCGTATCATAACCCGGTCTATTATCATCGTAACATCAGTATGGACAAAATTTATAGCTTTTTATTCAATTAATAAAAAAGCAGTTGCATGATTTTGTACTTTTTGATTGGGCACACTTTTGTTACTATGGTGATACAAAAAAATAAAGACAGTATAAATTAGTACAAAATTTGATGGTTTTGCTATGATAAGCAGCTGGTATGGTTGGAAATTAAGTTTTTGTGACATCTTTTAAACCGGAAGACAATGTATTGAGTATTGTTCATTTTTGTAAGTGTGACTTCGTTCAGGTCCTGGGAGAGGTCGGAAGAACGTCTGGGTATTAGAATGACATAAAACTGCCATAGTTATTGTCTCTTTATGATGATAGTAAATCTTTGGGGTAGACGAATGAATACAGATCTTTAGATGAGGGTATAATTTCATCAACAAATGGTAGAATTATGTGTAACTGTATATATATGAACATATAAAATACAGTTTGGATAATTTAAAAGATAAGTGTGTATTATATGATGAGGTTGAAAACAGATCATTTTATAGTCTCCTGTGATGCAATTTGAATGCTTTAAATCATATGACACAACTTGTGGAAGAACATACTCGATCGCCTTGTATAGTGTGTACATTAATAAGCGTTCCTGATCTGCCCTTTACCAGAAGAGCACTCTAAAATATTGTTTTAAGGCGCTGAGCTGTCTTTTAATGTATCAATGTCTACAAGTTCTTAAGTCTCATTAATAACTGTGAGTGACTGTTTATAATTCAGTTCTCAGTTTAAGCCTCAAAAACATTGGAGCTTATTGTAATTAAGGTCCCATACCTGTATTGATATATAATTTGTGTGTAGTTTTTTTGCATGATAATAGATTATAACTGCAAGTAAATGTCAGTAACGTTATAAGTTAATCATGAGTTACATTGTTACCATTAAGTTATAGCATTATAAATTACCCTTGTCAAATGCCTCATGATTTAATTATTTATACTTATTACAATCGGTCGTTAAATGTTTGCTTGTTGAAAAGGGAAATCTGAATGTAGATACCAACTATTGTGAAAAAAAAGAAAGAAAGAGCTATAAAATGATTTTTTGCTAATATCTTTATGAGTAATATGGAAAAATAAATGGTTTGTATAAATTATCTGTGCATTAAAGAGCCTATAAAATGTGCCACACATGTGTATTTCACATTATGACAATTTCGGAGCTTGACGTCTGAAGCCTGTCACATGCTCACATTTGTTCCCTGCTGTGAACAAAATGTTTTCAGTCTCCTGACTTCAATGTCTGTTGCTGACATGCTGTGTGGAACATATTGTTCAATGTTGATTGGTTAAAGGCAACCACCCGAGTATCGGCTCTAACTTTGTCACTTAGTGCATCTAGCGTTATTTACTAATTTTATGATGCCATTGTTTCTTTTACAGATGTTTAACCTCCCTTGTACTGGTTGTACCTAATTTTAATGGATATACAACACTTAATTCAGATTAGATTAAGACAAACCTGGAGGCATCATAAATGTTCAAATTCATGACACAATTTAATATAGAACTCACAAGTCTCAAAACATTTACAATCAGATAATGTTGAACTTAATGTAAATGTAGCATAATGGCAATAATGCTGTTGCAATATGTTGCAATGGCACACATTATGGAACAGTTAATGTCAACACCTGGGCTATGAGAATGCCTAACGGAGGAACCAGATTAGAATCAACTTTCAGTATGCTGATACTGTATGTCAACTTTTCAACTTTATCATATCAGATAATCAAAGTTATTCGGTAAGAAAGTGTAAATCATTATGCAACATATTACATCTTTGAGCCAAGCACTAGGCACAGAATCAGCATATTCTAACACTGGGCCATTCTCGTTCCCCAGAGTATTCTTCGTCCGAAACATAGTAGTCTGGGAACTTGACTAACCACTGATGTATGAGGATGACACTGGGCATCTACTTGTCTTTTCTGACTTGGCACCAATGCTTTGACCCTGATCTTCATTATGTGTTTCCACATTATAATTTACACATATTTTGTGTATTTTTGGATGCACATCGATAACCTATAAGTCAGTTATAATTTATTAATTGCCACAATATGTCTGAACTAGTTCATATTACTATGGTTTTTTTTATGTTTTAAGTCATGCAGTCATATCTCCGACTTTCACAATACTACGAGACATAAATAGTGGAAGAGATTTGGAGATAAATGTATTCATTCAAAACATCATTATAGATTGGATAATTTAAACATTTAACATTAAATATCATTAGTTTTGTTGGCAACTTTCAAATATTTCCTCTGAAGAATTGATGTTTTCTATAGAGGGAGTGAATGAATGGGAGTTGGTGACAGCGACGTGAAACAAATGATGGTGAAGCATGTGAACAGTGACAATGTCACACCCGGCTTGTGTCATTTAAAACTCAACAGATGGGCTAGTTAGGACCATGGAAAGTGTAGTTGGCATGTAATGTTATACCATGTTTGGATTTAAGGTATACATCATGGGATCTAACAATAGGGTATAAGGGGACACTAGGGGATGGTCTGATTGATATAATGATAAGGTAATGTTACATGTACGGATCATACATTTAAAGGTTCAGTTAGCGGTTTGTTTGCTATACCTGGTTATTTGGGTGTAAGAATTTCATTGACCTTTTCTAACTGTATCTGACCCCTACCATTGTTGTTGGGTTACAGGGGTTAAAAAGTTCATATAATGCCTTATTGTTATTGTAACTGAAGAATGGTTACTACAGGTTTTGTTTTACATTTATCTAGTTTCTATATCTGATTTATTGGAGTGTATTTTGCCTGCATGGGAGGTGTTACTTTGTTACTGCTGAAATGGAACTACTTTACTGTGCCTATAACAATTGGTGGTAATTTTAGTGAATACTTCAGGCATTTCTGAAATGTATTAATGTTTCCACCCTGCTAGGGTAATCCAGAGGACTGGTAATCTTGTGTGTATCGATCGGCGCTGTACATCAGGCACATTGAGTCTATTTGAAAAGTCAGCTAGAGTGTTGCATCTGGACAACTGTCTCTTCCCTCAAAGCTGGAGGTCATTGGCCATTCTCGCAGGGCATTTATGACCTCATTCTCTGTCCAGAACAAACAACAAACAAAGAGTTATCTTGAATTGTTGTGTGTTTCCATGACTTGGTACTGATTAATGTTAAATGATAATATACAATTTATAAAGTAATCCACTTGCTCAATTGCTTTGAAATTAAATTTTAAATTCTTATTATTATTTCAATCTTATTGATTTTCAAAATGCGTCTGAAAATCATAATAATACTACTGGTATGCTTATTATGTTGGTATTTATGTAAAAATAACAAAAAATTAGTTATTTTCGTGCAGATGTCAAAACATACTGATAATGTTTTTTTTATCCATTGATTTATGACATTTTGACTGCTTGTCAAACAAGGGAAGATTTGTTGAAGTAAAATGAGTTGCTTGTTGTCCTGTTGTCCATGATGGCTTTTTATGGCAATTAGGACGTATCAATTAACGTTTGTGTGGCCAAAGGAAATTCGGACAATGAGCTGGGGGAATAGGAAACCTGTTTGACACTGCTGATAGACAGCGGTAAATAACAACTGCCTTAGCTGTCCGTCAAATACATACACGGCAGTAACAGGGTTGGAATGGTGGTAGCCAATGTATTGTATGAGATAGTTGAAGAGTTGATTATTTGTTTATGAGATTGTCAGTTATGAAGAGAATGCTAGAGCATAGTGTGGTCAGAGACATTGTATCAGCAGATGTAATCAGCAAGTACAATAGTGGAATGTCATTATGAGAAATAGAAGGCTGTGTTGAACTCCTGTAAATTCAAATAATATATACTAGTAAAAGCCTTGAAAATTCAACTGTACTCCTACCTGGAAATGTACATGTTCGATACCAGTTTGGTATTTGAGGTTCTTACAAGACAAATTTGTAATGCAATGCATCAAAGTAGCCGCAATTTTGTGGTTTACATGGCATGAATACTGTTATATCAAGCAACGGTGTTATAAATTATTCTAAACGACTGAAATCTCTAACGTTTCATTCAGATAGAATGAAATTGAGCAGGAAATATTCCAATATACACAGGTATTTGACATTATAAACTGGGAGTCACTGAAAAGTTACCACTTATATATATCTCTGTATTTTGTATACAATATGACCTATCGGTACAAAAGTTTTCTAGTTTGTGCATCTGAATATTGTTAAAGTTGTGACTTCTCAGTAAGGTCAAAACATAGTTGTGTTCGGCTTTTAACACAGTGTAACGTGAATTTTAAATATAAGAGTCAATTGATAGGATGGTACCTAACTTTTCATTGAGTATAAGTAACGGTATTGTATAACAGATCTAGATCTTTTAATTTCTACTTATTGTTTAACAGCAATTTCGTTTACAAATGCATTTCTATATGGATGAGCAAAACGTTCTTATATATACATGCTGCACGGTATGAAGTAAAAACACGTAAATACATGTAGCATGCAACCCTCGCATATATACAATTACAAGCACATTATAAATCACTGAAACATTATTATGTGACCATTCTAAATAGCTTACTGGTATTGGAAACTAGTCATCATTCCTTTGACCAATTGGATGTGCAGTGTTGCAATGTCACCAGATTATTAACATAATTCAAAATAAATTTGAAGTACTTGATAGTTCCACATATTTATTGGATTAAAGTAAATGTAGAATACAATGAATCGGTAAAACCGAATTATGCTTCCCGAAGCAAGTGTTTGTCCCAAAATTGGAAATAACTTATTACAGATACAGGTAAAAAAAGAAAATAATGTAGAATTTTGGTTCTTTGACACCGCACTTCCTCTACCATTATGTTGAGTTTCAATCAAATGCCATCAATACTGTTCAAGTGAAGGCCTGCCAAGCATTAATTTGTATGAAAAAGGGAGATAATTAAAAAACAATAAAGGTGCACTTCTCCTGAATGAGATTAATTCACCTATAAAGTTTCAAATCAATACCTCCCATAATGAAGGAGTTATGACCTGGACAAGAAGTAAGTATAAAAGTACAATAGGCCATAACTCCAAAAATTTACAATAAAGAGTTATGTTTCTTGTGCACCGCACTTCCTCTCAATGAGATCTATTCACATATGAAGTTTCAAATTGATATCTCTAATACTGTATGAGTTCTGGCCCAGAGAAGAATTAAGTATAAAAAATTACAAAGGGAAATAACTCAAAAATATATATTGTAGGGTTATGGTTCTTTCACACTGCACTTCCTATCAATGAGGTCTATTCACCTATGAAGTTTCAAATTGATATCTCTAATACTAATTAAGTTATGGCCCGGACAAGAATGAAGTATGAAAAAAAATAGAAAGGGGAGTAACTCAAAAAGTGTGCAATCAAGAGTTATGGTTCTTGTGCACTGCACTTCCCCTCAATGAGGTCTAGTCACCGATAAAGTTTCAAATTGATATCTCTAATACTGTTTAAGTTATGGCCCGGACAAGAATGAAGTATGAAAAATTACAAAGGGGAATAACTAAAAACATATGCAATCAAGAGTTATGGTTCTTGTGCACTGCACTTCCCCTCAATGAGGTCTATTCACCCAAGAAGTTTCAAATTAATATCTCTAATACTCTTCAAGTTATGGCCCGGACAAAAGTGTGACAGATGGACAGACGGGCGGACAAAGCGGCGACTATATGCTCACCCTTCGGGGAGCATAAAAAATACACAATTAGGCCCTCCTGCATTTTAAATGCGGACTTGGGATTCGATGACGGTGCAGTTACATTGTACCTAGGGTTTTTCTACTTCACTCTCAGTCTCTGGGAGCTGAAAATATTGGCTGTCATTTTGAGGTATTTCAGCTCTACAGGGGTTAAATTTATAGCTATGCTCATTCTGGTTATTGTAAAAAGGTAAACAACAAATTAGGTCCTTTGGCAATCACTTATTAAATATGTTAAAAGCTAAACATGCATTTTTTTAAAATTATTTAGCTCTCAATAAAGCAATTAAAAATTTTAAAAGGTACAACTTTAGGTCTATTTTCATTTTAATATTTTTTTCGAACTGACAAATATTCATTCATACTGACAAATATTCATTCGGACTGACAACATTTTGACCGTCGTGTGGATAAGGAAAATTATTTGCTGAACTGTCGTGCGGATAAGGAAAATAATCGGCACAACCGACGTGCGGATAAGAAAATTAATCAGTATAATCATCGTGCAAATAAGGAAAATAATTTACGAGACTGTCGTGGGGATAAGGAAAACAATTCAATTATTGGCACAACTGTCTTGCGCATCAGGAAAATAATTGGCATGACCATCATGCGCATAAGGAAAATAATTGGTATGACTGTCGTGCGGCGGATAATGAAAATAATTGGCACGAGCATCATGCGCATAAGGAAAATAATTGGTACGACTGTCGTTCGGATTACCAAAGTAATCGGGACGACTGTCAGACGCATAAGGAAAATAATAATTGGCATGACTGTCAATCATGTGGGTAAGAAAAAAAATTGGCCCGACCATCATGCAGATAAGGAAGATAATCGACAACATACTGTTAAAAAGGATTTCACAAGCATATGATTAACGATGCTCATCCAAGACTGCCCAGCTCGACTGAATCAATCTAATGTCATAAGTCTGTGAAATTTATTCATTTTGGTTAGTGAACTTTTATAAGATTTCAGATTTTATCATTTATTTAACAGTTTTCAATAGTGTTAAATTCGTACAGTTACAGTGTAGCACACGATGCCTCGTACTGATGTAAACAATTGGCGTGCAAAACGAAATAGCAATGCACAATAGATGCATAACATTGTTCAAAAGTTGTTTACATTTTTTAACATTTTGGGTCGAATCGGTACGAGTACGACAGTGACTTACTTCAAGGTCTGTATCGGATGTTGATGAAATTGCATAACTACGTTCGTTATGAGTATTAAAGAAGATTTTCCTTGTTCAACAAGTACTAGCGTCTTGTATTCACTTATTCCCGGCTATTTTTAATAAGTAAAGTTTTATCAAAACAATATATCTACTTCCGCCGTCATGTTTAAAACGCGGCCAAACTGCGGGCACGTGCGGCCAAATCAAGCAACTTTAAAATCATCAAGATATTGTTCATAATATATGAAAACTACTTATATAATCACAATAAACAGCACAATATCACAATAATTGCTAAAATACTGATATGTTACCGTTAAACTTTTGGAAGCAAGTACCCGGGCCAACCCATTCTGTAGTCTGGTTCCCTGTCGTTCTATATTTGTTTAGTAGTGATAGGGGAGGTAATCCAGACTACCCATTCTGTGACCGCAGATTCGGTAGTTTTACCGCGTTTTAAACAAGTCTATTTATAGTACAGAATTTATGAATAGACTAATACCGGCGACTCAACATTTTTTTTATCAAATTAATGTTTAAATTTCAGCAATTTCTTTTCTTTTCATTATCTATAATTGATAAAAAAAGAAAATTTATATGAAACTCCATATTATTGTTTTCATGCGAAAACATCAGCATCATTGGTAAACGAATACAACTATCGATAAAATTAGCGATCAGTTCAGTAGTAGAAAAAAATAGACACCTCAGCTAGTCTACGCAAAAAGGGATCAGCAATTAAATTATTAATACGGAAACATTTTTTATTTTAATTACGAACATTATCCATCCAAAAAATGTCATTTATGGTGGGATCAATGAGAATTTAAATGTGTTTGTACAGGTATCAATTAATAGCTTCAATATCCACGCAAACAAATTTATTCATTTTAATAACTATCAGTAACTTGTCCTTTCTCGTCCAGGGGAGAAATTTGGTTGGTATTCCATAAGATAGCCGCCTCCTGGGCGGCTATCAATTAAAGATCAACAATAGAAATATCCTACATTCAATTTAACAAAAATTCATCCTGGAAAAATAAATTAATTCTGCACGTAGATACTGAACTACATGTGATTATTCATAAAGATGAAGACCTTACAAATACCGTTTCTCAAATAACTATATTTTTATTCCTGTATGGTTATTACAATTTGTTTAAACCTATGAGAATATGAATAGTTTCTTAGAATATATTATTATTACAGAAAACAGACCTACTGTATGTTTTCATCATATAGAGTATGTTGAGTGAGTTCAAGCCTTAATTACCTGGCTTCGGTGGTAACCGTGTGGTAACCAGTGCCTGATTCTACATCTGGTCCGCTTCAATCTTTCATTCACTCCAATTCTGACAATGATTTAACCTTCATTGTTGAGAATAATGTAATGTTTTGTCACGTGAAAGTGTTATGACACTAAGAGGGCACTTGATGTCTGCTTTAAGTATCTGTTTGGTATTCCTGGATAGTTTACACAACAAGGCTTCTGTTCACTTCCTCATTCTGCTATCATATAGCTACCAAACATGCAATATTGCATTCCTGTAACAAAAACCTGCTATCAAAGCATTTTATAGGCTGAATGGTTGAGAAGTCAAGTAGTGTTGCAAGATTTTTCAACTAATGGTTTGGTTTAGTTTTAGTTCTCATTTCGAGTTCCAATTTCTGCAGACAACCAGACATAGTCTGCTAAAAAATCTGCTTGCAAAATAACAAATAATTATCTAGCGTGTCCGTCACAGTTTCAATTTTCAATATAATTCATGATGTATTGGCATTTCGTGACACAGTCTGCAGTGTCTTGAAGAATGGATACTAGACTATAATCAATATACATATGTACAGGGTGTCCAAAAAGAAAGTTAGTTTCAGTGTCTATTTCTTTTTGGACACCCTGTATAAGGGAAAGATAGTTTCACTTTCAACACTAAAAGAGTCACAGACATGTATGTTCAAGTTCACTTTCTTATATTTATTTAGTCACTTTAAGAGGTCTTGACATTCAAATTAAGTTATAGGGATTATAATGTTCCTAAGCTTTTTACTTGACTCATATTTATGTGGCAATAATTACAAGTGCCTGTTTAGTGATACAAGAAATGAGATGGGAATTATGGCATTTTGCACAAAATTAATGTTCAAACCATTGATCAAGAGCTTTACCAGACAATGTTTCAAAATGATAATGGCTATCTGGGTAGGGAAAGAATTTGAAAAATATTTTTTTCTTAATGATTATTTTTAAATTTTTAAACACATTGCAGGTGCTTGGAATGCCATTTATAATATCTGCGCCTGAGTCATTAGTGTGTCTTAACACTTTAAGTGTGCAGAATGCAGACGACTTTATGCCTTGATTAACACTTTAACTTACCATGGTGTAACTGGTGAGTTTTAATATATTGCACTTATACAAATCAGATGTATGGATGGAATTCTGCTCACCAGCAGCTTACTGTCACCCAAATAGATGAGTAGGAAGTAAGCTACATTGTGAAATAAGTATTGAATACAAAGCAACAAGCGTGTACATGACCCGACATTGGAAAAAGTTAATCACTGTATTTGAATTCTTGAATTAAATATTGAATTTGAAATTATCCAAGCAGCGGGAATCATTACCACTCGACTGAAAGCATGAATGCATTTCAATGCAAACAATTTCCTCTTTAATCCGTATGTTACACTGCTTCTTTAATACATGCAAATGGTGGTTATACGGAGCAAATCTGCTACTGAGGCTTATGTATGCAATGTCAAAAGCTTTTAAAAACGTATAATAAATTTGTTGAGTTTTTTTTCTTTGGGAGTGTTCAGTATAACCCTGCTATAACTCTTGTTGACACTACATAATTCTAGCCTCATATAATTATTTTGTCTGTCAGGTGTTGGCAAAATTATTTATGTAAGAAATTTGCATATATTTTTTTACCTGGTAGATGGATTCGTTTATTCTCATGCATCTGCTGCTGCAGAGTTACCCCCCCCCCCCTTCCCTACTCGGTGTATTGTCCAATTAAAATCAAATTATGGATACATATGTTCTCACATACTAGTAGTATGTGTTAATGTGCAGTGTAAGGATTTCCCAGTAATCCTGTCTTGAGCGACCACCTGTCTTATTATATATGAAACAACACTATCGAAAATCTATCAATATTAATTGTCCTATAGGCCATTTCTTGCTTGAGCTCAATGATGATTTCATGAGACATACAATAAAGAGCATCCTGTTGGCCTTTTCAACAGGGCTGTTTTTGGCAGCATGTAATAGTCTGATTCCCGTCCCCAATATTACAATGCTATAGGGTACTGCAATATTGGGAACTGAAACCTGCTCCACAAGACAGCCCAATCGAAAAGGCCTTAGGATTACATTATGCTTGTTGGTTTTGAGAGTCATGCTATAATGATGATGAAATGGTATCTCTTGAAATAATTGCTTTGAGTACAGATGAGGCGTGCTTTTAGTGTAGGAAGGTAGGGCATACTAAGGTTGGTTGTCTCTGGGGAGGCAATAATGACCGCAATAATTAAGATATTCAAATACTTAAATTTTTGTACTTGCATCCACTTGTTGTGAGAACATAAATCACTGAGTGTATAATGATTTACAGTATGCCAATGGCTATATAGTTACACAAACCTTCACTCAAACTGTGAAGTTATCAAATATTAAAAGCCGTAAATGACAACGTTTATATGCGAGGTACATGGTACGTTTAATTTACGAGGTTCAAATTAAATTGGTTTGTTACCTATAACTTTTCAATTGCTAATACGCTTTTAAGTGATATTTGTATAAAGCAGTATGAAAAAGTGTTATAATTTATTTAAAACACCTGTTAGAAGCATTGAAGATGCATTCAGTTGAGATTGTTGGATTGAAGAACAAAAGTATGTGATGGAATGCTCATAATGGAATGATACAGAATGCCAGACACACAACGATAAAATGAATAAACAGATATTTTAACAACTGAAAGAAAGAAGAAAAACAAAAAATAAATATACAAATGTACTTGCTAGTCATTGATTGAATAAGTTAATGATTAATTAATTAATTAAACAATTATTAAATTGATTAATAAATTAAATTGATTGATTGATTAATTTCTCATGTGAAACTGTTTTGTTTCTGCATGTTGACTACAGTGCATTGTATATGGGATTGTCTGTTCAACTTGGAAGTATAATTTCTCAAAACAAGTAGATTCACCATTCACCAGTTTTTGTGCTGGGTAATTCATCTGTTGCACAAAATGTAAACAATATCTTCACTTGATTATGACTAATGGGTAAAGTCACATCCAACATTGTCTGTCTTATTTTCAGTGCAATGTTAGGAAATGGTGTAATTGCACTTTCAGTCCATATTATCGTGTCTGTCAATTTATATTTATCTTTTTACGTGGGATATTTGCTGTAGAATATATTAGTTTTGGTAATGTATTCAAGATTGTGGAATGTACATTCTAGCCTGCATATGAGTTACTTCTCTTTTAAAAGAAGGGAGATTATTATGTAGTACTTGAGTTACTTCCCTTACAAATAAAGGGAGTTAATTCTATGGTAATTCTGTGTTACTTCCCTTTTCCTTTGAAAGGACACACACTCTTATTACGACCTCAGAAATCATGTAGCCATTCTTATCCAATTTGATAGATAGAATGCCTCATATATCATTGAGCAGTGCCATTTGTTATAGCTAGATATAGATGCAACCAGTGTATATATGAATGTCTGTTATCACATTTTCATTTGCTATATTTTCAGGGATTGACCCAGTTGCATCAGTAGAATTAAAGAAGGTGACAGATGAAGAAGTTGAACTTGGTGCAGACATTCAACTCAAGTGTCAGGTGACTGGAAACCCACAACCAACATACTACTGGTACCATAATAAATTCAGGTCAGTTAAATGTTTTCATTATCAGTCTGCATGTCGGCCATCTTCTTGTCAAATAAATAAAATGCGGTTCTTGTCCGAATCTGTACTTGTGTACAGCCCAGAATTTTCAGATTACAGGTTGTGATGACATTGCTGAAATATCTGTGGAGAATTATCTGTCAATTCCATGTTGCTTCAAGGTCAAGGACATTAAGTAAAAAAAACCATTAGTTAGTTGTTCAAGGTCAAGGTCATGTGTAAGCTTGAAGGTCATACTAGTGTTTTGCTCAATTTAAAAAAACAACACTTGTCTATATATTAAGGATCTGATTTCTAAATGTTAAATATTATGCTTTAAAAAGACCGTTTTTTGATGTGATTTGAGGCGACTTATTTCAAACAGTGATCATAATCATTAATTTTGTATTAAGTTGAAAATATATTTTTTATACCTCTATTTTCTGAACTTTCTTATTTTATTTAAGTGACAGTTTGCATTAATAGTAACTAGTTGATTAAGATACTGTTATCTGCAGATTTGCTCAGTGATAAATGATCGTTACCGGCTTCATATGCTTTATTTAAATGATTTTGTCTCCTATCTTGATCTTTGTGTTTTGTTATAATGTTTTTTTTTCATGAGTAATAACATTAATAAGTAACATTATCAGTCGTAATCTTAAAATATGCATTTTAGCATGTCAAATGAAAGAAACGGTATGAAATACATTAGGTTTTATCTGTTTGTGCAGTTAGACAAATATATATTTGATGCACACATTAACTAGGGGTGTAATTTTAGACTTCTGTAGATTACAGTTGCCCATTTTTTGTTTGCCTTAGATCATTTAAGGTTAATCACTTTGTGGCAGTTGAATGGGAATATCAGATTCTTTAATGTCTAGCAATTATAACCTTAAGTGTAATGATAATGTTAGCAGTAATACATTTATACAATCCTAACTACCGTCACATCTTATATTGTATTTAAAAGCAAACCGATACTATGGTAGCATAATGCCTGAAATTTAATGTTCATTTGTCTAAATATCAACTAAACTAAAGCAGAACTGTTTTGTACATGTGGCTCCATTTTTGATACTGAAGAGGACCTCTGTTGGTTTAAACTTTAAAGGTTCAGTTTATTTTAAAGGTCAGGGTCACAGTGATCTTTTGACATTATACCTCTCAGGCTCTGTTGTTATAGAGGTCAAGGTCACAGTGATCTTTTGACATTATACCTCTCAGGCTCTGTTGTTATAGAGGTCAAGGTCACAGTGATCTTTTGACATTATACCTCTTAGGCTCTGTTGTTATAAAGGTCAAGGTCACAGTGATCTTTTGACATTATACCTCTCAGGCTCTGTTGTTATAGAGGTCAAGGTCACAGTGATCTTTTGACATTATACCTCTCAGGCTCTGTTGTTATAAAGGTCAAGATCACCGTGATCTTGTGACTAAAAAGAGCAGCAGTGAATGTATTTTACAAGCCATATTGACAAGCCATATTGACCTATAACCTTACCGAGTGGTCCATCATTCTGTCTCTTTGTCCTCTTTGACCTACTAGAATGTGGTTTGTTTAACTTACCTAAAACACCCATTGGTGCAGTTGTTTTACATGCAAATATCATTAAGACAGTGAAAGAAATATTCCGGACTCCACAAATACTGCTGGGAAATGTATGGGGGATAGAGTAGATTTGATTCACTGGCGTAACCCAGCATTCAGTGTCAAGTACAAAGCCGAAACTTCTCCAGCATTGCCAAGTTTAAATACGATTATAGACCTAAATATGTGGAAAGTTTGTTAATAAATATATTTTGTTCTTTAGCTTATCTCATAGGATTTCTTTCTGGTCTAAATAAGTTATATTTATTTATTTAATATTGATACGGAGTCGTTGGTCTGTTGCTTATTATGTTACTCTGTGCTGTTTTAGACATGAGAAGACTGTTTAAGCTATTCCCTAGTAAATGAAATTATATTTAATCAATTAACCCTGTGTGCATTCTGCAGTAGACTTCATGATTGCCCTTGATAAACTCTTTTCAAACTCTTTTCTGTCAATATACTCAATTGGGTTTCTCTCAAATTGATTGTTAATGAAGCCAATGAAGGTTAATTGCAGGAAAGGTTTGGCTAATTTCTCAGCTGGTTGGTAGAACACCTATCAAAAATAAACATACTCTATCAAAATTGATTCTACAGTGACTGGGAGCCAATTGAATCTCACTTCTGAAGATTCACTCGCTGCTTCTGGTTTTCACATCACAACTCTAACATCGGTTTTGTTGATAATTTGCGTGTATGATGCTCGTTTTGTTTTTGTAAGGTTTTACAATTTTCAAAGTCATACTCAGATGTATTAAACAATTTTCTGGCAGAAGATAAACTATTTTCGCAATTATGCAAATAATTGATCCAAAAAGAAAACATTGATATTTTGCAGGAACGACTTTCAGTTTTTACCAGTTGTTTGAAACGTTTTGTGTTTTTCTTTTCCCCAAGACAAATGTTTTGCTTTGAGAAATGCCAGAGTTTCGGAAGAAAGGTAAATTTAAATTACGGCTCAACTATTCCGTAGGAACGAGATTGCCAAAATTTGGTTAAAACTGATTATTTAAAATATTTGTAGTTGTTTAATGCCAGGGCGGAAAGTTGTACAACGTACATGATATTTCCTCTAATTTGCTACTTGCGCCCTTTAAGAAGTTAGAACTGAAGTTAGAAGGGATCCAATTGATTATCTGCAAAAAACTTAATTATATATGTGAAACTTGGTAGTGTTTTATGAACAGTATCAGGACTACTTATCATTCAGTGCTGCATTTTTATTAGTTTATCTTTGTGGTATGTTGTGAAAACTGATATCTGATATAATCATTATAGAATCAAAGTGCTGACGGCACTTTATAATTTTAAAATTAGCGTCTCCACAAATACTTGAGTGTCATTAGAAAGAAAAGATAAGCACAAGGAAAATGTTACTGTTACATCTACCGATGGCTTCGAAGAATAAGGTGTACAATAATGCTATTTTGAGAAAACTCCAAAAATATATATCGGAAAACTACTCTTTTCCTATGGTAAAACAAGCTTTTTAGTCCCCTACCGGTTTTTGACCGGAGGGGACTAAAGGTTTTCTGCCGTCCATCAAAAAATCTGGATCCTGACATAACTCAAACAGTTTCCAAGCTAGGTTTATGAAACTTGGTATGTGGATAGGGGGCAATAAGGGGATAATGCACATCGAAAAATATTTTGATTCTGACAAAAATTGTGGTTGCTATTGCAACAGAAACATTGAAAATGGCTTAAAACCGGTTGGGCACTAACTTCTGTATTGCTTGCAATTCCTAATTACTTGTTCTACTTAAGTTTAGTCAACATGACTTTCCATGAAAATAGGTTCATAAGAAGCGTTGTTGTGTTTACATAAGCTTCTCTGATGAAGATGTACTTTTCTAAAATTTCAAAATTCGTTTCTGGAACGTAACAACATACCAATAAATTTGCATTTATTTTATCATCATTTTTTGCATCTCGATTTCAAATTTCATTTAAAAGTAATTTTTCCACTTGCCCTGAACGCTGATATATTTGATAAACTCGTGGAATTTTAAAGTTATTTCAGATGCTTTACGTGGAATTTTAAAGTTATTGCAGATGCTTTACTTGGGTGTTACGTTGGCAAACATGTGCTGGAATCACCCGCTCCATATTTTTGTTCAAATTGATTCATTTTTCATTCTTGATTGTGAGGTCTACGGGGTAAAGTTTCTGAATAATTTTGTTTATCTTCTCTTGAGTAAAGTTTTACCTATATCTGCATGATGTATTGTTGAAACCAGAACATTATGTAATATATCATCTGTGGTCTGGAGATATTACATTACTGTTCACATTTTTTTTTTATAAAATTATAGAAATTATACCCGGTATGTTTCAAATTCATATTTTATCTGACATGATCAATTCCTTAGTTGTAATCTGTTTGTATGTGCTAGTTTTAAATTCATTTCAATTTTAAACTGTCTTAGAAGAAATTGATGTAATTAAAATGATTTAGAATTAAATTAAAACAAATGTGAATGCATCTGTTGGTAATTATAAATGACATCACTAAATAAGAAATTCAATGCATTTGTTCAATGTTGGTAGGATGGGATATATTTGATGTGAGGCCAAGGGCTGATATTTGGGTTGATTTAGGGTTTGTCAGTTTGTAATAGACTCTTCCTGCCCTGTGTTCAACGAAGGATTATGTGACGATACGTTTGTCTTGTTTTGGTACCTGTTATTTGTTGAACGCTATGTTATAGCTAACAATAGACCAAGGTGGTGCGCCGATATTGATATATTGTACCAAAATGGCCGACAGAGGCAAATAGTAAAACCTGTCCATCTGTACATATTTGGAACTGAGAATGGAAAAAGCGGCGTTTTATACAATCAGAATGTTTGTGCCAAACAGAGCGTTCAACGATGGATTAAAACAACAAATACTGTGATTATTTAACGTAAACTAGTAACTAGCTTCCCTGAACGCAGGGCTGGTTGACGCCTTGATGGATTCTGAATAGAAAATCTACATTGAGTAAATTCTGACAGCTGAGTAGCACCACATAGCTTAATGATTTGGATATACTGATTTATATAAAAAGCTGGGAATGCACTCTAGGTGTCTTTAATGCATATTAAGTTAGGATTTACTTGCTTTGAGCTCTGAAAGCGGAATAATTAAATTCATTTGTGGAAACGTTAAAAGTACAGGAAATGGTATTTTATTCCAATATCATTCTGACTGTGCATTAAGCTATCTGTGGTTGGTACTTTCTATCAGCTGATACCGTCTTAATGAGTTTCTAATTGGACAAGTTACATTGATACATTACCTCACTGTGTTCAGTTTAACTGTTCATGCTTGTGGTTTTCATGATCATACAAAATCATTAGTGAAATATAAAAATAAAACAGCGTATGATTTTATTGAACATTGCATACCCAGGGTTGGTGCAAAATGGTTGTATCTGCAGCTTACTTGAAGTGAGTTAAACAGGTTTTCCTAAATGATCTACCCATCCATGGCTTACATGGGTACACTAAGTATTCAGTACTCTCTAAATTATTGGGGACTACTAATGGGTGGTTGATCTAGATGTACGATAAGCCAGCATTTTTTGCTCATTATGGTCATTAAATACCCATTAAATGAAGAAAAGGTCAAGTAATTTTGATTGCATTCAATAAAATTAATTCAGTTTTAATGACTTGTGTTTTTTTTCAACTGACATTCCATGTTTTATCTGACTAACAAGCAGTAATGATGTTTTTGGTGTTTTGAATAGAACTTTGGGGTAGATGTGTTCATTTAGGTTCCAGTTTTGATCTTTATGTTCCTTTGATGTGGTGTATGATTTATCTATCACCATTATATGTACTGTCTGGCCTGCATATGGGTATGATTGAATGCATTCCATGTTAAGGGTCAAATGCACAATAAATCTTTGTGTCTGTAAAATTAGATAAAAAAGTTCAAAATCCTTCAAAGAAACAGCAAGTTAATGACGTTAAAGACGTTGTTTGTTTTAGAAGCAAAATGTTTTCAATAAGGTCTAGATCATTCTGTTCTTCAATTGCTATATACATTTGTATTTGATAATTGTAACCTGTAAACAAATGGTTGTCAGCCAATGAAAACATCTTTCATAAGATATTGACCAATCAGCATAGAGCATGCAACAGTCATGACATGTTTTAACTCATTTCTCCTCAATAGTAGACTTGATTATTTATTTGTTAGTTACAATGCATGTCTGTAAATATTGTTCTGAGTGTTTTGGAGACTGCACTTGAGCTATTTAATATGTAAATTACAATTATAGATAAATTCACACTGAAAGGCAAATATTGTAATGGAATATTGATTTTAACATCTGCTGTTTAATTGTAAATCTTTTGTTTCCTGCTTAAATAGTTAAAAATTCTTAATATGCAAAAACTATAGAGACAACAGGAAGCTTTGTTGACAAACGGTGCATGTAAATAATGTCAGTATAATTCTCAGCAGTGAGCAATTAAAGTTCAATTTACAGAATAACTGCTATAGATTATGGCTGTCTGGATATTTGAATCAAACAGGAGACTACTTCCTGTATTGTGTTGACTGGCTGAGATACTTTTAGTTCTTTGATTCAATGGCTCCTGGCAATGCATTGAACAGCAATTACTGAATTTTGTAGACATTTTTTTGTCAATTGAAACTTGTCTGGCTTCCTACTTAGTAAACTACAACCTCTTTTTGTAAAGATAAAAAAAGATATTCAGGATGGCACAGGGGACTCATCATATTTCTCCATCCGCTCAGTTGTAATTTCTAAACAGGTAGTCAATACAAGCCTTAATGTCTTTTAACAATGCTGTTTTAAATGTTTTGGCTGATATTAAAGCAGAATTGTGCACTTCTGTGTTTTGGTACTAAGGCATATGATAGTCCTTAGAGAAAGACTTCGCATTTTCAAAAATATTTTTCATCCTTTTTATGATCGTGAAATGTGGTTTTGACTATGTCAAATTGCTGCTTACATCTAATTATTTGGACTAATGCACATTTTACTTATAGAATCACTGAACTCAGGTCAGCATTGAACATGACGGTTCAGCGTATTTTACATTGATTGTACACATGTAAATTTTGCATGTTGACAAACTTCTGTGAAATATACCTTCTGTCCTATGTGTTTCAACTCTGTGATTAGATAAAAGTATTTTAAACTTACCGGTATAATGCAATGTATTTCGTTAGAATCAGGTTGGATCATGTTGCTGAAAACTACTAAAAACTAGACGTGTAAGTTGAATGGGTAGATTGATTATCCAAGTTTACATGTTTTTGTTTGAATGTAAGCATTAAGGCATTATGATTTATTTTCTCTCACACTGTTCTTATATTTACATAGTGTTGCTGTTTTACATAACCAATACAACAGATGCCCCATGGCAGATGAATATAAACCTACGTCTGCACGTTTGTTGCAGATGGTAAGGAAGTGATTTGGTGGTACTATCTGCATGGGGAGCTGCAGTATTTATGGCATTGTTTCTGGTGAATGTCTGCTGCTGCTATACATACTCTGCTTCACTGCAAACAATGCTTCAAATATCACATTCTGATTCATATTGTTAAAAGAGACCTATTTTACTGTAACTGACCATGCTACAGAAACCCTACTTAGCTGTGAGAAATGGGGTTGATCGAAATTTGTTCCTTATTCTGTTATTTCAAAACTAAATTGCCGAGCAAAACCTGTGTCAGAACATTTAGAACTGTGATCTGTTTCCATTCCTTAAAATCCCCTAATTTGTTCAAACTAAGATGGTTGTCAACCAATTACTCCATGGAGATACAATTTTGACACATCTTTTGCTTATGCATTTCAATCTATAACTGGATTTCAATTACTGAATATTTTAAAATATCCACTATGGCGATGATGTGCACAAGGGACCAATATGGGGTCTATGTGGTTAAATCTGCTGTTCCTTTGAATGCCTTAAGCGAATTGTCTATGGAGGAGCATTGTGATCTTCATAAGTCTGGCTTACGATTTCAAAAAAACATCCAAAAATGAGTGCAATCTGTAAGAATGCTAAGAACCAGACTAATTAAACCAGTCATAACTTCAAATTTTCGTGTTTTATTACAGGATTCCAGTATTCAACAAGTTGTATGTTGTATATATTACAGGATTCCAGTATTCAACCAGTTGTATGTTGTATATATTACAGGATTCCAGTATTCAACAAGGACCACGTGAAGATTGTAGACAAGGGGACCAGGTTAAAGGTGAACAGTATCAGTGCCAGTGATAATGGTGTATATTCATGTAAAGCTGAGAATATTGCTGGTACTGTGGACAGTACACATGATTATCTTCTAAATGTCCAAGGTATGAATCTTACATTACTGTACATTTTCAATATTCACAGTGGATTAAATATTGTTAATTTCATGGATGAACTTAAGATCACAGTATTAAATCCCCTCGAATAATTGACCTTAAAAATACCTTACAAGAGAGTTTCCTTTCAATTTATTTTAAATTCACAAATTTCACAAACCACCAAATTACCACTTGACCAAAACCCATGAAATTTGACACCCACAAAAATTACTGATTTTATAGTATCTGTACTATTCATAGGTGGGAGATTTTTTTTTTTTGACAGTTTTATGCTCCTATTAAAATACTGAATGTCTTACAACATTCTGGAACCAGGAGTGGGTTCTGTTGAAATGGGATACAGGTACCAAATGCTGGAGTGTGGTGCTAGGAATCGGATAGTTTTATACAAGGGTACCAAATGCTGGATCCCCGTGTTCTCATGCTAAGCTGAATGGTGATGCTGGGAATCGGATAGTTTTATACAAGGGTACCAAATGCTGGATCCCCGTGTTCTCATGCTAAGCTGAATGGTGATGTTGGGAACCAGATAGTTTTATACATGGGCACCAAAAGCTGGATCCTGTGTTCCCATACTGAGCTGAATGGTGATGCTGGGAACTGGCTTGTTTTATACATGGGTACCAAAAGCTGGATCCCGTGTTCCCATACTGAGCTGAATGGTGATGCTGGGAACCAGCTAGTTTTATACTATTATAGAAATATGATTCTGGGAACCTGATGCTACCACCCAAGGAGGCTGATTTACTGTGTGTATTTCTAATGCTGTGTCTAGCTTTCTTGTAAAAAATATATAAATCTCATAATCCACTATGGATCCTGTTAATTGAGTTTTTGCACTGCAAATTTCTCGGAAAATGGAAAATTCTGCTGTGGGAAGAAAAACTGTTTATCCTGCAGGTATTAATCCCCTGTAGCAGTAATAACAAGACTCTGGGGGTAATTTGATACCTAATCTATTTTATTTTTTATTGGAAACTTTATAAACTGGGGTATGTATTTGACTTCCTGCTTTGACATGGCAAAAAAATGTTATATCCTGTGAACAGCATGGTGTCGTCTGGCAGAATCCTACTAATTGCTTATTTACTGAAATAATCTTGTATTAATTAATCGTTAACTAGGAAATTGTATCTGAAGACTGGTAATTGTTGTTAATTACCAAGTTATGATATATTATAATATTGTAATGAACTGATGTTTTGCAATTATGTTGAGCCTTGTTTTAATTGACAACTCTGATTGATAGGAAAAGTCTGAGATGCTTGTATACTATATATATACTCAACTGTTAACTAAAATCTCAAGTTGAATTATTATAATAAAAAGAAAGGGAATATAAAGTTGGGGCATTTTCCTTTACTTTACAGGACCATTCTTCCCCAGGAATAATTCTTTAAAAACATGTAGTTTTTCTTAAAAATGAAGACCTCAACAGAATTACCCATATTTCACTCTATAATACTTTAATATAAATTTCCATTGTGACACCAATTAAAAGGTCCATCATTGTGTGTCAATTTGTGCTTATAAATGCATAAAACAGGTGATTTTGCTACATTAATTAAATAACTTGTGTTTCAAGAAATATCAAGTAGTTTGATCAGTTAGCTGTCTATCAACATACAGTGTTTGTGCTTTATAAAAATAATCTTGGATTAGGTTAATTTGTTTTTATAAGCATTGATGAATCCAGGTTTCCATAGAATTGTTTATTTGTATGATAGGGTGGGTGAGACGGGGGAATAGGTCTAAATGCATCTTGGATACAAGGAAAGTATGTAGCACTGGAAAGATTGCAGCTGACTTTATTTGTTTAATGTTTGTTAATCAGGTGTGCAGGTGAATGATTGGAAATTGGTGCCTGTGGGTATGTGGTTCAATGAGAAGACATTTTTATCAGGGTTTTGCAATGTTTTCAAGGCTGTTTCCAGAGACAAAATAAACGTAGGCAAATATTTTCTAGGGTATTTTTGAGACACTTTTTTTCTTTTGAAACACATGCTTTTTGGTATTAATTTTGTTCACATTATTACCGAGGCATCAGTACCTTGTTGTTCCTCTGCGTGGCTACGGGGCCCAGATTTAGTGGTTTTATTACGTTGTTAAAGGGTTTTGGTTGATGATGTAAGAACACAATGAAGTTCAAAGCAAGCATCATCAGCAGTGTTAGTATAACTTTCCTGTGACATTTCCATACAGAACATGCTTCTGTTGACATTATAGTTTATCTACTTGCCAATAATTTACTTAGTACATCATAAACTATAATCAAGTTTGAAAGATGTCAAACCTTTAAAGTTAGAAGTTTATTGACAAAACAAATTTTATGACAAAATATTTGGCAGTGTTAGGAATATTTGTTTTTATTAAAGTTTGTAATGTATTGCCTTCAGCAGCTGTGACTTGTAGTATCTGGTTTCTAAATCAGTGTGAAATACTTTTGGTAAAAGTGATGTGATATCTGCTTGCATTTGTAGCAACACTGGTAGTAAAAGTAATGTTATACCTACTTGCAGTAGTATATTTTTATTTCAAAATACTTAAGGAACACTGATCTCAGCTCCCCCCCTGCCGCGTGGTTTAATTCCCAACCCTTGATTGGTTCTCCCTATAATTCTATTTATTGCCATGTCTTGTGATGTGCTTTATTTCTTAGATTTTGAGAAAACATTGGTTATTATAGTTTATTCCATTAGATTCTGTACATGCAGAGACAATTCGATGCCTGATGCAGAAACAGCAGCAGCGTCTTGCCACCCACACAAGAGACATACACGGAACTTAATTTGCATTTCATGTGCACAATTTACATAGTTTTGAATTTCTGTCTTATATCATTTCAGCCCCAAATACCCCACATCTTAAAGAAGAACAATTCACACCATACAAGCTGGTTGTACGAGGCGACGATGCACGTCTTGATTGTCCATTTATAAATGCCACGAAAATAGAGTGGTTTGCGACTTATGAAAAACTGACAAATAGTACAAGGTAAGTTAGGCTATAAATTCTCATTTTATGTTAGATAAAAAACCAATGTAGATAATCTTGTGTCGGGTCTAAATTGAAATTTATGTAGGGTTGGTAAATTTTGACAGATATTTTCATTATAAAAGTCCGAGCTGGAATGTTTAATGTTGCTAATAGCAACGCTAGTTTATTAAGATGAAAGGTGCTGAGGGGGTATTTAAGAAAGACATAAACTAGCTAAAATTAAGCTGCCTGATTATTGGACCTGAAATTCCAAGAAATGCAGTTGGTGCGTGCACTGGTATGATACTGTTATCAACATTTTGACGTACAGCCAGAAATGAATATTAAAGATTTTTTATGCGGAGATAATATTTTAAAATATGTCAGGAAATTGGCAGTATTGATGTCCGTTATAATCCTAAACAGGCATTTAAATATCAAGAGTTATTATTTAGTTGTCAGAAGGTTTTTGCTTTGAAAGATATTCAAAATATAGAAGTTTAGCTGGTGAAAGCGTACCTATTCATGTATTTGAAAGAATAGCCAACACTTCCCAGTTGAATACGCCAGTTTTAAACTGGTAAATTTTGAACCAGTTTTACTTAGAATTAATTATTTCTGCTAATCTGAACAGAAGTTCAGTAGCCCTAGGAGTTGTGCTAGTAGTGTTGTAAAGACTGTCAGAAGAATGTTTTAAACCCTGGACCGCTCAGATTGTGTGGTAAATCTTTACAAACATCTACATCCCTGTCTGTGCTAGTTAGAATGTACTGTTTATAGGCACCAGTTGACACTATTGTTACCTAAAAGATATGCATTGTGTGCTGATGCCGAGCTTAGCCTTTATTTGCCAGTCAGCCTTCTGCTGAAATATGGCAGGCATATATATGTGTGTCTCCACCCGGATTTGAACCCAGGTCGCCAGATTAGACGGCAAGCGTGCTAACCATTGAGCTATGGATATAATGTTGTTGTGATAGTCCGCTTCTGTAAGTACCGCGATATGATTGTCAGAAATGGAAACACCATTTTCTATATGACGACAGATTAACCGCTTCAATTCAATTTATACAAATGATTAACCAGTTTCTGAACTTTGAAATCGTCCCGGTTTTATGTTACATAGTTGTATATGAGTACTTGTTTCAGGCACACCATTTTCAACAATGGTTCCCTGTACTTCCCTAAGGTACGGAAACCAGACGAGGCCGTGTATAGATGTGAGGGACTGTCGGACCATCCGGATATGGCACAGATCTTCACAGCTGACATCTACCTGGCATGTAAGTATATTGTATCATACATGCTAGGTTGCACTGCAACCCTTTAATCAATTCTACTTCTACCAATTGGTGATCACTGTCTTCAGGTTGACTTTTCTGTCACTAAATGAGCTGTGTGCCAAATATGCCAAATTATGATGGTAACTGCATAGCACCTTCATGTGCATATATGATGAAGTAACTGCAGGTTTTTGTCTTAGGTTGCAAATTTATTTACCACATCAGGTGACTCCAGGCTCACGGTTACACATCAAGTTATAGGTTGTTTGCCCAAATAGTTAATGAAGAGCTTTTTCACGGTGTTTAAATTATCCCAATCTACCTTGATTTACCCACAGCACAAGTATAATTGCATGATTTAGCAGTTTTTCTCTCGTTTCTCTATAAATGCGCATAAATATTTATCTGATGTAAAAGCTCTCTATTTATTCAACTTGAAACATTTCCTGTTTGTCTGCAAAACTTGACTGTTTGATTCCTGATGAGAATTCACATTATGCAAAACAGAATGTATAATGGTATGAAAGAAGAAGCATTCATGAGAATACAGCACAGGAAAAGGGGATGATGGTGAAGTGCAGAGACATTTAGGGAAATTCCCTAGTGGTCCTATATGGATGTTGTACAAACATTCTGTCGCCAGCCCACCAGTTTTTAGGACCCCTTAGGGATATCAGCATAGTTTTTCTTGTAAATAATGCAGGACCAGTTTCGTCCACTATAGTATTGTAAGGTTGGAATAAAGCTCACATTGTAAACTATTGTCTTTATTATAGTGACTTAATTTGTAAATTAATGACAAATGGATAATTATTATTTGTTTGGATGCTGTGATGAAGTATGGGAGCATTATAATATTAACGATAACATGCTTTATTGAACTTTCATTATTGCATCAAATAAATTAATACAATTCTTAGTTGAATGATTGCTGAGCGTATTTCATGACTCTCTGTATTATACTTGTAGGCTTCATAATGGTTTCATTGATGTGAATATCCATGGCACAATATTATGCATATTTGTAACCAGGTTTTAAATGGGAAAAGATTATTATGAGATGGGCTGTTTTATGGGTGACAACAATGTTCGTATTGTAACTATCTGTCAATGTATGTAAACTATGACCATGAAACTTTACAGGACTTAATTTTATTAGCTTGTGATTAGTGCTACGGATCTCTTGCGTTGCTTGAACCAAGTTTCAGTAGAGTTGCACGCCTTGTTTGAGTACTACAAGTTTCTTAATTCATTGCCTTTGGACTGTGTGTGGGGGATGCCCAATTTTATCACTTCAACCTCACCTTTGTTATACTCTTGTATTGTTAATCTGCGTAATATAATCAATGTGTTTATAATTTCTTTGATCATTGCTCACATTTGATTGAATTGCTTTCAATTCTAAAGTTTGAAGAAAAGACTAAATAAATCACCGAAAATAGCTGGTAATGAAATATCGAATAAACCATGCAACAAATGAGTTATGTCAAAACCACACAGTATTTGACTGGGGGACCAATCTTCATCACTTGGAATAGAGGATATTGATATTACACTCGATTCTCTTAGTGTATTCCCTGACACTTCTATTCCTCAATGATCCCAAGTTTTGTACTATTTAACTGCCTCTTGATGTTTATCTGGATAGGAAATGATTACTTTTCAGCACCGCAGTTAATATTTAGTGTTCAGGTCCACAGTGAATATTTATTGTCAGACTAGCAGTAAATGTGTTATAGATACAAAAAAGGCTATTATTGACAGCGAGATGGTTTCACAGAAAATTAATTTCTTAAGAGAATTTTTTTGCCTGTGTTATCGTGGTATTTAATTCTGACATGTCATGCAAAGAAATAGACGGATCGTGCTTGATGGGATCTCGATGAATTGTGTTTTTTTCGCTTCTAACTTTATTTGATTTATATAAACCATCAAATCATATCAAAATTAGCTTAATCTCCTCCCGATAAATACAGTTATGACAAATAGTTATTTTCTAGATGAATTGACTTGTATAAATTGTAGATTAATCATACGTCTAACTGTATTTAGTTTTTATTATAAACCAAATAGATTTGCTATAATGGGAATGAAATGTCTCAATGGATATTCATGGTGTAAAAAATCAGTTGACTGATATGAAAGATGAGCAGTTAAATGCTGGCAGCGACTATTAGGACGATTGCTGTTCTTGAATAGCCTGAGTGAGCTTGTCCTGCAGTGTGCAGCAATTTTGTATCTGCTAATATGTCCACATTGAATTTATACCTCAACGTGTGGCAATTGAAATTCTGGCTGTGAAGAAAGTGGACAGACTTGGTTGAGATGGTCAGATTTGGTTGTTGGTCAGGTTGAAGGGCAGACTTGGTCGTGAGGATGGTCAGATTTGGTTGTTGGTCAGGTTGAAGGGCAGACTTGGTCATGAGGATGGTCAGACTTGGTTGTTGGTCAGGTTGAAGGGCAGACTTGGTCATGAGGATGGTCAGACTTGGTTGTTGGTCAGGTTGAAGGGCAGACTTGGTCGTGAGGATGGTCAGACTTGGTTGAAGTAAAAAATGAAGCATTAGAATATGGTATTGCTAGTGCTTGTTGTGGGTAGCTGTGGTCCTATATCAATGAGGATGCTTAATAGGTTACCATGTGAGTTTTGCCCATGGTAACATGTACAATGTTTCAGCTTCTAGCATTGAAGGACCGCAGCACACTGGTAATTGAACGGTAATTGAACGGTAATTGAACGGCATTATCACTGTTGCCCTGTCTCACAAACACTGTGTGTGATACAGTCTACGAAAGTGTTTGAGATTTCTAGTCAGTAATAAAGCACACACAGCTATCTCTATCACAGCTTATTCTATCACTTGTTTGTACACATAAATCCTCACACACCAACAAAACAATTCCAAAAAATCTATTTCAAGTGGTAAGACTGTGATGATAATTATACCGTGCTAGTACCCTGACAAATCACCGTCTCATAGGTATAAACTACTCTTGACTACACAAGATCAATTTCAATGTCGGTGCTGTCTTACTTTAATCCGAACCAAGATATTCCTTCATTACGTGCTCGACAGGATGCAAGACCTTCACCATGTGTTAACTCTTAGAATACAGCTCAAAATGTTAACTGGTTAAATGGTATAAGTTCAGTAATGTAAGGTTGGGTATCATACATAGTGTAGTGTCAACTCATTTACTGGTCCTAATGGATATAGGTTTATTTCTGAACATAAAAAACTATTTTGGGTAGCGGTATATTGGTTTTATGAGTATATAATTGCCAAAAAATGAAGTAATTTAATCATACCATATTGCAATATCTGTTCACAAAGTTCTTAGATGCAACAAGGTATAATACATAAATACCTGAATGTTCAGTTTTATGCCAGTTTAATGTAAATCATTAGAATGTTTGAAGCACCTGAAGGTCAAAGTGGTGCAATTGAGTTGTCTTGCATTGTGAAATATCAAGGTCATAATTTGCATAATAAAATGTCAAGGTCACAATGTACTTTGTGAAATATCAAGGTCACAATTTGCATTATAATTGTCATGGTCACATTGTTCATGCAGAAATGTCAAGGTCACAATTAGCATTCTAAAATGTCAGGGTCGCAATTTGCATTATAAAATGTTAAGGTCACATTGTTCATGCAGAAATTTCAAGGTCACTATTTGCATTCTAAAATGTCAAGGTCACAATTTGCATTCTAAAATGTCAATGTCACAATTTGCAATGATAAAATGTCAAGGGCACACTTTGCATTTTGAAATGTCAAGGTCACAATTTGTATTCTGAAATGTCAATGTAACAATGTGCATTCTGAAATCTCAAGGTCAATATTGCATTATAAAATACCAAATCCATTTGGAAGTTTGTGTATGATTCAGTATATGACAATAAGTATAAAGAGTATACATGTACATGAAAATATAGCTTGCATAACAAAAATCTTGAGCAGTATGAAAAATAACATCCTGGGAGTGATGGGATGACAATTTAGGAATTTATTTATTTAAATGATTAGTCAGTTAAAAATATTAACTCATTTGAATCTGAAATGCATGTAAATCAAGATTTCGAAAATAAAAATAAAACATCCAGCATTATATAATTGATAAACGTCTGTAAAACTCAATTATTTTCTTGGAACAAACGTTGAGAAAATTAATGTTTTTGAAAAATTATAAAAAATTGCTTGAAGCAAGTTATATCTTACTTGGAAAACACCTTTAAAATTAATTGAAAATAAATGTACATTATCTTTTTTTCTACATTTTAGTTTTACTTACTGCGATCTATCCCATATTTTCATGTGCTGCCAAAGGCGTCTGCTACTCAATCTATTCTGTTTTAGTGCGAAACAGAAACCAATGCTTTGTTTTTCCTCTTGCACTTGTGTTTGTTCAATGGAAGTGATTTAATTGGTCTTACATCAAAATTTTCTCAGATTTACTGCGATCTGACAAGCATTGTTAGACACATTAAACTTGTATCAAAGTGGTATATTCATATGATTCCCAGTAATATAGTAGCTTGTGTGTTTTCCTGGGTATAATAAATGATGTTGTTGAAATCCATTGACATGTGCCTTAATAATTGGAAGCGCACTGTCTGGACTAGATATGGTGTTTATGTGCCAGACAGATAATTTTACCATCATGGGGGTTCTTGTTTAAAATATATATTTGTGATTTCTGTAATGGCTGTGTTTATTTAGAGACAATTAATTGATGAGAGAGTAATTTTTTTTCCTTCAATTATTGTCTTCTTTAATGGATGTCTTTGTTTTATGCATGCAAGACCTGCTCACTGGAACCAAACTTGCCAGAAGTTATCTGTACCCACCCGAATCCATTTTGGCTGCATGTTTGGACGGATTGTCTTGGCCGAGTTTTTGGCCCTTTGGTTTAAGTGAGGTGCACATTTTTTTCCAAATATAAATTAAGGAATGGTATCTACAGGCTCTGTATAATTATGACTGTAAAAGTATCGGTTACATTTGAAAAATCTGAACACACACCATCAATGTAACTATGCCTTTCCTAGCTGAATGTATTAGTTAATGTTAATATACTAAAGCACAGACCGAATGTCTACAAGGTTAACTTGGGAGATATCATGTAATTATAGTAGACATTATAAGCCATGAATTATAACCAAATGTACCAAATAAATGTGCTTAGCAAATTCTCAGCATATGTTGAAATAATCAAGTATTAGTAAGTTCAAATTTCCTATCATTTTATTGGTTGAAAATTTGTAATAGTACACATAATTAATATAGGCACTTACAAAGACAATTCATTCATTAATGAGTTTTGCTTATTGTATAAAGTAGCATAGGTGAGTAGGTTTAATCAGCTTAACAAGGATTAGTGATAGACAGACACCATGAGGAAGAGATTTTGTTTATCCATGGATCATGAATGATTATAAGTAATGTTTGATGTTGTATCGTACTATCCACATGTAGTATTCATACCTATCTGAAGCCGTATGATTACTCATTGTTTGTATAGATGTAGGTTAATGTTGAAGATTTTGTTAAAGAAAATATCATGATTAAAAGAATGCTTACACAAATGAATTGTACAAAAAGGATGAACATTTCGATTCAATTTGAATTTAAAATATTAAGGTGTTGTTATAATGAAACCTAACATTCTAATTACAACACTCAGACTGTTGCATAGGTCATTATTATAATGGTGATCTTAAAATAAAATTAAAACATGTCTGAAAAAAAATGTAATGAAGTATTAAATGTACACAAAAACTCCAATGACTTTTTTGTGGCTTTAATGATTATTTTGCCAATTTCATCAATTTACTTTTTCCATGTAGAAAATGTATCATTCACTAGAAAAAATAAGTGTGCTAATGTAAAACATTAGGAACAGTTACCTCTACTGACCTTTCATGTACATACCCCGGTATGCATACCAAGTTTCTTCCTCACCATAGGTGCTTGAAACAAGTTTGACACATATCTTAGTACTTTCACATAAATGTACCAGTACATCGCTCCATGCATAGTAAGGTATGGCTACTATTCCAGGGGCTCGGTCTCAGCAACTCTGTTTCTAAAACCCATGCTGTGTTTGCTAGAGAGAGCAACGGCAACAAAAAACTAGTTTATGATTTTCATACTATTTGGTATAATGTATTTTGACAGCATTATATCAAATATGAATGTTTGTAAATGTATTTTATTGGGATGAAAAGCATTCTTTGAATACAGTTTGTAGCATGGAGCCAGAATATGATGCTAAATGTGATTCTGAATGCAATACAAAGATACAAACAACAAATATAAAACATGGTATAATACGGATGCATCCTGTCTTGGCATACATGTATGTTATAATGTTTGTCATGTAATGCTGTTATGATTTTCAATGATTTTAAAAAAATTCCTTCGTTCCTTCGAAGTTGGAGGTCATTGGCCGGTCTGGCAGTGAAAAATCTGAATGACAACACACTTTACTACTGTCTCAAGCGATCGCTAACAAACAACAAAAGAAGTATCTTAATAACAAAAGTATACATAGTATTATTTTATAGTATGGTACATTAAAAATGAGTAACCACAATACTATTGTCGGCAAGTCTACTAATTAAAGTATAATTATTTAACCATTAAAATATGGGTAACCACATGCAGCAATATGGCAGGTGAATTGTCCTTAAAGATAGATCTGTATTAAATGGTGCATATTGGAATGTGATGTAACAGTAGTTCCATTGATGAAACATTACTTTATTCCTTAATTCTGCCATGTAACATCAATGTAACATGACTTTAACGGCACTAATTGTCAAAGAATTCTGCCCAGATGGTATGTTATGGTAAATTCTTAGGATTACAATGTTACAATTTCACCATTTAATGTCATTATTTTGTAATTAATCTCAGACTTTGTATCTAGTGACTTGCCATTAATATACTGTAATAGCCAAACTATACACTTAATGCATCTGATTAAGCAAGTTAATGATGTGTATGCGCAACACTGTGCTACGTATGATGGTATAGAGATGTGAGTTACATGTATTTTACTTCAAGACTAATATGTAATTACCCCCATTATAAGGATGAGTGCTACAGTTATATCATACAGTATCTTTTTCTGCTTTTCATATGAAATTTTAAACTTTGTTTAATATATGATTATTTGTTAATTTGCCCATTCAGCAGCAACTCAATCAAAATTCATTACCTATCGTTTTATAAATTGATGGATAGATGAGTAAATTATAATTTTATGAAAACTAATATTATACTTATTTTCACCAATCCGTGTAATATATATGTGCTAGAATCATCAAAGATTATATATTTATATTAGAGAATAACATTTAGAATACTGAATACTGAGTTCTTGTTTGATGCTTTGATGCCTATGCACAGTTAGTCTATAAATACAGCTGATATAATACAGTTAGGCAGTTAATTGGGAGTCTGGTTCCTCATTCATTTACATTTCATTCAAACCTCATTACAATTTTGACAACAAATTGCCCTTGAAACAGGTTCTGATTTACTTCTGTTTGGCATATTGGTGTCTTAGAACTTTGGCTTCAAAACACCACATTTGTCTTCAACGCTTTTTGAAGGATACCTTTTTTACCTCCAACAAAGAAGAGCAAAGTTCTAAACGGCTTCTGCATCTGCTCTTGTTATCTTGTCCAATCCATTTGGCTTACATTTATTTATTTTAATTAAGAAATTATTGGTTTGCACCACTGAAATTGTTCTTTTCAAGTTTTGAAATGACTGCAAGTGCTCTAAGGCTCAAAGCTAGCTTAATTTAAATATTTGCATGACCTTCCTCAGATGCTGCCAAATTCCAGTCAAATCCATTATGTTGGACTGCTGCAAAGTTGTATGCACATTAATTGCAGATGGTCTGTAGGCTAACCAGTAAATATTTTACCAGTCCTATGATTTTGTACTGACTATAATATAAAATAACACCATTTTAGCTGTATTTTAGAACTGTGCTCTTCTGACCTGAATAATATGTTATTCCCGGCGCCTCCAAGGTATAGACAGAACTTGAGTTACCATAAGCTGTTAGCCACGTAATGATCATTATTTTCCACAATTACTAACTTATAGTATCTGATATTGTTTGTTAGCTTTAATATAAACACTAAGATCTTGTTTCTAAAATCTTCATGAAATGTTCTAGAATGTTGTATATGAAACCTCAGCCGCCAGAAATACACTGATATGGTAGTCGGAGCAATAGTATTGTAACTGCTACTGTTACAAAGTTGTCTGTACATCATATTTGCACTAACCTGGTGCTGTGTGCTTTTGTCTTTGCATTCCCAGACTTGTTAATGGTGTTTGCCTGATAAGCAATGATATCAACATAATATTTTATCATTAGAACTTTCTATTATGACATTACAAGTTACATTGATCTGGGAGCCTCCTGTGCTCAATGTTCCATAATGCCCTTCGTGAATGTTCTTGCATTAAAATATGTTGCATTCCATTTTTACACTCTTAACATTTTGTATCTAGAGTTGATCATTTCTTAGATACAATACTTTCACAGCAGGCCTAGATGTGTTTTAATTTTATTACGCAAAATCGTGACTTTAAATTCTTGTTTTCCTTGTCTGTGCCTACTACATGTGTGCATGCAATATGTACCAATGGCATGCAAGAAGTTCGTATTAAAGGCTCAGAAGTCACTTTCAGTTTATTTCTAATATTCACCATGTTGGAAGCCGTTCCGTTGTATGAATAGGCTTAAGGATTCTCTTTAATTGTTCTGTTAACTTTAGGTATCTGCATATCCACAATAGGATTGCTACTTCCAAACAGGTTTCCTTTATGGGCATGCTCAGGTGGTCGTCATACTCTCCAAAAATGTTCCAATGGTCATGACGCTTTGCAGGAATGAATAATTATCAGTACCTGACTCATTGCTTTAGATTCAGCAGAATTCTTACTATAGACTTTGTTAGAAACATAAATTCTGTGTTTCAGAAATAGTTCAACTTAACATAGTAAATAACTGAGAAACGGCTGAATGCGTCTTAGAAAGCATTTCTAGTTGTTATTTATACCTTGGTTAAAACTATGGTGTCACAGATAGTTTACTGGCCATTAACTATGCACACAGAGAGAGGGTTTTTAGAAACATTTTCTAGTTTGAATGATTGATAAATTGTCTGCTGTAGTTGATGGTTGTTTTTTGTGCAGTTAGCCTCTCATACCCATGATTTAATGGCACTGTCACATGATTTAATAACATTGTCGTCTACTGAGCTATTTATTACCTCACAACATTACATCTTGTTTCCATAATAAATTTTCACTAGTTTTCTTGAATATTTTGTGCAGATTATAAATTGTTTATGTACAGTAGTTTTGTGTTTGTCACTCTTAATTCATTAGTGAAAAAAAACATAGTTGTAATATACACACAAACTGGTGTCACATTCATCAATTTAATACTATGATCTATGTTTTAACCAAGGGACTATAAATACAGTTTTATGAGGTGTTATAAAATACATTAGTATTGTCTGAACAAGGATTTGAAAAATGGCTGCAACATAATCTGTTATCATGAACATTAGACTGTCATTGATAAATACATTTTGTTTTTGCTTTTGAAATAAATGGATCTGGTTCAGTCTGTTATAGAAAGAATCATTCAGCAAAAAATATTCAGCACTAAAGTAAGCACAGTATAGCAATTAGATTATTATAGTAAGCTTATTTATCGAAACTAGTTTGTGTCATTTTTTACGGGTAATAATTCCTATCACTGTCTAGTCATTTTGCTGAAAAGGAAGTGTATGTATGACTCATTTGGGGTTTGAACCCACAGGCACCTGACCTGTGGTACCCCCTGTTGATACATTTGTATATCAGCTACAATGAACTGTGCTAATTAGCCAAGTGTACACAGTTTGTTTAAACTATTCAATCATAAACAAGTGTGCTAAATATGTGCTCTTTCGTTTGAAAAATACATTAATTGAAAATTGTGTTTGCATGTCATAAGTATTTAACATTTAAATTTTTTACAGCGTTATGGCACTTTCCATTAATTCTTTCCAGTATAAGTTTAAAGTTTGCCATTTGATATTTATTTGCCTTGAGATGAACGGTAATGTGGAATTAATTGGTATACCTATATATATGAATCTGATGGATGTTGCTTAACTGAACAGTATTATATAATGTGGATAAATGAGAGCATTTTAAAAAAAAAACCTAACATAAAAAACTCGTTCAACACATTGAGAGCCAAAAGAAGCTATCAGCATATAAAATAACAAGGCTGATGACTCCTTTTGGTTGTCAATGACGCATTCTTTCAAAGAATACACTTTCTTGATGAATACACTTTCTTGATAATCAGATATATTTTGAATGTGATCAGTATTTATCGATGCTTAGGTTTATTGTTACTATTGTTAGATAATGCACATATTTTTGCAATCTGAAATATGTCATTTGCTCATACACAAGACTGTGTATATACAATTCTATTTTTTTATTGTCGGTAAGTTATTGCTTCAGTAAAACAATATCCTTGGTAGTTGAATTTGCATATAGAAGCTGTTATAGAGTACATACATGCCAGATCTCCTGCATGATGCATAAGTTTCATGCATTTGAGACTCTACTCACAAATGATCAGAGGCAAATGATCAAATCTCACACATTTTTGGGACAAACTTGAACCTGACATCTTTTGTTTACAAATATGAAAATGGTCTCAAATATTAGTTTAAATTACTTCATAAAGCATGTGCATGGTATTGTATAATATTTGAAAACTGCATACAAACTTCAGAAATTTAAGCAAAGTTTCAGCCAGGAAAATCTCTTTCATTTTTATGAAATCTCCTGCATTTCCATCACCAATCTCATGCAAAGGGGTTTGCGAAACATGGCATGTCTGAGAGTATGGTGTGGGTTTTTTTATTGAGTGTAAACAACATTATTGATAGTTACTTGGTGCAAATTTCCGATGCACATAAATAAGAAAAATTGTGCAATGTTATATGACTTTAATGTGAATGCTCTTCAGAAATGGAGGTGAAATTATTAATTTACAAATAATTTTATCTCCAATTTTGAAGAGTTGGGCTGAGATTCAGATATATTAGATTTTCCCTGGAAGTTATTTGGTATATTATAATCGTTATGAAAAGTGAAGGTTACGAGTGTGTAATAAACACTATTAGGGATCATTTATTTCTATCTATCTGTTCATTATGACTGTCGACATAATTATAGACGGACTGGATAACGTAAGTGGCTTGTAAAGAGTGCCGTCAGTGTTACATATGTGAATCCTTCAATGTATAATATAACCTTACTGTGCGTAATGATAATTTATAGAACTATAACCATCAACCATTGATTATAGGTAAGTACATCAAGTACTAACCCATTTAAAACATATTAAAGTGTTTGAAATATTATTTAACTGTACGAAAACTGTACCTCGCTCAAATTGAAGATGGTAGATAAACATTTTCTGAACAACATTTATAATAAGAGTTATTCATTAAGCTTCATTTAATTATTTCACTGATAATTATCTCTCCTTAATTGACGTACTACTGATTACTGTATATCTGTAGGGCTGTCTCCTCTCATGGACACTATGTTAGCTTAATGCTTTTGTATCATTAGGTCTGTCAGTGAACAGAACAACAACATAACTTGATTGCATCAATATTTAATAAAGCTGTTAGTACTGGTATGTCTATATTGACCTAGAATCACCAGAGATCAGCTTTAATTAAAGTTAACATCTTCTATTGTAATTAGTCTGGGAGAAGAATTCTGTCACGAGAGTTCTGTCAGGAGACAAAATATTTATTGCTGGTTTCTGTTGGAAGCTTTGATTGTATGGTATTGATGTAAGTTTTGAAATATTCACAAAATGGTTGTAAATATGGGTGGTTGACAGACTTGATAACATACATGCAACACATGCACAGTCCAGTTAGGGTATTGTGACAGTGACATTGTCGTTTATGTGTACACCAATACTACAACCGTTGTCTTACAGGTAGAGCAACTATAGTATGTTAGTTTAGCATTGCAATTATTGCTCTATTCTTACCCTGACTAGACAGTAAGCTTATACATTTTATGTTGTGTACATTATAGATAATATTTGTTTGTATGTATATTTTCAGATTTGGATGACTTCAGTGTGAATTCGTTTGAACCTCGTCTGATACCGAGTTATCCAATGGTGATACCAGTACATGAGCCATTCACTGTCAGAACATTTGTACCTAAAGGCAGACCGGCACCTTCATACAGGTATTCATCATCACAAACTGTCCCTTCAATAAACCCTAACAAACCAAAGTATAAAACAGTATTCAGGAGTACGGGTGCGTGTTACCATGGTTTCAAAATGGACTATTATGAGAGAACGTGATAGTGTAACTCAATAAACCAGATACTGAATTTTCGCAATTGAATTCTGATTCCATATTATGTAATAATATTTGTATAATATTGAAAACTGTATCCATGAGGGCCCCAGTCCTGTTTATTTTTTAACGTTCCACGTATGATTGGGCAGGGTTTGTTGCAAGTAACCACTACCAAACCAAAGTATTTTGATAATTAAAGTAACACCTATGCACTAAAGACAATTGTAGATGTTTAGATTTGTTGGAAAGTTTCTTAGAGCCTCTGTGGTGTACAAATATAACAAACTCTTTCCTTCACACACGCTTATAATTTCTGCTGTTCCAAAGCTGCAATAGCTTTGCAAATAGTTTACTAATGGAATGTATTGGTTTAAACCAAAATCTTTGCAATACATTAATACATAATACCTGGAACTATTTTTGACAATGACCATCTAGATAATACAATGTTGGTTAGGGTTTATTGGATTCTTAGCTTGGTATCAACTTGCTATATCTCCTTGGAAATAACTTTTAAAAATTTTTTCATACAAATCTGTCCATTTGATCTGTTACAAAATAATTATAATGCATAAATTGTTGAACACTCTGTAACATTATATGGTACAACAAATTGTCCATTCCTGTGGTTATAATACAGGTGTAAATGTATTGAATGCATCATATTAATGAGGTGCAAGTGTAAGCTTTATGTCGGCATGTGATAAATGCACAGTAAATCTAACGTGATAAATATTCTACCTAAGAAAGTTGAACGCTAATTAATTCACTTTGCATTCTGTAAGTCATGAGATATGCGATATGGTTGTCTGCAAGCTTAATGATGATATTTTTGTAAGTTATTGCATGACCTCTATCTCACCATTCAAGTCGGGTGTTAGAAAAAAATGCCATTATTTAAAAAACACTATAAGCATATGGAATATTGTTGAAAGAAGAGATAAATTCACATTTCTAATCTTGACGCTGATTGTCTGAATATATGAATTATTGTTTAAAGGTACGAGACCTCATACTAATCTACTATAATTTTTCAATATGATAGATGCTTTATGTAAGTCGACTTGTATTTTATAGTAGAAAATCGGAATATAAATAATGGTACTGTAAGTACATATTGAAAGAATATCATGGGCTATATAACTTAGCTCCATATACTTGTCGTGAGGAGTTTTTTGCATGTGTAACAAGAAGCAGACATACTGATAATGATAAATTTATGTACCCTTTCTGCATACCGGTACTTTACACAAAGGTCTGGTTATCATGACTAACAGAAAAATGTTTTTTTTATTACTGTAAAAATGAATAAATTAATGTTTTATTGTAGAATAATTCTTTTTATGTAAGACTTCAGTTCATATTACACAGACAATCTTTGATTACTATAGGGTTTATATATTCATGGTACAGATCATAATTTATTGTATTTCTGATCATTTTGATAAAAATGTTATGATGTTATAAACTGAAATCTTTTTAAATTCTGGAAAGTTGAAATATACACATGTATATGAAGGTTGTTTATGTGCTTTAGAATATACTTGAGTCATTTCTGACTATAAATAATTCTTGCACTATTATTATCCTAAAAATTAATTATGCAAATTTCTGTTTGCTTGTTGAATATACGGTGCTCCTCAAAGTTGAAGTATATAGCCGCCACTTTGGTTGTCTATCAGTGAATGTGTCAAGTATATGTGTCCAGGCCATGCCTCAGCAACTACAGTATAACCTCTGTAGAGCAACACCCTTTGTGACCTGCATATAGTGACCATTGTTTAGAGGTTGTTGCTTTACAGAGGTTAAATTTATAGTCAATGTGTTGCTACTGAGAGGTTGTTCCTATACAGAGGCCACCCTGGAGAGCTTGTTATGTCCATTGCAAGCTGAATTCAATGAGACATTGAAGGGAATGAAACTTGACTATGTAGGGGGCATGGCCTGATCTTGATCCCTACATGTACATTATTGAATCTATTAACACATTTAGTGGATTTTGTCCAAACTGCACAGAGAAACGTCAGCCTCAGGTGAACCTGATTCTTGCTAAGTTGTATAAAATACATTTTGAAAGTCTACTGGTCCAAAATAATATAATCTCATAGATTGTCCATTACATTACATGATAATCTGAACCTAAGTCTGTATAATAATCATAACACACACTTAGGCTAAGATGTTCACATTTACTGATCAGATAAAAGTAAAGGTTGAGCGTTTCAGTAAGTGAAATAATCCTTGGAATATCCCATCAAGTAATTACTGTAAATTACTTAATTTTCGCCTAACTTTCATTTCGTGATTTTTCCGAAAAAAAAATCAAGATTTTTTGTTCGCAAGAATTTCGCGAGGATAATGATTAAGTGTGACAAGACAACATCCTCGTGAATATTAGCTAAAATTAAACCCTCACGAAAATGTGATTTACAGTACTAACCCTCTCTAAAATACATCCACATTTCTTGGCATTAAAGCTGAGTCTGACCTTTTTTCACATATGCTTGTTTTTATGTTTAAACATGTGATCAGATATAAATGGTTTTATAAACTATGATAAAATGTACCATTTGGTCCCAATAAAACCTATCAGCTATTAAATGACATCCGTATAAACACACTTAAATAATCTTTGTCATTTATTGATGCAAAAACACTGAATAACGCTTACTAATGATTTGAACATGGTCCATTTGTCCATGTTACATACTACATACTGTGGGTATTAAGTTTTAATTTGGTATAAAATTGTATTTTGCTTGCAATGAGATAAGTCTAGATGGATAAAATGATAATTGTATGTATGTACTAACTCCAAGCAATTAGGCCAATGTGAATGTTATGTCTGAAATGGGTAATTAATTAGACCTATGTGAGTGTTATGTCTGAAATGGGTAATTAATTAGACCTATGTGAGTGTTATGTCTGAAATGGCTAAAATGATTATTAATATTACTACGGTTGTAAGGTCTTACATATTCATTTCTTCAAATTAAACTAATAAACTAAATAATTATACAGCTCTACGCATGATTATCTTTGAGATTTTATAAGCATATAATGATAAGTGCCTCAGTACCTCAGTGGTTAGCGCGCTTGCCATCTAATCTGGCGACCCTGGTTCAACTACAAGTGGAGGCACTCATATGTCTTTTATATTTTAGCAGAAAGCTGACAGGCAAATAAAAGCTATTCTCGGCTAGGCATGTTTGGTACATTGACTGGTACTTTTGTTTATTTTATAGAGGATGTAAAACTAATCTATGCATTGGTTTAGATCAATGATATCACCATATTTTTATAAAACGCCAGATTAAGTGTTTCACTAAATTGTATGTTTTTATTATATGATTGATACCTAGGGAAGATAACTGAATGTATATCACAGTACAATAACATATATGTGAGAAAGCTACTCATTGAAGACCTCCAGCATAGAACTATGGGGTGCCCTTAATTTGAGTTACCTGATTAATGAAAGTTAAGATTTCTATCAGTGGAATTTATTTTCTTAAGAATGGCTTCGGGCTCATCTAGGGAATTTTAAGATAATTCTTGGATATGTTGGTGGTACCTATATTGTACTGTATGATACAGAATACCTCCAATACTGGGGTATACATGTAGTCCTATATGCTGCTGGATATAGATTACTAAACGTCTCAGAATAAGATTATGAACAAATTTATTGTTCATGCTCTACAGAGTAAAGTTTTGAGCATGTAGTAATAATTCATGGTATCAGATTTACTTCTTTGATACCCTACCAGTACTAGAATGTCTTACATGTAGTTCATTTCTTCTACTGTAGTCATGATCACTATTAATTCTTTGTTATAAATAAATATAAATGCAATGATTCTGCAGTGCTTTAAGAAATTTTTTTTTTAATAAAGTCTAATGTAAGCAATATTGCTGTTTGTAACATAACAGAGGAACAGTAACATAAAAGAGACAATTACATAATAATACGAAAATCTGGAAAAAAGAATGTTTTGTGTGGAAAATAATAGTTATTTGATGAAAAAATTTGAAGTACTGAATTAAGTTATGGTCATTCAAAATTGTATACGCTTAATTTAGTATTTTGGTGTAGAAATGTGTGTGCTAATGATACCCTGAACTGACTTGGGATATTTTTTGTCAGGATTGGGCATTTGGTCTCTGTAGAACCTCTGATATATATGCATTGTGTATTTTATATTTCAGATGGTTGAACAAGAATGATATGCCTGTGGTAGATGCTGGTGCTATACGTGTCATTGACAGTAACCTATTCTTCGAGGACCCAGAACAAATTGACTCAGGAAATTATACATTTATAGTCAACAATACTGCTGGTGAGAAGATACAGAGTGTATGGATTATTGTATCAGGTAACTACATTGTACATCAAATATTGTACCCCTGGAAAAACTGGCCGGGTGGGGAAAGACCACTACACCTGGGAAAACAGTTTGAGCCATCTTCCAATCCAAGACATCTATGTATACTAGAACGTTTTGCCGGAACCGAAGAGCCTCTTCATCTTCTCCTTCTTCCTTTATAGTACATACACCATCCGGCATATACTCATACTGGTTGGTAGGGTGTTTGAACCAAAACTTATTGAGGTATCTAGGTTTTGCTGTAATTAATAAATAACTTAATGGACTACTGTGTTTTTCTCATTGTCGTCAGTTAGGTTAACATGTATACCTGTACAAGTTGTCCATGTGAGGTACACAGAATGCTGGAATTCAAGGTCATTAGTATTCCAAGGACTCACAATGTTAAAACATTAGCTATGGTTGAATATGAGTATCTCTCAAGATGGTAACTTCCCTGTTACAGTTATGTTAGATTCCGAGTTGTGTGAAGGTTTGTTGAAATGCCACCAGTGGTTGCAGTGAATAGCACAGACTATAAAATATTGATAAAAAATGAAAGAGCAGTATTTCTGTGAAAATTGATCAGAGCATAATGTGCTGCTGATATGCCCCACTAGGCTTAGATTACTACTAATGAGTCTTTTGATGTTTCATCGAAATCAAATCAACCATTAGGCAAAAATATTATTGAAAGAAAAGATTTGTTGTGTTTATATTGTGTGAAAAATAATGGGACATCATTGCTACAATATCCTGAATCTGCTGGATGATATTCTGTCATTCCTAAATATGCCTGTATAATACCAGTGTTTCTTCAATCAATGAATGTACCCGTACCACAATCTGCAACTTAAAAACACTTCTTGGTGCATGTTTTATGTACATTTCACAAGTTCTTTGATGCATTTGATATCAAATTGCTATCAGGATAAATATAACATTTGACCATAAGGTGCTCTAGGGTATACAGTAGCTGTTAGATTGTTCCATGATAATGCCAAGTATAATGTGTAAAAAAAACCAAATAAAAAACATCTTTCTGAGTGTTTTTGGATTGAATCATGAACGACATCTCACTCTGCGTTTGAAATCATTTAAAACATATTTTAACAACTTTTAACGATTTTGTTGCTGATAATTTTCCGAATGATACATAGTGTAAAAATTCTTGAAATAGTATATTTTTAAGAAAAACAAGCTATAGATAATGGATATGATAGTGAGTTTTTGAAGTTTATGTAATCTGTTGATGTTGGAGCAGATTTTACTATGATTGTATCAACACATAGTGTACAGTTGTCTTCAACTGCGAGATTCATAAACATCCAAAAGCAGAAACTCGATAACGCTTTTATCAGCCATTATATCATTCTGTACAAGCTTCTATGCGATTGTGATTGACAGATTTTGATGCTTTTGCCGTTTCTTATGCTGCTTGTCAAAACACGAGAGGAAGGTGTTTTTAGATGAGTAAAACACGCCAAAACGTGTCAGTTACAAGGTTTTTGGGTGATATAATATGTCACTGAAGCATAAAACTGCATGCTGATACGCTCATTTAGGCGATATTATTTTTTATTACGGGAAATAAATTAGACTGGTATCATTCGTATTCACTTCATCACTATCTGATTGAATCTGTTGATTAAAGTGTGTGGCACAGTCTGATATACTCTATATTTTCTGCTTTTATTATTTTAATGACATTTTCAATATGTAACAAATAAAATGTAAATAAAACAGGAAATGCTGTGTGTCAAAACTGAAATAATTTGGCTGGGAACTGCAATAATTTGGTGGAGTTTATTGAATGTTCTATATGTGTCGCATAATAAGATGATTCATTTTCACATTTCAATGTTATAAAAAAATTATTATAAATTTGAGTATGTCATGTTTAGCTTGAAACTCCCACGTTGCATATTCTTATTCAATGGTCCCATAATTGTTGAAGTAAAACTACACACAACTTTTGTGAGAGTGTGCATGCATTATATTTCTTATTATAGATAAGTTACAAGAAATTGGACAGAAACTGTTCTACAGACATTAGTTCTGCTATTGAAGTGTTTCAAAGGGAACTGGAATGTTCTTTGTGAAGTGTTTGCTTTTAGCTCTGTTCATTATTTTATTTAAAGTATAAATGTAAGCATTCATCAAAGTTTAGAGTGTTGAAAATCGCCTGACATTGTTATCAAATAATCCATTACTGGTATAACACTTGGAAAGCGTAGTCTGAAAGTTGGTATATATCAGTTCCAATGTGTTGACATACACTGTACAGGGAATAACAGGTCCTTATCTGTGGGTGATACTGGGAACACACTCCTGAGACTAATTGCAAAATGATTTTCTCAGTTGATTGCATTCAAACTATGCTGCCAAAACCTGGTGAAGGAACATGCCAGCTTTCATATATTGTTGCGTTGGAATGCTGAACTCTATAATATGGAAATACTGCACAAGAATAGCATCTATTGTAATGTAATTAAGGCAGTTATGTTGTTACTTGAAACTTTTACATACAGTCATTACAGTTTTGCACAATAGATTTAGTTGTACTTATATTCTGCTGTAATTAGTAGATATTTTGAACTACAAGGTCCTCACACACTCTCGTTTACTGAGAAATCCAGCTGAGCAGGTTATGTTTTTCCGTACCAATGGATATGACCATTTCCCTGCACATATGGGGAAGTTATTTAAATTGCTTATTGAAGAACAAGTTAGTCCTGGATAAATTATTACATGAAAACTGGTTAGGTCAACTGTTATAGACCGCAATTTACAACTGAATGATTGTTTCAAAACTAGTGCTTAACCAAATAAAAGCAAACAAACAAATCAAATATACAAATGCAATTCAATCACTGTTATTTCAGTGTCCAGGGACTGATTTATTTCCAATGAAAGACTTCTTTCTCTCACAATGTGGCTTCATTCCCCCATTCAAAGTGACTGATTTTAGACCCAATTTTAGACCCTATGTCTGGTTGATGTCATTCACCAAGTCTGATGTCATTCTCCAAGTCTGATGTCATTCACCAAGTCTCATGTCATTCACCAAGTCTCATGTCATTCTCCAAGTCTGATGTCATTCACCAAGTCTGATTTCATTCACCAAGTCTGATGTCATTCTCCAAGTCTGATGTCATTCACCAAGTCTGATGTCATTCTCCAAGTCTGATGTCATTCACCAAGTCTGATGTCATTCTCCAAGTCTGATGTCATTCACCAAGTTTGATGTCATTCACCAAGTCTAATGTTATTCACTAAGTCTGATGTATCTCCTGAATATGGCTGTTAATACCTACTTCTATCCTCTTCCTATGTCACTCCACCCAGTTTGATATCAATTCCCAAATCTTATATTTGTAAACGTTCCCTCTGGTGTCTGACGCCACAAGCTTAATGTTAACAATGAAATTGATAAAATACAAATTGATAAATACATGGAACTCCTGATTATCTTGTATAAGATAGTTGTTGTCTGTACTGAGACTCAAGTGTTGATATTGTTCTATACAACACTGTTTCTTTCAAGTTGATAATTAGGTATTTCTCATGCAAGTTTTTATCAATTAGATGTAATGTCTAGATGATGATGAAGAGTGCTAGGTGAGGTTTGGTGTAAGCATTTGATGCTATAAGTCTGTCTGTGATGAGTGATCCACGGAGAAAATTGGATGATTTATTGTTCCTATAGTTTCAAGTTTAAGTTCTGTTGTTACTTAAAATTCTTTAACCATGAGTATTTACACTTCTCTGTCCTCATCTGTCTCACTCACACCCTCCTCCAACAAGTCTCGGGCTAGTGTTGACTGGGTGCTGGTGAATATAGTTCAATGCTTGTTGATTCAGTAAACTTATTTTCTTTAGTACAGGAGTGTCTTGTACTATACCATCAATACTCATTATTATACTTGTATTTGTTTTTTCCCTGAATCTATGTTATAGCATTTGTTTTTTCAAGAATCTTTGTTATAATTTCTGGAATTGTATTGAATTTGATCAAAATACCGAATTGAGCAGAATTAGTCTCTACTGAATTTATGTCCCAATAGTTAATTATAATGAATGTCTTTCTATAGAGGGTTAAAATCTAAATAATATTTTTGGGTTACTTGAGGTACGTGTGTTGCCTTTATAAAGCATTTACATTAGAACTGCAATATCCTGCATGTGATGTTTTTAAACTCATATTTCATTATTATAGGTTTTAGTTTCCATGTAATTAAATTATGATTTTATTATTTCAGTGCCTCCCACAATTCGACGGAATCCTCAACCCCGGGAAGTATCGGAGGGAGCAGATGTAGAGTTTACATGTCAAGTTGTGGGCACACCATACCCGGTAACTACAATCATCTGGCAGAAAGATGATGAATTTATCAAATTGGTAAGTACCAGTATATCATTATTACCTGCAGCCTAGAAGCCGCGGATGTATTGTTATGCATGAAGCGATTTATCTATGAAGGAGCACATCTTTGGTTTAACATTACATTGCCAGTGCTGTGGCGGGATGTCTGGGAGCTATAGTGCAGAGTCAATACAGTGGTGTAGTGCATTCTTTGTGTAGGTGCAGATTACAGGTTTTTTCATATGATGCTGATAGTAATGAAACAGAGGCTGGGAACCATGCTTGTTTGTTCACAAGGAAATATATAAGGCATTGTAACAATAAAGTGGAGACAATGTTAGATGTACCTGATCTCGATGTGTTTACCTCTCCCACATATAGTGTGGAGACCATGATATTGATTTTGTGCTTGACGTCTGTCAGGATATCTGCCACAAAGTTTGTCCATGCTTGTCCTTCTTATCTATGTATCAGATTTCATAGAAACTTCACATGAATACTTGGTACCAAGCCTAGTTGTGCATATTGCCATGAATTTTAGTTTGGATGAATATTGAGTTATGGCTCTTTGTAGGAGACATACATTTTTGCGTCAAAAACTCTTTTTAGCTCAGCTTTTGTGATCACTCTTCGTCCGTCGTCCGTCCGTCGTCCGTCAACAATTGGCTTGTGTAGACACTAGAGGTCACAATTTTAGCCTAATCCTTATGAAACTTGGTCACAATGATCATCTCAACAAAATCTAGGCCAAGTTCGATATTGGGTCATCTGGGGTCAAAAACTAGGTCAATAGGTCAAATTATAGAAAAACCTTGTGTAGTCACTAGAGGTCACAATTTTGACTTAATCTTTATGAAACTTGGTCACAATGATCATCTCAACAAAATCTAGGTCAAGTTCGACAGGTGAGCGACCTAAGGCCCTTTGGGCCCTCTTGTTAATTATTTTGTTTTAATATCTTGATATGGTATCAGGATTTCTGTATCAAGATGGTGACTTTACTGCCATACAGAGACTGCACACGTATAGTATATGTACTCAGTGTTCTGTGTGTGGCTAAAAAACATCAAAATGTTCAAAAAAATGAGGCTGGCATAAAGTCAGTTAGATTTTACACTGCAGTGATCATACCAGCACACACACATACAGACAGTAAGGTGTTTAACATCTCAGTTGGCAAGAACTTTGTTTTTTTCTTGATTACTTAATGCATGTTGTGCAAATGTCAAAGTAATGCATTGTTCACAATATGACTAGAATATGACCCACCACAGAATAGAAGGTTTTTACTTGTCATGATTATGTTATTAATGTCAGGGATATTTGGTGTTAATGCATAATTATAATATAAAACTTTTATGATGTAAAACATCTTGAGCTTGGTTTTGTTTTGGTATTGTAGTGTATTGTATATTTGAACATTTGAGTAAATGTTTCTATGTGTTACTGATATATGGGTGTGACTCTGGTGGAACAGTTCTCATCAAGTTGATGAATGGTTAAAATGGTTCACAAGATAATGTAGAGTATATGAATCAGAGGTATAGTTTTGCTTGAATCTAATACATGTATATGTCTTCTTGTGTGTTCCCAACTATTGTCCAATTTACAGATGATACACCCTGTCATGTATAGCAACATAAAATCGAGAAACATCCCCCTCTCCAACATAAATTATCACCGACCTATAGAGTTCTTTTGATTTTTTCTGGTACATTTTCAAAGTTATGAATTAATGATTGGTTTTAGTTTGGCATCTGGCTTCTGAGAAATGATAACCTGTCCAGAATGTATATATGTTATCAGTGGTGTAATATATGACTTCTGTCTTTACTGGTATCCTACATGAGACTACCTGGTCTACTGTTCTTGTATCATGACTTTTCTGGTTCTCTGTCCTTGTAGGACGTTCTGCTTGGTTCCCTGTCATTGTACGACTTTCTGCTTGGTTCCCTGTCATTGTAGAATTTTTTGCCCAGTTCCTTGTCATTGTAGGACTTTCTGTCTGGTTCTCTGTCATTGTTGGACTTTCTGCCTGGTTCCCTGTCATTGTAGGACTTTTCTGGTTGGTTCCCTGTCATTGAAGGACTTTCTGTCTGGTTCCCTGTCATTGTAGGACTTTTTACCTGGTTCTCAGTCATTGAAGGACTTTCTGTCTGGTTCCCTGTCATTGAAGGACTTTTTACCTTGTTCACAGTCATTGTAGGACTTTCTGCCTGGGTTTGTAGGTAGGACTTTCAATCTCAGTTCAGAAATTTCTGTGCAGAACTTGGATTTTCAGGTCACTCACCTTCATTTGAGAGAGTACAACAGTAACCACCTCCTTCTGAAGAGTACTCAGTGAATCTTCATTTATTTTATAAATCTGGTGAAACAATTACTGGTATGATCCCTACTAGACATAAATCACCCCCATAATGTTCCTCTAATATCAATGCTTGCCCCATTAAGTAGATTAGGAGAGATATAAGGGTCTTGTTTATTGTAACAAATACCTTCCAGAAACCTGAAATTCTCCTACAGATTTGTAGATATTTGATTGTGTAATAATTGTTTAAATGAAATTGTTTATTGTCCGTCTGATTACTGGGTACTGGAGAGAGTCTGCCCTTTGATAAGTAAGCTTTTAGGCAAATCTGTGGAATGTTTTCCAGTCGTGGGGATTTTTGGAAAATGTGAACAGCTAATCCAGAAATTGTAATGAAGTGGCTTTCCGTTAGTTCAAATGGGTTTGTTTATTTCTGAGGTTATATATTTATTTAAGACGTTAAGAGTTAATTGGCATGATTATAAGTCGGGGTATGAGCAGTCAGATGGTTTAGAAATGTTGCATGCGGTTGGTAGTGCCTTTGTATCATATATTGTATAATGTATAGTAGAAATTGGTATATGTGTGATAGGTGGGATTTCATGAATGCTAAAGAAAAGTTACACCTAGATTGTGAAACACAATCATAGGGAAATTTGTATATAATCATGCAAATTGCCAAAAAAGATTCTTTATCTGCTTTTCATTTGCTTTTTCACAAGTGATGACAGTATATTGTTCCAGGGTTGACTTATGTTGCTAACCAAGTCCTTATTGTTAGCATAGTCCTTATTGTTAGCAGAGTTATATTGAGAGTTCTAATAGAGTTCTTATTCCAAACAAGAGTTCTTATTCCTTATTAGTCTTATTAGTATTTGCTTACAAAGTCATGATATGAAATATTTCAGGGTTCACCGAGACATTACATGAACAGGGAAACAGGAACATTACGTATCTCCATGGTAACAGAAGAAGACAGGGGAGAGTACTTCTGTATCGCCAACACTACCGGACAAAAACTTATACGATCATTACCAGCCAGGCTAAGGGTGAAACGTAAGACTCTTAGAATGATCATAATACCGATTACAATTATAAACTGTGCATTTCTCAGTGTTTGAACTAGTACATTTGTGTACTTGTCTTTTTCTTACGAGAAGGGTAACTGCCCTTTGTAGGTTTGAAACGCATTTCAGAAATACAAAATTGTGATGTGTAGAGTGCACCGGAGCATTTGTATGTTTTATGAATGAAGTATTATATATTCTAGTGTTACATCCAGCAGGGTTTGGATGTGTTACAGAATGTATAAAATCATACAGACTCCACAATATGTATTATACCAGCATGTTTTATGACATTATGATGCTGTGATCAAGCATGTTTCTAATGTAAATGTTGCCATCTGTAAGCATCCCTGCTCTATATGTGATGTTTGTCATACCGAGATAGCTGTTAACAAACCCTTGTCTCGCTTGGTTTCCTGTTACTATTGTTCTACAAGAGGCTGCGGAAACTTGTTGTTGTTGTTGTTACACCAGACTCGCACACATTCTGGTAAACTTGATGCAGAAAATGATTTATATTCTGTCTTGTTGAGGCTAAACTAATGTTGCAAAAAAACTAAGAATGGCGGCAGTCCATATTCTCGAACACCGGCCAAGTTTTGAGTAATTATTCAGAGATTGTAAATCATATTTAAATACATTATTGTCTTGCGTATAATGGAGACTCATTATTGTGTTGGTATTCATGTTCACTGCAAATGTACACCACATGAGGCAAAGATTTAAGAAAAAAATGCATGCTAGCAGTTATGCAAAATGCATTAACATATGACTGCAATGATTGAATGGAAGCATGTATTATTCTAGTCTTCTTAGGAATGATGAAACTTCTCTTTATATCTCAGGAAAACTGAAATTCAATCCAGAACCGAAAAATGTGTTTCTCGAGTTAGATTCGGATGCTGAAGTTCATTGTCGTGCCGAAGCTGAAGTGAATCCCAGAGTGCACTGGATCAAAGGAAACGGGCATAATGGCGCAGATGTTGATTTCAGTCCGCACATTATTGATGCCGACGGTACCTTGTACTTCCGTGGTGTACAGCGTAATGATGCAGGTTTATACACATGTGTAGCCTATGTACCAACTGCACGAGCACCTGAAATGATCAACAAGACCATCGCTATTGCTGTAGTAGGTTAGTATTGATACTGTCCCCTGATCCAGCTGCTTGTTCATTTGCATTCAACTGAGATAGTCGTAAGTCCCGTTTTGTCCTTGCCTAATTAGCCAATGACCTCCAACTTAGAGGGCGTTTAATTATGCTCTAAGTATGCTGTATGTGAGCTACTTGTGAAGAGAATAAATTTGAAAGGACAAGGTTTGACTTCATTATTGTAGTAAAGATATTTTAATATACATTTTGTTTATTTCTATTATTTATTAATAATTGGTAATTTTTTATCAAAAATAGGTTTTATTATTACATGCAGTTGTGTCATAATGTCCCTTAATTTAAAAATAATTATTAACTTTTGTCCGAATTTCCACCATTATTTAATTTATTTGCCTAACAATTAAACATGTAGTAGACAGTGTTATGATGAGTATTGATGACAATGTTTGTATGTGTTACAGAGAGACCAAAGTTTCAGATACGTCCATCCAATACAACAGCGTATGAAGAACACTCCATGATGCTTCATTGTGTCACCATGGGAGACCCTCGACCTGCTGTTGTATGGGACAAAAATGGTATCCGGGATATCTGGGATACTAGCAGATTTATGGTGCGTTTGTTTTAACTTAATTCAGGCCAAAATAAATAAATTTCTAGATCAGGCCAAAATATATAAATTCCTAGATTATTTTAAAATATCCTTTCTCGAGATTTTTGTATTAAAAACATGAGGTCAAAACTGATTTCCATTTTCGTCATTGTATTGTATGAATGTTTTGCCTTGTTTGGACGACAGATACACATCAAATATTCATGAGGTCACGTAAATACAAACAATCCAGTACAGCCTCTCCATAGCCACCCTCTGTTGAGCAAAAACCTCTATAAGTGACAACATTTCCCTCAGGCAATATTTACTATAAATTTAACCTCATAAGAGCAACAACCTCTAAACAACACCCAATATTTGCAGTTCCCAAAGGGTGTTGCTCAACTGAGGTTGTACTGTGCACAACAAATTAAACGTCATATAAATATAATCCTATTGTTGTTTGATTTGTCATATAATCCTATTGTTGTTTGATTTGTCATATAATCCTATTGTTGTTTGATTTGTCATATAATCCCATTGTTGTTTGATTTGTCATATAATCCCATTGTTGTTTGATTTGTCATATAATCCTATTGTTGTTTGATTTGTCAATATAATCCCATTGTTGTTTGATTTGTCAATATAATCCTATTGTTGTTTGATTTGTCATATAATCCTATTGTTGTTTGATTTGTCATATAATCCTATTGTTGTTTGGTTCTATTACAGTTCTATCCTAATGGAAGTATGTTTATATCTCGTGTATATATGGAAGATCAAGGATTATATGGATGTACAGCAAACAATAGTGCAGGGAAGATACATACAACAGCTTATATACATGTAGCAAGTAAGTTTGTAATGCTTTCACTAATATACCACCGGTAAATACCCGTATATATAAACCATACTGTATATGGTCTATGTTGATTGGCCAGCCAATCTTACTCTATTTACTCCAAGGGTATTTGTACTGTTGTGGCTATACGCAAGTTTTGGGCATTCAGCATTTTGACTGCTGAAACTATGTTGTTCAGCTATTTGACAGCTGGGACTTGGGCAGTTCATTATCGCTTTCAGTTATGTGTTGGACATTGTGCCATGTAATTGTGGTATGTGATGTTTTTTTATGTTTTATGTGCTTGGTTAAGTTGGGGGCTGCCTTCCCTGTCCGACTTTCTATTATCTTTTTGACATTATTGCAGTTGTGTTGTTATTACTTTTGGATTACCACCCTAAATGTTGTTTTACAAATGTACAATGTACCTCGTAGAATAATTGAAAGGTATTTCATGAAGTCCTGTCCAGTGTTTCAACAACTTCTTCAACTTCAATATTTTATTTGACGAAAATATATAAAATGTTTAATGCCAGTACCATACATAATGTGGCAAGCTGAAAATTTTAACAGTGTTTCAACAGTATGCTGAATTGTTAGGTAGGCATTTTATGTGATTGAACTTAAGTTGCTAGTATATGTATATTTTTCTCATTTTTTTTTGGAACAAAAATAATGGTACTATACAAAATTAAGATCAGAATACTTATAACTTTGATTCTCAATATGACAACACACATGTATATACTGAAATGCCATAGTTGAATGGCAGAACATAATGCAATAGTTAATGGTAAGCCTTTAGGAGCTTTTTTTATGACATGTAATTTTGTCTAAATATGGAAACTAATATTCAGCCATTTTTCTTTTTTCCAGATGAAAAATATGTTAAAACATTAAAGATGTTTAAGAACAGTGCAGCAGCAACAAGGACGTCAGTGATAACTGCCTCAACATTCCTAAAACCATTCATGCTTATTATACTTGGAAACATTGTTCATGCTTATATGACTCTATGTCCCGCTAAGTGATAGTTCATCCATATCAGGATTAATTTATTAACAGTTTGATAGAGATTGTGCCTTTGGACTAATCATTTAGTGGAAACTGCTTGTTATATCAAAACAACTATGTCCGCTGCCATGAACCTCGTTGTGTACTGTGGTAGCCATAGTAACAAGTTTTCATCATGTTTTAGTCATATTTTTGCTACATTCCAAAAATTCCCATTAACTTCATGTAATAGTCATACTTTACTCCATTAAAATCTCTATTTTATCATAGCCTTATTTTTGTCGTTTGACAATGCTTGGCAAAGTAGTGTTTCATTAATGCAAGTTTTAGAATGGCAATTAAGTTACTGCATACATGCATGTCACAAAACAGCTTTCCACTTACAGCATGAATGGTTAGAGCGGAATATTGTCATAGTTATCAGATGCTCCAATGTTGTTGTTTAATAAAAAAACTCTAGAAAATGCTTAACTTAACATTGTTAGTGATAAATCTGTAGTATAATACATTGCGTCCATTCTTTGAGGCATCAATTTTTTTCGTACTTATAAATAAACAAAATATTAGATAATAAAGTTATTAATGAAACATACTGTATTTAATAAGCTCTCGGCAAAGTGGCTTTTATTGTACTGCTTACTGTTCAACTATTTAACATCTTTGTTTGAAGTTTATATAATGAGCCCTTTAAGCCCTTTGTATTCACTCAACTCTGACTTGTTATAAAATAATTTATGTGCATGGAATTCCAGTACTGAAGGGGCTTCTAGTACGACAGTTTTATTCTTAGAAATACTGGAATGTGTCCCTACAGGGGTTGCCTAATAAACGTCTGTTTTACTCTAGTGCAATATTTACTATGTTCAGTTTTTCCATCTGTGGTCTATTAGGTACATTTTGATTTATTGTCTTCCAAAATGTCAGTAATCATATTGCTATTATATATATATATGTTCCGTAATCATTTTTTTTCTCAAATTCTGAAATTTACATTTCACAATTTGCAACAACTACCAACTCTGTTTTCGCTTAGGGATTTTCAATAATTGAAACTTAATTGTCTCCTATATAGGTCCTTAAATATGATATTTACTATATCATTACATTTCTATACTGCCGATAATATACCAGTAGTACCTATTGGTGGAGACGATTGCTTAATTCATTAGCCAGTTCAGACCCATAGTCTGTGTTTTTGTCATACTTACTTTTTGCCTCTCTAAGAAAGTCTGATAATGTCTAAGTGTTATGGATAATGCCGGAAATAGTTTCTCACTGAAATTTTTTTTTAGCTTTTAAATCTTTATATCTCTGATCTGTGGATCATTTTTTCTTGCTGCTTCATAGAGTCATAGGGAATGGCCATACTTGAGCAACTTGCATAGTATCTCAAAATGCTTGCATATAAATCTAACAACTAGAAATGAACGCTATTGGTTGTTTGATGGTTTGTTTTAAAATGCATGCCATTACTATAATGTGAGGTTAAGTTACTGGTTCCCGGGGATACAATATTTCATAATCTGTTTGTTGGTGTATGTAATTGTATAGGATACAGTATGCCAATATGTTGTCATTTCTCCAGCTGTTTTGCAACAAAATGGTTTTACCAGTTTACAGCTTACTGTGCACTAATTGCTTCTAATTGGCTAAATGTTGACTTCCCCTGTGAAATGTGTGATGCAATTTGATAAAATGTTTGTCTTTGAATGCTGGGATGCCAAAGTTTGAACGCTGAGATACCGTTGTTGCATGTTTCCATTAAAGTCAGCATTTTACATTATTCAAAATGTCAAATCTGCATTTGTTAATGTATATTTAAATATTGCACACATAATGTCTGCTTGCAACAGGGTACTCTAAATGTATTTTTGTTTGCTATAAGCAAAGTCACTTAAATGGTTCATAAATTATGAAACTGTTAATAGCATTCTTGCATATTTCCATTACGGTCCTGATAAATCTTCACAATGAAGAGTATGCATTTTATTGTTTGTGTTTAAAGTTGTCTTGAAATTCATGCATTTTATTATGTGGTGTTAATTTATCGCTCTGTGTGAAAATGTTGGTGCATGAAAGGTTCACAACAACACTATCAAGCAGCCCCCTTTGATATGAGATTTGAAAGAAAGGGAGAGTACTAAGTCTTGTATTAATGTGGGATAAAATCTCCCATTCATAGTCATGTTTTATGCAAATACCATGCATAAAAACACTTCTTATTTATTTATTCTTAAAGTGTAAATTGTTTGTTCTTAGCTGAATTTTTTATTCAGTGGCTGCTTGTTGAGCAATGACGTCTGCCACAATCTTGGCAATGGTTTTGTCATGAATTTTACAAATAAACAAACAATATTTGAGATCTGGTGCCCCAAGGGTATAGAAGTCTAGAGATATGTACTGTATTGTGTTCACATGGAAATGTTACAGACTTTATTTTGTATGCTTGGAAACTGTGTTTTGTTTGTTCATTATTTTTGTATTTTTTGCTTTGCTGATGTGTATATAAGGTTGTTACTTGTTTGTTAGCTTACTATAATAAAACTGATTCAAGTAATTTACTATTCATTTATCTGATTTGAAACTGTTTGAATAGTTTCACTGAGACATTATGTATTAATTGAGCATATGGTTTGTCTGGGACATTGTGACTGGAGATAGTACAGTTCTTACTGGAAGTTGTCAGTGGCATTGTACAAACTGGTATAAGTACTGGTTGGTAACCAGGCAATTGTTACCTAGAAACGCTGGTTGCTTCATCTGGTTAATAACCAGGGAATGGTAACATGACAACACTAGATGCTTCATCTGGTTGGTAACCAGGGAAATGCTGGTTATATATCATCTAAGCATCATCAATATGCAATGTACTACTGAAAGGGAATCACAGTGACAACATTCTGCAACATAAGCTGTTACGTTCTACAGAAAATGGACTTACATAGTTTGACATAGGTAATTGTGAAACCCATTCAGTGGAGTTTGAAGGGTGTATGTATTAGAATCACTACATCTCCCACATATACTGCATGCGTCATACCACTGTTGATTGTGTGCTGGAAGTCTGTCTGTCTGGATGTCTCATAGTTTGTCCTCGCTTGTTCTCCTTAACCTTTGGTTGGATTTCAATGAAACTTCACATGAATACTGGATACCAAGCCTAGTTGTGCACATGGTCAATAATTGTAGGTCAGATGATTTTTGATGAAGTTTCAGCCTTTTGTAGGAGACATACATTTTTGTGTCAAAGACACTTAAGGTTCTCAAAAATTGATAATAATAATTCAGTCAGGTCATTGCATAGATAATTATGGCGTGGACACCTGACTTTTAACGCATTTACAATTTAACTTTATGTACATGATCACTTTGAGGGAGGATTTAAATATTTGTATTAGTAATGAGTATTGATTGCTGTCAGATACAGCTGCTGTGTACTGTTGTTTTCTCTGTATTTATCGGGTGAATGTAGACAATAATAGACGCCAAGATAAGACTTGAGGGTTGTTAAGACATTTTGATGAGTTTCATTATTTATCTGTCGTCTGCTGTATTTAGGTGACAATGTGATATTCTTGTTAAATCTCCGTATTCAGTAACAGTGAATTGTACACTCTATAGATGTGCAACTATAACTCTTTTATAAAAATAATGTCTGTCAATTTCAGGCGGATCCGATTATACAGCCATGAATGAGCGTGAAGAAGAAAGCTTTGACATGATGCGTACTGTCATCATTGCTGTCTGCAGTGCTGGAGCATACCTTGCATTGGTGATTGGTCTGACTGCATATTGTAGTTACCGTCTCTTGCTAAAACGACGAAACAGAAAGGCAATTTGTAAGTGTTCTACATATCAGGGTATTTTATACTATTCATTTTTTTGTTAATGTAGAAGTATGTATAGGATTTACTTAGGTACTTACAGGGAGAAACTTGTGTAGGTGGCCAGATAGCTCAGTTGGTAGAGCATTCATGCTGTAACAAGAAGGGGGGATCCTGGGTTCAAGTTCCAGTCAGGTTGCACGTTTTTCTCACCCTGTGACATTTAAATGGTTGTTTAGAAGTTTTGAAGTGTCTATAGGCTTCTCATCACATTAACATATTAAAGACACTGGTACACCATTGTAGAATGCCTTATGTTTAGCAAGTGTTATCACCAATGACAGTAGGATGATTTAAACACAGGGCAAGCTTGCTGTCCCGCAGCCAACGGATTAGTTTGACTTATCGGGTGCTATTTACGCCATAATTATATTTAGTAATAAATGAATAATGTCCTGATTGCAATTTGAAAGGCATGGTGTATTTTTCCATGTGACAAGTCTACATCAGTCTTTAATGTTTTCTGTGCTTGGCTTGTTGAGTGCTGCCTTCCCTGTCTGACATAATATAATCTTTTTGTATAATTGTTATCTCATTGATATTACAGTAGCTGAAGAAAAACAAAATGGTAATGTACCCACATCAGAACAGCACGAGTTATTAATGAAAGAAGGTGATCGTGAATCAGGGGCCACTCATGGTTGCCGTAGCGACAGTGACAACAGATCACATGTATCAGCGCTCAGCTCTCACCCCTCTCATTCATCCCATTCTAACTCACATAGTAATTCACAGACCCAGTCACAGAATCTATCACAGCAGTCGACACGTAGTGCTGGTAAAACCAGTCTGGACAGGATGTACTTTCCTAGACACGAGCTACAAACTATAGGAATATTAGGTAAATATATCAACATAATAGATAGCTTATAATATAAAACACATTTTCAATGGAAGCTGACCACTGAATTTTGTAAAAAGTTTTTTTCCAATTTATTTTTGCCCTTTATCAAACGACATTGATGTTAGGCCATAATAAATAAATTCCCGGATTCTTATCCCACATGCCCCCTATTTTACATCTCATCTTGAGCAGATTATTTCTTAAAAACAATCTATATATTGTTTAAATGTTGTAGAACAATTAAAAGAAAGCAAGTCTGTAAGAATCGAAATCCAGAAATATGCTTTTGAAAATAAAATTTATTAGAGCTTTGTCAAAAATATGTTTCAGAGTAGTGCATGCAGTTAGCTGATTTATTTCACTTTTTGAGATTATATTTATTACCTTTAAAAAGTTGTTGTTGTTGTTGTTGAATGTGATTTTAATGACTTTCTATTTCTTTCATTAAAGGAAAAAGTCACTATGGTGATGTATTTCTTGCTAAAGCACGAGGTCTACGTATCGGGGAGATAGAAACACAAGTTGTGGTGAAATCTTTACTGTTGAAGGAAGATCAACATTACTACGAGTTCCAGCGTGAGATTGAGATGTATTCCAAACTAGAACATAACAATGTCCTCAAACTGCTGGCAGTGTGTTGTGAGGCCGAACCATTGTTTTATATTGCTGAATATTGTGATTGGGTACGACATTATTTAATCTTCTTTCATATATTGAGTTTGATGCAAAATTGCCATAACCCCAGGCAATAAGACGCCATCACCTCAATCCCTTTATTACACAAAATTAATGAGCACATCCATAGGAGCTCTTAACAATGCAAATGCAACCTGCTACATAAGACAAATTCATGGCTTGTCTTTATATTCTTGATTAAAATAATTTTAGATGAAAAGACAATGACAAGTCTAATAGTTTAATGAGTTATGTTGCCAATATACTGGTTATGTGAAATACAAGTAAGCACTAGATGTTGGCATTCTATGAAGAGCAAATAATATTAATGTGTGCATTTAGATGAAAAGCTTGTTAATGAATAATTTTAGTCACTAAATAAATTCCAATATTTATCGTTTAAGTCGCGTCTGCTTCTAAAGTTGATGTTTTAATATTACAGGGAGATTTAAAGCAGTTCTTGATGGCATCTAGAGTTGATAATAATGGCCGACGTCGTATTCCTCCGTTTACAATTCTACAAAAGATTGGAATGTGTAATCAGGTGGCTCTCGGAATGGAACATTTGTCAAACAACAGATTTGTTCATAGAGATTTAGCCACAAGAAATGTACTTCTCACATCTCGACTTGAACTCAAAATCTCGCATATGGCGTTAGCCCGCGATTCATACGCAAGTGAATATGTGATTATAAATAATCAGACTGCATTGCCGCTAAGATGGCTTTCACCAGAAGCAGTGTTAGAAGCAGACTATTCTACAAAAAGTGATGTTTGGGCGTATGGTGTATTCATGTGGGAAGTTATACACTTAGCAGATATTCCTCATCAAGGACGTAGTGACGAGGAATTGTTAAAGGGAATCAAAGCTGGTGATGTCAGTTTGGAATTCTCCGAACATTGTCCGAACGAGATGATAGACCTGGTGAGAAAATGTACCGCAGAGAACCCTAAAGACCGTCCAAGTTTTACAGAAATACATAACTCAGTTGCTGAGCTTGTTCAAATATATTCACAACCACAGTATCAAAGTACAATGTCACCATCCATTGCATCGTTCCCATCTATAACATCGTACAATGCACGCGAGCCGTACATGCCTTGAGTGGACAGGCTAAACAGACACTTGTGTAGATGGAAATCATTAAATGCATTTGTGATATACATGTGTAATAACTGTGCACCTTTCAACCTATGATAGTGCATGGCAAATCAAGATCACTGGCGGGTGTTAGCACATGGCCGTGCATCGTTCATTGTCATTACGGTATGTGTTCGTGGTAAGACAGGACTACAGGGATATTCTGTGAGAATACAATCATGTGCTATGTTGACCTTGATGTGTGTATGTTATAAATCATAATATCTACCATGTATCTCATTTTTACAGCGGACACATTGTCATCACATGTTCAGTTCTAGCTGAACAGTTGCCGCCATTTGTTCTCAAGATAAAAGTGCATGGAAATGAATGAAATATGAAACTAGTTTGTTCAATAAACAGACTAGTTTTACCATCCTGTCATGAGTCGCAGAGCTCTGTTGAATTTTGAGTCACAGAGCTCTTTTGTTGTAGAATATGAATCCCGTAAAGGTTTATTATCTGGGTATGTATGGTATAAAGGGTATGTACTTTTGACTTAAAAAGGGTACAAAAAGGGCCAGAAATGAATAGTAGCTAGGTAGAGCACATAAATAGTTGCTAGGGTGTATTATGTGTGGGGGGATATAGATGTATATAAGTATTCATTGTTGTAAAAGTTATTACTTGAAATATGCAAAACAAACTACTTCAACACATACATTAGGGTAACCATTCCTCTTACAGGTAAAACCATCAAGGCTCAATACATTTTTGCTAGATTTTAGTTTTACAAACAATATACTCCAAAGATAGTGGTTTTTATCAACCACTTTGGCGAGACACTTTAAGTATGAAAATTATATCTTATAATATATTTGGCAGATTGTTTTCTGAAGTAGTTTATTTTGTGTTAACAGAAAGCAATTAAAAGTACCAAGATGTTGATATTTATGTAACTATGTCCTATGGACACATATTGTGGTTGAAGTTTTGTTTGTATATTGTTGCTATAGCAACCTATTGTTGTTTACAACTAATATCTTTGTAAATGTTATATAAACATTAATTTGTGATCTTAATTGATAAAATGTTTATAGAAATATTTCATATTTATTTATATTTTAAACTGTTTATCTTAGATATATTTGTCTTGCATAAATTTCAATTTGAAATTTTGTTAATTTATACCACATTTTTAATGTATGATCATATTTGCTTTTTAGGATAGATATTACATGACATTGTCTTAATTATTGGCTTTACATTTAGCACTGTTAATTTTGAACACAAATGTTAGCATTTACCATAGCCATTTGATATGGCTCTCTTTGATGCTGAGCATTTATAATTTACTCACCTTTTTATTCAATTTCTTTTACACTTGATTCTTAGCCACAAAAGCGCTTTATTTTCTCCATGTCATATTCTTATAGTTATACTGATATACAATGTACACTGCCCACCAATAATAAGCATGCAGTTGCAAATTTAAACTTGGTTAGAATATATAATATCTGTTCATCAGACGATCACAATTATACTAGTTTCTGAGACTACGGTTACTAATTGATTCAAAAGAGAGATAAAAATCAAGATGTTCTGAATAAAAATAACCTTTGATCCTATAGGCTGATTTTTCCATATTTTTATGACAAAGTTACCTTTCAAGCCGGACAAAATAATTTATATTTGGCACCCATGGTACCTATCAATGTATGCTCTTTACACTAAATAAACAAAAATATTCCTTGTCTTCCAAAATATTGTTGTTCACTGCAAATAGTGTTATAACAGATGAGTAAATAGGAAATTAAAAATAAAATATCTGTATACTTATATTTGGTGGGAAGTGTATTTGATTCCATCAGATTATTACCTGTACCTGTGAATAAATGTCTCAGTACTTTGGGTACAGTTTATTCTCATCACAGTAGTGTTCAGTATGAACGGATTTAGGCCTGGGGGGATAAGTCAAAGGCCAATATTTTCTAGTACCTTAGATTATACTTTTAAAGTAAAAGTCAACAAGAGATTTCTGAACATGGGTTTTAGATTTAAATTTTAACTTATTTGTTAAGACAGTCCCCCCTTTTCCTGTCCCAATGATTGTACTGATGTCCTTACTAAATAATGTTTTCAAAATCAGTGTTTAACAGTATTTGTGTAGCAATATATCAAAACATGTACAACAGTTATAAACATAGATAATCCCTGCTCAGTGCTGAAAATTCCCAACTGATTGTGATAGTTCAAAAGAACCTAAAAGACAAAACCTCCATGATGCTCATAAATCTCATTCATAAGCAGTCAATATATATAGTCACTTCTTTCTAAGGTTGCCGTAGAAACAAAATTCATATATAATTTTAATACATTATCATGTGTATATGATTTAACATTTTGGAAATCATTTTGATAGTTTTGTGAATCGACTGACTGCTGAATTTACATTCAAACACTACTGTTATGTCTTACTTTCACAATTAATCTATATTCATTGAAAAATATTCCAAATAGGGAGTCATATAAATATTTGCAGATCACTCTCAATATTTCATTTCTACAAAAAAATCTGTATCAATGTTTAGTTAAACATCCTCAATATTTAGTATTTTGACACTATATTATTGTACATTAAGCCGGCTCATAATTTAGTGAATAGAAGGTTTGACAGTAGATGCAGTTGCCATGGTTTGTGTATAAAGTTGTGATATTTGATGTTCATTTTATGTTATATTGTATTATTGGATGATACTATTGTGTTATCTTATAGTGCTATAGATGTTGTATTCAGTGATCTGATTTACTGGACTGTATCATGATAGGTTTCTCCTAGTTTATATGTACGTATGGAATCTATTAATATTTCTATTGTTAACATTACAAATGTATGAATGTGCGCATATATGTATGTACCGGTATATGAGTATAAATGACCGAGTGGATGGATCTTTACATACTGATCACATATTCTCTAACATACCAGACTTGGTGTCATAGTCTCATGTGGTATAAACAGTAATTTACAATCAGTGGCCTAGCCAGTGATACGGATATTTGCATGTGCGTAAGATTAATTTGAAAGGTAAAAAGGGCATTGGTGTAAAAAATGTCCACAATCATGAGTACCCCTAACCATAACCACCACATTCAAGGCTTGTGTGCGTAACATCCATTCAAGCCTGAACAATATGCTTTAATTGTACTGCTGTATTTTTAAAATTTTGACTTAATCTTTATGAAACTCAGTCACAATGATCATCTCAACAAAATGTAGGTCAAGATCGATATTGGGTCATCCGGGGTCAAAAACTAGGTCACAAGGTCCAATAATAGAAAAACCTTGTGTAGTCACTAGAGGTCACAATATTGGCCTAATCTGTATGAAACTTGGTCACAATGATCATCTCAACAAAATCTAGGTCAAGTTTGATATTGGTTTATTTGGGGTCAAAAACTAGGTCATTAGGTCAAAATCATATAAAAACCTTGTGTAGTCACTAGAGGTCACGATATTGGCCTAATCTGTATGAAACTTGGTCACAATGATCATCTGAACAAAATCTAGGTCAAGTTCGACAGGTGAGCGACCTAGGGCCCTTTGGGCCCTCTTGTTTATTTAATCCACTCCCGAGTATTCGTCAATGTAATATTTTAAAGGTAGATTCTTTCACATGCCGTATTTTGACTCTACCTTTTTCCTGGATCAGTTGCAAAACCTGACAATGAAAAATTATAACTTCTCAAACAACATCTAAAATTTAGTGAAACAAAAGTTACTTTAAGAACAGTGTTCTTTCTTTTATAAAAGGAAGTTTTAATTGTAAAGGAGAATTGTTATTGGTTGACAATAATCACTTGGTACATGCTGCACGTTTTGTGTTTAATTACCGTAGCTTCCCGAGTATAAGTTGTGGTCATGTATAGGACACAGGTAAAAAATGAGAGAAGATTCAAGAGAAAAAATTGAAGCAAAACCAGAAAATTGTAATAAATAACTACAAATTTGTATCGATGATATGTGATCAGTTTGTCTAGAGTGTTGTGTATGATATTATATTCACATGTCTATGTGAGGCTATATAGTATATACTAGCTTCATGTCATCAAATGCTATATCATCATCATCATCTCTTGTAAATGTAACACTTAGAATCAAGTTTCAATATTTGTGCTTTAGTTAAGAACTACTTGGTGTATACATTTAGCATATGTTTATCAGTACCTATGTTTATTCTTTTGAGAATGAAAAAAGTATGAAATACAAAATTAACAAGTTCAGTATGTATTGTTATACATGAACTCCCAACCATCCTCGTCAGATTAACATACAACTACCAACAGCTGACTGAATGAAGAGAGATATTGCAGTCGCCTGAGCGTCTGCATCTGCATAATGCTAATGTCAAAGTATAGGTTCAATCTTTAATATATTCTAAGTCCATTGACATATTGCTTTGATACTTTGCAAACTTGTTCACCATCAGAATGTCAACTCACTAGGATAGGTAACTCTAGCAAGCATTTTGTCCAACTTATCTGCCTGTTTCAACTTAGAAATCCATATTTTCAAAGTCCATAGTCATATTGCTTAGCATATTTGTTTGCCATCAAGACCCCAACACCTACACAGGAGTAGGTACTTCTTACAAAGCTTACTTTTGTTGCTTTGATTATACTATCCAAGCATGGCACTGAGAATAGTGGACTGCGCTCACTGCTGGTAAAGGACAGCTCTTGTTCGATATTGTCATATGGAGACTACCATGTCACATTATCCTGACACTGGACGAACCAGTTATCTGGGACCATTTTTAACGATTTTGGTATATTTTAGCGTTGTAGTGAACCCGAGACCACTAGCACTTGAAGCAGGTGCTTTACCAGTTATATATCTGATACTTGGAGAGCACACAAGACCAACATCAAACTTCAATCTTCAGAATCCTTGACTAATATGTATAAAGATAATTAATAAAAGCTCCGCGAGTCGCATGTGTCGCCTGACGAAATGCACATTTGTCATGGAAAACTATCCAGTATAGGGCTACATATCAGACTCACAAGAGTTCTCTAGTCATCTGAACTAAAAACGACAAAGCGATGCTCTGGACAAAAAAATGTCCTGATAAAATCAATCTGAAGGGAATCATTCAAACACTATACAAGCTAGTGTTATGATTCTTGCGCACTGCACTTCATGTCACAGCAAAGAAACATGCATTCCTATTTTTGAGTCATTAATAGTTATGGTGACAAAGTTATGCCACGGACAAGAAATGCTTATAAAATCAATCAAAGGGAAAAAATTGAAAAATGGCACAAGGTAGAGTTACGGTTCTTGTGTACTGCACTTGGACTTTTGGTAAGAAACATGCATACCAAGTTTCAAGTCATTCAACCTCATGGTGACAAAGTTATCCTCCGGACAAGAAATGCTCAAATTAAATCAATCTAAGGGAAATAATTAAAAAACGATGCAAGGCAGAGTTACGGTTCTTGCGCACTGCACTTCGGCTTATTGCAAGAAACATGCATACCAAATCTAGAGTCATTTGAACTTAAGGTGACAAAGTTATGCTCTGGACAAGAGTTGCTCTAATAAAATCAATCAAAGGGAAATAATTCAAAAACTATGACAGGTAGAGTTATGGTTCTTGCGCACTGCACTTCAGCTTATTGCAAGAAACATGCATACCAAATCTAGAGTTATTTGAACTTAAGGTGACAAAGTTATGCTCCGGACAAGAAATGCTCTAATAAAATCAATCAAAGGGAAATAATTCAAAAACTATGACAGGTAGAGTTATGGTTCTTGCACACTGCACTCCGGCTTATTGCAAGAAACATGCATACATGTACCAATTCTTGAGTCATTTGAACTTAAGGTGACAAAGTTATGCTCCGGACAAGCAATTTGTGACGCCGCCGCCGCCGCCACCGCCGCCGCCGCCGCCACCAAAGTAACACCTATATGTCGCCTTTTCAGGCGACACAAAAATTTGACAGGGAAGGCAGCACTAGACTTTAACAGTCGAGCACAGAAAACATAAAAACACCCAGTTTGGTGACAATTACATAGCACAATGCCCAACACACAACCAGACAAAAATGAACCTATATACAATTTACAGACAAAAGTTTGAAATGTTTACAGAATCACATTGTACTGAGATACATTTCTGTGAAATACGGTAAGTTTGCAAATATGGGTGTTTTCTCAATGGTGGCTACCTCATTTTCCAAGCAGCAATTTCACCTTGATGATTATAGTAGTTTTTCATAGTTTTACTTTTGTGATTCAAGTTAAATAATCAACATTTCTTACCCGACAATATGTTAATCAGTCGTCTCAAATTGTGTCCTGGATTCTTGAGTCATATGAAAGTATGACACTTGTAGTGAACTAATGTCCTATCGTGTATTTATTCATCATTTTAATCCCCTAAATATATGTGTATTAACTTGAAAATAGAAAATTTGAATTCTGTGAAGGTGAAATCTGTCTGTCGATTTCAAGGTTTCTCAACTGTTATAGCATCCTCCTATCTAGCTAACCAATTAATTAAAAGTTAGAAAACGCCTTCATCTCAAATTTGAATTTGAAAAAATCAATGTATTTTTAACAATTAGTCTGAATGTTATAATTAAAAAAATGTTTGGAGAATATTTATTAGTCTAGACAGCCAATAAATTAGTCCGATAATAGTAAAATGATACCTAAATAGCTCATCTGATCAAGTAGTCTCATTAGCTGGTACTCTGACAAAATGTCAAATTCCATTAAACAACAAATGTGAAATTTCCCAGACAGATATTTGAAGAACTTCATGGAAAAATAGTTATAATACCTGAAAATTAATTTAGTTATACACAAGATGAACTCTAGTCTTGTTAAGTAGATTTGGATTTAAGATTTATTGCTACTATCTAGATACTTAAGCTCATAGAGTGTGAGAAATCTATACAAATGCTGTTCTCAATAATTGGATATTGATATTAAAGACAGCAGACCCACTGTTGGATTGACAACTTTAACATACATCTGGCCCTGATCTGAAGAATCTCAATTTGAGTTAAATCTTGTCTCAAATATATGGTCATTTATATTGACTAATTTTAACGGGAGGCTGTACACAAAATTGGCGTCACAAAACACACATTATTCTGAGTTCATTACAGTAAAATGTCAAGATATCATACTTCTGCTGTACCAAAAATTCTAACTCAAGATTTGAGCAAAATCTCAATTTGAGCTGAGATTTCAACTTGGGATGCTTCGGAAGAACGGAGCTATGTATCAAAGGGATCCCTTTGCCATGTATGCAACTTCTGATAGGTTTCTCCAAATAATCAAAGGGAAGTAACTCCAAAAATTGTTGAACCTAAAAACAGCAAGAATATAGCTTGGCATCACATAGATGTACCAGCTATGTATTCAGGGAAGGGTATTGTTCTAAAAAGGTGAAAATCGATACGGCCATTTGTGATTTGTCTAAAGGGAAAAAATAGTTTTGCTCTCATTATGCTTCCCTGAACACACAGCACATGGTTTCTTCAAGAATATACATGTAAAGTGAGTACATAAAGATATGTACATGGAACATTTTCTCCATAAGGTTACATGTTATTCTATAGCTTTCTTCGAAGGTCACACAAAACAATGAATTGGGTGCGTTTTGATTGGGAACACATTAAAGTTGTTTTGGTAGTCTGTTTTTAAACTTTATATTATCAGCCAAGAGTTCTAAGAATAAATTGCTGAATGTGTCATTTCCCGGAAAATGTTCCCTTAACAATTTGCATTTAAAAATCAGAGTCACATGTGAATACAGTTGCACCATGAAAACAGAAATACCTGGGAACAAGTAGACACAAATATGACTGATATACGTAGCACAGGAAACAACATGTCAGACTGACCTAACATTAACACTTTAACATGTAGCCCTATGGAGAAAATGTAACATGTATGTTTCTTTTTGTACTCAGTTAATAATAAATGATGTAGGAGACAAAGACAAGTATCAACAGACAATTGCAGTTTATTACACAGGGAATTTGTATAATCAAATATCTTTTAACACACTCACATCCCATATTTCTACATGCTGCCTTTTTCAAGATTTTAACATTATTTATATTGACTAATCAACTAAACCTACTACAATATACCCCATGTAAACTTTGAATAAAATATGTACAATATCACAGACAATGAGTTATCTTGGAACCCTTGTAAAATAAATAAAGTTTGCCAACAAGGCATCACAATGTTTGTATTCAAGTGAATCATAAAACGCAATACAAAATACGATATTTTTCGGCCATGAAGGATTAGACTTGTACCAATAATTTATAGTACAAGCATCATAAAATTATCATATTAAAAACATTAAAAAAAGCTAAAATGGTGGCGCATAATTATGGTGAATAAAATAACATTAAGTCGTATTAAAGCATAATTACACAAGCACAAGAATTATTTCACTCAATTCATATTTTTCGCAACCTTAATTTCCATGACCGTTCTTATTAAAGTTCCAGACATATGAACATCTAACAACTGGTTTGTTTAAATACATCCTAACATGTATAAATGAGGCATAAAACCCTTCCAATTAATTAAAAAATTAACAAGAGATGTTTGTAAAACACATATGCCCCCATGGCAGCCCAATAGTTAGAAATGGTGAAGGCCGCAGTGACCTTGACCTTTAACCTACTGACCTCAAAATCAATAGGGGTCATCTACTGTTGCTGATCAACCTCCATGTAAAGTTTGAAGATCCTAGGTCAAAGCGTTCTTGAGTTATTGAACAGAACCCATTTTATACGACCGACAGACCGACCGACCGACTGACAGACAGACAATGTCATGTGCAAAGCATTATACCCCCTCATCAAAGATGGGGGGCATAAAAACATTTTGTAGATAATTGTTATAGTAGCAATCATTAATTTTATCTAGTTGTCATCAATGTAGATTATGTTCACCAGCTTTCACTTTATTGGCTCGATATTGTCCTAGTCGAACACCCAATCTGAAATATACCACATCAAACAAGTATCAAAAATCTACATCAAATATCTATCAAACCTAATTATTAGTAATATCAGCACAATGAACAATCAATGATTAGAATACACAAGAGGTTCCTGAGCATAGCATGGACACACTTATTGCTGTATGGCCCCTGTATGAGGGATAGATGGACAGGCAGTCTGTCAGAAAAGAGCATAGAGGAGGTTGGGCCTATCAGTAGTTAAACATCAACTTTTGAAGCATTCATTATTTGTTTATAATGTTGCAGATGAAGCATTATGTTTCTGAAAATTCCATCATTCTATCTTGTTCAATTTGCAAAATATTCACAAGGAAAATTTGTTGACCCTCACCAAATTTTAAGTACAGTATAACCTCCCGAAACAGCACCTCTGAGAAGTGGCAACCTCTGAGAAGCGGCACTTTTATTTCCCCCCGTTCGTTTTCACTCTTATTTTAACCTCCGTAGAACGACACCTCCGTAGAGCGGCAAACGGCCGTTAAAATTGTTACCTTATGTATGGTTTACCTCTGAGAATTGACAGGTGTTTTTAAAACGGCTTATTCACATGTGTTTACATAACTCCATACTATGTTGTTTTCTATTTTTCGCACCTTCGTGGGTTATAATAATTATCTCACACCAGGTAACAATAGCCGTTAGCCACGGGCGCTAGTAAATTAGCGACTGTCTTTGGGATCAGTTCGACAATATGACACAGTAACACCGTACATACCATGCTCTTGATGAGATGCATTAAACTAATTTTTTTAAATCAAAGTCGTTATTAATAATTATAAATGAAATATCAATACGCGCTTATCAATCAGTTTAAGAAAGGAAATTCACGTACACGTCTTGTTAATTAATGGTTAATCACGTCGTCTAAAACTGTCAATTTCAGCATATGCACTGACCAGTTAGAGGTAAACAAATTACCGATCACGTGTGCAAATTGTGTAGTGAGCGATATGAGGTAATAGAGATTTAAACACTTTGAAGGTAAACAATTCAATTGCAAGTGCGTAAAACATCAATTTAAGATTACCGTGATTATAAACACTCAATTCTTTATGAACGGCATTCTAAAACAATTGACCTCTACAGAGCGACACCTCCACAGAGCGGCAGTTTTTTCTGTCTCCGCCGGATGTCGCTCTACGGAGGTTATACTGTATTAGAATATAGTCTCCAGAGCATACAGCAAATAATTTCAAATATCCAATGGCCATATGGGTCAGACATTACATGACAATTTTTATGGATATAACACAAAACACAATAATAAACAATATAACTTACAATTTTGCAAAGTATGGCATGTATTGAAAGAGGTAACAATAGATTAGTTCCGGACATGGTGTGATCCATGCCTCGTGTAATTGGTTAGCTGTGGCTACAGCCATTAGATACGCACATCGACTAGCTGTCATACGGCCCCAACTTCTCTCCATGGCAACATTCAACTTCTGCAAGAAATATAGCATACTTGACATCAATCGTGCAAAAGGTTTGTGTATTTCTTCCTATCTGAATTGAAATGATTTAAAACGTGTTTTTTACGCACTTACTAGAAGCTTCCAGTCAGATGTGAGTGAATATACTGGAGGTGTTCTGGTGACATAAATATTGACAAACGTCAAGATGCTATACGATCCTAAACCTCGCAGACACGCATCAGACATCACAATATCTCAATTTCTCACAGCAGACATTATCAAAAATATATTATCTGGTGACATTTATGTTTGATCAGGGGTCATATTGACCCATTTCAAGCTGTTCATTTCAATTATTCTTCTGAAATGTCTGACAAAATCCTAATCAGATTGAAAAGTTTTCACTCTGAAGCAGACACATCTGTCATATTTTTTGTGATTTGTCTACTACACATAGTTTTTTCTTGTTATAATTATTAGATTAGATTATTTTTCAATCTGACAAGATTTCAGCCTTTATCAGTCCAACACATTATAATAAACTTTACAGAAGCCTGTCACCGTCTCACACTAATAATCAGAAGATCCCAATACCTCAAACATATCCACCAAAATCAATGAGCTGATTTAAAAGCATTTTTGTGGTGTCAAAAAAGCAAAACTGGTGGTTATCCAGATGACAAAATGTCAAGTTGTAACTAACATGTGAATATCTCTCAAACCAGAATGATCATCATTGGTAATCAATAGAACATACCTCTTCTGGTTTCCCTGTGAATGCATGTATAAGTGCATCAGAATGTACCGGTCCTGGACAAGCTAGGGTTACCAGAATGTTATTTGGTGCACATTCAATACGTAGAGTATCAAAGAATCCCTGTAATATAAAGTTATTCATAGAAAGAACCATCATTGATTAAAATATGACCTTTACTTAACCTTTTTTTACAAACTTTGTTATTATAAATGTACAATGAATATTTAACATTATTAATCTTAAAATATCTATATAAATCACTAAGATGTGGGGAGCCGCCACCCAGAGGTTGGGCACATGCTTTGGGTTTGAGAGGTTCCGGGTTCAATCTCCGTTTGCGTCACTGCTAAATTTCTCTGAGTGAGAATAACCCGCACAACTCAACTTTACCCAAGTGTATGAATGGGTCTCTAAGAGGGTCAAAAGTGTTGCAGCATTCTTAGTTATAAAGTTATAACAACCAGTTCTTTATTCTTTGTATAAATATTGATTTTGAAAATTGTCAGTGCATATAAATATACCTGAATACCATGTTTAGCAGCTGCGTATGCTCCTGAACCAGGAGCACCAAGTTTACCAGCTACACTACTAGTACACACAATGTGACCGTGACCTTGAGTAATCATATATGGTAGTATGGCCTTAGTGATGGATATAGGTGCTAGAAGATCAAGCTCCATAACTTGTCTATCCACATCTATAGATGTCTCAGTGATCAGACTTCTCTGTGATCTACCTGCATTGTTTATTAAAATATCAACCTGAAAATGTAAAAACAATTAAACAGCATTCAAGTGTGCCTCCGTAGCTCAATGGTTAGCGCAATTGTCGTATAATCTGGCGACCGGGTTCAAATACAGGTGGAGCCACTCATATGCCTGCCATATTTCAGCAGAAAGCTGACTGGCAAATAAAGGCTATGCTTGGCATAGTATATAGTGTAGCCACTCATTAGAGCAATCACATATAATAAGTTCACTGACTCACTCACCAGGTTTTCAGTATGCCCATATGCAGTTTTATATATATTGACTGTAAAGTCCAATTTTCTCATTTTCATAAAAACTGTGGTTCTTTTCCATCTGAGTTAGAACACAGGTAACTGTATCATTGATTATGAGTAAAAACAAAAATGAATTAATAAAATTTACAATTTTTTTTACTCTTTATCAATGATACAGTTACCTGTGAGTAATAGTAGCTTTGTGTAACAAACCAATGAATAAGCAAGCTAAACAACTATATGTATATGTTTCTGTGTTTTGAATGAAATAACTCTATGTCTGCATGTATTCTAAATTTCTAATACCTTATTAGTAACTAATATGTATCTATTGTACGGAAGCCGTCAGGTTAGATGTCAAAAACCACAGCAAACCAAATGCCAAAGGGAGGCTGAACGACTGAATTGGTGAAAGCGGCCCTTGAAAACTGGTAACTTTCTTTGGAATAATTGTCTTACATCTGCAACATAATGTACATACCTTTTTGAAGTATTTTATGACAGTTTCAGCACATGAACTGTGTGATGTAAAGTCAAGTAAATCTATCGGTAAAACAAGGATATCATCCTGAGATAACTTGCCATTAGATAAATCTGTAATATAAAACATAAATATACCAGATCTATATACAAATTTCATGCAAACACGTTCAAAGGCGCGTTACATACAGTGATGCAGCCACAAGGGCGCAGGTGAATCCTCTACCAGTGCAAATACAGCATGATCTGACCAGAGGGACAGACTGATAGAAAGCCCCTGAAGGGAGAGAGAGACATTATGGATACAGGCATGTCGGGCGCTGCAGAAGTGCGCCTAGCTCTTATCTGGTTCTTTTATGTGCCTGGCACATAGCACCAATATAAAGCTCAGATGAAATTTAGTATGAATTTAAATTTGAGAACAAACTTTTTAACACCCTGTTCATTGGACATCATGGTGAAGTAACAAAACATGTACATAACAACTTGAGGTCAATATCTCTCCCTGATCGTAACAGAATTATGAATGTCAAAGCTTATTTGAATATACCGTATAACCTCTTCATAGCAACACTCTTTAGAACACTAAATACTGTAGCACACCGACAATCTAAAGCCACACAGAAACAACGGCAGCGCCTAGCCACCCACACACAAGTCAGACATAGATCAATATCCCAAAAAATGGATACGGTAACGTCACAAGACCAATGTAGTTAACATATCATAACAATTTTGCGGAACAGGTTAAACATGTGCAAGGATTGCACTCGGTGGGTGCCCACATTTTTGACGTCAGAAAACCGGCTAGTTTTAGGGCTGTATTGAGGAAGGGCAAAAAGTTCTATCCATTTTATTAGGTATAGATGAAATGTAGATACGTTAATACCAGTCAGAAATGAGACAACAGTAACCTGGGATTTGACTTCTTGATTTACGCAGGAATGAATAGGTTGCGGCCATGCAGTATAGAGTGTATGTGCACAGTTGCCTAGCAATGCGAATAGAAGATATGTCGAAACGATGGAAGTCGGTCATTGATCACATAGAAGGTTACTTTGAATGATTATGTCCATATTTGAATGATTAGTATTGTATTTATGAACGTATGTGTTAGTTCGCATTATATATTGAATGACCCTCATAATACAATCCATAGACTGCACAATATGTGTGATAATACAATCCATAGACTGTGCAATGTGTGTGATAATACAATCCATAGACTGTACAATGTGTGTGATAATACAGTCCATAGACTGTGCAATGTGTGTGATAATACAATCCATAGACCGTGCAATATGTGTGATAATACAATCCATAGACTGTGCAATGTGTGTGATCATACAATCCATAGACTGTGCAATGTGTGTGATAATACAATCCATAGACTGTGCAATGTGTGTGATAATACAACCCATAGACTGTGCAATGTGTCTGATAATACAATCCATAGACTGTGCAATGTGTGTGATAATACAATCCATAGACTGTGCAATGTGTATGATAATACAATCCATAGACTGTACAATGTGTGTGATAATACAATCCATAGACTGCACAATGTGTGTGATAATACAATCGATAGACTGCGCAATGTGTGTGATAATACAATCCATAGACTATGCAATGTGTATGATAAAACAATCCATAGACTGTGCAATGTGTATGATAATACAATCCATAGACTGTGCAATGTGTATGATAATACAATACATAGACTGTGCAATGTGTATGATAATACAATCCATAGACTGTGCAATGTGTATGATAATACAATCCATAGACTGTGCAATGTGTGTGATAATACAATCCATTGACTGTGCAATGTGTGTGATAATACAATCCATAGACTGTGCAATGTGTGTGATAATACAATCCATAGACTGTACAATATGTGTGTGATAATACAATCCATAGACTGTGCAATGTGTGTGATAATACAATCCATAGACTGTGTAATGTGTGTGATAATACAATCCATAGACTGTGCAATGTGTGTGATAATACAATCCATAGACTGTGCAATGTGTGTGATAATACAATCCATTGACTGTGCAATGTGTGTGATAATACAATCCATAGACTGTGCAATGTGTGTGATAATACAATCCATAGACTGTACAATATGTGTGTGATAATACAATCCATAGACTGTGCAATGTGTGTGATAATACAATCCATAGACTGTGCAATGTGTGTGATAATACAATCCATAGACTGTGCAATGTGTGTGATGATACAATCCATAGACTGTGCAATGTGTGTGATAATACAATCCATGGACTGTGCAATGTGTGTGATGATACAATCCACTAACCAATACATTTCTGCTTCACTTGATATAAGAGTTGTTCTCTACGTGCAGACAGTATCAGACGGCATCCTGCGGAGGCAAACTCATAAGCCAAACCTTCACCAATACCACTCGAACATCCTGTTATCCATACAACCTTTCCCACCAATGAATCTAAAAGCAGTGAATAAGGTTATTCAATACATTTAAATGAAATCACATGAAAAGCAGTGGCATAATATGACAAAAGGCTTATACAAATGTATGTGTACAAGATTATTCCTTGAACTACAAGGTAAAGCCAATCTTATACATATATGTATGAGTGATATTAATTCTTCAGGATTAGCACAAAAGAGATTTGCAACATGTATAGCCCTGGTCATTTGTAGTTATCATCATCTTGATCACGGTCTGTACTTGTTACTATTACAAACTGACAATTATAAGACTTTAAAGGTCAAATACGACAGATTTTATTTTTGGCGTTTCATTAAGTATATGGTATTTATAAGAGAATAAAAAAGTTTTTACACTTAAGGTATGCTTAAAAAAGTAATAAACGGCATTTTCAATATTGTGAACATTGGTTCAGACATGGATAAATGTTGACAATCTCTTCAACTTTTTACTACTGTAAACCAAGATATTATTTCACGTGAGGGAAAGTGCTAAAAACATTCATATGGACATTGCGGGCAACTTAAAAACGCAAAAATTTGTAGTCGCGAATATGCCGATGATCAGCAAAACGCGAAATTAGAATTGGCGAAAGTAAATTGGTTTACAGTATATCAGTGCTGTAGCTACGCTGAAGCACGACGAGGCAATCACCTCAGCTAAAATTTGCAGACTAAAAATGAATAAAAATCATGTCTAGAATCTATACCAGTACTTATAAATGAGAGTTATGCTCTAGAGAATCAGCATGCACAAGCTCCTATAACGCTCATTTCTATGTCAAACAACCTATATTTAACCCCTTATAAAAGTACTTGAACTTGAGCTTAATAAATCTGAGATACATGCTATAAATGATGACCATACATAATTAGCCTGATTTTGGCACAGAATGCACCAAAATGAATCCATTGTTTTAAAAAGACAACCAGGGGAGCAAACCATGAAGTTGCAAGATTTTAAATATTTTAGGTGATCTACCACAACCCAATGCATTTTTCTCTCAATTTGCTCGTGTGAATATAAAGAAGTACAAGAAAGGGTTTTGTGGCATACTGCTTCGCTTGCACAATATTACTACGAGTATATCAGTGAATGTTATCAAACATAGAATGAGTTCATGGAGCGTGCTGCTCAGATAAACAATGCATTTTTAACTTTATCAGCGCATATTCTAAAAGATATCACGAGTTTGTGTAAAATGCTGCTCATATAAATGATGCATTTTTCTTCTGTCGTCCGTCCACAATTTGCAAGAAAAAGGTGAATGGTAGATCATGAGACTTTCCATATGCATGGGAACCTGTTGAGGCAGGTTAGACTCTTCAATGAAAGTTTGATTTACTCCCACTTCTAGAGAAGTTGCTGGTCTTTGTGTAAGGGTAAGTACTGGTTAGGATACAGTCAAGGAAAACTGGCTAAGTGAATCTGTAGTCACATATAACTGGACAATAAGTCATACAGAGTTCCCTCCCCTGATTTCAAGGGAAGTAACTCTTACCTACTTAAAATAAGTCATGCAGAGTTTTCTCCCCTGATATCAAGGGCAGTCACTCTTAATGACTTTAAATAAGTCTTACAGAGTTTCCTTCCCTGACTCTCAGGGCAAGTTGCTCTGACTGACTTAAAACAAATCATAAAGAATTCCCTCCCCTGATTTCAAGGGAAGTTACTCTGATACAGAGTTTCCTCTCCTGACTTTCAGGGGAAGTCACTCTTACCCACTTTAAATAAGTCATACAGAGTTTCCTCTGATATCAAGGGAAGTCACTCTTACCAACTTGAAATAAGTCATATAGAGTTCTCTCCCGTGATTTCAAGTAACTCTTGTACTGCAGAGTTATCTACTCTGATTTTCAAGGGAAGTCACTCTTACCGACTTAAAATAAATAATACAGAGTACCCTCCCCTGATTTCAACAGCATTTTTCCCACCAAACTAGAGATGAACCTAGCAGTACTGTACACTAGGCACATTAAATAGCCAAGTATTGTATATATATATACATACCTCTGAAGACACGCAATATTATCAGAAAGATAATGAATTTGTGTCAAATACTGCTCAGAAAAACAGTGCATTTTTTCTTGCTTGTTCCAATCGACTTGAAAAAATGTCATTTTCTGTATTCGACAGAATATATTCTGTATTCGACATAATATAATATTTTCATAGTTATCATAGGTAGAAAAAGTCAGAAGCGAGAATCTCCTTGGACCCTCATCAGACTGCCTCGGCTTTAATCTTCTTATGGCTACGGAAACTGTATATATGATCCAGTATAGTCACCGTAAAATAAGTCTATTTAATCACAAAAATATATGATCAATAAGTAAGACAAACACCTTCAGATAACAAACATAATGGTTTTAGTATTTGCCATATTGTTGTGGTGTACTTAAGTTTTAAAGGCCACCATTTAAAACGCAAAGCGCAAGGTTTAGGGGGTGTGGGTTTGAGCCCCACATTTGGCACATTTTCCCAGCCAAAGCTTTTAAGGATGTCCGCGCTTTCGCTTCGGAACAAATCATTACTGTTAAGTCGCAAATAAAAATCCCTATATATGGTATCTCAGTAACTTTCTTAACAATATCAACTAGACTTTTTACAGGCTAAACTGCCAAAACAATATACAGTAGAGGTCTAAAACTAGGACGTACTACTGAATACTGACAGCATCCAAAATATCTAAAAAAACTTGCCTGGCTGTTTCCTAAACTTCGTATTCAACAATAAAAGTAAATCACAATCGAGTTTCTTGTAAACGAAGACTCCTAAAGCAATGAAAATAACTATAATCACACCCAACAACATTGTGTTGAATTATACGAAAATTACGGTTTAGGAATGAACTTTACCCCTGCCTTAGAAACTATTCACTACTGTTTGTCCTGCAAGAAGGCATTGAAGGTGAACATTTTAGTGCATATTTCTGTTGTAATTTAGGTTTTATGGCTTAAACTACTGTCAAGATGTTAAGATGCAATGTTTGCAATGATCTATATGGTGATGATTACAAAAAAACTCATAATCGAGATGTTATAGACATTTTTATTGTTGCACTATTTCGGATGTTTATATTTTCGGATAGGCGTTTAGTTTGATCTATTTTTGACTACCAAACGCCTCTTTTCGAGTATAATTAGCATATGCCTGATAAGAATAGACTTTAATTTAATGAAGAGACAAATGTTTGTTACAAGGATTCCGGTTGAACTACCCTAGCTGTTTACTGAATAGACTCTTTGTAGTGAAAAGGCGAAACCAATCAGACACAGTGCACTGTGACTGTACAACTACAAGCGGTGGCTCAACAGTCAGGAACTAGAGCTATCACTGGTGTGATAAATCATACTCCCACAGCACTGCCTTGACACAGGAATATTATTTTAAAGCAATTTTAAAATCCAGTAAGAAACAACAAACTTACAGAGCAGCCTAGTCAAACCATTTTGACGCCAACAGTACCTGTACTCTGTGGCTGGACTGTCAGAATTAATTAGCAGCCACTTGGAGACAGCTTAACAGTCTACAGAGCAGACATGATTGGCATGACTATATAACCTTTGACTTCTATAAAGTGGGACCTTTGAGCTAGGGACCTGGGTCTTGCGCATGACACACCGTCTTGATGTGGTCAGGGGCTTAGCTAGCCATACGCACGTGCGTAACATCAATTTCAAAAGTAAAAGCATCAATACAGCCAATAAATGACATTAAAGTCAAAATCTCGGTCGGTTGTACTTTATATCCCAAGTTCGATTTTTTAACACGAAATTTCACCATTTTTATTCAAAACTTGAAAAAAATCTTCTACGGGAGGGGATACCCCTCCCAAATCCACCCCACTACGATACAATATTTGTAGCCACACAGTTATTATGTAGGCCTAATCCCTAATCTCAACGAACACGAGGCACTCACCATCCCTATCACCCACTTCAAGGCTTTTGTGCGTAACATCCATTCAAGCCAGGCTACGCCCCTGGTGGTAAACGTTTGTACCAAGCTAATGAGCTATTCTAAAGTTACAGAGCGGACACGATCTTGCTAACAGACCAACATGGTGACTCCAGTATACCTGCCAAAAATTAAAACCGGGGCCTCTCAATTTGTGTCTCACATTTTTGTCTGTAGCATAACTTTAAAAACTATTTAAGATATCAACTTAAAACTAGATGCCAACTACATGTAGGAAAAGTGCAATGACTAAGAACCATAACCGTATCTGATTTTTTTTTGAATTATTGCCCTTTATTTAATTGAAATTATTTCCTAATATTTTTCTTTCTACATGTAGTATGTTTAGTCCAGAGCAGAGCTCAAATACTGTAGTATTGATGAACTTGGAACTTAAAAAATAAGTGCATGGCATCTAGGAGAACATGGACAATGATGGTCTTGTTCCATTTTTTATTTATCTCCCTTTCCTTCTTAAGCATTGATCAAGAACAATAATTTGATCAAGTCCTATCATGAGCAAACTTGTCTCATTTGGCGAGGGAAGATCATGGCTATGTGAACATGGCTCTTGTTTATTTCTACTAGTAATACCAGACTATTGTATTATGTTTGACAATCAATGATGGATAATGGATAGTGTATGTTTGGAATACAAGGGTCCTAAAGAAACAGAATCCTCATTTTGGAAGGTCTTGTGCAATCCTTGAACTATAGTACATGATTGTACTAGTTTTTGTATCGCAGATCTAATAAAAATTAATATCTACAGAATGCATGTTTGAATATTATTATCATGATAAATAGTTGTAACAAATTATATCACTAGTTATTATTTTTCTTGTAGACTGTTATCAAGACAACCAATGTTTTGAATAGAATCTGATGATGGATCGTATCAAAGGATGGTTTTGGAAGAACAGTTCTAGTGATGATATAAAACAGTCTAGTGAACAACCAGCTGACCAACAGGTCACATTAAATAAAACAAATACAAATGACAGTAAAAATAATGACACAAATGTGAACAATTCATCAAATTCAAGTAGTAAACCTTTACCTGTGTTGGACGAGGATATAAGTGATATAAAAAAACTATTTGTGAGACTAACGGATACAGTAACAACCAAAGCTGAAAAAATTATTCCTTGGCTGGAAGCAAATACTCAACTTCAGCCAGAAGATCACATACCACGAAAACTACTATCATCCACATGTGCCACTCTTCTTTATTATCATTCTGTTAAACTTTCAATTAAACAATACCGTGAATGTAAGAACAATCGAGCTGCAGTTCTCATTTCTCAACTATGTTGTGTTGGAAGTAAGTAAAACTCTGGCAATATTAATCCAACCAAAAATTCCTGAAATAATGCTAGGCTTGGGACCAACTATTCATGTGAAATTTCATTTAAAACTCTAATCAGTGGTTCTGAAGAATAAGCACAGAAAAACTTTATGACATCTTTCCAACCAGATGTCCAGCACAAAATCAACATGTCTTTCCACTATATCATGTGGAAGACATAGTTAACTAACCTACATTAATTGAAATTTGGTTACCACAGGCTTACCTTACAATTTCTCTACAGTGGTTGGTACCCAAATCAGGTTTTCACAAAATTAACAACTAAGATACTTACTAGTATCTAAATAATGATTTTGTGACTGTGTACACATATTGTTTGGTCCAACAGAGCACCAGATAAGGTTTTAATTCATTAGGTATTTTACCCAAGAATTTCAATTTTGTTTGGGTTTTGACAAATTTTAATTGTGTGTTTAATAAAACTCATGAGGTAAATGATCTTTCATGTACGGTACTATTGTTCACTTTAACATTGTTTTCTTTTTGGGTACCATATTTCAGATTATCTTTGCTTTTTCTTACTCCCTCCTCAAAATCTATTGGGTTTTTAAGAAAATTAATTGGGTAATTACCCCAATACGCAGCCTATCTGCAGCTCTGGTGGACTCCAATGTGCTGTCTGAAAGATGGCTCTTGTTATAGCTGAGAACATTTGACCTATCGCTAATAATCCTTGTATGTGTTTGTTACTGTACCGTAAGAATGTTTTGATTAGAACAACTCTGATGGGACAACGGATAAGGACAAGGATTCCATGTTAAATGTGCTAAACTACATCAGTTTTTGGCAACTAGTCTGACATACTTTTTTTTCATGATACTGTAAACAAACTTTGTATTGTTCTACTAGTGGGGCCATATTGCATTGATACTTCCATTCCGTATCTTTTGTATCAAATTTCCACCCACTGTTAGGCTTACCGGTAGCCAAATTTTCTTTTGAATGATCACAGATTAACATGTACAAATTTTGACTGGATCCATTTTTACCTGAACTTTGACCCTTAACATATTTTAACTAGACACCCTGTGCTATACTGTGCAATAGTGGTGTCACCTATGTTCTATGGATTCAGTACTATAGTATGGCCTCGATAATGAGGAAGGCGGGAAAATTTGGTATATTCCACAAAGTTGGATTAATCAGATGTTGATTTATCAGGATGTTTTTAAATTGAAACCAATAAAATTGTATGTGGAAAGAACAATGTTTTTAACAAAAATCTGTTTACTTCAGTAATTTGTAAAACCAATATTGCAACAGTTGACCAAACCTATTTTAAAATGCTTGTAAACATCCAATTATCCTGGGTGCACTATAGTTTGTAATTGTTCTTGCAATTGATTCTTTATATCTTAATAATTTTGTTTCAGTGTTGGCAATATACTTGGACAGGGAATGGCGTGTGGCATTGTCAGAACCACCGGGTGAGAACCCAAGGTCATTTGTTTCAGCTATGGCACACGAGTATACAAATTTTGATCAGAGACTTCAAGGCAGTCTACCCGAAGTTAAGGAAAAAGGAAAGGAAGACTAAAGTATTGTTATCATTGAAAAAAATTTGTTTGTATGGACATTATTTATAAACAAATGTTTTGTTAACTGTGATTAAATAGAATGATTATAATTTAAACTATGAAATAATGTGTCTGAATGTTGATTTACACCCCTGCCAAAGGTCAACAAGGAATATAGCATGGTCTGTACATCTGCAACCATATCTCATAAACAGTTTAGCCTCAGGAAAACAGAAATGCATACCTTAAGACAATGGTTAGCACATTTGCCATCTACTTAATCTGGCGACCCAGGTTCAAATACAGGTGGAGGCACTTACATGCCTGCCATATTTCAGCAGAAAGCTGACTGGTAAATAAAGACTATGCTCTCCATTTGGCATTCCTTTGTTTTAGCTCATCTGTCAGAGCGCAAAGTGTCAAAGGTGAGCTTTTAGGATGCTTGAATGTCCGGCGTTTGGTGTGCATTGTCTGTCAACAATTTCTTTAAATTCTATCTCCTAAACAACTGAATGGATTTTGACCAAGATTGGTCTTGCGGTTGTCCTCCTCAAACAATATTTATGCCCCCAACTTTTATGAGGGGATATTTTGCTTTGCACATGTCGGTCTGTCTGTCGGTAGACCAAATGGTTTCCTTTCAATAACTCAGAAGGCTTTGTCCAAAGATCTAAAAATACAAAGATTGGAAAGATGTACCCAATCTCACAATATCTAGGGCAGTCGTCTGAAATCTCCCAAAATCTCATTTGTTCTTAATACTTTGTATCTCCTGTTTTAATGTATATAGGCAAAAACTAATACGTTTATGCGATAGATGTATTATTCAGCTTTAAAATGATACTTCATTTGTTGAAATCAGTCAAGGAATAAAACAGGACTTCGCAAAGAGCCAGACATACTCTCATTTTAATGGAAATTCGAAGTTTATCAGAAATTACCCCCATTTGCCCCATTCAAATTTATTTTCTGAACTATGTAAGAGTCAGACAAAAACAAGTTACCTAACGCAGAAGAAGAAACTTAGCTCTTCAAAATGAATTATTGATTATTAAAAAGGATTACATAACATTATGCAAAACACAGAATCTGCTGAATGCTATTTTGCATTTTCTCTAAGTTTTCAATTGAGTGTCCAATCTGTGTTTTTAGATCTTTGCTTTGGCCTAAGATCTTCTAAATTTACATGGAGGTTGAGCAGCAACAGTAGATGACCCCTATTGATTTTGAGGTCAGTAGGTCAGTCACCGACCTTTACCATTTCAAAGTAGACAGATCTACCTACTCCTGTGTATGTGTTGGGGTCATGATGGTGAACAAGTATGCAAAGTTTATGGACTTTGAAACTATTTGAGGTTGTATGGAAATGGCAAATCTATATCCCCCAAATTATTTGGTGAGCATAAAAAAGCAGAAAATTTGCTGTATAAAATTTATTTTATACCAATACATTGTTATTGAACACATATTGTTATCCAGATATAGTTTATATATATATAACTGAATTGCTTGAGCTTAGCCAACTGTCCACACTACATGCTGATCACAAACATGAAGTATGACTAGAATCCTCCACAAACACCAAGCAATGTAGGCCCTTACAACCAGTTAACAGATGGCAACCACAGTTTCCATGATTTGCGGTGTAATGGAAATAAAGAAGACAATTCTCCATAAAATAGTCATTCAATTATTGCAAGTCATACGTCAAACTCCTCACAAATGTCACTTGTTGCTACTTAAGCAGCAAGGGAGATCACTGCTTAGGGGTTTCGTTGATCGTGTAAAAAGTTGGAATCACTCTATGCCTTGAGGTATCCATCGCCATGAGGGTATGAACAATGAGAAGACAGTTACCTTTTCTAGTGCCATGCACCATTTTGTTGCACTAGTACATGTAGATTTGAAGTAAACCTCTGGACATTCTGCATGCAAAGTGAATGCTTTTGTCATGTCTGACTGTACTGTGTACTGTATGATACGGTAGGTAGAAAGTAGAAATTGTTGTAACTTTCACATGTACTGCAAACACACATTGTCACAGGACAATAATAAGAGTCGAAACATTGCAGTGATATTAAGAACATCTTGGCTAAGGCCTAATCCATAGCTAGATTTTCATAAACAAATATATTCGTTTTTCAAACTTTTTGAAAAACTTGAAATCTGGTTGTCTCCCTTGTATTGTTCTAAAACATTTTATGTTCAACAATCTTTTACTTTTAGTAATCTACAGACAACAACAAAGGCTAGTAAAGCATCTATTTACTAGGAGGGGGAGAATAATACTCCATGAATTCATAAATTCCGGTTGAATGGAAGTCTCTGATAGGTGCATTGGAGATGTCTACATACTCGACACAGTATAATAATACAGTGCATAAGAACTGAACACAATTATCACAGAAATATCATCATGTATATAATCACTGGCCGAAGAAATGACGGGAAGATGGAGAATTTCAAAACTCTGTATTTTGTGATATCATTTCTTAGGCCTGTGATATAATATTGTTACACTACCTAATACAGTCCCTGGGCCGGTTGTAAAATAAGAAGGCTTGGGGTGGGGCTAAGAACCCCACCCTGTGAAACCCTAAACAGAAATGCCAACATTATTAATATATTAAGTCATTTTTTCACAAATTCATGTTCACAAATTTGCCTCAAAATTTAAAATATCCTTTAAAATATCCTTTGTTCTTTTCTTCTATTGCTGTTTTATCTCTTGTAATATACCATTCATTCACCAAGAAACCTCCCACAGCTGAAATACACAAACAGATGGGTCAACAATACAATAAATAATGTAGCACACAGTCAATCCAAAGCCACACAGAAACAATGGCAGCATCTAGCCATCCACGCAAGAGTCAGACATTAAACGAACCATCCATATCCCAAAAACAGATATTTCAAGCAAGCTTATATACTCACTTCACAATGAATGACACACTGTAGACTTCGAACTCTGTGCATAATTAACCATAAAGGGAGGTAATTATGAATGATAACTACACTAAGATGTAATACCGGTACATTACAAAGTGTTTAGGGTGGCAACATTGAACTGGTACTCATAATTCTTTGTGTGTTTTTATCATTGTACCGTAAGAATGTTTTGAGGGGGCTAGGTATAGATTGGCCCTTGTCTGTCAGTCCCAAAATGTGCTGTCTGTAACTTTAAAAAAAGGGCCATGATGACCCTATATCGCTCACCTGAGAAACCTTGCTTTTGCTACATACCAAATGCAGCAAATGGGCCAGGACTGTTCTATATCTCTCAAATAAGTTCATCTGGTAGATACAAGTACATATGTAGTACTACTTAAGCTTGGTCTAGATTTTATAGAGACAAACATTCTAACAAAGTTTCATGAAGATTGGGCCATAAGTGTGTCTTCTAATGTGTTCACAAGCTTTTTCTAAGATTTGATCTAGTATTTGATCCCACATGACCCAGTTTCGAACTTGACCTAGAATTCATAGGGACAAGCATTCTAACCAAGTTTCATGAAGATTTGGGCCTTAAGGGTAGTCACAAGAAATTGTGATCGGACGAAGAGTGATCACAAAAGCTCACCCTGTCACTTTATCATTTAAAGATAACCGTGGAAATAAAGATGACAATTTTCAAGTCTGCTTTCACTGTTTTAATTTTATTCAACAATTAGACCGACTCAATAAGGAGGCAAGTTTTCAAGGAGTTGAATTTGAAGTGAGCTTACTAAATTCTTATTATGGAGGTTTTATTGTAGTACGGAGTAGTGACTGTGTTTCAAGGATTTATCAGTACATGTACTTCATTGGGCCAAATTCTTCGACCTTGTACTTTGTCTGGCAGTACCCAGTAAACGTTTTACCACTTCATTTGTTCAGGTTTTAGCAGCTTTGGTGCGCTGGTTCACACAAGGCTAGCTACTTGATAGAAAACGGCAAACAGCTTTCCTGTATGATGGAGTAGGAGGAGTTATTTTCACTTCATTCGCTATACCACAAATATTTAGAGGTATCACATAAACCGAGCAGTTAGTGAAGCATGCCGCTTGGGGGTGAATGAAATCGGCCCATTTATAATCAAGCACCCAATGATTCACAGTTTGGTATAAAATCAAGGATATTGAAAGTATTTAGTAAAATAATTTTTTACTTATTTTAGAACAGCCATTTTGTTATTCATTGATGAGTGGTAAATTAATGTACAGTCGTGTCAAGTCTGAAAGTAGACTTTTAATTGATATTTTACTTTAACATAAGAAAACAACTTACCTCCCCATACAATCAATTGGAGGTATCTTAGTCGCATTCTGACTAGTCGTTGCTTCCGCTCTGCAACCATTTGTAAGATTTCTGCTTTTCTTTTGGAAATACAAACTTGTGCAAATATAGCAGAACAAGTTATCATTATAGAAGCTGTCATCTTGCAGCCAAAACAATCATCACGGGAAGAGGAAGATCTTGCAGTTGATCTTAAGTAATCAAATACATTATCCCCATATTCTGAACTTGATTTGTTTTCAGCACTTTGTGAAGTTGTTTCTGTAGAGTCTGACACTTTACATAGAGCCACAGCTGATGTTTGATTGTCATTCTGAGTTTTACTTTCTAACACTGCATTCTTTGTCTCTTCATTATTAGCTGATACACTACTTGGTTTACTGTTGTCCAATTGACTGGAATCCTTCCTTCCAAATATATCCATTAACTTGTGAATCATGGTGTCTACATTCAGGCTGATCACTTATATATAAACCTGAAGGAATAAACAGACATAATAACACGAAATTATTATGGAGGGAGTTATGGATGGTGCAATGTAAAAATATTTTGCAAGCTCAATATTGAATATTTTTTGTTTTATTCATTTCATACTGCCAACATTTTCTTCAGGTATCCTTAAAATGACCAACATTAACTATTAAGCACTTTTCTACAATAAAATGAGCGCTTATAAAACACCTGGAAAATATTTGCCTAGATGCTTTTTGGTCAAGATGGATAAGCTACAGGATCATACACACCTGATGGTCTATGTTAATTAAACAAGAAATGTGTCCATAAGACATTAATGCTCCCACTTGCAATTTGACCATATCAAGGGCCTTAACTAAGTTAATACTGAGTACAATAACTATAATGGGAGTAAATGGAACCACATGACTGAACTTCAGAAGTTAATACAGGACAAACCTGTAATGAGATGCCTCAAGAGGGTTGACTCGGTGTTACATTGTTATCCCCATATGATCACCCCATTACTGGAGTCCATTGCCTATTAAATCAAACAGCTACCAAATAGCGCTATTGGGTGCTTTCCTAAATCTATGCAACGTAATGCTACCTGACCCAAGATAATTTGCTTTCTTGTACAACAGACTGCTTAGGTTACAAGCCAATATCTTTCATTTCATCTGCTTTTTGGTAGTAACCAGTTTCCTGGCAAATCACTATCGAGAGCCTCAGTTGCACTTTGCTTCTAAAGGCAACAGACCCTTGGTGTGCTACAAAGTAATTTCTTTCACAACAACCCACAAAAAGTTACTTATCCCAATATCAATGTAATATAATTACAACACACCACACCAGTTAACACTGTCTATATTATATATACAGGGAGACCTTTTATGGTTGTCACCATAGGCAGTCGTTTTCACACAGCACTAATACATGTACATGTAGAAGACTGAAGAGTGGTCTAATTACTAATACTTAAGTACTTCGCAACTGAAATTGCTAGGCGACCAGGTTGCAACACCAAACAGTATCGGTTTGAATCCCACTATGTTTATAGTATCTAAATACTTTGTAGGCTTATTAAAGGGAGAAAATGGTGATGTGCAGCACAATCTAAGTTGAAGCCTGAAGGATTCAATCTTCAGCATTTTAAGGACAGTAACTCTGCTCAAATATGCATGAACAGGCCTGCCATTTCTCAGGCATTGAGCCGGTAATTACCGGCAATCTGATGCGACTACAGGCTCACCGGCTTTGAGGTCCAATTTACCGGCAATCTTGAGAAAATCAAAGCATACATAGTTCTCCACAGTGTATACCGTTTTCATAAAATCGTAGCGTACATGGTTCATAGTGTATATTGACAGTCGGTAATTGACCTTTCTGCAGACGCTTCGTAGCCACGCCCCCTATAGTTACGGGTATTCGTTGTTGCTACACAAGACAAGCTTTCGTAAAAATGGCGTCTAATACGGAGATGTCGTGTGATGCTCTTGATACAATTCCGTTAAATATTTCGCTTTTAGCCAATGTTTTGAAAATTTTGTGGGACATAATTATGTGCCTACTTAAAACTCGATCAAATCGATGGTTTTTAATCGAAGAATTGTACGTAAACAGTTACTAAATCGGAGCCAAGCAGACACTCGCAAGCGTAATTTTGCCGCTCAATCAGAATGTTTCTTTTTATCTAAATAGCTATTTTTGTATAGTTTTTGCGCAAATCATTCGTATGATCGTGTGTTTAACTTTAATAAATAATCGAATTCAAATGTGCGTAAAATATTATTTAAGTAAAGTTACAAGACCTCCTGATTTTCTGCGTCGTGTTTTTATTGATGTCTTCCGTGTGATCTACCGCTTATAGCGGGGACATACATTTTGTTGATTACTTACGACTGAGTCTGTATTTGATTGCAACATCCGCAAAAAAATGAGTGCTACGTTAACATAGATGAATGTGAATCTTTCAAATCCCACATCGCTACGTAATACATGGTTTGTCATTGACAGTCAGCATATCAACAAATTTCTAATGTACAATCACGCGTTATCAAGTAAATAAATATCGTTTTCTAACATAACGTTAAAACTGTCGGGTCAAGTGCAATAATGTGGGCTACACATATTTTATATGCACCATTATACAAGAAGTAAATAAGCCCTAGATTATAAGTTAGTTAACATTCCAATGTGTTATATACTTTGATGATCTCGTTTAGATTCGTATCTCGGACATCAGTCGGGGACCAGTGATATACCGCGGTGTCTTGTTAATTGTCAATAATCAATGTGTCACATAGCGGTTTCCGTCAGGACAGGGGAACAGTATGGGGTCAGTTAGTTTTATACATAATTGCTATAAATGTTTTGTAGTAATGTGTATATATTCGACAGGTCTCTGACCTATAGATACTTTGAAATAAATTTGTACATGTATCGATCTATCATGATTTACAATAGCTGTCCGGACCATACAGTACATATATTTTAATTTTTTTTTATAAGCTTTGGAGATTGAATGCAATTAGCACCACAAGGATATTAACTGAAAAGCACTTTAACTATTACATAGACCAAAACAACACAATGTTCAATATTATTAAAACACTTCACAATCATTTTTGATGGGAAATACACACATTCTCGTTATTTGGGGGTTATGTGTCCTTATTCTATATCAAATAATAAAATAAAATCACGAGTCTATGGTTTAAAGTATATATTTTTTTAAACATTCATATCAAATTAAAGACGAAGCTTTCTAGTTTCACAACATGTAATTATTTCGAATTATATTGATGTAAATATCAATGATATATTAAACTTTTAAATCAGACTATATTTGAGACAAAATATACATATATAGCTACTACTTCTGAGGCCTTATCGATTTAATAAATTAATTCACTTTCATGACATTGCTTCCAAATTAAAGTTGAAGTTCTCTAGTTTTTAAACATACCAGAACTTTAAAAATGTGGTAAATATTAATGAAATAACGCTTAATTGAATATTGCACAATTTACATTGATTTTAGCTTGTCTAATGTCCAGGTTGTCTAACAAGATGGAAGCGATAAATCGTTGCCCAAATGCTGCAATCTGATTGGCTAACGCCACCTGTCAATCAAAATCGGCAGAAAGGTCAAATTGGTGATAAAGCAATTAACAGGAAGCGGATGTCATAAAATTTACCACCTCCCATTGTTCCCCAAATGTGATTCAGATTTAATATACTAGATCTGTCTCACTTGAACGCTTTCATTTTCAATATATAAAACGACTTTTTGACATAGATGATTTTAAAGTCGGTCTTTTACAGACTTTACAGACATTTTTTCTGAATTTTTATATTATTAATTTGATTTTTAAGCTAAATTGTATATGTAATCGAAGATTATTGAAATACTTGTCGATATTTGATCAACATGAGTTAAATATTTTTGCTAATTAATTTATTAGAATTGAGGAAATATTTTTTTTTTAAATTTGCTTAGACAAGGCAGAGACTTATAGATTTATATGAGTCTCTGAACAAGGCTACCAAGAAATGTAGAGCTCTAATTCTCCCTTGGTATTTATTCTAAGACCTAAATATTACAGAACAACTACTTGCATGGCTTTATCAAATTAAATGAAGTAGTTTTTGATCTTGGAGGGCCTATATAATAGGCGGTTCGCGTGCTAAGCGATTTGAATTAGGCGGTTTGCGCGCTAAGCGGCTTGAACTAGGCAGTTTGCGCGCTAAGCGGCTTGAACTAAGCGGTTCGCGAGCTAAGCGCAAAATATTGAATTTGCCAGCATTGCGCGCTTTAATTCAATGTTTGCTAGAATCTCAGGCTTTTGCATGATTTTATTATGGTAGGCCTGCATGAATCAGTTGAATCTTATTCAAACTATACATGTATCTATAGGTGCTTAACTAGTCATGTTGCCTAATATTCCTATGAATTTTGACGACCGTAAGGTATATACTGTTAGAGTTATGAACGACACAAGCACACTTTCATCATTCCAATCTTCCATGGACGAAACCCGGTCCGAGATCGTGGGTCGAATCGGATCGGACCGACATGAATAGTGTTCGAGTTAATCAAAACTCAGAAACTAATGGAAATCGACAAGCATACTTGCAATTCTATGAAAGACTGTTGCTGCTATCCCCGATTAACAATGTCATGGCATCTGTCAAACGATTTCACATGTTGTAGGGCAAATGTTCATGAATAGTTTTATCAAGTGTGTAAAACCCGTATTGGACCGTACTGCGACACAGATTTATTTCCCCTACCAAGTTAACGTACCACAATATACCCTCGTATATAAAACAGGCAGTACGTTCGAAATAGACAATTAAACGGTAAATTTACCGAATAATTAATGTAGGTGTGGTTTTCCTGTGGTTGTAGAATAGAATATATTATATTTCCAATCAAGGGTCATGACATGTTAATCCCAGTTTAGACTGATAAGCTGTCTCCAAGTGACTGCTTATTTATTCTCACGGCCCAGCCACGGTATTCCTGTAATGCGTCGAAGTGACTAAATCACAGTTATATTTATAAAACATAATGGTAATGTTGATAAACAACAAGATAGACGTATCATAATAAGGATATGAAATAAATTAAGACAAACAAAACTGAACCATGCAGTGTGAATTAAATAGATACCTTAGGTACCTTAGGATCTTCCGTGGACGCAGGTTGTAAAAGATTGTGTCCTCTTGTATGCTTGTTCTAGAAATCCGTCTGTGACGTTAGTATTGTAAATCCATTTCACTATTTTAAAAACTTCTACCATACATGTATCTCCCCCAGTATTTTAAAGCTGGTATCTTCAGTTTCTTCAGTCTTTCTGTATATTCAAGGTTTCATAGACTGCGGGTGTGAGTTTCGAGACTCTTTGAACGTTTTAGATAATGCCAATGTCCTTTTCTTTGAATGGTGACCCCACTACTGATACACTGGAGACCTCCAGCGTTCTCTCTATCACCCTAGGTATATAATTTTATATATACATGTTGTCTCCATTGTCAGAATTCACTTTCAGTTCTGCTATACCAGACGTTGTTTTCCTTTTCTATTATGCGTATTACCAGAATCTTTTGGTGGTCCTTTTTGATGTTTGTTGTTATGGTCTTTCCAGTCCTTATTTTGGCCGTTTCACTAGTCCTTTAACCTTCGTATATTCCTGCTACTTTATGTCGTCTTTAGTCTCCATATATCTTAGCCAACAACCATGCTTCTTCTTTATCTTTCTTATTGCTTTGTATCTAGTGGTAGATACATTGTAGTTGTGTTTCTTAGCATTATTTGCAATATTTGTCTTACTTTTGGTATGATTTTCTCTTTGGCACAATCGAATATTTGAAAAAACGTTTCAAACATTTGGTTTGAATCCCCATCGAGTTGATTAGTCCAATCTATCCTCAATTCATCAGCCATGTCATGTAGCTTCCTTTGAAGAAGTTCCTTCTTTCAGCAGTGTTGTGTTCTCGTTCGATGTTTACAGCAGTTAAATTTGAATTCTAATTCACAGTGATCACTACGTCCCAGTGAGCTTTGGTGTTTTAAGTCACATATCATTTCCTACTCATTTAAGAATATTAAGTCTAGTATGCCTGTCTCATTACTACCCTACTGTACATTATAACTGTTTATTTGTTGTAGCTAAAGTGTACTCAAAGTAAGTATCAAAAAGGGTCGCGATTGTCCCTTTATCGAGAACATTCAGTATAATATACATGTATATTAAGTCGCGTAAAAAAGGACACATTATCTCCTGCCCTATAAGATATCGTAGCTGTAAAATAATAGTAACTATAATAGCGATGAAACAATTATTTCAAGAATACATGTTCTTATTTGAACAATTCTTACAATGACAATTTTATGTACACTCTTAATAAATATTTAAGCATGCATACATAATTTTATAAAAGGTACACACACTCACACCAATCTACCACACGATCTTCCTAAAATGTAATGAAGAGCTTTTATTGAGAAGACGAGTCTAATCAGATTGTGATATACCCTACCTGAGACAGTTACCACCATAAAAACTAATGTTAATAGATGTACGGATACCATATTGTCATGGAAGAGTCAACACATCTCACTGTTCATCAATAATCTCTCTATTACTATTTAAAAGCTAACTATTCAGGCGGCTATAACTATGATGTTTGGAATGCAAAACATAGTGATTAGTGTTTGGATTTATATGATTGTATGTAAGTAATCATTTTCAGTAGAGCAACATCTGAATAAAATAAACAATGACAACACCAATTATTCAAAGTACTGGTTGCGCCGTAAGGAGGCTGCTTACCCTCGTCCTCCACCCTCTCGGTGCTGAACACTTCTCTGTTTATACCACGGGAATATAAGCATCATTATATACATACAGTCGGATTATTTCATTCAGAATAATTGCTTTCTTATGTTGCCGGTTTGAAAATTACATTAGTATATCTAAACTTAAATACACAACGAAACATTAACAAACGTTTAAGGAATTATTTCTTACTAGTCCCCGACAAATGAAAAATGTCTTAATTAGAGTCCGTAAACTTCCAAGGACGCGACCGCCTGTACTCGGCCTGTCCTTATACATCTCCACCGTGGATGCCCATCACAACCTTAAACAGGCATATTAACGCCTTTCGATGACAGAAAATGTTTCTCCATATAATTGTATTTTTGATATTACAGTATCGGGCATTGTGTGGAGTCAAATTTATATTACACTGGATACTCCACTTGTGGATGAGAACAACAATGTAACACTGACGTGTACATACACTGGGACAGGTACTGTAGAAGTGTTTAGATGGTATGAGGGGACAGATGGTATTTATAGGGGTTATATCAACCCATCTAATTGCACTAGTGCCATGTATGAAAGCAAATACTCATACAGTTGTGCTAGAAATAAACAAGTGTCGTTGACAATAAAGAATATTGACAGAACACACGATGGTGTAAGATGGACATGTGGTGCTAGGTTCAGCTTCATACCATCACAAAACAGCAGTGGAGTATATCTCAGTATGAGAGGTATGTCATATTTGTAAGTTTCAAGGGCCATATACATAACAATGTGGTTTCTATTGATGTTACGGTTAATTGAATGGAATCTGGTGAATATATAGCACGCCTACGAATAGCACTGTCCCTGTCTCCGCGCAAATTTATATCTTCAATGTCATTCTCGTACAAAATAATTCTTCAATTATTTGATTATACAGAAGCATACATCGAGAATGGGGCAATGCACGTATATGATTCACTTACTAAGTAATTATTTGATCATTTCAACAAGGTAGACTAAGTGAAAATGTATATTGATTTAACCATGTTGCGATTTCCATAAACTTTTGATTGATCTTCCCTAGAATCCCCTTAAGCAAAACAAATATATATCTAGACTTGATACCATCATACTCAAATATGATATAACCTCATGAGGTATTTGAAAGGCCTTGCTGAGGTGTAATGAGTGTAAGTATTTATTATAAATATGTTGCAGCAGCTGCACAAACAATCATCCAATGACCGTTAACAGAAAATTTCAAATACATGTACATGTATAACAACGATTCGGTTTCATTGTGGTCATGGTAAACACAATCATGTATACAAGAACAAGTATATTATTAAATTATACTAATATATGGCATTTCAGTTCCAATACAAAGTGTTTCTATGACTACACCAAACTCTGACGCTACTCTTAACGTTGTGGAGAACACTGAACTAAGGTTTACATGCATCACTGACGGTGGTCTTCCTGTAGCTGATATAACATGGTACAAAGACAATGGTACACCAGGAAATACAAGTGATGACATCAAGATTGAACATGATATATCTGTAACCAATACCTCAGACGAATTCAACGAGCTGTACATTAGGACGAGTACGCTGTCACTGTATCCGACACGAGCTGACGTAGGCAATAGTATTTATTGCTCAGCAAATAACAGTGAACATCAAACACCTTTGATTTCCACACATAAACCATTACTTAACATTTTAAGTAAGTACATTTACATATCTTACCGAATGCATGTATGGTAAAGATAACTGAATTAAAAATATTTTTGTTTCTATGTTTAAATTGAATGAGTCATGGGACGATGGACGGATGAAGGATGGACGAAGAGTGATCATCGATGCTCACCCTGTCACTTAGAGTTTCTGACATTCTAGATAAATTACATGTCGGTAGTTTTAGACGATATATATAAACGTTATTTAGATGTATTGAAAATACTTGTACTGCACTCTGGATATGGTTGTAAGTGCAATGGAAACATTTTTAACTTGAACACAGTGCTTGATTTCAGAGATTGTAGAACCAGCTGCAGGGAATGTAGGAAGTATTGTGGGTGGTAGTATTGGTGGTTATGTGCTTGTTGTTGGTCTTGTGGCAATCGTGGTGATATTTCTTATACGACGCAGGGCTACTTGTAGCAAAAGTATGTATTCATTGACATTGGTTAGATATATAAAACAAGACTGTGTTCAATAAACGCTTATGCACCTGTGGACGCCTGTCATGTTCATAATAACTTGCTAAATCAACCAGGGGCCATAATTATGTTACACTGTTGGATAGTGTTACATGGCATTGACAATATAAGTTGTTTATGGTGGTAAAACAAGTATGGCAATGTAATGTTATTTGTTGTAATGCTCTATACAGAACGACAAGATGAGTGTGTTCTTACTATTTATTGAACGAATACTATAACAATGTTTACTGTACTATTAGAACTGATAAGCCAGTGCTGATGGCTATCTATTATAGCTCCAAGGGAGGCTATAAGGCTATCATGTTACAGGCAAGTTTAAAAGCATTGCCTTGGTGGACTTTAAAAATGATACATGTAATTTGGGTTTTAAAAACTTACTGATGATTGGATGGACGAGCGAGCGGACCGAACACTATATGCCTCCCGCATCAGTAGAAACGAAATGAAATGCAAGAATGTACAATGGCGGATAGAAAGAATTATTAATGTAATGTTACAAATTATACTCATCACAGACGCACATGTGTAACCCTTTTAACAATTGCAAAAACATTTCATTTTCTTAATGTCTTACCGAAACGAAATGTAAGACATTATAATGAAGTTATACGGTACAGTTAGACATTAGAGAGGTTGCGATTCGAACGTGTACGACTACGTGTACGTGTAGCTACCCGTACATGTATACGTACACGTTGCAATTAAAATTGGCTTGCGAAACACAACGTGTGCGTGTAACATCACATGGCAGTTGTAACATGATTTCTTCGTGAATCGATAATGAGTGTTTATATAAACTTACTGATAGTACCGGCGATAAACTCTTGGTTTTCCCGTGCATACGCATACCTGTGTGACGTAGTACACCTTATATTTTCGTCTGTCACACGTCCGTTACTTGTAGAAACTACACATACCTGGATGACGAAATACCCAAAAATAGTATGCACGTACACGTACACGTTACACGTTGCTTTTCGCAACCTCTCTATTATCAATGCAATGCGATGTATGTCTGTTTATACAGTATTAGAGGTGTCGTTTACTAATGATGCGTCTTGTCATTTTAGGACAGGGCAGTCAAAAGAAGGATTGGTGAGCTCTTATTGTCCTATTTACTATATTATCTATTACCATATTGGCATACCTATAAACATGTAATATTATTTATTGCCATTAAAATTACGATACATAATAACAAATTTAACATACATGTTCTGACTTAATATTATCTTTTTATCTGGTTGAATGTTTTAGAATACCTTTCAATGAATTATACTTTAAACTTTGGTGAAACTTCTAAGGGACATGGAAACTTCGTGAAGTCTAAGTAATACCTAGTCATTATATGAAATCACAGACTGTCAATACGATGTATGCATGGGTTTTCTCTGTCAGTTGCCGATTGGGACAACGGTCCAAAAATCAAAATTGGTCCAAGCAAAATCAAATAGGCCCAAACTAATAAAAAGTATGACTTTACAAGTATCATAAATTTATGCCGCTTGAAACCTGACTGTTACCACATTTTGACATCCCAGGACTAAACAATTTTGAAAAAGTCAAGCAGACAGCTAAAATTTCAAAATGTGATAAACCTTCATGATGCTTACACCAGGGATATGGACTAATTATAATTATGCAATGTTCTGTTCAAAGATCACAAATAATTACCTTCGAATGTTCATTTTGTCAATGCCTTTTATTTTCTTTGAAGTGTCCAAGCTGATGATACAAGTTACGACGACATTGGACATATTGAAAGGTAATTAAAGGGTCTGCATCACATTTTGTAGTATTGCAAACATAAAATAAACTTGTCAAATATTGATTTGGGTATTATTGCCTGTATATCTCATAAACAACCACACTGACATCTAAAATAACTTTAGAAACTTCGGCATTTTGTGGTTATTTAGTATTTTTACATAAAAAAATCTACAGGGTATTAATACCCTATAGAATTAACACTTCTATTACTTAAATTGCCTGAAATTTGTTCGCATTGGATGAAAACAAGTCGAAAAACGAACCAAATTCCTCACTGATGTTCACGCTGTAGTTGGTTGATGTTACAATTCGATCACGTGTGAATTACATAATTCACAAAGCATGTTGGAAGGAAACTTAGGGCTTTTTTTCAAGAAAAAAATGCTCGGTGGGCGATATCGAGAGTGGTTAAAATTGCTTATTTGCACCAAATCTTTCATAAAGCAACTGTCAGTGGCTTTCTATTACATCAATAATTGGTTAATCACAATGTATAAAAAAGTTAGCCAATCTGTGAGGCAGCACCGTTAAAATAGGTTTTGAAGTTATGACTTATGTGTATATACTTTGCATGTAATTAACAAACCGAGGAAAGAGAAGATATGATGGAGTGTTAAATGTGGAATATAAATTTTAGTACCGGTTTGTATTTAAAAGTTTCGACGCTTGGTAAATTGCATTTATTGACGCAGCACGGTTATTTTACAGAGAAAAAGCAGTGGATGGTCATAGCAACATAGAAACGACGTATGACAATGAAGGATGGCAAGTCAATTTACTAAATTCTAATCACCTAATTATCACAGGTAATTGTTTCAATGATAACGAGTTACAAGAAATATCTTTAAAAAAGATAAACAGCGTTAATATAGCAAATATGTGTACTTGTTTTCAATAAGGATGCGGACGTTATTTCTTATCGTTGAAATTGAAAACACTAATCAAACTAGAATTTATATATTTATTCATGTAAATTGTTTGTCAGTAAATAAAAAAAGAATAGGAATATAGGTATATGTATTAGTCTAGATTTTGCGGTCCGTTCTATCCGGCAATTATAGCGATATATAGTGATTCCAAACTTAACTCAGACTTTAATATTTAGCGCGCATTATGTCTGAAAAAACTGAAGACGGGACTTAAATTACCTCATATTAACGTTGCAGCCTTATGTGCCAGTGGGCACGAAGAGGATAAGTAAGTAAGTAACGTCGAAATTACAGACAAAAACAAAATGGGGAAAAAGAAAATCAGAAAAAATAGGCTGATGTAGGATTTGAACTCGAGGCCCTCTGCTCACAAAATGATATGATGAAGACGAACGCGCTACCTCTGAGCTAATTCCGATAGTAAATTCCAATCGCTCATTACTAATATAAACCCATTGTATACTTGACCCGGGTCACATTAAGGTCAAACAGTTAAAAATAGAATTAATAAGAAATAGACTACGCACTTAAGAGAACGCGAATAACAGATCACTGTGTGTATCTACCGTACCTTTGGTTACAAGTTAAAAAGAAATGTAACTTTTTCGCGGTGTCTTTTGTGATGAGTATAGCATATTCTGACCAATGGGAAGTTAATATTCAGTTTCTTCTTTTTTTTGTAAACATTTCATTGGTTTTTATAGTAGGTCAAATACCAAGCTAGACAGCTAACGCTGAAAAAGAAAAATGAAATAACTGCAGTATCATAGGTATGACTTGATGTGAGACGAACAAAGAATATGGCCCTTCAATAAGTCCAAAATGAGGTTAATGTGAAGGTCAAAATGAGGTCAGGTGATGTAGGTAAGATGTATGAAAGCTTTGCAGCCAACCATATTGATGTTAGACGAAACGGTCAATTTGTGTTACGGACGGACGGCCGATTTGGGCGGGTGTAAGGGAGTGTAAGAGCAATGATGTCATTTTTGGTAAAAATCATGGCTTGAAAATATACAATCTCATTAAAATCAGACCCTAACATTTAGCTATATATCAGTGTAAAGAAGTGAAGCGTTATATGGATTTGGTTTAAATGAGATTGGAAAATATATACATGTTGTTTTATCACAAAGTAGGAGAAAAATTTAAACAAACTTTTAAAATGATGAAACGGACATCACTAGAGAAGTATGCCAGAAGTTTATTTAACTTGTTAGAACAAAGTGTCTTGTGACGGAAAATAAACTTTTTGTTAAACTTTGTTCATTTCGGATGTGCCATTCTGCAATTTCGTAGTCCAGCACAAGGCTACTTTCAAAATTGCATGTACACTATATATATGTTGTAGAGTGTCCTTGTGGTTTGTAATGTCCGGTTGTTATTTTCTCGTCACCTGCATGGCTCTCGTTCCGTTTAAGTTTGACTGAGGCGGCAGACTTTCGGGACGGGATGCCATGTTTTTGTAGTTGCTAGATTTTTACGTTGGACATTGTCTGTGCCGCTTATATGTTTTCTGTGCTCGGCTGGTTAAGCTGAGTGCTGCCTTCCCTGTCTGACTTAATATTATCTTTTAGTATATCATGCAGAGGCCTGAAATGCATTAGATATTAAAGCGATTAATTTTGAACTTCACCTGCCAAGACTGACGTCATCCACAGAAGCCATATTTGAAATGTTATTTAACATAGTCTTCGTACTGCTTTTATACAAACAAACTCTTCCTTGCTTAATAGAATGAATGGCAAATGTATTCAATATGTAGAGATACATGAGCGGTTTATTATTGGAGCAATGTGACATTCAAATAGTTAACCAGTTACGTACATGACGTCAATTGTGTGCGGCGAGTCACTGTATCTAAGGTTGCCAAACTGCTGATATCTCGACACATAATAAATGAATATTTATGAAACTCTGCAGATGGAGAAAGGATATATGTTATAAAGGGAATATAACTTGTACATATATTTCTTATTTATATCAGTAGTCATTGTCCTTTGACAGCGTTTGTCTCATTTCTCTTTGATCACCCCACATCCATGTACACCAATAAGTATTCAATGATTTTAGCTCACCTGCCACAAAGTGGCAAGGTGAGCTTTTGTGATTGTTTTTGTCCGTCCGTCCCTTAGCTTTTTCACCGTTAACACTCTAACACTCTCAATTTTGCTTTGATCTTCATCAAACTTGGTTAGTAGTTGTATCTCAATTAAATCTAGGTCAAGTTTGAAGTTGGGTCATGTAGGGTCAAAAACTTTAATCTTCATGAAGTTTGGTCAAAATGTTTATCTTGGTGACCTTAAGGTCAAGTTCGAATTTGGGTCACGTGGGGTAAAAAACTAGGTCAAAAAATACCAAAACCTTGTTAACACTCTGGCGGCCACATTTTTGCTTTGATCTTCATAAAACTCGGTTAGTAGTTGTATCTCAATGAAATCTAGGTCAAGTTGGAAATTGGGTCACGTGTGGTCAAAAACTAGGTCAAAAGGTCATATAATAGGAAAACCTTGTTAACACTCTGGATGCCACATTTTTGCCTTGTTCTTCACCAAACTTGGGTCAGTAGTTGTATCCCTATGAAATCTAGGTCAAGGTGGAAGTTGGGTCATGTGGGTTTAAAAACTAGGTCAATAGGTCTTATAATTGGAAAACCTTGTTAACACTCTGGAGGCCACATTTTTGCTTTAATCTTCATGATGTTGGGTCAAAATGTGTATCTTGATAACCTTAAGGTCAAGCTTGAAGTTGGGTTAAGTGGGGTCAAAAACTAGGTCGATAGAATAGTAGAAAAACCGTATTAACACTTTTTTGTTTTTATCTTCATCAACTTTGGTCAAAATGTTTATCGTGACGACCTTAAAGTCACTTTCGAAGTTGGGTCATGTGAGGTCAAAAACTAGGTCAATATGTCAAATAATAGCAAACAATTTTTTTACAGTCTGGAGGCCACATTTTTGCTTTAACCTTCATCAAGTTTAGTCAAAATGTTTATTTTGGTGACCTTAAGGTCAAGTTCGAAGTTGGGTCACGTGGGGTAAAAAACTAGGTCAAAAGGTCAAATAATACCAAAACCTTGTTAACACTCTGGCGGCCACATTTTTGCTTTGATCTTCACCAAACTTGGGTCAGTAGTTGTATCCCTATGAAATCTAGGTCAAGGTGGAAGTTGGGTCACGTGTGGTCAAAAACTAGGTCAAAAGGTCATATAATAGGAAAACCTTGTTAACACTCTGGATGCCACATTTTTGCCTTGATCTTCACCAAACTTGGGTCAGTAGTTGTATCCCTATGAAATCTAGGTCAAGGTGGAAGTGGGGTCATGTGGGTTTAAAAACTAGGTCAATAGGTCTTATAATAGGAAAACCTTGTTAACACTCTGGAGGCCACATTTTTGCTTTAATCTTCATGATGTTGGGTCAAAATGTGTATCTTGATGACCTTAAGGTCAAGCTTGAAGTTGGGTTAAGTGGGGTCAAAAACTAGGTCGATAGAATAGTAGAAAAACCGTATTAACACTTTTTTGTTTTTATCTTCATCAACTTTGGTTAAAATGTTTATCTTGACGACCTTAAAGTCACTTTCGAAGTTGGGTCATGTGAGGTCAAAAACTAGGTCAATATGTCAAATAATAGCAAACAATTTTTTTACACTCTGGAGGCCACATTTTTGCTTTAACCTTCATCAAGTTTAGTCAAAATGTTTATCTTGATGACCTTAAGGTCAAGTTCGAAGTTTTAGCATGTTTAGTAGATCTATGATCCTCTTGTTCTTAATGTACATGTATTCTAAGATAATATAATTATTGTACTGTATTTTTTACAAGTAGTAGTATTCAATGAATGTTAATGTCTAATTTACTGAAAGACCCTGAAGAATGTACATGTACTGTATTATTTTAGTGTCCATGTGTATGATATCATAGATGAACAAAAGCGGCATGTTCCGATGTATTTAACTGTTCACCCGGATAACAGTGAGCGAACTGGTAGAATGTTAGACCAGCAAACCGGGGATATTCCGACATATCTAACCCTTCAACCAGACAGCAGCGATCCTTGTAATGATAGTGGATATGAAGGTAGAAATATTACAAGTAATCACATAGGAACCTTCTTTCTGTATGTTAAATATGTTAAATATAAAGTTCTTTCCATTCAATTTTGTATGTTGCGTAATGGCAATTATGTGTAACATGCACTCTTACTGACCTTTGATTGAAAAACTGATGTACATGTATGTTAAATATACAGAATTAAACAAACATGTAGTTACAAACATGTTTAACTAACAATTTCAAACATGTTTAAACTTACAATTTGAAACTCTTTTAAACTTGCAATTATAAATATGATTAAACTTGCAATTACAAACATGTTTAAACTAATCAGAATTTTCAGAACACGGGTATTAGACACTTCATAAAGCTTCCTCTTCCTATAATACAATTATTGAATACCATAGTTTATCGTGAATTATGCTCATTGATACAATGTGAATTGTCATTCATTGAAAAACCATGTTTATTTTATTTTCAGTTCCGTCGAAGCGAGGAAAGAAAACATATGTAAATTTGTGATTGCGCGAAATAAAGAAGTTAGGAAAACAATATAAGCATGTAGTCCAAATCCACAGTTTTCAGAATAATGTAAATTGTATGTGATAAATGAGCCTATTATATTATATATCTCATTTGCTTTTATGTTATTAAGTTACCGGTAAACAGAACGGATTGGTATTGTTCAACAAGTTTGTCTGCAAGTTTAAAACTGGATGACCTTGGGTAAAACTAAGGTCACCAGGCCAAATAAAAGAACATCTTTTTTAACACTCCAGCTTAATCAGAGACAGTAGAAGTAGTTCTACTGATAGCATTGTCTTCAATTACATATATAATATAGAGGCAACACTGTTTGGTCCAATTTATGACGATCAATCACGTGAGCAATCTAGGGCCATATTGACCCTTTGGTTTGCGTTATCTTTGACCTTTGATTGTGTTCTTTGTTTACCTGGTGACCTAGTTTTTAACCCAAGGTGACTCAGTTATAAACTTGAAGAGAAACATTCTGATCAAGTTTCTTGAAATCAGGTCAAACATCTGACTTTGAGAGTGTAAACTATAAAGTAGTCTGGAAATGGAGTCAATTTTGAATCCCCAACCCTTTTTAATAGCAATTTCCTGAGTATGTGGATTGAAAAATTTCTGGTGGGGTGTTACTGAATCCTTTTTCATCTAAAATTGCTTTCTTACAGTCTTACCCGAGATCTGTTGCCCATGCAATTTCCATTCTTTAATTTCATCTTTCACAAACAACAACAACAATGAAGGCCACTACCTTTTATTCATAATGTATAACTGCCTACAAGCGACAGTTTTATAATGTACCAGGCATTCTGTGTGAACCAGGCTATGTGAACAGATCAACTGTTGATACAGACAACCATTTACTGTAAACTCATTATTTTTGGCATGGGTTAAAATTTTGTCCGTGATTGAACTCGACCACAACTTCTAATCCCACAAGTAATTGACTTTCTGACTATTGAGCCAGGGTTTCCCCTTCTGCATGTGTTGTAATCCACAAATTTACAGCCCCACGAAATTGTATACTGCCATAATCCACGAAATTTAATGCCCACAAAAATAAATGAGTTTACAGTATTTGTTGACTTAGGTAAGGCATGTATAGCTTTATTTGTATGATCTTATTAAACTAAGACTATCACAAATCACTTTGGACCTCTTCACTCTTTGGACCCTCTTCATTCTTACGGTTTTCAATATACTGTTAACACAGCATTGTATTCTCACACATACTTAACAAAATATCTTTTCATATTGTATCATATTATTTATAAAAACGTTTAAATGTTGAACAGTAGGATGTTCATACAGCATTCATAATACAACTCACACTTGTCTTACCACAGAAATTGTCTGTGAATGATTGATAGATTGGGAATAATTTCAACATCAATCCTTGCAAGCCTTCACAGGCTCAGAACTTGGTATTTTGGTATACATCAACCGTTGTCAGTTATCCATGAATTTATTTGTCCAACTCTGCCCTAATTCTTCAATTTAATTGAATAAAGCAATAGTCGAGATCACTAGAATCATTCCACATTTTTGCAATCACTTTCATTGACTCTTCAATCTCCATCATGTTCACTCTTCAATCTCCATCATGGTCCATGGATTCATCGACATCCTTCTCGGTATCATCAGGCTCTTCCTGCGCCTGTTTCCATTTTTTGGCCATAGCCAACAGTTTGAGGTTAGGTTGTGCAGTAGTCTCATCAGGAAAGATATAGTCATAATACTCCTCCCAACCAGCATCAGACTGTAATATATAACATCATTAATCAAATATACAGTAAATAAGTGAGCCCACTACCCAGCAAATGGACGCACAATCATAGGTCACTGTGCTTGTTTAGGAGTTAATTGAAACTGCATCAACGGCCTTTAAACCAATAGTAATTTTTTTGTCTTCCGCAGTCAGGTGACCTATCAGTTTTCCTGGAATGAATTATCAACCAGTACTAACTTGCTCTTCTGCAAGCAACTTCTCCACATGTGGAGGACATGACCATAGCCAATGTCACACAAAATATTGTTGATGTATCGTCACAGAGAAAATACATTAAGCTTAAGAATCTGACTTCATTCAGGCTCTGAAACAAAGACTGGAAGGGATTTTGACGCAAAAACTTATGTCTCTGACAAACGGCCATAACTCTGACAAAATGCAAAACTATGCTTTGTACCAACTATTCATGTGTTTTCATAGAAATCAGACCAGTGGATACGGAAAATTAGCTCAGACAAACCGTGATATACATCCACATAGAAGAGACACCAGCACAAAATCAATATGTCTACCACACTATATGTGGGAGGGATAATACCAAGAGATTTAAAGAAGGTTAGTTACATATGAAGAAGCCTTCTGGACAAAACGTAGTGATTAAATTAATATACATTCAATTTGATTCGCTTTTGGTGGTTACATTTTATATTTGATATGTACATGTGAGAAATAATAGAGTTAACATCAGGTTGTTACATACCCCATCATCTGTCTGAATCTTCCTACGTTTCTTCACTTTCTGTGGTAATAATTTCTCAACATTCTTCTGTGACTCCTCATCTCCACTCTCAGTCTGCAAGTTTAAAATGTTAAACAATGATGCACTGGTGACTGAAATTCTAGATTACAGGGTGTTAAAAGTTTTTTCCCAAAATTTAAAATCATACTAAATTTTATCTGAGCTATGTGCGTAATGAACAATTTCATTTTCTTACTATAATGGCTTCATTCAATACCAGTGAGATTAGAACAATGGTAGTAGCATCTGTAATTTAACCTAAAAATTTTACATTCTTCTGTGGTCAGAAACTAACAAATTTAATTATTGAGAACAAACCATTTAACACCCTGTACACTGGAGATATTTTGAAATGGGTATACCAAGAAAAAGAGAGCATTTTTGTGCTTAGGCTAAAATAATAGCCAAGTTTTAACACAAATTGTGCTTTCAATAAACTGTTATCATCCCCATACATAAGTAGTCAAGTTTCAAGGCCAGGTGAAGAATATGCTGGTGAACGAGAATAAAAAAAGAAAAGTTAAGTTACCAGTTTTCGAGGGCTGCTTTTAGCAATTCAGCCATCCTTTGACATTTTAACTTCCCCTGATCATTGGGCTACTTAAGGAAACCTGCGTTCCAGTCTCCCTGGGAAGACTATTTCTTTCCTGGTGGGTGTGCAGCCAACATCAATCTGCGGCGCCCAGGAATATCGAACATGTACAGACAACATCCTCACAGGTACCAATTCACACCTTGGTCAAGTGGAACATGTGGGTTATTCTTGCTCAGAGAATTTAAGCAGTGGTGTAGACAGGGATCGAATCAGGGACTTCTCGATCCTGAAACGTGCGCCCTATCACTAGGTCACCACATCGAGAATGATCAACTTAAAGCCTAAGATTCAAAATGTCTCTGTTTTTCATAATGTCTAACTTAAATATGATTTGAGGAAGTTTAAGTCAGACAGAACCTACCTCAAAGGCCTGCCATGATTCTAGAACCATCAATCTCTCTTCTTTTTCTTCTGATTTTTTCAGAGCATCAGCTGCCTCTCTGTAAATACCTCTTGTTTTCTTCACTGCTTCAGGATCTCCCGTCGTCTTCTCAAATTGAGCAAAGCTGATCCATACCTGAACAAATCAATGTGAATATTATCAATACTCTTTATTATAGGATATTGAGTGTTTATCACAGTATAAGCATGGGGACAATGGTCAGGAACTGCTTATCCAACATACTATTAGATTTGTTATTTAAGAAGTCAAAACATTATAACGGTACAGTAACGAAAACTAACAAAGAATAATGAGCGTCTGTTAAGAAATGTCGCAAAATAAAAGTTTATACCAATATATATTTCAAAAGAAAAACAGTAACATCATGACATGTTTTAAAATAATATTAAACCTGTTACTCCTAATACATTACATATCAGCAGTATCCTGATAGTTAGCTAATTAGTATGTATACAGTATCTCCATACTGGTTCCATACATTGTGCTGATAAGTAACTTAGTATGTGATGTTTTTATGTTAAGCATTGATGCAGACAAACATATTGTGTAACTATATACCTTCACGTGTTTGGTTCTCTGTAGAAGACGTCTGTACAAGTTACGAGTATTATTGTATTCCTCCTGTTCAATCTCAAAATCAATATAAGCTTTCCATAATACTTCGGGCATATCTAGTTTAGTCTGAGCTATAGCTAACTCGTATATGGCTCGACCTCTGTCAACATCTCCAAGTATAGTTTCCAACTCAGCATACTAGAAGAAATTTAAACATGCACATTGTATAAAGATCACATTATTTGCACACATAACTTCTACATTGGCACAGTAAATAAATGTCATACTTAATCATTTTTAATTTCACACATAAAGACTGGTAATCGTTTCTGTGTTAATTTACATTTCAAGTAGTCAAAAATTTATTAATGCACGACTCAAGTAAACAATTCAAAACTAGCAGCTTCAAGAATTGTCTACCTGTATGTTTGATGTTTGAATGATTACTGATAAGTTGTGTGAATGTTGACCTTGCCATTTTTTTCAGGAAATCCGAAATCCTTGAAATTATGTCCCGATCAAATGGTCTTGTTTACCAAAACCACAAAATTGCATTTTATTGAAATTAAATGATTTTACAATACTCACAATTTGGACAAAAACAACATTGCATCAATTAGACTTTTAACCAATGAGTGATAGCCAAACTTCTTCTCAAAGTACATTATATGTACCTTAAGATTTCCCAATTGTCATAGGTTCAACAAAGACATTTTAAGGTAACAAAAGATGTTCTGAAAACATGTATGCTCCTATTTCAGCTCAATAAGCAGGGATGTAGTTTTAAAGGTCATGATCACTTTTAACCTACTAACCTCAAAATCAACAGGGGACATCTATTATTAACAACCAACCTCCATGAAAAGTTTGAGGATCTTAGCGTCAAGGTTTTTTTTAACAGAAACTGTTTCATCTACCGACAGACACACAGACCTCCAAACCAGCAGACATGCACATAGCAAAATATCCCCCCCATCAAAGATGAAAAACTTATTACCTTCATCCAAGAAGTACAATTTTCTGATCCAAATTCTAGGAATTTTTCATAAAGTACTCGACATCTTTCAAACTCACGAAGCTGCAACTCCATATCTATGTAACCACGAAATAATTTGTTCTTCGGACATTTTCCTATTGCAACGCCCTAAAACAAGTAGAAGAAGAATAAACGTAATAAATACAGGTATTTTTTATAGTTTATAATCAGCAGCATTATAGTGAATAATATTGAAAAAAATACATAAAATGTCCTTAAATCATCCGGAACTGACATAAAAAGTTATTATATATATGATTAGTCACCAAAACATCTTGTAGTGTTTGTTTTAGAAATGTTTTTGGATAAATTTCTTAATACAACCCAAAAAGTAAATTGTGCAAACTTTTAAGTGAAAGTATTTTAATAGCAGCATACACTTTGACTGTTTGTCAGTACATTTCTGTAAAATCACATAATTTCATTGGTATTAAATTTTATGGATTTTGATAAAAATGCATTTTCGTGGAGTCATAAATTCGAGGATTACAAAACATGGAAGGGTAAACCCATGTTCCGAATTTGGGAGGTCGATAAATCAATGAAAATTCCCTAAAAAAATGATGATTTTACAGTATTTTTACCAGTTTGTAATTCTCTTTGTAGAATAATACTCGACATCATTATAATGTAATACATGACATAGTTGCGAAGCAGACAAAGCATCACAAGAGTCATAATTTAAATTAAAATAAAACGTTAGAACCTAGATACATTGTATTATTCTATACAAGTACGAAAAGAGAAAACCATACCATGACTTTTCGTGCATTTTGCAGATTTTTGTGCCGTAATTCAAATTGAGCAAACAATAGCCAAATTTTTGCGAAAGTGAATTTTTTATGAGGAATGATATCGAGACAAGCTTTGTACACTTGTCTGGTCTTCTCTTCATCTTCAACCTCTAACTCTTCAAACAAACCATAGTTAATCCATAGATAGATATATCGTCGCCAAAATCTCTTATCCTGTAATATATAACAATGTCGCATTTACTCATTATTAAACATGATAGCTGAAATATATACAAACTAAGAGTACCAAGTTAATGTCTATGTTCAAACATGCATCCATTCTACTGACTGTACATTTACTCCAATCACTGAGTCACAAGTTGGCTGTTTAACTCGGCACCAATGGCAGCAACAGCACATTGACTTTGATCCTCTCAGGTACCAATCCATACACCTGGGTAGGGGCAAGTGGAGCATTGTGGGTTATTCACGATCAGAGAAATCAAGCAGTAGTGTAGATAGGGATCGATACCGGGACCTCTTGATCTAAAAGCACACACCCAACCGCTCGGCAACCACTCCCTACTACATAATATTATATACGCTGTCACATACATCAACATTGTAATTCTCAGTTCAATTTCAGTGTCACAACCACCATTGTCAAACTGACCATATTTTATGTCATGTATAATATTTAATAAAATACAAATTGCATATTAAATACACTTATGTCTTAGTATTGCAGCCATTGAAATGTATGAAATAATAATCTGCATTTATTAACTTAACTTCCAAACTGGCCAAAGACAAACTGATCGATATGCTGAGATGTACAGATATTACCTGAGAAGGGGGCATGTTAGCTATTGCTCTCTCATATGTATCCCTGATTTGTTCCACATCACCATCAGCCTCTAGTAATCTCAGATAATCAAACCAAGCATCATAGTTTAGTGGGTTAGCTTTCACCTCCTATAATACAAATATATGTATTGTCGGTAAGCTTTGTTTGTTTAGCACTGGATATATCACTGGCTTAGAATGAGAATGTCATAAGTACAAATTGATATTTTGAGAAAACAAAAAAACTGTCTTAAACTACACTTTACTTACGGAAAAACAAGCCTTTTCAACTTCAGTTTAGTCAACAAGACTTGTTCCGATTTTCATGAAAATAGGCTCATAAGAAGCGCCTTGTGATGTAGATGTCAAATATGCATGAGTCTTATAAGGCCATAAGAAGCATTCCCTACTCTAAATACCAGCATTCTGGTTTAAATTTCGGATTATAAAATGTTCATAATGAAGTATTGCAGTTATTGTGCAATACAGCAATTCTTTGAATCTACAGTTAAACATGGGGCAAGTTATAACTAAGTTTTGGAACTTGTGGCTCAATCCCTTTACTTTATTACCGGTATTTGTAATAACCTGAACAAGATTTGTTCAAACCTTTTAACCTATGCTATATTACCGGTATTTGTAATAACCTGAACAAGATTTGTTCAAACCTTTTAACCTATGCTATATTACCAGTATTTGTAATAACCTGAACAAGATTTGTTCAAACCTTTTAACCTATGTTAATGTTAAAACAGGTGAAAGAATTAAAGTGTACCGTAGGTATAGCATGGAGAATCTGACCTGATTCTGACCTTTATATAAGAATATATGATTTATATTACAAGGTTCTTGCATTGAATATATAAATTTCCCAGAGCAAATTGTGCAATATCGATTGTTTAGATTTGTGTTGGTATTACACCTCGAGCATCTTTGTCATATTTCATGCTTATGAAAACGTACAACCGGGATAATAAATATCAGGGGTGTCAACAGAGCCAAATTAAAAATCCTGAAAATCGTATGCAGCGGACCATTTTTTCCAAACAAGAGGCCTTCAACCACATTGTTTTACTCAGTTTTCATTTGATAATATCCTTTAGAGAAGATTAAATTGACAATAACTAAGCCATTTCTTGTGATATTTTCATCAAATAACTTTTATTTTGGTCAGAAATCATAGCTCTTTCAGGATAGGTAAATTCAGAATTCCGGATTTCTCAGGAATATTGACACCCCTGAAATATAAACAATATATCAGCTGTTAAATTATGCTAATAGAAGGTCCCAGATCGAGTCAAATAAATTCTCCGTACTTTATGTGTTGACTCTTACCTCTTCATATTGAAACCTTCTCTTACTGACAATCACATCTTCAATAGCAGCACGAGAACCAAACTTCTTCTCATGTACAGTATAATTCTTGTAGATATCTTGACATTTATCTTTGGGTAAATGATCCAGAGCATATTTATAGATAACTCTAGCCCTTTCATGCTGAAGTATATACACATTCTTTATTTAAAAGAGTAGAGAATCGGATACACAGTCAACAATGATTTAAATAGAAGAACACAAAAAGTTGCTATTGCATCTCTACATACTGTACATTGGTTATCATTTGTGATGTTTTTATTTTTCCTATTCAAATTTATGAATCATGAAACCTTTGACAAATTCATAAATCCAAGAAATCAGTCAGTTAAGGAAATTGGCAAACTTATAAGATCACACAAATATAAAGTGATCCACAGTATTTTGACAGGCTTAGATAAGTGTAACAAATACATATTTGCGGGCTCCATATCTAAACTATCATAAGTTATCAAAAACCTGATCCCAATGTTTATCATGCTTTTTTTCATGCTCAAGTTGACAGCTCAAATTTCTATCAAAACGCGGAACATTTTGTGGTTAGAACCATTTGGAGTTTAAGCACGGAATTGAGCTGAGTATGAAAAAAGCTTGATAATCACAGGGCCTGACCTCTTTCTGTCCCTCTTCAAATCTGGAGAAGGCAATGATGAGTTTCTCATCCATGTTATCTTCGCCAAAGTATTCCACAGCTCTCTCATAGATGGATCTAGCACTGTTGATATAACTGTTCTTCTCTTCAAATCTGGCATATTTTATCCAGTTCTTTACCTCAGGATGAATGATAACAAGTACAAACAGTCAAGGAAAATATTTAGTAGTGATGTTAATCTGTAAACTAGTTGGTTCAAAATAAATGGAGGTAAATTTCTGGGTTATAAGTAACATGTACAAACCTCTTCCTTTTGAAACGTTGTAGCAACCTTCAATTGAATTGTTGTCCATGATTTTACAATTTTTGACCGCATATAGCTTAATAAGATGATTAAATACAGTTTATGATATTCTCAAATACAAATCCCTAATATTCCATAGTACAGCATGCAATCGGGTACTCAAATATTTAACAGTTGAAAATCAGTTTCTTAGTAATAAAGTTATTAAAAACTACCAGGTAATGTTAACATTGAATACAGAACTGCCAATAGAGCGAATAATGTTTATAACAAACAAAAAAGTCAGATCCTCTGGAACTATAACAGGGATTCTACTGAGGCATAATGCCCGATCCTGAAAATAAGATGCATTTCTGTTTTGTTGCCATCCCTACAAAAAAACTTGGTGTCAAACATTGTTCTGTTGTCAAAATTCAGCATATGAAATTTTGAATGGCCATAACTTAGTCAATACTTGGAATTATTTCATCAAACAACTTTTATTTTCTGCAAAACAATCACTCTTTCTGTTGCAGCTAATCCGGATTTCCAGTGCAATAGTAGGACCCAATTTTATGGTCCCATTGATACTGTAAAATTAAATGTGTTTGTAAGTGTAAAACTTTAGAAAGGATATATCTTTCATAGATCATTCTTGCTCTGTCCAGCTCCTTGTATCGTAGTTCAAAGTTGATGTAAGAATGCCAAGCTTGTTCTTCAGGTTCCCATTCCATCCATCGGTCAAATACCTGTCTACATGCTGTAATATATAACAACTGAAAACTTGACGTTTAAATCAAACACTGTTGTACAAAACAAGCCATGAATATTTGCTGTATTTTAGACCTATTCATCAGTAAAATTTACACATACAAATGATAAATTATGCTTCAATTACATATTCTGGTATATTTACATATTTTCGAGATATGCATTGTTTCTCAAATGACATTCCGAGGCAGAAATGCAAAATAAACTGACATCCAATATACAGTGTAGAGTAATAGATTGATAAAAGAACTTGTCAAAATAAAATGAGAATATATCATAAGAAAACAGGAGTTTCACTATTTGCTGAACCTCAAAGTTGAGTCCAATAATTTTATTCTGGATTGTATCAGAATCCTGCGTTCCAATTGTGGCTTTTTTAGAATATCTGTGAGTCAATCCAAGGGATGAATGAAAGCCCAGAAATGTGTTATATACTTGCTACATGTATACATCTTACCAGGGATATTGCCCAACATTTCCTCCATGTATGTATATTTATACCAGAACTGATTAGCTCTAGGCAGTACTGTGATTGCTCTATCCCAAATATTTCTGGCATGGTTGATTTGTCGTGCTCTAAAATATAAAACATTTCATAGATAAAATGTAAACAACTGTTCCTATTATATACAGTACAACCTCTCAAGAGCACACACACTAAGGCTGTTTTTGAGAGGTAATTGCTCTATTGAGATTAAATTGAAAGTAACTGATAAATGAAGGGGGTTCAAAGGGAGGCCACTTAAGAGAGCTTGTTGCTTAAGACAGGCCACACAGGAGAATTTGTTGCTCAAGGGAGGGCCACTCAGGAGAAGGTAAATGCAAAAGGGTGGCTGAAAGGCTGAATTGATAAAGGCGGTCCTCGAAAACAGGTAACTCTTTTAGAACAAAATGTTGGTCAACAGACAGACAGAGGAACCAATCTGCATTGTATTTGGCAGTATCAATTTCAATAAGAGTTACAATGTATTAGCTCCAAGGAAGTAATAATAAACATATGGTTTCAAAATGAAAACCAAAATTACAGTCAAAATATCATTACTTATTTAATGCTAACTGATGAGATATGGAGTTCTATCAGTGAAATAAAACCTATTTCAGTCACTGGTTATCACCTACAATGTGACTGATATAAGCTCCGCCCCCTCACAGGGACTACTTTAATTTACCAAAATCTCAACACCAAAATGTCTGTAACTTTTTTATTACTGAACGGAAACATGTCATGTGGGGGGTTTTATTCTTAGTTAGACCATTTCCTACAAGTTGGTGTATGATTTAATGCAAAATTCTCAAAAAATTCGTATTCACCTATTCACCATAATCCAAGATGGCGGATTTTGAAGTGAAAAATATGAATGGAATAACATATTCATACGTAGCCTAACCACAGTGATAATTTGGCATAAATAGTTCCAGTTTTGACACCATAAAAGCATTAAATAAATAGAATATTTGTATGTTTTGATTGAATATGGTTAATATCTCATCTTGTAGAGATAAAATTTTAATATTTTCACTCGCGCTACGCGCTCTTGAAAATATTGAATTTTATCACTACACGATGAGATATAAACCATATTCAATCAAAACAAACAAATATCCTCTATATATATATGTGCATGTTAATATCACATACATTTGCAATTAGAAAGCAAATAAAGTATAAGAATGATTAGAGTGGCAATGAAATCATGTCACAAATTCAATTTCAATTAGCAACTTGGTTCTACATTGCACCTCATTTCCATTTCTGCATATTTTAACCAAACTGTAATATTTCTGTGGTCTACGTCCAATGCTCTCTCATATACAGATCTTGCCCTGTAAAAAAGAAACAAAAGTCATATAATTATGTTAAACAGGCACATAATTTAATACATTCAATGTATGTAAATAATCGCTCCTGTAGAGAAAAGATTATATGTAAACATGCAATGGTCAGTCTAGATTTCAATAATTTAGTCAAGCTAAGTCATTTCAAAATTCGAATGCGCTATAAAGTACATACAGTTAACCGAAAAATCATCATTCACTAGAAAGAAACCAGTAAACCATGCGCTTGTTCGTAAGCTTACTAAATAAAATCATACAAAGAATTAGAATTGATGAAAGCTTGGTAACATGTCTATCATCCATACAGATATTATAATTACCTTTGGATTTCCTTTTGGCTCTCCTCCCAACCGGCATATTTTATCCAATTTGGCATTGATGACCTGTTCTTTCTGATGCCATCTTCAAACATCTATTCAACAGTCAATATATTAATTATCCATGTCAAAACAATAATTTTATCATTTACAAGAGCTATACAATAGATAGCCAAGTAAGATATAGTGACATATATTTTAAGCACTTGCAAACCTTTTACCAAATAATTCAATAAGTTAAACAGGTCATAATTCCTACCAAATTAATACAAGGATACTCTCAGTATGTACAAGTGATTCAACTAGATACTTTAAAACTAATGATAGTAAGTAAATATATAACGTTTCATTTCAATAGCAGCTATATTAATTAAAATGTTGGACTTTATAGGATACATAAACAATTTGATGTTTAAAAATAGCTGTAAAAGAAAAACAAACCTTTCTTTGCCTCAAACGATAAGCTTGCAGTTCATCTGGGTCAGATATCTTCTGTTTTGGAGGCTGGAAAATGAAGTCAAATGCATTTTACATTCACAACTAAGACAATTTATGTTAATTATAAATTTATGTTAACTAAATATAGACTAGAGTAGTTAATACATGAAATGGGGAATTAAATATTTTCCTAGCTATAGTCGGTTCAAAAGCTCACAAAAGCTTATGTTTACTTGATTGTCTTGCCCACTCAAAATAAGTCTTATCTTTAGTTTCACTATTACAAGAAAGAAATTCAACATTAAAACAAAAACATTAAAAATGTATAATTGCATGGTGACCATGTCTGCAGTCACAGTATATATGCCATTTAGTAAGCTTGAAAATTAAGAAGTAAAATTGTACAATACTTACAGGGGGAACAAGTTCTAACTCCCTCTCCTTGGCTTCTCTCAGTAACTGTTCAGCGGTGATCTGCACAGCGGCAGGCATCTTGTTCTTCACCTAATAAAATTGATAATTTTATTTTATTAATAATATAGGACAAAATATACTGGTATAGATCTGTATTTCTAGAGCTGTGTTAGTGAAAAGAAACAAAGAATATACGGTTGTCTTAAAAAAGAATGATGTAGCAGTGTGTATATAATTTGTATATAACTGGTTTGTCAACTTTTACTGCCGACAATCGTTTTTCCGATTATTATTGTCAGATGTCTGACAAGGGCAGACATAAAAATCAATGGAGAGACAGAGGTGTAATACAAGAAATCCGAGTATGTTACCCTAGCTCTTTTCGAAATAGATTCCTTAGTTCTTAAACATGACTAGTGTACAGCTTCAATACATGTGAGACTTCCTCTGGGTCAGGGTGAAAAACACAGAAAAGCGTTTCAGAAATACCAAGTGCGCCAGCCGAGGATGGAACCAGGGAACTCTCGATCAGTAAGCGTTATCCGCTCGACCAACATACCATGACACATCTATGTTGGCAAAATTCTCCAAGGCAGTCATAGGAATTCCAAAAAACTGTTAATTATTTGAGTAATTGTCAAAAAAAACTTCTTTACACACAAATCATTAATTTTAGTCACACACATTTTATTCAAAAAAGAAACAAATCGCGAAAACACATGACTTTTCGTAACGGAGGTTGTAATCAAGTTACAGCCTCTTACCTTCGCTATCTTCGGCATTTTCCGTTTGTCTTCCTTTGATTCCATGTCTGCCTCCATCGTGATGACAATGTATTATTTAGGAACAGCAGAAATAAGATATTAAATCGTTATTTGTTGATCAATGTCTACAGACGTTTATTACCGGAAACACTGGCTATACGGGCTTTATACCGTCCACCGGTGTCGCGGTAAATTCGTACCTGAAAATATTTTTTTTACAAAAAGACGAAGTGGACTTGATCACTGACATAAACAGGTTTGATTTTATTATTACAAGTAACATTAACTCATCTGTCAGCAATGGACATTTGGTTGTAAGCAGGAGACTGTTGTAGAAAAAGGCAGTTGAAGGTAAGCAGTTCCCAACTTGGACCTGTACTGTAGCTAAATTATTCAGTAATTGGAGGTAAGCTGTAGGTAGTAAAGAGTTGTTGATGAGCAGTAGGCAGTGAGATACAAGTGGTAAGCTGCAGGCAGTTGAAAGTATCTGTATAGTATCCTCGAAAGTATCTCACTAATGAGCAAAAGTCTTCGAGTGTGTGTGCGACTTGATGTTTATGATGTTATTTGCACGAATTTAGTCTATAGTCCGATAGAGCACTTTTGAATGTTTTATTTTCTTTAATAGTCACTAATGAATCTGGTAAAGAGTTCCAGTCACGGATAGTTTGAGGCACATACGAATATTTATAAGTGTCAGTGTTACTTGATGTTTGTACTACCTATTTGGAGTTTGAGTGTCTTTGTTGACGTTGGTTTAGTTCCAGGATGTCATTAGCGGGGACGGCCACAAGGTCATGGATGATCTTGTGGAAAAATGCTAGGCGTTGATCTCGGCGACGTTCCTTAAGCGTCTTCCATCCTAGTTGTATCATCATTTGTGTGACACTGCTTTTCGTCCCTTAGTCATTACAACTTTAATACAAGCAAATCTGGCAGCACGTCTTTGTACATTCTCAATTCTGTCTATATCCTTTTGGAGATGGGGATCCCAGACGGTGCTTGAATAATCAAGGATTGAACGAACGAGGGAGATGTACGCTTGTTCCTTGAAGTTCTTGTTGCTGTGCTTCAGGTTCCTCCGTATGAATCCCAGAACGCTACTGGCCTTATTGCACATTTTGTTTGTGTTGTCCATTTTAGGTTATCACTGATAGTGAGCCATAGCCAGTTGGAGAAAAGCATTAGACAGTTGGTGGTAAGAAGTAGGCAGTTGGTTGTGTGTGGTATGCAGTTGGTTGTTAGCAGTAGGCAGTTGCTGGTAAACAGTAGGTTGTTAGGAGGTAAGCGGTAGGTAGCTTGTAGATTTGAGTAGTAGGCAGTTTGTGGGCAAAGGTATGCAAAGGCAGTTATTGGTTAGCAGTTGGAATTAAGCAGTAGGCAGGTTAAGGTATGCTGTAGGCAGTTGGTTGTAAGCACTTAATGTTTGGTCAAATTTGTGTTTATGGGTAAACAGACATTTATATGTACCATTAACTTTTGAAAAGGAATTTTGCTTTAATTTGAAAAACCCTAAAAATGCCATTAGCATGTCTAAAATTTTTGCCTTCGGTTCCATATCGCGGCTACTGTGGAAACTAGGCTAACAATAATTTTAATTAATTATAGATCATCTGCATTCATTGTATTATGATTTTATGCATGCTTCAGACATGACAGGCGATGATGAGATTTGGTGTGAGGTCAGTGATGATGAGACATATAATCCCGGCAAAGACAAGAAAGGAACATGGGAACCTAAGGCTGAAGATATTTTACGTCTGTTTGACGAACTTAAAACAAAGAAGGCAAGATAAGTCTTCTATAAATTTTTTTCTATATTAAAGGGGTCACATACTGAGACATAATTTATCTTAAAAGTGAGGAATGTTATGCTGTACTACATTAAAGCTCAAGCTGAGAATATAGTACTAGTATAGTACCATACACGCCGCTCTATTTTTGTGCAAAAAACCCCCACTGATTTTGCCTGAGACCAACCCAATTGCTAACCAGGCAGTTGAGTCAGTTTCGGGCAAAGTCTAACTTTTTGTTGAAAATTTTTTTTGCATGGATAGTACCAGGATGTCTCGTTAAAATTGGTTGAAGAATAAAATACTTGTGGTTGTTTTTAACTTTGTATGGACATATTTCTTCTTACGTTCTTAGCCAAACTGATAAACTTTAAGGTGCTTACATGTAATGTTTATTCATTTTCCTTAATTTGCATGAAAAAGTATACTGTTTATATACCATGTAGTTGATGTTATTGTGTTGTTTTATGTCAGGTGCTGGATCTACATTGGAAATGTCCCGGCCGACGCCCACCTGACTCCGAGGATAATACAGTGGAAGAATCTTCTAAAGAGGAACAGAATACAACTCCAGTGAAACTAGAAGAGAAAAGGTATGATTATGTTCTATGTTGGTGGATTTATTTTGACTCAATTCATGAAACCTTGATGTCTTGCAAGTACCACTTATAACTCAGATGAATATATCACAGAGATGTTTTTAGCTCACCAGAGCCGATGTCCGTCGTCCACAAATTGTTCAAACAACCTCTCCTCTTAAACCACTAGGCCAATGAAGATGAAAATTAGCAGAAATGCTCCTGGCATAGAGCTCTACTAGTAAAGTTTGTTCAAAACGAAAATCTTTAAAAATATTTTACTCAAGAATCAGTTGACCTAGTGTTTCGTATGTTATAATGTAGCATTTCCTAGTGGACTTCTACAAAGTTTGTTCAAGTCATAACCCTACATCAAAAGGGTAGGGGTCACATGGTTTTGCATGAATGGTTATATTATAAATCTTCTCAAAAATGAGATTATCTAGAGCTTAGATATTTGGTTTATAGTATTGCCGAATAGACCTGTACAAAGGTTGTTCAAATCATGACCCTAGGGTCAAATTGGTCCTGCTTAGGGGTCCCTTTGTTTTACATAGATATATATAGAAAAAAGGTAAAAAAGTCTTGTCAGAAACCATAAGTCCTAGAGCTTAGATATTTTGGCATGTAGCATCCTCTACCAAGATTGTTCAAATTATGTCCCCAGGGTTAGTATTCGACCCCCTGGGGTCACTTGATTTTAGTTGGTCAACTGGGTCATCTGGGGTTAAAAACTAGGTCACTAGGTCACATCAAAGAGAAACCTTGTTACACTATAGAGGTCACATTTTTTACCTTATCTTCAACTTGATGTGTATCTCTATGAAATCTAGGTCAAGTTCGCAACTTGGTCATCTATGGGCAAAAACTAGGTCGCCAGGTCACATTGAAGAAAACCCTTATTAACACTCTAGAGGTCTCATTTTTTACCTTATCTTTATGTCTCTATAAAATCTAGGTCAAGTTCGTAACTGGGTCATCTAGGGTCAAAAACTAGGTCACATCAAAGAAAAATGTTGTAAACACTCCAGATGTCACGCTTTTTGCCTTAAATCTTTATGAAACTTGGTCACAATGTTTGTCTCTATAAAATCTAGGTCAAGGTCGTAATTTGGTCATATGGGTCAATAACCTAGGTCACCAGATCTTATCAAAGAAAAACCTTGTGTATACTCTAGAGGTCACATTTTTTACCTCATCTTTATAAAACCTGGCAAAAAAGTGTGTATTTTGTAAAATCTTCATCAAATATTAAGGTCATATCTTAACAAATACTGATTCTGCCTAAACTGCTAGTCATCTGGTGAGCGCTTTAGGGCCAATGGCCCTCTTGTTGCCAATTAGAAAACTTTGAAAATCTTCTTCTCAGAAACCTCCGGTCTCATTTCAAATGATTTTATAAATATGTTTCTTGGGTGATTCTCTACCAAATCTCTTTAAATAGTTCTAGATTTGTCCTTCAGTTCATATTTTGTACATGTTTAAGTAGGGCCATGGTACTCAGATGAGCGATATATGGCCATCATGGCCCTTCCGTTGTTTAGGCCATAATGTGCTTTCAATTTGTCACATCACTCATTGTTGTAATCCTCTTTGTATCTGATTCACTTACACTCATTATTTATGTTTCTGTACATTTCAGACCTGTTATACCTAATGAGTTTGACTTTGATGAGGATGAGCCGAGCGGATCAAAAGCTGTGATTACCCCTCGTAGAACCCCAGGTAAGATCAGTCATGATTTATTTGTAACAATAACTGTCTACTGGATTCGATGAGCTGGATGGAGCCGAAGCTTTGTATATACCTGTCTGATTTAGAAACATTTGTGTGTTGTAGTTGATACATAAACACACATCTTGATAATCTTGTGTGACTAGTAAACTAGCTTCACTTCATTTCTGTTTGAGTTAGATCATGTGCATGTCCAAAAATTAATCCAAAAAAGTGCACAATATGTAAACATCTAATATCTGTAGCCTAGAGGTTACCGTTCTTATGATTTTGATTGTCTACTTACCTTATTTTCAGGGTCGGCACCAAAATCACAGAAAAGGGAGGCAAGAATGGATAAAATACTTAAAGACATGATGCAGCAGAGAAAGATACAAGCTGCTGAACGAGAAGCTCGCAAACTGGCCGGTGCCAAATCCCCTCGTACTCCTTCCAGTCCAAGCAGAGCTAGAATTGGAAGTCCGGCTGGTTCCCCTCGTACACCTAACAGACAATCACCAGTAAGGGTTGGAGCCGGGATTAATGATTCTACTCCTGTAAGACCACCATCCGACGTCCCGATGCCAACGAGGATGGTTAAAAGTGATCCATACAATATTATTAACACTGCAAGTGCTAAAGTTGAGGAAACTGGTCCACCTACTATGTCAACTTCTCAGACAAGTAATTCTAGTGTCAATTCATCATTACCACCACAGTCTATGAATGTTGCTATGCCAACAAACTCTTCACAAGTGAGGGACATTATACCATCTCCAAATGTTTCATCAAGTCAACAAATTATTACATCTACAAATCAAACTGACAATAAACCAACTGACACATTGAATTCAAATACAGAGAAAATGGATACAAGTTGAGATACACTTTATTTTGACTGTCTGAGACCAGTGTGTTCCAGTTTGAGACCATTGAATTGTTCGTCTTCACGAAAATTTAACATAAATGGGAAGCTATACTGGTGGTTCAACTTAACATTTACTTTATTAAGCATGTCTGTCATACTGCAAGTCCACATTTAGGACAATATTAATACATATGTTCAATATTACATGTAGTCACAGTGTTCGTCTATGTAAAAGAACCCTAGTGGCGATGGATAACATCAGGAATGAGGTGTTGAGAGTGATTAATATAAGTTTGAAAAACTTGTTTCACAATCGACCTTAAATAAATTAGTATAAACTATGTAAAACTGACTGCTCATGGTAAAAATTTGTCAGGTTACAATTGTACTGTTTGTCCAGGAAAAACGGCTTAATAAGGTTATGAAAAGACTCCAAAATGAGAAAAAATGTTATGTTCTTTTTGAAGTCAGGATAGATTGGTTTTAAAGGCTTGTTACTTTGTAAATGGATGTTGTTATTTGCTCAATTTTTTAGAAACTGTTCATGAGAGTCTTTTGTCTTTCTGAAGATACATAATGATGATTTTCATAATTTTGTCTCTAAGCCCAGTTTTCCTGGAAAACGGCTCATTTATACGCAATTGAACTAAACAAGACTATTACTAAAGAATTTCTTAAAACAAGGGAAATGATTAATGGAACTACGTTCATGAAACTTGATGAGAATGTATATCTGCATCAAAGCTAGCAAGGCTCGAAACTGGTTTCAAAAATGAGTCTTAAGATAAGCAAGGGCTATATGGCCCTCTTGCCCATGCTTGTTTTTCCTCCAGATTATAAATATTTTATGAATAAAATATTTTACACTAACTCATTGCTTGTTGTCTACACTAAGAGGCACTTATAACTGTGCACTTACACAAATCTCAGTATTTAGTGGGTATATTTTGTTGAAATTTGCAACAAGTGTAGTTAAAAGTTGTGTGATAATGTTTTAGTGGATTTCATTTCATAACACACACACTATTTCGGAAATGCTAGCACATAAATCAGGATTGCATAAAATTGCAAATTCACGAATTCTGCTCCGGCTTAAAACGCACAGTTGACCAATTGCTAAGAACGCGTCTTCTTGTGCGTTTAGGCTATGCAATGTTGTCGCATTGACGCCACATTTGAAGGGCAACCTCAGTTACAGTTGATGGAAGCATAACATGACACTTGTATCCAAATGTATATGATGAAATCCAACCAGTCATTGCAGAGAAATGATGTTGACAAACTACGGTAAACAATGAACAGACAGAACATGGCTCCAAAAACCTGTTGGGGGGGGGGAGGGTAATACACATACGTCAGTAATAATTATATTCAAACTGTAACTTAGTGCAACATTGAGGCACCTGTGTTAATAAAGCCGACGTCATGGCGTCATATCAGAAACACATTCTTTTTTGTGATTAACGGGTCATGAACTTAATGAAAATGACCACTTGTAATTTTATTTCCCGCTGTTTCCCCATTTTCTCTACAATTCGATAGATTGTCATTTTCACAGTCCAATGGACAAAATCCAAGTCCACAAAATTTCGTTAAAAAATACTAACAAACAAAAAAGTTATAAGGAATTTAAAACTGCACAGTTTTAAGTGCCTCTAAATGTATATCGGCTAGCTGGTTTTACTGTGAATGAAATATCACACTAGTAACTACATTTAAATTTTTAGTGTTAAATAATTTTCATAATCACAAGAATCAAGCCTGTTTGTGCAGGACAGGCTTTTGTGATCACATAAGTTAAATAATTATGTAAAGTTTGATATTGGGTCATCTGGTGTCAAAAATTAAGTCAGATAGGTCAAATCATAGAAAAACCTTGTGTAATAACCAGAGGTCACAATTTTGACCTAATCTTTATGAATATTGGTCACAATGATCATCTCAACAAAATCAATGGTCAAATTGAAGTTAGTCTGGGGCATTAACTTTTTTCTTCACAGATGATGGGATTTGGATGCATGAGATGGTGTGTCATGCTCAAATATCATGTCAATTTCTCCATGGTCAAGGACATGTTTCAAGTTAAAAAACTGAGAACCATCTTGACACTGTGCCAACCAAACGAAACAACCTCCAGGCATTATTATTAGTACATGTGCCATTTGAACGACCGGTATGTCGCAACTTAAGATCAAACTTGCAACCTTCCTTTCCCAAAACGGACACTAAACCACTTGGTCTGGCATTCCATTTATTAGTTCAAATGAGCTTATACAAAAGAAATCATCCCAGCCTCTTTGTAAAATAAGATTTATTCACAACATAGGATCATAGCACAAAGATTAGCAAGAAAACTTGTCATGACAATAGCTCTTGTTTATGAAAAGTCAAGCTAAAAAATAGATACACTACAAAATAAGAATGCACTACATATAATATTCATGAAAATACAATAAAGAAAGAAATGATAGAAAACATACATTACAGCACTTTAAGTACTGTATAGTAGCACAATCTTGATTACAAGAGATATTAATTTTGTATAACAACAACTGCCTCATATTCCCAAATTTAAAAAGCTCTTAATCACATTTTGAAATAAGTAATCTCATAAACTATCAGTTGAAATGTCTTAAACCTGTATTTGATCCAAGTTACCAAGATGAGTATCGCAAAGAACAAAATAAGGTGGAACTGTATACTTGAGGCTGTTAACATAGGATAGCGCTATGAAGTGCTTTCTTCAGCAGGTTATCCATGTCTTTTATATTTAATAGAACGGCAGGTAACTCAATAAAGGTGTTTGATAGCACTTTGCTTAGGCAACAGACCCCTGTATTGTGGATATAGTCCTTATGCAGTTACCTCCCCTGTGATGAATAACTCTCAACAAATATCTGCAAAAATACTCATAATATGCTTGTTAAAAAATTCATTATCTTGTATCATATACAATTACATACATACCTACAAACATACTCATTTGAAATACGTACATACTCATAAGTCAGAAATCTTCTAAACATTTCATGCTTTAAACAATAATACATTAAAATAACTATTTTATCAAATCAGCAAAAAATTGAGCCAAACATATTTATCTATATAAATAGTGATTAAATACCATACATAGAAAGAAGACGTTTATTTCAAAATTCAAAGGCCGCATGGCCCATGAGAACATGAAAATACGATACACAATTTACACAATAAAATGACAATATTTAGCCACATATAATCAAAGAGTGGGTGCGTGTACACACTCACACGCAGCACAAGATTGATACATAGAAATTTGTTAAACATCCATATTTGTCTTATTTTGTAAACTTGACAAGAATACATGTGCATGATGCTTTGATACACAGATAATTAGCGTTCTTGCACATAAAAACTTACCCAAGTCATCATGTAAAGCTGATGTCCAAGGTATTGTTTTATCAAAGAACTTACCAAAAATTTAAAACTTTTGTTACTCCCACAAGCCATACCTGTCTCCAATTTGGAGTTAGATAATTGTAAAAAATCTAAATTTGGATAAAGTTAGAGATTTCGGTAAGTGCTTTGATGTAACTGTGTCATATTCGCTAAACAGTGAAATGTAATGAACTAGAGTCAATTTTTGAATGGGTATGAGTAACTTGATATCCAGAACACCATACGAGCGGTAGGTAATTTGACACAATGACTGTCTACATACTTTATAGCGGGTATATTTCACGGGTACACTGTTTACGTATTGTAGATCCGTTTGAATTCACGTTTTCTTGAAACCCTACGTAATGACACAATTAAATTGTTCATTAAGTGTTTTAATAGGGAAGATAATACAATGTCACACAAGTCCTACATTGCTACATGTATAATAATCCATAATCAATAATTAGACAAGTCCGACAATTCAAATCGCATGATCTCATGTTATTATTTTTCACCCACATAAAATCAAATGAACGATTCTGAATATGCTGGAACGTAGTCATTTTTTCAACACAGTATGTATATGTGCGGCATCTAAGTTAAAGCGTTTGATCTTTGTGAGGCGCACAAGGTAACATTATGGTATAACCTTCCCACCATATGCACGATTGTTTGATACCGTCTATGTAATATTAAATAGATGTACAGTTGTTTCACCTGGACACAGATCGAGTTTCTGTTTCATTTTCTTTCTTGTTATCTGCATACAGCTGTCGGAACTCACACACAAAGTTATATTGCTGAAAGTCACAAAATTATTCACTTGTTTATAATGTAGTCTATCTACAAAACTAGAAATTTGGCAAAGTTTGGGTTTCCCCACTTTCGCAACCAAAAAGAGAAATAATAATTCCACTTTAAATCTGCCTTCAAGTGTATTAGGTGTTGCCCTCACATATATGGGTTGACCAGATATTCCAGTTAATTGAAAATTTTGTCAGTAGATTGCCCAAGAACACATTGATAATTAATTCAATTCCTGTAAAACTGGCAAGTCAACCCTACTCATTTGGACTGAAACATTTTTGAAAATTGATAATAAACCCGATAAAACCAAACAATGTAATTATGTTACCTTGACAGACTGTATTGCACCTGGTCCTCTCAGTTCCCGTACTTTCTCTATGGCTTTCTCCGGCTCCAAACTTTCATCCATCACCAACAATGCACAAACTGCCACTGCAACACAATAGAAAAACTCATTTAATCAGTTTTATGAATATGCCATTCAATTGCTTCCACATAAAAAATAACTTTTATATACATGTACTAAGTTATAATAAACAATTCAATTTACAGATCAAGTCTTTTATAAATTACTCAACATTGTTATAATATAAATAGAATGTTGAGTTACAAGACAATCCAGTTATTGTTCTTCGTGCTGATGTGGCCCAGCGAGCATCCCCCCTCCCTGAGGGATTTTGTCACGAATAAGGTGAGGACCCTGTTTCACAAATCAGACAAAGATTTCCGTGGAGCACACAATAAATCTGTATAAACTTTGTAAACAATGGCTTTCACTTACCTAAACATGATCTTCCAAGACCTCCAAAACAGCTGAATATAAAGTAACATGAAATAATCCTTTAATAATATGGTTTCTTCTAATATAACATAATAAAATGTCAAGAATAAGGCCAAAATAAATCAATATTGTGGTTCTGGTAACATGCTGACAAAAGGTGGGTAGGAAAAACATTGTATTTTTTACAATTATTTTATTGATTCTATGCACTGGAAAATCAAAGATCTGCAGTGACTACCAGGGTACGGGCAAAAATAGAGCAGGTAGGATTACAAGAACCACAATATCATTTTGTTTTTGCCAAACTGGTACTTTCTTGAACTTGAATCAATGAATTTTTAAGAGGTTTGGTTTAATCTTATTCTAGGTGCTTTTTACAATTCATGAGATACAGTGATATGCAGAACAGATGGATGCTCTATCTTAAAACAAGAGCACCGCCTATGAGTGTACTAAGTCCAAACAAGGGCAGATAACTCAATAAATATAGATCACATGGTTATCAGCTTTGTCAGTATTGTCTCTTGACAAAAAAACTTAACCAACGCACATACAGATGATCAATAGCTTGACTTTTTTTCATTGAAAAATTTGAGCTAAAAAAGATGTACATGTACAATCATTTTATTATCAGTGATCAAATTTGGCAAACATTGTTGCAAATCTCCAAAATGCTATTTAAATCAGATGTCAGTTTTTATAATTTATAAAATGAAAATGCAAAACTCACTGGACCAAAGGCTTTTTTCCATTGTGTACGGAGACTTTGATTTCATCAATCATTTTGATGAGAGCACCCATGTTTGGTGTCATGCCATCAGGGAATGGATAATGGTGGACCAGTATGTCCGCTCCTGTCAGTTCATTCAGTAACCATGGTACTCGATATTTGTTTAACTCTCCTTTCGTACACAAAGAAAATACTTCATCAACACCTGCTGATACCAAACATTCTGAAAACACAAGCATATTGAAGTAGACAAGTTTATATCAGGTTAGAAAGAAAAAGAAATACAATGTAGTTACAACATTCATACATAGCATGATGATGATAGGATTTTAAAAATTCCGGTTGCATCTATTCTAATGTTATTCATGGACATTATACCCTTTCTTAGTTTAATAGTCACTCACTTTTGCATATATTTCAAATATAATTTTTATACAAAGTTTATATTTTGTGTCAGAACTCACTTTTGACTGTATGATACGTCTGAATCTCACAAGCTACTGAAGATAGCACATCGGTATGAATTACCTGATTTATCACGTAGTAACAGTTAATGATTGTATGTATAAATGTAGTAAGGTTCGTAACTAGTACATATGGACATACTTATATCATTATCCAGACTCCTCCATGTATCCTTGAACTTTCGTCCTGAACAGAAATCATACAGCACAGTTAGTATACATATAATTTATATCAATATGGAGATTCATGAAATACCATGGAGGGATAAAAATAGACATGACATGCTTCATGATATAATTATACAACATAACAGAATAATAGACTTTTAAAAATAGCACATGTATCATATGTATAATTAATAGTTCCAAGAATTTACTGGCATATAAAATCTAAACTGATAATAAGTACTCATAAAGTACTGTGGAGACCGCAGGCACAATGGAAAACAAGTAGAAAGAAATTAGTCCAGATATCTAGACGTAATGGATATTTAGTTAGTTTTTGTTGGCATTATCCAAACTTCTAGCAAAAATACTAATAGCCGTACCATACCAATCCATACACCTGGGTAAAGTGCAGCTTTGTCGGTTATTCTTGCTCAGAAATTTACCGACACAGATGTGGATCGAAGCAGGCACCTCTCAAAACACTTGCCCTACCTCAAGTTCACCATGCCCCAAATAAATAGTAACTGTTTGATTTACCTGGTAATCCACTGATTCCAAGACTTTCATCCTCCTCACCAGTGTTCAATAGCAACCTGCAAATAACCAAGATTGTTTCTTAGGATATACATTTAGCAGTTATATATATAAATATATTTGTACAATGGTCAGTTGACCTGACTCAATTTGCTGGAGTTAGCAATAAGTACTGTCAACTGGCTTTGCAAATAACTGACAACATCACACGCGTAGAACATAATTGTTGATAACACAGCCAAATGCTGGTAAGACTTAAGATGGGACTAGAATATCATCATTCGGTCCAGATTATGCTGCATTGAAAGATGATAACAATAACTATCAAAGGCTGAATATTATTTTTTCATACTTATATAAACTAAAAGTATGATGACTTTTAATGATTAGTTCACATACCAAGAAAACTCAAAAGGTGATAGATCAAGTTCTCCTTCATCATCTGAAGAATCAAATCCAGGATCAGCACTAGTCTCTGTTTCTGCTGTAGCCTACAAATAAAACTTTACAGTATACTTAAACATACTTTAGTAAAGCCTAAAAAAGTTGTTTCACTATGTTTCAGGTATGCTGCCCTAACCTACCAAATCGCCATGGCCATAAACAAGAACACCAGAATCCAGCGAGACACGAAATTTTAACACAAGATCTCGAACTGATGCAGTATCCCATACCATGCAATTTCGGGGAAGAGTATCACGATTGCCTCACTTCCTGTTATGTCAGAATCTTGCTTCATATCTCGGAGCATCAATGCAACAAAGCGCTTCCGATGGAATGCTTAACGAGACACAATATTATATATTTCCAATATCGCCTGAATCTCCATGTTACAGTAGATGTTAAAATCACAAGACATGTTGTATTAACGCGAGAATCCAGTGAGACACTTAGCGAGCCATAATAATATATCATTCCAATATCACCTGTGGTAGGGTCCGGATTTGGTGCTGTTCAACCTTAATCGAATAGACAGTGTTAAAAGTAATTATCATTGTATAATTTTTACAGGGAGACAAGCGAACAAGAAGCTTGGCACGATATTATACCACAAAATCTCTTGGTATGGGATGCTGCGACAGTCTTGTCACTTGTGTTACATTACAATATCATGCCTCGCTTTGGGTCTCACATTTACACGAGGCACGATATTCAATAAGTTCTGGATACTATAACTAAATGGTATTTTATTTACACTTCAGGGTATTGACCTTTTATGAAATGATCTGTATTGATCATCATCAAAAACCTTCGACTAGATATTCTATGTATGGCACTTATCGTACAAATTGGACGATGTAATAGACCCATCTTATAATCTATCTATTATGAAATCTGTTATAGACTGATAGAACCATATCCTATGCCGTCTGTAGCCCCCGAGCTCGACGGTGCGATATGACAATGCGGATGCGATACGACATTCTTCAAAATGTTGCGATACTGTATGACAATGTGATGTCAATTTTTGTATGATACTTAGTTGCAACACAATATCGAGCATCTTATCAAATAATTGTTGCACCACATTGTGGAGTGTTGTAAGGAGACTCGTATTGCATTGTTGCACATCGTGATATGGTCGCATAGGCAACACACAACAACGCAATATGACATTACAACATTTTATACTATTCCATAATTATACCGTATATCTGGTATATCACCGCGTTGTGCAGGTGTAGTCAACCGGACCATCAGAATTTAAAAGCAGCCACTTGCAGACAGTTTATCTGTCTATGTGCAGGTGTAGTCCAAGGTCTTTGACGATGATCATTCCATTTCATTTAAAAGGTTGACACGTCAGTGTAAATAAAAGACAAAGAATACGGGATATCAGTGGTAAAAGACTACATGTATTTAGTTATGGTATTCTGAATAATTCAGAACTAGCGCAGAAGCCCGTTGCCTAACCAAACCGCTACCGAGCGCTCGGTAGCGCTACGCTAGGCAACGGCTTGCTTCAGAAATGCGCTTCGTAGTGGACCAAGCGGAAAAATTATATGCTACCGGCGAGCGCTTGTTTCGTAGCAAAGCGCTATCGACAGCTTTCTTGTGCAACGGACCACTTCGGTAGCGCTTGCCTAGCAAAGTGTAAAGAAACGGTATGCTATCGGCGAGCACTTCTCGCTCGTAGCGTGTCGTTGCACAGACATAGGAAAGCGCTCGGTAGCGCCTTTAGGAAGCGGCTTGGTTTGTCAACAGGCTCCAGATGCTGAAGAGCCTAATTTCTGAAGTAGTGAAGAGTAAAAAGTCAAAATTAGGTGATCCCTTTTTTGTCATGCAACATGTGTCTAAATTGAACGTATATTTGTTCTTTGTTATACCATTTTAGGAGTCAAAACCATTTCAACTGCCTTAAATCTTCAAATATGTTTCTTTGTTTAGGTTATCAATTTCAAAACTTCCGCTCGCAGGTCAGACGCAACCAAATTTTAGAATTGTATAAAACCCAGCTAAGTCCGGAGTACGGAATGGTCCGTACGTTACTGACTTTTAAACCTTACTTATTTGTTTACACCGGAAGTTAGTCGATTTCAGAATTTTGCAATAACCCTACATCAGTAAAAATTGAATAGATTTTGCTGTTTATTGACGTTAGATCTTTTTCTAGACTTTTATCATGGATGCTGATTGGGGTATGAATAATGCAGACTTGTTGCAAACATTAGCAACCTTGCAGTGGAGTCAAAATGGTGATGCTTCATGGTTTGACAAACTGGCAACATATAGAATTGGGTAAGTGACTAAGGAAGTAAGGTTGTGATTTGACAAGAATCTCCTAGGCTAGGGTACTGCTAGTTCAACTAAGTTGTGTGTTGCCCATGCATATTTAAAAAGGTATTCAAACATGTCGAGCAGGCCTAATGCACCATTCATTTGAAATCACGGCCCACCCAACCCCGGGAAAAAGCGTGGATTTTTGCCCCTGGGCCATACAGAATCTAGTAAGTTAACAGATGGTAAATCACGCAAATTGTCGCGCCCTATACCTCACAGATACAGACACGGCTTTATTACCTCGCTATTTTGATGCGAAACAAAAGCCACACACTCGCCCGGCAGTGTGGGGACTTCGGAACTTTTTAGGTAAAAACATATATGACTGTTCCCCGCCCATCCCCGGTGTAAGGGGGCCGTGGTTTCAATTGACTGGTATGTAAGGGTCAAGTTATTTACGAAACGTCATAAAGTTAACTTTCCCTCCAAATCAATACTAGTATCAACGATATAAATTTTGCAATACCATAATTATTCATGAGTGAAAAATTAACGTTTTTAAAGTTGTTTTCACAATTTATAGTTATAAATATAATGAACTGGTTACTCAAGTAACACTATGTTTTCCCGCGATCAATATCTTGACAGGTCTTTGACATCTATGATCTAGTTGCACCCTGGATGTTCGATTTGCCATCGAGAGTTTGTCTGGCAAACTAATCGATTAGCCCCTTTAGAGGTCTTCTACAGTACATACAACAGTATAATAGTACACATTCCACAGTCAGATGGTACTAAACATATGCATTGGCCATTCTTCATTTGGACGGTAGCGGCTTTTTTATTCATGTAATAGACCTTCTACAACCGTAGCGAGTTCTACAGTCAGACGACTCTGACGGTAGCGCCTTCTGCAGTCTGACAGTAACCCCTTCTAAGGCTTCTAGAGTCTGACCTCAGTTGTAGTGCATTCACAAATCTGATGGTAACGCGTTTTACAATCTGCCCATATAGTGTGACGTCAATTTCTTGGTCAGCAGCTGCTTTGGACTGCTTTTATTTTGTCAGTAAACTGTTTTGATTAAGGCTTTGAACAGGGATATATTATTATTTTATCAATTCATCATTATTACTGTAATTGAAATGTTTCTTTGTTTCTACTTTCTAGGTATGAGGCTTATCAGAGGTTCAGTGGAAACAGGGAAGTTGAAGCCCTTAGAGCTCAGACTATTGCAGCTATAGCAAAGTATGTGCAAGATAATCCAAAGGCCAAGAAAGAAGATCTACAGAAAGAAATTGCAAAACATATATTTGCATTTGCTCACAAAGTTGGAGAGATATAATGAGTGAATAAATAATAACTATTATAGTATGATGAGATTGTATGCGTTTCAGGCAGATTGAAGCATTCGGATAACTGAGTGTAGCTGTTATAGCATTGATGTAAGAGGTGGCATGGTTTTTTAATACAACTTAATATAGTTGTGCCTCAAGAAAATGACATAAAATTTAGAAATAAATAATCACAGTTCAGTTCAAAGAACAAATATCAGAAAAATACTAGTGATTCTACTGTAATCTGTGAATGGGAGTTTTATACATCTTTTGATATTGTTTTAAATTTTGCTGCACATTTTATGTGATGTGTGCAGTTAAGTTATATTGAAGTATGATTTGATAGGGAACATAAATTATGTTAATTATAAAATCATGTTGATGTATGTTTCTTTACATGTGTATACTTGTGTTGTGTTAATGTACTCATATTATTTATTTACATTATATTTTGTAACATGTCGAGCAAGCTTTTTATGAAGGTACTTGTTGATAAGTTTGCCATTTGTATTTCAAAGGTTACATATAATTACAATATATTCTAAGGTTTCACTAGACTTGAAAACCCAAGAGTCACAGGACCCTTCACTCAAAATGTTGGAGGGTGATTTTCTAAAACATTAGTTCTTAATACTTATCCACAAAAAATATTGTCAACAACCGTAGGAATAAAAGAATGCAATTACTAGTACATGTACCTGCAGGGCTGGCATAACCAAATCCCTTTGAAATACAGGGAACTGTTATGTTCAGGAAATCTGGTCAACCTTGGTTGAATGTAACGATAGCAATGTGTCTTGATTGTCCTTCATCATAATTGAAATTTGTTAATATTTCATATTACCTTTTGTTTTACGTCTTAGCCATATTTTAGAACAGTAAAATAATTGGCAAAGATGGTGGACTGCTAGGTGAGCATCATTAATGTTTGGTCACATCACTCATATGTCATCTCCAAAACCATTTTAGTTATGGTTATAAATGAAAGTGTACACAACCTACAAAATAATTTCAGCATTTTTATCATTTGTTTGAACTTTCTTTATATCATGCTACTGTTTCTCTATATATTTGTCTTGCTTGTATTTTGTGTTGAGCATGTTTAACTTAGTTTTTTTTAATTTAGTCAATATTGCATGTTTAAATTACACAATAAATAATTATACCTCTTTTACATATGTGTTGTCAGTTGATGTTGATTTTCATTGTCACAATATTATGTACCGGTACGTATCTACATATAGCTCACGGGAAATGATACTACCCTTCAAAGTTCTAAAAACATGTATTTTTAGATCTTTGTATCCTTGACAAGGTACTTTAAAAGCTCTGAATTCAGGAGTTTTGTGGGGCTTTGCCCCCCTTTGTCCCCAACCAGGGGATTGCCCTGGACCCACCAGGGCGTTTACTGCAGTCCCCTGGACCCTTGCAAATTTTCCTCTATTTCAATAAAATCAATGTATTATCAATCTCAAGCTTTCTTAACAAGACTAGTATAATCATCGATCAGCTATATGCAGTGTAGTGTCAAGACATCAAAGCATTATTCCGCTGATTTTGCCTAGCAACGTACACAACTTGCCTAGCAACGTACACAACTTGCCTAGCAACGTACACAACTTTCTCAAAATCAATGGAAAACATGTTATACACTGTCCACTAAAAATAAGTATACAGAGTTTATTTTCCATATTTTACTCATCTGTAAAAACACTATTTGCAGAACAGTGAAGCAACAGTATTTTTGAAGCTAAGGGCTGTTTTTGTTTATTAAGTATAAAGACCATACATTGATTTGTACCCAAGGTGCAAACTATAAAGTTTCTTTGTCCGGATTGAAAGGTAACTTCATCATAAAAAGATGGGAAAATTCCCCTATTGTATCACATGGGTATTTTAATTCATAACATCTTTACTTTTATCACCTTTTTGATTAATTTAGTAGCTGTAGATTCAGAAACTAGTATTATTGTGACCGTCTGATAAACAGATATTGAATAATTTAACCAAGTTTTAATTTAACTGTATACTTATTTTTGGTGGGCACTGTATACACGAAATAAAATAGTGGTAGCGGCATGACAAATAGGGAGCTGACAGGGATGTTAATCTAGACATTTGTGCATTGTCTAAGCTTAGTCCGGTCAATGTTTGAACAACTTGCATTAAGATAGATAAATACGAACAGTAAAATAGTGTATGTGCAAGATTAGTTCCCCTTTACAAAAGCACAATTTATTTGCCGACAGGAGGGGTACATTTTACATGGAGCTACAACGTTTTGGTGAGCTCTGTCACGGATTTACACTCCTGTATTATTTGGCTCTGTCATCAGCGATTTTGCGCTGATTCTCGTCGCATTTCCACCCAAATTCGATTAGTAGAACGACTGCTTCTGAAGTGACTGATTTGTCATTCTAATGCGAACCTGCAGTTTTTCAATTAGTCTAACTTAGTAAGTTCTAGTTGAAAAACTGGTATCCATCCAGATAAAAATAATTAATATAAGACAAGGAACCAGATCCATTCAGCCTGCTCTCTCGCATAGGTGCATTTTGCGACACACAGAGAGTCGCACCGAGTGCTTCTACTCACCAGACAATCCCACGAGACCGCAATGTCTGCGTTACCTTACGAATAATCTGTATTACACGATGGAGAGCAATGACGTGTATACAGAAGCACGGACATACAGGTTGTATTAATTATCAGAATATTATACGGATGTGATGCCAAGTAACAACATCTAGCTGCACGGAACGTCAACAATAACATCACGATAGCCGTATCATTTACTGAAGTAAAACAAAGATCAATGTTATATACGTACTTAGCGACATGCTTTCAACGTGTTTTTTTTATTCAAATAACTTGCCATAATTTCAAATATTTGAAAGCCTGTACCAGTATCACATTACTTAGTCCAGTAGGTAAACTTCATGGTAATCTAAACTGCGTGTCGACAATACGGAATTCATTTAAGATTACTGGAGGTAACTTAGCTGTGGGTAGTTTCAACAGCGTTGAATCATTTGGAATGCGTTACTGTGTATTCACCACTTCCATTTAATTTTTATATAATACAACTGTGACACGTGAGACTATTCCTGGCATCCATGACAATATCCGCCAGTGACACGTGAGACTATTCCTGGCATCCATGACAATATCCGCCAGTGACACGTGAGACTATTCCTGGCATCCATGACAATATCCGCCAGTCAGTGAAAATGGCTTTCTGTCAACGAGACGATCGTTAAATAGAGCTCGTCCGACCGACGTCCGCATAGTTAGAATTTCAGTCTATTATAAGATCGTGAAACATATCACGAATCATTTGAAGTGCAGATGTACTCGGTATATCATAGTGATCACATCAGATATGCAGCCGCGTGTATTAAGCAGTCTATTTCAATGATATCCAAAATGAGTTTTATACCTCTAATTTAAGCAGCTATCTTTGATGCATTCCTTATTATTATCCAAAGTCTGTTTTTTATGTTTTCTGTGCTCGGCTGTTAAAATTGAGTGCTGCATTCCCTGTCCGATTTTTTATTATCTGTATGGTATTTTGACCTGTCGAAAAACTGTCCCACCCAATCACCGTTTTCTGGTAGGCCTATTCTATAGGAGGTCTGAATTGGTGTATTGATGACCATGTAATACGAGACTTGAACATCCAATATTTTCATGACGCTCACAGTGAAACACAATCGTGTATAATAATGTACATGTATCAAGTAATATACATTATTATTATGAGTTGTTGCAATGTGGTTAGAACAAAATTTACAAGACTAAGTGAGGATGTTTACATTAATTTCCCTTCGCTAATCTACGTCCCAATTCCCACCAGATTTCAGCATCTAATGATGCACCATCATCAGGAGACTTCGAAATCTCATGATCTGCTGTTTGAGTGTAAGATACCGTACCGTCTATTTCATAAAGTGGGGCGACAACAGAAGTCGAGTTTCGATGAAACGCCATATATGTCTTTGGCACTGTCACAATGAAAGAGACTTGGCACGTCTAATTGTCGAAAAAATGTTTTAAACCTTTTTGGCAAGTTTTCGCACATGTGTGTCCTTTTGTCCCCTTTTCAATAATTTTGAATTTCATTTTTCCATAATAACAAACGCTATACCATGCAATGAAAGCGGTACATAGCGAACACACCAAGCTGAACAAACCTCAGCGCATGCCTATCATCATGACCCTTTCTAAAATAGCAGACCTGTTTCCATATGATGATGCTTTAATCTAAGATATAGCATTGTCTCTTCAGAGGCAATACAATGTACTGTATTATGAATTAATACTTAGTAGTCCGTAATAGCATATATGTAGTCTCCAAGAAATGTGTCTGTGCCTTTTGTTTTGCTTCGAATTGAGCATACGTAACATTTTCGAAATGATTCGATTGACAATTCCTGTGAATACCCCACAACTTCGCTGCCATTCCAATTTGAATTAGGTTGATGAAATCGTTCTAGATAGCATGGAACCAATTTGTACATGACCATTGAAGGTGTCGACAATGGTTGGCGGATTTTAACTTTGGGTGCCATTTCACCATTACAAGCAGCTGAACGCATAGCCACCTTCCTATGACAAATATTACTGACTGTCTCCACGGGAAACGACACTTCACAATCTAACAACCCTTTTAAAATGGTACTATGTGGATAATTTGTCTTTAAAAAGTCCCAAAGAAATGCTCTCTATACAAGATGGTGATTTTGGTTATAATAAGATCGATTTTATTGTGCTAGTATGACCAAATCGGATTCTAGTTTTTGTTGAACACCCCTCGTACTTCTTGTGGTGAACCTGTTATTAAGCGTATAAGTTAATGAAGTAAATATGTAATTCATGTGCATTGTATTGTCTACTGTTGTATGGAATAATCCAATTTTGTATTGAACTGTCGATTTTTATGACTGATTGTATCAGTTTTGTCGAGACTCATCCAGTTTTTACGGAAATGTCGAGGTTTGTTTTGAATTATCCTGATGTTTGTATATAACTACGAATCCTTGGCTCTAGAGACATCACACCATTTCATATGCCCCAACAAGGACACAACCAATAACTGGGCTGATCACTGTTCGTATTCTGTGATGTTTGAATACAGTCGCATTTGTGCAAGTGTCCTCTTTCACATTAGTATAAAACATGTAGTTTATACTATATATTAGGTCGATTGTGATTTTTCCAACTTATATTAATCACTCTCGACAACTCATTCCTGATGTTACCCGTCACCACGCGGGTATGAGAGAAGAGAAGCCAATTTCCCTTTTATGGGAATTTCTTGTACCATTTTTATTTCGTCTTTGGTATGACGCGGCCTGGGATCGAACCCGGAACCTCCCACACTCGAAGCGGACGTTCTATACCACTCTAGGCTATTGAGGAGGCGGTATAGATACCGACATCAACAACAATATCACCATCGTCATCACCAATAGCAACAACATCAACAACACCATTCGTAATCAATAAATAACAAGTTTATTACTATCATGTTCATAAATACCACATACAATTTCTATGAAAATACAAATTAATGAAAATATGAATGATAGTTTATATATATAACAATATACACATTATTTCAATATTCACCGGTGTATCAATAATGACCACGTACACCTCCTAAAACATCCTGGGTTGGCATACATGTATGTACGCTACCGAATGTTTTTGTTTGTTCTATGATATGGTGTAGAACTGTGTGTGTTTGATTCATTGTGTACATGTGTGGTGCGTGTATGCGTGCGTGCGTGTGTGCGTGCAGTGAATGACGTGACAAGCGTATCGTGTACGCGCAAATCGTGTATCTCTTTAGTTCATGATGTTTTCCTGCATGTATAGAACTAAAATTCGGAACCTAAACAATACATCTCAATCTGAGTTCAATTTCAGCTCAATATATTGTCATGAGTTTTTACGATAATTTCCATGGGAGACTGGACTCAAAATTAACAGTACAAGTCAGAAACATTATTCTGAGTTTATTAAGTAAAAAATCAAGAACTTGATGTTCAGATTTATCTCAAATTCAGACTATTTCTACTTGAGATGCTTCAGGCGATCAGGCACTGAACGTGCACTCTGGCATGTGTTTGTCCATTATGTGATTCGCCGCAATGATTACAAATTTATATATAAATAAAAATATTTATAAAGACGCAAATAGTGTGTAATTGGTTGATCTTATGTAATACATGGACAAGCATACAGCAAAGTATGTCCATTATCATATAGTTACATAATTACATGTATTTAGAAATGCCAAAATTTGAATAGGTGGACTTATAAAAATGAAGAACTCAGAACAAATATGATGATGTAGTTTCACCCAAATCCCTTAACATGCGCATGCTATTCCGTACGTCAAGCTATATAACTTAAACAATGCCCAAACAAGTTCTGGACGGTCACTCCATTGGCACAAGAGTACAAGAAGAAAAAATGTCCACTTATTGATCGTCCTAATTACAACCCATATCGATCCAGTTTAAACCAGTTCTACAAGGCAGACGAACTCCATTCGACCTACTGTCCTGTAATTAGTGGTAGGCGTCTTAATGCCCGTGATCGACACTTTTATTCCACTATATTCCTTCTCTTGACATAGTACAAATGTCGAGTCACATCAAAGTACTGTTATACTTTCACCGTGTCCATATCTCCAATTCTCCACTATTGCAAAATGCCCTCAATTTGAGACAGAGTCATCCATACGACAAACAAGACTAGTTTCTCAATGTTTTCAAAGGTTTCAAACCTTTTCAATGCCAGCGCATTACAGTTTTCGAGAAGTACTATCGCGCCTGCTGCAATTCGTTCGGAAAATCTAACAAGATTTATTCCATTTTGGGGTTAAACAGAATTATGTCTTGGAATGGTTGTCCGAGTTCATTTGCCAAGGATTTTATGAACGATGTTTGATTTCCTCTTTCTGGTCTTCAGTGCAGCTTGTACGACCGATGTGAATACTTTCTTTACGGAACTTAATTCACTTGCCGAGCATTCCAAGTAGCAGGACGCTCCAATGTCTTTACCGAGCGCTTCGCCTTCTGTTGCAGAAACGGGAATATCCGAATCATAGTTCGTGGTGTCCCGTAAATCAGTTTGTGTAGCGACCAGAATAATCGGTCTTTTACGGTGCTTGTTCGGCTTTAGTTCGGGAACCCAGAATGATTTGATGTTCTCGTAAGAATCTCGATCAACAGCGGAGTAACAGAGTAAAATGACTTCACTATCGTCATAGGTGACACGTCGTAAGCTGGCATAGTCATGCTGAAATAAAGAGGAGGAATACATTAGTTAACAATACTTAACGGAAATAAATCGAAAAAGAATATTATAGTACATTTTGTATTTGCAAACATCAGAATTATTTGACAAGTTTACAGATAATTATAAACAATCAGCACTAACAACTTTGTTGCGCTACTTGCAACCGATTTGGTAATTATAAAAAAGCATACATAGACATTTGAACACGATGTATACGAGTATAGTTCGTACGAAGGGGGCTTTGTAATGTATAGTATTATTTAATGGAAACTGTTCAAAACGAAATGGTGAAGAGACATATCAATAGTCTGTTGCATGCAACCCAAGAAGATCAAAATAAATTTGATAAACAATAAACGTTAACATATTAAATTGTGGAAGTATAATAAATAAAATTATATGTAAATCAATTTACCTGTCCAGCAGTATCAAAGATGCTGACCATGTACTCGTCGCCATTTGCATGCACGGTACCGGCGTAATTCTCAAACACTGTAGCCACATAGTCCGTCGGCATTGACAGAGTTGAGAATGCTTGTGATAAGCATGTCTTTCCGACCATTCCGTCGCCGACGATACTGCAGCTGACGAGATTTCTAGAGTCAGCAGTTTTATCCATTTTCATCACAACCATTTTATTAAGATAAATAAATTCAACTCAGCAATTTATCCAAATATTAAATATCAAATGTTTTTCACGTTAATAAAGTCCTATTTTAACTGAACAGTTACTACAAGCTCAGTAAGGCGTTATGAAGTCTCCGTTTCATTTACTGCAGTATATATAAGCTAGTCTTACACCACGTGACGGGACAAGGAAAATATCTTTATCATTCGCTCGACCTTTCATAACCTGAGCGTTAAGGACAAAAATGTGGGAGATTTAAATCGACTTAAACGGGTGAGAGAGACTAAATGTACAATGTACCCAATGGCAAACGTGAAACTTAATCCGTGTTTTGTTTAGCAATTGCGTGAACATATTACTGAGTCAGGGCTGTGTGGCAAGCGAACATCAAGTACATCAGTTTGTGATACAGCGTATTTTTTCTTTGTTTTGTTTATATTTTAACGGAGGTAGGAATTCTATACATCATACAATGAGACTGAATGTCACCATTGGGGGGATTATGATGTAGGAATATTAGTAAATATGTACACTGAATGACCGTTCTTATTAGTTTTCAATGACTATGGTGCTTTTTCGAATTACTTAAGCACGAACCCCTTCTATATAGTGCATCATGAACTGGTTTTAGGTACTCCTCTTTAGAATCTACAGATGTACCTCACCAATTTAGTCGTCAGTCATTTTGATCTTTAGAGTATGAAGTACTAGTAATCGTGAATGTACGAACGGAACATTGATAGTAGAAATGTACTAGTCACATCTAGCCATGTACAACTATCTGTGAAGTAGGCAATAGGAAACAACCACAAACAGACAAACTATCTAACTGTTAAATAAAAATGCCTTAATTAAATGACATTGGAAATGCTACATTCCCATGGAACAGTCTCCTCAAAGAAATCACCACGATACTAATGAACTATTTATTGGCGATCTTTCTAATTATGTTTTAGTATACGGATACAACGATTTCAAGACATATCTGACCAATTTTAATATTTCTCCAGTAATATACATGTACAAAATGTATTATATTTGATGTTTAATCAGCATTATATGCGTCTGACGATCCTTAGTGGTTCTAGTACCTATTTGTCAGCATCATTCATTCATAACATAATATTTTGCGCATTTTTATCGAGAAGCGTATGAGTTGAACTGATTTGTGAAATGGGGGTTCGATAGTAATTTTGTTTTAAGTAGAAAAATGTGTTTGGAATGTTATAATATCACTGAAGGCTCAAACCCACGAACACATAGGTCATGTATATTTAAAAATGGGTTGGTATTTCTTAAGGGAAAACTTAAATATTTTGACTTAAGCTAAAAATTGAACTGCATATATTTCCCCATCCTCATATATCAGTGGCTAGTCAAGTTCTCCAGACTTTCGGACGAAGAATACTCTGGTGAACGAGAATGATATTTCCCAAGAAACGAATAATAACCCATCTTTTCTTTGTGATTATTGAAGCTCTTGACCTAATGCTTCTAAACAATGTAAAACATAATAATCTTGATTTTCCTGTTTAGCAGATATATTTAAGGAAATTGTAAGAGTTTAAGGAAACATCTAGGTTTGCCCTTCAGATGCTTTGTGAATACCACCTGTTTCTTCCGTTTCTTATTTATGAGTGTATGTCCTGAAATTGTGCATTGTAATACACATATTGGGTGAGACTGAAGTATGTGTCCTGCATTCGTCACATTCCTAGAATGGTAAACATGAAGCATGTCCGTCTTGTTTACTTCCTTTATTGGTTTCATGTTTCAAAACAAATCAAATAAAAACATATTGACCGGCCAAGTATCATGAGGGTAATAAATGGGTACCTAATCAAACGTGTGCTAGAGGTTAAGTCCGCATTGCTAAGCAATAATTTCACTGAACAATATTGACAATTAAAATCTTGTTGTTTACGAACTACAAATGTATGTAAAGGATTTAATTTTATTGAGTATGACAAATACAATTTCGCGTTAATAAAACTTGTGTGTGTAAACACTAGTTTGTAGCTTAACGCGAATATAGCAAATTCATAATTGACCACAATTGTTAACAAGTTAGATGAACTATCCAAACTGGACAATCGCACTATAGATATGCATGTGCATAAAGTTTAGATACATTTAAACCATTTCAAAGACAAAATGGGCCGATACTTGAGCATAATTGATGGATGGATATATTTACTTAGCGCACGTTTGTTTACAGACTGTGTGCATTCTTGCATGCTGTAAAGCAACAAGCAAGGTAAATAGCACCAGTAAGGCGATCCACACTAAACAAAAGCAAACTGTTTGTGTACAGAAAACACGGACATTTGACTAACTTTGATTATGTTAAATTAAACTAAGCATGAATAATATATTCCAATGAGCCGCATGTAAAATTTAAAATTTTGACTTGATTGCTTTTTTTCCTATTAAGGCAGGTTGTCACAATATAAGTAAATGATTAATTGTTAGTAAACAGAAAGCAATTGTATTTAAGTCCATGAATAGTGATTGTCATTAGACAACACGTACTGTGATGTAAACTATCACTCATCAATGTTAAGATTTTTCTCTAAACCGACGGTTGAGTACTTGAATGTAAATACTAACTAGCCATTTTAATTTATATAGATTTTATTTAAAGTGCTTATTTGAATGCGCATGTAAAGAAATACTTACCAATCATACAATTATATCAGTCGCTACAAAGTGTAGGCGATTTCTCGGAAAGTACGAGTATTCATTACACAAGGACACAATAATACATTTCGTTGCTGTATATTATTTATTAAACAATGAATCATACTATTATTTACTATTAAGGGAAATTAAAGTAAATCTGACGACAAATGGAAACCACAACCTTATCAAAATCGTGTGTTTCATGCACGGCAATAATATTTATTACAATATAATATTCTAATAAATTAAAGAAGAATGCTACGCGGAAGTTTAGGTATCGTTATGTAATAAATCTCCAGTAAGCCTGTACGATATACGACTGTCTGTGTAAATATATTCTCACGGTACAAACATGGTCGGGGATTATTTTACAATTTGATCTGACATGCATACAAACTTTATAGCTCACAAGATAATCCATAGTCTGCAATGGTTTAATCATACCTGATTATGAACCTTACATCGCCTTTCTAAATATGGAATTTGAAACAAAATATACTAGTACATGTACATTGCATAATGCTATTTAGCATGTTAGAATATGCGATCATGGGAGCGAGTGGTGCATGAGTGAGGGTAATATAATTGTATATATATATATATAAAATGATGCAGATCTTTATTATTCCTATCATTACTGTAACGGAACATATATATCGTATTGATGTTATATGCATGTAAACTGATGGACAAAAATGCCTAATGTTTCCAAATAAACCTACATATATTATACATATAAATATGGTTTCATTCGTTATTCATAACAACATAAGCAAGTTTTGTTTCTTATACATGTATGTACAACAATATTAAGAATAAACAACATTCACTCGACCTTCCATGAAAATCAGCGAGATAATGAGATTGACTTTGACATCATTATACTGAGTTTCATTTTCCCGTTTTCTGACACAAAACGCCCGATTTTAAGTGTCGTCCGGATGTTGGTCCTAGAAATATAATATACAATAATATTATCTTCACGATAGAACTGCAGAACAATTGCATATAAACAATAGTCAAGTGAACGTGGTACGATTATTCCTGGTAAGAATACAATGGCGTGAGGAACTATTTATGCGATACTGAAGTTTAAGTGACGAGAGGACACATGGGGGATTTCTATTTTCTAAGTAAAAAACAATCTAATTTTCCGTAATGGTGTCACCAACCGAAATAATTTCAGTATATACATACATATACGACTGTCATATGTCATGGCTGGAATACAATACAAATTGAACATCCGATATGGAAATATGAAAACTGTTTCGCCGGACAAGCATGTTTATTTTCCTGCTATGGTGTAGTAGGTTGAGATACAAAATAATGATAGAAAATCGGACAGGGAAGGCAGCACTATAGTTACAAGCGCGTATTGGTTCGTCTAGAGGACCGAAATATTAAATAAGTAGTTGATGGAATACATGTACAGGTATCTTCATATGTTAAAATGATCAAGCTGTTCATGGTGATTCCGTCCAAAGTCCGTGTTATTCGTTTTGGCGTAAGCAAACCGATTACAGCCTTACTCTGAAAAACCACTATACACCCACGCCTCCCCCCCAGTCTCGTAAATTTACATTTCCAGTGTCACCGCACTGTGTGTGAGTGCAGTACTTTTGTTAGGCACACACATAGCAGGGGTAACTATACGAGGTATAGGACGGAGCAATTGCGGATTTACCATCTGTAGATGTTATACCAGGGGTTTGCAAGGCAAAAGTTAAAATCCCCACCCTACCACGGGGTTCGGGCGTGGTTTCAATGGACTGGTGCATTACTAAGTACAAATATACATTTAGTGATTTTGTTTCCGCTGTTTCAGCATGTGTTAAAGTATATTTTGTAATTAAAAACACGTCTGAAGCTGTACATTCTTATGTTGGAATTTCAATGATTTGTAACTTTGACAGTGATTAATATTGCTGGTTGATGAGACGGACGACAATAGCAGAGATGATTTGTTGATACAGGTTTTATATTGATGAAAGAGAAGATGGTATAACCACAGTCAATTAGAAACTGTATAATAACATACTCAATCAAACACACGTTCATATAGTTCAAGTTCAATGTCAGGGACAGCAAGACATGTTGCGCAATAGAATCATAATGGTGCTGTGGAGTAGTGATGATTGTGATTATGACGAGGAATGATGATAAATGTTGTGCTGGGTGGTGTGATAATGACTATGATGATAGTGATTGTGATGATGAGATGACGAATATGATGATGGTGGGGAGCGAAGATGATATTGAGTTGGGACAATTTTGTTGTTTCAGTGATGCTACTGATGATGATGATGATGATGATGACGGTGACGATGACGATGACGATGGCGATGGCGATGGCGATGGCGATGGCGATGGCGATGGCGATGGCGATGGCGATGGCGATGACGATGATGTAGGTTGTGATGATGACAAGTTATGATGATGGCCTAACATGATAGTACATCCATGTACTAGTATAATATTAAGTTAAACCACACGGAAGTTTTATTATTCCAATTGTCTGCGTTGTTCCGTCAGTGCTCGCGGCTCGTGTCAGATTGCCGACTTTTGACGTCCTCTCGTTTCCTTCCAAATTTGTGAATTTCATATTAACGCAAATGAAACAAAAGGTCATAAATGCCGGATGCATGGCGCTTTTCCTTTCAAAATTCATGTTAATGGCCGTAAAGTGTCAAATCATATCACACTAGTTGCTCCTGCGTTCATTATTACCGCTAAGTAGATACCGCTTATTATACAAAAGATAAAATATACGACATGCGCATTAAAAAAGTTATTTTATCATTGTGGTAATCTCATTAGTTGTATTGTTTGCGTATTTACATTTTGTATATACTAAGATACTACGTACACAATGTTAGACATGAAGGCGTTTTATTTTATCAACCCGAAGGATCATCCTAGGGCAGGCTAGTCATGTGTATAATCTGTGTTCATATGAATTATTTTGCCTATTGTTGAATAAAATCCATGTAGTTATGTCCTTATTCACCTTAACAATCTGAAAAATACATGATTTGACAAATAATCGAATAACGGGCACTGAGGGAACTTAAAGTGGGCGGCTGCACTAACAGATATTTCACTGCTCTAATATATACAGGGTGTTAAAAAGTTTGTTTTCAAAATTTAAATTCAAACTTTTTTTCTGAGCTATGAACGCAATCAGTGACACATGCCATTACTTGCTTTCAGAGGGTACTGAAATAGCCTATTCACTTGTTTCATCAATTTATTTAGTAATTCAACACTCGGAATAAACAGCTGGTGGTGACAGAAGAACTTAACAAAACCAAAAGCAACAGCAACACAAAAGCAACAACAGCAGCAGCATTAACAACAGAAATGCGTATGGAAGCATAGTCTCGTACACCTTTTTGTTACATTGACTATCCTTGATGGCCTTGATCGTCTCACTCCAGGACAGAAGGTTGTGGGTTTAATTCCAGGCCTCGATACCAAAGCGGTATTGGTAATTCCGTTTCTTGACGCTAAGACGTAACGTCAAAAGTTGGGGGTCATAACGGTAACAAAAATACGTTCGTTTTAACGACGTCAAATGAACGTAAAGTTCTGCATTCCGACGTACACAAATTACAAAATAAAGATGGAACGTTTATACACACTTTAGTTTCGTATAAGCATAAAATGTCTGCTGGTCATTCCGTTGAAAGGATAATGGGACTAAGTAGTCTCCATGTGACTGAAATTCTGGTGATCAGCGGGGCTTGAGTTTTCTATCAATATCATATTAAAGGCTACTCATAGACTGTAAATTGTATATATATACTCTAGAGTCAGATTACTAGTATATGACATACAGTATACGATAAAAATAAGGAATTCGCAAATGTAATCGGCACTAGCGGGCTTATGTAAATTGTTTTATCAAATTGATACAACATGTGCTATGTTTTAAAAGCAAAATGAATGTATACATTGAATTTAATAGATTAGTCTTGTATACGTACTTGAACTTCGTTATACAACTTGGGTATTTTAAAAACTTCCACGTTTAGTAAAACTACTAAGCTATCAAACTCGGTAAAAGTACGATACATATGTACATGGATTTATTTGGCAGACACTCTAACTTTAATAAAAGTTTGCTATAAATAAGACCAATGTTGATTTATATTGTTCATTAGTTGTCCTTGCCAATGTAGAAAACATGTACAAAGGTTGGATATCCATAATGGCCTCGGCCCGTCGTCTTGAACTGTAAAAGGATGTTTTTCGACCTTGCTGATTGTAAGAAAGCCCTAACATGGAAACAACATGGACAATAGTTAACAATAATACCCAATGCAGCTCCGTTTGTACTCTCACGTAGCCATGAATTTACAAGTTTGACCCTTTATTTGACCAGTTGTTTATTGGAAATCATTTATTGTGTCCGTCCTAGATCACGACCAGATTGATAGTGCCGGTGTGATGTATACTCGTACTAGAAGACCAAGTCATATGAAAGTAGCGGTATTGTTGTTTTCTGCGTAATATTCATGTACCATACTTGTCTCAACGTCATATTCAGACCACGTGATCATGTGATGTCCATCTTGTAGGACATGATGTTAACTATAACGTGAGTACTTTCATATGATACTGTGATAACATGAGTATCAATCATGTGTTCGATTAGATCAAGGCCACAACCTCTGCTATCATATAACCTCCGGTGTCATGATCATTGTCCACAATCATGAACAACATTATAATTTACAACTACAGCTGTGTAAAGAAATATCAAATTACTGTACTGATAGTCATTCATTATGGGGATCACTATATGGGCATGCATGAAGATCCTTTTTTGGGGGATACCGATGGTCAAATTGGTAGGTACGCTACGCACTGCAGTCGCTTCTGTGTGACTTTGAATTGTATTTTAGTATTTAATTGTACATGTATACTTGGTGTTGGGAACTACCTCCACATTTGAAGTATCGAAGTCATTAAAGATACTTATAAATCTAAGACAAATGATTATAGAGGATATTACCTGTGGGCCTACACTTTTAAAACGGTAGTGACGGGCCGTATCGACAAAATTATCCCGGGCCAACATGTCTAACTAATTTGAGAGTTCATACCAATGTTGTTTTCTGCTTGAAAATGACTTAAATGTCCTGATCACTTATTGTAGTGAATTTCTGTTTGGAGGAATGCGACCTGTTCCTTGTTCTTGGTAGAACTGAGCACAGAGAAGCCATTTCAATCGTTGTTTGTAATTCATTTTAATGTTTCGCGCTATATCCGATCGAGTTTTGTGCATTCGTGCTAGAAGAGGTAGCACGATTCCTTAAACCATTATACTCTATTATATTGAACTAGTATGCGTTCATGACACTGTAGTACAATGTTTACACGTGTGTATTTTTATCACAATTTTATCTTTGGAGGGTTGAACAATCACAAGGACCATATAAACCCGTAATGAACACCCAGTTACCCAAACGCACCAGCAACGTATGTAATATGCGAGTAAGCAACAACCTGTGAAAGCACATAATGAACTGATCAAAGTATTGCTAATTACAGACTTCATGTAAACACAATTAACCGCCTCAATAGATCGTCCTATTAACACCATGTACTACAATGAAGTTACTTCTTTCGGTAAATTTAATAACTGCTGCACACCTGCGTTCATGTGCAGTCATGACAACAGTATTGTGTTCACTATACACTTTGATTTTCTGCAGCTTTTAATCATTGCCGCTAATCAACGTTCCAGTCAGTAATTAAACAATTTAACGTCAATTACAAAATTATCGGGGTTTTCATCATGTAACAGGAGAGAGCTAAGTCGTCTGATCGCGAATTTAAGTGCAAATACAGCGCAAGCAAAACACTACCACTTATAAATGCAGTTCACCGACAAGTGATTATTCAACGATGATCGATGACAAAGATTAGTTCTGACACAATAAATTAAAACATGAATTGGTCAGTTGACCAAATTACCACCAGCTGTCCTGTCAGTGTGTTTCCTTTTTTGTGAGATATAAATATTAATGCACCATCATTGGTCATAATAATTGCATTATGTGTCATGAGTTCGATCATTTTCTGTACTACATTATGTACTGTATCTTGTACAGGTGCGTGGTATATGCCTATCATACCATATTCATTCACATAATTTTATATACGAGAGGTGATCCAGAATTACGTGGAACTTTGCTCTAAAAATTTCATTTTAGGTTAGAGAAGTATGAAAATGTCGCAAAAGCGACTTTTATCTATTATCAGTATAAATATGAATACATTTTTAAAACATGTTTGCATTGAATCAACGGTTATAAGTTACCATAGTAATTCTGGATCACCCCTCGTACAACGGTTATATACTATTTTGTAACAACAAGAAACTCCTGATAATTTCTGACATTTATACCATAATGTTCCTATAGGATGTATGTACTTTCCGTCTGGTCTTGCGAAACCCATGAATAGAATAGGACACTTCATTCCTTACTTGTAACATCTGGTCACCTAGACACCAGACACTTAAAAGTCTTTAAAGTCAACTATAAGGGACAAAACGTTTCTTTATTATATTTTCCCATTTTTCATTTCGCCATTTAATATTTTTCATGTACATGTATCTATTGATACTTAGTTTACCATTTGCTAATGCGCGCTTAATGATCCTTACTGCCGATTCGTCATCAAACGCTTTTAAAAATAAAATGTATTACTGCGAGTAGACTCCCGCCATTGCAAATATCTAGGACGGGCTTCCAACAAATACATCAGCATTTTTTCAGCCAGTAATGTACATTATTATGCATATATACATGCATGCAAAATGGTAATAACGGAGGCTTCATTTAAGACAAGACCTCTAACAAGTTAGAGGACAATGAACCACAGACGTAACAAGAGACGAAGACGACAATAAATTTAAATATTCATAGATTATAATTGTGGTCTGTATTTTTTTTTATGTTTTCTGTGCTCGGCTGTTTTTAAAGATCAGTGCTACCTTCCCTGTCTGATTTTCTAATATCCTTTACAGTTGTTTACCGGTAATGCGTTGTTTCATCGTCACCACCGGGAGTCCCATAAGCCACAGACCAAGAGGAATGTTAGTCATTTTACTTTTTAAGGACAGTGCAAATACCGGTAGATGCAATGCGTCATATACGGTACAGCCAAAGGACAGATCTAGTTAACGGGTATGTGTTCTTGATGGCCAGTATGGGGGACACCAATAAAATACTTATGTAATATGAACTTGACCTGTAATGAGTCCGATCATTTATACATCGGATGGCGTATTCCTATCAGTATGGGGTACACAAACAAACTGCTTAAATACTATAGATTTGACCTTAGCGAGACCGTTCTTTTGTAAGCTTGTGATAAAATTGGTACCCTACTGGGTTAGCTATGGTAAGATAAGTTCAGACAGTGTTATTTGTGCAAAAATAGAAATAATCATATAAATTCATTGGCCTTGTCCAAATCGCGGACACTGGTCAGCATGGTTTACAAAGGTTATGGTCATTATATAGGTCTAAATTCTAAATCAATCGATGATACGAGTTTTTGGTTTCACACCATTAGTTATAGTTCAAGTTCAAAGTTTATGGGCATTATAATCAGCAAGGAACATTGCTTTTGGCCATTTATATATGCGCATAATTGATCCATTGATAGCCAAAAGAAGCTACATGTATCAGCTGTCCTGTTTCTTATGCTGAGATGTCATTGTGGCTGTCAATAAACGAAATATAGATGTTTAAACTGAACACCATTATTGGTGCTCTAATTAATAAAAATAAATTATGTTGCTTTTTTATTAGCACTTAGAATAAACTATATAGATACAGTTGTATATATAGAAAATAATATAAAACGTATTTGTATCGTAGATGCGGGCGACGTTCACACGAATAATTAACTACCAATACGCTAATGGAGCGTGGTAATTTAGAATGACTACATGCTAGGTATTTAGCCTCAATACATATAATTAAGTTATACAAAACAGTTTCTCCGGGTGTTGAACTGTACTGCCCGTTTCTGTACGTTTAGTGGGACAAATCAAGATTGTTACGAAAGTACATTAGGATATTATATTTAACTTTGTAACTTTATATACAATATATATTGTATGCCATATACATTATATACAGATAGCAGTACATAAGTAACATGTAGTGTTTTTATGGTTGAGGAACAATGAAAGTTCATTTAACGAACATAGATTCTCTGTATTTACAGAAGGAGCAACATTCCTAATCGCTTGCTATATGTTATCCTTTATCCCATGTTGCATCCCAAAGTCATCTAATACTACAACACACCGTACCTCTTCTTCTCCCGTTGTGTTCTATCATTTATGGATCATTTATGGATCATACCTTCAGTTTGGATGTGTTTATGACTTGCACCGTCCTCTGTAGGTTACTGGCATCACCTCACAGCTTGGTCCCGATGGACTTGTCTTACGGCCAAATGTTCTATCATGCTGCCTACATATTGCGGCTGATTTGCAGTACATGGAATTGTGTCTGGCTGCTCCAGTGCCAGGTATTGATATCCTACTGTATCGACGAGACACAGACTTTTCTTAAATCTTGGTTATGCTATTTGAGCTTTGTTTAAAGTGTTTTTGGATATTAGTCTGCTTGCAAAAGGGCATTGTGCTAGTATCTGGAGAGGTTCAAGATTGGTTGTATTTTCCATTTCCTTTATTGAAGTTGTTTCTGTGGCCTCAATGATAATTCTTAGGTCTGAATTTGGAAGCCTTGTCAAGTTTCATTTTGCTTTTCCTAAAACATTTACCTGTACATTCTGACTCACCTTGCAAAAGATTTACCGGAGACTCCTCGGCCTTTATGCATTGTAATAGATGTACCGGAGACAAACGGAAATGGTCGAGCTTTCACGATTGTTATCTGTAGTGCCCTATAAAGAGACTAGTTCTGTTCTATGTTCGTCATCTAAGTTTATTAGAAACTAATTGGTGATTCATACTGTATACTTATCGGACGTGAACCATGAGTTGAGGGGTTAAATTTTCCGGCACATTGCCCCATTACCAACAGGCTACCAAAATATAGAAGCTAATTACAGCATGTCAAATATGGTCCCTGGTCTGCCATTACCAATATGCTATGGCACATACACCCAGCAGCGGATAATGCAAGCACGTCAGTAATATACTTAGTCCCTGGTGGGATAATAATACGTTGTAATGGGACATTCAAGTTCAAGTTCAAGAATAGATAAACATGTTTGTCGCCACATTATTATCAGACACTGATAAATTTATTTTAAATAAAGTATTAGTGGTTGTGGTAATTTGACGCAAAATAAAAAGGGCGTTGGAATGAGACAATATACGTATGGGGTAAATGGTCGTAAGTTCATAGTTTGAAATAGATGTTAATGTCTCAAAATAAGTCCACATTAAAATGACATGTTCAGGACTGTATAATATTAGACGTGTGGCAACAACCTCCAAGCGCTTTATATAACAATCTTCATCTATTATGCATGTATGATGTTTGGATATATTTGAGCTCGTAAACAAGAACTTAAAGGGAAATAGCCTTGAACAACATCGTCTTCAACCATGAATCTGTCAGAAAGATCAAAGACATCATTATGCTTATTAGATATTTATAGCAACATCATTAAAATATAAATAGTGAAAATAAAGCTGCCGCTTCCTTTGGTCTTTAAAAGGTTAAAGAAAATGGTAGTAAACCGTTTATATATAAGTACAAGGTATTCTATATATTTCCGGGAGGTTATTTGTAGGTGAAAAGTGTAATAATACATGAATGATTTCAATGAGTTAAATTACCCGTGTCTGCCGATGGTCCTTAAACACTCTTAATTGGCAATAAAACACAACATTAAGTGTTTACCACCTCATCGCTACGTTACTTGATTTAGCAACAGTACACCGCTAATAACTCGGAGGTGTTTCACCTAATTGAACCTTTTCTAATAAATTGCTCTTATTTCAGCTCTGTCCCTTTTTGTTTGGATTCTAGTTTTAATTTTATTTAGGGTTCATTTTTACACAACTCGTTTGAAGTCACATACGGCGATCGCGGTGGTCGGTTAACGGTTACCCTATCCAGTTGTTTCGGGTATGGATTATCAAACAGTACTTCCGCAAGCATCTGACAATTTCTCATATGCTCGACAAACGAGTGCTATTAATAGGCACAGATGTGACCGTCGGTACCCATGGAGTCGCGTGCTCATATAAGTCAGGGCTTTTTTGTATACGTATTGAACATGTGCTTGAATATTAAGCAGCCTTTCGGTATAAGCAGATTCTTTTGATATTTATAAGTTATTTATTAATTGCGTGACTTGAAATCGTTTTCCATGACAGTGTTGAATGTGAGTGCGGCAAATACCATTGCAAGTAGCGGAGTTCAGTTTTGTTATTGTGTTCTATATCATTTACTGCAAATATTCTCCAATCTGGAGGAAGCAAGGCCGAATGTTTGGGCCACAGACAGGTCATTCGAGATCAACCTGCGCGGAGATGGCAGCAACCTACAGAAGGTGATCATTTCATCACCTTATCCACTGGAACTGAAGATAGTGTACCAGAGCAGTACTGGTGCTGTATGCAGCAGTTGCAGCAATACTAGCAGTTATGTACGCCGAGTCGCATCGTGAGGACTGTTGGTACTGCTGCCACTTCTCAATACTGTCATTACAGCAAGCACTGTGTCAAGTGTCATTGATGCATACACAAGAGGTGAAACCACAATTATTGACAATGGTGATTGCAAATAATTTGCAATCTCAAACAGACATTATTTGTACGAAGGAGGATGTACAAACCACTGGTTACCGTAATGTGACGAGGTCCTTCAAGGATATTATAATATAATACTACATAACAAAATACATATGGATAAAATATGAAACGACCGCCTATGGTACAAGCTTAAGAATGACCCAATTATCATGAATACAACTGAATATAGGTGAGGGATCAGGGAATTCAGCTGCGATGGTATAGACAAAGTATCTCATGGCAAACCTTTAATATTTTGCCTTAAGTTTAAATATTTCCCAAGAAACGAAGATTAATACATGTTTTCTTTGTGTTTATTGCAGCTCTTTACGTAATGCTTCTAATATAAGTAAAAGAATGGTGATCTTGATTTTCCTGTTTAGCTGATACACTTAAGGAAATTTTAAGAAAATAAGAAAATTCTAGTTTTCCCTTAAGGTGCTTTGTGAATACCACCACAGAATAACATTTTTAACGACCACGCAGTCGCATTACACGCTCTTGTTGACTTGATTTTATATAACCAGTCACGATGGAAGCAATGTCAGAATTTCGCTAACAACACATTAGTAAGGATCCTTCAAAACTATCATATTCGCTTCCTTAAACAAATTATGAAACAAAGTACTGATGTTTATTACACCTCAAAAATGAAATATGTCGTAAAATAATAATCGTAAGTTCACGACCGCTGTAAAATTTTGGATACATACTAAAACATGATACAGCAAAACTGAGTCGTCATAAATTATCATAAGAGTTCAAGTTTTCAACCATGGTTAACGTAAACAAGTGGACTGAACCTTGAGCATCAACCTGCCTCACGGACCATGCCTTAATTAAAATTTAATGAAACATTGTAGCGAACCTGTTAACCTTCAGTAGGTGGATGTATGGTGAAATTACTGTCAGTAAGGGTAATTACTTAATATTTACGGAATTCAAATTTCCTGACATGTTCACTCAAGGAATGGAAATAAAAGAACGTGTGTTTCGAATCATGACAAAGTGAAAATGTGTTTATTTTCCTTTATAATAATTTATAGAATGTGGCATCCAGTGCGATTGCCCCCCCCCTCCAATCACGATTGATAACCTCTCGAGAACCTATGCACATGTAATCAAGATTTTGAAACGCGCTTGAATTAAAAACATGAGTTTAAATTGTGGTATATATACATGATATAGTGCATTTTGACCTTAGACCTCACCACAGAGTTCTGCCAAGTGTTGTATAGTCTTTTTACGTAAAATGTATGTTCAAATATATGCTGAGTATGTCGACCACATATTAAATAACTTTCAATTGATTATGACTTTGGAGCAAAGAGACTAGCACTTATCTCTCTCAGGGACTGTCAGCGGCTTTATTGATACATGATGTAGAAAGGTGGCAGCAGAGATTCCAGAAAGTAATGAAATATACAGATCTGCTGGAACGAAGCTTTGGAATGTCCTCGTGTCTGTCGCCACCATACGATGTATTATATTGTTACAATCACACACAAACCCCGGTGTCACTTTCATTCATAAGCCGTATTTAGATTAGATGAATATTTTGACTGGGGATGGAATGTGCAATGCACATCAATTGCGGCACGAGACAAGTCGTTATTATATTATTTTAATTAAATGAGTATGTCATTTAACAGCTGTATATTTCAATCAACCATACGTGTACCAATAACGTAAGGTATGAATGTGCATTATTTCAGATTCAAGCCATCAATGCCACGAACATATTTTCTTCCTCATAGTAAATTTAGATAAAAAGGACATAAAACAAAATGTGTCACATAATTGTTTTAATGATGGCGCAGGTTATTTTTATACAAAATGTAACACTTTAATTAACAATGTTAACCAATAGAAAGATGTTATTTTATAACGTATCATTGTCTAAAGGTGTCGTCTACATGTTATGAATACCAAAGAAGGGATGTAAATCGTGTCACATAACAAACATGCGAGCAAACTTAACGTGTTCTGAAATGAAAAACATCTCCGCTTGTCAGTGGCCGCCTTTGTTTTAGTATCAGAGCATGATTGAAATATTAAGTAGAAACATACACTATGACAGACTATGTTATACTTGCACACAGCTGACACACATTGCTTTACAATACATAACCCACATGAGGAAGTGGTTTGGCAATGTAATAAATTTTGCGATACTAAAGAGGAAAACGAATGACAGAAATGCATTGTTTTATTTAAGTATGACGTAATATACCAACGTATATTATTGTAATACAAACAATGTAGCATGCACACATAACAGAGGACACTTTGAATGCACCAATGTGCAGACAATAAATCATGATGTGCAATAACAGTAAGTATTGCGTAATAACAGGTACGTCATATAAAATGTACAGCGACATAATATTGTTTTGACCAGTGAACTGTAGAACCTTATGGCGTAGTCACACTTCAACGTACAAAATCAACAACGTATGTCGAACGTATGAAAGTTTGTCTACGCGGACATATTCTGCCATACGCTGGAGATGACCTAAAACAACAATATTTTGTCTCATTCAGTCGTATACTCAACGGATTTAAATAGTACGTGTAACTGAATTCTAAGATAAACAGGGAAGGCAGCCCTCAACCAGCCGAGCACAAAAACATAAGGCACAATGCCCAAGATCCACCCAAGCCCAAGCTATCGAAATGCTGAATGAGCTAGTTTGAGCAATTAAAAAACTGAATGCCCATGCTGAATGACATATTTTTAACAGTAAAACGGCTGAAATACCTAGTTTTATCTGTTCTAACTTGTACGTATGTGATGTGACTGACTGTGTCAAAATAATATAGATTTGACATACATATAGCATAATTAATTGGAAGTACATCAATCAGTATATTAATTACGACATACAAGCTTACACAACTATTTGATGGGACAGAGCATACAGAAGTTAATGAATCAATTGACCTGTATGTTATAGATCTATGTCTAAACCAGTCTTAATGTGTATGTGATTTGGATGCAGATTTGTACTGTTCGCATTCATTATTCCCTTGCGAGCCTGCTTACAATTTACTTCTTTCTGTTGCTTGATGCATTTTATGACTATTTGGATTTTCATTGCAATGTGGTTAAGGTCTAAACTGTGAAACGTTTGTTAAGACCTACCGTCCACTAGACCCCGATGATATGCGGAAGGGTAGCCGATTACAGTTTGCTTGTTTCGTGAACCTTTCGGGATCATTCATGTCATTCAACTCTTGTGTAGCTGAAAATATGTCTTTTAATTTTTAAAGCTGAAACTAGCGAGATTAATGTCGTCTTCCATCAATCGTATTCTACTTTCAACTGATAACAAAATACATGCAGTAGTTCGGCATCGTTTATATACATCGGCAACCTTTCAGCATTCTATCGGCATCGATTCGTAAACACTTCCGCATATTCTGCAAAGTAACCGCAACCTTTCCGCACGATCGGGAAACATTCGGGACCAAATCCTGAACTGTCGGCATTCATTCGCGTTGCGTTCGGCTACTTCGGATAGGCTTCGGCGTTTATACTGCAACACTTCGTATAACGAACCACGAATACATCCCGAACGATCCCGATGTCAAAGATCCGCCCATTTTTATTGATAATTGATCCCGAAAGGTTCCCGAAACAAGCAAACTGTAATCGGCTACCCTTCCGCATATCATCGGGGTCTAGTGGACGGCAGGTCTGATGAAAACGATATATTCAAGATAAAAACTATCGGCAAACTAACCTCATCGCTTCCGCAGTCGCTCTTGTATAGTTCGGGAAATACTGCTTCGACTCGGCATCCCTTCCGTTCGCAATCGGCGCCTTCGGCAACTATTCGGCATGTTTCTTAACTTGTGTGTGTGTGTTCTTTTGTGTGCCTTTCATGCTCTGCTACTCGTATTTCTGTTTAGTGCTCCCTTCCCTGTCCGATTTGTTATTATCATTTTCGTCAACAGACACGTCATCGTGGAGTCAGATATTGGTGCCGAGAAACAAAATAGTAAAAATAATAATAAAGATTTTATTTTACGAGGAAACTCATTTGGCAAAATACATCAATAGTCCATAAGATCATCAACAAGGAACACTGAACTGGAAAAATAACTTTGCATAAAGGCATAAAGAATATTATGATAGTTTATATTTTGGCCCCTATGATGCCTCACAATATAATTTGAAAATATTTATAAAAGAGTTTCAGTGAAAGGATAGGAAAAACTTAGATATACCTACAAAAAAGGATGCAGCTTATGAAGAGATGTATGTATAGTGAGATCGTGTTTATACTTAGAGAAATGACAGATGCAAGAAAATACAGTTCTAAAATCGTTTGCGTTCCCAAAACTAGTGTACCCTTTAACGGTTTTAAATAACCCAAATGAACAAAGACTTAACAAGATAAAAAATATCATGTTCGACTTCTTGTGGGACTCCAAACCTGACAAAATATCTCGAAATATGATTTATCAAACATACGAAAATGGAGGACTAAAAATGCTAGATATTGATGCTTTCTTAAATTCGGTGAAAGCAAGCTGGGTTAAAAGAATTGACATCAAAACAGAAGCCAAATGGAATATAATCTATAACAACGAGCTCTCCAAATACGGGTATAATATATTTAAATGTAACATTAGTAAAACAGACGTAAGCAAACTTAACTTCAACTACACATTTCTAAAAAACATTATTTCATCCTGGAGCTCAATTAACTATAAACAGTCTATGGATTACCTCCCCAAAGAAATCATATGGAATAACTCGAATATAAAACATACAAACGGTAACCTATTTTTATACAAAAAATGGATAGAGAAAGACATCATATACATAGATCAAATATACGACTTTCAAATAAAGGATTTCCTAACCTTCGAACAAATACAAAACAAATACGGCATTGAAAACGGCGATTTCCTCAATTACTTGTCACTGATTAAGTCTATAAACAAAACTTTGAGAAAACAATTAACAGACGAGGAAAACATACCAGCTGTACAACCAGAATACCTATTAGACAAAATAAAACTTAGTAAAACTGGAAATAAAATATTGTATGAAAAACAAATTAAAACAAAAAAGATTAATGCCAAAGCACTCAAAAAATGGGAAGATGAATTTCCTGAAAAAACGATCTTATGGAAAAATATACTTACAACACCATTAAACTGCACCATAGATACCAAACTAAGAGAATATCAATATAAATTCTTAATGAAATTAACACCAAATAACGATTATCTTTATAAATGCAAAATAACAAGTTCCAGATTGTGTGACTTCTGTTTGATGCACACAGAAACACAAAGACATCTCTTTTGGGAATGCCAATCAATCCAACATTTTTGGCTTAACATACAGGACTATTTGAATAGTAAAAACATTAATGTTAACTTAATGAACTACAGAACAATAACACTAGGAATGGAAAACGAAAAAGACAGCAAAATAAAAAACATAACCAACTTTATTTTAATATTAGCAAAATACTACATCAGCTCTTCTAAATACAATAAAACAATTCCTAACATAGAACCATTCAAACATTACCTCGCAAGACATATATCCATCGAAAAAATCATTGCAATACACAAAGATAAACTAGAAATATTCGAAACAAAATGGAACAGATTTAATGCCTAGCGTGATAACGCAACACTTACACAAAACAAAAATGAAAACAATAAATATTTTTTTCTTAAATTGATTTAAAGGCTCACAAGATCTTTTTCACAAGATCTTTATCTTTCCTTCAAACTCCTTTTTTTTCTTCTATCCCCCCCCCCTTATCGTTTTTCCTTTTTTTCCTTTCTTCTTTTTCTCCTCTGATCAAATATCAAATCACCCTCTTTAAGAAACAATTCAGTACACATACTAATAACCACATGACAATTCAATCAAACAAATATAACTTATCTTGTGTTAATTGTTGTTGTTGTTGTGTGCATTGTACTGTTTTTTTGATGTATCTATATGTATCTGAAAACTGAATAAAAAGTAAAAACACAAGAAAATACGTGACCACAAAATAAATAATGAAGCACGCTTGTGCAGACGAATAATTAATTATGCGTAATTTAAGTATCAAGAAGTATCTTAAAATCGCGTTTATGAATTGTGTCAGCATCCAAAATAAAGCATGACACACAGACACACATTTATCTTTATTTACAGTCCCTGACTAAATACATGTATTTGTACATATATATGATCCATCACCGGATGTTCATAAGCACTACTTGGTCATATTGTGTTGTTTATCAATATGATAGATTATTTAGTAATCAATAGGTTGTTGTTCTCTTTTTCCTAGTTGTAGTTAATACAAACATGTATTTTGAAACCGTTAGGCCATGTATATGCCAAAATTGTATGCCCATATGTGGGCCCCAAATTGGAAATAAAACATTATCTTATCTTATTAAAATTTCCGACAAGCAAACTATCTTCATTACACAACTTGCCAGTTCGCCGGCCATTTCCTTATAAGGGAGTTAAAAGCATACTTTTTTTTATAAAAATACACACTGTATAACCACCGTACGTCACGAGCATGTAGAAGTTGACAATCGCGTGGTAGGCATACAATCACTAAACAAAAGAAATATGGCAATCGTATAATGATATCCTTTAAGAAATCTGATTCATAGCTATCACACTTAATTTCCTGGTGCAAATCAGCGATACAACGCAACATCGTAAAACGTCCGTGTTCCTTGGGTACAGTCACATAATTCTGATAAAAACATTGGTTAAGAAGATTTTCACTAAAAGCTGACTGATTTTTACTGTACGCATTACTCAGTACATGTACCCTGGGACGAATATTCTTCCCAGATGTACCCAGTTAATGATAGGGTGCAGTGACCAACAACACAGCAAATATATGTTAAAGTTTTGGCTGGACTGGGTCTGGAATGTGTTTCAGTCAATTTTAAAGACCAAGGATTTCTGTCAGGGTATTAGATGTTTGAGCAATACTCTAGTGCCTCACACAATTCAGATTTTAAATCCGTGGACTAGTCCCGTTCACGGGGAGAGGGATACTGAGTTTCTACTAGGCTACTATAACCTAAAGATGATTGTGAGGTTGGGGCTATTAAGCTATGTAGCTCTTTATCAGAGACTATTGTTATCTATAGTCTCTGTTTTATGAACTGGTGCTACATGTACGTAGTACGCCCATCTTGGTCTGAGACTATGTTTTGATGTCAGCCCCTGGAGTAATTAAATTTGGTCAACACACTCTAGATACGTTGCGCATTTTTGCAGAGATATTTTAAACTAAAGCATTTTTTTCAGTTGTTAGGTGGAGGAAACCGACTCGAATTACGTGTTTAGAATATTTGCTTTGGTGTACTGTGATGCGTCAGTATGTATTCAGATCCATGTGTTTTAATTAGAGGAGCAAATATCCGACACATCCGTCAGTTTTCTTTAAACTGGAGAATAGTTTTTTCTTCATCTGTAGTTAATGACCAATATGCCCTGTGTATTGCAAACTTCCAAAGATCTAATAATACATTTTTATTACATATATTTTTAGATCTAAGAAGCTACTTATAAGTGCGTACTAGAAAGCGACATGGGTATACAATGTACATGTATGGTGTTAATATATAACGGGTTTTAAATGGGCTTTTAGTTTTAGGCTGAATGTTATCTAAATTGTTTACTAATAGTATGTGTGTACTTTGAGTGATTGTCAAAATAACATGTTTTGTTGTTGTTTGTTTTATAGAAGGCCTTGTTTTAATTAAGATGTATGTGAATTTGTCTATTGCATATGTCTGTACATGTTACCTTCTCTAAATAAAGATATTATTATTATTATTATCTGGTTTAAACTGTATTTATTTCAATATTCGTACATATACGAGGGGTGATCAACAAATACGCGGAAAAATGCTCTGAAATCTTTGTTACGTGACCAATACTGACGAAAATCGGTCAGATAATAGATTGGCGTATTACAAATACAAAACTATAAAAACATTAAACTCAAGGTAATATTTGGTCGAAAAATTATAGAAACCGCAACGTCGTTATGACTACACCGGCCCAACGTCATCGCGACGTCGTTACATATTACAGTACTCATACTCATTCGTGGCACAATTCATCATGTATAACGCATTGAATGATTCTTTAAAAAAATAGCTGTTCAACCAGATACACTTCATAGAACTGCCAACCGAAAATCAATATTTTTCCTTTGCAACTTGTATGTAAATTATAATAATTAGCTGCTGGAGAACATTAATATTGATGACGTAATTTGACGTTATTGACGTTGTATAGCACATGCGCATGTCGGCATTGATTTCACATGGCTATGTATGAGAGAATATCCGAAACCGACACCTGTTTTGTGTGCTATTACATATTAGTTGCATTTTGCAATATTGACATTGGTATTTTATGTCATTTCATTCGCCACTCGACTTTTCGTCGCCGTTTTCGGTACCGCGCTCATTTTCAGACAACAACTTTGAAGCAAATAACTCTAAAACAGAGTTTTGACGTTAAAACAATTTTTTGAAATGATGAATGTAATGTTATATCATGGTACATTCATAATCCAACCTTAAGAAAATTATAAGATTAAAAACGCACGAATGATACGTCATCGTTTGCTATGTGCAACGTTGGAAAATATGGAAATTTGGACCGCATGACGTCGAGTGACGTTGCCATAGGAAACCGCGTTCATGCCGTCTTTGGTCAATATTATTGATCAACAGTGAAACAATTTGAAATAAATTTATCTTCAGGTATAGAAAGTTTCATTGACTTATAATGGCAAATAAAGAAACTACATCACTTTTCCGCGTATTTGTTGATCACCCTCGTATATATAATACAAACATGGAATAAGCTTAACTAGTAATGGATCGGAAAACAAGTTTTTGAAAACTTATATTAATTCCTCTCCAGGTTTTTGTTAATACGAGAGGAAAGAGTAAGTGATGACGGGTTTGAAGGTATAGTTCAGTTTGCCTTTGGATATCACAAACCACACAGCCTCACAGTCGGCGCTCTTGCATTAGATAGAAGTAAATAATAAAGCCTGGGCGCGAAATGAAAGCACAGATCGCGAGGCTATGTATTCTGCGACAGCCAACGGCAAAATGACCTTAAATATAAGTATGCACTAAATATATGTTTATACGATAGTATTGCCATGTTTTTGATAAATCTTATATTATGTCAATTTCTGTTTTTGTTGTCTTTGCTTGTACAATTTTGTACACGATGTTTTTCTGACTATGATGATAAGAAAAAGAAAACAAATAGTACATTATTCGCGGCAATTAAGGGAGGGACGGCGGGCAGGTCCTATGCATGCTGAAAACGTTTGGAAGCCAGTGTATGAATTGCTGGGTGTTATAAGAATAATGCGTTGTTTTGTTCTGTTGTTAAGTGTTCGTTGCCATATAGAGAAGGTTATTTATAGATGGAGGACAGGGTATATTTGAGACAAGATTGCCTCTGATTGTATTATATGAATTACACTCTTGCATATAGTGACTAGCAGTTTCAATAGCACCTCACAAACAAAGGGGGGAATCAACTATTCTCGATATCGACATTACTCAATAAAACCCGTTTTTCCGGAACCGAAATTTCACGGTCAGGGGGTTAGCGAGCAGTGAGCGGTATAGCGGGAGAGTATATAATTATTCTTTTTTCCACGTTTAAACATGAATTACATATAAACAAATTATTACACATTATCATTAAACATCTTTGTTTTTAAACTTTAGCAAGAATTATCCTAAAAAATGCTTTATATTTAAAATATTGCATTTTATTCTACACTGCCGCTTCCGCAGCTCGATACTGATGGCGAGAAAATATAAGCATTTTTCAAGTTAAACATATTATTTTGGCGAAAATATTGTCAGCGAGGTCGTAAAATTGTGTTGTCATTGTTTTCTAGTAAGACTTTTTACAAATTCTTGTCATTTGGCTTAAATAATCGCGATTATTGTACCTGGTTGCTCTATACGCTATAGGCATTTTCCCCCCTCACGTACATTCGGTATATCTCGCACATTGTCGCTCAATAAATTCCGTTATTCCGGAAAACGGATTTTAAACTGTAATGTCGATATGGTGAATAGACTTTCTATGGTGGTCGTTGTTTAGCGAGCTACATCCAAGACGAAGACGTGTATGGAGGATCTGACGTAGTCTGCCCCCAACAGCATTCTGGCTAATGATCTGGATATGAATGAATATGTGGAAGATACCAATCTTGGCTTTTCAACGGGCGAATGAGCCTAAAATTTCTGATAGTAACATGTGCACGCGTGATCGCCAACACGTGCGCACGTGGTATGAATGATACAATATTTCCTACACACTCTCTATGCGGCCGTAAATACAAAACTCGTATTTTTTATTGTAAACTTTATTGAATGGTTAAAATCCCTCACATTTATATATTTTTAGCGGAAAAGAGTTGAGTACGAAACTCAGGTACGAAACGGTAGGTACGAATATCGTTCGTCCTATTACGCCTGGAAACAAAATGGCGGATGTCAACATTTAGTTCAGAGTGGTAATTAGTTTGTTTTGATATACCGATCTTGTTTACTATCTATAGTTGTTGATTTCTTACCATTTTCGATTTATCAATTGATTTAAATGAGAATTTCAGTTTGACAAGCATTCTGGACTTCACTGAAAGCCGTTAATTTGCCAATTAAAAGGCAATTTTTGACAAGTGCTCGAACTTTTCAAAGTTGATCAAAAGTAGGACTTCAGGAGAATCTTATAATATGACAATAATATCATTGATTTACATTCAGTTTGGACTTTGTTCATAAACTAGACATGACATGACATATAGTTTTCCCCATCTAGCTATATAGCGCTATATATGTTATAGTGTCAAATACCGGGTGGTAGATAACCCTTGGTGGTACCACTATGGATAGGTGGGTTCAGGACCAAATATGAGCAAAACACAAAGTTCCAGTTATACTATCTATGATTACTAGTCTCAACTTCAACCTCAACCTCAACCTCAACCTCAATTGTGGATTAGGCTCTTCCGACTGTATTCTTAGTCACACACTCTTATAACACACTCATCTTTCTCAGTGTTGGTTAACATTCAATCAATCTCTGCTGACAAACCAAATATTCATCAGAAACAACTGCACTCTTCAAATTCTTTCTGTCCACTGATTGAAATACCTTTCACACAAAGAAGTCAGCTGACCAAATTAAAGGATTAAGCATCAAGAGCGGGAAGACAATGGTTGAATGAACATATAAAACCAAATGGTCCAAGGGAAGTAATCCAATCACAATTAGACACAAATTAGGCAGAGTTGTCTTTCTTCCTAATCTCAAAATACAACATATAAAGTACACCCTATTACATATATATAGATATTGTCCAGAGATCTTAGATATTTGTATTACCCAAGTAAGTTGAGATTCAAACTTCTCTTCGAGACCACATTGATATACATTTTGTAGCATCCCAGATAAATTAGTGTTACTCTTAGTTTTATAATTAGTCATACTTGCAAGCAGACATTACCAAACTGTTTTAAAATTTTACGTACAACTGGTTTCAAAAAGATTATATTAAGTCAGACAGGGAAGGCAGCACTCAACTTAACCAGCCGAGCACAGAAAACATTAAAAACACACAAAGCACTGAAAAACGGCATCCCGTCCAGAAAGTCTGCTGTCTAAGACTCTAAGCCAGTCAAACCAAAACGGAACGAGAGCCATGTGACGAAAAAACAACAACCGGACACCACACACCACAAGGACAATCTACAACACATTTAATATTTATAGTGTACATGCAATTTTGAAAGATACGAAGCAGCCTTGTGCTGGACAACGAAATTGCAGAATGGCACATACAAAATGAACAAAGTTCAACAAAAAGACACAAAGGCGAAATATTTTTGTATTTTACTATAAAGTGGACAATACATACATAGAGGAAGGTTGACCAAAGGGCTTCCGCCTTGGTACGGACAGCGACAAATGTCACAGTCACTGTGGGCTTAAACGTTTTACAGTGCACCAAACCTCACACTTACCCTATAGACAACCATATAGCACATTACAGTGTAAATAAAAGTTTCCCGCCATGTAATGCCCTCTAACAAAAAGGCCACAGTGACTGGTAATAAAAGAATGTAAAACATGAAACATTATATAGATAACGTCCACCGAGTAGCACAGAAAGTACTCAATAACCTATCAGAAGTCAGAGCAACAAGAGAGCAAAACATTTAGGGTACGACAAGACAATGTAACAGACAGGCATCAATGCCAGCCGTCCAAAAAGGCTTGAGGTTAAGCTTCATTTAGTTGAACAACGTATCCATCAATCATTCTACCTAATCATTCGAACGCTTAATTTGTTTCTATTACCATCAGCCATAGGGAAACATTCTTACACTGTATCTACAGGGCAGATGCCATTTTATTTGGTATTTTTACACTATATATATATAGTCAATTTTATTCGGTTTCTTTTAGGTTTGACATAACACCAATGTTTTGCTGGAAGAGGAAGTTTTGTGGAAAATGCCCGCCTTTATAACCCCTATAGAACACACGAGGTCATCCTTCCTCAAACCTCCAGATGGCTTGCGCTTTGGGAACTTTGAGGGAGTGGTTCATTTGCCACCACCCTCGTCCATGGGAAACAAAATTGTCAGTCAGAGTTTCTCAAGTCTGAATAATCAGCAGATATATAAGACTATTTGTGAATGGTACGAGAGCTGGCGACCATGGCAGCAGAAGGTCTTACTGTGTGGGATTGTGGATAGGTATATAATATAGCTTTTCTATGTCTTATTCTTAATACTTTCAGGTATCTAATTGAGGTATGGTTTGTGATTTCTATTATTCTGATCACTTCATTTTCTTTGATTTAATTCAAATTTCAATATCTTGGCAAACAATTTTATAAACAAACTTCTACAGATGAGTACAGTTCCAATGTGTGCCAATGTCAAACATTCCTTATAATATTATTAAATTTGAAACTGTCAGTGATATACAATAAAGCTAAAGAAAAGTGAATAATTGTTAACTCAGTGTCCTGTTGTCTGTGTCTTCTAACAGTCAAGTTATAATACAGTATAGTCTCTGTAGAGCAATACCCTTTTGAAAAAAACAAAGTTTGGTTGTTGTACAGAGGTTTGTGCTTATTGGAGGTAAATTTTATAGTAAATGAATAACTTCTGGAATAAAATGATTATGTCGATTAAGACAGGTTTGTATTCTATGGAGGGCTGTTCTAAAGAGGTTGCAGTTTTCATGCATGCATTATATCATTATTTCAGGTGCTCACTTCGTCAAGTTGATATGCTTGCAACAACTCTGGAACCCATACGTCACAGAGATTACACAGTTGCTGTACGACATCATTATCCAACATCTCCTCTGAAGAAAGTGTTAGACAATCCAATCAAGAAGAAAAAGAAGAGAAAGGCAAAAGTTAGAAAAGATGCCAAGAAGGATCAAGAGGAAGTTCAGAGGAGTTTAAATGTTGACGGAACATTGGCTGGAGCAGTTACTCCAGAATCTGTGATTGATTCAAGTCAAGTACTTACATTGTATGATCACAGTAAATTTGAGAAGAAACAAATATCAACAATACAAGAGAAGACAAAGGAATTTACGAGTGTGGAGAATGATTTCAATGATGTTCACTCGTATGCAGATTCCCTGGCTACCAGAATTATTGAAGAATCAATTCCAAAAACTGTAGAATTGTTTGATCCGTCTGAACTTTATGCACAGGATTTAGCTAGCAGCATTGTTCAGCAGGCACTGGATAATGTTGTTACATATATGGACAAACGTGAAGACTCAATTGTGGAGAAAAACAAACATATAAGGTTAGAAATCACACAGCCTGATAAAGACTTTGTTGATGGTGCGATTGTGAAAAGTAAATTGGACAATAAAGTAACAGTTGCCAGACAGAATACAGACACTAGTATCACGGACACGACAGAGAAGAAAGTTGACCTATCTGTACTCAACAAATACATGAAGTAAGTCTAAAGTGTGGCCTCATTGAACTTCAGTGAAAGGTCGTGGAATATTCAGTGCTTTTCCATCATCCTATCAAATTTGTTATTTTTAAAGGGGACACAATGAATGGTGGGGCCTAGTTCAATGTTGCCACACTCTACCTGTCTATACAGATGTTAATAAGTTTTCATAATGATATACTTATGTGATAATACAAATGTAGATCATATAGACATTGAAATAAACAGTTGGTTATTGCTTAAAAGGTTAGCACACCTCGTTTTCTTGCATGGAAATAGATGCATGTTGTGTGTGACTGCACATTTGTAGATGCCGGTGTATTAAGACTTTGTCTTCAGTGTTTTCATTCATGTTCTATGAATATTCTTCCTTTCTCCAGATATAAACCTCCAAAAGAAGGGGATAACTCAAATCGATTTTACAAGCTTCCTGGCAGACCTAAGTCCTTGGTGAGAATTCTGATTCCAGAAGGTAAAGATGAGGGGATTAAGTCAGATGGTAGACGTGTGGAGTCTCCGCAGTCTGTCGTGTCTCGTGCTTTCTCTGCTGTCTCACACAGTACCCTCAGTCACCTTCGTTATCAACTGTTTGGTGCTCGCTCGTTGAAAACTCCTGATTACTTTAGAAAAGATGGAGTTGATGGCTTACCAGGTAAACTATTGTAAATTGTGTGTTAGGTATGGTGGTATGAGATCCCCTTCATTCTGACAGTCTATAAATCAACAGAGATGGAATTGTTCGATAAGGGTTTTCTAATTTTTGTTTTGTAACTCAGTGTTTGTCTGCACTTTCTCTCCTTAATGGTCTTAACCAGGGATTCAATTTCTATGAAACTTCACATGAATGCTTGGTACTATGCCTAGTTGGCATATTGCCAGGAATTTTAGTTCCTATGATTTTTTCCGGAGTTATTGCCCTTTGAGGGAGACATACATTTTTGTGTCGAAAACCCTCCCAGTTTCATTCTGGATTTAAATTTTGCAACCAAAATGCCTATCATTTAATGAAATACTGACCCTTTTCTTTGATACCCTTCAGTCAGAATACCCTGCCATGCATTGAGCTGTGTATAATATAGATAGATTGCTATATTACAGGTGGGATACATCTAAGACAAGGTATCGTGAGAAAACCACATGGTATTCAGAGTTTACCAGTTCCTATATCTAAGATGTATAAAAGTGTGAAATGGTGGACAGAGTATCCCGGTGATTGTAAGGTTCTCATCAAGGCCGAGAAACAGGAACTAGGGTCTTATTTCAAGGATCAAATGCAGCAAGTTTGGGATGTAAGTTTTGTTAAATTTAATTCCTGACCTTAGAAGAATAAGATCTTTAGTGCTACTTACAGCTTTATTAGACCTATACATACTTGAAATACACAATACAACGGGCGTCTTATGAACCTGTTTTCATAAAAGTATTAAGATGTCATGTTGACCAAACTGAAGTAGAATATAGGCAGTTTTTCTTTTATTTCTCAAATTAACATTCTTATTCTTCTTAGACAATGTTATGTACTTCATACTACTAAAAGATGTTATGTTGGCGACTGATGCCATGAATTTTTTGTAACCATTATCTGGAATAGTGTACAAATGCTTTTCTGTCTTATTAGGTATAATGATATGAATATTATCCCTGCTGACGTGCTGTAGTTCTAGCATGCTAGTAAATTGTGATTCAAACTTTTTGATACAGGGAAATATGAGTTCAAGCGGGTATGATAACTGAAAAATTGTTACTAAACAGCGTTAAACCTGAATAAACAAATCAAATGGAAATGAATATCTACTCTACTGTAACATACCGGTAATACCGTACTAGCATTGTTAGCTGGCACTGACTGATTAGAGTATGAACTGTACTTCATAAAATCTTCCTTGCAATGTTCATAGTTTTCTGTCTAATGAGAGGTAATTACAATTCTGTTTTGATTAAGCCATGCAGAGTTATCTCCCTTCCTGACTGTTGTGCATTACTTTTTAACTTCATCTTCGTTTGTTTATTCTGGTTTCACTCCGTTTCTCAACATTTTTCAGTTCTAAATGGTGGCTGATTAAGCTAACAGTAACCAGGACTGTATCGTTACCAGTACTGACTTACCTTTCAAAAAACAAAACATGCAAAAAGATAACATTAAGTCGGACAGGGAAGTGGAGGGAAACCAATATTTGTTGTCAAATTTTCATGGCAGGGTATAACATTAATTTCACTTGTGTGTTTATTGTAGCTGAATGTTTTATGATTACATTATCTATTACACAGTGGATGGATTTATGGGAAGACTTTGAAAAGATTGCCTTGTTGAAGGAACTGTTGAAACTATGTGGACCTGAAGATCTCAACTTTCTCTGTGGTCATCTACAACAGAAGTAAGCAAGTCAAGAAATGCTTAAATTCCCTACACTGCTGACTTTGTGAAATATTTTTAAACTTGTCCAAAGTAGCATATTGGTTAAATATTTTTCTTGGTTTGACAGGAAACTACAATGTTTTCTGTCAATTTTGCAAATAGTGCAAATGTTAAAGTTTAGGTACGGGGGTTTTAACCTCTAATATCTTCATAGTGCATTGACATATTGCTTTGATACTTTGCATACTTGTTCACCATCATGACCCCAACCCATACACAGGGGTAGGTAACTTTTTTAAGCATTTTGGTGAAATTATGCCCCTTTTTCAACTTAGTGCAAATGTTAAAGTTTAGGTACAGGTTTTTTCACCTCTAATATTTTCAAAGTGCATTCACATATTGCTTTACTTTGCATACTTGTTCACCATCATGACCCCAACCCCTCCGCAGAAGAATATAACTATTTAGCATTTTGTTGAAATTATGCCCCCTTTTGGACTAAGAAATGCTTATTTGTTTACCTTCATGACCAAGGGGACCTACACATGAGTAGGTAACGGTCCTGCATAATTTGTCAAAATTATCCCCCTTTTTCGACTAAAAACCCCCTACCTCTACACAGCAGAGGGTAATGCTGCTGTTATGAAGCATCTTGTTTTGAATATATAATAATTGTACTATCCTAACATGGCGCTGCAAATAGTGGAGCGCGCCGTTTGTGGACAGCTCTTGTTTAAGCCTTTCGATGCAATATATTCCAGTTCTAAGTATAGATTACAATGGATGTATTTTAGGTTGAGAAATACGAGGGATATCAACAGAATGTCCGACAAACTACTCCTGTATATATTCTCATTTATTCCTGCTGAGGAAATCAGAAGAGTCAAACGGGTAACTTGTATTTTATAATTTAACAGAATCAATTCATATTTCTATTTCAAAATATTCAAGGATGACAAAGTTACATCATTTATTTTCTTTGGTAGGAACATGTCATAGGCCCGTTATATGCAATAACATCTTGAACACACTGTTATTGAGGGTTCTTCGACTGGCATACCCACTAATAGGGTGTAAAATCAGACTAAAATGGCTAAATAAGTGAATCATAACTGATGGGCCTGTTACAATACTGGTTCATCTACTTGACATCCAAATTGATGAATAAAATTTTCCAAATTGATGAATTAAATTATTGTGGATATTTGCCTTACGATATTTGATATACTTGGTATGCCTCAGAACGAATCAATGACAGCTCTAGATATTGAACTGCTATATTGCCTCTTAAAGTCAGACTGATATATGTGAGTGTTCTCTCCTTGAAAAATCTTGTTGGTAATGGTATGTTATACAAAATTGATATTCATTGTTGGTTGTATGTTTGTGTAGGTATGTAGAAGATGGCGGTACTTGTGTGCTACTGATGATCTCTGGATGGTGAAATGTCACGAGTTAGGTTGGTATATATAATACTACCTGTGTATATATGAGCCGTTCTCCAGGAAAACTGGGCTTAGTGACATTGTATTAATATTTATGTTATAAAGGCTAAGAAAACCCTCTTAAATGACAAAAAGGTCATGCTCTTTGATTTAAGTTTAAGTTCTTGGATAATATAGAACTATGTCGTAGATTTATTTTTTCTCATAAATCATGTTAAATTTTCTTCTGTCATGCTATGGTGACCAATTTTTGAAGAGTATCTATATTGAGAAAACGAGGGGTTACTGGTTGAATATAGTAGCTTAGTTTCTCTCAAAGCTAATATTAACAATATAAATATGTTTTATTAAAAAGGGAATATACTTCTAAAATGTGATACAATTTTGAAAGGTTTGCGTCAAGAACTCATCAAATACTGGATTTATGAACTTCTTGTTAACATAACGTCAAATAACATTTGACTGACGTTTGCGACATCACTAACAAAGTGGGGGGGGGGGGGGTAGTTTTAAAGGTCTGTTACTTTGTAATTTGGAGTTATATTTTGCTCAAATTTTCAGAAACTGTTCTAAAGAGTCTTGTCTGTCTAATGCTAAATGATCATGATTTTCATTTTTTTGTCACTAAGCCCGGTTTTCCTGGAGAATGGCTCATATGCAATGTATATGTTTAACTTTTACTCCATGTTTACATGTTTGGATGTATCTACTAATATCTTCAAAGCCCATTGAAATATTGCTTTGATACTTTGCATGCTTGTTCACCATCCTGACCCCAACCCTTACACAGAAGTAGGTAATTATATCATCTGTTTTGCCAAATTATCTGCCCTTTTCAACTTAAAAGTCTGTGTTAAAGTTTAGGTGCAACCTCAAATATTTTTAAAGCCCATGTACATATTACTTTGATACTTTGCAAACTTGTTCACCGTCATGACACCAACCCATACAAAGGGGTAGGTAACTCTAGAAATGCAAATGTTAAAGTTTAGGTAAACTTTTTTTAACCTCTTATATATTCAAAGTGCACTGTCATATTCCTTTGATACTTTGCTTACTTGTTCACCATCATGAACCCATGACCTGCACATAAGTAGGTAGCTCTGTCCTGCATCTTGTTTAAATTATCTCCCTTTTCCGACTTAGAAGCCCCAACCTTTACACAGCAGAGATAAATGATGCTGCAATGAAGCATTTTGTTTTGAATATATAATGGTTATACTATCCAAGCAAGTCTTTGAGAATAGGGGAGTGCGCTGTTTGAAGACAGCTCTTGTTTTAAATATGTTTGTTAAAAATGTATATCTGACTTTCAGGTGTACAAGAAGGTATAAAGAACCTGGAGAAGATGATTGTAAAAGCTAAAGGATACAGGATGGTCATAGATTGGAAACTTGCTTATGATGAACTCAGGAATATTGCTTATAATATGAAAGTTAAACTTGCACAAAAGAAACCGAAAAAACCAAAGAAAGGTAAACAAAATATTTTGATATCATATGACTGATGTTTCAAATGAAATATAATGCCGTATGTGTTATTGGATGCTTGATCAAATGTTTTAAATTAGTGTATTAATTGCATCAATCTAAATGCACACTCCAATGTTATTCATACTCAATTGCACTGTTTCTATCCGTTCTGAAAACATTTGATAATGCAGTTGCCATTGCCGTTAGGGATCCAGTAAAATAAGGCTTGTGAATTTTTCACATTGTCTGATTATAATTCCTACTACTGCCTAATTGACCAGAAATCAGTTTAGAGAAAGCTTCGCCCATTAGTTTGTCAAAGTTTTTTGTCAAAAGGTATCAAGTAAATCCATAGGATTATGTAAACATGTGAAATATTTTCTGTGTTTTACGACCAAAATTAAATCCTTTCATTTGTCAGCTAAATTCTCAATTTACAGTTATGTAAATATATGCTGATGGTCAATTAAAAAAGATTGTGAAATTCTATGAACATTGTGTCCCCACTTTCCTGATGTTTCTCACTGTTTGTTTCATTTGTTCTTGCAGGAAGAACTGTCGAGTTTAAAGAACAACTGGAAATGTTACAGAGAAAAGGTGAGTGACAAATAACTCCAGATCTGATGTAGCATCAGTTAAATTATGTAGGAAATGGATTAATGTATCATGTTAATATATTATATGAAATGGTATTAACCCAGTGGGAATCTTATATAAGTCTGTGACTTGCATGTTAAAATGTAAAATTGATATAAAATGTTAAAATGATATAATCCTCGTTACGGTTATTGTCACATCTCATAACAGAAGCTAAAGTTATACCAGTTGAGAAATTAACAGTGGCCCGATGGCCAATTAATACCAGTTGAGAAATTAATTGTGGCCTGATGGCCAATGGCATGATAATGCCATGGTTATAATTATGTTGGACCATGATAACTTAAAATTAAATGACCCATTGTGTAAATTCAATTCTGGATGTCATTCTATTATTTTATTTAGTTTTTAACCCTATATAATGCATGTAAAGGAACATTTGAAGGTGTTTTACCTTAATGAAGCTTAATGTTTGAATTCTGGTAAACAAATGTTTGACCCAAAGTTGTTTTGTATAAAAGATAAGGAAGAAATTGAGCCCACTCCGGAGAAAGTTGAAGTCAAGGAAGTTATTGAACTTCCAAAAATAGAGAAGCCTCGTCCTATAACATGTGAGTTACTGCATAGAATGATCTCCCTATACAGCACTTTTTAGTATTTATTGTTTGTGTCACTTTGTGTGTAGTCTATCACTTTCCACCTTTAGATTATTTATAGAATGGGGGGTGTAGTTACCAGAGTTGTATAAGTAGGGGTATGATGTTGTCTGTTTGTTTGCGTTCAATTGACAATTATAAGTGCATGACCGTCTGGTTTTTGCCCTGCCTTATTGTCCAATGACCTGGCTTCTTATGAGGGACACTTATGTGGCATACTAGAGTGCAACACCTTAGCTCTTGTCCAATAGATGCCTTGGTTCTTTAACGTGCCTGGTGTATAGCTACAATACAAGCGAGACTACCTCTGGGTTACAAACCAGCTCATCTCAAGTTGGGTGGGAGCACTGAAAAGCATTTTAAAAATGACCAATCACCCCGGCCAAGCCAGGATTCAAACCAGGTACCTCTCCATTTTTTGTCAAGCGCGATACCCACTTGACCACTGCACAAGCAGTTACCACTGTCAGTCAAATTCAGACAGGGATTTGATTACCGTAGTTGTGCACACAGGTGTATGATTACCATAGTTGTGCACACAGGGTTATGATTACCATAGTTGTGCACACAGGGCTATGATTACCATAGTTGTGCACACATGGGTATGATTACCATAGTTGTGCACACAGGAGTATAGGTATCATAGTTGTGCACACAGGGATATAGTTACCATGGTTCTGCACACAGGGGTATGGTTACATAGTTGTGCACACAGGGGTATAGCTACATAGTTGTGCTCACAGGGGTATTGCTACAGTTGTGCACACAGGGGTATAGTTACATAGTTGTGCACACAGGGGTATAGTTACCATGGTTCTGCACACAGGGGTATGGTTACATAGTTGTGTACTCGGGGGAATGGTTACATAGTTGTGCACACAGGGGTATAGTTACATAGTTGTGCACACAGGGGTATAGTTACCATAGTTGTACAAATAGGGGGGTATAGTTACATAGTTATGCACACAGGGGCATAGTTACATAGTCGTGCACATAGGGATAATTTTACCGTAGTTGTGCACACAGGTGTATAGCTACAGTGTTGTGCTCACAGGGGTTTAGCTGCATAGTTTTGCACACCAAGGTTTAGTTACAGTGTTGTACACACAGGGGTATAGCTATCATAGTTTTGCACACCAGGGTATAGCTATCATAGTTTTGCACACCAGGGTTTCGTTACAGTGTTGTGCGCACGGGGGTATAGTTACCATAGTTGTGCACACAGGGGTATGGTTACATAGTTGTGCACACAGGGGTATGGTTAAATAGTTGTTGTAGAATAGTTGTGCGCACGGGGGTAAAGTTAAATAGTTTTTGTAGAATAGTTGTGCACACAGGGGTATAGTTAAATAGTTGTTGTAGAATAGTTGTGCACACAGGGGTATAGTTAAATAGTTGTTGTAGAATAGTTGTGCACACAGGGGTATAGTTAAATAGTTGTTGTAGAATAGTTGTGCACATGGGTATAGTTACCGTAGTTGTACAAACAGAGGTATGGTTACATGGTGGTTCACACAGGTAATCTAGGAAGTTCTCACAATATCTGTTCACCCATTTCATATTTCTTATTTCTACTGTTTCTTTGCAACCATTTTATGCTATAAAGTTATCAGAGGTGAGTCTATCAATCTGTCTGTCTGTCTGTGTGCCTAATCAACACACTCAAAGCTTGACTCACATTGTTGATCTGTAACCTACTAATAGTTAACACTTGTCTTGGTAATTTTAATATCAATATGTGTCCTACTGTAATTATTATCTTAAAGTTCTTTCCATTCTTCTGAAATGTCACTTATTAATTCAAACTTACATAAACATTGACTTTATTATTTCTGTATTTACAGCCGCTTTTGCTTCAGTGACTGTCAATTAAAAATTCTTTTTTGAAGTTGTCCAAATAACATTGCATTTATATAGCATCTAATGGGAATGTAGTTATAATGTATATACAAAAGATTTATAAAATTCGTAATAATTACAAAATGAAAACTTCTTATGTTTAGTCAGTTATTGCTTATAAATATTCATTGTCTAAATATACATGTTCAGCTATGATTTTGAGTACTGGCATCAGGTAGATGTAGTTTTTACAGTACATATAAACTCTATATTGTTCACACATTACTCCATATAAAAGAGATGCATCTCCATATATTATCATAAAGATGCATATGTGGTGTGAAGCATTAATTGTTATCAAATACCCAGTATGTAGATGGTGAACACATTTCATGTTTGCTTTCCATTAACTGGTTAGGGGCTTTTGGAGTAAAGGGTTACATGGTGATTGTGTTAATGCGTTTATGTGTAGTTGTGTAGTTGTGTAGTGATGATATAACTGAACGTATCTGACACAGATGCTTGTTGTTTGTTTGTTGTTTGCATGTTACACACTGTCTATATTTGATTGTTTCAGCTGCCAGCTCCATCGATTCCTACGTCACCTCATATTCTGAGTCTGATCTTTACTCTTACGATAGACCAAGATTTGAGTTTCGTAATCGTATATCCCCGTCTCTCGTGGCCCCTAGAGTGTCTCTTTCCCACGATGAACTCCAACAATTGATTAAAAAACTTGTTTTAGATCCAGAAGGTATAATATATGATGTAATTCATGCACACTGCTTCTTGCCACACCCTGTGTGACTTCATAATAGTCCAGACTAACTCAGTACTGTTTTAATGTTTCCCCTATCTCACGGTATGTATCCCGATACATTGCTTCTCGATCAGTTCTGTCAGATACTTGTTTTGTTTTTATAATCGCTCTGATGGAACTGAAAACCAATGTAACGCTGGGACGGAACTCAAATGTTATGTATCCTGAGTTCCATCAGCGCATTGTGGTTTTTCAGTTCCGTCAGAGCCATATGAAAACAAAACATTTCTTTGATGCAACTGAGAAGCGGTGTAGCGGGATACATACCATTTATCTGTTAATTGAGCAACATTGTGCAATATGGACATTTTATTGTTGATAATGCAACTAGTGTTTATATGCAACCGACTTACTATAATAATGTTCATGATAGAAAACTTGGTTATTTGTTTGCATGAAGTGAAGACAATCAGTCAATCATGCTCTATGATCTATGTGAATATTGCTAAAACATTACTAATGTTTGTTATGAGTTAAGTGAGGATTGCTAATGGTGTTTGAAAAACTAGTTTTCTTCCCAAACTAACCTCTATCAGTATACAGTACAACCTCTGTAGAGCAATACCATTTTGGAGCTGCAAATAGTGGCCATTGTTTAGAGGTTGTTGCTCTGCAGAGGTTAAATTTATAGAAAATATTGACTTAGGGACATTTTGAAGGTGATGTTATAGAGAGGTTGTTGCTCTACTGAGGGGCCACTCTGGAGAGGTTGTACTGTAAATCACAAAATAATGAGAAAAATATGACAAAAGTTTATTGTATTTGTTTACTAGTATTCATGACCTTAACCTTGTGTCAGTATATTATCATTTTAAATTTACTAGTATAAGGTACACGCTGGTTGCGCACACATGAACAGTCCATATTTGGTTCTAAGGGGGGAGAGTGAATTGAGTCTATCTCCTTGTTTATTTATATGTAGATAAATTTGTTTCACTGCCTTCTCTTTATTTGCATAATGCTGCTCATATATATATATAATCATATGAACTATGTGTTGAACTTACCATCATTTGTGTTCTTTCAATTAAAATATGTACAAAACTTCATCACAATCTGTGTTTTCCTCTAACCACTAAAGCTTAACATATATGCTGGTATTTGGTAATTATATTGTCTTATTCTACAGCTTGTCTATGTATGTAGTGTAGCCATACCACGTGACTTTTACATCACTAAAGGCTACAGGTCCAAGACAAAATTTGCTTCACTACTAAAACAAAATAGCTGTAAGTATTTTATTTCTTCATCGATTTCTGTGAAAATTATTTGCTTTCCATGAAAAAAACAATATCTTTTTCAGCACCATGTGAAACCTGTATGTGATAGGACTACAGTTTCAAGCCTCTTCTTTTCAAAGGTTTCAGAAAGTGCTGGGCAAAACGGCATGGAAAGCAAACAATTTTCCCCTTAGCGTGGCGTGTATTTCATAGAAATCAGTATAGGAATAAACTACTTACGGCCATTTTTGTTCTCGAAGTGAAGCAAATTTGTCTTGGACCTGTAGCCAAAAGTCATGTGGTATTGATACACTGTTGTCTATGTGTGTGTACTGCTGGAATTTAGCAATCATGTGTTTGTTCCTTTTCAGGGGAGATAACTTGAAGAATTTCATGTAATTTTATTTTGTTATTTGATAACCTGCTAGATATTTTTGAAAGTTTTTAACTTTATTGCATTATCCCATAGAATGAGACATGTTTACTGTCCTGCCATTATTTATTTAATCTTTTATCTCTTTACCAAATATTAATAGCTTATTTAAAAAAATATGGAACCATGTAAATGTGGAACAAAATTTAATACTCGTAAGAGGTCATTCAAAGTTGATTACTACATTCGTTTTCATTTTTTGTTTTGTTTGAAATTATAATAAAAATCACTCTACTTCTTTTCTTACAAATGTCTCTTTTTTGTCAGCAGTGGTTTTAATGCATATTTATTTAGTCCAGTAACTGTTGAAATAAACCTTAAAAATAAATATATTGTGCTCCATATTATTATTTTGGCAAAATTACCTATATTAGTAAAAATTATCAAAATGTTAACATTGATATCAATGCCAAAAATGGTGTAATTTTAGATCTACTCATACATTAAAGTATTGCACTACTTAGGACGTTCATGTCTGATGGAAACACCCCTAGATTTATATAAACTCCTCCCTGGTCAGTGTGAGGTCAGCAGCAGTAATACATCAGTAATCACCACCTCTGGCAGGGTTTTGCTTACAAACCCTGTTAGCAATTACATGTTTTGAAAGCTCTATGATTCCTCATAAGATAAATGTCTAAAAATAACTCAAAGTGTCCTTCTCATGCGGATAAGATATTTGTCTTGATCACATTGCAACCGTTCATCAATTCAAAGAAAACAAAATTAGCCAATGTTTTACAGTGAATTAGACTGGTATGACTTGTCTCATTCTCCAACACCTTCTACAATATTTCATGGTAGGTGGTAGAGTGTCTGCTTCGAGCGTGGGAGGTCCCTGGTTCGATTCCAGGCCGCGTCATACCAAAGACAAAATAAAAATGTTACTAGAAATTCCCTTGCTAGGCACTCAGCATAAAAAGAAACTGGCTATTCTTCTCTCATACTCTCGTGGTGATAAATAACATCAGGAATAAGGTGTCGAGAGTGATCATCGGTAATATAAGTTGAAAAAAAGTTCGCAATTGATGGTTTCAAGTATTACTGCTGTACTTCCCTCATACCAGTCACTCCCACATTATGCTAGATAAAATATTGGCTTGTAGATTGCTAGATTTATTGCATGGATTATGCCATGCTTGATAGTAGACTCATTGTAGGGATTCATATACATATAGCATGGATAGTAGACCTTATGAATGATTCATATACATGTACATGTTAGAGTTTGTACAATTATGTGCTATTCAAATATTTATGACTTGAATTTTAAGTAAATAGAGATAACATAAATGCATTGTACAAAGCATTATACAATTTATTATCCATAGTTTTTCGAACTTTCAGATATTCCCAATGTGTACATTTTCTTACTCATAATACCCCTAGATACTAAGTATAGGAGTCATGCTTGCGGTTGGTTGGTCGGTCGGTCGGTTAATAAGTTGGTTGGTCTGTCGGTTGGTATGTCTGTGCAAATTTGTCCACGCTATAGTATTACGCTGTAACCATTGGTCAGATTTCAATAAAACTTTGCATGACTTATTATCAGTACTAAGTCTAGTTGTGCACATCATTGGTGTACTATGGTTGGATAAATTTTAAGGGAGTTATTGCCCTTATTTTGTACACTTTAATAATTTTGTCTTTGCTTTTTCTCTGTAACTATTGATCTGATTACAAAGAAACTTATAAGTACCAAGTCCAGTTGTTCATATGGTATGCACACCTTGTTTTGATCAGTTTCTATAAAGGAGTTATTGCCCTTTGTTTTCTTCACTTATTATTTTGTCAGCACTTTTTCTGTGTAACCATTGGTCCGATTTCAACAAAATTTTGCGTAACCAAGTCTTGTTACGCATATTGTCTGCACATGTTGATTGGATAAGTTTTAAGTGACCTCTGACGCTTGTGCCACTGTGTCAGGCAGTATCTGGGGGTATTCATCACATTCAGTGATATTTCTTGTTCTATAATATAATGTAACAATATTTCCAAGCTTATTAACTATAAATCTTGTACATTATACTCTTTACAGACTGTATAATTATATTTTCTTGACTAATATAATATGATTAAGTCTCCCACATATATGCATAATTAGGGAAGATCTTAAGGTATTGATTTTGTGCTGCATGTCTCGATTGATGTAAAAAGCTTGTCTGATTTCTTTGAAACATCACATAAATGATTGGTACCTAGTCTAGTTGTTCATAATGTCAGGAATTTACAGTCAGATGATTTTTGCTGGAGCTATGGCCCCTTGTGGGAGATATACGTTTCTGTGTCAAAAACCCATCTTATCTCATATAATCTTATTGCTTTTGACTTATTTGTATGTTATTGCATTATTCGACAAATGTTTATTCTTTTGTGTATTTAGTATATAAATATTATGTTTTTTTATAACACTGCAATGATTATTTGTGAACATTAATTTAATTAATATAATTCTAATTCAGTAAATTATTTCAATCATTTGAATTATTTAGTAGCTTTTAAAAAATAAGTATTAAGCGATTATATGTAGAATAGTTTCTTACATTGCATGCCTTGATGTGATAACATGTAATGTTGTATTAACACAGAAAAAGAGAAACAGAGAGCGGCTAGTCGTGGGACACCTGTTATAGGTAACTGTTGCTATGGAAACCAGAGATGTGTTGCTTCTTACAGCTTAATTATGCTTCATATATATAATCATTTAATCAGCTAGCTGCAATGTAGATTTAATAACCAGTGTTACTGAAAGCTAGAGACTCAATAACTTTGTAACATTGTAGATTTGGAGCCAGTTGCCTAAATAAGGCGCTACCGAGTGCATACCGTTTCTCAGCACTTTGTTAGGCAAGCACTACTGAGCGCTTTCTTACACAACAACAGAAGCCCTTTGCTGGGTAATTATAAGTCTGCTAAATGCGAGCGCTTGCAGGTTGTATATAAATTTTTCGATTCATCCGCTATGTAGCCCTTTTTTGAAGCAACCTGTTTCATAGCATAGCGTTTTCGAGCGCTCGATAGCAGTTTGGTTAGGCAACGAGCTCCTTGTTTTAATACATAAGATTTGTTCCATGAAATTGTAAACTCGAGTTCGATCTCTTGTACTGAATGAAGTTTAATGAATTAATATTATCTTTAAATCACATTTTGACATGTGGTAATTTAAGGTGTACATGATCGCAAATATCTGAGGTTTAGTACTGGATATCGTTTGTGTACCTTCAAGGTCCACATTATCTGGTTGGAAGCATTCTAAATTAAGGTATTTTCCTCAATACTGGTAATTCATGTGCATATGCTTGCACATAATCAACAATTGCAATGGCTATTATTTGGGTAGTCCATGAGCAACTGAAACCATAGTACCACTGTGGCCAACACACATAATCAGATGCTTTTAGGTTCAGCGCTGTATTTGTTAAAAAAAACGCCTCAAATGACTCATATAACATTTTTGCTTGTAACTTTCTTAACAATTGATGGATTGAGATAAATTAGTTTAAGAACAGCAATTCTGGGATGTGTTGTAAGCAACAATTCTTGGTTGTACCACAGGAATTGGAAATTCTATCAATAAAATATAATCATGGCATCCATTTAAAATCGCTCTACACATTTATTATACTGATAGGATTGCAATGAATTTTCCCTCCAAAATGAAGTCCCGTAGCCAGTGCTAACAAAATAAAAGATACAAGCGATTAAATAAGCTCAAGATAGAATTTCAAATTCCTGTGGTTGTACTGTGAGCATGAGAAAACTCAAGTTTATAAAATTTCTGGATACTACTGCACTAATCTATGTTTCATTGTTGAAAACAAGAGACTATACATGTTTTGTAATGTGCTAAATCAATACAGGACTTGATTTTATTTTCATGATTTCAAATATGTTTTGATCTTTGTTATCTGGTTGAATGACGTAACTAAGTGTTAAAAGATTAAAAAAATAATCTTGTCTCTATATAATTCTGATTTAATATACTATGTGATGTTGTGTATTTGAAACAAGTGTTTAGTTCTAATTTCATACTGCTGAAATACACTGGGCAATACTGCCCTGCGTTCAACCAAGAATTACATTACGCAGGTTTCGTACCTGTTTCTTAACATGTACGTACCAAGTACGAAACATTTCATACCTGTTACGTACCTGTTACGCACCAGGCACTAAACGTGTGTCACGTGATTCTTCGTTGAACGCAGGGCTGTTCTCAGTTTGTACATGTTTCATAGTCTGTCTACTAACTAGAATTCATATATTTGAACTAAATATGTGTACCATTTTTAGCTAGATTTGATTTGGCTCTAATAATCTAAAGTCTATGTTAGAGATTGTAATAATTGATCTAATTTGATATCATGACATCTTCGATACAATAACAAAATTTCAGGTTGCATGATATGCCCATGATAAAAGAGTGTCAACCATATTGTGGCATTTATACAGTAACTGTTTGTCTATTTTTTATCATTTTGAAAATAAAACATAAGCCATAAATATTTTAAGAAGTTTGTGTATGAATAAAGCATAGATTATAATTATGAATAGATTTATTATAGTGTATACACACACACTCTAGGTACATTTTGTCATGTTGTTATATAATGAACTTGTGTATGTAGGCTTTGTTTCAGTGCTTTATCTACTTTACTACATTATATATCTGTACTGTCTGTACTGTCTGTACCTACTGTTGGCTGCCTTTCATGTTTACTACAGTTACTGTCTGATAGACTGTCATAAACTGTAAAGTTAAAATCTTGTTGAAAATTATCTCAGATAATGTCATAACAAACTTACATTCGCTGTATGAATATAAAAAGTTACATAATTGTGTTAAAAAAATATCCTAAGCTCTTGGTAAAGACCTTTTGGTTGAAATATTGAGTAATAGAGTGGTTTTTAACACTTGTACAATATTAATTTTTGAATGCCACCGAGTTTGGACTTACACATATACCAGTTATGATGCATATTACCATGCCTATAACCCATTACAGGGATGTTAGAATCAGAAATTGTGAGTTCTTCATTTATTGATATAAATATTTCTTGATAAATTGTTTTTATACTTATTTTAAATTATTTTTCTCATGTAAGATATGGTATTAAATTCAATATACACAATGCTTTCATTTCCACAATCCTGTTCTTTTAAGATATTAAGATGTCAACCAAAGACTTTATTTGCCAGTCAGTTTTTTGCTGAAATATGGCTGGCATATGAGTGCCTCCACCTGTATTTGAACCTGGGTCGCAAGATTAGACGGCAAGCATGCTAATCATTGAGCTACGGAGGCACGCATTTTTAGATATCTTATTATGCTTACTTGTTCTTAAGTCTATTTTAAATGATTGGGATAGACCTATGTTCATCTCTAAGAATAGGTTCATTTAGTGAACTTAATGCAAGATCAGTAGAACTACTGGTTCAAGAAATAATGATTTATGTTTTCTTGACTCAATTATTATCTCATTGCATTTCAAGTTACAAATTTCTAACATTTATCAATATGATAATTTATATGTTTGAAATACCTATATCGACTACACCATTGACTTTACCTGTATATCATACATGTATAAAAGTCTGTAGAAAATCTCAGGGTTGTAAAATTGAGACATAGGAAGAAAATTATTAATTAATTAATTGTGACAGATTTGTTTAATTCAGGTTATCAACAAAAATCCTCCCACATTTACAATGATTTTATGTTATGCTGCTGGTAACATACATTCTAACTGTGATCTAGTTCCCCAGATTAATATGACATTTATAAACATAAATCATATTTGTCAACTGTTGAAAAACAGGTTTCAAAATTTACTTAGATATTTGATCAATTAAAAACTCAGAAATCATGCAGTAAATTGTGCCTGGATTGTATTTGGAGTCGGTTTCGACAAAAACCGTGCCTTTTTCGAAAAAAAAAATTAAGTGGCATGGGTAGGGCTCGTTCTTGACTTGAGCGTTGAGGATGTCTCATTGAAATTGGTCAAAGAATAAAATACTTATGATTGCATTAAACTTTTTGTGGTGTTAGCCAAAATTTACGTCACCTACCATGAATCCCACATATATTAACTTTTAAAGTCATTCTTAAACAATTCCGTGTTTGCTGTTTGTATGTCTTATATAGTTTTGGATAAGTTGACCTTTTCAGAAGATTTTGTGAGATTTGTTTTAAAGATTACTTTGAATACAGTCGAGACAAGAGTTGATAACTCAAATAACTGCAAACATTTAGTTTATTAGGATGGCTTTAGCAAATGAATATTTAATTGATACATATATACAATTAAGTTTTATTCAGAATATGAACAAACATATTCTTCACGTTAACTGTACTTTATTATTGCATATGTTTTAATTCTTTTCAGGAGTTTTGTTTGGATTATAATCTTTACTTATCATAATTTGTTCTCAGTGCTTAAAACTATTCAAGCATTTTACAGTCATAACTTTTTATTAATGTATATGTTGATACTTTCAAGTTCAATATTTCACTGTTTCTTTATTTAATTATTGCATTTGTATGAAAGATTATTTCATTTCTATGTATATACTTACTGTAAATTAGAATTTTTGTTGTATTTCTACTTATTATTTGTTTGCCTTGAATTAAATGTAACATCATTAAGATGCACTTCTCAAGTGGTAAAGTCTAAATTGTAAAGCCGTTTGATTGGTGACTGCATGTTCCATGTGTTAATACTAAGATGGTGTGTTATATTGATATTGTAGTTGAGTTAGCTGTTCACCGAGGTACGATATCGGCCATACAAAGGAAGAAGAAGGAGAAGCATCATGATGACGACGCCCACAGTGTTATATCAGAGGAGGAAGATCTACAGGAATATGACGAGGAATATAAACTGCTGTGGGATAAAAAACCAGGTTTGATGATTTTAATTTTCTCCATGGAACCTTGTTTTCATGTCTCCCACATATAGTAGGGGAGACATTGATATATTGTGCTCGATGTTTGTCTGTCTGGATGGATGTTACGAAGTTTGTCTGTGCTTGTTCTCCTTAACCAATTGGTTGGATTTCAATGGGAATACATCTTGAGAATTCTGAAACTGAGTGATTACTGAAAATGATGATGACTAGATTGATGGTCTATGGAGTAGAGAGTTTGTTATCATGGTACTGTGTACAAGAACATAACTATACATAGACAGAACTGTAGACATCAGGGTAGTACTGTTTTATCATAGCACCTACAGAAATCGTAAATTACGATCAAATTTAAATTATATGTAATACTTTGCTTGTGTTAGTAATATAATATAATTGATTACTACTTGTCTAGCTTATGAATGTTAGCCAATACAAGTTTAGTTTAAGAAAATGTTTTGTCTGTTTACAGAGAATAAATTCATGAAGTCTACTTATGATGTCACAAGTTTAAGGGCTGTATCTACAGACGGTGGGGTCGAAATACTCTCTAAATCGGAGGATAGATTTGATAGAATCAAACGAATGCAAGCAGGCATGACGTAAGTATTGTTAGTCGAGATGTTAGGATATACATGTATTATGAGGTCTGTTCTAGAAGTGATCGGCTTGATTTAGGTTTCACATGTTGAACATTGGTCCTTTGGAATTCTGATAAGTATGTAGCATTAGTTGAGTTCTTTATCTCCTACCATACTGTACTGTAATATTTTAATACCACTTTGTTAGCGAAGTGGTCAAGTATCTACTTTGAGTGTGGAAAGTTAGGGATTGTTCCTGTATGCATCATATCCAAGGCGAAATTAAACTTACTAGTATTTCCCATTGTTGATGCATGTCATTTCAAGAGAAAACTGGCTTCTTCTCTCATACCCTCATGGTGATGGATATGATCAGGAATGAGGTGTCGAGCATGATTAATATCAGATGTATTACTTGGTACATGATCAAAATAAATAAATTTGTATACTGGAACACCAACATTATAATGAAATAAATTAATGATAAAATGAAAAATTAGTGAATCTGCATTTAAACATAGAATTTTCTTTTTTATAGGTAATGATCTACTCTCATAGGATAGAGTTAGTATTCTATGTTCTCTTAGACTTCATAAACAGTAAATACTATATTTGTTTTGTGTTTTACAGTCCCCAGGCTGGTCCATCAATATTACGTCGTAGAGAAAAGGAGAAATTGATGGCAGACGCAGCTGGTCCAGATGATGCAGCATTTGATATACGTCCTGATCTTGTTCCAGCAGACGACATCTTGGTAACCTATTTCATATTTTATTTATACTATTTGATACAGGGTAGTTTCAGGATTATGTTTTTTAAACTTGATGTTAACCAAAACTATCGATTTTTTGGAACTCAATTGTATTTAAAGTCCATCAAGGCATTGCTTTCAAACTCGTCATACTTGTTAACCATCATAAGTACCTTACATTGTCAATGCCTTGTAACACTATCCAACATTTCTACCGAATTATGGCTCCTGATTGACTTAGCTAGTTATTATGGACAAGGCTTGCTCTGGGGTGTAAGTGTTTACTTAACGTAGTCTTGTTTACCCACTTGTTTCAGAACAAGTGTCATGCTGTGCTGGGTTTGTCCAGTAAGGTGTTCTTTATGTTATCTTGTACAGGGTAAAGCCAAGTCACAGATGAGTTTACAATGGCACCAGGAGAAGAAAGTAGGAACCGATGATGAGGAAGAGGAACCAGAAAGTAGCAGACGCAGAAAACAAGTTGCTTTTGTTGGTGAAGTTAGAAGTGTTTTACGTGCCAGAAAACTTCAGGTATGTTGTTAAATCTATCTAATTGTACTGTAGGACCAGTGTTTGCATTCATGTACACATTTTACACCATACTTCTGTTAAGATTATTTAAGAAATAATAAATATGTGCCTGTGTTTTATCATAAAATGAAGTTTGCACTTTTTTTTTATTCTTACACAACCAATGTTCTGAATTTGATAACACAGCTAGACACTGTTGGCTTTGCACTACTTTCTTTCCTTGGGATGCTTTTGCGTTATGTGTGCTTTAATAATGGATTAGATTTTAGTTTGCGTGATATACTGGTGAATGAATCATGGTTTAGAGTTCATATTGATAGGGATTAAGCACAAAGGCAGTAGGCCTGAATAATTAATAAATGCATATGAACAACTTTATTTCAAGTCAATTGATAATCTTCTTAACATTCTGATATTTAGGGTCACATGAGCGGTATAATGTGTATCCAGTTTGATACCAGAAGATTGATATCAGCTGGTTTGGACAGGGTTATCCGAATGTGGGACATACGCAGTGGACGCAGTCTGCATAAATTTCTAGGACACAAGGTAGGTTTTTCTTGTAATTAAATGAAGCATTCCTTGCTGGTTTAGAGCTGGATTGTATCTGGATTATTTAAAAGCTTTTCTGTATAAAATGATACACTTGAACATTAACTGCCACCTTTGGGAAGCAAAACAAAATGTAATGGTTTGACATTTCTGCTACAGTCAAGCCTCGTTCATTAGGCAACCCTCTATTTAATGCTTTCCAAAGACCACAGGTGATCTAGGAGACTCATGGAATTGTATCTCAATCCTGTGAACTACCAAAATGTCATGAAAAGCTCAGATTGCCATTAGCCTGTAGGTGAATTGTTGATTATGTCATGTCAACTGGAGAACACCCATCTTTCAGTTACTACCTTAACTAACTGGCATTCTCCTACCACACAGATAAGAGGCAAGTTTTATCTCTGTGCAGTAGTGGTACTCAGAGAAAGGTTATTGAAATCTCCTGAAATGATCAGTGTATTTTTAGCTGCGGATTTGTAAGCCGGCAATCTGGGTAACACCGGGTTCAATTCTCAGTCATGGTAGGTTGTACCCTTCTATGAAAAGTTGACAACAATATGGAGAAGTTGCTGGTTCCTTGTGGAAGGATAATTTAGTACTGGTTAGGATACAGCCCTGGAAAACTGGCCACCATATGTAACTAAAAAACTATTGAGAGAAGGCATTAAACCCCAATAAACATAAACTGTGATTTGTTATAATTTCAGGGAGGTATACGATGTTTGTTTTTCTATGGAAATGAACTTGCTACAGGATCCTGGGATACTACCATCATGGTGAGTCCCATCTATTGCCAATATAAATTTAAAATCAACTTATATGAGTAAAGACAATATAACATCAACTCTGGTCTACTTACTCACATGGTAAAGTAAATAGAAACTTCTCAATTATTTCCTAGATTTCATTTTGAGCTTTATGACTGAAACTGCAAAGGGAGATAATTTTATGAAAAAAGGTAGGTATACAGGAGTTGTCTCCCATAAAGGTCTTTATACAGACTAAGATATTGAGAAAAACAATTTTAATATCCTTCAACCAGCTCAATATTTTAGAAGCACTAATAAAGCACAAATAATATTCCTTTAGTAAATAAATTTCTGCACAAAATTGCTAATATGTTTATGTTCTACATTTTCAGATATGGGATTTACGCAACTTATGTCGACGATACATCTTGACAGATCATTCAGATAGTGTAACTTGTGTCACTATGAATGAGGATTTTCTGTAAGCAACATTCCTTTTTTATCATATTATCATATTATTACTGCTTTAAATGGTGGTGCTACAGCCGTGGTTCAGTGAATAGTCTGCTGGATTTGTAACCTGGCTATTCGGGTTTGATTCCTGGTCATGGCAGGTCATAATCTTAGAAATTTGACAACAATTGATTTTCCTCGACATGTAGAGAAGTTGCTGGCTCCTTGTGGAAGGGTTAGTAAGTACTGGTTACGATACAGTCTAGGAAAACTATCAAGGTGAATTGGCCACCATACATAACTGAAAAATTGTTGAAACATTTCTGACTATTAGGCTGCCATGGGGGGCATACATGTTTTACAAACATCTCTTGTTAGAACCATGTTTAAACTGTGTGTTGTGTATTTCAGTGTATCCGGATCAGCTGACTGTACAGTACGTGTATGGAGACGTTCATCCTATCTATGTTGTAATGTTATACGTGGACACAAACAATCTATCACCAGTATTGTATTTGATGGCACACATGTTGTGTCTGCATCACTCGATATGTAAGTCACTGAACTTAGCTTTCACTGTTTGTATCTTTGTCACAATGCTGAGTTAATCTCGTTGGTGATTCTCCTGTTTTCACTAGGTTACAACTTTATCAAAGCACTTGCGAAAATATTACAATTACGTATGTATCTAATTTCTATATAATTCTCTAACAAATTCAAATTGTGGTAAAGAGATGTTCAAAATTAATGAAATTTCAGTTAAAGAATAACCTACAAACTATCTGTGCCCTATTTGTAGTTATTAAAGTATTATAAGGATTTAAATTTGAGTGCAAGTTAAATACTACTGTAAGTGCTTTGATTAAAAAGTACCCTGATGTCTGCATGTCTTGGACATACATGTACCGCTAGCGAGGCATTCTAGAATGTTCTATATACCCAGTAGTAGTCATACAATGTATGCATGGTTTTCTGCCAGTTGTTGTGTGTACTCAAGACAACTTGAAATAATTAATTTTTTCATAATGTAGAAAATGATTCAAACTGTATTCTAATATATACTTTATTGCAGGTAGTTATTAAATACCATAATCTTTCAAATATAAGACACACTTTTATCACCCAATACAACGTATTTTGATATAAATGCCTGATGTGTTCTATAATAGCCTGGACTCAAAAACAGTTGTTGATGCTTGCTTATGTTGTGTATATTATCAGCCATAAGTTGCACTCACTCATAAGTAGGGGAGGAGTGGGTAGACTTTTCAATTATAAAACTCGCTACATCAATCAATTTTGAACTTAATGCTCAATCATACACTGAGCATTTCTTTGTCAACTGACCATCAATTTATAATAAGCAAAAAGTGTCGCATACAATACATTTTAAAAGGTCAATGATAGCTATCAATAAATGTAAAATTATTCTGACTGTGTATTTTAATGCAACTTCTATTCAGAAGAATACATTCTTAGTCGAAAAAGACAAACAAATATACCGAGATTATTTATTTTTGTGGACATACCATATGATATACGACATAATTTTGGCTAAGAAAAAACTCATGTTTGCTTTTAACTTTGAGTTGACAGATTTCATCTTGTGGTTTTAGTAAAATATTACGTAACATACCACATGGTACGTCCACACTATACTACACTTCCGCTATAAATGGTTATTTCTGTATTTGTAAGGGAGATCATCCAGTCATTTCAATTGTAACAATCCAGCAAGAGTTGCTCCCCTTTGATTATCTGCCATGTGGTTTAGCATCATCTGGATTCTGTTACTGCAGTTAAACAATGTTTACATGAACACCAATTATGCCTTACTTATCTCTAATTGTTTATTATGTTGTCTTCTTTAATCTTGAACCAATATTTGGACGGTCAGATGTCAAACAAGCAGAGGGTCTGTGATGTGTTTGGGAGTGCAGTTTTCAGGGAAATCACTACAAGATAAACTGTTCCAAGTACATTTCATTAAATATAATGAATCATTTATGTTTTCCATGATAATATATTGATGCGGAGGTTGAGTACTTGAAATACTGGGTGTAGTTTGACTTGTAATTATGATCTCTTGAGTCATTCTGTTGAAAAAAACAAATGAGGGGAAAAAAACTATGTACTGAAAGTTCAAGTTTTTTTGTGGCCTAAATATTCATCTGTGGAAATTTCTGTGTGATTTGTACTCTTAAAATGCAATATATTTTGTATGAAGTATGTGGATTAACATAGTTGAAATTTAATAATTGTTTCTACTCTAAGTATTACACAAGTTTATTGCCCTAAAATCTATTTATTTCTTGTGCTAATATTTGTATACAGAAAATAAACATGAATGCCTGACATGGTGTGAAATTGTTTAAATGTCCGATTTGTTAGATTTATTAGTATCAGTTACATCATGGTTGGTCACGAGTATTGCGATTATCGGCTTGGCATGGGCAACAAGATGGCATGATGTTGATTTATGTCTGTAATAATCCCTGGTTATATTTGTTTATCTACACCCCTCTCTTCATTCCTATTAGATTTCTGGCTACTTGTGATTGTTCTTTTGCTCTTAGGTTTCTACAGATAAAAACAATAATTTGAAATTTGCCTGATCTGTCAAGTTTGAATGTTTTATGATAATCGACTGATTACATCCTCGGATCTCTTTAACATTGCTGAACGAGCCCTTTCTCCAGACCTTTTGACACATCAGGGCGGTATCCAATGATGAAAAATCACCTAGGCATACATTTTCTAGGCTATATTTGGGGTGGGTTTTTTCTTCCAAAAACATGCCTATTTTGGTCAATTCCCAAATTCTCAATGAGATAGGGTGGGACATTGATGTGCCTCTGCTTGGGTATAGGCAATTACATCTTTTAACCCTTTACTGCATGGCAATAAAATTTGAAGCATTAATCCTATTTCTATCCAGTTGAATTTAATCAATATATTTACTAGTCAAAATGCGACAAAGGCATATAATTATGATGTTCAATCTGCTCTGGTTGACTTTGGATCTGGGGTTAATCTCAACACTCATTTTGATAAATTTGTACTGAATTTTACCATTTTATTACCAAGATACCAATAATTGACCCTTTAGTTAGAATCCTGAGATTCAAAGTGTGGCAGGAGGTCAAATGGTTCATTAATGGATCCAATGAAACTCCTGTAGATAATGTTAGACAAACACAATTTAGTAACATTATATGCAAGACTATTGTTAAAGTGTATGCTAGAAATCGTCATGTTGTGATACCAACAAATCATCTTGTTGTGATACCAACAAATCATCTTGTTGTGATACCAACAAATTATCTTGTTGTGATACCAACAAATCATCATGGTGTGAACCAAGAAATCGTCTTGTTGTGATACCAAGAAATCGTCTTGTTGTGATACCAAGAAATCGTCTTGTTGTGATACCAAGAAATCATCTTGTTGTGATACCAAGAAATCATCTTGTTGTGATACCAAGAAATCGTCTTGTTGTGATACCAACAAATCTTCAATTCTCAAACTACAAGTTCAGAAGTTGAAAACCATTTAGGACAGAGCATTGACTGTTAAGCTTTGGTTCAATACTGAATCACAGTAACTTAGTGTGGATAAAGAATAAGTTACACCAGTTTAGGTTGAATTCTTCTAATTACATTCCTAATTATTCATTAATTGAATGTTTGGCTTGATATGCTAATAAAATAATATATCTAATTATAAATGACCAGTTTATACTCTTAGTTGTAATGTGAAACAGGAAGATTTGGATGGTGTACAAATTGAACCAATGACTTGTCGAGAGACACATACAGAATGTAGATCAAACTTGCTGTGTCCGTACTTAAGACATGACTGCATATCGCTGGCTTATGATTAGAAGGTCGTAAGTACAATATCAATATTTTTAGAAAACAAGTTAAAACTGCCTGAAAACTACTCTTTACTTATGGAAAAACAAGCTTTTTAAACTTCAGTTTGGTCAACATGACCACTTCCGATTTTCATGAAAAAAGGCTCATAAGAAGTGCCTTGAGATCAGATTTCAAATATGCATGAGTCTTATAACACTGTGATGAATCAACAAGGATGTGAACAAACATTTACAGGATTATCTCAAAGAATGTTTATATGACTGCTGCTGCCCTTAGTCAGAAGCTATAAGGTGCCTCCATGTATAGAAAAGCCAGACCAGTGGTTAGTGTGCTGGATTTGTAACCTGGTGCCCAGACTTTTTCATGAAAATTAGACAATGTTGATTTTCATCGCCATATGGACAAGTTGCTGGTTCCTTTAGGAGAACAAGTTAGATCTGGTTAAGATACAGTTCAGGAAAGCTGGTTACATATATATCGAAACATTTCTGAGAAAATGTTTAAACTGTTTAGGTTAGCAGTTAATAAACTATTGTTTCACTGTACTGGTTATTGGAAGCAGTCATCAATATGGGGATATATAATTATAAGATTTTTCTTAACTGTAAATTACTATTATGAAGCTCAAGGTATGAAAATATTGAGTGCAACAGCCTTATACCTAGGGGAGAATATCGAGTCCATTTTTTACTATTGCAATAGTATTGCTATCGCTAAAAGTACCATTGCGATACTATTGTATTGCTGGAAACTATTGCGATACTATGCAATAGTTATTGCCAATATTTGAAAACCAGAAATTAACTTGTAAATGCAAATTTGCACTGTGTAAGATATCATTTTGTTGAACAACATACTAATATACTCATGCTTTGTGAAAATTATTTAAAATGAATTGGACAGAAAAATGTTACTTTTTTATAGTGTTCAATGTAAGTTTTGATGCGTGGGATTATTTAAAATTAGTTTTTAACGAGAACGGAAGTTGTTTCAAATGCATAATCAACTTTATTTATAAAAAGGAAACTATCGTAACTATCGATAGTTGAGCTTACTATGGGCGATAGTTATTGGATCGAGACTTTCACTATCGATCCATACTATCGGGACACTCGGGATCGCAATGCATCGATAGTTCGATGCATCGGCCCACCCCTACTTATACCAAACTGCAGTCCACACTGTTATCACAAAAAAAATTGAAACCGTGACAATAATTTGTCGTAATAAAAGTTTGAGATGATTAGATATCTGGAAGCTGTACTGGTCTTAAAAAGTAGAGACCAAAATAGGGGAAATTTCGTAATTTAATTTTTTTTGGAAAATTTGACTTACAACGTAATGGGAGTTGACTGTATGTAATAATGCATACTCTCATCTCAAACCATTTCTGGGTTAAATTAATTCATGCTTGTTAAAATGTATGAATTAAAAGCCTGTAATTATCTCTGAAAAGTTATATTGTGTTTGATTTATTTGTGTAAGAGTGTCTGGATATATTTTAATGTCACTGAGAGTTACACACGTCTTACACCATTGTCTGAATGCTGTAGTTTTTCACTTAGGATAAGTAATGGTATATTGATGAATCCTGTTCTATTCTGCTACATAGTAATGGAGCAAATATTTCTTATATATCAAGTTGACTGTATCATATAGGCACAGATGCTGAAATTGATGAGATTTAAATGACCTGATACAAGTGTGGGCAATTAAGTAGCTGGGTTCCCCATCTAGCTCGGCTATTATCTGAAGCACTTCCCTGTTGGTTGCTGGCTGCTTTCTCCATAGGGACCTACGGTTCTTATACTTCATGCTGCCAGAATATGTCAGCTCTCAATAACTATCTAGTACCTGATCTGTATATCCATGTCAGAAATATATTATACCTTCCTGTCATTAGCAAAACAATATTTTTTCGGCTTTCAATATCTCGGATAAAATCTCTGATGTACAAAGTGGTTTTGATAGAGTACAGGTGGATGGGGGCTGAGTGTGAGTAGACTTCATTATTCTAGTTTGACGTTCTTATCCTAAACCTCAGGGTATTCTGTTTTATGTCATAATGACTAATGATTTCATCAAACTCTATCAGTGGTTCAACCTGTGCTGGGGCTTTTTTTTCTGAATGGAATTTCAAATGACTTTTGTTACCCGAGTTTCTTTCTAATTGCTTTCTCTTTGTTAAACTTTCTGTGTCATTTCAATTTTATCTAAAATATGTTGGAGTAGCAAGGGTCACCAAGTATAGATATTTTGTTCAAGTTTCAAAAATGCTCTTTTTAACCAGATTTTTGGGGGGATACCGTATTATGGCAGTCAGGTGACCTTTTAATGCAGTTTGAATCTATTATCTGTCTTTGCTCAAGTTTCACTCACAGTGTTTCAAGCAGTTGATAAATTTTCTCCACATGGATGAAACGTGGAGCAGGAGAGACTTTAACCAATCATCATGTAAAGACATTGGTCTACCATCTTCCAAGTGGTACCAAATCCCATGGCTGGATTTGCAACCTGGCAATCTGTTTAAAGTCCCTGTCGCTGAAGGTCATACCATTCCATGAAAATTTGACTATCAAGTGTTGATTTTCCTCTACATGTGGAGAACTTATTAATTTACTCTTTTAAAAGTGTAAATTACTACTAGTTAGGATACATTTAGTTCAGGAAAACTAGTTAGGTGAATCAGTCGCCTAAATAAGTGAAAAATTGTTGTGAAATGGCGTTAAACTCGAATAAAGAAACAGCTTTACATATATGCATGTTGAAAGGTGTGGTGGTGGAGACATTGCAGGCTTTAACCCACCAACACCAGATTCAGTGGTTAAATCTCATCCACTATATACACCCACACTGTTATTTTTTATACATTCTTCTATATTTATATTCAAAGTTAATTTTGTGAAAATTCTTTGTTAATTTTTTTGCAGAAAATAACATTTAATTGTTTGATTAAATTAAACACTTTGAAGAATTTTAGTGTTTCTTCAAATAGCATTTAACTGATCAACTTTTTGCTGTTGTATAATTATTGAATAATATATGCCTTGAAGTCAGTTGCATTATAACTATGAATGAAATTTCATTCTTGAAAATGTAGTATTATAACACTCACTATCTTTTAAGTTAATTGTCAAAAATGTTAAATTGACGTTGCTATGGTGTTCTGATCACAAACTTTACCTGATCAACTGTTTAGATGTTTGATGTAACGACTTTGTTCAAGTTTTTTCATTTCTTTATGATTAATAATTTGTCATAGATTACATTTTTTGTGGTAATTACATACACTTTTGATTTATATTTTTTATTACGATTGATTTTGATGAAATACAGTGTGTTATGCAGTTGGGTATTACAGATAATACTGATGAAATATATCTAAATATAACACATCAAAGTTACCACATTATGTGAGCAGGAAATGAGTGTCACATTATTGAACTACTTCAATGTTGTATAATACTATTGAACTACCTTAATGTTGTATAATACTATTGAACTACCTTAATGTTGTATAATACTATTGAACTACCTTAATGTTATATAATACTATTGAACTACTTTAATGTTGTATAATACTATTGAACTACCTTAATGTTATATAATACTATTGAACTACCTTAATGTTATATAATACTATTGAACTACTTCAATGTTATATAATACTATTGAACTACCTTAATGTTATATAATACTATCGAACTACTTTAATGTTGTATAATACTATTGAACTACTTCAATGTTGTATAATACTATTGAACTACCTTAATGTTGTATAATACTATTGAACTACCTTAATGTTGTATAATACTATTGAACTACTTCAGTGTTGTATAATACTATTGAACTACCTTGATGTTATATAATACTATTGAACTACCTTAATGTTGTATAATACTATTGAACTACCTTAATGTTATATAATACTATTGAACTACTTCAATGTTGTATAATACTATTGAACTACCTTAATGTTGTATAATACTATTGATCTACCTTAATGTTGTATAATGCTATTGAACTACATTAATGTTGTATAATACTATTGAACAACTTCAATGTTGTATAATACTATTGAACTACCTTAATGTTGTATAATACTATTGAACTACCTTAATGTTGTATAATACTATTGATCTACCTTAATGTTGTATAATACTATTGAACTATATTAATGTTATATAATACTATTGATCTACCCTAATGTTGTATAATACTATTTATCACATGTTTGACGTCGCGGTAGCGTAATAAAGCCATTATTAGTTTTGATAATACACTAGTGTAATAAAGCTTGAGCGCGACGTCATTCAAAGCATAGGCGACGTCGTCAAAGTTGCGCGTTTATTATAGTGAAGATAAGTAGCTATTTTATGTTTCAGCCGGAAAAGGCTAACATGTGATAAAAAGAACATTACATTCGTGACTTTCCACATTGAATTTATTAAACTTGTTGAATAAAATCAATAAAATGCTCGGCATTAAGCCTCACATTTTATTATTTTATTCAACTTGTTTAATAAATTCAATATGAAAAGTACTCATGTAATATCCTCTATTGAACTACCTTAATGTTGTATAATACTGTTGAACTACCTTAATGTTGTATAATACTATTGAACTACCTTAATGTTATATAATACTATTGAACTGCCTTAATGTTTGTGAATCTATTCTTTTATACCAAAAGTCTTAGCTTCAATAGTTAAGTCTAAAATCCATCAACAAAAATTTTCAAACTTAAAAGATCAATCAAAAGTCAGCAAATCTCATTATTTATCATCGTGTACACTGTTCTATTTTTCCTTTCTTGCTTTGCTATTTCTGTGCAAGTTTGAATATTGTTGAAAACAACAAAATCAAATCCACAAATTGTTTTTAATTTTCATTCTACAAAAATCCTTAAAATTTAATACTCCCATGAATGTGTGATTTTACGTTACTATAGCATGTACTCACTGACAGCTACTGTCCCTGATTGTCAGTCTGTCATGAGTCATGAATTTTAATTATTTTCATAATTGCTTTGTATGTGTTTAAATTACAACGGTATGTCGAGCTGCTGACTCTAATGCTAAGTATTTTAAAAATGATGCATTTGATGGGATACAATAACATGGCTTAATAATTGATAATGGTTAATACCTCATTTTCTCTCAAGACCCTCCCAACTTCATGAACCTAATTTCCTTATCCAGTCTGTTAGTGTTTGCCCGACTTTTTGACCAATCAACAGGCTTAATTTTTGTCGTCTAATACTTGAAAAACGTTCGATTTTTCAAAGTAATGCTTCTTCACTTAGAAGTAAGTTGAAGCCACGGCACGTGTTAAAGCAGATTGTATGTGCCTCTTTCTTAGCAGTAACACATCTGCAGTAATTCAGCAGTAAGGTATCAACAGTATGATGTTGGCTGTCAAGTTAGCTTGTGTATGTACTGAACATGTATTATATATAGCCTATACTATATAGATAAAAGCACATATATTTGTGACATTGTTGCCTATATCGTGTCACCCAAAATAAAGAAAATATATCAGTTGCATCAAATTACTATTCTTAACCACAATCTCTTAGTATAATGTATTATAACACACAGTTTTATATATAATTAAGCAATCATTCAATTGTTTTCATGGAAAGGGAGTGAATACAACACATAAAAACATACACAGTGTTATATAGAAATCATCCATCCATCTCGGAGGTTCCAGACATACTATTTTGTTGATACAAGTTGATTCGGTGTCTGTGAATTTAGTCTATTTATGTAACGGAGGCCTAAGTGTATCCGAAGCAATAAAGATGATGGTAAGACAAGGGCTAGTGAAGGGAACCTCTCCCCAGCTTAACTGAACACTTGGCCAACGGATCTCTGATGAAGGAATGCAATAGTAACGCAAGGGGTTAGCTCAGGCAAAACTTCCACAACGTTCCCATAACTGAGGCTAACTTTCTACAACGGATCCTGACAATATTCAATTAATTTGTCTAAGTCAGACTAAGTTAGGGACCGCTGCACATACGCTAAACTGCGTTGGCAACAATTCACATGCGCTAGAAGACAATATATAGATTACAAAGCTAGCAAATGTTGTCAAGTGCAAGTCAAGTGCTAGGAAACATTCGCTAAATTAAGCTAACATGCACCAGATTCAAAATGCTCTAAGTTTGAACAAAATATTCTTCCTCGCGAACGTAATTTCACCAACGTTTAGGCTCATATGTTTGACTTTTGAAATGCTGGCCAACGCTGATACAAACGTTCATAGTGTGAAGCTACCTTAACCAGGTGTTTGTATCTCATACATCATACTGTATGTGTTTGTCACTATTCTCAGGTTTTGTTGATATTTGCATTTTCTTAAGTCAGTAATTTTCTCTTATAATGTTTTTGTATTGTATAAATTATGCTATCATGATAAAAATGATTGTTTTGTAATGCACTTTCTAGGAATATATATTATAGGCTTTGGATAACAAAGTTGGTTTCATGTGATCAGCCAGGATTATTGCTCTACTTTTGCTTGTTGTGGCGCAAATTAGTGTTGAATACCAATTAATTCCATAAAAATTTGTTTTATTTGTATATATGTACATAAACTGCAGAATACCGACCACAAAACAATATACCGTAACTGAAAAATTGTCGAAAAAATTGGTTAAACACAACCAAACTAATCCAGAAGGACTTCCATATTCTGCAATTGTGATATACTTTCTCAAGAAAAAGGAAATCATTCTTTAGAAAATGTCAAAAACTTGTACTTTAGTACCTATATTGCTTTTCTTTAATATGTTGATTGAATGAAACCAAGACTTGGTTTCTTGTTCAGAAACATCACCGATATTCATTGTTTAAAATTTTGCATCTTTTTTTTGCGTCTTGCTCAAAATTATTGTATACAAAGTATACTGGATTGTCTTCACTTTTAATGTCAGTTTGTTTCTATTATTTATTTTGTGATGAAATGGAATGTTATGTGCATTTTTGCATGATTATGATTAAGTATTTCTTATTTACATTGATTGGTATGTGTGTAGTTTTAACAATTGACATTGACAAATTAATGCTCACTATTTTATATGCGTATTTTGGTACATTCTAATAACATTTAATGGATCAGATGTTATGTATGTTTTAGTATAGTACGTAGAATTTGACGTGAATCTCAACGTTCTATTAGCGTAATTTAATAGCTGATATTTAGTCCATATTTATAACCCCAATTATATGTTTTCATCAGCGAGAAGAACCACGAAGATGCTCGAAATGAGATACCGACACAAATCTAAAGGACCGATATTGCCAGATTTGTTCGCGGAAATTTATATTTTCATGCAAGAACCTATAACCTCTGTGGATCTCTTTCTCAGTCCTTTCTGCCTCCTGTCTCTGTTAGTAATACAACAAAGAGAACAGAATATGTTATATTTCTGTTCCATTTATATCCTATAACATTTATGATATATATACTTTCAGGACAGTACGTCTGAGTAATATCATGAGTGGAGACTGTGTACGGACATTTGTTGGTGGTAGTGATCCTATTGTTACAGTCACTGTAAGTATTCAACATTTACTGTATCATAAGTTCGGAGCTTTTCAAGTTATTGCCGAGCATAGCCTATATTTGCCAGTCAGCTTTCTGCTGTAATATGGCAGGTATATGAGTGCCTCCACATGTATTTGAACCTGGGTCGCCAGATTAGAACGCAAGTGTGCTAAGTAAACCATTGCGCTACGCTTTATAGTATATTATGTTTCCTTATGGGCGATCAACTGACCCAATGGGGGAACTGTAACTTGTGCTTTCTATAGCAGAGAGTACCTATAGTTGTATGTTGATGTGTTGAATTTAAGTTTGACTAATGTTATTGCAATTTATTTGCACAACCTATTTTTGGGGTTGTTGCAATAAGCAAGTGGCCTAATGCTTTCAAAGTACTTTTCATTGCTAGGCAATAGCAATGGTGCCATACAGTATGGGTTTAAATCTCAATATAGGTGCAATTAACGTGTTATATGTCTCAAAAGTTACTTAAAATGAACTCAAGCTTTAGATGAGCTTAAGCTTAAAATTATCTTAAGCTTAATATTATCTCAAGCTTAAAATGAGCATAGGCAATGTATGTTGCCTCTGTCTACAATAATGCTAGAAGGCCTAAAGTACATGAGGTGTTTCTTCTTTGATCATATAATCATAGCTGGAAAAATCACTTCAAGGTCAAAGCTTTTTATAGGATTTCAAATTTGAAACATATCAGTCGGTATTACCTATATATTCCTAAATGTGACAGTCTGGGTATTTTGTTACTGCGCATCACTTTGAATGCTGCACACTAGTTTATGATTTAATTACAAATTGCACTTAATCCTAGCAATTTTATTGTAACAATTAAATATCAATTGTGACTGATATGTGTGTGTTACAGGTAGCATGTTCGTTGATTAGAAAAGGATAACCGATGTTGAAATTTATTTAAGCTTTGATAGATTATTTATACTGACAAAAGAAATTTTATTATCCTGAAAATGTAGTTGTTCAATATTTCAAGCTCGTAAAAAATTCTCAAGATGTAAATATTTTGTAGTGTTCGTGTTTGAAGATGAGACGAGTTTTATGATTAGTGTCACATTAATGGCTTACACTCCATACGGCAAATGAATGACTGTTGTAAAAGTTAAATTTGATTTCAGTTTGATTTTTGAGATCAGTCTTCGTTTGATAGTAAAGTAAAGAAGAACATATTCTACAGATCTATGGACCGTGTCACAATAATTTGATCGTTTATTTCAATTCCCACAAAATTAAGGGGTTTTAATCCAATTTACCTCAATTCTCAATAAACAAACATAATAATCAAAATGTCCAATTATTAAATTAGTATAACAGGTTTTTACTATTTATTTTACCCAGGTGTGTTCTGTACTTTTGGGGGGGGGGGGGGGGGGAAACATTTGAGAGGAAATGCGTATGATTAAAGGGGCATAGACTATTAGTTCCCACAATAATGAGAAAGGCTTGTGTAGTTTAATGAATTAAATACCATATATGGACATGGTGGGTATAAGTTATATAGTATGTTACTAATGCATCTTTAATGAGGAAACAGATGACGATTGATGTTTTTCTGTAAAAGCACGGAAAGAAAGCAGAACAAATTATGGGAACAATTTTCCTCTTTGGTGCATTTGTTATAATCAACTATCAAAATTAAATAATTCTTTTGATGAAAATTAAAAAAAAAGTTTTTGAAGCTATATATAATGCAGTGAAAAAACATGCATTTGTTTGATTCAAACTAATGTTTTAAGTGAATTATATCATCAAATGAGCTTTGAAATACCATATATAGATTTTTCCAAAACATTAGTTTAGCAGGTAGGCATCCTAAGTTAACTTGAGGTGTTAAATTATAAATTTCTTATTTGCAAAACTGTTTTAAACTTATAAGATCATATTGTCGCTAATGAAATAAATGAAGTATTCTTCAGAAAACAAAGAATTCGTTTGATTATGACTTGTCTTTGATTATGTATTATAAATCATGCATGTTCAGTTTATTTATGGATACCAACACCTGCTTGATCCTTTAAGATATGTATTATCATTCCATTCTATGACAATCTTTGTCATAATGGAACTACATGCTATTTGAATATTTATAATAAAATCATTATTGATAACATTTTATATACTATGATATACGAGTCAGCTGTTGAGTATTAATGATTGCTCCATTTGATGCGAAGCAAATACTATCTTATCAAATTATTTATTATATTTATGTACTATTAGATTGAAAAAAATTGCACTGTAACTTTGTTGACGTTTCTAACATTATTAGTGTACTTATTTATTTTAGTTCAAATTAAATTCTATTGTTGGTTGAAAATATAGGGCTACCTTTTATGTGTATAATTGAGGGCCAGATGTTAACCAGGCCAAGATTTGCTTGGACAGTCAACACTACATTTAATTTGCTTTTAATTTGTGCCTGCACACTTTATGGATGTAAGAAAATGTTTACTTTATGACATTAGCCAATTTTATCTACCATATTTCCTCTAGAATAGGTTTACCCTAGGGCGAGTTCACATGGAAGCTCTAGGGTAGGGTATGCTGTTACAGGTATGATGTTTACTCCCACCGATACTGGTCTCTAAATTTATCAACCAATCAAAAGCTTTGCCCTGGTAATATCTAAAACAGCTTTTGTACTGCTCATTTTGCGTTCTGTACAGAATCAGGGAACCAGTAAACTCTGCCAGGAGGCGGTGTTACTGGAGTTGACTCTTCAGTAGTGAAGGCACAAAAAGTGTAGAAACCAAATGCGTTCAGATGGAACCCGAGTCTACCTATACTGAACTCGCGTTCCATGTGAACTCGCCCCTACAGACAAATGAAACTGTTGACAATGTTTGTTTTATCATTTTTAGCTCTACCTTTTTTAAACAAGACCAACTAGTCAACATGCATGTAAACCTAAACTAGGGACAGATAATGGTCTGTAGGAGTTCATTAAGTGATGCATTATTAGTATTGTGCATCCATTTAACACATTTAGTAGTTGTAAAAGAATTATAAAGAATTAAAAATTGGAACATTAGTTAAGGATTTCTGTAAGTGCTTTTATAAAACAGTAAAGCAATTTTTGTGACTTTCTGATCTGTCCTCATACATGTCATGTCTGCATGAACTGTGCCTTAATTTGGTATATGAAATAAAATAACTGTTTATGAGTTTATTAGTCCCCTACCCGTTTTTGACCGCAGGGGACTATAGGTTTGCCCCCCGTCCTTCCGTCCGTTGCTATGGCAACAGAAAGAGTGAAAATATGCCCAAATCTGGATCCTGCCATAACTCAAACAGTTTCAAAGCTAGGTTTATGAAACTTGATATGTGGATAGGGGGCAATAAGGGGATTATGCACGTCTAAAATTATTATGATTCTGACAAAAATTGTGGTTGCTATGGCAACAGAAACATTGAAAATGGCCTCAAACCGGTAGGGGACTTCTGTATCGCTTGCAATTCTTAAATACTTGTTAGTTCTGTCATACTTTAGAAAGTTTACGGTACTTGTACTACATTCGTAGGCTTGCAATTAAATGTAAGCAATTATGTATGAAAAGTAATGAAACCAGAGGCAAAGAAAGATAACATTTAAAGTTTTGTTGGAAAAATCATTTTAAACCAAAGTAAACACATCATTAAGCATAATAAAATTCAATTTTCTTCAATCTTTGAAGCCGAACTAAAAGCTTTAACCAGTTTGAGAATTTATGTTTGTGGAGATAGCCGGGCCAATAGATTTATATGTATGATGCTTGATCAATTGATGAAAGCATGAACCACCTGTAGTCTCCTATCATATAGTAATGTTAACTCTATGACAAATAACCTAATATTTATACCTTGATCTATCAATTAATGGAGATATATATGGTTACTGAGTTTGATTTTAAATCGGTGAATGCACATTTACTGATTTACTGATTCTTTGTAAATTGAGGGATTGAACCCAGGTGGTCTTATGGCTTCAGGGAGCTCAAGGTTGTGGGTTGGACATACCTAAGTCTTCTTCTTCTGTAATTCTTTTTTTCACATAACTTGCAACCTAGCAGTGACGTAAAGCCGAACTGGAAATAGCGTTCGGCCCTCCCGGAGTGTGCAATAATTATGAAATTATCTGACGTGATGTTAGTCAATCCATGCCTTTATTGGCCCATGGCTTTAGGATAACACCAATAGTTGAATGTTTTATATTACAGATGAAGGGCAGTTTGATACTGTCAGGGGATACAGCAGGACGGGTATACTTCTGGAACAAGTTGTCAGGTGAATGTGAGGCAGCTATACAAGCTCATACTGAGTCAATCAACAGACTTGTATACAGAGAGGGCAGATTCTATACAGCTTCTAGGTAACTATCTTCATATGCTAACTTAGGACAGGCTCTTTACAGCTTTTAGGTAAACTTCTTGTGTGTGCTAACTTAGGACAGGCTCTTTACAGCTTCTAGGTAAATATCTTCATGTTCTAACTTAGGACAGGCTCTTTACAGCTTTTAGGTAAACTACTTTTGTGTGCTAACTTAGGACAGGATCTTTACAGCTTCTAGGTAACTATCTTCATGTGCTAACTTAGGACAGGCTCTTTACAGCTTTTAGGTAACTATCTTCATGTGTGCTAACTTAGGACATACTCTACATATTCTAGGTAAACTATTTACATGAGCTAACTAAGGACAGACTCTATACAGCTTCTAGGTAAACTTCTTACATGTGCTAACTAAGGACAAACTCTATACAGCTTCTAGGTAAACTATTTACATGTGCTAACTAAGGACAGACTCTATACAGCTTCTAGGTAAACTATTTACATGTGCTAACTAAGGACAGACTCTATACAGCTTCTAGGTAAACTATTTACATGTGCTAACTAATGACAGACTCTATACAGCTTCTAGGTAAACTTCTTACATGTGCTAACTAAGGACAGTCTCTATTCAGCTTCTAGATATAGTACTTGCATGTCCTAACTTTGGACAGACTCTGTACAGCTTTTAGGTAAACTCCTTACATGTGCTTACATAGGACATACTCTATACATATTCTAGATAAACTTTTTACATGAGCTAACTTAGGACAGACTCTATACATATTCTAGGTAAACGTTTTACATGAGCTAACTTAGGACATATTGTATACAACTTCTAGGTAAAGTAATTACATGTGCTAACTTAAGACAGACTCTATACAGCTTCTAGGTAATTTTAACTACTTATTACTTGTGCTAACTTAGTCCTAGGACAGCCTCAATACAGTTTCTAGGTAAACTCCTTTCATGTGTTAACTTAGGACACCATATATACCGATTCTAGGTAAATTCCTTATTACATGTACCAAATTAGACAGATTACCTATTCTTATTATTAACTTCATATTAATATCATTATCACCCAGTAGTTAATGTGCTTCCACAGTTCCAGTGAGTGTAAATCAATCTTATACCTGGATCACACAACTTGTACTGCTGTATGTCTGAACTCTGTTGTGTGGTGTTGAAAATTCATATCATCTTTCACATTCCTCAATAATTATCTTAATTATTTAATGAGTTGTTAATTGCAGAATGGCCTCACTGTTAATGTTCCAGAATAGATCACTTCATACAGATGCCAGCATGTATCCGGTTCTGTTTCACATATTGTTAGAAATCTGTTATAAGTTTGAAGATGTTTTTGTGTTAAAATCAATAAGTATATCGTTAGAAATAGACTTAAGTCCTTTGTAGCCCCCAATGGCATAATCACTATCATTTATAAGAAACATGATATCACCATTACAATAATTGTGTGTATTGGAAAAGAACTTAGGCTTAAAATGTGGGACTTATTTACATATAATTATATATATTTGCTGGAAAACATATATCACTAAAGTATGTCTTCTCCTTTTAAAAATAGTGTATTCATGTGGAACCTTATTTGTTTATGTCAAACTTTCTGTATATCTATTTGTTAGCAATTGGCGGGGTGTGATCCTTCCTCCTTTAGGCTGATCTCCTCCTTTTTGTCTTCAAATCTTTGAAACAAAAGGGTCCAAAACCAGTCTGACCTACTCAAAAATTATGTTTTTGCAAGGGTGATTGGGGTAGGGTGTTTCAGCCTGTCTGCTCTTGAATAAATAACAAGAGTAAATTTTAAACGAGCCTTTGTTACTGACGAGTGCAACATAGCACGAAACTAAGTTTAACGACTAAGCGCTGCACCGAGACATTGTGTAGCCAGTACCTGAACTTCTCTGCTAAATTTTAAACCTTACAATTTCTGATACGTCATATTCCCAAAATATTAAAGAAAGCTATGAAATATCTATGAATATTTTGGTTATAATTGAATATAGATGTTTCATGTGACTTGTGAAGTTGCTATTTAAAGGTACGGTATTTATTTGATTTTTTGGTATCAGCAGCTAAATTATTCTTGGTTATTCTGAACACAAATAGATCTTTAAACAAATAGTATCCTGGCAACAAGAAAATCGTTTACTTTGATGAAATCTGTTATTTTACTCAAATTATATTTAATGTCCACAAAAATGCCTACCATACATGAAATATGTGCATCATAAATTAAGAGAACTGGAAGCAAGAGTGAGCCTTTATTATGATTGGCATTGTATGATTGCCCTGGCTTGCTGGTTGTGGTTAGGTAAATGTTGTAATATATGTGTACATAATAAAAACGTGATAATTCTGAAATGTTGACATTCTGAAAGATAAACAGCAGCGGCTAATCTTGGTTTCCTTCTACCTACGAGATATATAACAAGTGCCTGATCTACAAGACATCTTATTGTTAGTTCATTATTTTGATTTTTCCCATTCATTTTAATTGTCAGTATAATCAGGGCATATATTACTTGAATGTAGTGCTGTCTTACGTTATCCTGTATAGATCGTTCCTCTCCCTACAAACACTTGTTGCTATCATTTACAAGTATTTTTGCCACTGTAATTTCTTTCATGTTGTTTTATGAAACATAAAATATGTTAAAAGAAATCATTTTCCTCATATTTCCTGATTTGAGTTTCACTAATGAGAATTGTTTTATATCAAGGTGTTCATAATTATATCAGCTATAATTAGATGAAACACTAAACACTTGTTCTTTTTACGAGTACCCAACTAGTACTGAATGGCCCTGCTGCTTCATGTGGTAGTGTGGGTTGTGTTATACAACAGACATCTGTTGAAAACATGTCAAAAGTAAAGTTCAAAGATAGAGTGTAAAAAAAGTTCGAAGCCAAAAATGAATTTGCATTATGTTTAAGATAAGGTCTTCTCTTGTTTTCTTGTCTGGCGAAAATATATTAAATAGTTTAGTGTGAGGCATATGGTTTGTGTAGACATCAGATCTGTTGCAATAGATAAACTTCGGCTTTCTGTTGTTGGGAGGCATTGCCAGGAAAGGATGTTTATTTGCTGATGTGGTTTGTCTTTTTGCTCACCTGTAGCTCACCTGTCATTTTGCTTATTCTTCATCTCCTAAACCATGCAATAGACTTTAACCAAACTTTACTGGCATGATTATTGGCTGGTCTTTTTCCAATTTCGTACATACCTGTAGTTACATAATAATAAGTAGGTCTAAAGAGTAAAAAAACGATTTTAGAGTTATAACTTTGGACAAACCAAACCCACGAAAGTTTTGCTACTTTGCAGCACCCATTGATGTAACAAAAGGTTCCATTATGCCCCATTACTAATATCTCTACCAACATTTATGACTCATGTTTATAATATGGGAGACTATTGATTATGTGCTGGACGACTGGATGGATGGGTGTCCCAAAGTTAGTCTGTGCTTGTCCTCCATAATCATATGGACTTGCCCAATTTCAATGAAACTTCACATGAATTGTTGGTACCAAGCCTAGTTGTGCATATTGTCAGGAGTTCTAGTTTGGATGATTATTTGCCAGAGTTTCGACCCTTTATTAGTGGGAGACATACATTTTTGTGTCAAATACCCTTCTAGTTTCAAATAATCATATATTGGTCCAAACTATGCTTACATATAGGGGCTATGTGAGTGAGGTGAGCAATAAAGGGTCATCTTGGCTCTCTTGTTTATTCTTCAAGTGTGGTCTGCAGTGTTAACATGTGCTGGAATCTGCTTACCGATGAAAAACAATAGAATATAATTAATTACCTGTATTGACTAATGCTTTGATATATTACTCTTACAAGATGGGTATTTTTTCTTTCAAAATCAGAAGATAGAACATTATAAAGGTCACCACATGCACACTCTATTAATGGTAGTGTATATGAGCTTCAGTCAAGTAGCCTTGATTGCCTAGTGGTTGAGCTTTGAGTGCGAGAGGTCCCGGGTTCAATCCCAGGCCATGTCGCACCAAAGACGAAATAATTAAATGTTGTTTGTATTTTCAGTGATGGTACGATTAGAGAGTGGGATCTTGTTGCCATGACAAGTGTTAGATTGTTACAAGGACATAAAGGGCCAGTTAGGGATCTCAAGGTATGCATGTGTTTAAATGTACAAATAAATGTATCTTCATTCACAATTCAATATCACTTGGGTTACAATTAGTGCTTACACACAATTCTGTGTTAGGAAAGACCATTGTTTGTATTTGAACCTTAGTATAATTACTCTGTGACAGAAATTTAGTACTGGACCCTGATAGCGCTATGCTAGGAAACAGCTTGCTTCAAAGAAGGGCTACGTAGTAAAAAATTTATTGCTACCCGCGAGCACTCTAAAGTGCTCTGTAGGGCTCATCTAGCAAAGTGTTGAGAAATGATTTGCTATCAGCAAGCACTGCTCACTTGTAGCATGTCCTTGCACAGACATGTAGTAAAGTGCTGGATAGGGCTATTTGGTAGTGTTTTGGTGAGGCAACCGGCTCCAGACTATTGTCCTCCCTCTAAACAAGTTTTTTTACCCTTCAATGTAAAGTTGAAGAATACTGTTCACTACTGTCATTTTGTTCAAATTTATTAAGCACAGATCTTTCACTTAATCTTGTCTATAATCTTGACACAACTTAACACAAACCTATACACATTTCTAACTACGATATTGTCACCTTGTTCTGTATGTTATATCTTCACAGTCTGATATGTAGTAGAGAAGATAAATACTTGTATAGTTTAACCTTCAATTTCATCAAACGTAACTTACAGATTAAAGTGTCAGGACATAACATAATTTTTTGCATCAGATTTTAAATTATAAACAAATTGTTTATGAGCGAAACCATTGTTAATCGCTTCAAAATTGTGAGACAGGACTGCTCTAGTTTTATCACTGCAGTGTTGTATTTGTTTGGAACAGTTCTTATAATGGTGAGATGTTTGGATCATAGAATATTCTTGTGTTAAGCTGTCAGGGTCATACAATGTTTAAGGGTTTTGGTCAACAGTATAAGATTGTCATAAAAGCTAAATATTGATTTTAAAATATTGCCCGAAACCAGAAGTTGTTGGGCTTTGTTATTTGTAGTACAACATTGCATGTCTGTGGTCCTATAGTGATAAAAGAGTCACCAGGGAAAGTATAACTCTCACTTTTATCCCCCCCCCTCACCAACATCTAACAACTTTCCCAGGGGGTCTATCATAAGCCAGGCTGGCCAACTTCATCCCCGCCTGCCTTCTAGTCTTATATATACTCAAACACAAAATAAACTGTGCATGGGGTTTTCACTTATTTTTGCAGATGTCCGTAAAGGAAAGTATTTAGTGTTTGGTGTCGAATTTTAGCTTATTCAATTGCCTATAAAACAGAACACATTTCGTTTTAATAGCGCAGTGAAAGTAATCGTGTTTTTCGTTTAAGCGTGGTAGGGGTCAAAATAAAAATTGCATAAATTGTGATATCGGTGTTTTTGAGAATAAAACTAAGGTGAAAGATTCTCCAACTGGTTTAACTGATAATTTCATTAAGATCGGGTATGATCTCCATTTTGACGTATAACCTGTACGATAAGACGTCTCATGGAATTGACGTCACGTTGTACGACGTGCGGAGGAATTTCATTCCATTCGACATGAAGAGCATTCTGCAGGTCCTACAAATTGTTGACATCATATTGTCGTGATCGTACCTTTCTACCGAGAAGGCCCGTCTAACATTATCAATAGGGGTACCTCTAATTAGCCTCATCAACGCCTCAATTCGCTGACGTTCCGATAATCTTGGCATAGCAAGTTCTGATTTTACAGAGATTTTTTCGTGTTTTTCTTACTACATGGAGTTGCGAAAAATGAATGAGGGGTTATTTGACTGATTTCACCTTTATCAAGCATCTGCACGCACAAATCATGCAAATATCCTGTTTCGGGATGTTACGTAACATCTAATCCGATAGGGCCTAATTGTGTCCATTGTTTCGACAAAGTGACACACATGCCTACCACATATATTTCCATAGTTATCCCAATTTTAAAACATGCACAGTTTCTTTTGCGTTTGAGTATACTAATAAATTTAGTCTAAGTAATAATAAGAATACAACATACCAGGTACAGGTACAATAATTTGTACAAAAATATTGTAGTAGTAAAATATTACTTTAGTGAAAATTTACGGAACTTGTAATCCTCAATCAGACTGTGTAGCCATTATGGATCTAATATCTTTATAATGGCTCCATGCATGGTAACCAGGTTGTCATAGAGAAAGGTGGAATGTCATGGAGAAAGGAGGATACCTTGAGCCTATATGAACCCTTCAAAGTTGATTGCTACCCATTTGACCTTGTTATAAGATACAATGCATTGCCTCTATACAAGCGGTTACCTCCTGCAGTGACCTCAATTCTAAACTATATATCCTACCTATATATTCTATACAGTATTTGATACTAGATCAAAGACGACTTCTGATCTGAAATGAAATACAACCACATATGATGTCATATGACACTATACTGTATACCCCAAGAAAAGGTTTATTTTCAAACTTTAAACGCTGATTTGTTTTACAAAAAAATATTATTTTTAGTTAAGACTTACCCAGTATAGAAGTCCGGTGTGTTTTGATATTTGCAATAAATTACCCTATTTGACAAGGGGTAGAATATTTGTCACTTCTGGTGTCTAGTTGCAATCAATGCATTGGCTGACGGTATAATTTATCTGTTTTACACAATTGACACATTTTTCTTCTACAAAAATACCAACACTATAGTTTTTAGTAACACAGTCTATTTTTGTTGTATTATAATACTGAAATAATTCTATGTTTAAAACATATGACTCATATATGTTTACAATTTTTCACAATTGCTATGTTTAAGTTGATCACTGATTAATCTGAACAAAGATACTTTTCTAATTATGTTTGGTTATTCTCAGTAAAATGACTTTCCTTAAATTATGTTCAGTTATTTTTGGTAAAATGGCTTTTCTAGTTATATTCAGTTATTCTCAGTAGAATGACTTTCCTTACTATGTACGGATAAAAAGAAGTATGAATTTTAGTAACAGTTGTAAAAAATGAACACAAATGTACTATTTATGAATATCAGTAAGTCCTTATTATTTAATGATTGTTGAGTTATGATTAGTTTGAATGTTCTTGTATATTGTACTAGCACAAACAAATTAAAAAAACCCTCTCAACCAAAATCCTATCCAAACTGAACGTTTCCTTCAGTCTGGATGCTGTTCTGTTTCATGGTTTGTGGTATGTGTTGTTATTATGTTTTCTGTGCTCAGCTGTTTAAGTTGAGTGCTGCCTTTCCTGTCTGATTTTTAGTATCTTTTTGGAGAGGTCTTCCACTGTACAGCTAATACCCTGGTGCACTGTAAAACCTCGGCTTTGAATACTTGTGAGGTCAACTACCTGTGTACAAGCGCTATTAAATAATCATTATCCAAACAAAATTCATTGTTAAATGTAGTTTTCTAATTTAAAACAATTAGCAGTGAAGACATTAATGCAGGTGATGATTATGACTACCTCAGCGTACTTCAGCTAACATACCAGCGTTTGTGATAGAAACGGATAAAAAATACTTATTTTGTGATTAAGATACCTCGGATTGTTGTGATGATCCTATTCTTGTTCTTAATGGGTTTTTAATGGTTACTGCAAGTGTTGTAATTAAAGATCCATAAATTACTTTGCTTAAGTATGCAATGTTGTCTTTCTGATTAGATATGAATTCAAACCTCGGCTTCCATTGAAGTTAATGATACTCCAGATGGTTTATTACCTGCTAGAGTTTTTCATCGAAATAAATGATAAATTATATTTATATGTATATATATATGTGTATAAAGAACATGCATATTTGTATGAAGTATCACATTCTATTTGTGAACCATGTTTTAAGTTGCGATTCACGTTTCAATTTATCTTAAGTCAGTGAAGTAAGAAATACTGAAACTTCTGTCTTTGAATTTATGTACTGATAATAACACATGCTGTGATATTATACTTTTATATGAGCTCAAAAAAGGTTATTATACATTGAACAAGGCAAAATCTGCACATTTATTTCTAAGTACATTGTTTAAAAGGTGGAACTAATAGGCCATTACTTTCTAATATTACTTGATTGCTTAAATTTCTTTTATCTTTTATCATATTTCGGACACTGGGGAAACAGCACTCAGCAACAGGGTTTTCATTAAGATTTTGTTGAGCAGGCTTGTTTTAAATTTGAGATGGTCAAAACAGTTATTTAAAAGTAATTAAGAAAGTGTATAATCTAAGTTTTGAGTCTTAATGACGACCCTGCAGCAGAGCAAAAACAGCACAAGAACATGCAAATAAAACTTGAAAGTGTTTATTATTGTGAAAAAAAAAATTCTCAAAATTTTAATCTATTTTTTTATGGTCAATTAGTGACGCATTAGTGAAGATCATGTATATTTGCATGAACAGTTAATTGTCAGGTAGGTGATTTAGGACATTATAGCTTCTCTTGTTTCAAACAAGTCTACTTGATTGATATGGTTTAGCAAATCATCGGAGGAATGCTATTTTAACCGAGCACAAGATTCTTCAAGTCTCATAATGATAGTTGCATGCATCAGAACAATAGCAAGAATTTATACTTTTTGGACGGGGATAATTTTCCGTAGCTTCTTAATGGGACTGCACCTGCTAAACGTTCATTTAGTATATTTAAACTAGTTAATCACACCCTAATCACCATGTTTAACTGTCATGGTAGGGGGTGGTGTAATTCTATGCCAACTCAAGTTTTTTATCACACTGCCTGCTATGTTCAACTTTATAACCATATCATATTGCTTCAACATTGTCACTTGCATGTTTTTATGGGGCACCTTGAAGACCCCCATGTAACACTATATGCTATTATTTGATTTCACTATAACACATACATAGTATAAATTGATTTACACCTAAAGTTATGCAATATGAATAGTAAGATTATATTTAAGAATGTGTTGAAAGATTTGTAGATGGTTGTCAACTGACAAGTATATATTAATAAATTCCTAATTTCTATACCAATAATGGTTAGGGTTTAACTATAGTCTTATTTAACATATTTTAATAATATGAGTGTGGTTCAAAGGTTAACTGTTGTGTACCAATAATTAGAGAAGGTCATATAAGTCTTGTGTTTCTTCAATGCCGTATCAAATGTTATACATTTCTAGATATTCCACGGACATTGGTTGTACAGTGTTTTACTGGTTGGCAAATTGCAATATTGATTAATAAAGTTCAGATATTTGTTTTAAAAATGATAATAATAAATCATACATAGAAGGCAGCACTCAACAGAAACTGCAAGCATGACAGACATGAAAGAGAAGAGTATACAAAGTGAACTTAAAAAGTTGATGGACTAATATAATTAAACAACCGTAAATACTTATAATTTGAAGTAATCAAGCAGACAAAGAATGAATCACAACATGTAAAGTTTGGAAAGGTTATGTTCTGTTCTAATCTATTGTGTTGTGTTCTAATCTGTTCTTTTTATTCCATTCTGCTTTGTTTCGTTCAATTCCTTTCTGTTCTGTTATGTTGATATACAAATTAAGTATGTATGCATACAAGTTTGAGTTCTGTTCTGTTCTGTTTCATTCTGTTCTGTTCTGTTCCGTCCGGTCCGTTCCGTTCTGTTCTGTTCCATTCCGTTCTGTTCAGTTCTGTTCTGTTCTGGTTCATTCTGTTCTGTTCCAATCTGTTCTGTTCTGAGGATGGTGATATTTGTCATGTTACATGATAGAGAACTAACAAAAATGGAGTGAATAAGACATGATCAATAGGTAATAAAAAAGTTAAAACTATAATATATTGAGTCATTGCTTGATTGAACATCCATCCATTCATTGACAAACTGATTTTATTTGTATTTGATTGAAAACATCTCCAATGAGTAATACATATTTCATTGTGAAAGAATGTAGTGTTGTTACCGTTTATGGTTATCTAACTGTATCTTTCCCCATTGGACCATAAAATATTAGTAACTACGGATGTAAATGTGGGATTTTGTTTAAATTTTTTCTGTGTTCCTATATGCATTACTGTGTATTATTCTAACTTTTCTAAAAATGATTTTTCACTTATTATTTCTCCCACATGCAGATTTTGTGCTGGTTGTCTGAATTGATGTGTAAAAGTTTGTCTGCGCTTGTTTACCTTATTCATGGGTCATATTTCATGGAAACTTCTTATTAATACTTTGTATCAAGCCTAGAATTGCCATATCATCAGAAATGTAGGTCAGATGACTTTTGTCAGAGTTATGGCTCCTTGTGGGAGACATATATTTTTATGTCAAAAACACTTCCAGTTGTGGGAATCAGAATAAGTGTTTAAATAAAAATTTTTTTAATTAAATATTTCACTCAGTTAAGAAGTTATAATAAACCGAAAATTAGAACTGAAATATTCCAGTGAGATGAATAAAACATTCTAACTAAAATTGCTGTGTAATTGTTCTGTGTCTAAAGTAAAGTTGCTTAAATCATTGAAAATCCTTGCTCATTAATAATAATCATTATTGATAACTTCTCTGTCATAGCTTGTCACTGATATATAATCCTGAATAAAAAAATGTTCACTAAATCATGTTACTTGCTAGAATTTTAAATAATTAAGTATAAAATATTGAAAAAAAGGAAGAACCCTCTCAAGTTATACCTACCAAACATAGTATATTTGATTCAGTCTGTTTCTTCACATTGAATGTTATCAATTTATTTATGTAAATGAGAGTCAGTACATATAATTAGGAATCTCGTTTTGGTTGTCATTACGCATAATGCCACTATGACAAATCATGTCATGTCTTTCATTCCCGTCATGATAACGCCAAAACTCCCAACAATTTGGAGCACTTTGATAAATTGCCCTTAATGGCTCATTAACACTATTTAAGATTTTGAAATAGATGAAGGTTCCTAGTTTTATCTGTAAATGAATGCCCGCTGATCAAATATTGCTTTATAAAGAGAAACATTTTCCCATCTGTTCATACCAGGTTTAGCTTGCTTTACATGATATATACAGGTGTCTTTCGATCTGTGCATTTTGAATTTGTTTTGGTATACCATACATTTACTGTTATAATAATCTTCACCCATATAGTCCTATTTTATACCTGGGTAACTAATCACCCGGACATTCAGTTACCATTGCTTCAAGAAACTGCTATTGTTACCATTTCTTCAATACTTTGCTCTTGTTACCATGGCTTCAATACTTTGCTCTTGTTACCATTGCTTCAGGACTTTGCTCTTGTTACCATGGCTTCGGGACTTTGCTCTTGTTACCATGGCTTCAGGACTTTGCTCTTGTTACCATAGCCCCAAGACTTTGCTCTTGTTTCCATATCTTCAAGACTTTGCTCTTATTACCATAGCCTCAAGACTTTGCTCTTAAGTGTTTCCATGACTTCAAGCCTTTGCTCTTATGTGTTACCATGACTTCAAGACTTTGTTCTTGTTGCCATAACTTCAAAACTTTGCTTGTGTTACCAAGAATTCAAGACTTTGCTCTTGCTACCATTACTTCAAGTCCTTTACTCTTGTTACCATGGCTTCAAGACATTGCTCTTGTTACCATGGTTTTATGACTTTACTCTTGTTACCATGGCTTCAAGACATCGCTCTTGTTACCATGGTTTTATGACTTTACTCTTGTTACCATGGCTTCAAGACATTGCTCTTGTTACCATGGTTTTATGAATTTACTCTTGTTACTGTGGCTTTAGGACTTTGCTCTTGTTACAATGTTTTATATTATATATTTGTGATTTTAGGTGACAGGGGATCGTATGGTGAGCTGTAGTGAAGATGGAAGCATTAGAATCTGGGACTTGTTTGATCCAAGAAAGAAAACTTCTGAAGAAGAGCAAATAAAGCAGCTTCACCAAGAATGTCCATAAACTTACTTCAAATGTCCTCAAACTGAATGAAAAATGTCTTTTATGACATTTATCTGGATTCTCTTCAAGATCAGTCATCAGGACTTTCCTGACAAGAAATCACCCAAATCCCCTCGAACGTCATTGTGAATGTCCTTGTGCTTTATACAAAGTGAACTTTGTTTTTATCAGGAATTGCATTGACATTTTATCAGAAATACTTGTAAACTATGTAATTAACATAAATCAAGAACTCTTCTGGAATGTCAATGACCTTTTTTGGGACTGTTAAATGTACATTTTACAGGAATGTCATTGAATGTCTTAAATTGTATCAATGAAGTCTTAAATGTTAATTTAAACTTCATCAAGTTTATAAATATGACTATGTATGAAGTAGAGACTTCTTGGAAAGTTTTGACTCAATATTTAGAATGACCTAATTAGCACTTGTTTTTTTACTGCAGACCATGTTCTGTTCTGTGCACTCCAGTATGTGGAAAAAACTTCAGAATGGCAAAATTTATTGATGATTTTTGGATCATTTGTTTTGAAACACAAAATGCGCATTTGTATTTTATTTTTGAATGTTTTGTTTTTCTCTGTGTATTGCAATGTTATATACAATATTTAACAGTTTAATAAGGAGATGTTTTTGGCACTTATCTGTGTGCAATATTTGTTACACTTTATTATTAAAAAATCAAAATGTTTATATTATATTATTAGTGTTAGATAAATGTATGTTTTATAAGATCTTTTGCTGAATGTCCTAGGTAACTGAAGTTATATTCCAACCTTTTCTTTTGCTAAAATAGACAATCACGGATTTGTTAACATTTTTCAGACACACACACTCACAAACTAGAATTTGTAAATAGTTAACAGACTTTTACTGATCCCATATTCAATGTACATTGATAAGAGACAACGGTCATGTTTTAGTGAATTAATTAAACAACTCTGGTAATGTGATACAATTAGAGACTTTGTATTGTACTAAAGATCTACCGTCTTAGACAAAGTTTCTAAAATGTCAAATCATGGTGAAAGAATCATCACTAGATCTGGTGTGATTCACTGACCACACTTTATACAGTAGACAGACCTATCATACAGACTATAATTAACTGTGGTTGATGTTATCTCACTGTACATGCATTCACCATTGGTTGACATATTGTCCGTGTGTTATTGTTTGTACTCATGTGTAGCATGTTGTCAGTGTGTTCTCCTGGTGTCAGCTTTCTGCATGTAAGGTATGTTGATGGAATTAACTGATATATAACTGCTTTATCATGATGATATCCATCCCCTTGCTGTCCTTTAACATTCTTTAACAAAGGGCTGGAACAAGGCAGAATGTTGATTAAATTATAAAAATGTCCCTTAGTATTGTCACAAACAAAAGGGCTGGAACAGGGCAGATTGTTGATTGAATTATAAAACTTTGCTAAATCTCATCTCCTATAAAATTGTCATTGGGTTGAAAGTTGATTTCCATGGGAGGCTAGACTCAAAATTGGTATAACAAAACAGAAAATAACATTCCGACATTATTACAGTAATATTTTATGAGCTCGAACTTCTGATTTATCTCAAATTCAGACTCTGATTTGAACAAAATCTCAATTTGAGCTGAGATTTCTACTCGAGGTGCTTTGGGAGATCGGGGCATGGGATGTTGACATTCTCATGAAACGTTTTTGAATGCAAATTTTCATCTGAAATTAACAGTGCATCCATTGACAACCAAATTGACCTACCAGCATATGAGTACCACCCAACAAGATCTCTGAGATCAGACTCGGCCAAATTATTAAACATTCCGAGAACAAAAACTAAGACCTACATGGGTGAAAGTTTTCCGTTTTATGACGGATTTCCGTATTTTAAACATGTCCCAAGACCGTTTTTCCAAATCGCGTAAATCTGTCGTAAAAATTTGAGGGGGGGGGGGGTATGCCGACTTTTGCTAGCGCGACCGCGGTATTCGTAATTGTTTTAGACCGTATTGGTTTTCCAGTGCACAAATGAAACGACCGTTCTGATTGGCCGATGAAGATACCTCTACATGTATCCTGTTAATTCTTTGAACCAATCACGGCACTCGATCTTTCCGCTATTCGGGTATTCAGTACCTGTTTGTACGACATTAGCCATCAAATCGAAAGTGGAATTTCATATTTTTCAAACGCAATTAAGCGCGTGAGAAAAGTATGTCAGGCACAATTGGCGATCGGGAAACGATTGAAATACATTGGCGAATCGGATACGAGCGTGACAAAGCTTTGAATGGTTGAATTAAAAAGAAATTAGGTAAAGTCCAGCGCCGTTCTTTCCGTCAAAAACTCGGGAAATTGCAATATTTTGTTGCTGCAAATAAGTTCAATAAAAGCCTCTTGACAATATAAATGGGACTTTTAAGTTCACACAGCATTGTATGTGTGTCTGTGGTGTTGGTGAACACACAGTGTTATTTGTAGCAGTTACAAGCATGATAATAAATAGTCAGTCAGTACTCTGAATCTATAGAGGTACACTCACAGACATTTTGATATTTTATACTTCCATGTCATGATGATTCAAAGAAACCAATTCATTTAATGTCAATATGAGTAATATTATGCCAAACAATATCCTCTTTAGATCCCTGGAATCTTGAGAAAAATTGTATTTTGTCAACATGATTCAGAAGGCCTACTTGCTGAACAGGGACCTTCTTCTTCCAGTTCAGTACAGGTCCCAATCTGGGACAATCTTGTACTTTATATTTACAAGATCGTGTGAGCGCCGCACAAGTATTTACAGGGAAGAGTTAAAGAGGTTTAAGACGGCGGGACACAGCACAATTCAGAAATTAAACAAAAACTTTATTTTCTTTCTTACCGGCGGTATATTTAATAACTGAATCTTACGCTTTGCCCTAGGATCTTCAAACTTTACATGGGGGTTGGTTATCAACAGTAGAGGAACCCTATTGATTTTGATGTCAGTAGGTCAAAGGTCAAGGTCACTGTGATCTTTACCATTTCTGACTATTCAAATGGTTTCGGTTCAATAACCCAAGGACGCTTTGCCCTAGGATCTTCAAACTTTACATAGAGGTTGGTCATCAATAGTAGATGCTGCCTATTGATTTTGAGGTCAGTAGGTTAAAGGTCAAGGTCTCTGACCTTTACTATTTTGACTATTTGGCTGTCATGGGGCATGCATGTTTTACAAACATCTCATGTTTACTTTTAAGTTTTAATGAAAATTGTGATTTACCTGAAGCAGAGTCATTGTCTTGCTTACAAAAATATATTTACAAAGAACAATTTAAACCAAATATAGCCCTTAGTGATACAGTACTTACTTAATTAATCTACAACAAAAACTTGTTTTGTAGTGCATTATCAGATTATCAGACATTTTACATGGCAGTAGGTCGGTTTTTGGCAACCTCATGATGCTGGGGTTAAGCTGTTTATTGGCAACCAAAATCACATACCCCTGGATTTATACTTTACTGGATGATACTGTTCACTATTAATGTGACCCCAACCTCTACACAAGAACAAAGATCATACACAAATTGTATTATTTGACAAGAATAGGCAACTATCAAGCATTTTTGTCCAAATTATCTGCACTTCTTGACAAGGTACAACCTTAACTTGACTATTACTTTTGTATAATTTGCACGGACACTTGTTCACTATTAGAACCCAACCTCTACTCAGTAGAAGTCAAATAGTAATTCAAAGGTTTTTGGTTGAAAGTGAAAACAAAATCACCATGTAAACAAGCTTTTTTGGAGGCCTTTTATTTTTTATAACAGCAAGTCAGAAGTGCCAGCGTATTTTTCAGTATTTTCATATTTCTCAACTTTCACCCATGGACCTACGGTAAAAAGGCATTTTGACAAATGTGCAGCCACCCTGTGGAACAGTCTGCCAATAGAAATAAAAAACATTGACTCTCTGGTTTTTAAAAAGACACTAAAAACTCACATGTTTAATATGGCATATCAGTGATCAGTGAATATTAATTAGATTTTCAAGACACTCACCAACTTTTAATGATTTAACTTTCGCGTGTACAGAGCTTTAGAGACTTGTTTTATAAGGCGCTATATAAATATTTTCAATTATTAATTAATATGAAATATGAAGGTTGACAGCTCACTTTGGCTGGCAATAGACGAATTGTGTCTAAACAAGTTGTTCATAATAAAACTCAGCTTTTTGTTTTGAGAACATTTTGATTGTCTCAAATTGTAAAATTCTTGGAAACTGTCTATGTACTGTCAAATATTCAACATACTTGTATACAATATAATGAGTATATATGTCATGTTTCTATGTTGTTGACTGGCAACACATGTCATATAAACATCCATATGTTTTATTCTACAATTGACACATGTGTGTCCTCTAACAAGAGTAACATTCAGGATTTCATCATATATCTGTCACCTTCATACTTGTATGTGTTTGTATTTTTGTTAGGCCATCATTTCTACTTGTTAAACTTCGTTTGATAAATTCAAACTTTGGACACTAGCTATGAAATGTTGACATAATCTTTATGAGCTCAAAATTCATAATTAGCCTCACCTTATTTATATGGTAACGTATTTCACAAAGCTTAATTTAAAAACACACAGTGTCTATGTTTATGTAGCATTTGTGGCAACACAGATGTTTAGATCTTTGATAGCAACCTATATCCATTGCTCTACCAGTATGTGACTGGGACATGTTAAACAACATTATATACAGTAATATTTTAAATACACACTTCTTTAAATGGATGATATTAGATGAAACACATTCTGTTGCCATATGTTGCCTGTACCACTAATGACCTTAAAGAAAATTGCTATGAAGTATTTGTGATATACTGTACCTCATATATGGTTTGTGTTGGTTGGTTTTCTGTGTTGTGTTGTCTTGTGTTTGTTTGTATTGCCTGTGTTGTGTTGTATCTATTATTGCCTGTGTTGTGTTGTATCTATTATTGCCTGTGTTGTGTTGTATCTATGTTTGTTGTTTTTACTTGTGTTGTGTTTGTTTGTGTGCCTTGTCTTGTGTTATATCTTTGTTTGTTTGTTGTGTGTTATTACTTGTTTCATGTTGATTTAAACATTCTATAGGGTTTGTATGGCTTTGCAGATGTCTGTTGGTCGGTAGACCAAGTAGTTTCTGTTCCATGACCCGAGAGTGCTTTGCCCTAAGATCCTCAATTATTGCATGTAGGTTGGTCCTCAACAGTAGATGACACCTACTGATATAGAGTCAGTCAGGTCAAAGGTCTAGGTCTTGGTCTGTGTGACCTTTACCATTTCTGACTATTGGGCTGCTATGCAGGCATACATGTTTTATAAACATCTCTTATTACTCTAAATTTAACCTCTGTACAGCACCAAACTCTATTCATTAGCCAATATTTGCAGCTCCAAAGGGGTGTTGCTCTACAGAGGTTGTACAGTATGTATAATCATGTTATGTCACAACAGGACTATGTGACGTTATTCTGCAAACATCATGTAATTACTTGTAATTGTATTTGTCAAAGATTTGCACAAACAGAATGCTTTAAACCCCCAAACACCAGGTGTCTTATTTTGTGTATGACACTTCTTATGGGACTGTAAAGTACTTGATATTCACAATAGAAGTTTTCAACAATGTATTAACGGAAAAATAGCTTTTATGGTTTGCATTTTTGGTTGGAACATTTCATATACATATGCCCTGTGGCATCCTCTATTCAGTTAATATTGTTCATGTTGTCAAATTATTCTGTAAATGTCAATCTACAAAAAAAATCAAATATCTCATGAAGATCTCACACTATACTATGTTTCCGATACTGGTTGACATTTATTTTGGACTGTAATTATTTATATATCGATTACTGCTTACTAATTCTTTATTCTACAAATTTTATATATTTTGACATGCTGAGTAATAATGGAATTATAAATCATTTCAATGCTTTAAATTAATTAATTGAAATGAAAGGATTTTGTAACTGTATTTGGTTCTTTTTATTATTTTGAAATATTTTTTAAAGAAATATTATATATCCTTTTATACCAGTATTATTTTCTATTTGCATGTTTATGATTATTTGTGTACTTTATGTAATTGATTTTGTTATTTTTGTAGAGTGTTAACATCTGTGATAAATATGTTATATTTTATTAATTAAATTTTTTAAAAATCTATATGGTGTCTTGTTATATTTGGAAGTTCTTTATTTTACCTTTTTTTTAATCACATATACTTCAAGCTCTAACATCCGAACTGACTCCTCTATGATGGAGAGTGTAGATGTCTTTTTGTCCAACCTGCCATACGAGGGTTGTTCAAATTGGAATGCAACTAAACCCATAAAAATTTATCGTTGATAGATTCTAATGAAACAAGTCTTTAGTCCCATTGCAGTATTCATCTCGGATATATATGCCAAGTTTCATTCAGTTATTCTTTTCTTAAAATGCGATTTTGTTATTATTCCTATGTACACTGTGCATATATTGGACATGAGCCAAACCGAGAAATTAACGTACCTGATGTTTAGAAAAAGGTGTACATTTCTACTGGCATCCATGGTGCGTTTTTCAATGCATACTTTTGTTCTGTCTGTGCTGGTCCATATTTGTTTATAGATCTGTCGCATTGGTGACAAAATGAACCCGTGTCTCGTTTATGGTCATTACATTTCCAAACGGTCCACATTTATATCTAGAAACTGGTTTTGACTATTTTTTGGACAGTTTGCGAGGGCATATGTGCTGGCGTCTCAAAGCAGCTAGGGGTACACAAACTATACTTATCATCCTAATATTTGTAATATGCTTGATACATTGTCCATGCTGACATGTGTCCATGCTTTGTCCATCCTGCATTGTGTCAGTACTTTGTCCATCTTGCATTGAAGCCATAGTTTGTCCATGCTGCATTGTGTCCATACTTTGTCCATGCTGCATTGTGTCCATACTTTGTCCATGCTGCATTGTGTCCATATTTTGTCCATGCTGCAATAAGTCCATACTGTGTCCATCCAGCATTGAGACCATAGTTTGTCCATGCTGCATTGTGTGCATGCTTTGCCCATTCTGCAATGAGTCCATACTTTGTCCATCCTGCATTGTATCAATACTTTGTCCATTCTGCATTGTGTCCGTGCATTGTGTGCATGCTTTTTCTATCCTGCATTGTGTCCTAGCTTTGTCCATCCTGCATTGTGTCCATGATTTGTCCATCTTGCATTATGTCCTAGCTTTGACTATCCTGCATTGTATCCATACTTTGTCCATCCTGCATTGTGTCTATGCTTTGTCCATTGTACATTGTGTCCTAGCTTTGTCCATCCTGCATTGTGTCCATGTTGTTTCCATCCTGCATTGTGTCAATACTTTGTCCATCCTCAACCGTGTCCCTACTTTGTCTATATTGCATTGTGTCCATGCTGTGTCCATCTTGCATTGTGTCCATGTTTTTTCCATCCTGCATTGTGTCCATACTTTGTCCATCCTGCATTATGTCCTAGCTTTGTCTATTTTGCGTTGTGTCTATAGGTGTGCCATCCGTCTGTCCGTCCGTCCGTCCGTCAAAAAATCTGGATCCTGACATAACTCAAACACTTTCCAAGCTAGGTTTATGAAATAATGGATAGGGGGCAATAAGGGGATAATGCACGTCCAAACATATTTTGATTCCGACCATAATTGTGGTTGTTATGGTAACAAAAACATTGAAAATGGCTTAAAACCGGTAGGGGACTTCTTTATTGCTTGTAATTCTTAATTAGTTGTTCATCCTGCATTGTGTTCGTGCTTTGTCCATCCTGCATTGGGTCCTAGCTTTGTCCATCCTGCATTGTGTCCATGCTTTGTCCATCCTGCATTGTGTCCATGCTTTGTCCATCCTGCATTGTGTCCTAGCTATGACCATCCTGCATTGTGTCCATGCTTATTCTATCCTGCATTGTGTCCATACTAAGTCCAACCTGCATTGTGTCCATACTTTGTCAATTTTTGCATTGTGTCCATACTTTGTCCATTCTGCATTGTGTCCATACTTTGTCCATCCTGCATTGTGTCCGTGCATTGTCCATCCTGCATTGTGTCCGCGCATTGTCCATCCTGCATTGTGTCCGTGCATTGTCCATCCAACATTGTAACTGTGTTTTGCCCACCCTGCATTATGTCTGCCCATTGTCCATTCTGCATTGTGTCCATACTTTGTCCATCCTGCATTGTGTCCGTGCATTGTCCATCCTGCATTGTGTCCGCGCATTGTCCATCCTGCATTGTGTCCGTGCATTGTCCATCCAACATTGTAACTGTGTTTTGCCCACCCTGCATTATGTCTGCCCATTGTCCATTCTGCATTGTGTCCATATTTTGTCCATATAATTTTGAATCACAGATGAGCAAAGTATCTATCAAGTACGAGAATGTCGAGCGTCCATCACTCGTAGACGGTGTTCCTGTAGACTATTGGGCTGCAATTGGGGCATACGTGTTATACAAACATCTCTCGTCATGTATATGTTTTTTTCGTCATGCGCTTTGTCCGTTTTATTATAAACTGAATCTTTATGAAGGGCACCGAGAAGGCCAACTACAAAGTGGTGATGTACGAATATACTGTTGGTACAGTTTGGTGTAATGATGTTTCCTGTCAGGGGTCTCATACTGGTATATTGTGTATGCTGCATGGATTGTAAAACAAAGTTACAAGTGGTGTTGATCACGCTTCATTACATCCAGCTTGTGCCTTATTCACATCATACATGTGTATATGTGGAATCAAGGCTATCTGATTGTACATGTTTTGTGCTAAAATGGTAATCCATGAACATTCCAGATCGTGTTACACATCAAGTCACATTGGAAATTCAATCCTAGCATACTAGTAGACAGAGCGTAAATCGTTATGGTTGGTCATGGTATATGGACACATATTGCCAACATATTTCTTAACTAATCGTTCGAGATATGTATAATTTTTTATCAGACATTAATACACTTAATCAAAACCGAAATGAACCGATTGCATGTACATTAGTACGTAGACTATCCAAGGTTGTGTCCTTTGTGATAAACACGTGTAGTGCACACGTTATGTCAGCACTAAATATATCCTATAACTTAATCCAAGGCGTCGTTAATCTGCTAGACATATTATAAACGTGTATTGATACTATCAACCATATGACGATGTTATAACCATCTCACGGACAGCAGTCCAGGGGACAGCCCGCTAACGCCCTTTTACACCCTAACAATTTGTCGCACACACGCTGTGGTACTAAGACGCTATGTGTTAATATCGGTGCCAAATTACAACCCCCTATATCTAGCAATTCTACCTCTGACAATAGGAGTCATTGGCCAGTGATCCGTGTGATATTAAGATCAGATATTGTCAATTACAGTTTTATAAATAAATTAAAACAATACCTTGATAGTAATATTATAATGGCGATGATAGGTTGGTTTACAACACTGCGTGTCTTTTAAATATGTTAATAACCCGATCTTTGATATACACATGACATTTGTATGCTAGCATTTTTACTCACGCAATCCACCGTTGATCAACAGCTGAATATCAAAACTTTGCAAACAGCTTGCTATAGGAAACGTAAGGAACAACGGCCAGGACACAGGAGGACGTTTGAATGTGTTCTTTTATAGTCAATTAATTCTGCCCTTATACTGTCAAGTATTGCTTATTTGGTTACCAACAGGCTAGCACAATGTGGACATCGCGGTTCACATACGCACACAATGGTGAAGTGAAACTCATGGAATTCAGATCAGGATCATACTTGTCCTACATGTGTCCGTTGCCTATTACTTCTTTTCTGATGCATTAAGAACACCATGGTAGAGAAATGCATACGGTGTTAAGTTAACTTTCTGTACTGTTAATGCAGTTAAGTAAATCGTTCCTCTGAGCAGAACCTACATTTGTCCTTGTCTACTAGTGTCTCCAGTATCAGTTGTCATATTTAGTGTCCTTTACATTTCAAAAATTGTATTATGTGTTGCGAGAATTTTTTTTTATAATTTATAATTCCTCGCCACCTATTTTCTGTACCGGGCGATATTCGGTCAATGGTTGTCTGACAATATTGTTTTGCGAAAACCTTATGTATGTACATCGTAGTCTGAATGGTTAAAACGAACATAAATGTGGTTCGAAATATTCTATATCAAAATAAAATCACTTGCAAACTTCATTGTTAAACACTTCACATCACAGGTAATTGTATCGTTGCTTGAGTTAAAAACAATCTAAGATAACATAATTTTATAAAAACATTTTTTTACTCTTTATCAATGATACAGTTACCTGTGCTGCACATGTTCTCAGTCAAGGGACATGTTTGGGGGCATACCAAACTGCAAAAGCTATTGGTACTTTGATATTATATTATATCGTGAACGAATAGCTTCCAAGCACTAATTGTGCACTAGTTTAGCGCCATTATAAGTAACGGCGCAAAGTTCAATCTATCAATATACAATGTACATACTGTTCTCTTAGTATATCGTACCCACCTATTGGTAAATTAACCGGTAAACGAGCGTATATCACATAGCTGTATATATCACATAGAACTAGGAGCAGGTGGTAGGACCAGGTGTGCTGTGATAAACTGGCAGAAAGACTATAATCCTCAACCTATTTTCACCAAACTAAACATCAAATCAGCTAAGGTCAACAGTAGATCGCTTGTTTCTACTGTTGTAAACAATATATGAAATAACATATCAACAAATGTATTAAACTAACGAGATCAGGCATTCCTGCAGATGTTAGCATTTAAAGATTCCGGGAAATTCGCGGGAAATATTTGAGACTAAGTGAATAGCTATTTACTGTAGAAGCAGATTTTGGCTGCGTATTTAGCTTAGTTATTTATTCATTTCAAATATAGATCTATCTGAGAAAGATAAATTCCTCTCATTGTGTTTGTCTGTATTGTAAGAAATTTTGTGAGGACACGAATTGGGCTTCAGTTCGTATGTGCGGGTCTGTATAGGGTGGTATTTTTAAATATAATATTTAATTGGAGAATAAGGATAGCCAATCATATCGCCTGTTACTGACCAATAGTTTAATATAGTGTGATATGATTGGTTGTCCTTATCCTTAAGTCAAGTAAGATCAATGTTGAATATTACCACTGGGCAGCCTCTATATTAATGGGGTATGAATCTCTAAAAGGGGGCAGGTATCACAACGTCATTCAACGTGCACATACTTTTCTATAATTGTAGATATTTAAAAAACAAAAAATAGTTGACAACATTCATGCAACAATACTACATTAAAAATCCAAGACCGATTCGCCAAGTAATAAGACCAGGTTTTTGACTAGGACTTTTAGCTGAACTTTACAAGAAAACCCAACTTATTCTGCGAGGAAGAATATTGTCCCATTCACAAAGCATGTGCGTACAACAATTTATTTATTTTAAACGACCTCAATTTTTGGGAATGCGGTCAAATGAGACACAGTGTTAATTTTTATGTGAAAATAAAATTGCACTAGAAGAACTTGGATATGAAAGGTTTCGATGAACATATATTGAATGTATTTTCTAGTAGATTCTAATTTCTCAGACAATTCATAAACTTATATAATGAGTTTTGATATCAAAATCCATCAAGAGCATGTTCACATTTCGGCAGACGATAAGAAATCACAAAATTTGTATACATAACAAGTGAATTTTATCGTATGTTGCAGACATTTGAATTACGATGCTTGTATGTACGTTGAAGCCTCGATATATGAACACCTGTGTATAACAGTAAGGGATATAATTCACATAATATCGTATAAACCACCCCGAAATACTGATTATTTTCTAATAAAGTTCCATTTTACAGATACTCCGTTTTCCTTTTGATTGCCTGTTTTATCTTAGATTTAAGTGATGATTATTTCCGCGAATCCATTACAGAAAGTCGGTGGTTGTGTGTGCTTGTACGAGGCGTAATCGAGCGAGTGTAGCTTTGCTTTGCGGTTATGGTACAGTAAGGGGAGTTCCTATTCCAACTTTATCAATTAGAACTATCCATTAAAGTAATTAATTAATTAACTGATAATCAATTAACAAGATCTAGGAAATGATTAGACGTATTTTTGGAAGTGTTTAATGAAGTCATTGCGTAAATTTAGCATAAAGGGTTCAAGAAAAAGTCAATGACTGTTGAGTAATCACGTTTCATGATCGAAACAAAATACGTATTCATTGTGAAGAAATCCGCTGGAAAAGTAATAGAGCTACCACTAAAACATTTCGTGAACCCAGCGTGAATGACAAACATTCACAAAGTTTCGGGTGACTTGAATGGTCGACTGGACAAACGAACCTGTGTCGCGATATTATTCAAAGGAAGGCAAAACACTCGGCGTATATATATGTACTAAGTTCCTACGCATCCTCCACAGACTGAAAGTGTTCGTCGAGATTTAACATAACCGTGGAATAAATGTAAACTAATATGTAGAGACATCAGGCAAATGGACCAACCAAGCAATAAACTGTGTGACTGGTTTATTCAACGGATCATGAGTTTGCAGATCAAACTTTAGACGTCAAACTTGAGCCCCTTGCCTAACTATTTGCGCTAAATTTCCGAAATTTCAGTGAGCGCTAGGCAATATTAAGACCATGGATCTAAACAGCAGGTGACTGCAGCTGCATAAGCACAGCGCTTCCCTGTCAATTGCCATGGAATTATCGGAATTGGTTTATGATCTTTGATATTGTTGAACACTGAAAACATGTCTTATGATAGTACCTTTTAATGAACTGATACGAGGTTTTATTTATAAGCATATAAATATTATATGGAACAAGGGAGTCATAATATGCAATTAAGTGTCTTGAAAATTGGTTTTTAATACATGTGTACATGAAATTATTTAACAATTTGTTGATTAATTTCGTATGTCAAATTATCGTGCATATAGTTTTCCCAATTTGAAAGCTACCGGCCTATCGCGCTTATTTTTCTCTCATAATTATGAGATTTTTATGTTTATTTTTATACACATCAGCTGTTGAATTATGCAGATAGAAGGTCGAGGATCCTTTCAATTCTCTGTCAAATGAAGTCGGTACATCACTTTAACGTTTTAACAAAATTTAATGTTTTTATTCTATTCATTACGCGAGTCTGACCTGCAATATGGTATGTGTTGATGTCCACGGGCACATTCGATGTTTGATAATTCATTTAACGAGCATCTTATAATGTGAGTAAAAAAACGGAAATCACAGTGAATCGAACACACACTGTGATATATTACTTAGAACCAGGGTATTGCCTTCGTGAGTTCTAGTATTGTGGTGTGATTTAAATTAGTCAATTGATAATGAATTTCAAAATATACTTAGTTCATCTAGAAACGCAACGTTTTTATCCCCGATTTTTTCTTACTTGCATTACACGTGAAATTCATTATCATTAAAGGTGAAACCCTATATTACCAAGATTTGCGATTTCCCCCAGTAAAAGTACTTCAGTACTTTGATTTGGAAAAGGGCTTCTGGTTTAATGATCTAGCTTGTTAGAACGGTGTATAGGTAATATAATAACTTCTAAATTACCTACGTCGTGCCATGGATGTTCATGTTTGATTGATTGTTGGACTTGATCGGAATCGGACATTAAGAATGAGTAACTTTGTAGTTTTCTACTTTTACTGTTAAGCAGTTAAAGCCATGTAACTTATTATTTACGCGCCACACTAAGATGAACTAGTACAAAGCCATTTTTGTGCGCACATGATTGGGGATACCCTAAATGGAAATTCTTTGTGAACTTATAGAAACAGAGATTGTCAGAATGCTATTTTTAGACTAGCTAATCAGAATCCTCGATTCGGGAGCGTTTTTCAATGATCATGGGGTGATGGCCGATGGTTACTCGTCATGCTTTGTTTTACATATATATAAAATGATGTTCAGATCATGGTTTCGTCATAAAAACTATTCTGATGCCATATAACATCGAATCCACACTCGGACAAGGCCTAATTAAGTTCCCTAGAACATGTAGCATAAATGGTATAAGGGTGTTGTTTTCAAGGGTTTCACTGACGATATAAAGCAGGGTGAGTGTACGTACACGTATAAGACCTTATTACGTGCATGTCTATTTTGAGTAACCAATAAAAGAGAACAATTCTACAACAACACGTGTTACGTTTGTAATGTCGTATCATTATTAACGTTTACCTTTTTGAGTAATCAATGAAATGACATGTGCGTTCTTAAATACATGTACATGCATACTATTTGGAATGTTAATCACTGGAGTATCAATTTAAGAAATCCTGTTACAGAGACATGGGCGTGATATACGACATACATACGCATGGGTTTCTACAGGCCGGATAACAAACACTATGACGGTAAGTACCGAGTGTTGGCGAAGTAGTACATTAAATTACCGAGTACCTGTGATACATAATGTATGTGGACGTAATCTCAACGTGTGCGAACGGGGTACACCTCACCAAAAGCCAGGACCACACAGTGAGACGCGTTACGCATTGGTTTTATACGAACAGTTTATCTTAATGCATAAATAATAAAATATTAACACTAATCCAAAAATGCGATCTATTAAGTTACCAATATTTCTTATATCGACCCGCGAGATCATCGTTATATCTTTTATCAAATATCTAATTCCTGTTAAACCGCAGAAATTAAACAGATATATTGACACATACGAAGCATGTTTCATCTCGTGATTTTTATTACCTAGTCTATAGTCTGTTTCAGGTATTTTGAGACCAGCATATCGTACGATTGGAGAGCAACTACATATGAGACAAGCATATCGTACGATTAGAAAGCAATTACATTTGAGATCAACATATCGTACGATTAGAAAGCAACTACATTTGAGATCGGCATATCGTACGATTGGAGAGCAACTACATATGAGACCAGCATATCGTACGATTAGAAAGCAATTACATTTGAGATCAACATATCGTACGATTAGAAAGCAACTACATTTGAGACCGGCATATTGTACGATAAGAAAGCAACTACATTTGAGATCAACATATCGTACGATTAGAAAGCAACTACATTTGAGACCGGCATATCGTACGATTGAAGAACAGCTACATTTGATATGAGCATATCGTACGATTAGAAAGCAACTACATTTGAGACAAGCATATTGTACGATTGGAGAGCAACTACATTTGAGACAGGCATATCGTACGATTATAAAGCAACTACATTTGACATCAACATATCGTACGATTAGAAAGCAACTACATTTGAGACAAGCATATCGTACGATTGGAGAGCAACTACATTTGAGACCAGCATATCGTACGATTGGAGAGCAACTACATTTGGGACCAGCATATCGTACGATTGAAGAGCAGCTACAGTTGAGATCAGCATTTCGTACGATTGAAGAGCAGCTACAGTTGAGATCAGCATTTCGTACGATTGAAGAGCAGCTACATTTGATATGAGCATATCGTACGATTAGAAAGCAACTACATTTGAAACCAGCATATCGTACGATAAGAAAGCAACAACATTTGAGACCAGCATATCGTACGATTAGAAAGCAACTACATTTGAGACCAGCATATCGTACGATTGGGGAGCAACTATATTTGTAACTGCATTCCGTATGATTGGAGAGCAATTTTTCAACTAGATTTCGTAGAACGATCGTACACAACTTAACACTAGTGCATATGAGGCCACTATTTCTGGTTTCGTATATATATGTACTCGTTTGGTGACAATGCACATAGTGATCACCGACGGCGCACATATATTTTAGTTCTAAAACAAAAAGAATGAATGCGTTGACATTAAGGTGCATGGATCATACCATTTGAGACCAGCATATTGTACGATTAGAAAGCAGTTACATTTGAGATCAACATATCGAACGATTATAAAACAACTACATTTGAGATCAACATATCGTACGATTAGAAAGCAACTACATTTGAGACCGGCATATCGTACGATTGAAGAACAGCTACATTTGATATGAGCATATCGTACGATTAGAAAGCAACTACATTTGAGACAAGCATACTGTACGATTGGAGAGCAACTACATTTGAGACAGGCATATCGTACGATTATAAAGCAACTACATTTGAGATCAACATATCGTACGATTAGAAAGCAACTACATTTGAGACAAGCATATCGTACGATTGGAGAGCAACTACATTTGATATGAGCATATCGTACGATTAGAAAGCAACTACATTTGAGACAAGCATATCGTACGATTGGAGAGCAACTACATTTGAGACCAGCATATCGTACGATTGGAGAGCAACTACATTTGGGACCAGCATATCGTACGATTGAAGAGCAGCTACAGTTGAGATCAGCATTTCGTACGATTGAAGAGCAGCTACATTTGATATGAGCATATCGTACGATTAGAAAGCAACTACATTTGAAACCGGCATATCGTACGATAAGAAAGCAACTACATTTGAGACCAGCATATCGTACGATTAGAAAGCAACTACATTTGAGACCAGCATATCGTACGATTGGGGAGCAACTATATTTGTAACTGCATTCCGTATGATTGGAGAGCAATTTTTCAACTAAATTTCGTAGAACGATCGTACACAACTTAACACTAGTGCATATGAGGCCACTATTTCTGGTTTCGTATATATATGTACTCGTTTGGTGACAATGCACATAGTGATCACCGACGGCGCACATATATTTTAGTTCTAAAACATAAAGAATGAATGCGTTGACATTAAGGTGCATGGATCATACCATGGTATTTCAAAACAACGAATTTTGTCACAGAAAACATTGTTGTTTGAACCTGTTTTTCGGGTTATACAAAGTCATACATTGGGTTACGCCACCCCCTCTCTGTTTACACGTCAGAGTACATAGTTCCGATGTATTGGTATAACCAACTGCAGATTTATCTATTAATTACATCAATAGGACCAAAATAACATTTGCAATGATACATTAAATGCACTTATTTATTTGTTGATCATTCAAGCTCCAACCTGTAGGTTTCCACTTTGCACTGAAACTGTATCATTACACGGAACATGGCGTGTTTAAAGTCCTGCTAACTCTTTGATTACCTCGTCACAAAAATATGCTCTAACGTATTCACGCACTATAATTCAATTAAGACATTCAATTTAGTTTCAATACCAGAAGCATTAGATATATTCAATGATTAAATTTTAACATGTTTACAAAGCAGATAGCATCGCAGATACGAAGCCTATATGATATTTTACGTGAAGATGTGCCAAAAATCAGGGTTTTTATGAATGAAATATTTTGAATCTATTCGTCCGAACATAACATGGCAGGCGGTTTGTAGATGGTAAACATGTATAGTCCAGTCATTCTACGATTTAACCTCAAACTAATTGCAAAAGAATTTCTTTTTCGATAATCATGTAGATAAATGTATGATTATAATCATACAAAAAGTCTAGAAAAATCTAAGGTGGGGAAAACGATGAAATTTAACCTTAAACTTGTTCATTTTTTCGAACTACGACATGGCAAATATAACTCGCCATAGTGACGTCATATGAACTTAGCGCGTGCGATGAACTATGTAATTACGAAGGCATAATCTCGTCATATTTACGTGAATATGTTATTTAAATATCAAATAACACGTACACACCAACCAATTCAGTTGATTATTTAAAAATAGGAACTGTAATAATCTTGTTATATACAAAAGTCAAATATTTTACGATGGTTTAAGAAAATAAATCGGCGTTATTTTGACGTTGAGATTATGCATACACTTCCTCTCTATGGAAGCGCATTACGGACATTGTCTTAACCGCCCTCTATACGGATAACAATACAGTTTGTGTATGTTTCTATTGATATTGTTTGTGTCTTTGACGAATTAAATGAGTGCCATTATACACATGTAGAGTCTACATACTTACTTACGTTAACCTAGCTTTGTACACAGGTCTAGATTTAGGGCTGCACATAGTATGGGCCTATTCAAACAAACTCAAAACGTAGGTCTCACTTGACCTAATCTTACAAGTATGCATTAAACTTAAGTTTTAGATCTAGCCTTGCACTGTAGACCAACTCTAGCCAGCATTGAACGCAGGTCTTAGGTCGATCGTTGCACTGAGGACATACTATAGATAACATTGAACGATGGTTTAAATGGACCCATTTTGGCACGTCTTGAACGTAGGTCTGAACTGGCCCTACATTTGTATTCCAGCAAGCATTTAAGGTATGTATTAGGAGTCCGGTAATCTTGACAAACCCCAGCAAGCATAGAATGTATAGTCTAACTGAACCTATTCCAATATTCTAATTTGGTCTTAGATTGGTTCCTGCACTCTTGACCTTCTCTTTTAAGTCTAACTGAACCTTGTTCTGTAGGTTTAGTGTCGAACATTGTACTGAGGAAATAATCTAGTAAGCACTGAACTTATGTTTAATTGGGCCTACTCCTGCAGCATTCAATGCAGATCTAAGGTCGAGTGTTGCATTGTGGACATACACTAGTAAGAATGTCTAACTGAACCTTCTCCAGCCAGCATTGAGTTTAGATCTAAGATCGAGCGTGTACCTACTATGGACACGTTCTAACAAGCATTGAACGCAGGTCTAAGGTCGGGCATTGAACTCGTAGATGTTAGCAAGTATTCCGACTAGTATAAACACAGGCGATCTAGTATTGAGCCTTGCATTTATGATACTAGTATAATTATGCTGGCGAAAATTAAGCGATACATCGAGCTCTGTAATCCTGAACCAAACATGGAAAGCACATCTAACATCTCGCAAACTGTGCCTAAAAGGCAACAAAACGCACAGCAATGTCCATAACAGAGCCAAATGGACCACCTACCAAGTACAGGTTTCGTAACGACCTGATCACATACCCAGTCATGTACATGCAATGGGTATACCCAGGCCGTACATGCAATGGATGTGCGATATGTTCTATGATTACCAGCCAGCTTTTATTTATACCTGATTGCTAGTTTGATCTCGGATTCATACATTCATATAAAGTAGTTTCAAGTCGCACTGTATCCAAGGATAACTAGAACTGTCGCCATTCGGCAGACTAAATAAATATACCCCCACGTGGCAAACATCATTGCAGCTAATTCTTTTCTTTATGCACATAAGAACTATTCACTATATACACTATATATTGTATAAAAGTACAAAGGGCCATAATTCTGTCAAAAATCGTCGCAGCGCAAATTCTTTCCTTTATGCACATCTACATGTTGAGGATGTTCATCTGTTACAGTTTGAAGGAAATGCTGCAAAAACGGAGGAGTAATGCGTCCACAAGAATGCGTATACGGACGGGCAGACCGACCGACAGACAGATAAGCTGAATCCAGTATACCCCCTTACAACTCGTTGTGCGGGGGTATAATGAAGTAGAGATACTATCTTCAACCAGTGATTCACAGAAATATTTGATAGAACACACCGAGTTGTCGAGAACCGATACTAATTTAGGATACAAAGTTGGAAGTAATATATATTTACCTGTATCATCTATATAGCCAAATTAATCACTTTTCCTATACCACGACGTCCATATTAATCGCCATCTTGGATTTCTCGAAGTAATCTCCGACATAAAAGTTTTGTATGTGTACCAATTTACATTTATGATTTAATAAACTTCATGCAAGACGAAGTTAGTTTGTGAAACTTCAAATTACTCGATTACAAATTCATTGTGTAAAATTGGTGGGTGGGGTAATAATACCACATATTACACCTCAGATTGCATGGATGCACTGAGTTCCAATTAAAGAAGTGTTTTTTATTTAACAAATTATATCATTTATTCATAAAAGTGTATTTTAGATATGTATTAATCAACATTATAAATCATAACCAAAGACATAAGAGATTAGAAAGGTGAAATTGCCTCTGTACCTGTTTTTCGTATGTTTTACCTGCAAATGACACTGACTGACATTGCTTTTTGAAGATTTTCAACATAAATAATGTATCTAAAATATTTGTTTAACGATGTTTGTGGTTTCTTAAATACATATACATCATTTAAGGACATTAATTTCAATGAATTTTGACATATATTCCTGCTATTTTCATGTATCTATTTTTATTTTAACTGGTAATGCTAAAGAAGACGGCCATTTTGGACGCCATCTTGAATTTCACAGACCCCATCACTTTTGTGATTTATGCTTGCAATGTCAGAACTTTCACATATAACATTAAACTATAATAATTCATTTGTTGACCTAGAGGTTACACCGGGATTTGTTTCTGAGATTGTCACACTCCATTACCCCACCCACTTGTACTGATTTTTAAGCTTCTATATTAAATCAAAAATGGTTTTACTTGTTATCTATGACACGTTGTTTTCATCTGTTTATAATATTGTTCATATTCCAATTACTTTACTATGTACTTTATGGATATGTGCACTTAGGTTACATGGAAATGAAAATAAACACTGCCATAAAAGCAGCTTTAGAGTTTCCAATAGTGACCTTACATATGTTAATTTTTCGGCAACTTCCCCTTCCTAGATTTTTCTAGACTTTTGATATGTTATTTGTCAATGTTTTCTGATGCCTAAACAGTCAAATTTATTTCTTTTGCAATTTGTTTGAGGTTAAGCCTATTTTTACTGTAGAATGACTGGACTAGTATTGTCTCACGACCAATAGTCACGTAAATCAAGTTATTATACCAGTACAGTACGGTCGTCGAGAACAACCCGGGTCAATATTAACAGCGTGGTTCAATGTTTAATTTAATGAACTAAAATATCAATAAAAACTGGATTTCTTCGTCCAAGCGTTACCCGTCAGAGCCATATGAAAACTTTACACTTCTCTGAGAAGCGATGTATCGGGATTAGTACCGTGTAAATGGCGTATGAACTATACATAACATAAAATATTACACTACATGTGCATTTGAAAGCACAATATAACAACTTGTCTGATAGATCTACTTAGATGTTTTTAGAAAATAACTATGTTTGGCCATTTCCATAATGCTAAAACTGTTAGAAATATTATTAACCAAACAATAAGTGCCTACGTCATGATTGGATTCGAACCAACATCTCAGTCGGTCTAATGTTCAACAAAATGGTCTAAATTGAATAAATATCCGGCATATTGTACGACCGAGAAGAAAAAAGGATGAGTATCGATTCAGCATGATGGTTCTGCCAACGGATCAACAGTAGTCTCCCCGCCGACCAACAGTTGTCATACTGCTTAAGGGTCAGATGAAGTAACCATGTCGCCTTGGGCAATGATTATTAAACCACCATTCTACGGCTCACCCGATATTTCACAACAATAAACGTTCATTTATGCTCACCGAACACTGTGTCTATCTATATCTATAGTTGATGTGACTGATAATGCTTTCACCTCAATATGAAATTACAAATGTAGATAGCAATACGTAAGCGCAACATCTCGACATTTTCCGTTGCACCACATGTAACAATTCGGCATTTTCCGCTGTACCTTAAGTAACAAGCCGTCATTTTCCGCTGTGACCATCGTAACAACTCGTCATTTTCCGTTATACCAATAAGCATACTCATTACGGAGAGTGTAATTAATTCATCACATATGAAAACGATAGATATGTTACGGTTTCTTTTCTGAACAGTTTGATATCTCATTCATTGATTTGTCTTCAAAATTAAATGCACTGCTAGATTATATACCTGTGCAATACACGTAATTTCCACATTAGTCGCAACATTGTGCGTAACGTCTATACCAAACGCAGCAACTCGACATTTCCGCCTTACCTATCGTTACAACTCTACATTTCCGCTTTATCTATCGTAACAACTCGGCAGTTCCGCTATACCTATCGTAACAACTTTACATTTCCGCCTTACCTATCGTAACAACTTTACATTTCCGCCTTACCTAACGTAACAACTTTACATTTCCGCTTTATCTAGCTGTACCTATCGTAACAACTTTACATTTCCGCTTTATCTAGCTTTACCTATCGTACCAACTCGGCATTTCCGCTATACCTATCGTAACTACTCGGCATTTCCGCTGTACTTATCGTAACAACTCGGCTCGGGAACAAACAGCGCCGTTCTAACGAGAAGTGACTGTATACGTCGAAGAGCGGTGACAAAGTCAGATTTATATTCGCGTCGAAAAAGTCCGAATACAACAGACATTCCCATTTTGAATACAACAGTTTATGCGATTGTGAAACAAGTGTTTCCAACCCTCGACACCTCATTCCTGGTTCCTCATCGTTACGAGGGTATGAGAGAAGAAAAGCCAGTTTCCGTTTTATGCTGAGCGTCTAGCAAGGGAATTTCTAATACCATTTTTATTTCGTCTTTGGTAATTGAACGCATGACCTCCCGCACTCGAAGCGGATGCTTTACCACTAGGCTATCGAGGAGGCAGTTTATTCTGAATTTGATTACAATGGCATTGCGTTAATTGTAAACGACATAATTCTTATTAATTTACTAGATCTAGATCAGTAAAATCCAAGAGTTACGTTTCGAAAATGACGAGCACTTCGTTATCTCGAACATATTGTTCGTTACGATCACTCATCGAGATAACGAAGTTTTACTGCATTACGAATGTTTTTTTACGAATGTGCAGGTATTTTACAAGTATACAGCCTACATCGATAAAACTCCCAATAATTATTGTTATATCAAGAGAAACTGCAACACATGTAGCTTTGTTTTGTGATACGTTATATGTGACATTGTCAGTATGTAACACTTCACATAATGAAGGGAGTTGCAGGAGTACTAGACGATAACGTCATAGATCTGTCCGTGATTCGTCTTTGATGTTACACAGAACCTCACGTCTCTATCTCATTCATCAATGAAAATTTACATCTGTAACAACCGTTGCTGACACAAGATTTCCTCATCCGCTTATTCTCATATAAACAAAACAGAGACGCAGGTATATTGAAGTTTCGCTGCTTGAAGCATATCTCTACAAACCAAACTGTAAAATGTCAGAATCAATAATAAAATATAGCCATGTATCTGCTTACTCCCGTCTAGTTTATTCAGTGATCTTAATGCATACAATGTTTAATTCTGACAAAACTCTGCGACTGGGTCACTAATTCATGGAGCTGAAGATCAGATGGTTTACTAAATCGGAAATAGAGATTTTTGGAGAAAAACAAAGTACAATGTATGGCATTGTCAGATGTTACGAAAACCGAGAATCGCCATCACTCGGCACGGAGACGCAATGTCACAACAGAATATTGAGATGGAACGATATACAAATGTATGGAGAGGCTAGTGGGCTGTCAAGAAGCAGGGGGACGAAATGTTACAGCAGAAACCCTAGATGGACCGATATAGAGAGGCAAGTGGGCTGTCAAGAAACGCGGAGATGAAATGTCAGAGCAGAAACCCCAGATGGACCGGTATAGAGAGGCTAGTGGACTGTCAAGAAACGCGGAGACGAAATGTCACAGCAGGAAATCTAGATTGAACCATATAGAGAGGCTAGTGGGCTGTCAAGAAACGCGGAGACGAAATGCCACAGCAGGAAATCTAGATGGAATGATAAAGAGAGGCTAGTGGACTGTCAAGAAACGCGGATACGAAATGTCACAGCAGAAACCCTAGATGGAACGATATAGAGAGGCTACTGGACTGAGAAGAAACGCGCAGACGAAATGTCACAGCAGAAACCCTAGATGGAACGACATAGAGAGGCTAGTGGGCTGTCAAGAAACGCGCAGACGAAATGTCACAGCAGAACCCTAGATGGAATGATATAGAGAGGCTAGTGGACTGACAAGAAACGCGGATACGAACTGCCACAGCAGAACCCCTAGATGGAACGATATATAGAGGCTAGTGGGCTGTCAAGAAACGCGGATACGAAATGCCACAGCAGAACCCCTAGATGGAACGATATATAGAGGCTAGTGGGCTGTCAAGAAACGCGGATACGAAATGCCACAGCAGAACCCCTAGATGGAACGATATATAGAGGCTAGTGGGCTGTCAAGAAACGCGCAGACGAAATGTTACAGCCGAAACCCTAGATGGAATGATATAGAGAGGCTAGTGAGCTGTCAAGAAACGCGGAGACGAAATGCCACAGCAGGAAATCTAAATTGAACTATATCCATACCACACACGTGTAGCAAGTACAGGGTTCTAGACACCAAAATTAATAATACTTATTGTAAATAAAATGTCATAATAATGACATAAGTCGAATAATTACAGTGCAGCATAATATGTAACGTAATGTAACCGCGGACCTGATCGCTAATCATGTAATTTATTACACGATTTTATTTCTCTTTATTATTACTCATAATGTATGGCTGGTGAAGATTGAATTCCTGTTTTATGTTCTTATTATCACGTGTTTATGCAGCTCAAGTTTTATTATATACATAAAACATGCGAGAAAGAAATATTAGTTCTTTGATCGGGATGGTGCTACTGTAAGAATCTATGATATACGACAAATTAAAACACGTGTTACTGTATAAACAACGCTACTATTTAAACCACCACCTTACACATGAGTTATGACAGATTAATAAAGCGTTTATCCGTTGATACCTGTCGATATACGGTTCTAAATGTACCCGGAGGACGCCACTATCTACCCACATTATCGTGTAAACTATCTTAACTTCTAGCCAAATTTGTTGGGCAAACAGCACTGTAACAAGCTAGCTTCAAAGACATTGAGACATTTACAAAACATAAACTTTCGAACTCTCTAAAAAGTTCTACTGGCGTATAGAATACTTAAACGTAAGAACAGTGTTTGGATGCATTTTCAAGTACTCCCAGAAGACGAGTGCGTTTCCAATATAAAGTGATGATTGAAAAAACATTTAAATTGAGATTCTAAACAAGAATAACAGTCATTATGGAACTGCTGTATACATTGCTGAAATAACTGGTTATGTAAGAGTACGATGTTATAAGGTTAATTATTCATCAACGCTTTACTGTTAGTTGAAGCCATATCGAAGCGGATTCTTAAAACTTAGGACCTTTTGATATCTAAAACTCTGACTTTTAGACTTTTGACAGCTAAAACCTGGACTTTCAGCGGTTTAATGTCATTTTCTCGTTTAGTTGTGTGCTGAGCATTGTGCCGTGTGATTGTGGGTTGTGTTATTTCTATTTTCTGTGATCGGCTGTTTCAGTTGAGTGCTGCCTTCCCTATCCGATTTTTAGTCCTAATGAAGCACATTAACAATTTCTAAAACTGAGAATCGGTATACATCGGTGATAATTGTCCTTGAGCAGGGTAAGGGTGTAAGCTTGCTCCGATGGTTAAAATGTCGGAATGTGACACACACAATAGTGAAGTTCATAACGTTCACTTTGCGGCACCTACATTAACATCCAGGAGTAAATGTAGGGCATTGCCTCCATAAGTACATGTTTTACATGATTTGGTACGCACCAATAAATTTCGAAAACCGAGCCATGAGGTTGTGATATCCTTTAACATTTCTATTTGACTTGTCACGTCATATGACATGTTCATAAAATGTCAAACGTGGTATGTTCAAAACTTCAAAATACCGACTTCGCTTCGTTTTGACATTTATAATGATATATATACTCGTTGCAATAAAAAGACAGCTTCGATATTGCATTTTTCTATTTAATTTTATTTCGTGTGTCGCTGTTAACATTGATTCAACTTTTTCAGACAAGTTTTAACTGTCAGTTGTTGATGAATATATGCGGAAACAAAGTAACATTTAACTGCCGTCTCAGCATACGTATATAGTTTTCATCGTGAAATGTTACTTTGGTGCAAGTAGTCTGTCTGAATGAAAGATTATATGATACCGGTTGTTATTATACGATATGTCTATGTTCAGAACATTTGTATATTTCTTACAAAGTTCTTAAAAGCGAGAAATAAATTAAATGAGTGTGCTTTGTCCATCTTCAATTGTGTCTGCATCGTGCCCATCCTGTACTGCGTCCTTGCTTTGTCCATCCGGTATTGTGTTGGTGCTTTGTCCATTCGGCCTTGTGTTAGGACTTTGTCAATTCGGCCTTGTGTTAGTGCTTTTTCCATACTGCATTGTGACATGCTTTGTCCACTATGCGTGTGTCCAAGCTTTGTCCATATTGTTTTGTGTCTACATTGTATTCATTGTGTATTTTGTACGTGTTTTGTCCACCCTGCTTGTCTCCATATCGTGTCCATTGTGTATTGTGTCCATGCTTTGTCTATCCGGTATTGTGTTAGTGCTTTGTACATACTGCGTTGTTCCATGCTTTGTCCACCCTGCTTGTGTCCAAGCTTTGTCCATATTACATTGTGTCCATCCTGCATTGTGTCCATTCTGCATTGTGTCCATACTGTATAGTATCCCGGCTGTGTCCATCCAGCGTGGTATCAATGTTTTGTTCATCTTGCATTGTGTCTATGCTGTGCCATCCTGCATTGTGTCCATGCTTTGTCCATCCTGCATTGTGTCCATGCTGTGTCCATCCTGCATTGTGTCCATGCTGTGTCCATCCTGCATTATGTCCATGCTGTGTCCATCCTGCATTATGACCATGCTGTGTCCATCCTGCATTGTGTCCATCCTGTGATCATCCTGCATTGTGTCCATGCTGTGATCATCCTGCATTGTGTCCATGCTTTGTCCATCCTACATTGTGTCCATGCTGTGATCATCCTGCATTGTGTCCATGCTTTGTCCATCCTACATTATGTCCATGCTTTGTCCATCCTGCATTGTGTCCATGCTGTGTCCATCATGCATTGTATCCATGCTGTGATCACCCTGCATTGCGTCCATACTGTGTCCACCCTGCATTATGTCCATGCTGTGCCCATCCTGCATTGTGTTCATACTTTGTCCATACTGCATTGTGTCCATGCTGTGTCCATCATGCATTGTGTCCATGCTGTGATCATCCTGCATTGTGTCCATGCTGTGTTGTGCCCATGCTTTGTGCATCCTGCATTGTGTCCATACTTTGTCCACCCTGCATTGTGTTTATGATGTGTCCATACTGCCTTGTGGCTATGTTTTGTCCATCCTGCATTGTGTCTATGCTTTGTCCATACTACATTGTGTCCATACTTTATCCATCCTGCATTGTGTCCTTGCTTTGTTCATCTAGGAGTTCTCATGTTACTTCTCAGCTTTGTGAACATAAGCGCATGTAAAAGCTCGGTTATACAGTACCTGCAGTCTGAATGAATTCATACGAAATGAAAGATTCAATTCAACGTGCATATCTAGAACACCGCCGTTCGCTTTTACCATGAAACAACTGAGCAAAACCCTACTACTGTTTATACCAAGTGGAGCCAAAGTTCCAAGAATGCCACATTATTGATTACATTTGAGTTAAACTTGTTTATCAATGTGTGTAATTCTAATTGCATTGTGCTGTGAAAAGTTGAAAAGAGGCATTTTTTTAAATTCCGAATATTTCATCTGTTTTCTGAGTTTGTATTTGTGCGGTACAAGCAAATGGTGCAAAGGCAGATGAATTCGCTTTAGACAATATACACACCCACGTGAAATGTTTGTCGCATTACCCTGAATAAGGTGTGTGTTTCCAGTGAAAAGTTGACCGGGAACTAGTATAATGCATATCATATGTAACTAATCCTTGTTGGGAGGTTGTCAGTAGCTTGATATACCGGTATTCCAGGTCTCTCTCTGTGTTCAAGTTCCGCACGATGCGCGATTCGCATCCGTACTCTGTATGCGCAAAAATGTAACAATCTGTTTAACGTCGTACGGATTCGCAAACTATAAAATCGCTTGTTCGAACTTTGCGCATACGCAGCGCGGTTGTGAATTACGGGCTTGACACTGGTATGAACATTGGGTGATCACCACGCACACGAGCGTACAAATAATAAAAATTCAACCAAACCTGTGTATAACTCACTTATTGAACTCTTCATATGTTATACTAGTTCCAATTGCGGAAGTTATGTCAGAATTTGCCATAGTTGTAGAGTATGATGTAATATCGCTAAGATGAAAATGATCTCATGTAGCGCTAGAATCAATAAAAGACACAAAGGTAATCTGTCATTTGTAATTAATTATCAATTACCAATGACGTTTTGAATGTGATTATGATGATGTGTCATATAGAATGTCAGGGCGTGTATATCGTATTGTTTTAACATGAACCACCTGCTGCTTGTTTGTTGCCATTTAACCAGAGCTCATGCCATACCAAACTCACATTCTGTTCTAGTATTAATGTCATTGTTTTTATTTAATAATGTATCATTTTATTGTTTAATGCGTGTTCTATAGTCCTTATATATATAACAGTATATTGCTTAACAGGCATACCTATTTCATTAGGATAAAACCTAGAACTGACAGTTGGATTTCGCTAATTGCTATGTACTAACACATTATATGAAGATGTATCTTACTGTACAAGAGCAACATTGTATGACAGGTTTCCATTGGCACACTTAACTTGCTGTATTGCAAAGATTCCTCTTTAATTGATAAAACATCAAACGAAAGGAAACGCTAGTGTTTTTACATAGAATGGCTTAACAATATAAGAACGTATGATATTAGCGCACGTACATTGTAATGATTCAACTCTTGAAACAGCATGCCATGTCTCATCTTGTTAGGCCCGATCGTTCATGATGCTTCACATAAAGAAACAATACATTGAAAGAGATACTTTGGCATCTGTCAGACCTGTCTTATACCAGGAGCTTCCTAGTCAATGTGAACAATTTCACGGCTTTTACAAATGTGCATAGTTAACAACAGGTGTTTGAAAACATTTATAATGTCTCACTAACGTTTATATTCTGTGACGTTCATCACCCGCAAATAACTGTCAGATTACGGCGTATGTTGGCGATATAGTCGGCATGCCAGTATAGCTCTTGGCGGCCGCCATCGAGTGCTTGGCACAGCGCAAACAACAGATGTGATGTTGGACGGCACTCAATGTGTACACACACAAACCGGGTGTGGTATTAGACAATTGATGTGATATGTACAGAGATAAAATAATAAAAGAAAAAATGTTTACCAGTTTTAAGAAGCGAAAAACGAGTTGGACTACTAGTACGGTATATATCATTGCAAGGTTGTAGAATGTTTTGTTTGTCTTTCATGCTACGAAACATATCAGTACAATACTTCTCCTTCGTATTCGCCAGGTGTAATCAAATAAACGTTGCCAGTACAGTACGGGTCTTATCATTATGTAGATAACAGATCCGAGATACGAGAGTCACTTTTAAAACATAAACACACTCATCAGTCTGCAAACAGATCAAGCTACTTTCTATGTAGATTCAAATCTAAAGCGCTGCTTTATCATTTATTCACAAATTCACGCAATGTTCTTCAACAGCAGGTTCATGAAATACGTTGTATCAGCAGTTGAACTGCACAGAGAGCAACCACTGTGCACGCACGATCACACGAAATCTGTTGAACTGTTTCCATAGTGTAATTATGTGGTTCGCCAATTCGAATAACAGTTCCTTAGTTAATTAAATATGAGTATATAGTGTGTCAGCACAGACTATAATCACTACGGTCAATTAACCGTCATGCCAGTCAGATTGGTCAACCACATTGTACCGCAAGCTCGCGGAAAACATATCAACAACACTACGTCAGTTCCAACATGGTTGCTGCTATAGCCCGTTCAATCAGGTCTGTCACTTGTATACAAGCATTGCAATATCATTACATTAACATTGTATTTTTATTGTTTTAAACATTTTATTGGAGAAAAGAGCACTGCAAATTGCAATGTTTATGTCCACAGTGTTATCTAAAGAAGTGACTGACCTGCATAATCGATTTATACATCATGAAGGTTTTTCTGTTGACGTTTGTACATGTAGTAGATAAACACCACTACATTCATCTATTTCTGCTGACCATTAGGCAACCACCAACGTACATCGATGCAGCTAACAGTTTTTGAGACATTGAATTGAGACACATTACAAGGTCGACACGATAGTGAGCGTTCGTAAAGAATTATTTAATAGTTAAAAGTATATATTAATATAAAACTTTATTCTCACAATGAGTGATCACACTTTTAAAAATAGTTTCAATGTACAATTGCATACACCACTTGCTTAGAATGAGAAGGTTGTAAGACTCAAACATATTACATGGTGCTTCTCATGAGCCTGTTTTCATGAAAATCGGAACAGGTCATGTTGACCAAACTGAAGTTGATAAAGCTTGTTTTTCCATAAGTAGTTTTCAGACATTTTTTTTCTTGTTTTCTCAAAATATTGTGCTTAAGACATTCTCATTCTAAGCCTGCAACATGTTCATCAAACCAACACTATTTAATCAAACAAACAGTTTTCATTGTTATTACTTGACCCTAACAGTAGAATATAGGCGAACATTTGTCTCACTGTTTATAACATGTTTCCTAATCATCCTGTAGATATACCGGTTCCTTGCTTTACCAGTTCCTATTTTTCTCCCCATTTCAAATTGGCGTAACCAATAACGGCTTTTAAATTAACTAGCACCCACACGTTTCGCTGGCGGTGTTTTCATTTACTCACCTCTTTCTAATGGCGCGTCTTACTTGCCTGCCTCCACATCGCCCAAGCTGAACATCCTCTTGACATTACAGTGCGCTCGTGCATGAGATGCCAGACCCCGCACGATGATTTATATAGATATCAGTCAGCCATCGTAAGCCACGTGTTATCACAAGGCAAGTTTTCCTCTTGCCACCATACTTAATTTTCTGTAAAATATTTGTTACAGGGTAATAATGATATAAACACACACAGGAATCATAATGCGTCTTCCAGAATCTATTTATCCGTCACTACCACGTGCGTGCCTTTCTCCAACATCACTACCACGTGGTTGCCACTTTCAAAACACATCGAGATGTCTAACACGTTGTAAAGTACAAGAAAAATGAAACTGAATGATAGTTTTATCTGAGTATAAGCTGTTTTAGTCTTTAGAATGTTAGAATTTACACTCCTGTTCGTCGGGGAATGAAACATGCTGTCTACAACGATAGCGTAGGACAAAGGTCACTGTATCGCAGCAGTACGACGGTCGCTGTATGACAGGACAAATGTCGCTACAAATGAAAGGACGGTGGTCGCTATATAACAGGACAAAGGTCGCTGTATAACAGGAAGAAGGTTGCTATAATTATTGCAGGACAAAGGTCGCTGTACAACAGGACAAAGGTCGCTGAACAACAGGACAAAGATCGCTGAACAACAGGACAAAGATCGCTGTACAACAGGACAAAGATCGCTGTACAACAGGACAAAGGTCGCTGTACAACAGGACAAAGATCGCTGTACAACAGGACAAAGGTCGCTGAACAACAGGACAAAGGTCGCTGTACAACAGGACAAAGGTCGCTGTACAACAGGACAAAGGTCGCTGAACAACAGGACAAAGGTCGCTGTACAACAGGACAAAGGTCGCTGTACAACAGGACAAAGGTCGCTGTATAACAGGACGACGGTTGCTATAATTATGGAAGGACAAAGGTCGCTGTATAACATGCCGACGGTTACTATACTTATGGAAGGACAAAGGTCGCTGTATAACATGCCGACGGTTACTATACTTATGGAAGGACAAATGTCGCTGTATTACAGGAAGATGGTTGCTATACTTATGGAAGGACAAATGTCGCTGTATTACAGGAAGATGGTTGCTATAATTATGGAAGGACAAATGTCGCTGTATTACAGGAAGATGGTTGCTATACTTATGGAAGGACAAATGTCGCTGTATTACAGGAAGATGGTTGCTATAATTATGGCAGGACAAAGGTAGCTGTATTACAGGAAGATGGTTGCTATAATTATGGCAGGACAAAGGTAGCTGTATAACAGGAAGATGGTTGCTATAATTATGGCAGGACAAAGGTAGCTGTATAACAGGAAGATGGTTGCTATAATTATGGCAGGACAAAGGTAGCTGTATAACAGGAAGATTGTTGCTATAATTATGGCAGGACAAAGGTAGCTGTATAACAGGAAGATTGTTGCTATAATTATGGCAGGACAAAGGTAGCTGTATAACAGGAAGATGGTTGCTATAATTATGGCAGGACAAAGGTAGCTTATAACAGGAAGATGGTTGCTATAATTATGGCAGGACAAAGGTAGCTGTATAACAGGAAGATGGTTGCTATAATTATGGCAGGACAAATGTCGCTGTATAACAGGAAGATGGTTGCTATAATTATGGCAGGACAAATGTCGCTGTATTACAGGAAGATGGTTGCTATAATTATGGCAGGACAAATGTCGCTGTATTACAGGAAGATGGTTGCTATAATAATGGCAGGACAAAGGTAGCTGTATAACAGGAAGATGGTTGCTATAATTATGGCAGGACAAATGTCGCTGTATTACAGGAAGATGGTTGCTATAATTATGGCAGGACAAAGGTAGCTGTATAACAGGAAGATGGTTGCTATAATTATGGCAGGACAAAGGTAGCTGTATAACAGGAAGATGGTTGCTATACTTATGGCAGGACAAAGGTAGCTGTATAACAGGAAGACGGTTGCTATTATTATGGCAGGACAAAGGTCGCTGTATTACAGGAAGACGGTTGCTATACTTATGGCAGGACAAAGGTCGCTGTATAACAGGAAGACGGTTGCTATACTTATGACAGGACAACGTTTGCTGTATAACAGGAAGACGGTTGCTATAATTATGACAGGACAAAGGTCGCTGTATAACAGGTGGACGGTTGCTATAATTATGACAGGACAAAGGTCGCTGTATAAAATGACGACGGTTGCTATACTTATGGCAGGACAAAGGTCGCTGTATAACAGGAAGACGGTTGCTATACTTATGGCAGGACAAAGGTCGCTGTATAACAGGAAGACGGTTGCTATACTTATGACAGGACAACGTTTGCTGTATAACAGGAAGACGGTTGCTATAATTATGACAGGACAAAGGTCGCTGTATAACAGGAGGAAGGTTGTTATAATTATGACAGGACAAAGGTAGCTGTATAACATGACGACGGTTGCTATACTTATGGCAGGACAAAGGTCGCTGTATAACAGGAGGACGGTTGCTATAATTATGACAGGACAAAGGTCGCTGTATAACATGACGACGGTTGCTATACTTATGGCAGGACAAAGGTCGCTGTATAACAGGAGAACGGTCCCCATATGGCAGTTGGACATCACTGATTGTATGAATGGACAATTGTATAGCTGGGCAACGCTCTCTGTGACGCTGAACTGTATATAGTATCCGGTACCAAATCGTGCCGTAAAGCATCTTACGCTGAAAGTTTACAAAATTATAGTTTTCAATTTCGTTTTGTTTTGATTTGCAACAATTGATCTTAATTGGAACTCTATCATCCTTGTACAAATGATCATTTAAAAATTGGGAACTGCATATCAAAGATGATTGTATTAGCATCAAATTGATACCTCACAGCTTAAAATCCGCTCAGCCTAGCTGTACCAATAGGTGGATTAACACTGTCTACTCGTGTATACTAAATTAATTGGGAAAATACTATTATCTGACCAAATTCGGCCCCATTTAAGCATCGTTGTATTTCTAATGTGGGAGCAAAAACCATATTTACTTTAACTTGTACAGTGAAATAGGGTAATGCAAAGTCTGATTCATCAATTACTTGATAGTTTATAACATTTAATAGTGGTGTAATTTAATTTGGAAATGAACTTCATGCATGTAATCCAAATGCCACAACATCCTAAAAAATGGTTTCAAAAATCAATTTATATATTTGGTGCTGGTGGAAGATTTACAATTAGGCAAGTAGATCAATGTGTTGTCACATCATTTAGGAGCTATCCATACAAGTATCAAGCATCTACAAAATATGAGGAAGATAAATATAGTTTGGATACCCCAATCTGCTTTGAGACGCCAGTGTCCATGCCCTTGTAAATTGTCCAAAAATAGTTGAAATCATTTTTTTAATAAATAAGTCGATTATTTGCACATTTAATGGTCTTCAACGAGACGTGGGTTCGTTTTGTCACTCATGTGACAGATCCAATACCAAATGTTGGCCAGCAAAGGCAGAACAATAGGTTGCATTGCAAAACGCACCATGAGCACCAGTAGGAATGTACGCCATTTTCTAAATATAAATAAAGTTTCTACCATTCAGGTTGATGTGTAAAAGGGACAATGGGTAAATGCCAAGTTAAACAAAGGAAAATATCTTCAGGAATGGAAGAAATACTTCGAAAATCGCAGACCAGCCACAGGTTTATTTTGTGCAATGCTGTTGCAGAGCAATGTGCCTTCACGCGACTTTCTGAGAAGTGTAAAGGTCAATGGGCTTCTTGACCCTCCTTATGTGACAGACACTATCCCTTGTGGCCTTTATTGTTTCCAGGTATCTTGTTGGAAAATAATATAAAGCACATTAAGATCTCGGTTTGGCTTTTGTCAAGTATATGCACAGTGTACAGAATAATAACAAAAAGTCGCATTTTAAAAATGGATTGTCAGAATGAAACTTCTCATATCTATCGGCAGTGCCTGATTCAAGGGGATCAAAACATTATTTCATTTAAATCTACCAAGGGTCCAATTTTTATGGACTTAGTTGCATTCCAATTTGAACACCCCTCGTAGTTGAGCTAGTGTCCGAGTGTGTAAGATCTTGGATCGTTACATGACCTCGTCCTTCCAAAGACGGAATAAAAATGGTACCCGTATTTCACTTGCTATAGATCTTAGAAAAATATATCATGAGGTACCACCAGGAGTGAAGTGTCAAGAGTGATTAATATAAGTTAAAACCTTGTTTCACAATCGACCTAAAATAACCTAAAATGAATTAGTATAAATATTACCGCAGAACAAGTATGGCTTGGATTCTGAGAGAACAAACTATAAATTCAGGTACCCGAGGAAGCAAATTATTGTTGAACATTCTTGTGAGACATCTCCCCTCAAACTCGGCTTAATTTATTTGGAAACTTAACGACGCATTACAAAACACAATTACTTATGCAAAAGCACAAACATACGTTACTCACAGAACCGATTGTTTATTACCACCCCTCACCTTCGGCATCCGGTATTCGGATTGCTTCGGAACTCTTCGAACAGAATTGCAAGTTGATAAATACAGGAAAACATCGCAGTCTCTTTTCGATAATTGATGGCTAAACATCAGGCTGTAAATACCTAGAAAGCTTGCTTTTCTATTTGTGTGGTTGATATGACGCGAAACATGGTTTTACCAAACGGTATCTAACGCTCATAAAATCTCAATCAAAGACGGTGTTTTACAAAATGTGTTTTTCTACAAACTTTTATCGTCTCTGTCAAGCGAATATCCAGACTTCGGCAATAAAACGCTACGCCATACTTTGATGGGTATTTCTTACGCCGTCCTTATTACTTAACCAGTCCGTGTGAATCAGTGCTCAAGTTATATTTACGGAATCAAATGTTTGACGCGTGAGAACAGGATTTAGATTTCAAAATTATAAATTTAAGATCAATCTCAAGTAACATAAATGATTATTCCAGATTTGACGTGTCGGACAACAGAAAATATTAATGGTAAATTTGCGCTATTGAATTTCAAACATGTCTATTCTTGATAATAAGCAATTGCCAAAGACATTGTAAAGTAGTTTTGAACAGCTTCCGGAAACAGTGTGATATTGTTCGCAAGGTCTTAAGTATTCAAAGTAGTCTAAAGGCACTGTCGGGTTGCACTGGAAACTGGTTTTTGAACAACTTGTAATCATGGTGCGCTACAAACTTGTCTTTTTCACAGTGAATGAACAACCATCTTGTACATAAACAGCTACCGGTTGTGGCTGAGACATATCTCGCCACTTAGACTTGAATTTCATTGGCGTAAAAGTAGAAGACTGTATTTCACGTTTAGAATCTAACAGAGTTCGATGTTTAACGGTGTTTAAAAACGACTGTCTGACAATGTCTAAAATAATCATCTATTTTCAAAAGTGATACAATGTTTGCTTCACTATATAAACATAACAACCAAGTATCTGATTGATATAGTTTTCCTGTGTTTCTGAACATTGTGAACCAAGAGAAAGTATTCAAAACTAATTCAATAAAGTATGTATCATCGCAAAATATACGCTCCTTGATTAGTGTCTATAAGGTTACTGGAGATTTTGTATTTTGATTAAAATCAAAATAATGTCTAAGCACAGGTTGTCTGGGGTTTCGACAGAAAACAGAACACTATAATGACGAGCGAGGTTTTAGTTAATGCCAAATTCAAGTATATCGATACATAAACAAAATTTAAAGGAAGATAACGCGATTTGGTTGATGTTTTCGTCGAAGTATCGTAAATGTCAGCGAAAGTTTTCTACGCCGTTCTTTGCAGAAGACGCCCAAAGAAACACGCACTTAAATGAAGCGATCTAACCATTCCAATGTGCTTATAATTTATTTTTCTAAATCAAACTACCTAAAGCTCCGAACACTTCCAAAAGAAGGAACTGTTTGTTTTCCAGCTTCTGTCCCTTCTGTCTTTATTGCCGAAAAACGAAGCAATGTATCAACCAGACAGCGTGATTGGTTAAGAAAAGACTAGCCAATGAAACCCTGCCTTTCAAAAGGAGAAGAATTTCTTGCGGTCACATAGTCAGTTTGGGACCCAATCTAATGTAATGTATGATTTTTGGTGGGGAACCAGACTTACGGTCAGAGCCCAAAGTTTGAAGAATGTCTTGCAATAAGCAAAGTTTCAAATCAGTTACTTCCCCTTGCATATATACCATAGCCAGTTTCATCAAAAGTGACTTAAATCCATAACTATTAATTTTCCCACACGTTAATTGCTCAAATATCAAAATAAAGTGAAAAACTGACACTCTGTGATACACGCTGCAATGTTAAAAGTTCATATCGACACACCTCCTGAGATAAAGAACAAACCGAAACACTTTCTATCTTGTTCGCCTCGGTCCAGTGTATACAGTGCGCTGGATTTGTAACACGGCCATGTGGGTTCGAAGCAGTTAGACAGGAGAGATTGTTGGTTTTCAGTGAGTTGTATCGACCCATTGGATTAATGCCAAGCATGACAACATTGGCTGGTGGAGTTATGCGGGTTTGAACTGGCCAGACAGCTTATGTAGGCATCCCAACCCGAGACATTCAATGTTTATAATCCGTCTTCTTTCCATATTTGTTTAACTTGTCAGCTGAAAATTCATGTATATGAGCCGTTCTCCAGGCAAACCGGGATTAGGGACATTATAAATTGAAAATGCTCCGAAATGAGAAAAAAGTCATGTTTTAATGGTCTGCCAACTTTGTAAATAGGTGTTATATTTTGCTGTCCATAAACTGTTTATAAGAGTCTTGCCTTTCTAACGATACATGATGATAAATTTTAAGATGTTGTCAATTATCCCGGTTTCTGGAGAATGGCTCATATAGTTGTTGCTTATATCCATACTGTGATTGTACAACACTTTTGAACATATAATTACACCATAAAAGTGCTGTTTAAATATGTTATAATAAGAATACCCTTCCATGAAAAGTTGACAGCAATGTCGATGTTCCTCCTCGTGTGAAGACGTTGTTGGTTCCTAGTGTACAGTAAGGGTATGTTAGTACTGGTTAAGATACAGTCCATTCAAACTGGTTTGGAATCGGCCGCCGTATATAACTGAAAAATATAATGAAAAACAAACATACATTTTTAAAAGCTGACCTTAGGAAGATCTTATGGAAGTTCGTTCAATGTACACTGTCAAAGATTAAGATTCCTCGTAAAATAAAATCTTTATTATGATCTAACCAACCACCATTGAGGCTTAATGCACTATATAGTCCCTTTGTTCTGTGCCTCGTACATTACTAGGTCGCAAAATGCTGCTACATTGTAGTATGCAGTCACCTTTTCAACTTAGCACTCACGGGGAGGCCAGGAGTTCGAGGGCTGGCATCCACTGTATCTGACCGCTCTGTTGGACGATATACATGTATACGAGACCTTATATCGATACATGAACAAAATACCTTATATCGATACATAAACAAAATGTACAACTGTTCATATACACGAGCCAAGAGCTTTTTCTGTGTGGTCCCATGTTCCTGGTTTATGTTTAAACAACGATCGTTCTTGTCACAAACGCAATGTCGTAACTGACGGTACACTTTGACGATGCAAATTCTAAACATGTAAGATCAAAATAGTTTAATCATATGATGATTTTCTCCAATATGCAATAAGCTACGATGACGACGACTTAGATATTACGTGACAATCACATACAGCAGCGACTTAATACGAACCACAGCATGAACTGCAGTTTTTATTTATACACGTATTATTGTCAACGATGGCAGTGTGTTTGTACAGGGTAGATGTATATGATTCAAAAATATGTGGCGAAAAACAGGTTTCCATCAAATTCCGCCACCACCCTTTAAAACGGATCACTTGTAGACAAATGCATCTGGACGGTGTTTACACAGCTATGGCATAAATCGTGAACTGAGTGTCTGAAAGCTCGTGTTAAACTCGTGCACACCTGGCGGCCCTTATCTCTGTTTATGCAACAGTTTATTTGGCTCTTGCCCCGGGCCAACTAAAGGCATCTGTGATGTTCAGGTATATCTCTACAGCCGATGATTTGTGTATTCTATTAAACAGGATGATTATGATCAGTTTCAATTAAAGTGTTTGGTTTCTGGTCAGATGTCAGCAATACAGCCATGGGCGTGTATTGTTTTACTTGAGAATAAAACGATCAGGTGTATTATAACTTGTTTTAGTAGCTTTTCACTGTCGTAGTTGATAAACCCCTCTGGGGTATACATTCAAGCTTGGTATTAGGGTAAACAGTGGCTGTGAGAGGAAACAGGTTGTTGTATATAGAAGTTAACATACGAGAGTTTTGTTGATTATATGAAATATTCAGATGGTGTCCATACATAGTTTAAAGATCGAACTAACTGCTCTTCAGTACAGATATATGTGTTGATGTTTTTAGCTCACCTGAGCATAAAGTGCACAAGGTGAGCTAGTGTGATCACCTTGTGTCCGACGTGCGTCGTGCGTCGTTAATTTTTAAGAAACTTGGCGACTATGTTTGTCTCTTTAAAATCAAGTTCGCAACTGGGTCATCTGGGATAAAAAACAGGTCACCAAGTCACATCAAAGAAAAACCTTGTCACTTGTTTTACCTAATCTTAATGAAATTGGGTCATCTCCTCATGTCAAAACTAGGTCACCAGGTCACATCGAAGATATAGAAACATGAGCGCAACATTAGTAGCAATGTAGTAACTTGAGCGTAACATTAGTAGCAAAACAGTAACTTGAGCGCAACATTATAAGCAATGCAGTAACTTAAGCGCAACATCAGTAGCGATACAGTAACTTGAGCGCAACATCCGTAGCGATGCAGTAACTTGAACGCAACATCAGTAGCAATACAGTAACTTGAACGCAATATCAGTAGCAAGGCAGTAACTGGAGCGCAACATCAGTAGCGATGCAGCATCCTGAGCGCAACTTCAGTAGCAATACAGCAACTTGTGCGCAACATCAGTATAGCGATACAGTTACTTGAGCACAACAGCGTGTCTGAGCACTTGCACCTATGACAAAGCAATGGAACATTAAAAAATATCTTATACTCAAATCGCCCTTTTTAAAAAATCATAACAAAAAGCATTGTAAAATCTTCAATAATATTATAGCGTGAACGTTGACATCCGAAACCTTGATTGACAAGCGAACTGTTCAATTGTTTGACGTTTGTTGATATTTCATCCGCTATGTTGACTTGCTCCATTTTGGTCGCATTCTCATACCAAATACAACAAGCCAGTGCCACAGTTACAATCATAACATTTAAAGTATTTACATCTCTACAGTTTTATTGGTATCTTCAAGGGCTGACCGCGAACCCTAAGTTCGATCTATTGTATATTTACGATAACGACCGTGTATTACAAATGGTTTAATTGACAGTTTATGTGATAAAAGATGTTTGGATTTAGATTCAACACCTGTGCTGATTCTTGTACCGTACTTCTTCCATTGCACTCGCCCCCTAGTTTCGTAGTTCAACACAAATTAATACAAGAAAAGCATATATGCAAAGCATATAATAGCGCGGCGCAAGTGGTATTACAATAGAATCATGGTTAACCTAAATGCAATGACCGATGTAAATAAACTATATAATTCAAATTTCAAAAATCTTATTTTAAGCTCCAAACCGACAACAATCATTTTCAAACTTAAATGATCAATTAAAACTCAAATCTCCGTATGCGTCATTATGACACCGGGCCGCTTTCATACAGAGCTAGTAATTTGTACACAGTTCTTTTGGTGCCTTTCATGCTCTGTCGTTTCTGTTGAATGATACCTTTTAATTCCTTTTCTATATATCGTAAAATTCGAAATGGTTTGGTTCCAGATTGGACATACAGTTATTGTACTAGTATAATTATTAGTTATATGTGTGGGTTTTATTGCATCTTTGTTTTTCGAATTACACTATAGATGCAAATTTTCTACTAGTATTACACAACAGTGCTATGTGTGCTGTGTTGGCGGCCGTCAAAACTGAAATGTCTCCTCGATGTTATAATATAGTGAGTGTTGGTATTCACATATCAACATATATATCAACACTAGTCTGGTGTGATGTAGCTACATTGTTACAGGGTGTTCGTGCAACCTCTTTTGGAAGTTTTGTTAGATAGTCACGTGGTCTCATGCACTACACATTGTTATGTGATGCCACCGTACAGTATGGGTTCGAACCCATCATATGTGCAACTTATTACACCTGATTAGTTGTTGGTTTAGTTGTTGGCAAATTAATCGAGTTGTCGGATGGTTACTATGCACACAGAACGTCATGGAGTTGTTAGGTGGTTACTATGCATACAGAACGTCATGGAGTTGTTAGGTGGTTACTATGCATACAGAACGTCATGGAGTTGTTAGGTGGTTACTATGCATACAGAACGTCATGGAGTTGTTAGGTGGTTACTATGCATACAGAACGTCATGGAGTTGTTAGGTGGTTTCTATGCACACAGAACGTCATGGAGTTGTTTGGTGGTTTCTATGCATACAGAACGTCATGGAGTTGTTAGGTGGTTTCTATGCATACAGAACGTCATGGAGTTGTTAGGTGGTTACTATGCATACAGAACGTCATGGAGTTGTTAGGTGGTTACTATGCATACATAACGTCATGGAGTTGTTAGGTGGTTTCTATGCACACAGAACGTCATGGAGTTGTTAGGTGGTTTCTATGCATACAGAACGTCATGGAGTTGTTGGATGGTTACTATGCACACAGAACGTCATGGAGTTGTTGGATGGTTACTATGCACACAGAACGTCATGGAGTTGTTAGGTGGTTACTATGCACATAGAACGTCATGGAGTTGTTGGATGGTTACTATGCACACAGAACGTCATGGAGTTGTTAGGTGGTTTCTATGCACACAGAACGTCATGGAGTTGTTGGATGGTTACTATGCACACAGAACGTCATGGAGTTGTTAGGTGGTTACTATGCACACATAACGTCATGGAGTTGTTAGGTGGTAACTATGCATACAGAACGTCATGGAGTTGTTAGGTGGTTTCTATGCACACAGAACGTCATGGAGTTGTTGGATGGTTACTATGCACACAGAACGTCATGGAGTTGTTAGGTGGTTTCTATGCACACAGAACGTCATGGAGTTGTTGGATGGTTACTATGCACACAGAACGTCATGGAGTTGTTGGATGGTTTCTATGCACACAGAACGTCATGGAGTTGTTTGGTGGTTTTTATGCATACAGAACGTCATGGAGTTGTTAGGTGGTTTCTATGCATACAGAACGTCATGGAGTTGTTAGATGGTTTCTATGCATACAGAACGTCATGGAGTTGTTAGGTGGTTTCTATGCATACAGAACGTCATGGAGTTGTTAGGTGGTTTCTATGCATACAGAACGTCATGGAGTTGTTAGGTGGTTTCTATGCACACAGAACGTCATTGAGTTGTTAGGTGGTTTCTATGCATACAGAACGTCATGGAGTTGTTAGGTGGTTTCTATGCATACAGAACGTCATGGAGTTGTTAGGTGGTTACTATGCACACAGAACGTCATGGAGTTGTTGGATGGTTTCTATGCACACAGAAAGTCATAGAAGTTAGACATCAAATTACTGGAGCGACAATGTCAAACATTTAACTAAATATAACATTTTGTAAACAATTCATGATGTATTTAAAACTATTTCCCGGAAAAATTAGTGATAATTGTGATAACCAGCATCCCATTCGCAGAAAATCGTTTCTTAAAAAACTGTTTTAGTGAATGGATGGAAATAATTATCAATTTTGATAGCATCAGTAAAGTTGACTGTCAAAACAAAAACAAAAAGGATGTTGCGCAATATAAAGCCAAACTTGGTGTTGATGTGGTTTATTCATATTGAAACATGGGATAGTTTTGATAACATCTGTTTTAAAATTTAAATGTTATTAGCTCTTACTGATTATGAAATAACACCACAAACAGTCGGTGACAGGGGCAACAAGTTTGAGATTACAAAATACACATACAGGTGCACGGTAGTGTGATCTCCGTACCTCAATGGCTAGCGAGCTTGTCATCTAATCTGGCGACCCGGGTGCAAATCCGGCTGGAGGAACATAAAATGCCCGCCATGTTTCAGCAGAAATCGGACTGGCAAATAAAGGCTATGCTCGGCATTTTTGCTCTGTAGTTTGATTGAAGTCATGTAATGGAGGTGTAAGTCACATACTAGTATATAACCAGAGCAATATATGTGGTGGAGGGAACACTTGATGACCATTTTTTACAGAATTTATGACATAGTAAGGCTCTTGTTTAAAGACCATCCACCTTTTGAAAGCAGCTGATAGGCTTCTTCTCGTGCGAATTAAAGTTGATTTTGAACCCAAAGCATTGAGGGGTAGGTGGTTACAAATTAACACCCAAACCAATTCGTCACCACATTCCCTCATGTCTGGGGATGTGGCTCAGTGGTAGAGCGTTCGCTTTGCATGTGAAAGGCCCCGGGTTCGATCCCCGGCATCTCCAGTATTTTTTCTTGAATGCCATAGCAAAAATGAATAAATGTACGGGTGTATTTCAAAACATGAATATAATATTTTGTATTTGTTAATTGCTTAATTCGAATTTATTATACTACTTCGTCATTGCCCAGAATCCATGTGTGTGTATGTTTTATATTAATCGAGAACTGATTTGGCCAATTAAAGGGTTTGTATTTTGTTTTAAAAACATTAGAAATGTTGTAGATGTGTTTGTATAATCCAATGAATTCGCTGGATAGCCTTAGACAAGTTTTACGACACGTTCAAGCGGATGCACGGACAGCACCTATGTTATATGCCCGCTACTTGCGGGTAAACAAAATAAACGGCGGTTAAAATTAGCTTTGACGAAGACCTGTCGATTCAGGAGCTTTTGGCCACTCATTTTAAACAATTACATTTGTACCTAAATAACACTTCTTCAATTTAAAATATATGTATCCTACAAAGGATACTTAAGTGAAAATAATGTTACAAGCCATATAGTTAGTAGTGCAGTTAAAGTTGGCAGAATCAACAAATAATTGATCATGTTTAGATATCCTATAGTCCAATCTCAGTGAATGAATGGCAGTATACATTCATCAGGGCTGATACGGTAGCTTTTAAATGGACAAAAAGTTTGATTTTTCTTTTTGTGGGAATTTGAGTAGAGGCTTGACACGGCCCAGGTGTGTGGGTATTTAAATCTCGCGAATATTGTCGCCCTACCGCGGGAATCTGCAGGACAAACCATTCTAGATGTCGACAACGAAATGATTACATGTACCAAACGTTTCTCTAATCATTTCGCTTCTTGTACGCCTTGAAACTATCTCTATATCTTTAAATACATTTAGTGGCTAACAATTACATGTTAATGCGAAGTTAAGGAGAACTTTACAATAATTCGGCAGTAAAATCGCCGAAGCCTTTGCTCGTATGAGATTTCTCGAGTATAAAATGAAATTCGAGACAAGCCGAAGTGTCTCATCATGCGAACCTTCCATACATTATATCAACTACCTGCTTCTCGCTAAATGAACAAGTATGTTTGCGGAGCTTGCTCTCTAGTTGCTAAGCTGGTTCACAATAGCCATTGAGTCTTAATTAAAAGGTATGTTTAAACTTCAAGTGGATTTTAATTACTTATTGAAGCACATGGTTACATATTTGCTATCTCTTTTTTTTAACTGTTCGTCCTTTCGACAGTAGTATTTTGTTTAATGTGGTTTTCGACATTTTTTCAGTTTATACGCGGTGGTCGCTTGTTGTTAATGTGATTTTGACAGCATTTGGTCTGTGGCTAGAGTTTCGGGTATCGTAACAGAACGAATGAGTTTTACTTAGGAAGTTCATGTACCGTGTCGTACCGAATACAGCTCCTTTAGAATACAACCCATCGGGAGCTGAATTCGTACATATTTGTTCGGCTGGAGGTGTGTTCGAACGGTTATGTCTCCCTTGTTACAAGGGAGCTGTATTCGAAGCACGACATGATGAACGGACTTTAATGTTAAGCATTGGGCTGGATTTTGGTGTTGAACGGACTTTCGTCCGTACTTCAAAGTCGTTAAACAGACGTATGTTTTCAATATAAATGTTTGACTTAACGTTATGGTATCTTTGGATACGATCATCCGAAAACGATATAACTAACAGTAAAAATCGTTCTGACAAGACAAAATGATCAGTCCGTACGTCAATTGGGTGGTGATCAATATTTACATCAAAACATGTCAAAACATTTCATTAGCCGTATGGGAGTAATATCAACATAACTTGATTCTAGTTAACCTTTACACGATAGGATCAGGTATGGTTGCCTCTAAGGCTTGCCTCACTTTCATTCCAGGTAAACACGTGCTTCCGGTGTCACACTCGTCTGAACAACTTACTTCCGGTCATATATTGCAAGACAATTAAAAGGGTTTGTAAACTTGCATAAGAATTATAAATACACCTGGACACGGTAATGTTTATATATGAACAAGTCGCGGATAATCTAGACCAAGTTTGCGGCATACAGTGTAGAAGGGTTACCTCGTTAACGATACAATGTATTTCATTAGACATTTAAATTGCCTAATTGCAATTAAGCAGACGATATAATTACTAATTATCTTGTCGTTGATTGTGCACAGACGATACAATGTATGTACAATATATGTTGACAGAGATGTGCAAGCAGCATTACGTATATAACTGGTCGTGTGCGCTTCTTGTACCGCACACTTCACAATGACATCTTACATTAATCAATACCCATAACGACTTAATTTAATTAATTGGTCATTGACTGACATTTTCCTGAACGAGTGATGTCAACACAGAAGGCCTTTGGTTATGACCTGTCATTATGCACACGATTGACGATTGTTGTAGAACGACATATGATGTAATACTTGATGGACGTCATTATGACTATGATAGATTCACGTTTTGTGTCCTTCATCTTGCATAGTTTGATAACTTAATGCAGTATGTACATATTTCGTGACACGTGACTAGAGATAAATGGACCAGTCTAGCACATCTCTGGAGCCAGCTAGTCCATTTATCCATGTTCTTCGTTTCCTAATGTGTAAAATGACACACTTACAATCATACCCTTGTACTAATTGTTCTTATACAATGTACAGAACAATTAAAAAATTAAGAAAAATGATTCGTTGTCAAAATATAGATACGTCACACGCTTGCCCAAATCCGTCACGTGAGCAACATTCAGAGGAAATATCAGACCTCCCAATTATATAGATACGTTTTAGATAATATTAAAAAACGAGTGTTTAAACAAGCATGTGTTTTAATCAATTACCATATATTTTAAAAGCATACATTGCTTTACTAGTATTAATTATGATAAAAGAAAATAATTTTAAGAATGTATATTCGTAAATAAATCCATCAATATTTAACTTATTTGCTAAAGTAACATAGTCTGTATAAGATGGGTCTAGCTTAGCCTGTAGAAGACAGGACTAGCACGGAGCGCCTCCATAGCTCAATGTTTGGCGACCCGGGTTCAAACACGGGTGGAGGCACTCGCACTCATATACCTGCCATATTTCAGCAGAAAGCTGACTGTCAAATAAAGGCTATGCTCGGCATTTTAAAATTTGAGAAGCGCGGGTGGGCACTGTATGTTGCAATATATCAGATATTTGCGTTATTCTGGTTCTTTGGAACAATACTTTGCACCTATATGACAATTCAAAGTTAAATAATCCTATGGTCGTACCGTGCGTTTAGCGCGTCTGCTTTCATCTATAAGTAGTAAGCTTCGCGGCTTCGTCCTTATCGGTGAAAACAATTCACAATTTGGAGTATTTACTTCACTATACAAATGAAGCGAACTTCTAATAAAGTGATTATTGTTGAGATGAGACATTTTACACATTAATATACGGAGATAAATGGATTTAGGAACGTATGACACGAATACTTGACCTTCTGTCAAAGGTTAACATAACGTAGACGAACGCGTCTACTTGAACACCTGGGAGATATGGATTCCGATGTAAGAACAATTTAAATGAATTTTCATATTTTAAAAAAACGTCTTAATGCACTGTTCCTCGTACGCGGCGGTGGTACCTGTCGCGGTTTACACATAGTATGCATGTTTATCTTCATTTGTTGTAGCTGAATTTATGACATTTTTGCAATTGCCATCTTTTAAAGTGCATTTAAGTTATCATTTGTCATTCCTCGCATTACAACACTATCGCCTGTATTTAAATATCTCGCTACGGTGAAAAGAATTTAATAAATTGGAGAAAGTTCCAGTATTCACTGAAGAATTAATCGGCGGATTACATAACTTTGGCATCCTTTAAAATTGTATAGCACGAACGTGAAGAAAGTAGACGCATTACAAGATCGCTTGAAACACTATAACAGGTGTTATAGATATGAACACTGACGTTCATAATATTTGAATCAGGATGTTACACAACCAATGATGCCACTTTGAAAAGTATATAATTCGATACAAGCGTGTTTGAAATACAGTTATTCTGACGAAATTTAAGATTAAGAAAAAAGTATAATATTGTAAACTATTGTTAATGACACAAGCGAAGAAAACAACAGCATGGAGTATAGCGCACCTGGTTGATAAACTGTGATACACGCTGCACTATCACTCGCTGAATGAAAGCAATATGCGACATGAACAAAACGAAGACATTTCGTATTTTATCATTAATCTAAAATACTGGGATATATATCGGTTTGTAATTCACCAACACTGGTATTCTACAGGTTAACTATTGAAGGCTTGTCGTAAATAATCATTGATACAACTAGTAGGCAGTCCGTACACTTTATTTTGACCAATCAGTGACGAGTATAGGATTAGCTATTCCTACACGTTAACTATACGGTCGATCGACAAGTCACAGTCCACAATACACGAGAGGTTCAGATAAATTGAAAGTATCTGCTTGGATTTTATACATTAAAAGTTTACCAATTTTCATACTATATATGCTTGGATTAACTGTACGGTGAAGACGAAGTTGTGACGAAAAGAAATAGCATTCATTGCTCGATTCTTTCCAGTGAATTTTGATTATAGATATTATAAACAATAATTATTATATCTTAGTGCATTTTATTTCTTGCACTGCTTTTCAAGAAGCTGTTTGATTTATTTTGATGTATTTCTTTGAAAATACAGTGCAATAGATTACAGTACGATAAATTTCATTCTTGTTGAGTATTTAACACACACACACACACACACACACACACACACACGCACACGCACACGCACACGCACACGCACACGCACACGCACACGCACACACACACACACGCACACCGATTTCTCACAACGACTGAAGGGAAGTGAAAGTTACTGAAGGAAAGTGAAAGTTACGGATACTGAAAACATACTCTGGGATATAACTTTACTTTCGTTCATGTTCAGCTGCCTACCAGGAACCTGTGTACGCATGGGTTAGACAAAACGATGCTCAGGCCAGTCCTACCCGTGCGGCACGGGACTGTTCACAGATAGCAGCGTAAGTATATATTACATTTTATTAATGATAATGAAAAATGTAGGAGTTATTTATAAAAAATCTTTTAATAGGAGAGCAACTGTAAGCGCTGTTTAATGTATGATTATATATACATAAATATATGACCGCACATCTCTCAACATGTGGCTGTATATTAAACATTCATGTACGTCTGAAGTCGTTTAGTGGCGTGTCTAGATTTTAATACCACGAACTCCTGTTCGCTAATGGTATGCGGTGTTCACTCATGGGATGCAGTTTTAAAGGCAATTAAATAAATTACAATCACAAATTATTAAGAATGGATTTAAGTAGATTTTAAAATGTTAACAATGCGTTTTCATGGCGAATCTTAAAACAATTTGACACAAAATGCTAATTCTTATTCCACATTAACTAGTACAATATATTCAGCGACAACCATAGGACTGGGTCTAGCTCTATATCACAGTGTTCTGAGCTTGGCTCGCTTACTTCATATACTATTACACTGCTTTTTTCTAGGAAACAAATATTTTTACGATATTTTAAAAGCATATCATTCTACTTCTAAAGTTTAGCAACTTTATTATACAAAGCTGATCATATAGCTCGACACGTGAGAGGGGCTGAGGTTTTTTATCAATTCCGCAATCCTTACTTAAACACAGTCGGTGTGTTATAATCATTTTATGAAAGCTATATTATGACAAGAAAATGATCGGAGTTACCTATGATTTTCGCTGACAATTTCGGTCATTTACGAAAACTTCCCACTGTTTATCCCGGCCCATTTGTCACAGTCGTCCTTTGTAAGCAATAAACATGAAACAGTAAAATTATGCTCGTATAGTTTTGAATAAACTCCGTGGCAGGTGTTCGCCACAAGCGACCAAATATATAATATATCACGTTTATTCCCTCCATGTAGATGGATTTGGGGAGGTTAAACGTATCGTGTGTATGCCATTCATCCAGACCAGTGATCAAATAAATTCTCATACACTGACTTTTTGTTTTTAATCAAGTTTATGAACTTAACACTGATTAACTCTATTTATCTAGGGGGAATTCAGTTTGTTTCCTTTACTTCATGTTTAGTATATTACGCTCACAATTAATCATGGCGATAATTTTTAGAGCGAAGATGACAGACCAAATTATTTAGAACATAGTAGCGTAGTAAACATATTAATCTCAATGGTAAAAATTGACCACAAAATGAATTAATTGAGTCAGATCAATTATCAATCTTGGTGCGTGATGGATCTGTTTGGCTTGTCATTAATTTCATTACATTTGTCGCGTACGTTAACATACGAAATTGTTGTACGACGAAGCTCAACAAGTACCGACCGCTTAATGCATGTGAAATCATTGATCAGCGATTCCTAGCCCTAGTGTAAACCACCTTTTCATTGACATGCAGGTTCTTATAGACGCATGGTAATTATTTCACTGGCCCATTGCGATGGTTCGTATCGCTACAAATGTCATATTTGTTTTCATTTCAAACGTTTTGTATGATTTACGATTTCGTTGTTTTCCGTTAAATAAATACATGTACGATAGAGCCACCGGGCAAAGATGTGCATCTATCCAACCACTCGTATCCTACCCACCAGGTGAACAAATAAACAAAACGACGAGCAAGATACTATCAACCTTATTGTATTAAACATTTTATACTAGATTGACTAAACTAAACATAACTATGCGGAGGATGGAAACATAGTTCTCATTGCTAACAAATAGTCGAACAACAATGTTAATAAACAGGTGTAAATGATCAGCGAACTGATCGTTACGTTGTATCAATAGTTTTGTTTTGGTAGTTTCGAAATTATTATTTTCTGATGAAGCACACAATATGGCTCTTTTCATAAGGTTAACGTCTTTTTGTCATTTATGGAGAATCATGCAATTGAATCTGGCGAAACAAATAAGAGAAAATGGCATGGAACTTCATTCTAGTATGACTAAATATGTTCATAATCATTTAAAGTTTCGAGTCATAGTTTATGCAAGATTGCTAAACAACTTAAAACGTATATACGTATTTTCTCTTGTTAAGTTGCAACATGGACGTTCGTATATATGCATGGTTACAGCAAACTTATGAAACTTCATTCTAGTTTAGCTAAATGCGTTCATAATCATTTAAAGTTTAGAGTCATAGTTGCCAAACAAGTTATAATGAACACGCTTTCTCTTATTTGGGGACACTCAATACACATATAAATATTGCATGGTTACAGCAAAAATATGAGTGAAACACATGGAAACTACTTTAAGTAAAGTTTATACTAAGTGGTTGATATTGCATGGCTTGAAGGATAGTATAAACTATGGTTGATGTTAACTGTCATGATAACTAACATAATTAGCATTTAGTACTTGCCAGTCTGATTGTTATAGAGTAGTACTCCCAGGCTTTTCGCTTTTTTTCTATTTTACAACATTTTAAAGTTTCATTGAGATCTATCTACAGGATCGATGAATGATTGACGATGGAGTTTCGTAGTTAAATATAAAATATTGATGATTTACACTGTGGGTAGCTTTCAACTCTACGACTTGAATACATACTATAAAACTTTGTTATGACGAACATCAATATTACGAACACGCGGTCTATCTCGAACAAGTTTCGATGTCCCGACTAATTTGCTCTATATTGTTATAGAAGCTGGCCTCTCTCTCACACACACTCTAGAGGTGATGGATAACACCAGGAATGAGGTGTCGATAGTGATTAATATAAGTTGCAACACTTGTTTCACAATCGACTTAAAATATATTGGTATAAACTAATAGAAACTAATTTCCCTTTGTACTAGTAATTATAAGTACTGTTGAAAATATTTTGGTAACTCATTGTGCATTAAGTATATTCTCTGTCGACTTATTAATTTAATGTATTACTTAAACTGTTCGCAATAAGGAATCAGTATGAATGTATGTGTCTCAAAACTTCACGTTTCTGACGTTTTTTGTATTATAAAATTGCAAGAAAATGTAAAATTCAATTGATTTGGATGTTCGATAAAACTAGATATGTTTCAAGTAAAAGTAATACAGTCGGCGAAGGTGTACTGTTCACAGTTTTTATTTAACATTTCGATTCCCAGATATCTGAAGTAAAATACTTCTAATAAGTTTTAACATATCAACTGCATCATTCGGTTCCATGGGTAAAACAATACAATCTTGGAAATGTATTATCTTGTACTATTTGCGGACGATGTATTAAAACAATGGCAACGAGATGCAATGAGGTCGCAAACATCGTGTACATGTATTTCTAAATTGCAAAATAGTGTAAGACAAATCAATGATTCCCCACAAGTACATGTAAATATATATACACTAAAACAACTGTATACTGATTTAAAACAATGAATCTAAAACAATACATTCTCGATGTAGAAAAAAAAAAACATTTTCAATGATTGATAATATCAGTGTATGGTGAATAGATGATTGTTATTGTTGCTCAGTTGTAGACTGTGAAAAAAACTCACTATTAGCATCATAATAAACCACGAAGATGAATTAGTAGAGCGGATATTTTTCACGTTACCTTCACGTTAGTGCATTGAGAAACACCTGTTAACGTTAATTACTGTACCTCATCGCCTGACAACGTCTATTTAGGTTCATCTAAATTTTCCCACCGTTAAATTATGTTAAATACATTTTTTGACTGACTTTAGCTGCTAGCTGTGTATAACTAACGTTGAAGAGGTCTGGTGTATTCACACTGGATTGTGACTTGTAACGGTAAACGTTCCGCTGACTTGTGACTGTAGTTCTAACGTAGACGTTTCGCTGACTTGTGACTGTAGTTCTAACGTAAACGTTCCGCTGACTTGTGACTGTAGTTCTAACTTAGACGTTCCGCTGACTTGTGACTGTAGTTCTAACGTAGACGTTTCGCTGACTTGTGACTGCAGTTCTAACGTAGACGTTCCGCTGACTTGTGACTGTAGTTCTAACGTAGACGTTCCGCTGACTTGTGACTGTAGTTCTAACGTAGACGTTCCGCTGACTTGTGACTGTAGTTCTAACGTAAACGTTCCGCTGACTTGTGACTGTAGTTCTAACTTAGACGTTCCGCTGACTTGTGACTGTAGTTCTAACGTAGAAGTTCCACTGACTTGTGACTGTAGTTCTAACGTAGACGTTCCGCTGACTTGTGACTGCAGTTCTAACGTAGACGTTCCGCTGACTTGTGACTGTAGTTCTAACGTAGACGTTCCGCTGACTTGTGACTATAGTTCTAACGTAGACGTTCCGCTGACTTGTGACTGTAGTTCTAACGTAGACGTTCCGCTGACTTGTGACTGTAGTTCTAACGTAGACGTTCCGCTGACTTGTGACTGCAGTTCTAACGTAGACGTTCCGCTAACTTGTGACTGCAGTTCTAACGTAGACGTTCCGCTGACTTGTGACTGTAGTTCTACCGTAGAAGTTTCACAGACTTGCGGTTGCTAGCTGTTCACGTTAAGTATATACAGCATATACATATAGTTCTCTTAAAATACAAATGAAATTGTATTGATCTACGTTTAGTTTGTCATATACGAAGAGTAAAGGAATTATACGAATATCGTGATTGTGTTTTATTGGTTATAAGACTGCGTATTAGATGCATTTCTATTCTGTTTTACGTCACTAGTTGGTATAAAGTGCTCCGTACAGCTTGTCTTGCGTTGATAGCTGATATTACAGACCTTTAGGAAATTTGTAAACAGTCCTTAAATAAATAAATTCGGTGTCTTTTGTATTGTGAATCTCGGAAGTACGGTATTTGTCAAGTCCATTGTGTCGTATTATGGTGGCCAACCTGGTAGTAAATACAGTATTTTCTTCATTCCGCGAGCGATCACTGCAACCTGACACCGTTGGATAGGGTTTCAAGTCTATGAATATTAGTAAACTATCGTATCTGAGCCATGTACTTTAATGCAGATGTGTGATTTGTGCAAGCAGCTTTCGATCAAATGACTGGCAGTCGAACTTTCAATAACATTTGTACATTTTTTCAAACTACCGACCGACCGCTAAAAGTTGATCATTTGACGAATGAAGAGGGCAATTTACTCATTCTTTCCTATCACTTTATCACCGCCATTGTTAGCCTAATGCGTTTGAACTTCAGCTATTTTAAGTATTTAAGATTATTTTCAAGTTAAAAATGATAATTTTGACTGAAATGTTTATAACAAAGGCGGACGTATTATTTTCACGACGAATTAGAAAAATATTAATTCCTGCTTTAAATTTTTTTAATTTTTTTAAGGAAAATCCGTTGACAGAAAAAACTGTAATGTCTCAATTTTCATTTAAATCATTCGATGGCCAACATTATCAATATTCAGTTATATGGATGGTTGATAGTCTTTAAAAAATGATAAACTTCACACGGCACATATTTCTTAATTATTTTTTATGATAAACAAACAACATCAACGCATGCATGTAAAGCGTTACCAAATTGAATATTTTCCTGTATACATCAATATCGATATAAATTGTTATGATTTTTGTACGTGACGGATCGCTTTAATTTTCACCAAAGCCGTTTGATAATAAAAGTGAATTTAATGTATACAAAGCTTAGAGTAGACCAGGACCAGATAAGAGCCGTACTGAGCCGTACAGTCGTTAGAGCCAGGATCCGTTACAGCTAGAAGATAATATCTTAATAATACTCTACCTTGCTAAATATTTAATCGCAGAATTTGCTTTATGTGAAACTTAAACGACTCAGACTATTTAAACCAATTAATATCCAGTTAATGTATTTGCGTTAACGTTAGTCTGTGGAGATAATAAATGTGTTGATTTGAAAGTTAGATTTACATCGGATTTTCTCAACGCAAGTTTGGGTTGCCAAGGACCTTATCAAATGTTATTGTTCGCCTGTCATTGCAAAGTTATTTCTCTCTGTGCTGGGTACATTACCTTAAGGCAGTTAGCAATAGGATAGTTTTGTGTTTAAGATAAATGCCGTACTAATGAAACGGTTAGTTTGAGGACGGGCAGGTTACCTTTATTACGAGCCCGCCTTTCATGTGGTTAAATGGGTCACTAGTTTGAACGAAACACTTTTCCCTCTTATGAAGGTAAACCTAAACAGCGAAACAAACAAACATGCCTACATACAAATGATACAAATTTTGCATCAACCGCCTTTATTATGGTTATTGAACACGGTAGAAAATGAATTTGACCTAAATTGCTCATTTTCATTCATATTTGTTTAATTGTTCGGTGTGTTAATGATTTTGGATTTTTCGTGGTCGTAAATAGAATTTTGTTGTAACTGCTACAAAAAATTGAACCATGTGCATTATGCCTCAATTTCGGAAGTAATTTTCAAAATTGATGAAATTGTTTTCATGGTGGTAGAGTTAGAGATTGTGGCAATGAAGGAATACATGTTTCGAAAACACCCGTCTGACTGTTCACATACAGGGGAGAAACATTATTTTATAGATTAAATATATTATTTTAGACATGCCCATTTTAAATATGCTCGAATGAAAAAAGGGTGTTTTTACTGATCAAGTACATTACATGGATACCGTGCATAAATAAATATCTGGTTGATGCATGCACTGTTCGAGAGTTCCCCTCTGTACGCGTGCGCGTGTATCGTATGCAACCGTCACTGTATCAAACATAAGTTGTTGAAAACTGTTCATAGAGCAGACAATGTAAAGTACAGCAGACGATACTAGAGTATATATAACGCTGATGAGACTTAATGTCTATTTCAAAGTTGTAAATGTTAGTACTCATCCGACATATACAGTTGGCAAACATCACTTTTCTTTTTATCATCACATACGTAATGTACCTGAATGTAAAAGTGTTCTGCACACTTCCTACTATCATAGTCTACTCTCAAACCTTCCGTTGTCGTAACATGTTCAGATTTCATGCAATTCTAAATTAAGCATAATTCACACATTCTTGTAATAGTTCACTCTCTTACTCTGCCATGGCTTGTCCTCTCTATGACTGTGGACGTACATTTCTTCTACTTCGTGCCATGTGACGGTCCGTCCCTTCTTTGGCCCCACATTGCGCTTCATCCCTTCTAAGTATCTATTAAGGTTCATCCTGATGGTTTGCCCTCTCTGTGTTTCTGTGACGGTTCGTCTCTCTTTGACTCAGTGACGGCTTTTAAAACTTCCCATGACTCCATGCCGGTTCACCCTCTCTATTAAGGTTGCCCCTCTCTATGAAGGTTGTCCTCTCTTTGACTTCGTGACGCTTCCTCCTCCGTCTGTACTTGTTAACCTCACTAAGACTGTGACGGTGACTAAAATCCCCGAACTGATTACATGTATTTAAAATCGTGAACGCAGTTTGACTTTCCTTGACATGCAATTGTAGACATGCGTTTCTTTTTATTTATTTAATTCGTCTGCTTTTCTCAGCGATAAGTCTGCGACCGATATTTGTAAAAATTATATCCGTAAAAAATGGAAGGCTATGTTAGTTGTCTCTCGGCTGATTATAGATCAGGCGATATTCTTTATCCATTAACAAGATACTATGTAATATTGTCTGGTAATATGGTGTTCTGATCCGCTCTAAGTGGCCGTGTACAACGTGTTTATACTGTTAGTCAGGCTTAATAACTTGATGATGTATTCATTTCTGAGAGTAATTAACGCTGGATCCACAGACATGCTTCTATTCCTAAATATACAAACAATTTCTATGTTCTGTTCAACTCATCAATGGAAATGTATTCTCGTCTGCTTGAATGCGTTTGTGGTCTGATGACGTCATCGTTCGTGTGAGAGGACCACCGGAAGGTGCTAAAACAACCAATCGGAATATGTTTGACAATAACGCCAAGTGACCCACGATAGAAAATAAAATATATGCTTTTAGAAACCAATTCCGTCGAGTTTTGTTCGACGGTGTACACACCATTTTACAAATAACAGGTTTCAAAATATACTTTCGTTTTTTCGTTCCCATTTATGTATACATTTTTTCTTCTATTTTACGCTCACTCAGTCGCAACCGTGCACTGAATTTTGAATCATAAAACAATTAAAATGTTCAACTCAAATTCTTATACATCGTTTATGTCATTATAGTATAATAAATTATATTGACATTAATTATTGTATGCGTATGTAGTGTTTGTTCTCAAAAATGTCAGTTTTATTGGCCTGTTGAAATAATAACTCGACTTTGTTGGATAAAGTGAAATCATAGACGAATCAAATACAAAATTTCTTGGCAGAATGGTCCGGAATATAATTCATCAGAAATTACCCTGTCAATTTCTTTTGTCTGTGCCATAAACTTTCCAAAACTATTACCAAGAAACTGCGCAGGTGCACAGTGCTAAGCGGGTGCGTGTTATTTACTAAATCGTGGTATGAACTTAGTTAGCATTTTCACGTGTAATTGTACCTTTAGAAGTGTAAAGTCATCTTTCATTTCTGGCGACTTGAGTGGTCGTAATATTTGGTATAAGTGGCGACCGCATTAATCCAATCAATGGAACGTGGCTTCGTAACATTAGTTCATTAATTCGAACGTTTGTGCCACCCTTTACTTAGCTCGTGTGAAAACAAGTTCGGAATACGAGGAATGTGTTTGATTTAGATTTAGAAATCCGTCACATAGCAATTTTCCGCCAAATCTAACTTAAAGAAAGACTAATGCATTATGTCTAGGTATAGAGGAATTAATCATCGCTCGCGTTAACTATTGACGAAGGGATGTGCCAGAGATGTTGGCATTAGAACCGTATCGGCTGCAGAGCGAATTTTAGGTGCAGTGTTCTGTTAACACCGTAATGAATATTGTCATGTTTATGAACTAAACTTCTCTTTTCAATTGTTTACGCAGGCCGACATTCCTAACAGCCGACAACGTGAGTCTTCGTTCTGTAAAACTGTTCTTAATGTATATCTGAAATTTCACCTGGAAAATGAAATCTGTTATTTTAAATATTGTACAGAAACTTACGGTTGGAATTTAGAGTTTCCGGAAATTGTTGTAAGATATGATTATACCCTCGTACTCCCTTGTTAATGTGTCCATGTAGTTCACGCAGTGCGTGGTAATATCTTCATGCAATACATGGTAATATATTTATGCGGTACGTGGTAATATCTTCATGCAGTACGTTGTAATATATTCATGCAGTACGTGGTAATAACTTTGTGCAATACGTGGTAATATCTTCATACAGTACGTGGTAATATCTTCATGCAGTACGTTGTAATATCTTCATACAGTACATGGTAATATTTTCATACAGTACGTTGTAATATCTTCATGCTGTACGTTGTAATATATTCATGCAGTACATGATAATACCTTCATATAGTACATGGTAATATCTTCATACAGTACGTTGTAATATCTTCATGCAGTACGTTGTAATATCTTCATACAGTACGTTGTAATATTTTCATGCTGTACGTGGCAATAACTTTATGAATTGCATTGTTAGTGCTTCACACAGGAAAAAAAGCTTCTCTCAAGAGTACGTCTTATCTATTTAACTTCTACGTGTAATTTGTATTCACTATATTTAAAATCCGTGTCACGTTGGTCATGAGACGCTGACACAGGTATAGGTGACACGTTGTTTTCTATCCACAAGGTGATTTGTCCATCATAATGTTTCGCTATTCAGACGTTTTCTTGTACCTGCACTTTTTCAAACTCGAAATACAATTAAAACGGACCTTGGGGATGTCAACAATGTTGTTGGATTCGTAAATCGTGACTTACATTTGTTACGTTTAATGTAGCGTTATCAACTAACATGGGACCGAAACAAACCCTTCTATGGTCACTTACCTTTGCTTTACAATTGTTGAAATATGAATTATATCACAACATACTGCTGGGTCTTGTTGTAGCAGTTATGAGCGGATTGATTGACATGTAGACATTTATAATTGACAATCTCTACCGAACACCTGCGGTTGACCCTCACAGGTGCGGTTGTCCGGGTTTTTACCTAGCCCGGCACAACACGTAATGCGTGACATTAGCCATGGCTTAAATAAACGATCATTGATCAAATATTAGCTCGTTATTAGAGGAGTCGTTATCTGTATTATACAAACTCTACTTTAATCCGGTTTGTAACTTATCGTTGACTTACTCTATGTAAATAAAAAGTTAATATCTCGTATCAATGACTTTATGACTTTACACAATGTGTTGCCAATTAAACAGTCTACCATTAATGAGCGTCATAATAGGAAATTTAAGAATAATTACCAGCAATGAACACCGGGATTGTCCACGCACAGCTGACTTTACTGACATTTCGTAGATTATCATGATAAGAGAACAGAACAGAATAGCTGTGTTAATGGTGTGTTTGTGACTGATATTCTAATGTCTTTGTAAATAAAAATATATTTGTATATACAAATAGTTCTTACTTTTTAATAGACAAATTAGTGATTTCGTTTTCGTTAGTACTGCTAACAATAGAGGGTATAAGAATTGTCAACACGACGTGGTGGTTGACATGACTGGTGTTCATGTTGAGGAAGAGTTGTCGTAGGACATTGTAAAAATGCCACCATCAGAAAACTGTTTTATATTTCTTGACACCTGATCTTAGGGACTGTTCATTAACGACAATATGACACGTGCTATAAAACGTTTGTTTTTAGCTCGTTAAAGACTATTTGTTATAATCATCGGTTAATTACTCATTTAATTAGGCGAATTAATGCCATACAGAAAGTCGATGTATGAATCGAGAACGCACTGGGGTGTAAAATCAATGTTTTCGCACTTTAAATGACGCATGAATGCCCCAGTATTTTGCATATTTCATTTATCGTACGCTTACTACATGACAAATCGCTGTAATAAAATATTTGTCTTTGAATGCATGAACAATGTATAAAATGATATAAATATTTTTACGTATATATGTATTATAAATTCCTTTCATTGCCTTGTATTAACTGTGAAATATGTCGAATACTCCTTTCTGTAGGTGCGAATTTCAAGTCGTGTCGTACTCTTAAAGGACAGATGTTAATTGCAATTAGCATATGTTACATTTCAACCGTTTGGCTTGGTCAAACTGTGTACATCAATTAAAACCTTGATTACTGCTATGAATACTGAAATACACCGCCCCTTTTTATCCCAACTGTCCAGAGCTTGCCTATGATAGAAAATATAGATGTTTCGTCCTTTGATATAGCATATGGCTATGTTTGAACCTTGTACATATATACATACTTGAAAACATAACTTCATTCTTGTACTTTCGACTGTATAATATAAATACGTATGTGACTTCTCGGAAAATTAACATACTTAGTTTTGGATATATTGTTTTTTCACGGTGAGTTTTTATGTCGGAATTTCTAGTTTCAATGTTTCGAGGCTTGGTGCAAAGTCATTGTAGTGGGGTCAGTTCCCGACGCGGAGTTACACTGTTTTTTCACCATTCCCCTAAAAATCTGTGGATAATTCAAACTTCCGCTCTCATAACGTAAACTACGTTTTGTTTATACTTTGTTTCTAATATTAGGGATCAGGTTTGTAAAAAAAATCAAAGTTAAACATTATCATACAAAATTAGATACACACGCATTGAATTAGCAGCGGGGTCTGTTAAAGAAACAGTGATGTGTATTAAACTAGACGGTTCGCTATTGTATTTATACAGCGTAATTTAATAAAATCCTTCTTTAAATAGATCCTTACATCCGCTGACGTTAAATTGTAATAAATATTTGGAATTCGTATAAAAATGCACTTTACAAATTAATCGATATCCTTTATGAGCATTATTGCTCTGATATTCCACGTAGGTTTAAACAATTATTCATCGTAAAATGTTTGACTATAATTAAAGTGGGTGGGGAATCCGTACTTTGGTAATGAGATAATCAGAGAATTAATGGATTAGCGTTTTTCGTTTGTTGCATAAACGTTGACAGAGGCAGACTGTCTGTCTGTACGAGGCTTAAAACAAAAATGTTGAACGTATTATATTCGACAATCAAAGTGTGTGTGAGCAACAGTGTTCACTCACTTAGTACAAGACACGAGGAAACAATCATATACAAATATTTGTAATAATCTGGGATTATTTGAGGCTTTTCTTTCTAATAGAGAACGAGCATAATTAGTATAGACCTTCATTGTACCACCGTTTTCCTTGCATGAACAACTGGCTGCTTATATTTATCAGATATACATAATATAAAGTGGTTTGTATATAGAGGCTGTGCTATGGAAATTCTAAATACAATATCTGTCCGTTATTAAAATGACAACTTCAATGAAATTCGCATTTTATTGCTAATACACTGTTGTTGCGTATCAATGAACGCGGAAAACAAAACGATTTGTTCAAGTATATTCAAACATTAAAGACTACGTCATCCTTTCCCTGAAACCGTTACAAGTTATCACGTATCATTTACCGATTTAAGTGCAATAGATTTTTACTTGAACTAAACTCGTTTGATTTAAGGGGGAAATGTGGGCTGGTGATAGCTAGTACAACGAACGGAAGAGTTTAAATATTTACGTTAATATTAGCCCTAATATGAAACTCAAACATTCCACAAATTGTCAATTTCTAATAATACAACACTGAGTCAGAAAAACATCTTAAAGCCAGGTTTTAAAACATAATGTGTCATCGATCAGTTCAAGGTAGTCAATTAATCAATTAATGATCGACTTATTGATTATCGATCGATCTGATTTGCTCAATCATTAGCGACAATTAAGTCTTTAATAGACAACTTTAAAACTGTCTGGAGTAGATCAAGAATGATCAACTCAAACAATTGACACTTTTGAGAAGTGTGGTCAAAAATCACACGTACATAAAAACAGACTTAGGAGTTTTATTACCATTACTTAATAATCGATCAACGACTCTTGAATGACCGCAGTGTTTATTATTTCATTGAATATAGAATTTATTGAATATATGCTTTACTCTGTGATTATTATTGTGATTCATGAAGGGATATAGTGCAGTTAATAAATCGACGAAAGTAGTCAGAAATGGTGCGTGTGTATTTTCTATTATAATAAAATAATGTTTTAATCATCATGACATAAATTATGTATTATTAGTCGTAAATTATTTAAGGCGTTTGATTTTGAACATTTGGTTTTAACTTTATTTTTGTTGATGTTTTTTTAAACATTTAATAATTTATGACGAAATGAAACTGAAAGCTAATCTGTATTTTTGCTTGAAACTCACTGTACTAGTTATCATTATGTGAGAAGTATTAATTATGAATTATTTTAATTAATTAACGCGATGTCGAAAAAATATTTGAAAATGAATTTGATTTTTTTTTGTAAATGGCTAAATGTATAAAATATTATATTGATATTGAAATATAATTAAGTTGTAAATTATATTGAACACTGGTTCTATGAATACTATTCATGATTTGGAAATTGTACAGCGTAGTAGAGTACTCTATAGTGTACATTCATGAAATATAGTACATTAATAACTTACGACGCATATGAAACGGTTGAATTCATTCATAGTTGAATGTTTTAGTATAAGGCGATAATGCGACGATTAATTCTAACATTTGTTTATTCAAATCATGACGATTGGCCAGATTAATTTGTCAAACCGATAGAATGTTACAAAGAACTGCCTAATTTGTCTATATAAAAAGTTTATTTACCTTTTAAATTCACGGCAGCTGACGGTGTTACGAGTGTGTAGTATCTTTGTATCGGCATATTTACCATGATTGCATGCTGATCTTTTTAAAGCGTATTGTTATACTTAATGACACATTTGTACGTAATAATATCTTTTAATCTGATAATATCTCAAAACAAAAAAAATCTCCGTAATCTGACAAATCTAGTCATTTTTACAACCTTCCCTTGTCTTAGATATCATTTGTAGTAAAATATTTGATCTAAAGTGATAACCATCATCCGTTTAACCTCGCAAGGTGCATATTATGACAAAGTCACATATAAGTCAGTGGCATACTGTAGGTGGTACTCGATCAGTCATATACATGCATTCAGTCATTACAGAACACCAATTTTTGTGGTTGGACTTTAAACTAATATGTGAGCAATTTTATCATCAATTGGAAACATTTTTGCGGATTTTAATTACCTTTTTTTTTAAAATTCTTTACGTTTACCGCTAACACAAAGTAGGAGGTATAAATGAATAATACGCGTGACGGGATTAGTTCGTGTAACATGAATGTTATCATGTTCGTTCATTGCTGAATCTATAAAACCAGTTACCGATTAGTAAAAAAAATATTATAATGAATTAAGCGAAATATTTGTCGCATGAATAGAACGATCATTTTGTTTCATCTTTACGAAATTTAAATTGCGTTAAAATGACTAGGCTGTTTAATACATTGTTTCATCAACCTTCCCACGTGTCTCTGTACCAATATACAACCACTGTTACTATTTAATCACAACCATTTCTCTAGAAAATATTATTTATGATGGTCTATTATTTATGTATATTTCGACATTTTCATCATATTTATAATGGTAATTATTTATGTATATTCCGACATTTTCATCATATTTATGATGGGAATTATTTAGGTATTTTCAAGCATTTTAATCATATTCATGATGGTTTATTATTGATGTATATTCCAACATTTTCATCATATTTATGATGGTTTATTATTTGTGTATTTTCAGGCATTTTCATCATATTTATGACGGTTTATTATTTGTGTATTTTCAGGCATTTTCATCATGACCCCCAGTTACCGACTTATGATACTGGTTCTCTCAGTTGTACTGTCAGAGTTAATCACGTCATCCAATACGCAGTTCACTACCGGTGCCACCCCACCACCCCCTCTCACCGAGGAACAGAAGAAGAAAGCTGTGGCGGCGCTAGAGTCGAGTCTACTCACATTATTTGGTTTCTCTCAGCGCCCCAGACCCAACAAGGGCGTAGTTGTACCACAGTATATGATTGACCTGTATAGACAGCAGAGCGGGGACACGGACACTCAAATACCCGATGTGTTCACCCGCAAAGCAGCATCAAATAACGCTAACACTGTGAGAAGTTTTTTTCACGAAGGTAAGCAAACTGTTTACGATATTGCTTAAACTTATTTACTTCTCTCAAAATTTGTGAGGAACGTTTCTCGGTAGGAAAATAAGCATACCGTACATCGTTATATACAGTACAGACGCACAGAAAATATTCATTTCACTGCTTCCGTCTTGGGGTGACAATAAAGACGTAAACTATTCAACCTTAAGTTGCACAACATCACTTGTTCGTTTTAAATAAACCCGAGAAATGACAAAGAATAACGATGGTTTAACTCAATCTCATTTAGGCATTGACGAGTAAAGAAGTCAACCTGAACATTGTTTACTTTTCGAGTGATCGTTTAAAAATAATATTTAAATAATTCTATTTTTGTGTGTACACAGAGAAGTGGGTATGCTAACAGAACGGATTGAAGTGGAGTTTTTTTTCAATACAATACTTTAATTTATAACATTTTTACCGATGGCTACATCATAGTAAAATTTCTTAAGCATACTGTGCAGCCCTAGCGTGTTATAGAGTTAATCCTATCATGCTAAACTTTACCTATTCATCTTCGCCGGTAGAACATATTTTTACTCGTTCAAAGTTGATTTAGATGGTTTAATGGTTACCGATTACCGAAGATGTTCTTTCAAGTGTAAACATCATAATAGACCTGGCGTCAGACAAGTTTGCCCTAAAACCACAAAATATGATCTTACCTTTAAGCCAAAATACCGCTTACTAATAAAATACTATAAATATAGTCATAAGTATGGGGGTGGCCAAACTTAGTAGTATCTATGCGTATCAGTCAACTATGTGCAAATGAGTATTTAAGGTTACGACACTGACTTATGACATTCGTGAGTCATAAATTTGTATTAAATGGATTCAGACAAATGGATCGAAGAGACGAAACGAAGTTTGCGACATGGTACGCGATTTATACGATCATTTATTTTATAACTACCGAAAAGTTCATTGGCACGTTTTGCGTGCAATCATATGTCATATACAAATGTATGATGAGACTTCAATAATCAGACCACTATGTATTCTATTCTGAGGAAAGTTAGTCCTTACTGTAAGATGCGTGGGTGATCTTGTTAAGCAACAGATCCACACTTACTCTGGTCTATGACAATGCAGTGTTATTAATGAAATACCTAACTTTCTAAGTGGTCTTTATGTGAAGTTTAACTGTACATTTTTATTAATATTTCATTTCTCGTAATTACATTTATTGCAAATCCTCATACGATGATTTCTTTATATTTTCAGATGGCATACAGCTACACCATTGTGAATCTGACAGTTGTGCAAGACTTTGGTTTAATGTAACTTATATACCTAAAATTGAAGTGTTAACAGACGCTGAACTAAGGATTTACATAGAGCGAAATAATACACATGAACCTGATTTGGATAAAGTGTTAAAACATAAACTCCAAGTGTTCGAAATTATGAAGCCTGTTTCTTCAGACGAAGAGCCAATTAGTAGACTTATTGATGTTCAAGATATAGTTTTACAAAACTCTTCATGGGTCTCATTAGACGTGCATCCAGCAGTTTTAAAATGGAAGAACAAACCACGTGCCAATCATGGTTTAGAAATTCGCGTAGTGCCTTATAAACAAAACCCGTCATCCAATCCACTTAAACATGTGCGATTAAGGCGGGCCGCTGAAGTTGAAGATAGTGAATGGAATATACAAAGACCTCTTTTAGTAACTTATACTGATGATGGCAAAGCATCAAATTTAGCACGGACTAAAAGGAATAGTGATACTGAGGAAGATACGGACAATGAGGAAGAGGTAGAGGAAAAATCTGATAGTGATTTAAAGAAAAAACATAAAAAGCGAAAACGTAAAAAGTGTCCAAAAGGTGATAAAGGCAGCAAGTGCCGAAAAAGGCGAAAAGAAAAGAGAGATCAACGAAAAAATAAGAAAAAGAAGCGAAGGGAGAAGAAAAAGAAGAAGGAAAATCCTCCGGGTAAGGAAAGACAAGGTCATGATGATTTATGTGGAAGGAAGCCACTGTATGTTGACTTTAGTGACGTACAATGGGACGACTGGATTGTGGCGCCACCTGGGTACGCTGCTTACTATTGTGATGGTAATTGTCCGTTTCCGCTACACGGTAATTTAAATACGACCAATCATGCTATAGTACAAACTCTCGTGCATGCGGTAGATTCACGTGCTGCACCTAAAGCTTGCTGTGTTCCAACATCTTTAAGTTCTATATCAATGTTGTATTTGGACGAACATGATAAAGTGATACTGAAAGTGTATGATGAGATGGTCGTAGAAGGGTGTGGCTGTAGGTGACATGTCACCATGCAACCAAATTATCAAAAGTGTGCTTCCAGTCAAGCTTATTACGGACAATACCGGTATCTAGTGTTATCACACAGATTTGTGCTAATTTATTTACCCAACCTCAAGATGGACGGTCCCGATCACGACCTCATGTGTTCGCAGTTGTGGGGAAAAGAGGAGAGCGGATATAGTGCTTGTGATTATCGAATACGTTGAATATGGTTAACCCTGTTGGGTAACCTATCTAGTGACGAAACATTCTAACGCACGTGATATGACGTCAGGAACATGGTCACGTGATAGTGAAGCTGCGAACTATAAACGAGAAAAATGTCCCGGCGGTCACGTGCTACAGTGCTCTGTTGTTGTTGTTGATGTTGTTGTTATTTTATAGTATCGTTAAAAAGCCAGTCGTTCATTTTAGCATTTTGATTGTATAATTCATTGTACACATACGTATAGTTAGGTACGTCATTTTTAACATGAAAAATGCATTACTGGACTTTAACTACACAATTATTTATATATTGTACATTCAGTGTTTGTGTTTTATTTGTACATATTCGTTATTATTATATTTCTTATGAGACGAAAATACAAACTTCAAACTATTGAATGCGTAAGTTCTCATTACAGTGCATCATAGAAAAATATCAGAAAAATTCGAAACGTTAATAAAAGATAGAAATCTTCGATCTCAAATTTCTCTATTTTTCACCGTCGAATGCTTTGATTGGCAATAAACCATTTTCTCATTAGGAGAATTTGTTAAGCGGAATATCCTTCACTTACACTAAAAAAAATTAAGCCAAAAATGTTGATAGAACAATTTGACATTCGTAAATTGCAATGTCATCCTTTGAGACACCTTTAATAAATACATTTAATTTTACGGATAGCAAATGAAGGCATTTCCAGTTTACTTGTTGTTTGTAAATCATGAATGAAGAATTGCGAAACAAGCAATCTTCGGATTACAATTATCGAGTGAACATTGTGAATGAATCACACAGAACTAATTCTAAATGATTTCATGAATTGATATCCTTCAGATAGCATTAGTAGCTGAAGTTAAACAACCAGGCATGATAACTGCTTGCTCTTCATTAAGAAGAGCGGACTCAAACTGCACCAAACACGTTTTACATACACAGTTATACTACAGTTTAGTCTTCAACGTTCAAGCCTGAATGTACGCTTTGTCAGAAGTCAAACATTTGATTCAGTCTAAAAGTATTGGCGTACATTCAACATATACCTACTGTACAGACAAAGTTCTGTGTTTTACATATTGGAAAAACACATGCGTGTGTTTCACATATTGTACAATATGTCAAGCAAAGGTCCCGAGCACTCCTTATCCGCCCAATATGTGAAACACGGACCACCGTTCATACAATATGTACTACACACATCGATTCTTACACTTAATGAAACACATGATTTAGTTCTTTCATTATGAGTAGCACATATATCGGTTCATGCTGAGGTACAACTGAATGTGTTTCACATATTGTACTGATCATGGTATGTTTAATTTTCTGAATTGTTTCACATGCATGTATACACTTGTAGTCCAAACGACACACACGAACACCAACACATAGCGAAGTTAGTAATGCCCATATCAACATGTTCACCAGTAGATACACGTATACAGTATACTCGAATAATTAGCTGAATGACTGACACACATAATGATCTGGAAATATATCAATAGGAGGACTTGGCTCGAGGTTGGGTAATTAGACCCATAAAAGACAATTTGGTCTCCACTATAAACAGATTGTGCCGACCAACTGGGGCAACACATTTACATGTGCATACTCAAGCCAACCCTTTTTCTGATGTTCTGAAACTAGGAACTATTTTAAAGCATACATGTATTTATATGTAGACCATACTTGTAAATGAGATTGGCTCATCAAGATTCATAATACTAGTATACTATCAAACATGAACATACTGTTTCAGCATCGGCTGTTAACGGTGTTCGCGGCAGTTTCTAGTGATGTATGGGTAAAACCTTTCCCAAGAATAGAGTTTGTTCAAACTTTGTGTGTGGACAGTGTATCATATTAGAAATTGGAAAATACAAAAATAATCCTAGGTCACCGTGATTGCTTAGGAGTTATCAGCCCTTGAATACGAACATTTGGAGAAAAGAAACTAGGTTCAAAGGCAGATAACTCACAAACATGTTCAGTGAATTGGGATTCTTTGCCTTGACTTTCATACAAGAAACTGCAGCGAGCTCCTTTAATCATATGAATGTAACGGCAATGAAACCGAAGCCTTGTATGTACTTGACATTATGCAACATGACATTAGACGAAAAAGTTTCAAACCAACCAAATTACGATTATTTGGAGCATTTGAAAAGACACTAGTTTCATCTTGAACATGAAAATAATACTCAAGTTTTACTATCTCTTGATATACTTTAAATAACAATAACATAACAGATATAAATATTAAATAAATATCAGTGTGGTCGAAGTTCCAAATCAAACAAATTACGATTATTTGGTACTTGAAAAAACACTAGCCTCACCTTGAACATGAAAATTATACTCAAGTTTGACTATCTCCTATCTCATGGTTGATACAATAACATAGTCAGTGAGGTCACCGCAAAGGTGGATCTCATGCAAACGCTAACCTACGTTGTAGGAACGAGACACAACGTGACGTCTTTGGCTTACTATGGCGCCACTAAACTCTTGACATGTCGTCTGAGGTTGGATGTATACGACAAAATGATGCAAGCAAATTCACAATAAACCGGTTGTTTAAAATTGCAAACTAACGAGTTACATGTAATAGCTAACATATTGTGACGAGGGGGGCAATAAAACATATTTACAGTAAAACATTTTTCATGATCTGATAAGTATTACGATGCCACCAGCTAGTAGACTTCAACGCGCATGCTTCAGCAATGCTATTGTGCAAGGTGCCGATACGCTATCAGACCGGAAGTTTCAAGCCGTCATGTTTATTTAGACAACGTTTCATTTATTCAATAAACACAGTGGCATGTGTATAACAAACGTCGTATCAGGTAAAAATGGACAGTTACAAAACATTCCCTATCTGAGCTTAAAGACAAGATTCAGATTATAATTTGTACATACTTGATAAAATCACAGCCAACAAGAACGTTTTGTCAAGGGTCATGGCAGAAGAGCATAAGGGGACGCCTGCAGGGAGTCAGAACACGGTAAACAAATATTTACAACAAATATAGAGAGTGTATTATTGGGTAACGATTTATAAAGTGTAAAGCCCAGTATGTAATTATCCTTAGCGAAGATTATCAGACCCTTAACTCACACCCTTGAAACGAATAACACGGTTTATTGTTCGGGGAGACCCAAAGCCCCACGATGGAAACGGGACACCGTTTTGTAAGCTAAAACCACAAATATTTTCAGCACAGTATGTTGATACCGAATACAATATTTTCGGTACAATAATGTCGCGATGAGATCTACTACTGTATCATACAACTTTGCCTCGTGATGTTTAGTTCACCAATCAGCTACAACCACAATTCTCTTAGTACACCGTCATGAACCCTAGATAGGTTACATTCAATATAGTCCAGAATATACCACATTGTATTGAAGCTCAAGCTTTGTAAAGCTACAGAAGTAGATAAATCCCGGTTCACCTCTGCAACATTTTGCCTCCGAACTTGCGCCGAGTGTAACAACTCTTTTCCAGATATCCGCTACTCAATCTTAGGACTGAAAGCCAGCACTTGTATACCAAGTGTCAAAGAAGGATAACTGACCCTCTGCTTCACTCTAGAATCCAATCCAATATGTCAGACACCAAATTCATACAATAATTTCCAGCAATATAGCATCCTTTAGCATCCTGACCGACAGCCAGCACGGTATGATACCCAAGCTCATTGAGACAAAATCTAGTCAGATGATTAAACAAAAAAAAGCAAATAGATGCCATCATCATCGACTAAGCCAATGCTTTCGACAAGTTCCCCGAATGAGTCGATGCCATGCCAACAGGAAGCAGACAGCTAAGATGTCTGCCTACAAGACATACGTACCTTCACCTTTAAGAAGAGTGCAATTCGAGTCTGATTACCACATACTGAAAACCTCGCCCACCAACTTACAGAAAGGTTCGCCCACCAACTTGTGAGACGGTCCAACGGAGAGCTGCCATATGTGCCAAGCATAACAACAAAATAACAGAAACTGTATCTCGCATGTTCTTCAAAATCCAACATGGACTTGTTGATGTCACACCTGGCCCTGCGTACTCCCAGACCAAGTAATCAACATTACGAACACCAGTTTACGCAGATCAAAAGCATCAAATCAACATATCTTCATTTTTTCTCTTTTTCTTCCCAGCTAGCACCACCCTCTAGAAAAGCTCACACAAGTGGTTGCAAATAGGGCATCTAGATTGGTATCCAGGCAGCTAGCAGGACACTACACACCCTAGATAACAACATCAGTTTTACCAGTTTTCGAATGTAAATAAAATGTGTTAACTCATATATTGAATAGTGTGACTTCTGTGTTTGTTCAATTCTTCGCGAATTCCCCGGTACACTATATTTGAAAGATGCGATCACTAGAGATAGACGTAAAATTTGGCCACGTGGTGTCTAGTAAACCACACAACTACTACATCGTACAGTTCTGTCACGTCGTGTCTAGTGGACCAATCAACTACTATATCGCACAATTCTGTCACGTGGTGTATAGTGCACCAATCACAATATGAAAACAGGGATCTGATTTAAACAGTGAATAGTCAAAGCGACAACAAGCAAACATCATGTAGTGATGAGCTACGTCCACCCACCATATTCAGAACATCCTACATTTATCTTCTTCACGTGTTTCAATAGCTATAAAACAACAAATGTACTTTGTAAAATCCGTTTTCATTCACAACTTTTTACAAACCACAAATCGCTGGTGTTTCAATGGACGCAATTAGTCAGTTAATCAATCAAGAACACATATTGTGGTTACTTTGACTTTATTTATCTTACATATAATGTGAAACAAATGAATTACTGACTATGATTCACACTAGATGACTTCCTAGGTTACTAAGCAGTACTCATAGCTACTCTGTGCCTCCGTGGCTCAATGGGTAGCGCACTTACCGCCAAATCTGGCGACCAGGATTCAAATATGATGGAGGCACTCAAAGACCTGACATTTTTCAACAGAAAGCTGACTGACAAAAGAGGCTATGTTCGACATCTAGAGATTTTGAAGATCTCGGCTCAACAAGCAGAATATAGCTATTATACCATACATGACTGGAACATTATTTCAAGTGCCATCACAGACACCAATGTCCGAGAAGGTTTTAAAACCTAATGTGACGTTTGTGGTCGGAAAAAATACATCTCCGTGTCGTGGAAGAACCACTGCACACATACATATTCGTCAGTTTACATTGTAACCACGAAATAGATGAACCAGACACAAAAACCTTACCATTCGTTTGTCATTTTTACCGCAGTCTAGTACGTTAGCAGCAAGCTTAACACGTCTTGTCCGGGTACACGGGATGGTAACTTTACCGATGAGCCTGGGGAGATTGAAACAATAGGAACACAACCGAGCTGTCGGAATGTCATAACACATCCAAAACCGGTCACTTCAATGAATTGTACTTGAGTTCCATTTCGCCAAAATGACTTAGATAAGTTCTTTTCAACAGAAAAAATTGAAAATACCACGAGAGAAACAACAACAGCAACAGAGAAACAAATTGTTTCAAAAATATTTTGACTGACATGGCGATCTTTCCTTACTAGCTTAATCAATTATCAAGCCTCCTCGATAGCCTAGTGGTTGAGCGTTCGCTTCGAGTGCGGGAGGTCTAGGGTTCGATCCCTGGCCGCGTCATACCAAAGACGAAATAAAAATGGTACCAGAAATTCCCTTGCTAAACGCTCAGCATAAAATGGAAACTGGCTTCTCTTCTCTCATACCCTCGTAGCGATGGATAACATCAGGAATGAGGTGTCGAGAGTGATTAATATAAGCTGGAAAAACTTGTTTCACAATCGACCTTAAATAAATTAGTATAAACTTATTAAGTTACAAAAAATTTACGTGCGGTTACGTGTTTGCAAAATTGCAATATCTCGGTCGCGTTCCATGATTTCCATCCATATATTATAACAGATATATATATCGTATATGAGGCTATTTTAACGAAACAGGGCTTTGTAGTAGGCCACATTTTGAGAAAAGACCAGAAGAGACCATCGCAAGCCAGGTCTCGTGATAGGAACCCACAGGAAAATCCGAAGACATGTCGTACAGTCATGTCGTATTGAAGATCTCTGTATTCAGAGGTGTGCAATGTAAGAAAGACCAAGGGAGAGGCCAAACATGTGGCTTCCGACCGAGATCGTCGACAAGCCGTGGTAGAGGCTCTATGTCCAAGAACATGTTGTAGTGTATAAACGAGTCACTTTCCTGTTATCGCAATAAGTCATACACGTTGAATTGTATAGTCTCCTAATAAGTCATACAGTGACCGAAAATCACAGATGCTTTTGCTCGCATTTATTCATACAAGTTTAATTGTATAGTCTCCCAAAAAGCCCTACAGTGATTAGTGTATACGCTGTGCAGAAGGGACAATGAGGATTAAGTAAGTATGGTACAATATTGAGACTAAAATAACTATATACACAAAATGTACATGTATAGTTTAAATTATATATTGCACTAGTATGTTCAATTGTATGTACTGGTATTCACAGTTTCTTAGTGTGTTGCGATAAATTGCTAAATAATGTTTAAATAAATAAAATGAGGCTTTATATAGGCAAATTACATGTCATACTATTTGGTTATGTTATGTATTACAAGTATTCGAAAGAATATAACCTTGTAAAAATATGAAAACATTGATACTTATTATGGTTCAATATTCAAGTGCTGGGAATGGTTAAAACCAATTAAATTTTCTTTTATTTAAGAGCATATAATAGATGTGAGACCACTTGACCAGGTACCTGTACGGTATTATACCGGTCAATCAGTAACTACCACTTGACCAGTGTGTCCTCATATTAGAAAGGATTGGGCTCATACGTATACAGTGCCCACCAAAAATAAGTACACATTATATATGATTAATAATTGTTGCAAAATTAAATTTGGTATTCAATATCTGTTTATGAAACGGTCACCATTATACTAGTTTCTGAAACTACAGTTACTAAAGGAGTTAAAAAAGAGATAGAAATAAAGATGTTCTGAATTAAAATAACCGTGTGACCCAACAGGCGGAATTTTCCGTCTTTTTGTGACAAAGTTACCGTTCAAGACGGACAAATTTATATTTTGCACCTAGGGTACCAATTAATGCACGATCTATACATTTGATAAACAAAAAATATTCATTTTCTTCAAAAATATACTTGTTTCACTGTCTTGCAAATAGTGTTATTACAGACAAGTAAATGGGAAAATAATCATGCCTGTCTTACGTAAACTGACAACAAGCGATTAAGAAAACGTATTAAAATATCTCCCAATATTCTGCTAAATTTTCGGAGAAGTTCATGTGTTGCTTTCGGAGTGTGCCCGTACAGTGATCACTGGTCAGACCAGAGGCCAAGTTTCTACATGAATGACAACCATATAGTGTCGTACCTCTATACGCTCTTGTATGTATATTCTGTTAATTAAAACATAAAACGTTTGGGACACGAAAACTTGCAGTTAAATTTCAAGCTTCTTTAAACAGCGCGCACAAAGTTCGTATTGACAAGCATCACTTATTATCGAGATGCGACGGTGTAGAAAATGTCCTCAAGTGTGAACCCGCAAAGTGAATGACGGAAAACGGCACGTTATTAGCTGGACTTTAGAAATGTTGACCATGATTAACTGAACAGCGTGTGTACACGCCTGTCGAGAGGAAACGCGTTTTCTGTGCCGAATGTACTTGAAATAAACTCTATTCAGTTTCATTGACAGTTTTAATAGATTGGAGTGATTTAAAGTGATCAGACACGGCTTTTAATGCTTGACTTACAGCGAGATTATAGTTATATGGGTGGCAAGTTATTCTTGTCAGCTAATGTGGTTTGAACATACAACCAATCATGTAAATGAAGAGTATTTCATATTTAAACTGGTACATGAAAGCTGATCGTGTTCCTTAGTGAATCTCTGTTATAATATATATAGATACTCTTGCATTGGTGCTCTAGTGTGCCGAATATTGCTAACGTCGAATTATATAAGCTCTATTTGAAGGGTGCAAATAATTGCGCATTGGTGCTCTAGTGTGCCGAATATTGCTAACGTCGAATTATATAAGCTCTATTTGAAGGGTGCAAATAATTGCGCCGAATGTGGCTTATGCCATACGGTACAAGGATACAAGTCACGGTATGTATCCCGATGCATCGGTTTTCAGGACAATTCTCTGAAGGAACACAGGATACGTGACACCTGAGTTCCGTCAGAGCGTTATAGTACATCGGTTATCAGGTCCGCCAGAGCCATATGAAAACGGAACAAGTCTTTGACGTAACTGAGAAGCAGTGTATCGGGATTCCTACCGTATAAGTGTTCACATCATGATACGTCCCGTTTTCAACAGGTGTATAATAAACAAAACAAGTTAAAAGTAAAACTAGTAGTGCTCTTTATTTATATCGCATCGTTGTACATACAAGAATTATTATAATTAACAAACAGCAATTTAAAAGTGCCACTCCAATACCGAGTTATCAGAGATGATATCAATATCACATGTAAAGCAAGCGTTAACAAAATATAGAAAATCTATATAGATATATACACATAAAATGAGCCCAAGCTAGATTTAATTAAAAAATAACACACATTAAAAACTATACCGGTATATATATACATGTATATTCTTATTATTATGTAATTAATAACAATGTAAACAGTCTAAAATGTATCAATAAATATATACGACATTTGCTATGTTTGTGTATACTGTCATACCGCAATATTGTAATGGCAATGTCTATGCTAATAAAGAATTGCATTGATGTTATCTATAGAATGTTAAACACCAAGGATCAATCGTTGACTGAAGCTAATTTTCGGTTCACACTTTTGCTGCTGTCGTTGGTACCCATTAGATCTTTGAACCAATTTAAAGAACATTATCACAAACACAGGTGTGTCAGCTTTCAAACAAGTTACCATTTCAAAGGACATTTTGTAGCGACACTTGACAAAAGTATCTGTGAAATGAACTGTCGAATAACACACTGACCGTCCGATAACATCCTGATTGCTTGACCTATGCTAATGGTTTGTATTTAAGCAAACCTCAATAGACTTTGAGGACAATATTTAACCATAATCATAGTGGAACATTCTCGTTAATCACATTTCTAACACACGTATACTTCTCATCATTTCTCGACTATTGATCAGGCGTCTTGGTTAACGTTTGGAAAATTAATCAATAAATAATTATGAAAATTTATATTTAAATCGGTTTACTGTAAGATGAAAACAATTCCAAATTAATAACATCACCGTAAAATGAAGTAAAATGACCCCATTATAAGACAGTTATTATCATGATGCGATCACAGAATAAAAAGCCGATCTTTGTTACTTAGCACTTTGTAAGGCTTGTATGTCCACCCATCGCTGTACATATAGCTGTACACCAACAGAGACCTAGAAATTGGTAAAAAACTGATAGGTCGTAAAGGTATCAGCAGCAAGTTTTATTCCGGTTGCTATTTTTCGTCTACGACCCGGAGGGTAACATATCCAACACAAGCATTACTACATTAGACAGATGCTGATGCCATCAGTCACTGGGCACAAATTACATTGAGTGTGTGTATGAGGCGTTGTACAGCCCCGAGTATCGTACATACATTCCTGACACAGATTATACTCTAAAATTAATATAAGATTGATAGGTTTAGTTATGGGATAGTCCGAGTTAATTGAATTAGCTGACGTTATGATTGTACGATTATAAGCAAATAATGATCAACCTCACCTATATGATGTTCTGTAAATATATACATGATGAGTAATCAATATTAAATAAATTGCAGAGAACAAACTCTAATCTTCTGTGACCAATACGGTACACGTTGACAGTACCAACTGTTTATTTACAGTGCTATTGGACATTTGCTGTACAACAGCAATGTCAAGTCAGTCATTCTCTATTGCTCGGAATGTTGGTGGGTATAAGACAGTGATATCAAGAAAGTTGAAGTACATTGTATTCCACAACCGTTGTCTCAGAAAAATTTATATAATCCTTTGGCCAAATAAGATCAGCAACAAAGACCTTTTTACAAAAAGCAGAAGCAGAAACATTGGATATGAAATCAAACAAAGAGACATGCGATGGTTGGGACACATAATGAGAATGGCAACATAATTCCAAAATACTGCACTATGTACACTGGACACCACCTGGAAAAAGAAAAGGAGGCAGAACTAGAACAACATGGCGAATAACAGAAACGGCAGAACTAGCGGACATGGGATATTCCTGGGACCAGGCCCAATACATAGCAAAGGACCACAGAAGATGGAGAGAGCTTGTTGTAGCATTATGTCACATTGGGGATGAAGAGGAAAAGTAAAGTAAGTATTGGACATTTAGTACGTAACCGCATATAAATGTACACTATTTTAGATGAACTGAATTGCGATCAGTTGATTTAGAAGTTACATTTACTATCAAACACATATGTAACTTATAATAGTATATATAAGTTAAACAGCCTTGTGGGCGATAGGACTGGTGCATTTAATTAGCCAAGTGCGAAGACAGATTGCCAATACATGTATATAGCGCGTTCATTTAGTTGATACAAATATTAATGATAAGGTCGATTGTGAAACAAGTACCACTCGGGTATCGACGCCTCATGCCTGACGGTCGCAGTGATTATATGTGAGAACCTAGACAAACTTTCTTTAGACCTTCCCCTATGTCCAGAATCGGACGCTCTACCACTAGATTATCGAGGCGGTTGTTCATAAGACTTATCTTTCAGTTTGACACTGTACCGCTTCGACAATGCACCTCTTGGCATTACACGTACGTAGTTTATCATGTGCCCTCTTGACAATGAACCAGTTTTACAATGCCAATGTGCTTCTTTGATAATGAGCCCATTTGACAATGCACACGTTGATAGCTCATCATCTTGTCAATGAACCTATTTAATAATGCATCTCTTCGACAATGCACCCGTCGACAATACATTATTGCCATTATACCTTTTTGACAATATACCCGTTTGTCAATGATCCTATTTTACGATGAACCATCTTGAAAAATACAACTTTGTTAATGCACCTAAATTAAAATGAACCACTTCGGCAGTTCGAAAATTGACAATATTAATACCATTTTGCAATTCGTCCCTTTAATGATGTACCCCTTTGATAATTTCATCTTTGGTAAGGCATTTTTTGATAATGTGCTAAACTGACAACGTAGCAGTATGACAAAGCTCTCAATTGAAATTATACATCTTCTGGTTACATAAACGTATAATGGAACCATTATTATGAATGTTATTATGATGTATTTTAAACACGACAAACCACGATATATTGTGGGGTTTTCGTTTTACCAATGTGCCTTCATACTACGTTGCGACAGCTTGGACTTGGGCGGATCTTTTCTTGTTTACTTGGTCATTGAGCCTTGTCTGTTTTTAATGTTTTCTGTGCTCGGCTGGTCAAGTTGAGTGTTCTATTCCCTGTCTGACTTCATATTATCTTTTAAATAAGATCTAGTTCTATTTGGCTGTTTATTGTTTATTACCAATGAACGCAGTCTGAAACATACAAATGACAAACGATTACTTATACGAATAAACACTGCATGGTTTGGTATTCCTCTATCTCCCCCAAGTCTTTGCTATATACATGTACTAGCACATTGTCTATGTGAATGTCAATGGTTAAGATTTAAGTATAAAATCACTTCGAAAACATCTCTTCATGTGGAAGTGTCATACTCCTCGTGCCATTCAGAATGTTGCGAGTAGACCGGCGTGTCTCTACAGGCACATCAACCTGCACGGGTGGTGCTGGTCGGTTCAAAACCAGATAATATGTGTTGGGGCTCATGTGGTTATCTAATACCAGATGGCGACGACTAGATGTGTTAGGTAGTGGAGCTGTATGAGTACCTGGTGGACTTTTTGTGCCAGGCGGACTTGCTGTGTTTGAACCAACCTTAGGAGTTCCATGTGTAGGGTTCGATACTCTAGCTGGTGTCCCTGATTTAGCCTGTGTGACAGTTGTGTCACTGGATAGTTGAGCATACTTCCGTAACATAATGTCATTGTCAATCGTCAAACGTGCTGCCAGCTTGTTAACAGGAACATATTGTCTTAGGAACTTTCTATTGCGCAAAGTGGCACGTCCTGATTCGTCGACCTTGATCACGTATTGGTCAAATTGCCTGACTTCTATGACAATGCCCGTCTTGTCCCATTTGAGTGGATGGGGACTAACTTGGTTTTGTATACGTACATGGTCCCCGATGACAAGTGGTAGGAGACGTTTTGTATGTTCTGACCAACGTTCCTCATCTCTCATGTGACGATTCCGCAGGGCATCTTTTCGAGTTGCCAATGTTTCTCGCCAAGTGTTATGCGGTAGATAACGACCAGGTGAAATGGGTATGAAATCGCTTATAGGCCTTCCAAAGATGCACATGGCAGGTGAGATTCTTGTGTCTCTGTCGGGAGTGTTCCTGTACTGGAGCATCGCACGTTGGAATGCGTCCGCGTTCAGATCACCGTTAGGACTGGTGTTGTCTGTGAGCAGACGTTTGACTGTTTTGACACCCACTTCAGCTCGGCCATTACTATGCGAAAATGCGACAGATGACAGTCTATGATGTACGCCCCACTCTTGCAGGAATCTACGTGTAGCAACAGCTGTAAACTCAGGGCCACCGTCAGATGCTAGTTCATCCAGTATTCCAAAAGTGACAAACACTCGGCGTAGGCAGGCGATCAGGCCAGAGGCTTCCTCAGAAGACTTCTCAACAATCGGCCAGTTCGAATAACGGTCAACCACCACTAGATAGTTACAGCCGCGATAGTGGAAAAAGTCTGCACATACGCATTGGCATAAGTAGTTTGGATTCGTCATAGGAGTGGGTGGAGCATATGGGTTGGATGGCGCATTACGATTACACTGGTTACAAGTACTCCGTAAAGCAGTAATGGCTAGGGTGATACCCGACCAAAAGATAGAGGCCTCAGCCCTTGCTGTCATCGATGTGACGCCCTGATGTGCAGCACGAAGAGCAGCAAGGACTTCCTCACGTAGCGAAGGTAGAATTATGGTCCTATCTTTATATAAGATGACGCCGTCAATGGTGTGCAAATTGTCCCTGAATGGGTGGTATTCACGAAGCCATTCTGGTAGTTCATGTCTGAATTCAGGCATATCAGACTCCACCAACTGGCTAAGGGTGTGCATGGTGTTGTCGCTTGCAGTAGCAGTGCGAACTCTGTCCCGAGTGACGGATTTCATGCTGAGGGTCAGCGTGAGCGTAGGGATAGCAGATGTGGAATTGGCATCTTCTATGGTGGGTGTGTCCGGAGCAGGTGTGCGTAGACCCGTCATAATGGTGGTTGAGTGAATAACAGCGACATCGTCCGACAGGAAGTATTTATGTGGTGCACCTATAGGATGACGTGAGGCGCAATCGGTGGCTTGGTGGCGGACACCTGGTACATGCACCATGCGAAAACGGTATCGGAGAGTCTTCTCCTTGAGGTTTCTGAGACGAGAGTTACTGATATCAACCAGCGATCGGTTGTTGAAGATTCGCAGTAAAGGTTTGTGATCCACAGCGATGATGAGATCCTTGCAACCAAGTACGAAATATCTTGCCTTATCAAGTGCGTCTGCCAGTGTCAGTGCTTCACCTTCCACTGGTGCATACCGAGATTCAGTTTCCTACGAGCCTGAGCGACAGCAGAACGGTTGAGCACCAGTGCATGAGCAGTGTTTCTGTAACAACCAGAATCCAATGCCATTTTTCGACCAGTCAGTGGCCAGGCATGTCGGTCTGCTTGGATCGAATATTCTGACGCCTTGTTTTATTTCACTAGCGATGACAGCCTTGGATTCATCAAACAGACTCTGAAGCTGTTCATTCCATTCAAAAGGAACATCTGATTTCAGTAGTTGTCGAAATGGTAACATTTTCTGTGTCATACTGAAAGCATATGAAACCTAGTTTACAAGACCAAACCAGGATCTGACATCAGTGATATCTTTAGGTGTTGGGAAATCCATGATTGCGCGCAGGTACATCTGGCATGGCCGTACGCTATCGGGCGTTATCTCAAAACTCTACGTTGTCTTCAGCAAATATGAACTTGCCGGGGTTTAGGGTAATACCATTGCGACCACAGATGTCGAGCCACTGTACTACTTGATGGCCCATCCATAAGCGGGAGTGTCTGGTGTTCACATATGTTGAATGTGCTCGCCTTGTAGAGGTCAAGTAGGTAGCTTTGTATCTTTGACATGTTACTCTCAGTAGCGGGAAACGGTAAGGTGGTCGGAGGTGGTGGCGGGTTCTGGCGTCTTGGGCAGTCACAAGGTGAAGTTAGATTAGTAATATCCTGTAGCACTGCTGTACTGTCTGGGTGATAGGACATGGTTCTAATTTCAGGGAATGTGGCTGGTATGATCCCTAGGGCAATGCAAGCTCCTTTGCTCAAGAACAGTCTGTCCGATGAGTCTGTAATGTATGTTATTTGCCATGTTTCAATAAGATTGTCTCCGTCATCCCTAGCTGACAGACGAAGTATGGTAGCACCAAGGATGCGAATACCCTCATTGTTGGCTGTGTGCATCCGCATTGTGACAGGGATCAAGTCCGACTCGCGTAATCCAAGTTTGTAAATCACCTTTAAACCGGCCAGACAACTCTGGCAACCAGTATCAGCCATGGCAGGGACGGTAGTAGTTCGAGTCTGTCGTGATAGTTGGAAACCAAGTGCACCATAATCATCCGCAGACACCTTGGCCGTTACATTGACAGTTGGTTGAGGTTTAGAACGCTGACTTATCCACGTGTTAGAGAGCTTGTCATAGATGTGGTGATCAAGTGAGACAATTCTTTCCGATAGTCCGTTGTCGGATAATGTGCATGAATTATCGAACAATGTATGGTCACACTTATTGGTTTGTGTAGGGGTATTGTTTATGGTACATAATGCATCAAATACAGCACTTTCATTGAATACTCGACTGTCTTTAGACATTGGCTTATCCTTACTACGACAGACAGTTTCAAAATGATGGCCACTGTTGCAAATGTCACATCGATGTCCATGCAGGACATTCCGTTTTGCGAACACGAGCCGGGGAGCGTTTACCATGTCCTTTTTTGTCACAGTATGAGCAAGAATCATGTTTGTCTTTGATAGCAACACTTTTAGACTTTTTGTGTGTACTGCTAACTGCCTCTGCAGGATGGGAGTCAAGTAGTCTAGATGCTGACTTCTTGCCAGCCTCCTTAGCTTCAACGAACTTAAACATATCTTCAAGGGACATGTCCTGATTTTTGGCCCCTAGTAGGTCTAAATGTATCTCGGTATCTGCAATACCCCCAGTTAACACATCCCGAATAATAGCTTCTGTGTAATTCACGCTGTCGTCACAACCAGGACATTTAATGTCGAACTTGCAGATGCCGGCTTGCCCTCTTAAACGTGCGCCGAAGCCGCGAACAGTTTCGTCCCTGTCTTGTCGCATATTATGCAGTGTGACACGTGCCACCATTGTATTTTCCTCACGTACTGCAAGTTTCTTAATCAGTATTAGAATATCATTTGCTGTCTTGTCTGTGAGGCTTCCACCGTTTGATCGTGTTAAGTCTTTTCGTAACGGTTCATCGCAACACTCCAATAGTTGTACGACTCTATCATGTCTGGTTATCTTACAGGCACTAACATAGTCCTTCCATCGAGATTCGAAGTAGGCCCATTCCTCGCTGGTGCCAGCGGCGGTGATTGTTGGCCTCTTAACTTTTTCCTCTTTAGCCGCAATACCAGTGTTCTGAGTGTGTGTGACAGTATGCGCCGTGATTAGCGCTGCCACTATAGCCGCGTCGAGATCTGGCGTTGTGTACTCACAGTCATCGATTGGGCAGGAAACAGCAGGCATGATTAGATTATGTCTTTACACTGCGTTCATAAATAAGATCTAGTTCTATTTGGCTGTTTATTGTTTATTACCAATGAACGCAGTCTGAAACATACAAATGACAAACGAATACTTATACGAATAAACACTACATGGTTTGGTATTCCTCTACTTTTTGTATCAATACCAGCAATACTATTTGCTCGTTTAACAAATCAACCCATTACCTCTCGTTGGCATTACATACGACTGACTCATGCGTTATATCTTACGGGGATAATACTTTCTAATTACAAACAGTAAAAAATAATGACGGTAACGTTTCTTTTGTCAATGGACAAAGGCAAAGCTTTGTTGATGATTCTCCGATACAGTCGTATCTAATATAGTAAAATGAATCAACGTTACACCATTAAGCAAAGTAATAGAAGGCCGATAAAGATCTCGGACAAAAGTATTTAAGTTTTTCTTCATAATTACATATCTCCCGAGGATTATGGAGATAGCGATCTTTCCTCTATATACCCCAAGCTTGATATGACAGTGCACCCAAACATTACACTAAATCCGTAGCAAACATTAATTATGCATTAGTTATAGTTAAACACGTCACAACTACCATGAATAATACAAAACGTATCAAAACTTGAAACAAATCAAATGTTTTTTGTATAGCCAGCGTATCGGTGCTATACACTGGGTACGTTAAAGAACCAATGCGTCTATAATTCCGTATGAGTTAGGGTAGTGGACCTGGATTCCTTCTATCACACAAAGGCTATGTCTCTGCCCTCGAAACCGGAGGTCATTCATTGGTCAATTAGGCAGGGAAAACACAATGACCATGCACTTACTATTGTCTCAGTCCAACGCAAACAAACAGGCCATATCCTGTAATAAAGCGATCGATGCCATCACAGACTGTCTTCGTTCCTTATGTACGTAAAATGCAAATATTATATAAGGTAACGAGACATGTATGTTACAATAACAATACAATACAATCATTTTTTAGAAAAATACATATACAAACAAAGAAATATTAGCTATGATTAGCTTTTGTTACTGGTTCTTGTCATCTATACATTGTAAAGAATGATGTAGCCCATAAGACGAATACGTTCACTAACTGTATTTTCAGCCTTATACAATAAACACAACCTAACACGATGTACTTTGTTTACAGGCTATTGAACTGCCTAAATTAGTATAAAAATGAATTCGTACATATACATACATATAACAACCTTATTTAGATATCGAAACAAATGATAGATTAAGAACGTCAGAACATTGGTTAGAAATAATAGGTACAACTGCCACATAATGAAATATTATGTAGATATGTATGTCATGCATTGCGCCTTTTATAACGAATTGAGAAAACTGCAGGTAAAATATTAATATTAGAAACTGTAAATTATGTAATGCTCTTGAAGATGAGTTCCATTTTTTGTTTGGATGTCCATTAAGACCCTGCCGTCCACTAGACCCCGATGGTATGCGGAAGGGTAGCCGATTACAGTTTGCTTGTTTCGGGAACCTTTCGGGATCAATTATCAATAAAAATGGGCGGATCTTTGCCATCGGGATCGTTCGGGATGCATTCGTGGTTCGTTATACGAAAGGTTGCAGTATAAACGCCGAAACCTATCCGAAGTAGCCGAACGCAACGCGAATGAATGCCGACAGTTCAGGATTTGGTCCCGAATGTTTCCCGATCACGCGGAAAGGTTGCAGTTACTTTGCAGAATATGCGGAAGTGTTTACGAATCGATGCCGATAGAACGCGGAAAGGTTGCCGATGTATATAAACGATGCCGAACTACTATCTTATTATCAGTTAAAAGTTTAATACGATTGATGGAAGACGACATTTATCTCGCTAGTTTCAGCTATAAAAATTAAAAGACATATTTTCAGCTACACAAGAGTTGAATGACTTAAGTTTCAGGTATATAAACACTGCCATATTAAGGTCATGAAAAAAACTTTTTCTATATACCGGGTGTCTCTTTCCGGTGTTTATGTCATCGTTTTCTATAGGGTCTGACACAACCCTATAGAAAACGATGACATAACCAGTGTCTCATGGTCTTCAGCTATTAAAGAAAAACACCGGCAAGTAGCCTGTCCTTGGTTTGTAGGACCATGATGAAAACGATATATTCAAGATTAACACTATCGGCAACCTGACTTCATCGCTTCCGCAGTCGCTCTTGTATAGTTCGGGAAATACTGCTTCGACTCGGCATCCCTTCCGTTCACAATCGGCACCTTCGTCAACTATTCGGCATGTTTCTTAACATGATCGGCATAGCTTCCGTGTGTATAACTCATCCATTCGTCGTATTCGGGGAGCTTTCGGCATTGCTTTAGCTTCCTTCGGAAACCGCTCGGGGTGGTTAAAATGATTACGAAGCCTCGCAGAAGGCTTCCCGAAGGTGCCGAGTGAATGACGATGGATTCCCGAACACCCCGAACTGTTGCCGATGGGTTTCCGATTACCCCGAAGCACTCCCGAACAAGACCTTCGGCGTCCAAAACTTTTAAAATTTGGATACCGAAGATTTTTCGGTCCCGAAGTGTCCAGAAGGCTTCCAGAAGCGTACAGGAACGACACGGAAGGGTTCCAGAACGTCCCGAAGACATGCCGAACCATCCCGATTAGGCAAATTTAGCCTTCGGGGTCCTAGTGGACGGCAGGTCTTATATAGTGCATAGATTATGTAATGTCCTTAAAAATGAGTTCCTTTTTTATTAAAACGTTTTTTATAGACTGCATAATTGGAAAAGAAAACAGTAATAACTTTATTTACTTACATTAAGAAAACCACAGCCTTGTGTTATATTGCAGAATACATCATGACATTTAGAGGCGTATTAACAAACAATATGCCTTATTTTTGAATTCAAGCCTTTAGGAAAAGTTGTGTCAAGTTTATGAATCCAACATATTTCTTTAAGAAGCCTCTTCATATCATCATGAACAACATCAATAGGCATACAGTATTTATACTATGTCGATCCTGATTGAAGTGAGTAGCTACATGACTAGGGAATGCTGGACCAATAAAGCTGGTAATGTCAAACCGATGGTTGTTCATACTCCTAGAAACGTGTTGGCTAGTTGGCTTAATGGCTTTTATAGAATGAAATTAGAAAACTGCAAATACAATATTACTATTATAAAGTGTAAATTATGTAATGTCCTTGAAGACGAGTTCCATGTTTTGTATGGGTGTCTTTAATAAGTAAACATCGCTAAATTAGATCTATAGGTTTATAGATTTGATGAATTCGGAAGATTAAGCGATCATCAGAAATCTTCCCATCCAAATATTATATAAATCTTTTGCATTTAGAAATCAAACATTTTATACAAATTAACACACCGCTTTTCAACTTCTACTCCATTGTAACATATTAAAATTGGCAATGTTTTTTCGCTCACTATTTAGAGTTATTGTTGTCATTGACCGTATGCTATACAACATAATTATTGAACATGCATTAGCGATAATTTTTGAGCGTTTGTAGCTCAATGATAATTTCCATACATTTATTTAAATATTGTTGTCATTGACCTTATGTTTCAATTTGTACTGTGGATATTTATAATATATCTTAATATTATATAATTATTTACTTACAGACAGTATAACCTATTGTTTTGAAAAGAAACCAAACCATATTCTTATACGCTCGTATGCTTAGTTGTTCCCACGATTTCATAGCATGTACTTGAGTTGCTGCATACACCGGTCTCGTACTTCCGTCTTGTATTGTACAAGGATTACAATCGGTTATTATTCTAGCATTTGAAACGCAGTTTGACAAGAATAATCAATGGAATATTTAACAACCTAGTATCATGACGTTTCACACCAATCAAGTAACACAACACGATTTATTCCGACCTTCTACAAACTTTGGAATGATTTTAGTCAATGGAGAGGCAAGCTTGCAATCTCTCTCAAGATCTCGCCACAGTTGTCAAGCTCAACAATTGTCTTCACTGGGCCTTGAAACGTGTGGTATTTACCATATTCCCCACATACCAACACACTATGACATTTTTCTTTCTCCACATGTTTACCCCCTTGATCGTTTAACAATTAATTAACAACTGATTTTTAATTAAGACAAATATGCCTTAACAGGCAAGGTCAGAAGGTCCAGGGGAACGAAATATAATCGTCACCAGCTGGTTTTTAAGTTAACACTGTCTGGTTTTTCTCTCTCTTGGAGAGTAAACCACAAATTGTAGGAAGGAACATGCAATGTAACACTTTTTCAATTTTGTTATTAATGGGAACAGATCGTCGCCTGATGGTACAAAATTCAGGGGCTTGAAAATTTGCATTCCTTCCACATTCCTCTGTAGCCTCAAACTGTAGGGTCTGTCTGTCATCAAAGGCAAAATGACCTTAAAATTAAGTAATATAACGATTATAAGTGTGCCTAGGGCTGTCAATCTTTTGTCTAGAACCAAAAGAAAAAAAACGAACTTAAACCCTCCATATTTTCTGAATGCTACTTCCGAACTCCTAATTATTCATTTGAATAAGACTAATATGTACAAAGAGTAAGAATAAAAAATATCAAATGGACTTTTCCCCTAAAAGTTCTGTATAAAATAGCTAATTCGGTAAGGGTCATTCGATTGACCTTCTAGATGCGGAAAAAATACCACCATAGAAGAAGGTGGGAATAACCTATAAGACATCGTTTATGCCATCTACAAATGAAGTAAGAAAAGATAAATACCTCTCCCACTGGTCGAGACTACCTGATGTCCAGACAGTGTTCAACGTAGTTCGCGAGTGTAGTCTGCCTAAACATAGTGGTGTCTATGAAATAAATTATGAAGGAAACACACCACTAATCATTGTGTACCGTTAATATACCCTCTGCATTCATATATTATAACTACGAACTTATATGTAAAATACAAATATGCACGTGGACCAGTTAATCATAATTTCCAGGTGAACATAATAGGCGAAAATAGACGAAAGTAACTACTGCAATTGTTAAAGCATATGACATATTGCTTTACATTCTTTCGCCTTTTGAAAACCATTCCGAATATAACCATATGTAAACAGTTAGTAACAAGAGAGGTTTGTAAAACACGTATGTCCCATGACAGCCCAACAGTCAGAAATGGTGAAGGTCGCAGTGATCCTGACCTTTAACCTACTAACCTCAAAATAAATAGGAAGCATCTACTGTTGCTGACCAACATTCATGTAAAGTATGAGGATCCTAGGTCAAAGCATTCTTGGGTTATTGAACGGAAACCATTCAAATAGTCAGAAATGGTGAAGGTCGCAGTGACCTTGACAATTAACCTACTGACCTTAAAATCAATAGGGGTCATCTACTGTTGCCGACCAACCTCTATGTAAAGTATGAATATCTTAGGTCATAGCGTTCTTGAGTTATTGAACGGAAACCATTTTATACGACCGACCGACCGACAAACATGTGCAAAGCAATATACCCCCTAATAAAAAATGGGGGCATAAATATCATTAATCTATACCGGTAGTGCAAAATATTCTCCGAGATTTACACTAATAAATCAGTCCTCTTAATTAACCATACTCCATAGTAGCAATTCCTTGCACACAGATGTATAGAAAATAAGTCAATAGATATTAAAATATAAAATATAGAAAACTGGTCTCTTTTGTGAGTATAAAAGGAGAAAATGCAATTAATTACTACATTCAATTGTTGAAAATATGGTCCCTAGACCCCCACCCACGCAAACTCATAAAACTTTTGATTTGAATTGAAGAGATAAAATTATCATTTTGAATATTTGGCATGAAAGGGAACATTTTATAATCCCGCTAAATGAGTTGTTCCTTTCATGCAATTCATAAATTATTTTTACCACACCAATTTGACGTTATTTCTATTTTCAGAGTTCAAATTACTACTGTGCAGCATGACATTTAGAATAATATGAAAGAAATGGTATGATGTATTTCATTTCCAGTAATTTTGAGATTGATATTTCAGGTTTTATTACGAAATAACTACATGTACCATTTAAATTTGTTTTTTTTTCTAAATGTCAGAACATTCAGCTTCCTACAGAAGTCAGAAACACAACAGTGGACTATAAGTCTGAGTCAACTAACTCTCCAACAATTAGAAACATCCAATCCATTTATGTCATGATAGGAAGTTACCAGAGCGTACATACAGGGCATGCTTATACTGGCCAGTAAGTAAAGCAGAAATACTAGCTAGGTCATCTGATCAATATATGTAGCTGAAATCCAGATTGAAAATGACTCAAAACACATCACTAATAGGATGCATATTGCTATACCACTGCGCAAGTCAATAGATATAACGATTGTTTAATTTATTGTGGTTTTTTTTGCATATTGTTGCAGACTTATTTAACAGTATTGGCCTATACTATTACAGTCATTATGGTTTTCCAGGTTACATTTTGATACTTAGATTTGTATGTACCAGTTTATTTATTTCTTTGCTAGATCTATATTATTTTGAATGTAAACACTGGGGACTTATTTAACGGTAGATCATGTAATATACTAACCAACGTGTCATAAACTATGGTATACTTAAGATGTGTATTTATTTGGGAGTGGGGTAGTAGAATTCACTGTAATAAATCATTACATGGCCCTCATTTTGTACTGAAATTGGTATATTATTATGTCTGAACATCAAAGATCAGAAGAACAATACCTGTTTGTCAAATGGCCATTGAGAGACATAACTGAAACATACCAGCATGACAAGATGTCATAAGTCATATTGAAATAAAGTCTTATATACCCTGTTAAAATCCAATTATAGAACATCAGAATGTCGAATTTTCGGTCACACAAAAGGGTTAAAATTCTTATACAAATTGTTCTGTCATATTTAACTGTAAAATAGTGCAACACCCTTCTTTCAAGTATTTAGTAGCATCTGACAGGCAATAACTGAATCATTGTATACCAACAATTGTCCCTACACAAATTTATTTCAAAAACTCATTAGAAAATTATCTATAGATCAACAATTACAATATACAAAAAATTGGCGATCAAATATTAATTCAGTTCAAGATTCAAAGACTAAATTGGTTTTCTTCAAAATGGGCAGTTAAACCATTTCAAAGTGCTTATTATCGAAGGTAAATATTGTTGAATTGAAAGAAAAGAAGGTTTATGTATGAGCTGATACAGTTATCTACATGTACATATCTGTTTTGTGTATTTATCATTTCATGAGTATCTAAATCATAAATTCTTTATACTGACTTGAAAGAGTATGACAACATGAGTTATTATTGGGCTGGTTTTGTAAATAGAGTTATTAAAATGCTATTAGCAAAACACAGAATGAGATTCTTTCTATTCCAGAGTAATAAATAAATCATGCACCGAAAGGAAAGATCCACCCAATAAACTATAATTGAACATTCTTACAATTTGAAAAAATGATACACTGAATTGAAAAATTGAATAAAGTACACATTTTAAGTACAGCAGTCATGAATGAAAAATAATAACTGTTTCTCATTTTACTGAATATGATATGTTTACCGGTAAATAAGGAAACTACTTTTCCAAAAAATATTGATATAATAATATAAACCAAGTACGTATGACGTAGATAAAACATTGCTGAATAGTAAAGGAACATTGGACAGCAACAGAAAAACAAGTTTTTTCCAGCGTTCATATACTGTCCCAGTACAAATTTAGGCCTTTCAATAAATAGCAAACAAAACAATCCAGTATTCAATGACAGGTTAGAAGCACTCTCACAACAACACCATTTATTGAGTATAATATATAATATAAAATTTCACTATGAAAGAATTTCAGAGTTTAGTGTGTGCAATGCACCATTTCTCATCTGCTGTGATAGGTTGGTTGTTGATGACAGAGCCATTGTATAACATATTTCTGAGGGTACGATCTGTCTCAGCAGCACTCATGTAGCATGGATTATGCGCATACAACAACGTTGTGGTCTTGGTTATTTCGTTTTGTATTTCATTAAAATCGAATGTTTGCTTGTCTTTACTGTTGGAAACCTGATCACCGTTTTCGTTGGTTGTCACGGAAATAAGAAATGGACTGTCCGGCATTAAATACTCATCACTTGTAGCTGATAACAATTCAGACTGGATACTTCCATTATGATCTGATTCATAAGAAGCTGTACTACATATGGCAGAATCATTTCCTTCACTGACATGGATGTCATTGGGTGATAGTGTGAAGTTGGTTCTGTTGCAAGTGGAACATATATTTGAATCAAGTTCATCATCACCAGTCAGTTTGGAGCAGACGTCGCAGTGAAAAAATACCTCATCTGACATATCGCTAGTTCTGTGTGTTCTGGAGGATTCGGACAAGGAGTCAACATTATGTTCTGGAACATCCTGATCTGATTCACCATCAAATTCAGCAGCATTGTGACCAATGTGTACTATAATCTTATCATTCATTTCACCAGCAAGACCTGTTGCATTTTCCATAGCTGAGTAGAGACTATTGTCAATGGAAGAGACAGACAGTCTAGTTGGTCGGAAAGCTTTATCAGTGTAGTCTGGCTCCTCTACTTGTAACTCTGCTTTTGATAGTTCAGTAATGCTACAACAATCATCAGGGATCTGTGTAACCACTGCCTGACTGGTACCCAGCTGGTTTGTTGTAATGACAGACTCAATGGTGTCTTCACTATGGCAGCTCATGTTTCCTAGGTCCATATCATCAATGTCCATCTCATCAGTCTTAATTCTATAATAGTCATGGTCCAATGGCATCTGAAAAATCAGAACTTACATTAACACGGTAATCCAAGTTGGCATTGTACCATACAAAAACGCTCATGTGTTAGTAAAACATAACCTGAAGCTGGTATTCATTACACATGCTTACCAACAATTAAAAATTCAAATTCATATGCTGCTCACTATTACATTTTTCTTAATTAATTTAACATGATGCTCACCATTTAAATTGTTCATTATTCATTAAACATACTGTTCAACATTAGAATTGTACAATATTCATTACACATGCGGCTCACAATCAAAAGTATCCATTAAACACGCGGTTCGCCATTAGAATGGTTCATTATTCATTAAACACATTAAAGCTCATAATACTATAAACACGTGTATACCTCTCATAATTAGATTTGCTCATTATTCATTAAAAATAATGCTCAACATTAAAACTGTACGTTATTACTGAAAAATGCAGCTCACTATAAGAATTGTTCGTTACTCATTAAACATGCTGCTTACTATTAGAACTTTGCATCCGTTATTAAACACACAGCTCACCATTCGAATATTTCATTAAACATGCAGCTCACCATTTGATTTTTTGTCATTCACTATTATAAAACATGTTGCTCACTTTTCGGATTTTCATTATTCATTTAACATTCAGCTTACTATTAATATTTTATTATTTATTAAATATGCAGGTCACCATTAGACTTGTTTATTATTCATAAAACATGCAGCTCAGGATTAGAAGTGTTAATTGTTCTTTAAACATGCAGCTCAACATTAGAATTGTTCATTATTGATTAATTAAACATGCGACCCACCATTAGAATTATTCATTATTCATTAAACACACAACATACTATTAGAAATGCCCATTATTCATTAAACATGCAGCCTACCATTAGAAATGTTCATTATTCATTAAACAAGCGGCTCACCATTAGAATTGTTTATTATTAATTAAACACGAAGCTCACCGTTAGAATCGTTCATTATTCAATTAACATGCAGCCACCCTTTGAAATTGTTCATTTTTCGTTAAACATGCAGCCCACCATTAAAATTGTTTATTATTCATTAAACAAGCGGCTCACTATTAGAATATAAACTATATAGAAGTGTTCATTATTCAATAAACACACATCTCACCATTAGAATTGTTAATTAGTCATTAAACAAGCGGCTTACATTAGAACTGTTCATTATTTATTCAAAACACAGCTCACCATTAGAATTGTTCATTATTCATTTAACACACAGCGCACCATTAGAACTGTTCATTATTCATTCAACACACAATCACCATTAGAATTGTTCATTATTCATTCAACACACAATCATCATTACAATTGTTCATTATTCATTGAACATACAACTCACCATTAGAAGTGTTCATTATTCATTAAACACACAGCTCACCATTAGAATTGTTCATTATTCATTGAACACACAACTCACCATTACAATTGTTCATTATTCATTGAACTTGCAACAAACCATTAGAATTGTTCATTATTCATTCAACACACAATCATCATTAGAATTGTTCATTATTCATTAAACAATGGCACACAACTCAATATTAGAAGTGTTTATTATTCAGTTAACATGCAGCCAACCTTTGGAATAGTTCATTATTCATTAAACAAGCGGTTCACCATTAGAATTGTTCATTATTCATTAAACACAAAGCTCACCATTAGAATTGTTCATTAATCATTAAACACAAAGCTCACCATTAGAATTGTTCATTATTCATTAAACAAGCTGTTCACCATTAGAATTGTTCATTATTCATTAAACACAAAGCTCACCATTAGAATTGTTCATTATTCATTAAACAAGCTGTTCACCATTAGAAATGTTCATTATTCATTAAAATCACAGCTCACCATTAGAATTGTTCATTATTCATTAAAAACACTGCTCATCATTAGAATTGTTCATTATTCATTAAACACAAAGCCCAACATTAGAATTGTTCATTATTCACTAAACACAAAGCTCACCGTTAGAATTATACATTATTCATTAAACACACAGCTCACCATTAGAATCGCTCATTATTCATTAAACACAAAGCTCACCATTAGAATTATACATTATTCATTAAACACACAGCTCACCATTAGAATCGTTCATTATTCATTAAACACAAAGCTCACCATTAGAATTATACATTATTCATTAAACACACAGCTCACCATTAGAATCGTTCATTATTCATTAAACATGAGGCTCACCATTAGAATTATACATTATTCATTAAACAAGCGGCTCATCATTAGAACTGTTCATTATTCATTAAACAAGCGGCTCACCTTAGAATTGTTCATTATTCATTAAACAAGCGGTTCACCATTAGAATCTTTCATTATTCATTTAACAAGCAGCTCACCATTAGAATTATACATTATTCATTAAACAAGCGGCTCATCATTAGAACTGTTCATTATTCATTAAACAAGCGTCTCACCTTAGAATTGTTCATTATTTATTAAACATGTGGCTCACCATTAGAATTGTTCATTATTCATTAAACTTGCAGCCTAAGTACCATTAGAATGTTTTGACATTAATTACTATAAAACATGGTGCTCACTTTTTGGATTTTTTAGAATTCATTAAAAATCCTGCTTACAATAAGAATTTGTCATTATTTATTAAATATTTTGCCTAACATTAGAACTTTTAATTAAACATGATACCACGATAGAACTAGTCATTAACTTTTTATTAGTCATGGCTTTCTTGTTTTCTGAATGCACTTACATTGAAAGTGAAGTATTCCTGACCAGCATCTTCCTCCAACATGCTTGTCAATACCTGACATATGTTAGTAAATGTAGGACGTAGCTCAGGTACATCATTCCAACAGTCCTGCATCAAGTCATATCTACAACAACAAGAACAAAGTAAGAAGTCATTGCTTGACCAAGCCACCTAGAAGCTCATAATACTAGTATATGATATTATGTATGATTTAAGATGATAATATACACTAGGCAAGATTGTCAATAACAAGCATCACAAGACCACAGAATCACTGCTACACAGCACATGCTGTTATATATACAGTAAAACCTCCCCAGAGTGACCCTTAGTTGAGCAACAATCTCTCATGTACAACCGTATCAATTCTTCAATCTACAACAAGCAAACTATGTGTTTTCAAAAAGATGTTGCTCCAGAGAGGTCATACCATACATATAACAGTATATCATATTTTAGGTGTCTTGTCCTGGGTACTGTTTTATCAAAGCACTAACAAAAACCTAAAAGTTTCGATCAAATTAAAATTATTTATTATTCATTTAACAACAGCAAATTGATTATGGATATGGATTGTAGGGGTTCAGTTACTAAATCATTATTAGTATTGCAGTTTCATTTACCATACTGTATAACTGTAAACAAATTATGAAGAATTTAAATTTGATTGTAAGTTATGAATTTTTGTAAGTGCTTTTGTAAAACAGTACCATGAAATCTGTGCTTGGTTCAATGAAGCTCAAATATGCCCCACATTGTAATTTTATTAAAAAATACCCAAAATCATAATCACAAAAACATTTGTTCCCTGAGGAACATTAAAACATCACACTTGCTGAACATGCATATTTAGCTTGCATGTAATAATATCATTAAACTAGTGTATCAATGATAGATTTTATATATGTTATAAGGTTTCATGTCTTATTGATTCTATTTTACAATAAGAAGCCTCAATCATACACCTTTTGTATTCAAATGAAAAGGAACCATTGATTGAGCAAAAAATGAATATTCTTATTGCAAAGTATAATTTATGCACTTTTTCATACATGGCCTGGTACAGAGTTCCACTGAAATGTTCAAAGTGCAAAAAAGTGATAGGACATACAAACACTGGCAGTATATAAATGATCATCTCAAAGTGTAAAACGTAATCATGTGGGCAAAAACAAAATCAATCTTCAATTTGTCAATAAAAAAGGTATAAAAACTTGTCTAATTAACATGACAAGATTTCATTATGTGAAATATAATGCTATGACAGCAAATTCATTTTTCAAGGTTTTTAAATCCATATTCATTAAATGACATACAATTATTAAGTTATCAAAATCTCAAGTTTCTAATTCTTTTAGAAATAGGCTAACATATAAACAACTTAAAAATGGATAATTATGAAAATTAAGCCAAAGTATTTTGTTAAATCTAAAGTAAGTGGCATACACAAGTATCTGAAAGCACATGCATATTGAAAATGGGTCGAGTATGAATCAAGTTTCTGACTGTTAATGCAACAATTAGATAATTACATCATTTTGTAGAATTGGCCATTAACCGAAGAAAGGAATCTGTCGAAAAAACGCCAAATAATCAGTTATAGCGCAAAAAAATAAATGAACCTTCATCAATAAATTTATATTTTTTGTATCTAATTGGCAAATGCTAGATTGCTACAGTTAAAGTAACAATCATTTCGGAGCCTTTGATCTAGCAAAATGTCTAATGAGATTAATATAATTATCAGGTGACGTACGTGCGTTATATTCCCATATTTTGTAAAATCTGAACATGGACACGCCCGACAATCAGGTAAATAATTTAAACAATTTTATGTCATATAAATTGTGATTTAAACAGAATGGAGGGCTTGTCAACCGTTGTTCCCAAAAATTATTAAATTAAACACAGTCAATGACTTAATTCATTTGATTATATGATAATCTCGTCATAAAATCTCCAGAAACATCTGTATGAGCAGTTTCAATAAAACCATCGCTTAATTCATAAAGCTATCATACACTGGTACATAATTTTATCACACAAATTATCACGAAAAAAGTAAAACCCGAAATAACCCAAAATGTATTAAATCTTTTCAATGAACAGCAGTAAAATGTATTTTTGTAAACATTATAAATACAAAGTATAAGGATATTTTGTCCATAATTACAAATAAAAGGGTTTAAGAGTGTTTCACTAAAAAGGAGTAAATTAGGGTGGATACATGTACTTCAATATCGATACTATAATAATAAACACCAAAATAGTTTAAATAAGCTCGTATATCAAATATCGAGGCCAAAATTAAGTAGAAGAAAATAAAATTTATTAATTTGGACACACCTATCAGTTAAATTGAAATATAAGAACAAATTATAATAAATCTTTTAACTACCAGTATGTACAGGCCTATATAGAGTTATGAAAAATGATTTATTGCATTTGTATATCCACGATCATGAATTCCAATTATAATTTTAATTGTAAAATAATTTGTACATTTTTAAAGGGCCTTAGATTTCTTCAATTTAAGGGTGTAACCAGCATTCTAGACAATGGTAGAACATGCAGGAAAAGGAAACTTTTCTCAGTAAAACCAAGTACTACAGACAATAGTGACACCAGTCAGACCAAGTTGGGTCAAGGTCACTGTTACTAAAAATATAAACACTGTTACTAAAAGTATAAACTTAGGTTTCCAGACAATAGGAGAGAGAATATACAAAGGGATTAGTACCACAGGCTAGCTATTGGTGAATGGCAGATTTTTATTGTTCATTCATCAAATAGATTGCTGGTGGGCATTTTGCATATGAATACAGTGATCTCTCCTATAACTTTATTAAGTAATGAGAAAATGTGATAAATATGTAGCAATTAAAGTGGGGCTGGTGGGGTCATAGTTGTGGTTAGAATAACTATGAAAATATGGTTTTGCTGTGGGAGTATCATTTGTCATCATGTGGCAATTCCAGTTTCAGCTGAATAGGGTTTGAGCTGATGAGGATTTGAGCTGACAAAGGTTTGAGCTGATGAGCGTTTGAGCTGATGAGGGTTTGAGCTGATGAGGGTTTGCGCTGACAAAAGTTTGAGCTGATAAAGGTTTAAGCTGACAAAGGTTTGAGCTGATGAGGGTCTGAGCTGACAAATGTTGAGCTGATGACTGAGTGAGTTGGTACTACACATAAAGTAGGAGACCATGAACGGTAACAAATACTGTGATACACAAGTGAAATACTATTGATCAATGAGTTCTTGTATCTCTAAAACAGTACTTTTCAGTAACATGTTTAATGAATAGACGTCTCCTGACAGAAGTCTTCACCTGACATATATACAGAAGCTAATGAATTAATAATTTCATATTTTGTTAAATCAGTGACGAGTCAGCAATTCAAAATAATAAATCATACAAGAGAATTATGTGTAATTTGTGTATGAATGAAATATAATCAACTAAACTAGATATTTATGAAAGATTTTCATTCATAAAATGTTCAGAACTATTAATAGTGGACGATTTTACTGTCAAAGGAGTGAATTTACTTAATTTTGTCTGGTGTTTAAGAGGTCTTACACGGTATCATACAGTGAATTCATTGTTACAGAGCAAATGGGAGATAAAATACCAGTCAAAATTAAGAGGAAATAATAACACAAATATTATAAGATTTGCTTAATCTAGCTTAAAATCAGAGGGAATGGATATTCAGCTGTCTGTCTGTCACATCCAATTAAACATTGCCTATCATATAAACCCATTCATCCAAGGCTTTGTTGACAGAGAAATTAAGGAGCATGATGAAATCTATTTAAACAATTTGTAATGTATTAATGATTCAATGTTCACTCCCAAACATTATCATATTGTCAGACAAAACAAGTCACTTATCATAACCTACTGTTCTAGGTAGCTGAGTGGTTTAAGCCTCCACTATAGGAACACAATGTTGTGAGTCTGATGCCAGTCTACAAAATATCGAAGTCATTTACACGAGCTGTCCGTAAGACAGCGTGCTAGACTTTTCGTCCTGTCACAGTTATCTTACCCTTTGTATATTAAAAACAATTATTAGACTCACTAAAAATTAACTGGTTTATGCACTATCTATATAAGGCTGGCATTCCAACAAATAGAACTAACTGAGACATATTGCAGAAAATATTTTCCACAGAAAGACTGGCAGATTGAAAGCATGACTCCTATATTAGACCCGAATTAAAGTATTTTGTATCTGGGGGGTATGATTAGAATACAATTCTGTTTAAAAAGGAACCATGATCTGATTGTGCTATTTATTTCCTGAAAATTTTGTGCCATTTTCTATTGCATGTTGTCCATGTCTTACTCTAGATAATAGTTATGTTTTGTTTTATTTTAAATCAAAGAAATACAAACATACCAGAATGATGGCAAGCATTCAAATCTTCAAGTCCAACAAAAGTGCAGATATTACTTAAAGTTTTTTATTTGTTCAAACTTTAACAGCACAACCTTCAAAGACTTCGTAATTTGTTTTTGTAGCTACAACATGTTTGAATTCCTTTGTGAAACACATAAATTGTAATAAAACAACAGTAAAAACTGCAAGGTTCGTATAACTGAATTACAAAACTTAGCACATCCAATTATTACACTAATCATAAACTAAACTTAGCATAGAAATTATCTATGTTACAATGAGGCCTAGAAATGTTTTGTTCATTTAGATTCTTTTAGGTTATTGTTGTTTTATTCCGGTTGATTTCTATATTGCAAGGCTTTAGGATGCACAGTTTGTCACCTGAACAACTAGTACATGTATCCACAATTATGTCAGACACCAAATCTAGAATATGTTTTTATCACAAAAATATTCATGTCCCACATACTCATCAAAACCTACAAAGGGCCACAACTCTAGCAATTATAGTCCTACCCAAAAAGCCTATGCTTAAATAGGCTACACACCAAGTATTCATGTGAAGTTTCATTAAATCCAACAAAGGGTTAAGAAGAACAAGCATGGACAAACTTTATGACATGCACACAGACAGAATGGCATCCAGCAAAAAACACAATGTATTTCATAGAAAACAAGTTGTTAAACTAGAAATATAATTGCAGAAATCAATATAACTGTGGCAAGACAATTAAGACAATATATTTGCAGACATTGAATAAAGGAAAGGTTACAGTTTATTTCTGCATGCAATGAAGGAAAGGTTACAGTATATTTCTGCATGCAATGAAGGAAAGGTTACAGTATAATTCTGCATGCAATGAAGGAAAGGTTACAGTATATTTGACAATGAAGGTAAAGTTAAACCTGCAAATGAAATATAGAGAAGCTATAGCTTACAATATGGGAATGCCAAAGACAAACAGTGGACTTTCTACACGACAAGGAAGATATACCGACACTTGAGTCGAACAATAACACAGTGGTCAACATGTGACAACAAATCTTAACGAATAGACAGCAATTCTCCTTTCATACTACAGAACTGAAATGCAAACAAATTTTCTCGTTAATTGGCAATCTGATGTTTATCGCTCAGTCGGTTAATACATAAATCGGGGATCAAATCCAGTGTTAACTTTACCAGTTTTACGTTAAAGATGTAAGCGTATTTGGACACTGATTTCAATTCTAGATGGTTATCATAGAGCTGACTAATCCTTTACAATAAGTAAGATGAGAACGCATTGTCACCGTAGCAAGTGACCAGATGGCCAACCTGATAACAGTAACGTTAGTTGACAATCCAGATTAGTACTTGAGCATACATTGTCAAAGTCTTATGTGCGTATCAATAAAACATCTACTGATAAAATCATAAATCACTTCTGGCTAAATCAAACATATTTCTTTAAAACATAATTACATACGCCCGCAGTTTAAAAACAAGTATTTAGAAGTAATAGGTAGGGTTAAAGCCTATAATTGGTCTAGGTTAGACAGAATTACATGTAGCATTAAAAGAAAAGTAGTGCTGTAAATTATGTGTTACATCAAAGATCTCAAACATTCACAAGATCATGAGATGTTCACGGAAGAAGGATTACGGTACATAATGCTAGGAAAATATTATATAAAGGTACATTAAACTAATAATAGAATTATTTCTTAAGTAAAATGACAGTAACTCTGACATCTCATCCAATGTGTCACACATCCTTGTAAAAGTTTGATTAAAATCTGCTAAAATACCGGATACATGGAGCTTGAAGGATGGTAGCATTGTGAACACAAAAATAGCCAACAACTAGAAGGGTTTTTGACACAAAAACGCATGTCTCTTACAAAGGGCCGTAACTCAGGTAAAAATCATCCAACTTAAAATTCCTGACTTTTTGCACAACTAGGCTGAGTACAAAGTATTGCTGGGAGGTATCATTGAAGGCCGACTAATGGTTAAGGAGATAACATGCAAAAGGAACAGACAGACAAATGGACAGACAGATGGACAAACAGACGGCATTATGTTCTAGGTCAAAGGGAAAGACACATGGACAGACAAACGCCAATATCTGCATTGAGAATATAGGTCAAAGGAACAGACAAACAGACACATGGACAAACAAACGCCAATATCTGCATTGAGAATATAGGTCAAAGGAACAGACAAACAGACACATGGACAAACAAACGCCAATATCTGCATTGAGAATATAGGTCAAAGGAACAGACAAACAGACACATGGACAAACAAACGCCAATATCTGCATTGAGAATATAGGTCAAAGGAACAGACAAACAGACACATGGACAAACAAACGCCAATATCTGCATTGAGAATATAGGTCAAAGGAACAGACAAACAGACACATGGACAAACAAACGCCAATATCTGCATTGAGAATATAGGTCAAAGGAACAGACAAACAGACACATGGACAAACAAACGCCAATATCTGCATTGAGAATATAGGTCAAAGGAACAGACAAACAGACACATGGACAAACAAACGCCAATATCTGCATTGAGAATATAGGTCAAAGGAACAGACAAACAGACAAATGGACAGACAGATGCCAATATCTTCACTGAGAAGGTAGGTCAAAGGTACAGACAGACAGACCAATTGACAGACAGATGGCAATATCTTCTAGGTCAAAGTACAAACACTCAGACAAATGAACAGACAGGCAAATGGACTGGCATATGACAATATCCTCTAGGTCAATGGTACAGACAGACAGACACATGGGCAGACAGATGACAATATCTCAAGTTCTGAAAATTTGACAATTTCTAATTGATATATAAATAAAAACAGACTTTTTGGTACTCTCAAAAACCTAAAGTTCAGGCGTAATTTATATGTCTGAAAACATGCACCCATGCAAATGGAAAGTCAGTCAGCGTATGTGGGACATTATTTTAGTAATTAAATTCTTGGATAATTTATATAGCAGGATAAATGTTAATAAGAAGGTATATGCTAATTAGAAACAATATGTAGTTAGTGTTTGGAGCATAACAACAGTAACTGAATAAAGAAGACAAATAGGTTACCATAGTAACACACCACGTCATTGACCTTGTAAACAGGTGAAACTGTATAGTCTAGTAAATGTTTGAGTCGTGTTCATATCAACAGTTTTAACATTAATGCACATTACAAATTCTATAAAATCAGTCATAAAAAGATGTCTACATAATTTTGCTTGCGTCTGTGACTGTACAACACTCACCATTCTCTGTCATATACTTATAAATGTCAAAACACTTTCTTAGATGTCATGCAAATAAGAAGCAGTTATTTGATGATATTACGTAAGTGCAGTAAATTTTCTATCTGTCTTCCTAGATCTGCTACTAAAGCCTAGGTCCCACTGAGCATTTTTTGCCTCCGAGATGTACTTCCAATTGAAGTTAATGAGCATTTAGGACAATGGGAACAGGTTCCGTGTGGTCTAGGAAGTCATGAGACAGTTTGTGATATGAGAAGGAATTGTGATGAATCAGGTGTTATCAGAAGAAATCGGGAGAACATCGCCGATGTGGAATTCCTCAGTGGGACCTAGGCTTAAGCAAAAAATATGTGAATTATATTATATTTGCAGACTGACAAGAATAATAAGCCAAACTGTGTCCATAAAAGCATTATTCTAGGAAATAAATCTCATGAAATATATCAAATTGTACTTTAGTACAGTAAGTGAAACATTGAAACATATTTTCAGTGCTGAAACTGGTATCAAAACAAAGTACAAATTTATCTGCTTTGGGTTCTATTTTTTTTTTTTTTTTTTTTTTTTTGAGTTTGGTAAAGTTTATTTTAATAGCTCATAATAATAAGTTACAAACAAGCTCTAGGGTTCTATTTTATTAGAACATGGGGAGCCATGCTGGGTCACATAAAATAACCAGTTTGTACAGTCTCTTCATTCAGGTCTGTCACTTGTAGCAAGAACTGGCTTGCTAGTAGTAAGAACTGCCTTGCTTATACATGTATAGTAAGAACTAGCTTGCTGGTATGAAGAACTGGCTGATAACTCAGTGAAAGGTTTAATAACTCCAGACTGACATTTCTTGCTCAATTATTCACTGAGCTGTGCATTATAATTTCAGAAACCACCAGCCCCGATTTACTTCAGCAGTTGCTACAACCTTTGCTAGATTCAAGCCCAGTCAATATACAAGTTTAGCAAGAAAAACCTTATATTCACCTCCACTATCACAAACTTGGAATAACTATTACTGCAGTATATCTACATCCTAACCTACAATGTAGCACATACACAACACAAGGTTCTCTTGAATACCGTAAGTCAATCTGTGAAACATCAGAACAGTGAATCGAACAATTCTCATTTTATGAGGCAAATATCATAGAATTTTTTTTATTGAACATCAGATAAATTTAGAATTATTTTTTCTCTGTATATTGTCTGCAAAGTCTTAGAAATTTCTGCGAAATAAAATCATGTGATAAATGAAGCGACTCCTGGAGTGATCGGGAATCCGAACCGACATGATTCCTACAGGTGCTCTGTACGGATATCTCATATTTCACAGTTTCCCGTACTTCATTCCTCTGGATACAGAATGGGAAAGCAAGGCTTGAAGACTAGTGCCAGGTGTACAACCCTTAGAGATTATTATCAACATTAAGAAATATTCAGCAACATTTTCACCCCCAGGTTTCTATCAGACCACAAGTGTATATTACAAAGAATAAGTGTGTCCCTATCAGTTTTATCGGGTATACAGTTATCTACACTACAGGCAGTAACTCATACAGTTAATTGATATTGGGCAATTAAGAACAGTGAAACGAAAGCCTACTGATATGATTAATAAGAGAAGAGATGCAGTATATATTTGAATAAGAATGATTTAGATTTGCCCATCAATTGATGATGGGATTATTTTAGATGGTAGACAAGATACATAAAATTTACATTTCTTAAACAATAAAATCTGGCATGATTCAAACCTGTTTCATACAATCTTGGGGAAAATATAAAAAGCAGAGGCAAGTAAAATCAATTTAAACAGAAGATTTAGTTTAGCACAGGCTTCAGGATTGTGTGACTGAGTAATGGTAGGGGAAACATGATGGGCAATAGGGGTTGTGATGGATACAGGATAAAAGGGTCTGGTATTAAAGAAAACTTTTATCATTGTGTGCCATAGTTTTTTTTGTGTTTGTAAATGGCCAAATGCAAACTGTTTCAAGACTTAATCAAAGTACTGAAGTACTTTTACTTGGGGGATAACGCAAATCTTAGTAATCTTTTAAAAATTACCTTAAATGGTACTGGATTAACAAGTGTGAATATTGTGAAAAAAAATCAGAAATATCGCGGATAGCCGACTCATTTAATTTCATCTAACAAACCTATTTAGGCAATCCGTCCATGAAAAACTCAATGAACTATTTTCAACTATAAAGATGTGCTGAAACACGCACGTTAACTAAACTTGATCAAACTTTGTGGCTGAAATACCTAGTTTTAGCTGAGAAAAAAGTATTAAAAAGACTAAGAATAACAGTAAATGGTTATATCATGCATCTGCATAAATAATGTTTGACGACAGTAAACAAAAAGAATATAAGTAATTGGATAGGGGATAAATTGTCGCAAAAAAAACAACTTAAAACTACACTAAGTAAAATTCCATAACTCGGGTACGAATAGCGCGAACGATTCATAAAGGGGACGAAACAATATGGTCTCGAATCTCGGCGCGAAATGTGTAAACAACACCGCTTAGAAAAGGGTCGTTCTAACGATAGACGCAAAATATTTAGCCGAAGAGCTGAGGTCAATTTAATAGATGAAACGTAGATCAATACTATTTATCAATGCAAAATATTGTAAATAGTTAAAAATAAATACATTATAACAGGAGTTTGTTGCTAAACTGTAATATGAACGTTATGAAACCAAACAGTGTAAATTTCGTCTGCTTAACCTGGTACTGTAACAGCGACATTTTTTATCAACCCTCAAAAACCATTAGTCATTTTACAGTGCGTAGGAATTTATTCGCACAAAAACATTAACTCACAGAAGAAACATTCCAAAATTTCTCGCAATACAAAGAAATAAAAAATACTTCAATTGCTAGGGACAAATGTTCTTAAAAAATGCTTGAAAATTATGAGTTTGGTTAGATTGGCTAGAACTCGTTTTTTGCTCGGATGAATTGGTTGTGGAGAAATTACATGGATAAAATAGTAGTGATTTCAAAAGTTGGTATATAACAATACTTGGGGGAAATCCCCCAAGTAAAAAAAGGAAAAGCTGAAGTTTAATTTCATGACTTAATGTCCTTTGACACATTAGCTCTGTCAAATGATTATTTCTCATGCACTAATGTTTCTGACTTTCATTAAGAGTTGTTATAGCTGGACTTGAAGTAAAGTTTTGTAAAAAATCATTATAATTACTTCTCTACCTTGTTACACTCATTTTTTTAAGTTTTTGGTGGCTTTCAGAAAAGTTCTTAGTTGAAGAGGTTGGAATCAGGACCACTTGTCAATTGATAATAATAATATATTTTGTAATATTATAATGTTACAACTGTGTACTATTTAATATTACATGCAGTCCATTAATTAGTATTTTAAGACACATGCAGTTCATTAATTAGTATTTTAGGAAACATGCAGTCCATTAATTAGTATTTTAGGAAACATGCAGTACATTAATTAGTATTTCTAGGAAACACGCAGTCATTAACTAGAATTTTTAGGAAACATGCAGTACATTAATTAGTATTTTTTAGGAAACATGACCAGTTCATTAATAAGTATTTATAGGAAACATGCAGTACATTAGTATTTTAGAAAACATGCAGTCCATTAATTAGTATTTATAGGAAACATGCAGTACATTAATTTGTTTTTTTAGTTTCAACATGCAGTACTTTAATTAGTATTTTTAATAAAACATATAAAAGTTATAATTTCAGTAATACACACATATTATTACATGCACTCCAATTAGATAAAATAGCACTACAGATTAAATTTAAAGCCAGCTGATATAGTTACCAGTCAAAGATGTTCATTTGTACTTTTAACCTTCAAACAGTCTGTCAAACCATTCAGAATGTACCTACATTCCACAATACATCATCTTGCAATCCATTAAATCATTCAATTTATTGCATTTTTTCATCTTTAATTACATGCATAAAATATCCATTATTCATTTAAAATTTAACCAGAAAACACAATAAACATTAATTGAAAAAGAAGGCTTTTCAGCCAGAAGAAAGAACTATGTGGTTTTATAAACATGACATATATCAATGAGAAAATAGTGTGTCATGATGTAACTGATAAAGATTAGGCTTTCTATGGCCAGTTTCATTGCTGGGTCATTAAAAACACATCTCTATGATAATATCAGGTACCAGGAGGTGGTATAGTAGGAATCCTCACCTATAATTTAACAACTCGTTCCAGGCACGGAGGTAAATGGATTTTTTGGCCTAGAGTAAATGTCTTAAGTGCTCAGAACATTTTACAAGTCAATTCCCAAAATGATCATGTAGGTCAGCTTACTAAGCCAGACTAACTTCGAACAACTTAAAGCAGCATGAGCATTATCTATGTTAACTTATATTATCATACCTACTAAACTAAGTGTATGAAATGTAAAAGTCATTTACTCAAACTCCCCCGTTTTGTTTTCTCAATGGAAACTGAATTCCCCCTAGGACTAGACATACCGTCACCATAGTTTGAAATATGACTTAGCAGTATGTAAATATAACCATTTAAGCATGAAATACATGAGGTGGGGACATGTATGACATATATGGTCAACCACAGAGAAAAGGTCTAACCACATATATCTCAATATGACAATTACTAATAACGAGTTTTTCATTCATTTATAATCATCTTCATTATGTAAAATAGCTTCTAAAGAGATTTAAATGGTGTTAAATGTGGATGCATGATAGAGCAAAGGCTGCACTTAAATCAACACTGAGTTAAATATCGTATTGATGGCAGCAGAACATAGAATTTAAACATTGTATCGATGCTAGCAGAACATATAATTATAGAATTTAAACATTGTATCGATGCTAGCAGAACATATAATTATAGACTTTAAACATTGTATCGATGCTAGCAGAACATATAATTATAGAATTTAAACATTGTATCGATGCTAGCAGAACATAGAATTATAGAATTTAAACATTGTATCGATGCTAGCAGAACATAGAATTATAGAATTTAAACATTGTATCGATGCTAGCAGAACATAGAATTATAGAATTTTAACATTGTTTCAATGCTAGCAGAACATATAATTTTAACATTGTATCATAAAGCCAACAGAACATATAATTTAAACATTTTATCAAAGCTAACAGAACATATAATTTAAACATCATATCAAAGCCAGCAGAACATAGAATTTAAACATCAGATCAAAGGCAGCAGAACATAGAATTTAAACATCATATCAAAGCCAGCAGAACATATAATTAAAACATCATATCAAAGCCAGCAGAACATAGAATTTAAACATTGTATCGATGCTAGCAGAACATATAATTTAAACATTCTATCAAAGCCGACAGAACATATAATATAAACATCATATCAAAGCCAGCAGAACATAGAATTTAAACATTTTATTAAAACCAGCAGAACATAGAATTTAAACAGAATTTAAACATTGTATTAAAACCAACAGAACATAGAATTTAAACATTTTATCGAAGGCAGCAGAACATAGAATTTAAACATTGTATTAAAACCAGCAGAACATAGAATTTAAACAGAATTTAAACTTTGTATTAAAACCAGCAGAACATAGAATTTAAACAATGTATTAAAGATAACAGAACATGTAATTAAAACATTGTATTAAAGACAACAGAACATATAATTTAAACATCATATCAAAGGCAGCAGAACATAGAATTTCAACATTTTATCAAAAAGGCAGCCGAACATAGAATTTAAACATTGTATTAAAAACAACAGAACATAGAATTTAAACATTGTGTCAAAGCCAGCAGAAGATAGAATATAAACATAGTATCAAAGCCAGCAGAAGATAGAATTTAAACATTGCTTCAAATGTAGCAGAACATAGAATTTAAACATAGTATCAAAGCCAGCAGAACATAGAATTTCAACATTGTGTCAAAGCCAACAGAACAAAGAATGTAAACATTGTATTAAAACCAACAGAATATAGAATTTAAACATTGTATTAAAGGCAGCAGAACATAGAATTTAAACATCATATCAAAGGCAGCAGAACATAGAATTTAAACATTGTATTAAAACCAACAGAACATAGAATTTAAACATTGTATTAAAACCAGTAGAACATAGAATTTAAACATTGTGTCAAAGGCAGCAGAACATAGAATTTAAACATTGTATCGATGCTAGCAGAACATATAATTTAAACATCATATCAAAGGCAGCAGAACATAGAATTTCAACATTGTTTTAAAACCAACAGAACATAGAATTCAAACATTGTATTAAAACCAGTAGAACATAGACTTTAAACATTGTGTCAAAGCCAGCAGAACATAGAATTTAAACATTTTATCAAAGGCAGCAGAACATAGAATTTAAACATTGTATTAAAACCAACAGAACATAGAATTTAAACATTGTATTAAAACCAGTAGAACATAGACTTTAAACATTGTGTCAAAGCCAGCAGAACATAGAATTTAAACATAGTGTCAAAGCCAGCAGAACATAGAATTTAAACATTTTATCAAAAAGGCAGCAGAACATAGAATTTAAACATTGTATTAAAAACAACAGAACATAGAATTTAAACATTGTGTCAAAGCCAGCAGAAGATAGAATATAAACATAGTATCAAAGCAAGCAGAAGATAGAATTAAAACATTGCGTCAAATGCAGCAGAACATAGAATTTAAACATTGTATTAAAACCAGCAGAACATAGAATTTAAACATTGTATTAAAGCCAGCAGAACATAGAATTTAAACATTGTGTCAAAGCCAGCAGAACAAAGAAATTAAACATTGTATTCAAACCAACAGAACATAGAATTTAAACATTGTATTAAAGGCAGCATAACATAGAATTTAAACATGACATAAAAGGCAGCAGAACATAGAATTTAAACATTGTATTAAAACCAACAGAAAATAGAATTTAAACATTGTATTAAAACCAAAAGAAAATATAATTTAAACATTGTATTAAAACCAACAGAACATAGAATTTAAACATCATATCAAAGGCAGCAGAAGATAGAATATAAACATAGTATCAAAGCCAGCAGAACATAGAATTTAAACATTGTATTAAAACACAGAACATAGAATTTAAACATTGTATTAAAACCAAAAGAAAATAGAATTTAAACATTGTATTAAAACCAACAGAATATAGAATTTAAACATTGTATTAAAGGCAGCAGAACATATAATTTAAACATCATATCAAAGGCAGCAGAACATAGAATTTAAACATTGTATTAAAACCAACAGAAAATAGATTTTAAACATTGTATTAAAACCAACAGAAAATAGAATTTAAACATTGTATTAAAACCAACAGAAAATAGAATTTAAACATTGTATTAAAACCAACAGAAAATAGATTTTAAACATTGTATTAAAACCAACAGAAAATAGAATTTAAACATTGTATTAAAACCAACAGAAAATAGAATTTAAACATTGTATTAAAACCAACAGAAAATAGAATTTAAACATTGTATTAAAACCAACAAAACATAGAATTTAAACATCATATCAAAGGCAGCAGAACATAGAATTTTAACATTTTATCAAAGGCAGCAGAACATAGAATTTAAACATTGTATTAAAACACAGAACATAGAATTTAAACATTGTGTCAAAGCCAGCAGAAGATAGAATATAAACATAGTATCAAAGCCAGCAGAAGATAGAATTTAAACATTGCTTCAAGTGTAGCAGAACATAGAATTTAAACATATAGTCCATGAGCCACCAATAGAAGACCCTCCCCCCCCCCCTAGGGAATTTTGGTCACTATATTTTTCTGAAAGCATATGGTCCCTGGAGTATTTTCCTGAAGTCTGCACTTTGGCCATTGGGGCGTTAAGATTTTTTGGGGTAAAACGTCAAAAAATATAAACGAAAAGTACAAATTTTCGGAATCGGTTAACTACAATCTTATTTATTATGTTATTTTAAATTAAATCTCTGTAACAGGTAGATATTAACCTGTCCTATCTAGACTGAAAAAATCAGAGTGCTGCTATTGTGCAAAATGGCTTTTTTGGGGTAAAACGCTAAAAATTATAAGAGAAAAGTGCGAATTTTTGGAATCTGTGGACTGCATTGGCATTTATTTATTTTTTTTATAAAAAATACTCCTATTGAAAGATATTATAGTGCATAAAAAATTAAAGCCATGTTATTATGCAAAGTGTGATATTTTTGGGGTAAAACATCAAAAAATATAAACCAAAAAGTGGGAATATTAGGAATCTGTAGATTACAATAAAACCATTCCTATGATAATTTTTTTGTAACTAAATAATATTAATGTGATAAATTTGTAGTAACATACAGTTTAAGATTTCAAATATATATTGCCAGATGAGATACTTTGGGGGAAAATTACAAAAATAATAAATGGAAAGTGTGATTTTTGGGAATTGGTGTTCTAGTTTTAACTTACGACCATCGGGTACGGACATTCCTAGTCCTAATGGGTATTCAAAATTACATTCTAACCATATATAGGCAGTTCTGGTACTGTTGGGTAAATTATTATTAAACCATTAAGTACATCCATACCTAGTCCTTATTGGTACATACGAATAACCATTACATGCAATATTGGTTCTATTTAGCACTAAACAACCCTATACAGACATCAGTTGTCCTATCGAGTATTAACCACCACCATGCACAGACAGTCCTAGTCTAATTTGATAGCATAGCCAATACCATTTCTAGTTCTATTTGATATTCAAAACCACCATACTTATACAGATATTGCTGGTCAGGCTGGGTACCCATAACCACTGGTAGGTACATTCATTCCTCGTCTCAATGGGTAGTCACACTTACCATGTTCTAATTGGGTACTCGTAACTGCTTATTGAAGTACATACATGCCCAGTCATAGTGGTGACTTACATATCCATATACAGACATTCCTGGTCCTATTTGGTACTCTAAACCACCATGTACATGCATTATAGGTGCAATTGGGTACTCATTTCCACCATGTACATATATTGCTGGTCGTAAAGAATACTCATAACCACTAGGTTCAGACATTCTCGTTGGATACTGCCGATCATCAATTGACAACTCAGGCGCGCATGTGGCTACATCCTTGGCCCTATATTGACCACTCATAACATATGTACTACTCGAAACCTTCATGTACAAAATCAGTTGTCCGATTGGGAACTACCAACTACTAGGTGCGACCATTTGTTGTCCTATTGGGTAATCACTACCCCCGTGTACAGACTGTGATGTTCTTATTGGATACTCATACATACATTCCTAGTCATATTGGGTACCCCAACTACCATGTACATGCATGCCTGGTCCTATTGAATACTCATAACCACAATGTACAGACATTCGTGACTGGGTTGGGCACTAACAACCACTAGGTGCAGTCATATGTTGTTCTATTTGGTCACTGCTACCACCATCTACAGGCAGTCTTGGCCCTATCAGGGATACATAACCACTAGATGCATACATTCATAGTCCTAGTGGGTACTCAAAACCACTATGTTCATGCATAAGTGGTATAATCGAGTCCTCACAGCCACTATACTCATCCATTATTGGTCCCTGTGGGTACTGACTACCATGCATATGCATACATTCCTGGTCGTATAGGGTGCCAATAACCACGATTAACAGACATTCCTGTTTAGTATAGATACTGAACATCATCATGTTAAGACATCTCTCAATCACTAGTTACATACATTATTGGTCTTATTGAGTACAGACAACTATTGGGATCACCCATTCCTTGTCCTATTGACACCATGTAGAGACATTCCTGGTCTTTAAAATTCAGCAGTGAGCATGCCTAACCCTCAGCTGTGACCATTTTTTTCATCAAATTGGGTAATCACTAACCCCATGTACATGAAGCATGGTCTAATAAGATACTCATATCGACTAGGTACATACATTTCAAGTCCTAGTGGGTACCCACAACTATCATGTACCATGCATTCCTTGTCCTATTGGATACTCCAAACCACAATGTACAGACGATTGCAGACGGATTATGTACTAACAACCACAAGGAGTGGTCATTTTTTGTCTGATTGGGTCATGATTACCACGATGTACAGACAGTCCTGACTTTATTAGGTACTCATAACCACTGGATACATACATTCCTAGACTAAGTGGGTACCCGTAACCACCATGTACATGCATAAGAAGTGTGATAAAGAACTTGCAGCTACAATACACAACCATTATAGGTCCTATTGGGTACCCACTACCATCATTTACTAGTACATGTACATACATTCATGGTATTATTTGGTATGCATAGCCACTATTCCGGATCCTGTTATGTACATACATTACTGGTCGTGTTGGGTACAGACAACCATTAGGAGCACCCATTCCTTGTCCTATTGACGACTTAGTGCCTAAGTAGAACCTTCCTGGTCTTGTTAGGCAATCATAAACACTGGGTAAATCAGTCCTAGTCCATGTATGTATTCACGACCACCTTGCACATAAACTCCTAGTCTTATTAGGTACTCATAACCATTAGGTACATCCATCCTAGTCCTAATGGGTACCCACAACCACCATGTTGATGCATACTTGGTTGTATTTGGTACTCATAACCACTAGGTGCATCAATTAGAGGGTACCCAATACCACTAGGTACAGGTATTTATGGTGCCGAGGGTACTGACACACACCATGAGCAGACAGTACTACTGGATACACACATCCATGGTCTTATAGGATGTGCACTATCATGTGGTATCTCATTTATTGCACTATGTGTACTGGCAACTACAAGGTCAAGAGATTCCTTGTCCTCTTGGATACTCACGACCACCCAGAACAGCCATTCCTGACACAACCATGATGCACAGCCATTGTGTCACAAGGAATAGCTGTACTATAACATTTGAAAAAAAATGAATGTATATTTACCCCACCCACTCTTGTAAAATACATGCAAGTATAATTTAACACAATCCATACAAATGTTACTGATGCCAACTATAACATACATTGCAAACAAAGTGAAAAATGGAAATAGATTTCAAAATCATATTGTGAGTACTTGTAAATATTAAGTAGAACGGCTGTTTTCAATACTTTAGTCATTTTGGCGGCCATTTTGATGACCATTTTGATGGCCATTTTCCATAATAGACCCACCTTTTGTGCATTTAAATGTTAAAATACATTTTGGGAATATGCCTTTATTGGTATTCACAATTGCAATTAAAATACAGTAAGGCACAATGTGTTATAGCATAGTTAAGTGAATACATTGTTACAATTTGTACACCATCTAAAAGCAGGGGAGATAATCTTATTTTTGCTTTTCCTGCTTAACGCCCCAATGTCTGAAGTGCAGACTTTGGGAAAAGTATTGGTAGGTCAAAGCCTTTCATAATTACCAAAAAAAAAGATCAATGACACTGTATTCTGCCATTAAAGTGTACCGATTCTCAAAATTTGCACTTTTTCATGTATTTTTTAATGTTTTACCCCAAAAATATCCCATTTGCATAATAACACGGGACTAAAATTTTGCAGACTTAAACTATGAGTTAATATCAACCCATGAAAGTGTTTAATTACAAAATAACTTACTAAATGTGATAGAAATTAACCAATTCCAGAAATTAACTTTTTCGTTCATATTTTTAACGTTTTACCCCAAAAAATCTTAACGCCCCAATGTCTGAAGTATTGGTAGGTCAAATTATGAAATAATTACCTAAAAAAAAGATCAATGACATTGTATTCTGCCATTAAAGTGTACCGATTCTCAAAATTTGCACTTTTTCATGTATTTTTTAATGTTTTACCCCAAAAATATCCCATTTTGCATAATTACACGGGACTAGAATTTTGCAGACTTAATCTATGAGTTAATATCAACCTATGAAAGTGTTTAATTACAAAATAACTTACTAAATGTGATAGAAATTAACCAATTCCAGAAATTCACACTTTCGTTCATATTTTTAACGTTTTACCCCAAAAAATCTTAACGCCCCAACGGCCAAAGTGCAGACTTTGGAAAAATAATCTACTGGTCATACGCTTTCAGAAAAATATAGTGTCCGAAATTCCCTAGGAGGGGGGAGGGTTTACCCCACTGGCCCATGGACTACTAGTATCAAAGCCAGCAGAACATAGAATTTAAACATTGTGTCAAAGCCAACAGAACAAAGAATTTAAACATTGTATTAAAACCAACAGAATATAGAATTTAAACATTGTATTAAAGGCAGCAGAACATAGAATTTAAACATCATATCAAAGGCAGCAGAACATAGAATTTAAACATTGTTTTAAAACCAACAGAACATAGAATTTAAACATTGTGTCAAAGCCAGCAGAACATAGAATTTAAACATTGTGTCAAAGCCAACAGAACAAAGAATTTAAACATTGTATTAAAACCAACAGAACATAGAATTTAAACAACATATCAAAGGCAGCAGAACATAGAATTTCAACATTGTTTTAAAACCAACAGAACATAGAATTTAAACATTGTGTCAAAGCCAGCAGAACATAGAATTTAAACATTTTATCAAAGGCAGCAGAACATAGAATTTAAACATTGTGTCAAAGCTAGCAGAACAAAGAATTTCAACATTGTATTAAAACCAACAGAACATAGCATTTAAACATTGTATCAAAAATAACAAAACATAGAATTTAAACATTATATCAAAGGCAGCAGAACATTGAATTTAAACATTGTATTAAAACCAACAGAACATAGAATTTAAACATTGTATTAAAACCAGTAGAACATAGAATTTAAACATTGTGTCAAAGCCAGCAGAACATAGAATTTAAACATTGTGTCAAAGGCATCAGAACACCATATTAAAATATTACACCGCCAGCATTTCAAACACAGGATTTGAACAATTGACTGTTACAACACTATATATAAATTACTTAAATATAATGAAAATACATTTAGTATTTTATGCACATTATTCAGTAGCACACAGTCAAAAAGTTAATAGAAAGTCAGACAGGGAAGCCAGCACTCAACTTAACCAGCCGAGCACAGAAAACAAAAAAGTTAGGCATACATGATGATGGATATAAACCAACGCAGCATGATGCAACATTTGAAGTAGCTGATGCCATTGCGGTCATACCAAGATAGATGCCTGTCTGTTATCATCACCAGATTCGGTACAGACATTTATAGAAACATGTTTACACTTCTTAACAGACTGTTTCCCCAAAATCTTTCTATAATAATTTAAGCCATGTGGTCCAACTAAAACAATAGCTGATTATAGCCGGAGTATGACGTGTGTACTTGTAACCAGTACATTGTACATGTGTTAGGGGAACACCTAGTATATTACCATCCTTACATTCTCTTAGTGTTGAAACATACAATCACTTTGCTCACAACACCAGATCAAAACACTCAGTGTCAGTTTGGGGCGAAACTAACACAATAATTTTTGATAACCATTTGCTGGGCAATCAAGTATAGGGCCACACTAACTCAATGTCCTTGATAACCATTTGCTGGGCAATCAAGTTTTGGGGAAAACTAATGCAATGTCTTTGAAAACCATTTGCTGGGCATTCAAGTTTTGGGCAAAACTAACTCAATGTCCTTGATAACCATTTGTTGGGCAATCAAGTTTGGGGCGAAACTAATTTGCTGGGCATTCAAGTTTTGGGCGAAACTAACTCAATGTCTCTCTGAAAACCATTTGCTGGGCAATCAAGTTTGGGGCGAAACTAACTCAATGTCTCTCTGAAAACCATTTGCTGGGCAATCAAGTTTGGGGCCACACTAACTGAATGTCTTTGATAACCATTTGCTGGGCATTCAAGTTTTAGGAGAAAAAAATAACACAATGTCTTTGAAAACCATTTGCTGGGCAATCAAGTTTTGGGCGAAACTAACGCAATATCTTTGATAACCATTTGCTGGGCAATCAAGTTTGGGGAAATCTAATACAATGTCTTTGATTATCATGTGCTAGCTCAGTTTTCATTTCATACAGATTCTTCAGTCTCTTGCATTCAATCAAGTCCAGATAAGGAATTCATTTTAATGGAATGCTACATTTTCATACCATCCAAAACTCTAAAGCAAACATTATTAAAACATAATTTATACAATTAGCAACATTAATTAGTTTGTAGAAAATAACAAGACATCACTGTCTCTCTGAAAACCATTTGCTGGGCAATCAAGTTTGGGGCGAAACTAACTCAATGTCTCTCTGAAAACCATTTGCTGGGCAATCAAGTTTGGGGCCACACTAACTGAATGTCTTTGATAACCATTTGCTGGGCATTCAAGTTTTAGGAGAAAAAAATAACACAATGTCTTTGAAAACCATTTGCTGGGCAATCAAGTTTTGGGCGAAACTAACGCAATATCTTTGATAACCATTTGCTGGGCAATCAAGTTTGGGGAAATCTAATACAATGTCTTTGATTATCATGTACTAGCTCAGTTTTCATTTCATACAGATTCTTCAGTCTCTTGCATTCAATCAAGTCCAGATAAGGAATTCATTTTAATGGAATGCTACATTTTCATACCATCCAAAACTCTAAAGCAAACATTATTAAAACATAATTTATACAATTAGCAACATTAATTAGTTTGTAGAAAATAACAAGACATCACTGTCTCTCTGAAAACCATTTGCTGGGCAATCAAGTTTGGGGCGAAACTAACTCAATGTCTCTCTGAAAACCATTTGCTGGGCAATCAAGTTTGGGGCCACACTAACTGAATGTCTTTGATAACCATTTGCTGGGCATTCAAGTTTTAGGAGAAAAAAATAACACAATGTCTTTGAAAACCATTTGCTGGGCAATCAAGTTTTGGGCGAAACTAACGCAATATCTTTGATAACCATTTGCTGGGCAATCAAGTTTGGGGAAATCTAATACAATGTCTTTGATTATCATGTGCTAGCTCAGTTTTCATTTCATACAGATTCTTCAGTCTCTTGCATTCAATCAAGTCCAGATAAGGAATTCATTTTAATGGAATGCTACATTTTCATACCATCCAAAACTCTAAAGCAAACATTATTAAAACATAATTTATACAATTAGCAACATTAATTAGTTTGTAGAAAATAACAAGACATCACTGTCTCTCTGAAAACCATTTGCTGGGCAATCAAGTTTGGGGCGAAACTAACTCAATGTCTCTCTGAAAACCATTTGCTGGGCAATCAAGTTTGGGGCCACACTAACTGAATGTCTTTGATAACCATTTGCTGGGCATTCAAGTTTTAGGAGAAAAAAATAACACAATGTCTTTGAAAACCATTTGCTGGGCAATCAAGTTTTGGGCGAAACTAACGCAATATCTTTGATAACCATTTGCTGGGCAATCAAGTTTGGGGAAATCTAATACAATGTCTTTGATTATCATGTGCTAGCTCAGTTTTCATTTCATACAGATTCTTCAGTCTCTTGCATTCAATCAAGTCCAGATAAGGAATTCATTTTAATGGAATGCTACATTTTCATACCATCCAAAACTCTAAAGCAAACATTATTAAAACATAATTTATACAATTAGCAACATTAATTAGTTTGTAGAAAATAACAAGACATCACTGTCTTACTTCCAGGCTACAATATTATGGACATCTCTTAGGGGTAGATACACCAATAAGTGCGACCATGTTTGTTGCATTCTACGTACAGTAAAGTACAAGCAAAGTTAGCTCAGGTTTGTTTAAAGTAAATTTATTTAACAACAATTAGTTTCAACTCCACTTTATTCATCTAGCCATTCAAAAGCTGCTGTCCGCGTCCTTTGCCTAAATCAATGACAAACTGTCCAAAGCAAAAAATATCAAGCAAAAAAACTAGATACATCAAACTGTATCATTTTTTATCACATACTGTGACAGTGCTATTTTTATGTACCAGAAATTTAGCATTTTTGTAGTGTAAAAGTTATAGGTCTTAAGTGCAAACAAAAAAAACTTAAGTGATTATTGGTGAAAGTTTTAATTTTGGGGGAAAACTATCTTAAGAATGATAAAAAGCAACAAGCATTTACATGATATCCCAATCACCAGCTACCATGGTTTTATCTTTATACAACATATGTCAATAAAAACAAAGCTTATTCACCAACAGAGAAAAAAAAACTTAACAATAGTTATAATGAGCTTTCCTTGTCTATACGCTGTGTTTGGGCGTGAAGCAAGTACATTATGCTTTAGAACATGACACGCTGACAGTGAAACTGCTTGTCCTAACTCATGCATTTTGATGTGCCTCGCACGTGTGACATTGTGCATTTTGACAGTGTACTTGTGGATAGGTCACTTCACCACACGCAAGCAATATAACCATTGTTTCAGTGAGCATTCCACATTTATTGCCCTTAACATCAGGAATTCAAGAAAAAGCTAACTTCCTTGCTTGTTAAACACAAAGAATCCAGGACAAAACCTAATCACTTTGTTTTTCAACCAACAACCAAACAATTTTTATGCCTAAAAGTACACGTTGAATTGTACAATCTGGCAATAAGTCGTACAGTGATAGGAAACCACCAGATGTTACAATCACGAAAAGTCATACAAGTTGAATTGTATAGTATCCCAATAAGTTGTACAGTGATTTGGTTTATATGGGGTGGTAATCAATCGTTCATTAACAATATGATATTTATTTTATTGATATGATAATGCTGTTTAAGATTCAATTCTCTAAATAGGCAAATGATTGAGAATCATAGATGTTACATTCTTATGTATATCCATATACCAGTGACTTTCGGACAAGCAGATTACAACCCCCTCTTTCTTATTGGATGGCTATAAAAGGCAACATTATTTTATAACCGTTTCCCTGCACAAATTCAAGTCTTGCCAAGAAGGATAGGTTGAGATGTATTTGCAAACATTGGCAATCTGATTGGAACAATTTGTCTCACATTCTGACCGTTGCCAAGACAACCATCACAAGAGATTGAGAATAAAGTAATTGTTAATGGTTTTAGAGTTTGATTCGTTTGATCTTTTTGATCAGCATGGTGGTCTACAAATACCAGGGACATAGATTTGAAGCACAACTTTCCTTCCTTCACATACGTCTATATTAAACAGGTACGTATTCATAAGCTCAGGTGCTGGCCTAGGGCGTCATATATACAAATAGGTTTTTTACCCACTTTTCTTATATTAATTCTAACTGGGCGTACACTTAGGTTTTACAGCCGCTGTTCGCTGACAGACAAGTATTTTGGTGCGTTATGTTTTCTACCAAAACAATAGTTTACAAACATTTAAAGGAAGCCACATCTGGTATGACAATGAAATGCCCCAAGTCGACAACAAAAGCCTACAGTAAGTTTATGAGATCAATGTATTTACTGATCACCTGGTTAAAGAATTCCATTCAAGATTTTTATAGACATAGAAAATTGAACATTTGGCAAATAATGGAAGTCACCCAACACCTGGTGGCAAATGAAAAACAGCTTATGGTTATTTTTGATAAAATTGTTTATTCTGCAGTAAACAATAGAGCTATTGAGATTGAACAAAGTACAATTTGTATATTGTAATTGAAAGATAAAGTCAACATTTATTGAGTATAACCCTTGACAGACGATAAGACAGAAAGCAGAAACTTTGAAAACAGACTAATAAATCTCCATCAAATGAGTACGGAAGAAATAATTTAATGCACTTTGTGCAGAAATAAAATTTAATTTGTTATACTATCAAAAATAATAAATAAACATTATAATTTAAAACTACTTTTCATATCTTTTATTTTTTTTAAAGCACCATTTCCCACCAACTATTTAGTGATAATTACAACAGTCATAGTTATAGTAACCTAATCAGTTTTTCTGGAACTAATTCTCAACCAGTACTATGACATTACTAGTGACAGATGGTCTCTCCATTCCGCACACAGGGCGGGCTGCTCAGAAATAAGTTGTTCAAGAGCTACCCTTTATGTTTCTATTATTTAGAACAAGGTTAACAAGGGTTGTACAAAAACTAGCTTTAATTTGATGACAGGATTGTACAAAAAAATTGAAAATAATAAAAAACTCATTAGTATATAATTGTACTCATCATTTGCGATTATTCATTCAAAGACTGCCCTGTGTTCAAAATACCATGTGCAGTTGTATTTGTTTTAAATAGACAACTTGTAGTAATAATGTCACATATTTTAATTATATACCCAACATCATGCATCATTGTTATTTCTTACGACCTGTCAACTTTTTTAATTGTACCAACAGTTTTAAGACCAACCATCGCTCCTCAACAAGGCAATAAAAGTCTCGTCTTCTAATGTCATAAAGTACATCAGCAGTGTCCGCCTTCATGTACAAAAAATACAACATCAGATGACAGCATTATTAAGACTTAACAATGTAACGTTCTAATTAAAACTGCATCATTTAGATGCTTCAAATACTCAGCATTAATAATGTTTTTGTAACCATAGCAAGTAACCCACAACATAAGCATTACCGCAACAATATCATAACAGCAGTCATGTTTTATACCATTGCATGCTTACAAAACGTAAACAAATGTCAATGTGAAAAACTAAGCACACAAGAAAAAGTTGGCAGTTGTCACAAGTTTCGTATGTTATTGCAGTCTGACAGAGAATATAAACATCTCTATGGATCACCTGTAAAACTCATTTGACCAGGTTTTGTTTAGTTTTATACATAATTAACTTGCCACCTGTATCACTAATGTTAACATACAAAACAGCCCTGTATGACCACACCTGTTGATAGATGCCACTGAGAACTAAAGTATCAAACATGGTAAATGTATGTCTTAACAGAACCGCAAAACTTCCAAACTTTCTATTTTTATTGTTAACACTTTATATTATCAAAGGTAGAACGAGGAAAGCAGAAAGTCTGGAAAGCCATAATTAGAAAACACGACATCGCAGCAAGATCGCCTGCAGTGAGAACTTATACAACACTATGGCAATGTAACTGGTATTGCAGCTAAGCACCAAATCACCAGTATGATATTAGATCTGATGGAATGTGACTATGGGTTATATACAAATGTACCCGAGTTTTATAGAAACTTAATACAAGGACAATACAAGGCAGGGATACATATATATTACAAGTATAATGTAGAATACAGTGCATAATGTACACATACAGGTACATCAATGATTTTCTCCAAAGTATATATATATTATGCAGCACTATAGGGACCCTACTGTACTACTAAAAAACTTGACTTAAAGTTTGTTTGATTTTATCTTAATATACGGCAGTCAGTTAATCAGGTTCAAATTCGAAGAATTAACTATCTACCAGTACTTGTTCTTTTGCAGCAACCGAAATCTTGTGGAGGCAACTTTCTGATGAAAAATATCAAGAAAGAGCTGGGCAAACAGTTACTATATTTCAATAAATTATATCTTGAAAACAAACAAACAAACAAACAAACAGACAAACAATATCAGCATAAAGTAGTGAACTTTGATCGGTGTTTACTTTATACTTCCTTGACGTTTTGGTACTCATTGAAAAGTGATGGTTGGTACTCATTGACAGCTGTTGATTGGTACTCGTTAACAGCTGATTGTCGGTACTCATTGACAGCTGATGATTGGTACTCATTGAGAGCTGATGATTGGTACTCATTGAGAGCTGATGATTGGTACTCATAGACAGCTGATGATTGGTTCTCATAGACAGCTGATGTTTGGTACTCATTGACAGCTGATAGTTGGTACTCATTGAGAGCTGATGATTGGTACTCATTGACAGCTGATAGTTGGTACTCATTTAGAGCTGATGGTTGGTACTCATTGACAGCTGATAATTGGTACTCATAGACAGCTGATGATTGGTTCTCATAGACAGCTGATGTTTGGTACTCATTGACAGCTGATAGTTGGTACTCATTGAGAGCTGATGATTGGTACTCATTGACAGCTGATGATTGGTACTCATTTAGAGCTGATGGTTGGTACTCATTGACAGCTGATAATTGGTACTCATAGACAGCTGATGATTGGTTCTCATAGACAGCTGATGTTTGGTACTCATTGACAGCTGATGATTGGTACTCATCGACAGCTGATGGTTGGTTCTCATAGACAGCTGATGTTTGGTACATATTGACAGCTGATGATTGGTACTCATCGACAGCTGATAGTTGGTACTCATTTAGAGCTGATGGTTGGTACTCATAGACAGCTGATGGTTGGTACTCATTGACAGCTGATGATTGGTACTCATTGAGAGCTGATGGTTGGTTCTCATAGACAGCTGATGGTTGGTACTCATTGACAGCTGATGGTTGGTTCTCATAGACAGCTGATGTTTTGTACTCATTGACAGCTGATGATTGGTACTCATAGATAGCTGATGATTGGTACTCATTGACAGCTGATGGTTGGTACTCTTAGGGAGCTGATGATTGGTACTCATAGACAGCTGATGTTTGGTACTCATTGACAGCTGATGATTGGTACTCATAGACAGCTGATGTTTGGTACTCTTAGGGAGCTGATGATTGGTACTCATAGACAGCTGATGTTTGGTACTCATTGACAGCTGATGATTGGTACTCATAGACAGCTGATGTTTGGTACTCATCGACAGCTGATGATTGGTACTCATTGGGAGCTGATGATTGGTACTCATTTAGAGCTGATGGTTGGTACTCATCGACAGTTGATGGTTGGTACTCATTGACAGCTGATGGTTGGTACTCATTTAGAGCTGATGGTTGGTACTCATCGACAGTTGATGGTTGGTACTCATAGACAGCTGATGTTTGGTACTCTTAGGGAGCTGATGATTGGTACTCATAGACAGCTGATGTTTGGTACTCATTGACAGCTGATGATTGGTACTCATAGACAGCTGATGTTTGGTACTCATCGACAGCTGATGATTGGTACTCATTGGGAGCTGATGATTGGTACTCATTTAGAGCTGATGATTGGTACTCATTTAGAGCTGATGGTTGGTACTCATCGACAGTTGATGGTTGGTACTCATTGACAGCTGATGGTTGGTACTCATTTAGAGCTGATGGTTGGTACTCATCGACAGTTGATGGTTGGTACTCATTGACAGCTGATAGTTTGTACTCATTGACAGCCTGTGGTTGGTTCTCATTGACAGCTAATGGCTGGTACTCATTGACAGCTGATGGTTGGTAAACGTTGACAGTTGATGATTGGTACACATTGAGAGCTGATGATTGACAATCGTATTGTATTGATTGACAGCTGATGGTTGGTACTCATTGACAGCTGATAGTTGGTACTCATTGACAGATATTCAGCTGATTGTTGGTACTCATTGACAGCTGATTGGAGGTCAGGAAGGTCAAGTATATAAAACACGATCAAGCACTTAATGTAATCAAGTTCTGAAACCTGTTTTTGTTTGTGACTTCGTAGTAAAATGGATCAAAGAAAAAATTCACAGGTGCCAAACTCTTGTGAACATAGCTGGCATTCTAGTTCAAAACAGTTAAACGTGGATAATCTCAATCTGATCTACCTCTAATCATTATACAACCACTTTCTGTACCATCCAACAACTGTGAAATTAATCTCATTTGATGCGCAAAAAATGTTGATGAGTTGACCATGTCGAAGAAACAAGATGTAATATGCTGCAAACACGATTAGCCGACCTGCCAATATAATCAAGCTCATTGGAAATCCAGACTGCCCTCGTCGGCATAAGGGTCTATCATAGGCTGTCAATAATATTGAACATACCTGTAGAATTTTGATCAACTTTGCATACAAGTAATGAATTTGAGTTATGTACGTACTATCATTCTCATGATTAAATAGTATTTAGTGTAATATGAAGTATTTAACATATGAGACTCAGATGATGTAAAATCCAGACATGAACAATTGTTGTAGAAAGTTGGGCATGTACAGAATGTTGCCACATACTTATACCACCACTGATGATGAAGACTATCAGAACGCACTCCAAAGTACACATAAATAAATTAAAAACAAGACTGCGTTCAATAAACGCTAATGCCCCCTGTGGAAGCCTTGTCCATAAATAAGTCTAAGTCCAAAATTAGGTCAAGGCGAAGGTCAAAATGGGGTTAGGTGATACAGGCGTGTGGAGAGTGTTCATACACAACATCCATGCAAGTATGAAAGCTTTGTAGCAAGCCATATTAATGCTAGAAGAAACGGTCAATTTGGGTTAACCAGGACGGACGGACGAACAAACGGACGAACGGACGGACAGGTGAATCACTATATGCCTCCCCATCTATCGATAGGGGGGCATAAAAATATGTGGATAGAAAGTTTAAATGCACTTCAATAACCAATGTATGTGTTAGAGCTGTCATTGATTGAAGTGATATCGATGCATTGACAATAATTTCTGGCTGATCGATTATCTATTCGTATTTTAAAATATACATGTACAAATGTTTGGAACCACCCACTATCCTCATTTTTCCTGCACAAAACCCTCATTTTGGTTAAATGGATGTATACAAATAGTCAAAATTGGTCAAGTCTAAATTCAAACTGAAGTTACTATTTTCAAAAGCTGAATCTATATCAAATATATACAATGTAGAATGGCTAAATAAGATAACCCTGACTGATGTGCCTGTATGATTCTTCTATATGTGCAAGTCAATATATCAAAGTATCGTTGATATTTGTCTTCCGTTATATCGGAATCATCGATATGTCTCAGATCAAATCAAGGACAGCTGTAGTATGTGTCGCTTTTTTCCTTTTACTTTTAAATGATGACCAATTTTATTAATTAATGTTTAATGTAAACACCAAAGCTCAATATAATTATAACATCCATGTGGCTGACTGGTTCTGAGCATCCACATTTTGGAGTAGAAGATCCAATGTTTAAACCCAGATAGGGATTGCAGAAATAGAACAATATAAGACCTCACTCCTAGACACATACCCATCACCTACAAGGTCTGGTTGGAAGCATCCATTATACCCAAACCAGAGTCCTATCTATATACTTACATTTCTTGACTACAGTTATCTGGCCTGTCCATTCTGTATCCATGTTTCAATGCTTGAAGAAGTTCAGTGTTGGACAGACTCGGATATGGGGAGGCTCCTAGACTTACAATCTCATACAGTAAGATTCCATACGACCATCTGTAATGTATGGAATAAAAGTCATTCATACAGTAAGATTCCATACGACCATCTGTAATGTATGGAATAAAAGTCATTCATACAGTCAGATTCCATATGACCATCTGTAATATATGGAATAAAAGTCATTCATACAGTAAGATTCCATACGACCATCTGTAATGTATGAAATAAAAGTCATTCATACAGTAAGATTCCGTACGACCATCTGTAATGTATGGAATAAAAGTCATTCATACAGTAAGATTCCGTACAACCATCTGTAATGTATGGAATAAAAGTCATTCATACAGTAAGATTCCGTACAACCATCTGTAATGTATGGAATAAAAGTCATTCATACAGTAAGATTCCGTACGACCATCTGTAATGTATGGAATAAAAGTCATTCATACAGTAAGATTCTGTACGACCATCTTTAATATATGGAATAAAAGTCATTCATACAGTAAGATTCCATACGACCGTCTGTAATATATGGAATAAAAGTCATTCATACAGTAAGATTCCATACGACCATCTGTAATGTATGGAATAAAAGTCATTCATACAGTAAGATTCCGTACGACCATCTGTAATGTATGGAATAAACGTCATTCATACAGTAAGATTCCGTACGACCATCTGTAATATATGGAATAAAAGTCATTCATACAGTAAGATTCCATACGACCGTCTGTAATATATGGAATAAAAGTCATTCATACAGTAAAATTCTATACGACCATCTGTAATATATGAAATAAAAGTCATTCATACAGTAAAATTCTATACGACCACCAGTCTGTAATATAATTATGGAATAAAGGTAAAATATTAATACAAGTGTCAGACACCGTGCATCTTATAAGGGACAAAGGACCAACATCCGCTTGTACATCCAAGCCAATTATGATAACAGCTCACAACCTTTCTTGAAATCCACAGGGTCCCTAGATTCTGACCTCTAGACAATACTGACTTGCGGCACTGAGATAATAGCAAACATGTCTGGAAAGCAAAAGTAGACAAAATGTAACCATTGCACCAAAAGATCTCCAGAAATGGTGACCCTTGCAGAAAGCACAACTAATTTTGGGCCTATTTAGGGAATAACAGACCTTGGTCCTTTTTTCTAGCTTCATAATCCTTCTTTTGAAAAATATTAACTTATTGGCTTCATGTTCAAACACAATTCCTTAGCGACTGACACCGCTATGGGAAGTGACATATTTGAATTTCGGAAATAAGGCTGTAAACCCTAGAAACCTGAAAGTGCCATTCCGCCCATATACGTTTCCGTTGTATAAAGGTTATGGGTAAAGCTGACTTTCAACAAGGCAAGAGGGAAGTTTCCATACATAGAGCAATAAAAATACATCATCTGGATATGCATTAATTCTGAAAATGTTGACAGGCATGTAGATAAAGGTTGGCTATGGAGACCCACAATACAGACATATTGCATACATCAGGGCAACTTCAGCGCTGACAATGCTTCCAACAGAAGAGAGATATTTACGCAAGGTATCAGAGATTTTAACATGCTGTTGCATTAGCAACAATTTATTAGAAGTTTATGAATTGAAATAACATGTTAATTACCAAGTGTGTCGGTAGAAATATTACTAGCATTGTAATTAATGTTTTATGAACTCATTCAGGTGTTTGCCTGTACGGAATATTTGCCTTAAGCATTCATTAAATCATTTACCAAAATGAATGATAGTAAATCCTTCAAGGCTTGAGACAATATTGCTAACCACACTTAACTGGTGGTCTCAATGTCAGGCTAACTCTGCCAACAAGGTATTAATATACTCCCAAAATAATGGTAGTTATTCAACATCAACTGCCATAGACAAACAACATTAGTCAGAAGTCTGAGAACACCAAAGCCTGTCTGAGTGCATCAAGCCAGTCTGAGATCATCAAACCTGTCTGAGAGCATCAAACCTGTCTGAGAGCATCAAACCTGTCTGAGAACATCAAGGCCAGTCTTAGAGCATCAAGCCAGTCTGAGATCATCAAACCTGTCTGAGAGCACCAAACCTGTCTGAGAACATCAAGGCCAGTCTTAGAGCATCAAGGCCAGTCTGAGATCATCAAACCTGTCTGAGAGCATCAAAGCCAGTCTGAGAGCATCAAACCTGTCTGAGAGCATCAAACCTGTCTGAGAACATCAAGGCCAGTCTTAGAGCATCAAGGCCAGTCTGAGAGCACCAAGTCTGTCTGAGAGCATCAAACCTGTCTGAGAGCATCAATGCCAGTCTGAGAGAATCAATGCCAGTCTGAGAGAATCAAGGCAAGTCTTAAGGCATCAAGGCCAGTCTGAGAGCACCAAACCTGTCTGAGAGCATCAAACCTGTCTGAGAACATCACGGCCAGTCTGAGAGCATCAAAACCAGTCTGAGAGCACCAAATCTGTCTGAGAGCGTGATGACCAGTCTAAGAACATCAAGGCCAGTTTTAGAGCATCATACCTGTCTGAGAGCATCAAGGCCAGTGTTAGAGCATCAAGGCCAGTGTTAGAGCATCAAGGCCAGTCTGAGAGCATCAATGCCAGTCTGAGAGCATCAAGGCCAGTCTGAGAGAATCAAGGCCAGTCTGAGAGCATCAAGGCCAGTCTGAGAGCATCAATACCAGTCTGAGAGCATCAATACCAGTCTGAGAGCATCAAGGCCAGTCTGAGAGCATCAAACCTGTCTGAGAGCATCAATGCCAGTCTGAGAGAATCAAGGCCAGTCTGAGAGCATCAAGGCCAGTCTGAGAGCATCAAACCTGTCTGAGAGAATCAAGGCCAGTCTGAGAGCACCAATGTCAGTTTGAGAGCATCAAGGCCAGTCTGAGAGCATCAATGCCAGTCTGAGAGCATCAAACATGTCTGAGAGAATCAAGGCCAGTCTGAGAGCATCAAGGTCAGTCTGAGAGCATCAAGGCCAGTCTGAGAGAATCAAGCCAGTCTGAGAGCATCAAACCTGTCTGAATGCATCACACCTATGCCTGTCTTAGAGCACCAAACCTGTCTGAGAGCTTAAAAGCCAGTCTGAGAGCATCAAACCTGTCTGAGAGCATCAAACATGTCTGAGAGAATCAAGACCAGTCTGAGAGCATCAAACCTGTCTGAGAGCATCAATGCCAGTCTCAGAGAATCAATGCCAGTCTGAGAGCATCAATGCCAGTCTGAGAGAATCAAGGCCAGTCTGAGAGCATCAATGCCAGTCTGAGAGAATCAATGCCAGTCTGAGAGCATCAATGCCAGTCTGAGAGAATCAAGGCAAGTCTGAGAGCATCAAGCCCAGTCTGAGAGCATCAATGCCAGTCTGAGAGCCTCAATGCCAGTCTGAGAGAAACAATGCCAGTCTGAGAGCATCAATGCCAGTCTGAGAGAATCAATGCCAGTCTGAGAGCATCAAGGCCAGCCTGAGAGCATCAAGGCTAGTCTGAGAGCACCAAACCTGTCTGAGAGCATCAAGCCTAGTCTGAGAGCATCTTGAAGACCAGTCTGAGAGCATCAATGCCAGTCTGAGAGCATCAAGGCCAGTCTAAGAGCATCTTGAAGACCAGTCTGAGAGCATCAAGGCCAGTCGGAGAGCATCTTGAAGACCAGTCTGAGAGCATCAAGGCCAGTCTGAGAGCAACTAGTCTGTCTGAGAGCATCAAGGCCAGTCTGAGAGCACCAAACCTGTCTTGAATGTATCTGACGGAATGTCAAAATGTAACACTCAGATATTTGCTCACTTTTCAAACAGAATATCTTACTTTTACCTTAATTTACAACAAATATGAAAATCAGTGAAATGACTTACTGAACCTTAAACTATACTTAGGCTACATTATGTCAAAGGACTGTTTAACCCAGGTGAGTAAAATGGGAGCATTGTGAAATAGGTGGACAAAGTCACAAAAAGGGTGAAAAGTAGAATCATTTAGCTAATGATCAGGTAGAAAATGAGATCTATTTACTGCATGATTTATCAAAACATTTAGTCGCTCAAGGTGTGCCTTGTTAACATTTATGGGATGTTCATAAAAGTACTTAAAACATCCATAACCACCAGGTTAATCAATGCATACAGTTAGGTGGTTTGTTTATTTGAACATTTGGTGAACAATACTACTAGTGTATGTGACACAGTAAGATATGTCTGCTAACATATGTTCGAACTTATCTATGACATGATCAAAACGAACAAATTAGACTTAACTTTGTATCTAGAGGCTTAAAACATTTAGTCTGAAAGGTTAAACGGAAGATTGCATGCCGATACGCCATCATGAAAGGGTAAGAAAACCTTAAAGATGTCCCGAGATATTTATCTTCGGGTAATTAGTGATTCTGAGACAAAACGAGGCACACGACTTCCACCCATCTGCACACTATCTGTTCATATCCATTTTGCGGGTTTGAGATCAAATGAGATGTAACAAAACTTGGATGACACATTAAACAATTAAATAACTTATTTCATGAAACAGGGGCAAGATATAAACACATATTAATTGTTATAAACTGACTGAAAATTTAATTAGTGCCAAAATCTAAAGTTTTATATCAAGTTGAACCCCCCTGTTTTAAATGTTAAAGATAATACTAGCAGAAATCATTGTAATAATGGTGATGAACGTTTATTGTTTATGCTAGTAAAGAATTGAATTATGAAAAGCGTATAAGATTAATCAGATACAACAGTTAGATTTTATGATAATTAGCCAAAAACAGATCAAAGTTTGTCTGCACAAAATCATGTTAAATTTTATATGCAATTTGTATTAATCCTTTACTCCATTGTGCCATATTGTTTATTTCCAGGCATAAAATGCATTTATATATCTAAGTAGTCAATGGTTAAATGCATTTGTTATCTAAGTAGGCATAAAATGCATTTATATATCTAAGTAGTCAAGGGTTAAATGCATTTGTTATCTAAGTAGCCAAGGGTTAAATTACCTTGCCAATAATACTCATAAGAGGCGTTAGGCAGAATACAAATATAGATAGGGGTTAAATGCATTTATATAAGTAGTCAAGGGTTAAATGCAAATATATATCTAAGTAGTCAAGAATTAAATGCAATTAGAGTTATTTAAGTAGTCAAGGGTATAATGCATTAGCTAGCTAAGTAGTCATGAGTTAAATGCATTTATAGTTTTCTAAGTATTATATGGTTAAATACATAAGTTATCTAAGTAGTCAAGGGTGAAGTGCATTAGTTATCTAAGTAGACATGGGTTAAATGAATTAGTAGTCTAAGTAGTCAAGAGATAAATGTATTTAATGTTATCTAAGTAGTTGAGGGTCAAATGCATTAGTTATCTAAGTAGTCAAGGGTCAAAAGCATTAGTTATCTAAGCAGTCGAGAGTTAAATGCATTAGTTATCTAAGTAGTCAATGCTTAAATGAATTAGTTATCTAAGTAGTCAAGGGTTAAATGCATTAGTTATCTAAGTAGTTGAGGGTCAAATGCATTAGTTATCTAAGTAGTCAAGGGTCAAATGCATTAGTTATCTAAGTAGTTGAGGGTCAAATGCATTAGTTATCTAAGTAGTCCAGGGTTAAATGCATTAGGTACATGAACTGCCATATCTATGAAGTCAAGAATTAGCAAATTAAGACCAAAAGAAAATGCACATAAAAAATAGTAGTATACTTATAAAGTATTTTTAGGTATTTCGGAGGTGGAGAAAACAGGTGGGGTAATAAACTTATAGCATTCTGCTGCACATACCACATAAATGAACATTGCAGTCACACAGGGAGAAATAATACGGATTGATGAAGTGAATTGCAGTTATTAGGATAATTTTATACATGTACAGGGTGTTAAAAAAGTTTGTTCTCAACGTTTAAATTTCATTAGTTAAGTTTTGTGACATCAGAAGAATATAAAATGTTCAGGCTAAATTCCAGAGTATTCTGCTAATGTTCTTATCTTCCTGGCATAAAATGACGCTATTAGAGTAAGAAATTAAAATTGTACACTGTGTACATAACTTCGATAAAATTTAGTATGATTTTTTATTTTGAGAACAAACTTTTTTAACATCCTGTATTAAAGTACAACTATAACCACTACCAACATCCGTGTAATCTTGTACTCGGCCAATTAAAGACAAAATATGAAATGTATACAAAAATCTTATTAACATCAAAACATACTGAAGTCCTTTGAGGCAAAATGTAGTTTACTGTAATAAATGAATTCAGAATTTTGATAAATGAGCCATTTTTACACAGGTGTTTATTTCAACACCTGTATGTTGGTTCCTCATATGTTGACAAAAAACATCATAACCCCTGGCATGTCAACTGAGAAGTATTGTCTGTACTGCATCTACTGTTCTAACTTGATTAAGAGTTGGTTGGGATAACAATGCAATCCTGTTCGGACAACCTTTTGGTTCAGTGTAAACATCATTTAGTATGGTCCGGTACATTATGACATAGTGACATGCCCTTCAGCATGTTTTGATGTGGTGTCAAACACTGCAGTGTCAATTATAATAAAGTATGGTGCCACATTCTAATGAAGTGTCAAACACTGCAGTGTCAAGCATGTAAATATAGTATGGTACCATGTTTTAATGTGTTGCCAAACACTGCAGTGTATAGCATGGTAGAGTATGGTCCCATGCTTTATGCAGTGTCCAATACTGCAGTGTCAAGCATGGTATAGTATGGCACTATGTTCTGATGAGGTGTCAACACAGCAGTGTCAATCATGGTATAGTATGATGCCATGTTCTGATGAGGTGTCAACACTGCAGTGTCAAGCATGGTATAGTATGGCACTATGTTCTGATGTCGTGCCAAACACAGCAGTGTCAAGCATGGTATAGTATGGTGCCATGTTCTGATGAGGTGTCAACACTGCAGTGTCAAGCATGGTGCCAAGTTCTGATGTGGTTTCAAACAATGCAGTGTCAAGCATGGTGCCAAGTTCTGATGTAGTGTCAAACACTGCAGTGTCAATCATGGTGCCAAGTTCTGATGTAGTGTCAAACACTGCAGTGTCAAGCATGGTACCAAGTTCTGGTGTAGTGTCAAACACTGCTGTGTCAATCATGGTGCCAAGTTCTGATGTAGTGTCAAACACTGCCGTGTCAATCATTGTGACAAATTCTGATGTAGTGTCAAACACTGCAGTGTCAAGCATGGTGCCAAGTTCTGATGTAGTGTCAATCTGAGTTTGAGTGAATGGCAACAAAACAGAGGACATCAACCTCAGAGGTCAAAAGAACAGTAACAGTTTTGTTGGTATAATCGGCATTCGTAATGCCTAAAAGATTGGCCAATTATATATCTAAGTAGTCAAGGGTTAAATGCAATTATAGTTATTTAAGTAGTCAAAGGTTAAATGCATCAGTTAGCTAAGTAGTGATGAGTTAAATGCATTCATAGTTATCTAAGTAGTCAAGTGTGAAATGCATTAGTTATCTAAGTAGACATGGGTTAAATGCATTATTAATCTAAGTAGTTGAGGGTTATATGCATTTATAGTTATCTAAGTAGTCTAGGGCTAAATGCATTTAATGTTATCAAAGTAGTCTAGGGTTAAATGCATTTAATGTTATCTAAGTAGTCGAGGTTAAATGCATTTAATGTTATCTAAGTAGTTGAGGGTTAAATGCATTTAATGTTATCTAAGTAGTCTAGGGTTAAATGCATTTAATACAAGTTCTGATGTAGTGTCAAACACTGCAGTGTCAAGCATGGTGCCAAGTTCTGATGTAAGACCTAAAAGGTCAAAAGAACAGTAACAGTTTTATTGGTATAATCGGCATTCGTAATGCCTAAAAGATTGGCCATTGGAGAACAAAGTTCTGTCATTTGTCAACTTAAATTTTGGGTATGTTTAAAGCTATTTTAGTTATATTTTGGGTCAGTTTAAGGCTATTCATGACACCTTAACTGTTACTGACATATAAATTACAAACAAGCTAACAGGTAAAGCTTGCCTTATCAATACACTAACAGGGGTGTAGCCAGGCTTGAATTGATGTTACGCACACAAGCCTTGAAGTTGGTAGTTATGGTTGGGGGTCCTCATGATTGTCAAAATTTTGGACTTTAATGACATTTTGGCCATATTAAAATTTTTCATATTTTAACTTTTCAAACTGATGTTACGCACGTGTGTACGTTCGTATCACTGACTACGCCCCTGACTAACATGGATTATATAAACACTGCACAGTCGACTGACTGCTTTTTATCAGCATGGATTGAAAGAGTACATGCATTAACAGTGATTATGCATGAGATCGAACAAAATTGACATCAAAAATGCATTTAAGTTTCATTACCTGCTGGAATTACCTGATCGGTATGTTTTATGCAACCGATAAACTTTTTACGCAAAAAGATGGCTGACGTATGTCGGCCTGGGCAAGTCATAATTCTTAGAAAGAACTACAAAATTATCTTCAAACCCGTCCCTACGATAAAAATGTACACACAACTCAATTAAAAGAGTATAACAACATGAGTTTAGATTGTTTTATTGTTGGATAAATTCTTCCCTAACGTTTCATACTCAACACTTTCGTACCACTTCCCACCGTTCATCCTGAATATTTGTTTTCGTACTCAACACAATTCGTACCCGGCACTTCGCTCCGTAAATTATTTTTCGGATTTTTTAGGATCAGCGGGTAAAATTAGTGCTGGTTGTTTCCCTTGATAAAATTTTCAACATATACAGTTTCTTTTGGTCTCAAGAGCCATGTTAGGATAAGTACCATGTTAATGTCTATTCAGAGACTTAAAATTCTAATTGTCTATTGTCATGGAATTATCGGAATTGGTTTATGATCTTTGATATTGTTGAACACTGAAAACATTACATGTCTTATGATAATACCTTTAAATGGACTGATATGTGGTTTTATTTATAAGCATATAAATAAGATATGGAATAAGGGAGTCATAATATGCAGTTATGTGTCTTGAAAATTGGTTTGTTATACATGAAATTATTTAACAATTTGTTGATAAATTTCGTATGTCAAACTATCGTGCATATAGTTTTCCCAATTTGAAAAGCTACCGGCCTACTGCGCTTATTTTTTTCACAATTTAGAGATTTTCATGCTTAATTTTATACACATCAGCTGTTGAATTATGCAGATAGAAGGTCGAGGAACTTGTCAATTCTCTGTCAAATGAAGTTGCTACATCATTAATTTTGCTCGCAGAAACTATTTTTTCATTTGTAAACTAAGTCTAGTGTTATCATCAGCGAACTATACTACATAATTATGCTTGATCAAAGTAACAGAGAACTCAGGATATATTTCCATACATATAGTAATTCAATTTCCTGAATTATTCCTTGAGTAAACAGTTATATCATGAGGATAACACACAAGTTCACAAACTTGAATACAGACAATAACATACCAGCATTAAGTTAATTAATGGATATATGTTGCATGTAAGACACATATAAATGAGTTTTTCTTTGATCAACCTGGGCAAGAAATATTAATTATCTTCTGAATAAGCGATGTTACAAACAGGGTCACTAACTGCACAATGAGGCTGCTTGTATGAATGAAATAATACCTCCACTATATGGTCTAATGTTATAACTTTGTTCAGTATTTTATACTATAAATCTTTTATTTTATCTTCATGAAGGGACCTCACAGAATGGTTAATAATAAAAAATGTGAAAACTGGAGCTTTCAACCAACTCAAAAGATGGTTGTAACATATTTATGCCACCATTACTTTAGCTAATTAGTCATTCAACTTTGACAGATAATGTGACCTTGACCTTAGATAATTTGACCTTGAGATTTCTTCAAAGGGTGAGAGGACACTCACTTCAAAATAACAGCTATATACTAATCTAATAAACTATGAAAACCAACTAGAAAGGTTTTTGAAAAAAAAATGTATATCTACTACAAAGGGCTGTAACTCTGACAATAATCTTATATTCCTGACAAAATGCACAACTGTGTAGGTGAAGTTCATGGAAATCCGACCATTGGTTAATGAGAACAAGCACGGACAAACTTTGTGACATCCATTCATTTAGACGTCGGCACAAAATCAGTATGTTGGAGACATAAAAATTTTCCCTATAATATCATCTGTAACATTAGCTGAAGCCTCTTGCAAGCTTCTTGTAATATTCCTATAACCGCATAAAACGCATTAGAAGAAACAACAGTATAATTGATCTTCAACTCCCTCTACTATGTTTGCATATAATGGGAACATTTAGAGAACCTCTGTTATATAAAAGTATATAATGCAGTTGTGGTAAAGTTTGCCAGAAAACTCTTGACATACCAATAAACAAACATGCATAATATAAACACTGCACGTTCGAATGACCGCTTTTTTATCAGCATAGATTGAAAGATTATATCCATTGAAAGTGATTATGCAGAAATTTGAAGAAAAATGGACATCAAAATTGCATTTTAATTCATTTTTTTTGTACACAAAGGCTAGTGTTATCATCGGCGGACTTTATATAACCTCATTTACATGAACAAGTACAATAGAACAGTGGTGCACAATCAAGCAAAAAAATGACACAGTTTTGCATGAAGGTAAGTAATAGTAAGATATATTAAGAAAACTTCAGCAATAAAATGCTAACATTTGACTTATCGCCAATGGACTGGTTCAGTGTATACCGTACAAAAGCCGACAACCAGACTGGTAACTCATCATGACTCTTATTTACTGTTATAAAATACCACGAGAACCTCGACACTGTTCATATGACAATATATGTCAGTATACTGGTAGAGAAAATACATCATAGTCCCATGAACGTCTAGGTGCTTATGTCAATCTTCTATCCTACATCTAAACATATCATTAGTTAATGACTTGATACGTGTATTGGTGACAAAAACTATGGGCTATGATGATTTACACATTTCATGCCGTTTTTTTTGTCTTTTGTAAACAATAAACAGGGAAAAGTCAAACGTCTAGTAAAATGTTGGACAGTTTTGATTGGCTGAGAGAATTTGTAGCACTACACTGATTGGCTCAAACAATGTGATGGAAAAAAATAAAAAATATTTTTAAATGAATCATATCATAATTTAAAGCTGCATTTTTGCTACCTTCACACCTGTTTGAAGTCATATTCCTGCAGAAAATATGACAAAAAACGATAACCATTAAATCACATAGATGTAACGTATTCATCAATTACATTCATTCAACGAGGAACAGGTGAGTTTGAGACAATCACGAAAATTGTGACATTTTCAAAGTGACACAATATGTTAAACATCTTATAACTTATTAACTATATGTACTTGTACCAGTATGACCTAAAGGTAGTAAAACCATGGTTTCTGTAGGTTAGTATCGGCCACAAGGCAGAGCAAGACCTCAGTGAAAATTTGCGAACTGACCAAAATAAGCATGTTTTTGGAGGAAGTTTAAACACCCAAAATATACCCTAGACAATATTTGTCTTAGTGTTTTTGTCTCTTGATCTAACAGTCCTGATTAGTAACCAGTACCAGTATGGTGTCTTAGTGTTTTGTCTCTTGATCTAACAGTCCTGATTAGTAACTAGTACCAGAATGTTGTCTTGGTGTTTTTGTCTCTTGATCTAACAGTCCTGATTAGTAACCTGGAGTACCAGAATGTTGTCTTAGTGTTTTTGTCTCTTGATCTAACAGTCCTGATTAGTAACGAGTACCAGTATGTTGTCTTAGTGTTTTTGTCTCTTGATCTAACAGTCCTGATTAGTAACAAGTACCAGAATGTTGTCTAAGTGTTTTTGTCTCTTGATCTAACAGTCCTGATTAGTAACAAGTACCAGAATGTTGTCTAAGTGTTTTTGTCTCTTGATCTAACAGTCCTGATTAGTAACAAGTACCAGAATGTTGTCTAAGTGTTTTTGTCTCTTGATCTAACAGTCCTGATTAGTAACAAGTACCAGAATGTTGTCTAAGTGTTTTTGTCTCTTGATCTAACAGTCCTGATTAGTAACGAGTACCAGAATGTTGTCTTAGTGTTTTTGTCTCTTGATCTAACAGTCCTGATTAGTTACCAGTACCAGAATGTTGTCTTAGTGTTTTTGTCTCTTGATCTAACAGTCCTGATTAGTAACGAGTACCAGAATGGTGTCTTAGTGTTTTTGTCTCTTGATCTAACAGTCCTGATTAGTAACGAGTACGAGAATGGTGTCTTAGTGTTTTTGTCTCTTGATCTAACAGTCCTGATTAGTAACGAGTACCAGAATGTAAACAGATACATTTCCATATCATTCAATGTCCATAAGATATGAAGAATATGGAAAGAAAGAACATTCCAACCAGAGGACAACGAAAGGCCATCATTTTAGCATTAATCGTAACAAGCTAAGATTTAAAAGGTTTTACAGTTGTATAAGGAAGACTGACATGAAGATTACGTTCAACTCAAACAAAAACATCTTCATTATTATGGACATGCCTGTATTTAAAGACAGATTACTGTATTCCAGTAAGATTGTCACCCATACCTGTATGCACACTGAGTAGTGTTTTAAAACTGAATCATATATCATAATAGTCGTACAAACAAGCTACATACACTCATCCTCTTTGATTTACTTAAGTACTTTGTATATAAATATTTTAAGCCAGTCAATCATCGGAAATAAATGAGATATCATTCTTGCACTATGACCAATATAAAGTTTACAACTTCAATGTAATGACAAAAGTCTAAGTATTGAAAACTAAATGCAAACAAGCCACCTAACTACAGGGCCATGTCAGTGACTCTCATATTATAATGGAATGTTGTCATTTGTTACTCATAGTCATCATCTGGGCCTTGTTGATGATAGTGATGTTGTTAAATGCTGTCTTATATACTTCTATATCAAATTATGACAGTAGTGGAAGTCTTATGGTGATCAAAAAGGTTTAACTGTACTGATTGATAAGGAGAAATTGATAATGATGTTTTTGTCATGGTAACGATGAACGCTTTGATGATAATGATGACTTTGATGATGGAGACGATGATGAAGATGATGATGTTGATGATGATGAAGACAATTATGCTGATGATGACGATGATGTTGAAGAAGACGATGATGTTGATAAAGAGGATGATGACGATGATGTTGAAGAAGACAATGATGTTGATGATTATGAAGACGATGATGATTTTGATGAAGACTATGAAGATGATCACTTTTGTAATGATGATTACTTTGATGATGATGATATTGATCACTTTGATGATGATGATCACTTTAATGATGATGATTTGGACAATTACTTTGACGATGATGTAGTGATATCCTTGATAGTAACAGCTAAAATATACATAAAATAAGGCAATGTTTGATGAAAACAATGATGAGATTGGTATACCGTTTCCAAGGTTACCAAGTTTGTATTTGTATCTCATTAAATGATTGCTATAAGATGCCAAATATGGGGTTGAACTCTCGGTGATTATGGGAACCAGGGTCAAGTATGCTACTCCCCTCAAACCATTACACAGTCCAAACACTTACCGTTTAACAATGATGATTAATGCAAAAATCCCACAAAGAATTAATTAACAAACTAGTTAAAGGTTAGAAATTGCATACTACAGCCACTCCATATTAAAAACGAAAAAAATTCTGCTTTGCATTTAACTTTGATTCTGAAGATTTTGCAGCAAACTAGGGTGAAACATAAAGGGCCAAACATCAACAAAAGTGCAGGATATAAACCCAAACAGGGGCAAACAATATTTGTGTTGTGTCTAAGTATTCCTAAATATTTAGACATTGAATAGAGGCTAATGATCCATGTTCGATAACTGAATTTAATTCCTATCTGATAATGCATATTTACACAGTACAATAACATTACGAAAATTGTGTAATTGTAAAACAATTCATCACAATATACCCTATCAACAGCTTTAAAGGAAGCCTGCTGATTTGGCTCATAAATGTAGAAACTGCCTACTTCACTTCTTCATCATGTTAGATAAGCTTCACCCGATCTACCACATCACCCAGAGTGACTAAACCAGTTGGGTGTAAGTCCTGGAGGCTGTTGCCTAACTACAGCTTGGTTCACACTATGGCGTTTGGACCAATGTTTACAAACATTTTGGCAAATGTTCAACTCCGCTAGTAGAAGTTACAAAAAGTTGATGTTTGCTAGTGAACGCTTGTTGAAAATATTTGACATTCAAAAGCTTTTTCGACTTTGGAAATAAACGTTGGTGTAAGTTGTACACCGTTTATAAACGTTTCTGAATGTGGAATAAAGTTGTACTAAGTTTGCTTAAGTTAAAAAACTCTGTTAACAAACGTCTGCTGAAACACTGGTGGTATCGGTGTATTTCGCAAAACGTTTATCTAGCTGAGTCTAACGAAGGCCAAAGGGTATGCGACGCAATGAGCATGATGGTAACGCAAGGACTAGCGTAAGCGAACTTTCCCAACCGTAACTGAACGATTGTCCAACGTAGGCCAGCGGGTCTCAGAATTAAGCAAGAAACGCAATGATAAAGCAACAACTTGCATCCAATAATAAAGTGCAGAAGTACTTAGTGTTCAAGGCTCATGTAACTCTTCACGTACTGAAGAAAAAGGAACATCCATCTTCAGCTCTTTGTTTTATATCTTACTTTAGTAAAATTAATTAACAACTGTTGTATATGCATCAAATGAATATAAATGAGAATGATGCAGTTATAAGTAAACATTGCATCACAAACAATATTGCGCAGTAGAGATTTATAATAATCTTAAACAATGGCATTCATTATTCAAATTAAGACAAATTTTCAACTCTCGAGTAAACTGAGGGCCGGTTCCTTTAAACTTGAGCTGAGGAGTTATCAGTGAACGACTGGAAGTTTACATCATTCTAACTTAAAACTGAAACCTTCTCCTTTGATGATTAGAACAACTGAGCAATGAAGAACTCTCCTTAACCACTGCCCTCACGTTACCTACTAAATTAGGCTAAGGTAAGGAAACATATCTCATTGGTTGACGTGTCTATCTGACCCCAGAATTAACCGCAGATTTATCTTAAGAGGTGCAGGGACTAAAACAATCCAGCGAGCAGGTGTCTCAATTAGCAGATCTTGCAGGTGGTGTAAATTGGCATGATCAGTTAAATATGACACAACTCTCCATTACATAATAACGTCATAACATGAAGTGATAATAGAAAGTCATTAAGTTAAACTTATATATCTAAAGCTACCATAAGCTGGTACGATAATATTAACCACTTGTCATCCATAGTAAGAGCATTAAACCAGGATGAAAACGAAATCAATTTAGGATAATAATCGAGTTTTTGATTAAGTCATTGAATGAATTCCAAAATATTGTGACAAATTGATTTCTGTTGGTCCCATGCTGCATATCTCACATACTCAGCTGTATGGCTTAATTAAGGCTTTCAAACATTTAGATGACATTCGAGCTTTGCCTGGTAAAATATCAAGAGTGTCTTTTATCACAGATAATCTTGCCAAATAATGTTAACAAATGAGAAAGTATTACATTAAGAGGCTACATCAGATGTCTCCCACAGACAAATTGTCACAGTAATAGTCTGTGTGCACTTGTAAATAATTATCAAATATGTACCAGAAAATGTTTGTTATTGAAATCATAAAAACTCACAGTTTAAATAATCTTTAAATAGAAATTACCATCAGCAAGTGGATGAAAAGTGTTTGATACAGTATGTTTCACTGACTGAGAGTGTAAGAATGACTTTATTACAAATAGATGACATCATCATAATGTAATAACTACTTTGTTCCATGATAGATGACATCATCAACATACAATGTGACAGAATAAAATAAGCAGCTTTTAAAAGCTTCTGTAGGTTTGTTTGTTTATTTTTATCATATTTTAGAATTGTTCTCGATTTTTTTAAAGTTTTAATATTGATATTTTAATATCAAATTTTTAATAAATTTGATCAGTCACACTCGCCATTAAGTGTATAGACTTCCCCAGATTGTATTTTTCTTAAACGAGTTGAGACATTTAAATTATGTAGGTATACAACAAGAGTTTTCCTGTCCCCTGAGTGTTTGGATGACTTTACCTAGGATGGCAGTCTTATACAAATTTAATTAATAATTTTAATATTTCGCTTTCTCTATCTTAAATAAATGAAATATTTTTAGGGAGAAAAAATTTAATAATCTTAGGAAAATACATACATCTTAAGTAAAAAGTAAGTGAAGATTATCATTAACCAAGTTCATGAAGAACACAATATTAGCCTACATTTCATTTGGAACAGTTATGAAAGGATAATCAGAAATAAAACACGAACAAAGAGATAAAAAGTTGTATGTCGGCTAATAATTATTATTGCACTGGGTATAAATAACGCAAAATATAAAAAATGCCAAGAAAAAAACAAAAGAGAAAAGAACTAATGTGTCAAGTGCAGAAAACATGACGGTATATAAAACCTATAGGAACACACCCCCACACTACAGAAGAACAACACGCCATAATCTACTAGCACAATAAACCTGACTTTAACTGCTACATTATTCTGCTTCTAACAGGAAATTACCACAGGTGTGTAAGACAATAAAAGCTGATAAATGCCCGTAAATGGTATTACCAAGTCATGAATTTCAAATATTTCATATCCAAATATTTACATATTTATTTGATAAGCATACTGGGGATACTTCACTTTGTAATAATTTGTAAATATTTAAACAAGGAATGTATCAGTATATATATATAAACTGGACTCAGTATTTATAACAGCTATGGCAACATCGGTCAATTTGATACAAATTACCCCACCCATAAAGCTGTAAGTCGCTCCAGATGTTTAACACTAGATTAATGTAGGATAACATTCTACTGATGTATGTATTATCCCATACAAGGAGATGTTAATAGTCCTGACAAGCACATAACTGACTGGACTGATGTACTGACCATGAGTGACAACTTCAGATGAAGGTCAAACAAGTACGATTATTACTTTATGTACAAACAAACGTCTAATAAATAGTACAAGTGTATTGCTGATTAAGGTTCAAAATAGACAAATATTTCAATTATATTATATTGCAGAGTTTCTAATTGTCATTTGGAGTACTTTAACTTAAATCTTTACTCATATATTTAGCAGAGGTTTCTCAAAGCTTTTCTATCAATATTTTGAATACTTTGCCTGTTTGCTTTTGATGTGTTTCTATCAGTGCAATTTTCAGGCAAAGTTTCAGACACATGCAGTGGTCATTTGAAATAACCAATGTGATGGACAAATTCATTGCTTTCAGCATTAAATATTTAAATGTCATCATGTTCAAATTAACCAAACAGTATTCATGCATAACCAATGCATACATACCATGTTTCGCAGACCCCTTTGCGTGAGATTGGTGATAGAAATGCAGGAGATTTTATTAAAATGAGGGAGATTTTCCTTGCTCAAACTTTAAACTTAAATTAATAAAGTTTGAATGTAGTTTTCACTTATTTTACTTTTATGACAACACAATGCATGCTTCATGCAGCAATTTGAACTTATATTTGCGATCATTTTTATAATGTAAACAAAAAATGTCAGGTTTCAGTATGTCCAAAAAATGCGTGAGATTAGATCAATTGGCCTACGATCCTGCGTGAGTAGAGGCTCAAATGCATTAGACTCACGCATGATGCGGAAGATCTGGCATGTACGCCCGTGTTTTTTTAAAATTATATTTGTCAGATTTACACAGCACAATAAATTCTGTATAGGATTGAGTAGAAGTTTAGAATTCATGCCACTTCACTAGAACTCAAGAGGAATATTGAAGAGGGTATTTTTGATACTCATAAAGATGTTTATGCTTGACAGGAAAACCTCCAAAATAACACGGGTATATTTCAGGCATATGACAGACATTCAGGTGTACACATACAGGGGTAAACCAATATATAATACTGTTTTAAAAAAGTTGAAAGCAAAATCTGACTTTAATCTGAACGAACAGGGTAAACATTACTGTATCCCTATATATTATAATAAAAAATAATTAAATAATATAAATAGAACTGATGAACGATGCATGCACATCAGAAGGATATATAGTCTGACATAGTACAAGAGATGTTTGTATGCCCCAATGGCAGGCCAATAGTCAGAAATTGTGAAGGTCACAGTGACCTTGACCTTTGATCTACTGACCTCAAAATCAATAGGGTTCAGCTACAGTTGATAACCAACCTCCATGTAAAGTTTGACGATCACAGGGCAAACCGTTGGGAAAACATTTGGTCTACCAACCGACCAACCTGGTCCAACCAACATGTGCAAAGCAATATACCAATAATAAGGTACTAGAAAAGTGCCCAAAAAGATACAAAACAGTGCCACCACAAGTCATTTCGTTCCAATCAACAGCTATAACTTCACTGCTAAAAATTGAAACTAAATGAATCTACACTTGGAAATAAATCCATGCAAAAAGATTTTAGAGTGAAGCAAAACACAAATTCAAAATAGTCATTTTATATTAAATTTTATAATCCAAGCACAACTGGCATTGCAATATTGTTTAAGCACAAGAACATATACTAAGCATTTGTGTCCTCTTCAAGGGCAATAACTCTGCTATTTCTTACAGGTAAATCATAAATTACAATTTTTAACATGGAGAAGTTGTACAAACTAAGCTAAAGATCCATGAATGAGCGTGATAATTTATCTTAATTGAAGTAGTTTTTTTAAGTGTTTAAAGTATGTTCATTCGTTCATCTCCCTTCGTCTTTTTTGATCATTTTTTGCAATTAGTTGAATAACATACAAATTGCTTTAACGTAATAACTGCACAGATTACAATCTAACATCGCTGTTACAAGTTGTTTGTCGATGATTCTTACATGTGTATAGTGATAACATTATGATTTCACAGTAGTAATCCAGATACAACGCCTCTCAGTTCCGTTGGATGATTGTACTGTTTTTTATATTTCTATGACAGAACTGGAACCAGCGTAAAATCTGGACAGAACTCAGGATAAAAGACAACTTTGTTTCGTCCAAGTGGTCACATAACGCTGGTTTCCAGTTCTGTCCAAGCCATATGAAAACAGTATAATTCTCAGTGTACCATGATTACTACCACAGAATGATGGACTGACTGCACTAGTGTAAAATCTACAACTTACATTATCCCACTCTTAGCTTCCTCATTACTATAAGGTTCAAACTGGAAACCTTGTGAACTTGTCAACAGAAGACATGTTGCTTACTTGACACAATGGTAAAATGTTTCATAGTTTCAAAATCTGTCTTTAAGGTGAGAATGTAATACATGTTATCTCCACGACAGAGTGGTTTGGTCGAATGTTAGAACCCTGACAGGGGTTTGTTCTGATATGGCCACTTGGGGAGCTGCCAGCTAAGTTAGATAATGGTTACCAGATATCTGCCTGCCTGGTGCATGTCATTGAAGGATGGGAATTGGGAGGTACTGTGATAAGACCATTGGTGTCTGATAAGCCAAACTGGCTAACTCTTTAAATAAGAGTGAGACCATAATAAACACTTTACCTTTCATGTTGGGAACATGTCATTTTTACAATCAGTCAAAAGTACCCTAGTAACAATATACATAATATACTGGTATAACCCATGAATGGGATTCAACATTTCATACTATTGATATAAAATTTAAAACGTTTTGCTACAATTGAAGAAAAAAGTAATTAGTATAAACTTTATTTATGCTGTCTGTTTTTTTTTCTGAGCTTTGTACATATTAGGTAATATGGGGATCCGATTACACAACTACTTGAACATGTTAGACAACCATGGTAGTATATCACAGACAAGAAAGGCATAATTTGATTTCAAGTGTATAATTTGTTTACTATGATCTTATGCCATGATTTACATGAAATACTTGATTTATTTTGATTGAACAGTAACATTTTACGGACAATCAAGCATAAAGAAGACTTTCAAGATAATTGTGTGAGTTCTTCATCTACTTAATTTATGTCTTGTTCAGTACTTGCTTGGTTTTATCAATATTAAACATTAAAGATATATTAGAATGATTGAATGAACTATTTGTTCACGTAAATCAAGCTGAAGTTGATTCACTATAGTTATCTCCCTTGATGATACGACCTGAGCACACGCAGAGCAAAGTAGGCCATATTTATACAGGGCCATAACCTACAGAGCATGCATACAGAGCGACAACCTTCACACTATGTACACAGGGCCTCATCCAAAAGAGCATGCACACTGAGTGAGTGCCACAACCTGCACATAGTGAACACAGTGCTACAACCTTCACAACATGTGCATAGAACCATAAATACACCAGATTATAAAACACAGCAGCTAATTGCAGGGACTGTTATAGGAAACAAATTCATTTAATTTGGCATTTAAGTACCACAAAGTGAGTTTTCTTTAATTAAAATATCAGTTTCCAACCGCAAGCATCTGATTGGTTGTTTCTATATAAAGCCTTACAACTGACTAATGCTGAGTCTGCACACTGACACAGGTCTCAAAACTCAGTTATAAATTTGACTCCACACATAAAATGAAGAAACTGACGACAAAATTCTATCTAAACACTTTGACAAAATTTCCAGTTTCAAATCACACTGACATTCTAACAACTAAGCTTCAAGTATCACAAAATATTAAACTTACTTTAAAATGTTTACCTGTGTGCTCCAGTAGTCAAATATGTCATTTTATTTTTTTAAGTTTTTATATTTGTGCTTTTCAGATGAACTTAATACACTAGTACAGACTCAAAGCCATGCTGAGGCACATAAAAAATGCTTCAAAACAGACACTAGAAAATATTTGCCTTTGTGCTATTTTGTCTCTGGATACAGTCCTGTAATAGAATACCTAATAGTATTTTTACAGAAATTACGTAAACAATTACTTACACATCGCTTGCAGAGGAGTATATCAAATCAAAGATGGCCTCTGGTGCCATCCATCGTAATGGTAACTTGCCGCCACCTCTGTTCACGTATATCTTATTCAGGTCGTAGTAGATGTATCGAGTTAAACCAAAGTCACCAATTTTCACCAGTTTATTATCTCCGACAAGGATGTTTCTGGCAGCTAGATCCCGATGAACATACCCCTTCTGTGACAGGTATGCCTGTAAAATAAATTTTCCAATGAAATTTAAACAAGAGGGCCCAAAGGGCCCTAGGTCGCTCACCTGTTATAAATAGCAGTACATGCAAGACCTGTGATTTGACCTAGTGACCTAGTTCTTGGCCCAATATCGCACTTGACCTAGATTTTGTTGAGATGATCACTCTGACCAAGTTTCATAAAGATTAGGCTAAAATTGTGACCTCTAGTGACTATACAAGGTTTTTCTATGATTTGACATTGTGACCTAGTTTTTGACCCCGGATGATCCAATATGGAACATGACCTAGATTTTGTTAAGATGATGATCATTGTGACCGAGTTTCATAAAGATCAAGTCAAAATTGTGACCTCTAGTGTCTACACAAGCAAATTGTTGACGCACGACGGACGGACGGATGACGGACGAAGAGTGATCACAAAAGCTCACTCTGTCACTTTGTGACAGGTGAGCTAAAAAAACAAAACATTTTTTCAAATCCATAAGTATACATAATTTTTAATAATTTTGAGATGAAAATTAGAATATAATTATTTGAATCACAGCTGGGCATTGCTTTCCTGCTTCACGTTGCAAAACATATAGCATCCGTCATGAATTGACTTTTTTCGCGTCTAAAACTGGTAATGTCACACATTTGTTATCACACACTTGTTCTCACATGGAAGATAATGTTATTTATGTGATAAAGCATGGGTTTGAATCCCACTATACATGTATATGCAAACTAATACATATATGAATAAGACAACTATAGTTTGCAGATGATCAAAGTGATTTCTAACATCTCATTTTTTTATATTTATTTTTACTTCTTCTTGATTTTACATGTTTTAATGTGTCCATGCAACAAATAATTTTAAACTACAACAAACATTATATACACTATTTAAAGTATCAGAATATCATTGTTGAACCATACTTGGAGATTTCATTGTCTGTAATAAAGCATACAAAGTGTGTATTCAGCTGATCATAAGAGAGATTTGAGAGATTCTAAGTTTCTGTGGTATTCATGCCTTTCGAAAATAACATGACAGTAAAAGTGCAATCTGCATAATTTTTTTGTCAATATAACCACTTTATTCACTAAACTTATGCGTTTTAATATTTTTAATATCTATCAGCAACTTAAACTTAGATGGTTGAAATACCAGACCTAGTTTATGTCAACAACATTAAATACCAGCATGCGAAAATAAATCACAAAATGCATACTTGCCACCTTTAGTTTAGTAAGAGCATGCCAATACTTCCATAAGAGCAAATTAGAAATTCACAAGAGCAGACCAACACTTAAGCTTAAGTACACCAACACTTTCACAAGAGCACGCCAATACTTTAACTTCAGTATGCCAACACTTTCACAAGAGTATGCCAACACTTTCACAAGAGTATGCCAACACTTTCACAAGAGTATGCCAACACTTTAGCTTCAGTATGCCAACACTTTCACAAGAGTATGCCAACACTTTCACAAGAGTATGCCAACACTTTCACAAAAGCACACCAACACTTTAGCTTCAGTATGTCAACACTTTCACAAAAGCACACCAACACTTTAGCTTCAGTATGTCAACACTTTCACAAGAGCACACTAACACTTTAGCTTGAGTACGCCAACACTTTAGCTTCAGTATGTCAACACTTTCACAAGAGCACACTAACACTTTAGCTTCAGTATGTCAACACTTTCACAAGAGCACACTAACACTTTAGCTTGAGTACGCCAACACTTTAGCTTCAGTATGTCAACACTTTCACAAGAGCACACCAACACTTTAGCTTCAGTATGTCAACACTTTCACAAGAGCACACTAACACTTTAGCTTGAGTACGCCAACACTTTAGCTTCAGTATGTCAACACTTTCACAAGAGCATGCCAACACTTTAGCTTCATTATGCCAACACTTTAGCTTCAGTATGCAAACACTTTCACAAGAACACACCAACACTTTCACAAGAACACACCAACACTTTCACAAAAGCACAACAACACTTTAGCTTCATTATGCCAACACTTTAGCTTCAGTATGCCAACACTTTCACAAGAACACACCAACACTTTCACAAGAACACACCAACACTTTAGCTTCATTATACCAACACTTTAGATTCATTATGCCAACACTTTAGCTTGAGTATGACAACACGTTCACAAGAATACGCCAACACTTTAGCTTCAGTATACCAACACTTTAGCTTCAGTATACCAACACTTTCACAAAAGCACACCAACACTTTAGCTTCATTATGCCAACACTTTCACAAGAGCACACCAACACTTTAGCTTGAGTATGACAACACTTTCACAAGAATACGCCAACACTTTAGCTTCAGTATACCAACACTTTCACAAAAGCACACCAACACTTTAGCTTCATTATGCCAACACTTCCACAAGAGCACAACAACACTTTAGCTTTAGTATGCCAACGCTTAAGCTTCAGTATGCCAACACTTTAGCTTGAGTATGCCAACTCTTTAGCTTGAGTATGCCAACATTTTCACAAGAGTATGCCAACACTTTCACTTGAGTATGACAACACTTTCACAAGAGTACGCCAACACTTTCACAAGAGTATGCCAACACTTTTGCTTGAGTATGACAACACTTTCACAAGAGTACGCCAACACTTTCACAAGAGTATGCCAACACTTAAGCTTGAGTATGCCAACACTTTCACAAGAGTATGCCAACACTTAAGCTTGAGTATGCCAACACTTTCACAAGAGTATGCCAACACTTAAGCTTGAGTATGCCAACACTTTCACAAGAGTATGCCAACACTTAAGCTTGAGTATGCCAACACTTTCACAAGAGTATGCCAACACTTTAGCTTGAGAACGCCAACACTTTCATAAGAGCATGTCAATTCTTTTGCAAGGGCTTGCCAACACTTTATATTTGCTTGAGTACTCAAATACTTTCATAAGATTATGTCAAGACTTTCACAAGAGCACACCTAACATTAAAGCACACGTAGATCAATATTTTCACAAGAGTATGTCAACACTTTTGATACAATATTTTTGTTACAATATGCAAACGCTTTCACAAGAGCAGACAAACACTCTCACAGGAGCAGACAAACACTTTCACATGAGCATGCGAACAACATTTTGGTAAGAGCACAGCTTTGCTTTGGCTACAAATATGCCAACATTTTCACATGAGCACACAAAAAACACATTTAGAACGGAACATTGTATTCTTGGCCTTAAATAAAAACATGCAAAACTGTGAGCAGTGAAAGTCAGCGTGCAAGGACTTTACTGTCAGATGACAGGTTGGTAGCCCTTGTGCAGTTGCTAAGTTGCTTAAATGTACTAATTAAATTACTTTTAAAATCAAGATTTACAGTTATGCGTGGCATTTTATGTCTAGATGATTGTGTGGGTGTTAATTTAATAAACTAATTAATTTCACGTAACTGGTAATGAAAATCTGTTAGCATACTTTACAAGACTTTTTTGCCATCATAATTTCTTTGTTCTTCCCCAAACAATTTTGAAAAATAGGGAAATATTCAAGGGAGATGAAAATAAAACATTTTTTTTGGCAATTCTGGTTTCAAACGTGATCTGTTAAATAACAATAACATCTATTAATTTTCATGCATGTTAGGAGAATTTCAAACACAGAATTTGGCAATGATAGCAACTAGGTAACAAGCTTCTAACACTATGTAGAACTAACATACAAAAACATGAAACATAGGAACATGCAAGAAGTTAAAAGCCACGTCAGCAAATTTCAGACAAATCATAGTTTATTCTGATCACAGTTGTTACATATTTTTTCTAAATTCACTACTGGAGCACTCTAACATGAATACGAATTCTCAGCCCTGTCTTACGAATTCTTTCATCTAAATATATATCATCTCACGAATTCTTTCATCCAGTGATATATCGTTAAATAAAGTTATTCTGCTTTATTACGCAGCGGTCAAATGTTAAATGACATTAAATAAAACTGGCTCAGACTGGAACCAGGTCAATGTTTGTATCCATGTTATAGTATTGTAGTCTACATGCTTCGAATTCAATTAATCTTTTTTGAAAAGCATTCAGTTTTCATCATTGTAACAAAGTGCATAGATAGAATTATAAATCAACCAGTCGGTACAGCTAACATTCAAGTTTTATCCCATTCATATGGTCTACTTTCAACATTTTCCGGCACAATCAAATCTGTATTAATAATTTTTTCCACAATACAATAACAAAATAGAAAAGTGGTAAAAAGAACAAAAATGTCGCAGTAAACGTTACACATGATAAGGGCATACTTAATTTTGGTTTTTAAATACCATTTACAAGCAAAAACTATCACCAGTTAATGCACTCAACATAGTTTACTTCTATATAATGTATTTGAGCAAATAGTTGCCTGAAGCCTTTAATCCATGGTAGTTTGTACATATAAATTTCACCCATTGTTACAAACTGTGTTCACCACATAGCCTACTTGTGATGCATTTGTCATGTGAACTAAGGGGCACTGTTAGGTACTAGGTATTAGCCCGCTAGGTACTGGGTATTAGCCCGCTAGGTACTGGGTATTAGCCCGCTAGGTACTAGGTATTAGCCCGCTAGGTACTGGGTATTAGCCCGCTAGGTACTAGGTATTAGCCCGCTAGGTACTAGGTATTAGCCCGCTAGGTACTAGGTATTAGCCCGCTAGGTACTAGGTATTAGCCCGCTAGGTACTGGGTATTAGCCCGCTAGGTACTGGGTATTAGCCCGCTAGGTACTGGGTATTAGCCCGCTAGGTACTAGGTATTAGCCCGCTAGGTACTAGGTATTAGCCCGCTAGGTACTGGGTATTAGCCCGCTAGGTACTAGGTATTAGCCCGCTAGGTACTAGGTATTAGCCCGCTAGGTACTGGGTATTAGCCCGCTAGGTACTAGGTATTAGCCCGCTAGGTACTGGGTATTAGCCCGCTAGGTACTAGGTATTAGCCCGCTAGGTACTAGGTATTAGCCCGCTAGGTACTAGGTATTAGCCCGCTAGGTACTGGGTATTAGCCCGCTAGGTACTGGGTATTAGCCCGCTAGGTACTGGGTATTAGCCCGCTAGGTACTAGGTATTAGCCCGCTAGGTACTAGGTATTAGCCCGCTAGGTACTGGGTATTAGCCCGTTCTGATAACCACCTCTTTGTATACTAATATATATCCAGTCAGCTAATAGTAACATATACATACAAGTTTTCATCACTGATAAGGGAATTAAATTGTCCAAGAATAGAAATATGGTCCATAAAGAATCTGTTTTCAAAGAGCTAAGGTAACGCACCCAGATTCATTGTATCACACAACTGTCTCTCCCTCAAAGTTGGATCGGGCAGGGAAAAATGAATGACAACACACTTACCACAGTCTCAGTCAATTGCACCAAACACACAGACATTCTGCACACCGATAATACATAGTGGGAAGTCGAATTATAACAACTTAATTAACATTCAGTAGGAAAGATATAGAACTGCGAATATGTACTGTATAATATTTAATGATCTCTTTTCTTTAACTGGCCATGATTGCAAACATCCTATACATAAACATTGAGAGATCAATCACACATTATAATTATATACATTCTAACTATTAAAAATCGATAACATTCGCTTCACAATTAAAAGCTCATATAGCAATTAGGACAAAAATTATAAAGTTGAAATATTTCCTCTAACTCAATTGACTATCACATCACCACAGATCAACTTTGTCAATCTATCTAAAATTCACACCAATTTCAAAAGATGTGAAAATGTTGTACTTTAAAGTTAACTGTAAAAAAAATTTAGTTTAGTCATTATTTTGTTTGAAACAATTAATCATTAAAATAAGACGATTGTTCAACACTTAAATGCATCAAAGACTAAGTTTAAGCTATCGCAAACTAATACCAAAGTTTATCTTTGTTTGTTTACAAGTTTTCAATAAAACAATAAGCAGCTTTATATGTCCTTTGAAGATTCTAATCCACCCGTCCGACCTTTTAAAAGAATAAACATTATGGACCAGTTTATTGACTTTAATAAACAGATTTTGGGCTGAGAATGGTTTGAGTAATTGATGAATGTTTTGTAAGATGTCAGAAAAAAGAACAAAAACTATGTAAAATGGACCATTAACGTAGATAATGTTACCATATTGTTCAAATATATAGAAGATCTGAAATTCTCTGTCCTCAAATTATGTAAATATTTAAAATTGTTGATGAAACATTTGTCAATAAGATCAATGTGAAATCATGATGACTCTAGATGTTAGTAATGTCACTGTACAAGTCAGCGACAATTTAGAGCCGCAGCTGTGGTCCAGTGGTAAATAAGCTGGATTTATAACCTGGTGATAAATTCCATTCACGATGCAGAAATTCATACCCTTCCATGAAAATTTGACATCTATGTTGATTTTTCTCCACATGTGGAAAAGTTGTTGTTTCCTTGTGGAAGGTTTATTTAGTACTGCTTAGGATGCAGTCCCGAAAAACTGGTTAGGTGAATCGGCTGCTGCATATAACTGGAAAATTGTTGAGACATTTACGGCATTAAACCCAAATAACAATATTCATGAAAATTCAAATGCAATTTTGATGGAGTGATGCCCTAAGCATAGATATGATATGAATTTTACGAAAAATACATAGATAGAAAATTTAAGTTTTGCTTTATCCACAACCTGGATTCTATATGAAATTGATATAAATCTACAGCATAGAAAAGGCAAGGTGACGGTGGAGAGATCCGGTTGCAAGACATCTGTATTTTTCAGGGTATAATTTTCATTCATACAACAGGAACCATTCAGAAATTCCACCATTCACATGTTGTACATAATTTTCAGTCTTCCCTCACAGAGCAGTTTATTACCAGTATACCAAGAGAACAAGAAAGCAACAAACAACATAAGCAACCACATACAACAAGAGCAGTAACTGTTGAGCAGCACAGACAACAACATACAACAAGAGCAGTAACTGTTGAGCAGCACAGACTACAACATACAACAAGAGCAGTAACTGTTGAGCAGCACAGACATATAACAGAGCAGTAACTGTTGAGCAGCACAGACAACAACATACAACAAGAGCAGTAACTGTTGAGCAGCACAGACTTATAACAGAGCAGTAACTGTTGAGCAGCACAGACTACAACATACAACAAGAGCAGTAACTGTTGAGCAGCACAGACTTATAACAGAGCAGTAACTGTTGAGCAGCACAGACTACAACATACAACAAGAGCAGTAACTGTTGAGCAGCACAGACTTATAACAGAGCAGTAACTGTTGAGCAGCACAGACTTATAACAGAGCAGTAACTGTTGAGCAGCACAGACAACAACATACAACAAGAGCAGTAACTGTTGAGCAGCACAGACTTATAACAGAGCAGTAACTGTTGAGCAGCACAGACATATAACAGAGCAGTAACTGTTGAGCAGCACAGACATATAACAGAGCAGTAACTGTTGAGCAGCACAGACATATAACAGAGCAGTAACTGTTGAGCAGCACAGACATATAACAGAGCAGTAACTGTTGAGCAGCACAGACATATAACAGAGCAGTAACTGTTGAGCAGCACAGACTAATAACAGAGCAGTAACTGTTGAGCAGCACAGACTTATAACAGAGCAGTAACTGTTGAGCAGCACAGACTTATAACAATCTTGTGCAAACTGCTTGTTTCTAAAGATAGAGAAGGAATAATGTCTTTGTCTTGGTAACCTATGCTATGAATAATAAAATAACTAGAACCTTAAGATGCATAAGGTGTCTATCTTCTTGATAGACCACACTGAACAGTTGGATCACATGGCAAACAGTTGGATCACATGGCCAACAGTTGGATCACATGGCAAACAGTTGGATCACATGGCAAACAGTTGGATCACATGGCAAACAGTTGGATCACATGGCTAACAGATGGATCAATGGCTAAGGGAAACAACTCCTACTACTATTAAGAAACTTTGTATGAATGAGTTATACTTCATAGTGAAACAAGACTGCGTTCACTAAACGCTTATGCCCCCTGTGGAAGCCTTGTCCATAAATAAGTCTAAGTCCAAAATTAGGTCAAGGTGAAGGTCAAAATGGGGTTAGGTGGTACAGGCGTGTGGAGAGTGTTCATACACAACATCCATGCAAGTATGAAAGCTTTGTAGCAAGCCATATTAATGCTAGAAGAAACAGTCAATTTGGGTTAACCAGGACGGACGGACGAACGGACGAACAGACGAACGGACGAACGGACGGACAGGTGAATCACTATATGCCTCCCCATCTATCGATAGGGGGGCATAAAAAAGCAACGAGGCATTACAATGTTATGAAATAAACATCTACCAGTAGGAAGATAATCAAAGGTTTATGTAAAGTAAAGTTCTGTTTATTAGAATGCATTAGTTACTTAAAAAATCATGACTATTTATGCAATTTTAAGAACAAAACTACTAAATTGTGAACAAACAATGTTTTCTGTTAAGACTGATTCATTATTGGGACAATATTTATTTTTGGTCTTATGAGCCAAACGATTCAATTCAATTTCAATTCAATATTTATTTGATAATTGGCCTCCGGCCATAACACATATACAAATACATGAAATAATAGACATACAACGATGGAGGGTCTAGGGGACATACATGGAGGGGATAGGAGGGATACATGAAAGGGCTAGGAGGGATACATAGAGGGGCTAGGAGAGATACATGGAGGGGCTAGGAGGGATACATGAAGGGGCGATACATGAAGGGGCTAGGAGGGATACATGAAGGGGCTAGGAGGGATACATAGAGGGGATAGGAGGGATACATGAAGGGGATGGGAGGGATACATGGAGGGGCTAGGAGGGATACATGAAGGGGATAGGAGGGATACATGGAGGGGCTAGGAGGGCTACATGAAGGGGCTAGGAGGGATACATGAAGGGGCTAGGAGGGATACATGGAGGGGATAGGAGGGATACATGGAGGGGATAGGAGGGATACATGAAGGGGCTAGGAGTGATACATGAAGGGGCTAGGAGGGATACATGAAGGGGCTAGGAGGGATACATGAAGGGGATAGGAGGGATACATGGAGGGGCTAGGAGGGATACATGGAGGGGATAGGAGGGATACATGAAGGGGATAGGAGGGATACATGGAGGGGATAGGAGGGATACATGAAGGAGCTAGGAGGGATACATGAAGGGGCTAGGAGGGATACATGAAGGGGATAGGAGGGATACATGAAGGGGTTAGGAGGGATACATGAAGGGGATAGGAGGGATACATGAAGGGGCTAGGAGGGATACATGAATTAAGGGGCTAGGAGGGATTAATGAGGGGCTAGGAGGGATAGATGGATGTAGAAAGTCTTACCATTCCATTACTGATCTGGCGGGCAACAGACAGGAGATCTTGAGGAGAGAAAAGGTCAATATCTTGATTGATGTAACCATCTCCTCCTTGTTCACGCTGTAATATAGCATTCAATAACTGTGTAAGTAGTTAGAAACATATAGATACTTGGATTGTCTCCCCTCCATACCCATTATTTGAAAGTAATTGGTGACAGGGGAGTGAATTAAAGTCTCTATGAAGTAATGGTTAATTTAAACAACAGTAGCTACTGGATATTGGTTAGCTTACTCTTGTAAATATGTATGCGTACAAATCATTTGTCATGTAGGCTCACAGGGAGGACTGGGCTTGCCAAACTGTGTTGCCTCTTTAAATAAATTCGTAATTATTATTACCATAATTATATTACCTGAGAAATAGATGAACGGATCTTCCTAAAGTATGACAACAAGTCGCCATTAGCCATGTGTTCAACTACGAGACAATACGGTTGTCTAAGAGTGCAACAACCCAGTATGCTCACTATGTTTCTATGGTAACCAATGTTTTTCATCATGTAAATTTCATTCAGAAAATCGTCTGTTTGTTTTTCTTCAGCTCCGTCTGCAAAATAAGGTCAACATTTTTAAAGTCATTGACCATACATTTAAGTTAAGCTGCACATACAGGAAGCCATTTTAAGTGATTTTGTAACAAAAACAGGAAAAATCAGGGCTTTTTCAGTGGGCCTTTTGAAAAAACAGGGTGCTTTACTCTCTCAAGGCATTTGGTGTTAATAATTTTATGTATAGCATTAGTTGAAAGGTTGATGTATACAACCTAAAGATATTGCACCTTGAATCATTCAAAAAATTAAATTTCTTGGGCATTCAACTTGTGTGGCTGAAACCATAGGAAACATAACAAGAGGGCTCGAAGGGCCTTAGGTCGCTCACCTGTCGTAGTAGTTCATGCAGGCCCTTAATGGTGACCTCATTTAAAACCATTTACAACTTCTAAGACTCAAGTTAATGCAGCCTCTATTGCATGTACAAGGTTTTCATATTGTCTTAACCAACTACCTCGTAATTTTTACCAGATACCCGTAATAAAGTTTTGCCAAGTTTTGTCTATGATTTGACCTAATGACCTAGTTTTTGACCTTGGATGACCCAATATCAAACTTGACCTAGATTTTGTTGTGATGACCATTGCCACAAAGTTTCATAAAGATTAGGTCAAAATTGTGACCTTTAGTGACTACACAATTTTTTTTCTATGATTAGACCTTGCGACTTAGTTTTTGACCTCGGATGACCCAATATCGAACTTAACCTAGGTTTTGTTGAGATGATCATTGTGACTAAGTTTCATAAAGAGTAGGTAAAAATTGTGACCTCTAATGACTACATAAGATTTTTTATAATTTGACCTAGTGACCTAGTTTTAACCCCAGATGACCCAATATCAAACTTGATCTAGATTGTGTTGTTTCATAAAGAATAGGTAAAAATAGTCACCTCTAGTGACTACACAAGGTTTTTCTATGATTTGACCTTGTGTCCTAGTTTTTGACCCGGATGACACAATATCGAACTTGACCTAGATTTTGTTAAGATGATCATTGTGACCAAGTTTCATAAAGATTAGGTCAAAATTGTGACCTGTAGTGACTACACAAGGTTTTTCTATAACTTGACCTAGTGACCTAGTTTTTTACCCCCGATGACCCAATATCCAACTTCACCTAGATTTTGTTGACATTATCATTGTGACCAAGTTTCGTAATGATTAGGTTAAAACTGTGACCGTAAATTGTGGACGGACGATGGACGAAGAGTGATCACAAAAGCTCACTCTGTCACTTTGTGACAGGTGAGCTAATAAACACCCTGTCCTTTAAATAGCTATATTGTTTATAAATATTCTTCACAGACAATTTGTATAGATGTAAGACCAACTGTAATGTTCTAAAAGATTCAAGCTTGCAACAATGCTTTTTGGCAAACAAAGGATTTTGATTCTTAAGTGGCTGAAACCATAGGAAAAGAGGATATAGTGTGCAACCATAAATATTACATAATAAGCTAGGCTGTGGATTGAGAAATTTAACTCTCAACACCACCCCAGACAAACCATCTCATTGGACAAAAATCATGTATAAAATCTATATATAGTAAATGTCAAGGAGGAAGGGATTGAAATGTGTGCTAGTCTGACAGTACCTTGCAGCATTTTTATAGCAACAGTGACATGCATTCCTTTTCTCTGACTGATCATATGAGAGTCCACACCTCTATGCTGTAACAATGTCTTACTCACACGACCCTTCACCACCTGACCAAATGCGCCACATCCAAGGGTACGTCCCATTTTGAGACAACAATGTGGAAGTTCCCAGCGGTCAGCTACAACAGGAGGAATCTCTTCATCTCCACTGAATCAAAGAAATGGAAATCAAAGAAACAGAACAACATGGACGTACTATAAGGTAATATTGTTGACAACAAAAGCCCAAAGCAAAATGACAGACAATATGAACATGAATACGAGACTTTTTTCTTTTGTGTGTTGGACTGAGATAGTAGTATTGCGCAACCATTCGGTTTTATCCCTGCCTAATTGGCCAATGACCTCCAAGCAGAAAATTTGTGTGATACACGGAATACGGGCTCGCTGCCCTAGTTCTTTCCGAATAGACTCCAGGTTCTTTAACATTCCCTGTGTATAGCACCGATACATGAGAGACTACCTCTGGGTTTCCAACCACTTCATCTCAAGTTGGGTTGAAAACAATGATAAGCATTTCTGAAATTTCCAGTGCCCCGGCTGCATGAGAATCAAACTAGGGACCACCGGATTGGTAGTTGAGAGCACTCACCTGACTCAGCCACAGTTCCACCCATGTACTGACTTTAAATTTGATATTACATGTATGTGTTATAGTAAATGTAAACCTTATGTACCATGAATAAATCAGTGTTATAATTCAAACCACATCACATATCATGTCAATTATTACACAGGTATAATACATCAGTTTGTAACATACAGACAAGCACAATAATTAGTACCCGTTATTTGATGGTCTCATAACAAAATAATGGTCCCCATCATCAGACCCATCATCTGATGCAGCCAGTAGTTGCTCCAAGTGCTTGAAATGCTGTCTACGACGAAGCAAGTTCACACTGATGGTTAATATAACAACTAACATAATGGTGCCTCCTACTACAGCAAATGGTACAAACTTCTTTAAATCAAACTCTGCAATGGAAATATTTTTTTTTTTACTTGCACCCATGTGTGCTGTGTTGGTGTGAGACAAAGCAATTTCTATTTAGTTACGATAGGAGCTAGCAATAGTATAATGACTTGTTGTATTGTATGCACCAGTGCTGGTTCGGGTAAATGTGCAGCTAATGGAGATTAGAAAAATGATACTTCAAAGTTAAAAGGTCATTCCATGTGTTAACAAGATCGGAGCTATAGTATAGCCTATATTTTGAAAACCTTGTGATCTGCTGTGACCATGTGGTGTTAGCTTGACACTCGTTAATTGGAATGGTTGCCATAGTATTAGCCATTGAATTATTTCACATTGAGTTGAGTAAAAGTATAGCGCACAAGCCTGATAAGGGGGATGGGAACCCCTTGGCCTGGCAGTACGAGGGCCTAGAATTTTGGAGGACAAAGCCCATGTTAGAAGCTCTAGGAAATAACACGGCCTTTGCTGTGGCGGAAAATTCTAGGCGGCAGTATTCCAGCAGTAATTTAACAATAAATTCATAAAAGTCGGGGCTATGGCAACACCTACATGGACTAAACAATTTGCATATATCAATATTAATAAACACTCACAATTACCTCCCTTGTCTATTTGGTAGCACCTAGGTGGGATGGTTTTGTCGAGTGGTCTACAATCATGAGATATGGGTTAAGCCCTTACAGCCTTAGGCTAGCTTTACCTGCACATCCCATAAATTGCTGTAGCTCTTTGGTGCGCTTTGAGATGGTGATATGAATAAAAAGAACGGTTCCTGTGTTGCTACTTTAATGAAAACAGAGCTCAGTAAATTTAAGGGACGCATAATGACCGTGCTATAATTGTCCCATGGACGCGGATTGGCCAATTGGCCGCGCTATTGTCCCACACGCTGATATGCTAGAAATGCTGTGGCTGACTGGCGGGCCACACGCGATATGTTAGAAATGGCCCGCCGGCCGGCTGGCGGCCATGCACACTATCTTAGAAATGGCGACACTAACAGGAACACTTTATACAAATAGTGCATAGGGGTTTAAGGCCAACTGGAATCTGCCGCTTGGAATTTTTCCCTCCCTCCAAAGGCAATACCTGGAGGGAGAATAAGCATGCAATCAATTACTTCCACAAACTTTTAGTACTATGATAAATTGTTACTTTACAAATTTAGATTGTTTGCCATGTGTAGTGATTTGCAAATAAGCTAATAACATCGAGTTTAACTTACTATAGAATTTGTTATTAGGAAATCCAGCTTACACAAGTTTAGTAATGGGGTTATTATATGTATCCCTTAGCCTACCATCTTGCAAATGTTTCAGAGGGGATTGCATTGTTGTCATAAAATAATACATAGAAAACTCATTTTACCGGCAATTGTGACAATCTAGAAAAGCATATTGCAACAACTGAGAAAGCATGTTCAATAATTTCCAAAGTACTCGGACATTTCTAATAAAAATGAAACACAAAGAATTTTTTTAATACAAGTAATTAATTACATTAAGGATGTTACATCGGGTAGTTTTTATCCAATGATGATGCCAAAACAATTATAGTTTAGTATATGCTGAAGCAATATGTGAAATAAAAAGGGATGTCGCGGTACTATTTAAGGGGCCTGTGCCTTTTTGCAACATCACTTTTCAAGAAAATGACCAAAATCCTAAAATCCTACACTTTTGGCATTGATAAGAAAATTCACTAAATTTTGAAAAGACAAGAATTGTCAAAAGGAGCACAAATGATAAGGGGTGTTTTAGGCCCAAGAATTTTTGAAAAAATAAAAATGGCAATAATTTCTGCAGCCGAGCCGGAAAAACTTTTACTCCATCCACTTAAATAACCTATTATTCTATTTATCCATTATTATGACATTTCGCTACAGTCCCAAGTAGAAATTTGTAAACATTGAAGCTTGACCGTTTTTTCCAGTACCCTGAGAAACTTGTATTATCCATGGTTTCACCGGGTGTTGGACAAAACAGCACAGCTGCTGAAAAGGAGTTTATATTTCATGGAAAGCAAATAAATTTCCCCTTTAAGCATGGCATATATTTCATAGAAATCGATGAAGAAATAAAATACTTATGGCTATAATTATGTGTGTTCCAATGTTTACAAATTTTTACTTGGAACTGTAGCCAAATATCCTGTGGTATTGCTACCCTGAATAGTAATCTTGACTAAATCTCCCTATACTTACTGTAAGTGCTTTCATTGCGATGTTCATCTGAAAGTATAAATGGGTACAAAAGTGATGTAAATGTAAATACGCATATACAATGTAATATACCATTACTAATACTTTATTGCATACACCAGTCCTCTATGTAAAGCATAGGTCCCACTGATCATTTCTTGCCTCGGCGATGTACTCCCCATTTAAATTAATGAGTTATCAAGACATCAGGTCCATCATGGTCTAGGGGAAGCTTTGGGGAAGTCAAGAGACAATTTGTGATAAAGGAAGGAATTGTGATGAATCGGGTGGTATTGGAAGATATCAGGAGAGCATCGGCAATGAGGAATTCCTCAGTGTGACCCATGCTTTAAGCAGTGGTGTAAGAAGTTACCTAAATATTGCATACTGAAAAAACATTGTTTACAACACTGAGATTTCAAGGAGCAGAAATGATGACAAACCTGATTGTGGGAGAGTGAATGAGACTACTGGTGTATCGTCCCAGTCCTCATTGACTGGATCCTCCGCATCCTCATCCAGGTACAGTACCTGTAGATACAACAAGCAGTATAAGTTCATATTCATATTCGATACATACCAATATAGAACATCAATTTTGGAATACAGAACTATGAGTGTATGATCAAAGTTTGAACCCATGACATCCAAGGTGAGGAACCATGACATCCAGGGTGAGACCCATGACATCCAAGGTGAGGACCCATGACATCCAGGGTGAGACCCATGACATCCAGGGTGAGGACCCATTACATCGAGGGTGAGGACCGTGACACCCAGAGTGAGAATCCAATGACATCCAAGGTTAGGACCCATGACAACAAGGGTGGGGACCATGACATCCAAGGGGGGACCATGAAATCCAGATTGAGTAACCATGACATCCAGGGTGAGACTTATGACATCCAGGGTGAGGACCCATGACATCCAAGGTGAGGGACCCATGTCATCCAGGGTGAGGGACCATGACATCCAGGGTGGGGACCATGAAATCCAGGGTAAGGAACCATGACATCCAAGGTTAGGACCCATGACAACAAGGGTGGGGACCATGACATCCAGGGTGAGGACCATAAAATCCAGGTTGAGTAACCATGACATCTAGGGTGACACCCATGACATCCAGGGTGAGGGACCCATGACATCCAAGGTGAGGGACCCATGACATCCAAGGTGAGGGACCCATGACATCCAAGGTGAGGGACCCATGACATCCAAGGTGAGGACCCATGACGTCCAGGTTAGGGACCCATGACATCCAGGACAAGGAACCATGACATCCAGAGTGAGAACCATGTCATCAAGGGTGAGTACCCATGACAGGTTCCATGACATCCTGGGCGAGGACCCATGACATCCAGGGCAAGGACCCATGATGTCCAGGGCAAGGACCCATAATGTCCAGTACAAGGACCCATGGCATCCAGGGCGATGACCCATGACATCCAGGGCAAGGACCTATGACATCCAGGGCAATGATTAATGACATCCAGGGCGATGACCCATATCATCCAGGACAAGAACCCATGACATCAAGGGCAATGATTAATGAATCCAGGGCGAGAAACCATGACATCCAGGGTGAGGACCTATGACACCCCAATCTGACTAAAGTACTTGATCTTCCTTATGGGTAGATCTGATGACAAGTGACAGTTCAGAAATAGGAATTTCCAGTATTGCTATTTATACCTATTTATAATTCAGCCAATCATATAGCTTGTTACATTGGTACTTTGGTCGTATTAATAAATGGTAAATAACAAATAAATCAGATGTCCACAACTTAAGTCTGCTTTTTTTGAGTAATCCTGATTAATTCAGCCATTGTAAATTTGTAGTACAGATAATTTTATATAAACGCACTGTGGATTATCAAATTTTGGAGACATAATTCAGATAAGAGCCTGGCATGTATCTCAGATATTACAAATGCAGCCATACAATTCAATAAAAAAGAACTTACTAATACTGTTAATGTAGAGTTTTTTTACCTGTCAAAATTAACATCCTTACACAGTAGCTACACAAATAATAATCCTCACTTTTCAGGAGATGGCTTATCTATAGAATATTCATATATTGTGAAGCTAATATATGTATTTTTGACAGGTCAATAGAACTTGGTGGACTGTACAATGAATATACTAACCTTGATACCATACTGTCTGTCTGTATGTCTGAGATAAACTGGTAGTGTTGCTGACAACATTGACTCATTCTGTAAACATGCCAGAAAATGTCATTGGAAACAAGGAAGTGCTATAAAAAAAAGTTCCCCGACAATCACTCTAGCCATTGTTAATAAACATGACAATTAAATGCACTTGCAGTGTGACAGTGTCTATTTTTTATTTGTAAACGAAGGCTTGGACTATATCAATTGTTACAAATAGTATGAAGATTCAATAATAGTAACGAGGGCCCGATGGAACTGACAGATGCTCCCCAAATTGGCCTTTGTCAGTGGCTTTACTTAAGCAATGGCAAGTTAATCTTGAGTCAGGCTGGTAATTTTGAAAAATTACAAAGGGCAATAACTCCAAAAATACACAAAAAAGAGTTATGGTTCTCGGATACTGCTCTTCCCAAAATGAGATTTATTCACCAATGAAGTTTCAAATTTATGTCTCCAATACTGTACGAGTTATTGCCTGGACAGGAATTAGTATAGAAAATTACAAAGGGCCATAACTCCAAAAATAGGTTATTAAGAGTTATGCGATCTATGTATGTGCAAAGTTTCGAATTAGTAGGTCGTCCCTTTGGCGCAACAAGGTTGTATCTCACTATATAGTGTGTAGAGAGATACAACCTTGTTGCGCCAAAGGGACGAGGTGTAATAGCTGTTGAGTTATCATCCGGACAAAAATACATCTAATGGACAAACAGAAGGACTTACAAAGTGGTAACTAAATATAGTTTGCCGGAGATAACACAAGCCTTTGTTTACAAAATAAGTATGAAAATTAAATATATTTTCGATATTCATTTTTGTTCAATCTTGTGCATATACACTTTTAATGATATACTCTTTAAATCTACACTGATTACTGGCGGCCATTCGACTGTACAGGGTTTGTTTATTTATCAGGCTAAAGTTATCCCCGGTGAACTATAATTATGCTATAGTCCAGTTAGGATATTGTGACAGTGACGTTGCAGTTGATGTGTACGCAAGAAATCACATCCATTATCTTAACAGGTAGAGCGAAGTTGAGTATGTTAGTTTAGCATTGAAATTATAATTGTTTGTACAGTATAAGCCTTTATAATTGGTTTTACACCGTTATAGTGGACTCGACCGCTGCGTCACTGGATTTTTATCCTGACTGGACTATACTCCTAAATTTTTCGAAGAGCATAATAACAACAAGAGGGCCATCTTGGCCCAATATCGATCACCTGAATACATTGCTCGAGTTGACCCATATTCTAACCTGACCTAAATCTCATCAAAACAAACTTTCTGACCAAGATTCATAAATATTCAATGCAAAATAGATACAGCCAAAAGAGAACGAAGATTCATAAAGATAAGTTCAAAATCGTGATATCTAATGTGTTCACAAGGTTTTCCTTATAGTGACATAGTTTTTGACTGCATATGACTTAATATTACCAAAGATCATACACACATATCGTATTCTTTGATATAACGTGTCTATTTTGCCATCACCGAGGACACATTTACACAATGACTGAGAGCATACTGCCTATGCCCCGCCCACTGTGCTTTATATAGAACAGCTTTTTGCCGTTCGGCACTGCTATCTGACCCAACCGCTATCGTACTGATATTGACATTTACATGTATTCAATAAACATGCTACGGGGCCCTTTATGTTTTATTTATTTTCTCAACCGGAGAGGACTATAGATTGCCCTCAGTCCGCAAGTCCGTTCAAAATCGGGATCCTGACAAAACTCAATCAGTTTTCAAGCTAGGTTTTTGAAATTTGGTATTTAGATAGGGGTCAGTAAGGGTATTATACACGTCTAAATATATTGTGATTCTGACCAAAATTGTGGTTGGTGTAGAGACGAAAATATTGAAAATAGAGCTCTACTTGACAATGATGATCCTGGCATTACTCAAACAGTTTTAAAGCTACAATGTAGTTTTAAGAAGTTTTTATGAAACACTGTACGTAGTTTGGGGCAAATAAGGAGATTATTTATGTTTAAATATTTTGTGGTTATGAAAAATGACAGTATTTGAGATTGAGATGAGATTGAGCTCATATTGAGATCCATCGGGAGATTTGGTCATGGTTTAATAGCAGTTGTGCCCTGAGGCCGTAAGTTTACTACATATGATATGGTATTATGAAAACAGTACCCTGTGGTCCTGCCTTCACCTTGAAAATATGCACTGCGACATGGTATTATTACTTCTATGGTATTATAGAAGTGTCGCCCTGAGGTTCTGCCCCTCTATATATGAACTGTAATACTGTTTTTTAGAAACTGTGTACTGAGTTGTGCCTTCATCTTAAATATAATTATATATGCACTGCGACATGGTATCATGGAAATGGTGTCCCGGGGTCCTGCCTTATACTTAATTATAGACAGTGCGATACGGTAATATAAAAATGGTGCCTTTATATCAGAGTTTAACCCTGAGGTCCTGCCTTTACCCCTTAGTATATACAATATTGTGTCAAGTTGGATATCCTTTGCACAACTATATCATACTAAAATGTATTAGTGAAATAGCATTTTCAGGCTTCCATAGTTTACACAGTCTAAATGCCCAAATTGGGATTTGTTTGTCTCAACTGAAACCTTTGTGAATATGGGTCCCCTTGAGTAAAAAATATGGTCACCTGGAAACATTTTGTATGCATAAGATTTATGAGACATTTTTTACTTGATTTTTCATGAATCTATAATACATAGAAGCACTCCGGTAAGTGATATAGGGCCGTCTTGGCCCTCTTGTTAGTTTACTGAAGGAAGTGTTAATGGATGTCCACATGACCACTGTACCTGACTTATCTTTGTTACTGATAAGAATCCAAAGTACTTAATGGGAACTGAATTTAAGGAGTCATTTCACTGCCTAGACTAAATTAAGGTTGCCTGCAAGAATGTAGTACGTCCTTCTTTAATAATAAGCAGTTACAACAGTCTTGCAGGCAACCCTCATAGTGTGTCCCACATACAATTACTTGACTTTCACTTTCCAACTTATCTGTCCATTGTAGGGTGTCTGGCGGTGGTTGAACTAATTTTATGTTTCTTGAAATATGCCTTGCTACGACTGCACGATACCTAAACATACAGGTTCACAAGTTGGCTACATGGACATAGGATGACTCAGGTATTGGTGATAAAGGTTTGGCCTGGGATCAAATTGCTTTTATAGTGAGGTTAATCATCATTCTAAGATGACCCTTATAAATTATTTGATCTGTATTTAAAAGGTCAAGGTAATGGATCTTGAAGTCGAGCAGAACCTTCAAACTGTACAGGGAGATTGATTAGTAAAAAAGTTCAGTTTTGAGGTCAGTGTTTGGTTACCTTCAACAGTAAACAGTTTCTGATCAAATTGTAACTTGAAAACAGTTGACTAACATGTTCAACTTTTGCATTGGGGTTGGTCATCGTCTTTAGATAACCCCTTTTGATTTTGAAGTGTTTAAGGTCATTGTTAATGGTTGCATTGACCTTAAACAGTAGGTCCTCAAACTTGGTAAATATGTGGGTCATTAGCAGTAGCACATAGTGACAAGGTGAGCTTTGATTTCACTCCTTGTGGCCTAGAGATAGGATGTGGGCTCTGGGACCAAGAGGTCCCGGTTCCGATCCCTCTCTGTGTCACTGCTAAATTTCTCTGAGCAACAATAACCCACATACTCCACTCCACCAAGGTGTGAATTGGTACCTGAGAGGGAAGTGTCTGTATATGTTTGTTATTCCTTGGCAATGTTGGCTGCACACGAACAAGGAGAGAAATAGTCTCTCCAGGGAAACTTGAACTCTGGTTTCCTTAGGTAGCCCAAAGATCAGGGGAATTTAATGTCAAAGAGTGGCTGAACAACTAAATTGCTGAACACTTTAATTGTTTATCTCTTTGTCCGTATGTGATTTGTCAGCTGTTCACAATGAACACAAAAGAGATCACTATTTTACCTAATCTTTATGAAACTTTTCCACAATGATTATCTTAATCAATTATCTAGGCCAAGTAATATTACGGGAAATCACATACGGACAAAGTATGTCTTATATCTGTGGATATGTGTAATTATTTAACCCTTCCGGTTAATGATAATCCATAAAAATGCAAGTACTTCTTTCCAATGGGGTCCTGTGTGTTACTGAATGGACAGTAAGTAAAAGAGAAAGTCTGCTACTCTAGCTCTTTCCGAATAGACTTTTTAGTTCTTTAACGTGTCCAGTGTATAGCACTGATACATGCGAGACTAACCCTGGTTAACCATCCAGTTCATCTCTAGTTGGGTGGAAAACACTGAAAGCATTTCTGAAATTTCCAGTGCCCCCGCCGAGATTCAAACCAGGGACCTCCCGATTGATAGTCGAGAGTGTTTACTCATCAGCCACCGTGCCACCAGTATTACTATCCATAAGGAGAAAAGATGGAAGGCTGAAAGCTAAACCACACCAAGCGCATCGAGACAAACATAGTAAGTCGACAGATGACCAACTTTCAGTGTGTGTTAAGCCTTTAACCTGCCATCCAGATAACAAGAACAAAACACAATTCTAATGAAAAATTATTTATTTCCCGCCACAACATGAGGTATGTCTGAATTTGAAACATAATATTATCACAAACAATTTAAATAAATAACGAGGCATGTAATCTGAGGCTTTTAACACACTGAAACTTGGAGCATCTGCATTATCCGATTGTTGAAACAGGACCATCATCAAATACCAGCGGCTTCTGAAATTTGACATGTTATATATGAACTTCCATCTTCAAGCTATTCATCTTGTTCAATTTTGTTTTTGCCCTTGTGACTTATTCCAAGTCGATTTTTCATTATCATTTTGTTCTTGTAATATGTGTGTGTTATTTTTTGTGCCTTTTTTGCTCTGCTGTTTCTGTTGAGTGCTGCTTTACCTGTCTGATTTGTTATACCTGTCTGATTTGTTATACCTGTCTTACCTGTCTGATTTGTTATACCTGCCTTACCTGTCTGATTTGTTATACCTGCCTTACCTGTCTGATTTGTTATACCTGCCTTACCTGTCTGATTTGTTATACCTGCCTTACCTGTCTGATTTGTTATACCTGCCTTACCTGTCTGATTTGTTATACCTGCCTACCTGTCTGATTTGTTATACCTGCCTACCTGTCTGATTTGTTATACCTGCCTTACCTGTCTGATTTGTTATACCTGCTTTACCTGTCTGATTTGTTATACCTGCCTTACCTGTCTGATTTGTTATACCTGCTTTACCTGTCTGATTTGTTATACCTGCCTTACCTGTCTGCTTTGTTATACCTGCCTTACCTGTCTGATTTGTTATACCTGCCTTACCTGTCTGCTTTGTTATACCTGCCTTACCTGTCTGCTTTGTTATACCTGCCTTACCTGTCTGATTTGTTATACCTGCCTTTCCTGCCTGCTTTGTTATACCTGCCTTACCTGTCTGCTTTGTTATACCTGCCTTACCTGTCTGCTTTGTTATACCTGCCTTACCTGTCTGATTTGTTATACCTGCCTTACCTGTCTGCTTTGTTATACCTGCCTTACCTGTCTGCTTTGTTATACCTGCCTTACCTGTCTGATTTGTTATACCTGCCTTACCTGTCTGATTTGTTATACCTGCCTTACCTGTCTGATTTGTTATACCTGCCTTACCTGTCTGATTTGTTGTACCTATTTCCAAATCCTTATTAGTGATACATTTAGATGCATTGGCTGTAATTCATTGCAAATATCTCTATGACTGAGTTCTAAAACGGATGACAAAATTATGGCCCAAACAAGCTCAACAGTTACTATGGTCATTTTTTTCATTTGAACTCCTCCAAGTGCGACCTTTGAGATATTGACACCTATTTTGCACATGGCACACTGTCATAGTGGTTAACAATTTCCAGGCTATTTTTAAATAGAAGAAATGATATGGTCCAGACAAGCTGAATAAGACCATTTTGACCTTTAAACTTGAAGTGTAACTTTGACCATTGAGATCTTGACCTGATATTTCAGCATGACACACCGTCTCATTATTAGGGGTGACTATTGAGTCAAATTTTGACTATTGCAATACTATTGCTATTGCTGAAAGTACTATTGCGATACTATTGTATTGCTGGAAACTATTGCGATACTATTGTAATAGTTATTGCCATGGTTTGAAAACCAGAGATTAACTTGTAAATGGAAATTTGCACTGTGTAAGTTATCAATTTGTTGTACAACATACAAATCTATTATTTGTGGAAATGATTTAAAAAGAATTTGACAGAAATAGATTGATAAAATTAAGGCGATATTGGTCCATTGTGCCAATTTGTGGCTGTTTTGATGCATGTGGTTATTTACAATTAGTTTTTTAACAAAACCGGAAGTTGTTTTAAATTAATAATAAACTTTATTCATAAAAAGGAAACTATCGTAACTATCGATTGTTGAGCTTACTATCAGCGATAGTTATTGGATCGAGACTTTTACTATCGATCCATACTATCGGGACACTCGGAATCGCAATGCATCGATATTTCGATGCATCGGCCCACCCCTACTCATTATGGTTAACATTCATGCCAAGATACATTGAAATCCCACTATGCCTCCAACTGTGACCTTGACCTTTGAAATAGGCACAAGGGGTTGCCCCATGACACACCTTTTTGTCGAGGATAACATTTATGCCAAATATAAGCAAGAATGGTCAATGTATGACAAAGTTATGGTCCAGACAAACTTGAATTTGACTTTTGACCTTCAACTGTGACCTTGACCTTTGAGATAGGAACCTAGGGTTTGTGAATGATAATCCTTTTCATGGAGGTTAACATTCAGGCCCAATGCATGTCAAAGTTATGATCCAGACAAAATCGGACGGACACACGCACGCACATAGATTAAAAGTTGCGACTATGTCTTGCTCACTGCATGCAAGCTTGACAATAAAGCTATTGACTACCATACAGAGTCTACTACTACAGACAACAAACATATATTGTTGATAACAACATAGTAACTTACAAAAGGGAGGATGGTTTGGTTCTCTATCTGCATATTTTCATCAGGCCCAACAAGAGGACCCCATTGTACAGCAAATCTATCAATCGTGTTATTGTCCTTACGTCCAGTAGGCGAGTCAAACCCAAATGTCACCGGCAACCAATTGTTGATGTAAATAATTACAATACCGTCTTTGTCTAAGAGAACTTTACCTAAATAGAAACATAATGGATTAAATATTTCAACTGAAAAACTCAACTTTCTGAAATAGTGTTAGATTGACAAGTACAGACCAAACCCAAGGTCACACAGGAAACTTTATTGAAAACAACCCTAGATAATGAAAGACCTTGGTAACATTATCTCCTGAGTCAGATAAAGCCCTAGCTAGACCTATTAACATTGGTCCTAAATAGCTCTCTGACGGTATTGTTGTTTCTCATACGAGATATCCTTTTTTTTGTAAAAATTTCGCTTCCGTCTTTACTGAAATGTTAGAGCAGCCCTCTACAAGTGTATGTACTATTATGTAAGGAAGACTATGAAGCAACACTCATTAATTTGATTGTCTGGGTTGCAAATATTTTACTGTAATTACCATCTGACACACAACAAACAAAAGCAGAGTAATCTGTATGATAGGACCAATGTAGTTTTAGAGAAGATTTATTTTAAAATTAATGGGAGATTATATTTAACTCATTAATGATGTTTGTATTAGGCTACATCGCTGGCTTAGAATTAGATTGTCATAAGTACTTATAAGACTCAAGCACATATTTGAAATCTGTATCTAAAGGCGCTGCTTATGACCCTATTTTCATGAAAATCGGAAGTGGTCATGTTGACCAAACTGTGCTTGTTTTCAATAAGTAAAGAGTAGTTTTCAGATAGCTTTTTCTTGTTTTCTCAAAATATTGATTTTGTACTTGCAACCTTCTAATTCTAAGCCAGCGACATGTTGTCTTTCTAATGGCTTCTTCACTTTATGTAAATACATTTAAACTGTATGAGAAGCTGCATACAGGGTTCACGTGTTAACAATGGGCTGTTGTTTGTCTTTCTTTGACATGTAGGCCCAATGAGGACTTCCTATAGTGTGCTGCCCATGTAGGGAGGGTAAGGGCCAAATGTCTCGGAAACATGAGAGACAAATAAGCTGTGATTGATGTAGGCCAGGCCTCAAACTCCAGAAGCATCTCCAGTAGAAATCTCAACTCAAATTGAGATTTTTCACAAATTAGAGTTGGAGACAAGTATAAAGTTCAATCTCTTGTAATTTTACAGTGATAGATTCAGAATAATGCTTCTGTTTTGTAATGTCATTTGCAAGTCCAGTCTCCCATTGAAATTAACTCAAAGACAAATGACAAAAATTGAGATGAGATTTAACTCAGATTGAGATGCTTCGGGAGATCATTAAAAGTTTACTGAGTTTATTAATTCCCAACTAATCAGATTTGCCATATTGCTGATGAGATGATCATTGTGACCAAGTAGCATGAAGATTAGGCTAAAATTGTGACACCTAGTGACTATACAAGGTTTTTCTATGATTTAACCTAGTGACCTAGTTTTTGACCGGAGATGACCCAATATCAAACTTGGTCTAGATCTGATGAAATGATCATTGTGATCAAGTTTCATAAAGATTAGGCAAAAATTGTGACCTCTAGTGTCAACACAAGTAAATTGTTGATGGACGGACGACGGATGGACAGACTAACGACAGATGAAGAGCTAAAAATAAGAAAAACCTTCTTTTAATTGACCAATTCCAGTGCTGTTTCTGCTAACTTGTATGGTATAGACTCTATATAATCCTAAATCCTTTTCTTCAATACTTTGGTCTGGTCCGACTGCTATTACTTGTATTCCGTAATCATAAGGTATGCTACTGGTAGGAAGTTCAAAGGTCAGCTGAACAATGTCCTAGAGAAGAAACAAGGTTAGAAATATTGTGTCCATAGGATGCCACTGATATATGCTGTTATCAGATAGTAAAGAATGTGTAATTGGAATTCTTTTGAAATCGATATTTTTTGTGATCAAAGGAATGACCACTAAAAGAACAAAAGAAGTGGTTATGGAATGAATTCAATAGATTTCTATTAGATGTTAGGCCACACCTCCTATCACCTAAGGTAGTGAATGTGTGTGCTTATAATTATGTTTAATGGAAAGTGTCCATATACCCAGATATAGCGTTAACTAAATTGAACTGTATAGTACTTTGATTACGAAAGGACACCATTTTGTTGTGTTTCTCATGCATTTGCAAATGATAAGCAATCATTATCCATTGCTTTGGACAAGATGTTGTTTTCTTCCTTTGCAAATTAGGTAAGAACACAAGAAGGCACTGTAGCATTTAAGAGCAGTTCTCTGAGAAGACCAAATTTTTAAATGCCAAGCAAGGCTTTTATTTGCCTGTCAGCTTTCTGTTGAAAAATGGCAGGCATATGTGTGCCTCCACCCATAAAGGGCTGGCCGGCACACATAGTCACTGATTTTCCTGAAACTTTCAGGACTTGGTCATATCCATGCACATACAAAGTATTGAGGTTTATTTTATTCCCAACACTTTCGGTTACCATGGTACTAGTAACTGATGATCCGATAAATTGAGACAGAAAATCTTAAAATATGCAAATTGAGGTCGAAAAATTCAAATTATGCAAACTGTCAGAGCTACTCACATTTGAAACATTGATAGTTTTCACAGCTTCACTGAATTGTGCCGGAATTGGTAAATAATTGATCTTGACTTTACCGGAGCGTATCATATAATGATGAATGGTGCCACTACTACCCTTGTCCTGTGGGGGTCGCCAGTTGATGTGTAGATTGATCAACATGTGTTTAGGGTTTATATATTGTTCTTCCACAGGAGTGGAACTAATTGAAAGTGTCACATTTCTAACTTTGTCAGGGGGGACAACTGTAATAAAACAATGGCAGAATATTTATATTGGTACATGGTATGACAGCTCAATGCTGTACACCTAGAACAACTGAAACTTGTTCAAACTTTTAACCATATTTGCTGCCAACAATCAGTACAAGAATACACAAATTTAGTTTTAGTGAGTACAAAATATTTGTCAAGATTTCTCCCCAATGAGAGCCTACGGGTTCCAATCAGTCCTACATTTATAGACGATATTCTCAGGTGAGTATTTTGTTTATTTGTTGTTTTTTTTAGCGATCTGTGATGTCTTTCAACAATATTTCAGCCATATACTGTTACTGACTAACCTAACCAGTTTTCTGGCATATATTCTAACCAGTACCAACTTACTCTTCCCCAAGAGCTGACAACCTCTCCACATATGAAGGAAAATCAAAATTTGTGTCAAATTGTGATAGAAGGATATGACCTGATGAACACGGTTGTGGAATAAGGATTGCCAGGTTAGTTCATACTAATTTGTTTAGGTCGATTGTGAAGCAAGTTTTTTCAACTTATATTAATCACTCTCGACACCTCATTCCTGATGTTATCCATCGGCACGAGGGTATGAGAGAAGAGATGCCAGTTTCCCTTTTGTGCTGAGCATCTAGCAAGGGAATTAAACAGCACTCAACAATGGACCAATTAAGTCCAAGGCTCAAGGCGAGTAAAATGTTGAATATATTTTATTATTGAGAAAAAGCTGTGAATGGTACATTATCACCATAGCATAACTTACATTGAGTTGAACATCTATAATTCATGATAGAACTGCAATCTAAAAAAGTCAGAAAATATGATATAAGTATATTTTAAGTAGTTTAAGAGGAAAATGGTTCATACTATCATATGAAAAGGGCCACCTATAATGAATGTTCCTATGCAGTTTGGTCATTGTTGTCATTTAAAATGTCTCACTTTTAAGGCGTATATGTGCAGCAGGCTGGAATGGTACCAGTAGGTACTATAGTTTGAACAGGACCACACATGGATAATTCCTATGTATATGTATGGTCAAAATCCATTCAGTAGTTTAGGAGAAGATGACATTTAAAGAGCTTAAACTCTTAAAACATAGAACTTTTACCAAGTGACGTACATAATGATTATGCAGTGGACCAGATTTATTGATACTACCGCTTGAAGATCATTCCTGTGCATTTTGGTCAAAAGGCATTTAGAAGTTTAGGAGAATATATCCTTTAAAATCTTTACAGTCCTAAATCATAAACCTTGATCACATGATCTACATATGCAGTGGACTCGGAGGTTTGATACTTTTGCTTGAAGAAGACCACCTAAAGATCATTTCTATGAAGTTTAGTCATAATCAGTTCAGTGGTTGGAGAGGAGATAGTGTTTATAGAAATTGTGGACAGGACATCACAGACAACCAACAAGCATCCTAAAAGCTCACCTTTAGCACTCCATGCACTGGTGAACTAAAAGAGACAGTGCCAATTATGAGCATATAAGCGATGGGACACTTTACTTGAACACCCTTGGAAGACAACATGCCAGATATATAAGCTCAGTGATTGTGGTATGCAGACATGGATACCCCAAATAAATACTTGGTAATTGGTTCAATATTTTCATCCTCCTTACTTGTCAGAGCCACAGAGAAGTTAGTCCAGTTACCAGTCACATTACATCTGGAGACAGCTCGCACCTGCAAGCCACAATAATAATAAAAAAAATTAAAAGTTACTGAAGAATTGCAAGCCTTTCAGTCTGAAGCCATGAACCTTTGAATTATTTTCAATGTTTCTGTTGACATGGCAACCACAATATTAGTCAAAGTAAAGCATCCATAATTATGTGCCATCCCAAAATTGATCATAAACCTAGCTTGGAAAGCCCTTGATTACTGTAAAATCATTATTTTTTTAGGGAGTTTAATTTTCGTTGATTTCATTGTTTCACTCGACCACGAAATCTAATCCCCACGATTAATCGACCTCTCAAATATCGAGCATGTGTTTATCCTTTCATGTTGTGTAATCCACGAATTTATGACACCACGAAAATGCACTTTTATCAAAATCAACGAAATTTAATACCAACGAAAATATGTGACTTTACAGTACGCTATTTTGAAGCTTTTTGGTTAGGCAACAGGCTCTTTGTGTTTCTAATCAGATTTACAAGTTAAAACACATCTTACCTCAGGCATAAATACACAGCCCAGTGCATTAGATGCAATAGTCATCAGTATATGATTCGTCTGATTTTTCTGAAATAAATACGAACATGTCATACTTTAGTGCTTCATACAAGCTTCATTACATATTCATGTCAATATGCCATTGTAAATGTAAGTGATACAAATGATTAAACTGAGCCATTACCAGTAACAACAGCAACAACAATATTGAAGACTTGGTATAATGTTTAAAAAAAGAAGAAAATACATATCAGATTTATATAGCACCCTTTTCGTGCGAAAACACGTTCAAAGGCACTTCACATAGAGTGTTGCAGTCACAAGGGCGCATGCATCCTCTACCAGTGCAGATACAGTATGATCTGACAAGAGGGACAGACTGAGAGAAAGCCCCTGAAGGAAGGGAGAGAGAGACATTAGATACAGGCATGCCCGGCGCTGCAGAAGTGTGTCTAGCTCTTATTTCAATTAGGCGGTGCGGTACCACTGAGCTATCGCCACTGTTTACATAGTGTTGACATCATGATTTTCATATATACAGTAAAACCTCGTTATCTCGAGGACCCATCGGGACAAGCCAAATGCTCGAGTTAAGCCAGGTGCTCGAAATATCCGAAGTCTATGATGAATTGTTGTTATGACTAAGTGTAACTGTGTTTATAATGAAAACACGTATGATACATGTATTTGGTTGTAACTACGAATACTGTCATTGTTTATCAAGTCTATACGCAATTTGAATCGTGTGGACATATGCCGAATTGAACAAATTGCATATGAAAGTCGTAATGAATCTTTTTACATTAAATATCAAACTCCGTTTAACGGTAAAATTGTAATAAAAGTTCGCATCGGCAAAAAGATAACATTACCCAAAGCGCACGATAGATCCTACATGTTTGAACAAACACCCACGCACAAAAATCGCACGTGATAAAATAAAACCCGGATGCAAAGTCGATCCAGTTTCCAGCACAGGGATACGGCTCATTTGAGTAAAAAACATGCACTATATTATCTATGATAATTTATTTAGGACATGATGTTTAGCTGAATGAGTTATATCCCTGTGGTTTCCAATTGAAACGCGCGCGACAATTTGGCGACATCAAACGCGGCGGTCTTTCGACTGACTTCAAACGCGCCGCACATCAAAGAAATTGCCGGTACAGTTGGGAGTAGTGTTTAGTCAGAGTTCCATACCGCGGTATGAATTCGCCAATCGGCGCATAGTGTAGATTCAATTGACATTTAATTTTCTACTGTACAAAGTCGACGAATTTTGTATTCTTCAGGGTTGTTTGATAAGAATTGGATTTAATCGCGGACTTGATCTACTTCACTTATTCAGTATCAGACACGTGAAAAGTTTTTGAAATGATTTTTACTTGGCAGTTTTATAACGAACGGAGCCTAAATATTTAAGATTCTACATGGACGTCGGTTTATCTTACGATAATTTAAAAGTATGTGCGAGTTCGAAGCAACGATGTTGCAAATAATAATTCTAGTTCTCGTATAAGTTAATGTTCCCAATTGTTGCCTATTGAACTTGTTCTGAAACGTATGCGTAGTTTAAATCACGCGCATTAATTAAATATCTTCTACTTCGTGTTTAATGTAACGGATCGAAAACACGGACATCAATTTAAGTGTTAGGGATTACGTTATTGTCATAAACTGTGATTATCACGATGTGTGAAAAATACGGACCGTAACAAAATTTAGTATGACATTTTTCGGAGGTGTGAAATTTCGCTCGGATGATTGCCTCGAGATAAGGTAATTAATTATCGTTGAAAATTGTTGATTGGACCGACACGTGCGCTCGAATTAGACCGGATGCTCGTAATAACTTTATTCGAGTTAGAGGGATAAATTAATGTACAATATAGAGCAAATTCGTCGGGACTTTGAAATTTGCTCGAATTAGGCCGGTCGCTCGAATAATCGCTGCTCGTATTACCGAGGTTTTACTGTACATGTAAATAACTTTATTCGCAGCCAGAGAAATATTCCTTTGCCCATTATTTTGCATGTATTTCCTTGGTTTCTATTTAGATGCACTACAGCTGTCTCCAATTAAGTTCAAACAAGAGATGTTTGTTAAACAATTGCACTGCATGGGTATGCCACCATGGTAGCCAAATAATCAGTAATGGTAAAAGTCACTGCAACCTTGATCTTTGACCTCAAAATCAATAGGGATCAACAACTACTTATGGTAGAAGTTTGAAGATACGGGCACAACCATTCTAGATTTATTGTTCAGAAACTATTTTGGTCAATTCATCCACGTCACAGTGATCTTGAATTTTGACCTTAACCAACACATACAAATTCAGGGACATTTATATGCAAAATAGCCAATCTCAATTAAATCAGATCCTAACACTTGCTTCATTCCTTTACGCTGTTAGGCCAGAGTTTTTAAATTTTTAGTTACTCGGACATTCTTGAGCAAAAAGTCCGCTGGAAGAGGGAAAAAAATAAAAACTTCAAAATGTATAGCTACGACACTGTTGGTGGTGGATTAACGTCACTTAAAGTCAATGACAATCCACAACAGTGATAGTTTTCAAGAAAACAGCTGATTTATCTTAAGACTAATACAGTGAAAGGTTACACTGTATCATTGATGAAGAATTTGAAATAATTTTTTTTAGAAATTATTTACATGTTTCATATATAAAAATTATAGATTTCTGTAGACGTTTATTTTCAACAATACATGTGCAGTTACATGTACCTGTGGTACAGATGTGAAAACAAGCACTATACCAGTTTGTCATAAATAGAATGATAAAATAATAAAACAAGTGCATATATTACAATAATAAATGAATAAAAACATTTGACAATTATATGCATTTCATTTTTTCAAATTTTTTTTTTGAAAATGCCAAAAAATTGGGCAGGAGGGTTCCGAGTAACGAAAAATAAAAGAATTCTGGCCTTAGTGTTCTGACTACACTCCAAAAGAGGACACGTTCAAATGACCTCTCTGGCACACAATGACGTCACATAGCCTCAGCAGTGTTTCACAATTTTCAGATTTGTGAAAGAAGCAATTTGATTGGAAAAAGTAAAGTTTACATCGACATGACCCTATACGGAGTGTCGTCAGATCCTAAATCAGCGTAAAGTAGTGAAGCATAATATGGGTTTCATTTTAATGAGATTGCAAGTTAGCCAACCAGCATGCTATTGTTCAATGGCTAGTTTATATAGCATCTAGTAAACCCCTATGATTGATTTGTTCTGTAAGTGTAATCATACCATTCTAGCGAAGGATGGAAGATTGTCATGAGTGACATCGTTACAACGACGTCTCACCATAGGGTTCCATTCATAATGATCAATGTCTGAGTCTTTCCAACCTGTAGAGTAAATGTACAAGCTATTCTACTGTAAACCAACTTAATTTCGCGTAAACAATTTTCGCGTTTTTCCCGATTGCCAACACAATTTTTACTACGAATGTACACGTTTTAAGTATACCATTAACTGGACATGTTCATGTTTTTCCAGTTGGGAACATATTCACGGACATTTAATTTCGCAAATTCATACAACTTGTGAAACTTAAATCACAGCAAATTACAGAAATACATCAATATAAAGGGTTATGTGTAGTAAAATAACGTCATAAATCTCATAATACAGTACAACCTCTGTAGAACAACACCCTTTGGCCATTGTAAAGAGGTTGTTACTCTACAGAGGTTATATTTAGCATAAATAGATGTTGTTATAGAGAGGTTGTTGCTCTGCAGAGGGTCGCTCTTGAGAGGTTGTACTGTACAGGGTGTCCCAAAAAAACAGGGACCTGCCTAAAACGCTTATAACTTATTTAATTTTTAATGAATTTGACTAATTTTATGTGAGAATGTGTAAAAGTGATCTCTACTTCTAAAATTGGTACTTATTAATATGTTGTGCTTTAAAACAGGAAGTGACGTCATCATTTTACCTATGGTATTATTTCCAGTTTTTTTGCTGACTTACTTGGAAAATTTCATCATTTGATAAGACATTGTTGTCTGAGCATTCATTTTGAGAAAAACAAGGTTTTAAAGTCACAGAGGTGATGAAAATTTTGTGGAAATCTAAGAACTTTGCAATGCAATAATGAAAGGGGGAGAAATTGGTGAGTTTATTTAAAAAAGGAAAGCAAACAACCTTCAAAATATTTATTAACATTCACCAAAGAAGCAAAATATCAATATTAAATTATTATTATCGAGAACACTCAACAAGAGAGCTTAGATAGAAGCAAAAGGTAATAAGGTGAACTTTTATCCAAATAAACAGTTCATAGATATATATCAAAGTCATTTACTGTGTCAGCATTTATAAGAAAGCAAAAACCACTTGTTACAACAAATCAGCAGCAAAAACATGATACTTCACAAAAAGTACTGACATTTGAACTCAAACCTAAGGGCACGTGGCCTAGATATAGCTCGGACATGAGCCTTATGGTTATTCTGTTTCCTATAAATGATGAACATTAGTGCATGCATATCTATTATCCTTGAATATGGGACACCGGAGATGTCATTTGGGGTCAGCATGTAAATATATACAACAATGTCTTGTCAAATAATGAAATTTCGACGTAAGTCTGCAAAAAAACAGGAAATAACAACATACGTAAAATGATGACGTCACTTCCTGTTTTAAAGCAAAACATATTTATAAGTACCTATTTTAGAAGTAGAGATCACTTTTACACACTCCCACAAAAAATTAGTCAAATTCATTAAAAATTAAATAAGTTATAAGCGTTTTAGGCAGGTCCCTGTTTTTTTGGGACACCCTGTATAGTAAACTTATCATATAGATCAGGTAAATTGTGATCTCTAGTTTGTTCACTAGCTTTTGTGGACTGACAAACGGACGAAGGACCAAGTATGATCACAAAAGCTCACCTTGTCATGTGTAAATAGGGGATCAATCATGGAGGTGTGGGCATGTAAATGGAGGGATCAGTCATGGTGATATGGTCATGTAAATGGAAATATCAGTCATGGTGATGTGGTCATGTAAATGGGGGATCAGTCATGGATGTGTGGTCATGTAAATGGAGGATCAGTCATGGATGTGTGGTCATGTGAATGGAGGACCAGTCATTGAGGTGTGGTCATGTAAATGGGGATCAGTCATGGAGGTGTGGTTATGTAAATGGGGATCAGTCATGGAGGTGTGGTCATGTAAATGGGAATTGGTCATGGGTTGGTCATGTAAATGGGGGGGGGGGATAATGAATATGGGGATCAACGATTCCCTGCACAAACTTACCAGCTGGTGTGTCCCATTGCAATATTGCCATGAATTGTGAACGAGATGGTACATCCTCGTTCTTGTAGTAATACACCCCACTGCCAACATAGCGTATGTTTTGTACAATTCCTGGCTTCATACCTGAACCAAGGGTTGATAAAATAGTTCATCAAAATCATTATATAACATTAAATCTTGATCATATTCATATGTGTTACAAGTCAAATATTTTTAGCGGGCAAATGATGTATTGACTTCATTTGACAGAAAATTGATAGGATCATCGACCTTCTATCTGCATAATTTAACTGTTATGTGTATAAAAAGTAAGCATGAAAATCTCAAAATTGTGAAAAAAATAAGCGCGGTAGGCTCGTAGCTTTTCAAATTGGGAAAACATTGACATACGAAATTTATCAACAAATTGTTAAATTAGATCATGTATAACAAACTAATTTTCAACACACATAACTACTTAATTTATATGCTTATAAATAAAACCTCATATCAGTCCATTAAAAGGTATAATCATAAGACATGTTTTCAGGGCTCAACAATATCAAAGATCATAAACCAATTCCGATAATTCCATGACAATAGTCATTTGGAATTTTAAGTCTCTGAATAGACATTAACACTGAATGGTAATTCTCCTAATATGACTCTGGTGACCAAAAGAAACTGTATATGTTGTTAATTTTACTAAGGAAAACAACCAGCACTAATTTTACCCGCTGATCCTAAACAAATCCGAAAAATAATTTACGGAGCGAAGTGCCGGGTACGAAATGTGTTGAATACGAAAAAACAATATTCAGGACGAACGGTGAGAAGTGGTATGAAAGTGTTGAGTACGAAACGTTAGCGAAGAATTTATTCAACGATAAAACGATCTAAACTCATGTTTTATACTCTTTTAATCGAGTTGTGTGTATATTTTTATCATAGTAACCGTTTTGATGATTATTTCGTAGTTCTTTCTAAGAATTTCGACTTGCCCGGTTGGACATAGGTCAGCCATCTTTTTGCGTAAAAAATATTGGTTGCGTAAAAAATACTGATAAGGTGATGGTTAACAATCGAGATTCCATAATCTGGAAACATTAACCATAGAACAAACCTATTTTTGTTCAAGAAAAATTTGAAATCCAGTAACGACCGGTTTAATTAGTCTGCTTAACGACATTCTAACAAAATGCTTCTTTTTGGAGGGATTTTTTTTAAAAATCGTAAACCATCGAGAACAGGTCAAGTGCCCCTCCATGGACTTTTCACTTTGAGCTATCCAATATACCAGTGGGCTCAAGCCCGCTGGTAATAATTATGCAGTTTGAAAACAAGTCAGTTAGAATTGCAAGCAGTGCAGAAGTCCCCTACCAATTTGAAGCCATAACCCTTTAAATAATTTTCAATGTTTCTGCTGCCATATCAACAACAATTTTTGCCCAAATATAAAAATATCTAGATGTGCATAATCTCCTTATTGGCACCTAACCACATACAAAGTTTCATAAACCTAGCAGGGAAACGGTATGAGTTACCAGGTATATCAGGATCCAGATTTTTGACGGACGGATAAGCGAGTGTATAATCAGAAAAGTCACAAATAATACATGAATAACAAACTATATGCATAACATAAGGATCATCATGTATTTAAGAAATAAAAATCTGTTCGCGTTTATTGTCGGTGAATAAAACACGGGCAGGAGTTCGGATGCGGAAAAATTAAATCACGAGTGCGTAGCACGAGCACGAGTGATTTAATTTTTCCGCATCCGAACGAGTGCCCGTGTTTTATTCACCGACAATATACAAGAACAGAGTTTTTATTTCGATTCTAAATACGATAACATCCCGCACTATTTAACTGCGCGCATTCCATTTTCACCCATTTGACATGGAACATAATTCCTAGCTGAAATTGAGTGGCTTATTAGCTGGTACAATTACCTCCCTCGTTAATGAAAACGACCTTCGTAATTTTCTGAAGGAAATACCATATTTTAAACATTGAAACAATTTTAATAACACGAGTATATGGTATCTATTTCATAAAATGAAAAATATAAATGAATTGATTATCAGAAGCTTTAATAAAACTTGGTTTCTAGAGTATATTGGAGTTTCTAAAAATAGATGCGTCATAGCTGTAACACTGGATTCTCGTGCAACTCGCCTTGTCATCGTGACTCGTAGAAAATTTTACTATAAAGTTTACGTTCATTCATTCATAAATATGTCACGTGATACTGGGCGTAAATAGAAACAGCCAATTTGATAGGTATGTTTTATGGGGGTAATAATACATTGTTAGGTCCGCTCTATATTTAATGGATTAATCCGCAGATCGAGTTAGAATATCTGGTATTTAATCCTAAGGAGATCAATCCTAAGAGGCAGAATTGGTGGATGGCTATACATGTAACTGTGTCAGTGACACCAGAGGATACAAACAGTCAAAATGACTCCTGGATCTCAACTTTCAAGAGAATATTTGTATCACTAAATGTAAATTTGACTTGTCAGCTTAAACTTTCAGAGTCAAAACTAGCACTTCTTTGAAATTTAAGAGTCAAAATGCAGTTTCAAAAGTCCCTGTAAGAGCAAAAAATGATAAGTTACCTGGTAATTTAACAGGGGGGCTAAATCCATTTGTGCCAAATTGATTGATAGCCATAACCCTGTACCTGTCTAAATTACAAACATCATTAATGTCGATCCTATAACTTGTGGCAGTGTTCTGTAACAAAAATATATATGTATTAGCTCAGCAACACTTATATTTGATATACGGACAATAGTATAAATACATACAGGATCCATCATCAGTTATCTTTGGAGATCAATATTTCTTAATAAGTAAGTCTAGGCAAGAGGGCCAAGAAGGTCCTAAATTGCTCACCTATTATGACCACAGATGGCCCAATGTAGAACTTGACCTAGATTTTATTTATATGACCATGTGACCATGATTAATAAAGATGAAGTCAAAATTGTGACCTCTAGTGACAAGCATTTACTTGAATTGGGCCATGTGACCAACTTTTAGACCCAATTTTGAAAGGGACCCATTTTGTACAGATGATCATTGAGACCAGTTTCATAAAGATTATGCCAAAACTGTGACCTCTAGTGAGTCTACAACAGTTTCGTTTGACTTGACCAACCTAGTTTGTGACCAATATCCAAAGGGATCCTGATTTTGTATAGGGACAGTCATTGTGACTAAGGTTCATAGAGATTAGGCAAAAATTGGATCTCTGGTGAGTTCTAAAGCAATTGTGGACGTATGGACATGAGATAAAAAGATCTCAGATACCAAAAGATCACTTTTTCACTATGAGACAGATTAGCTAAAAACACAAGTTATTAATCAAGCCTATGATACAAGTCTAAGAAATGTTGTTCTCAAAGACAACAAGTGGCACAATTTCTTGTTACCACATTACCCTAGTTACAGGGTAAAAACAATGCCTACAATGACAAATTTAAGCAGATAATATAAATTTTTGTTCCAAAACGCTGATCACTTCGTCCATTGTTTTATACATGTTGGAGAACAATGTTCCACAATTTGTTCTCACATTGAAGATAATGGGTATTTATGAGACAAAACCTTATCTTTAAAATTCTATTTATATCTTAGAGTATTCTTCAAATTGAGGAAATTGAATATACTCTTTATTTCCACCGTTAAGTGATTTGCATATAATATATGAATATATATACAGTTACAAGTAATATAAACAATGTCAAACAAGTAATATAAACAATTTTCAAACAAGTAGTATAAGCAATGTCAATTACAATCAATAAGTAGTACAGGAGTTATTGGTTTCTTATTAAATTTATGGACCAAGTTGAATATCATGTGAAATGAGCCTTTAGTGGCAAGCTTCATATTGATTATTCATTTTATCCAACAAGTTTCAAAAATTCAATAGTAAAACAACACAAATTTAATATTCTATGTATCACATACCTGACAAAATATGATAGTTTATACATTCAAATTTGTCTTTGCTTTTTTTACTGTATAAGTGGATATTTTCGTGTGAGGAAAAGGACGCTAATTGGTAATTCTAGGCAGTTTGCCAAAGTTCACGAAAAAGCGATTTCAGGAGGTTGTTATACATTGACAAAAGATAGGCATAATTTTCGCTAGCGGAAATGTTCGCGAAAATAGGTCATTCATTGAAAACACGAACATTTCCAAGACGTGACCTTAACCAATTATACAGTACAGCGCTAAATTATACTTAGATGTACGTAACATATTTTAAAGATACACCATTGTAATGCACACTTTGTTTTATAACTGTGCATTACACAAATGTATGCACTGTAGAAAATTGCATGTTTGTGTCTGATAAAGTAATATTTTACTTAGTAAAAGACACTAAAATAACTCCATTTGATACATGTAAATTCTTACCCATGATTTTAGTGCTGTAGACGTGACAGCTGTCCATTGTGCGTTTGTATGTGTTTCTTCTACTATGTATATAGCAGTTAACGGAGACATTGACGATGGTACTACCTCCAATGGTCGAGGCCATGACAGTAGTACAGAAGACGAATCAATTTGAGTAACGGAGACATTAGGAACACGCAGTATATGACCTTTGTTGGATCCTGCAAAAATATCTACATGTTAATACTGTATTTTTCTATTCTTTTTTGAGTCTTGCTCCATTTTTTCCACACTCGTCTGGATGTGTGTGACTTTGTAGTTTATATTTACTTCATACTTTCATGTCATGATTGTATGACTGTGCTTATTATGAATAAAATATTATTGTCCCAATGCTCAGCCAATTGAAAATGTATAATTGCTTAGTATTTTATAATTGCAACACTGAACAATTCCTTTGAAACTTGAGCTTTCGTCACACTAAACGCATTCAATGTATTATTCATTCGCAAGTTAAAATAAAGCAAACAAGACTGTGTTCAATAAACGCTTATGCCCCCTGTGGAAGCCTTGTCCATAAATAAGTCTAAGTCCAAAATTAGGTCAAAATGGGGTCAGGTGATACAGGTGTGTGGAGAGTGTTCATATACAACATCCATGCAAGTTTGGAAGCTTTGTAGCAAGCCATAATGATGCTTGAAGAAACGGTCAATTTGGGTTAACCAGGACGGACAGACGAACGGGACGGACGAACGGACAGGTGAATCACTATATGCCTCCCGATCTATCGATACGGGGGCATAAAAATAAATCTTTCAAGGCACATGTTAAAACTTGAACCACATTGTAGTGTAACATAATACATTTAGATTGTACTGAATCTAATTCAACTACAAGCATGGGTGATTATGATAATTATAAAATACAGACCGAGTGGTTCATCAGCACATGGAACATAATTAATTAATTAATTGCTTATTTATATGCAATGTTTGTTTCCCATAGTACTTGAATTTTTGTCATGCTTTGATACATGTACATTTTTTTAATTTTGTATATTATTTATTGACGAGTTCTAAATGTGTTTTATCTGAGTATAAAACGGAGTACAATGCGGTTTTCTAGCCCATAAGAAGAAAATGTTGGGAAAGAAACATTTTTTCCATCTGTAATACAGACCTCATACAGATAAGTGAAAAATCTTTCCTCAGAATATATTTGGCTTTGTACATGACTTTATCAATCAATCATACACTGATGTAGAATCAACCACATGATGAATTTAAGTACATGGAATGCAAAGTTAAACTGTTTCAACTCTCAGATCCATTGACAATGATTGTGTTACAATTTGATATTAATAAATATTACACCATTTTAAAATGTACACAAATTGATGGTGAATATTGTTATGACAGCGAATATGAATAACAGAAAGTAGGATATCAATTGTGAATCAATTCAATGAAACATTAACAAACTGATGTGAACCCTATTAAAGCAAAAATACCACAAAAGATGACAGCAATTATTACGAACAAATCATTAATTTAAAGAACAGAACAGCACAGAAAAAGGTAATAGAAGCTGTATATTGGATGCATATGGCAAGAATGTTGGTTTACCATGCTTCTAGATTGTTTCCAGTGCACCAACAATTCAAACATTTTGGGTTTTTTAAAGTTAATGTAAAAATATTGTGTCTTTGTTTAAAATGTCTACTTAATCCAACCTAAATAATGCATTCGGAAGTCAAATATGGGAGGTAATCATTCAGCATTAAATTACTGTTTAAACTAGCGCTGTAAGGGTTAAAATTAAGTGCATAATGGGATAAATGTGCTGACACCATTAACAACAGAAATAGGCATGTGTACAACAACATAACAGAGATGGTAAACTGTGCTAGTTCAATTCAATGATCCGCACAATACAACAATACACTTAACCGATTTAAAATTGCAAAAGTGGGTTTTTGATGCATTTAAGCCAGTTAAGGTGCTTCAATTGCTCTTAATTCATTCAATACATAAAGTAAAATATACGCTAGTTTCATAGTACATCAGGCACTTACATGTTTGTAATGATTACAAAACCTGGTAACATTATTGGGGGCCTGGCAGCGAAAGGATTGATAAATAAATATACCAGATTTATATAGCGCCCTTTTCATGCGAACGCACGTTCAAAGGCACTTTACCCATGTTGCAGCCACAAGGGCGCAGGTACATCCTCTACCAGTGCAGATACAGCATGATCTGATCAGAGGGACAGACTGAGAGAAAGCCCCTGAAGGGAGAGAGAGACATTAGATACAGGCATGTCCGGCGCTGCAGAGGTGCGCCTAGCTCTTATTTCAAATAGACAGCCTGGTTCTTTAATGTGCCCGTTGTATAGCACTGATACACAGCTTCCTGGCACTTCCAGATACTTTGCAGACCACACGGCCAGATATCATATAGCGGGAAATATTATAAATGCGTATTTCATATAAACAATCAGCATCTGTTTATCATTATCAATCTGAGATTTAAAGCGACCTATTTAGCCTGTACACCTACAAGTTTGTGCATCTTATATTTGAAATGGGCGCATCTGCACAAAAACAAACACACAGGCATCAACCATGTGATAAACAATATCAATTATCTGTCTATTAACAAATTCAAACAAAAAAATGAATGTCAAACTACAAAAACTTGCAAAATCGGCCTCAATGTTACATGCAGTCTGCAGTCTTGATATAAACATTTGTGACTTATAAGTTTGTGCACATGAACTTTTGCCATCAAAAACTTTTGTAAAATAAAGTTTGATTATCTGTCTGTAAGTTAGCACCATTTTCCAATCGTAGATATATCCCTGATTCTCGCATCGTCGGGCTTTCTCGTATTTTCGGCAAGCATCAAAACTTCGTTTCTGAGTTATGATTTTGAATTATTTTGATAGTTTTAACATATTTTAGTTGATTCTTCAAAAAAATAAATCAGATTTGGGCAAAAATCGAAAATTTTCGAAAAAAACTAAAAAATGGCGAACATTTCAAAAAAGGGAAACAACCCATATTTTGCCTTGCTCAAACTTTTTTTGAATGGTTTTCAACCACAAATGAGAATTTACACGTGTGGTTGAAGGACAATATTACAAATTGGGCCCAATGTAAAGTTTGTAAGAGTACCAGTCGAGGCACAATACGAAAATGACGACTATACTTGAAAGTTCACTTGAACTCAGATTATGGAGGTCACGTGATGTGATGCTAAAAATAGACCATACAAGTTATTTTTTTCGTGTTTTTGTTGATTGCATGTTTTGCTTAAGTGGTTTAGTCATATTTTCCTCTAATTAAAAAATTCAAAAAGTTTTTTAAAATGCTTTTAAAATCATTTTTGTGCTTAGATGCCCGAAAATAGGGAACAACAGGATATCGTATCTAATGCAAATTTTGAGGAAAACAATTATCACCCTAATTCGCGACCGGAAGCGGTGAATATGTAAACAGTAAAATCGATGCTCGGACAAAACTCACCGTGAAGGTAACAAAACCTGTTTTTTGTCGCATTTTTTGTATTATTGGGCTGGATAAATGTCTTTTTATCGTGGATTGACCAGTTTCAGTGACCAGCAACGTCTAATCCCTTCATACTGGTTTAATATATTGAAAATAAATTCATGCTCAGTCCTAACTTTAACTTTACGTCATTATGCTTTGATCTATACCAAAATTCCTTCAGAGAATTTTAGATAAACACAGGAAGCTGCCATATAATTGCAACAATTGAATTATGTTACTGGAAATGAATGGGACCTGTTTCAGTGACCTTTGACATTATCCAAAAATACAGTCTGTAAATAAAAATTCCAAAACAAAATTTAATATGCAACTAAAGTTGAAACTATTACCTATCAAATAAATGAATTTATAATATTTCTTCATCTTTCTTGGCTATGCCTGAAGAAGTAGATAAAGGTGGGCAGTATAAAACATGGCACCACACCAGATTTTAGTGCAAAATTAGGAGAAAAAGTGGTCCCTCCTATAACTTTTTTATTTCTGGTTGCACATTAATGATTTTGATACCATATTAAAGCTAACATTATGAAGTTTTAGGAAATGTAAATGCTAAGGTTATATTTTAATGGCGCCATGTTTTTTTTCTCGCCAAAAGACGCCAATAGTTCTTGGATGACTATAAAGAATATCAAGCAACACTGTAAGAAGGGTACTAACTTTTGGGGCACCTTGTACATGAAAAAATAGGCAGGACTTGTTTAGATCACATGACTTTGCTCAACAGAGGACAAAAAATGACTGACCCCGGGGAAAATATAAAATTTTGCATTTGGGATCATTTTAGGGCACTTACAAGGATAGGTATAAAAAGTAATAAGAAAAAGTTCAAAAATACCATAGGATAATAAAAACCAGGGGCAATTATTTTTTAGAATCCTTTTTTTTAGTTTTTGATATAAACCGCATGGACAGCTGTTTGTTTACAGTTGAGTTTGCATAAATTTTTGACATCATAGAAATCTTCAAAACAGAGTATAGCACAAGGAAAAACAGGTCACCGAAACAGGTCAGTCACTGAAACAGGGCAATTGACGATAATAACTTAAAACAAATTTGGGCACAAAAATGAGATTTTAGCAAAGAAATGAACGTTTTTCTAAAATGCACGAACTTGCAGGAATGCACGAAGTTATAGGAATAGAGGCTACAATTTAATATCAAAAGTCAGCACTTACTAAAACCTTGAGAAAGAACTGAACAAGTCCCTGGGCAGTTCCGTCTCTGAAATGAAAAGCTAGAGTATTGTAATTTGCTGAGATACTAGCGTTTATTCTGATAATTGTCTTTTGCTTCAATATACTCAGAAAAAATATCTGGAATTTTTACATGCTGACCTAGTAGGGGTTTAACCAGCTTGGAATTATTTGGACTTAAAGGGTCGCGAAATCATGTTACATTAATAAAATCTATTACATAACAACATTCCGGTCTCATAACTTTTTGCAAACATCTTTAAACTGAATTCCATCACTTGCCTTAAGTTTTCACGAGTGCGCATGTTTGTGTAAAAAACTGTAAAGACATTTCAGATAGATTTTTTTGTTTTTCATAAAGATATCCTGAATAATTTTCGTATAATTTTGGTCGGTGGCTGCACACAAGGGAAGTAACTGTGGCAGTTTCACGTCTCTACTAAATGCCGAAATTCATACCGTACACTCCGGCTTAAATGCATGTGTCTAATATAAATTTTCGTGGTTTTAGTCTGTATTAAAATTATGAGTATCTGGAATTTTCCACGAGTAACAGGGCTGATCCTGTTATAAATTTCCAATCATGGATTTCCAGATTCGAAGCCAATATTCTAGTAGGTCTATACTACATTTTGTAGGATAGCACACGGACAAGAAATTTCTAAATCTTCGCATGCCTACCTCGTTAGGTATAGCTCTAATCTTCCTGCGTTCAAATTCGCTCATCAAATTAGCTGCTGTATTGTGATATTCTGCATCCTGAAATTATTTTTTAAGCTTTAAGTTATATAAATGTTCCTTCCATTATGTACGATCCGTGCTTCATACATTAGCATTCATTCTACTGACAACATTGTCATAATTATAATTTATACTTTGAATCGAAGATCATGGAATACACCACGTACTGAGGTATACCATAGGGAACACATGTTTATAAGGAACACATGTTTATAAGGGACCAAGCATTCGTTGTAGGCCTACGTATTGTAACATGTAGGCATATAGTTATAAACAATTATGAGTATAATGAACATATATATAATATGCCAGTATATAACGAAGTCGCAAAGATATTTAATTAATTAATGTCAAAGACTCCTGATTGTAGAAACTTACATCACACTTATTGATCCAGTATCGTTCTCCCACACAACGCTGTTCACAACCAACCTATAAATAAACAAATAAATAAATAAGTGTAGCCAAGAACAATGAATGAATGAACGAACGAACGAACGAACGAACGAACGAACGAATGGATGAAAGGAATAACCAGAGGAGCAATGTATAAAAGGAGTAATGAATAGATTACTAGGTGTTGGGTAAGGAACTTAGCGATGGCTGAAAGTTGTAACAATTGAAGCAATGAATGAAAGGAGTAAAGAATGGAACATGTGTAAAGGGAGTACTGGTTTCTGGAAGTGGTGTTCTGTTGAAAGAACAACACTTTCCTCGTTTGGGCATTGTCTCGAACTTGCATCTCCGTCGTAACAACAAAATGTGAAGTTTTCCTCTATTGACGTTGTTTGGGCCCCAGAACACCAGAACGAAACAACACCCTATGTGAACATATCCTTAGGTCATTATGTACGAAGTCTTTTTGATAAACCCTAAGTTACAAACTATTATGAGTTGGTGTTGAAGCAGGCAAACCGACTGCAATACCGTTTGTGTAACCTAGCTAGTGCTTCATACCAGCTTAGCACGATAGTAACTTGCATGCAAACCTTTAAATAACCACACACTATACAGTGCAATAGCTGACGCAAAACTCTGCAATTTCCTCGAATAGTTAAGCTAAGTTAATTATGCTTCGATTAAACTTTACGAGGTTGAGCTTTACAAGCCTAAATGAGATCATTCCAGGGCCAAACTATGGTTTAAGAACCACAGACAAGATTTTCTGCATATTTTTTATCACTTGTTATCAGTTCTTAAACATGCACATCAAATAAAACGCCAACAGTTTGATGTACTTCAATTAATTTACCATCGAGTAAAAAACGAATGCTTGTAATTTCGTAACTACAAAACAAATATCATGAAGTTATAGTTAAAGCGAGAATTAACTACGCCTTCCTAGTTTTCTTTTAAAAATACGTTTGAAGAATTAGTTAAGAAGTTTAGAATTTGATCCGCCGAATTCATGTTGTTGTTGTCGTTGTGGCGTCAATATAATAGTACTCGGGAACATTTATTGTTGGAGTTTTCTGTATATATTATATGCACAGTAGGCAGCGCACAGTAAGCAGGACGCTGTTGTTAATTGACTTCTATAAACTATAGACAGAATGAAATACTTAAAAAATCCTAACGCATTGATTACGTAAGAATGACGATTTCGTGAGAATTGTTTGTCTTAAAATTTTATCTGGGAAATGAATTGTTTATTGGTGTTTGGTCGCATCTCCATGCTGCATGACGTTTGTGCAAACTAACGCAACAAATGAATTGACCAATTAACACACGGAATATGTGAAAATACCGGTAAATAGAAGCTTTCATATTATCCAGATACACCGGTGTCAGTAACATTCGATGTCTACCGGACCTGTCTTCGATTTGAACATAAGTTATTTGGTACCTTGGAATAAAAATTGAGATAACGAATAACTTCGAACGTTTTCTTCCAATTACAAATGTAGTTTGCAAGGGTCCACTCTGGGGAATTGACGTAAATGACATAAATTATTTGCAAGGTAGATGCTGACGAGATCATTTAACATGGTTCACACACTACCATGATTACATGCACTATAATGTCGTGTAGTAATTCACTGAGGAAAATTAGGACAAGATGACAAGATAAGCATTATTATCCGTATATTTCAAGTTCAAAAGGTCACATGGTCATTGTAAGTGTTATTAAAAGTTAGTAAACAACTTTGCTGGGGACTAAGGCCTCTGACCTTAGGTTTGATTGGGGTAATTTGAAATTTTGAACAGAGGTATTCAGACTGGAGCCGTATTTGGAAACAAGTATTGTTTTTGTGTCGCCATGAAAAGGCGACATATAGGGGTCACTTTTGTCGTTGGCGGCGGCGGTTGCGGCTGTGGCAGTGGGGGGGGGGGGGGGTCCGAATTTGCTTGCCCGGAGCATAACTTTGTCACCTTAAGTTCAAATGACTCAATATTTGGTATGCATGTTTCTTGCAATAAGCCGAAGTGCAGTGCGCAAGAATAACTCTACCTTCCATCGACTGATTTTATTTGAGCATTTCTTGTCCGGGTAACAACTTTGTCACTGTAAGTAGTATAATGACTTAAAACTTGGTATGCATGTTTCTTACAAAAAGTCCAAGTGCAGTGCACAAGAACCATAACTCTACCTTGTGCCATTTTTGAATTATTTCCCTTTGATTGATTTTATAAGCATTTCTTGTCCGGGGCATAACATTGTCACCATAAGTATGAATCACTCCAAATTGGTAGGCATGTTTCTTACAAAAAGTCCAAGTGCAGTGCACAAGAACCATAACTCTACCTTGAGCCATTTTTGAATTATTTCCCTTTGATTGATTTTATAAGCATTTCTTGTCCGGGGCATAACATTGTCACCATAAGTATGAATCACTCCAAATTGGTATGCATGTTTCTTATAAAAAGTCCAAGTGCAGTGCACAAGAATCACAACTCTACCTTGTGTATTTTTTTAATTATTCCCCCTTTGATTGATTTATAAGCATTTCTAGTATGAATGACTCCAAATTGGTATGCATGTTTTTTGTTGTGACATGAAGTGAAGTGCGCAAGAATTATAACTCTACCTAGTTTAGTGTTTGAATGATTCCCTTTTGATTGATTTTATCTGCACATTTGTTTGTCCAGAGCATAACGTTGTCGTTTTTAGTTCAGATGACTTAAGAACTCTTGTGAGTTGGATATGTAGCCCAATACTGGATCGTTTTCCATGTAAAATATGCCTGTCGTCAGGCGACACATCCCGCTCGCGGAGCTTTTATTTATATATACTCAATTCTTTCACCCATAGTCATCAATCTCAAGCTTTGAAAGAGCTCTGTAGACCGTGAAACAAAGTCTACTTTGTTTAGAATAATGCTTGCAGCACGTTCCTGGAATTTGATTGGTCTGTCAAGAAGAAGGTAAGTTAAGCTCCCCCATAGTGTGATACAGTAGTCAAGATGAGACGAGGAAGACTAAAGGGATTGAAAAATAAATTCCATGTTTTTAGGTCAAGATAGCATTTTATTCAGAGGAGAAGAAAGAGAAAAGAGTTGCTTTAGTTTTGTAGGTTTGTTCGATATGTGTGTGAAAGTTTCGATGGTAACCAGTATGTACTCTGGTGAGTTTTTCTGTTGTTGAAAACAGCAAAAGGTCATTTTGAGGAGTAAGGGTTACATTGTGATGAAGGTTTTGTTTGTAAGATGCAAATAGTATCACGCATTTTGCTTTTGTCATTGAAATACGATTGCACCGTTGAGATACTGCATTGAAACCAAGGATTCTTGCAATTTTAAGTTTATATTCTGAGAACTTTTTCACGTGCATAAATGGTTGTATCATCAGCAAACATGTTAGTTTCTGATCTTTTCATATGTAAGGGAATGTCATTGATGTAAAGTATCAAAAGGACAGGCACAAGAACATGTCATTGAGGAACACCAGCTGTTGTAAGCTGAGGTGAAGAAAATATTCCAGATATCGAAACTTGTTTAGATTGAAAATACACAAAAGTAATTTTGCATGACCTTAATTGTAGTATACGTGGCCCAAGTTCGTTACGCATTATCTTTAACATTATATATTACATGTATATATTTTAAGTTAATAGTGTCTCCTAATCAAAATCAAGCCTGGCTTATGTTATTCGCCTTATTTTCTACATTTTTACTATGGTTTTATGGCATGCCCATGATTGGAAATAAACTTATTCTAATATGTTAAATTCTCTATAATTCCTCATCTTCGCATCGTCGTGTGATCTTCACAGCGTGTCTTACGCCTTTTTCCAGGCCACATTGGTCGCACCTGTAGGTTGCCGGTCCATGATTTTGCGTGTGTATCCGTGTGTACCACAGCGAACTTACGGCCACATACTAGTAGTCATAGGCCTAATGTCCATTTCTAATGACATCATACTATTTTGCACAAGTTAAATGAGAAATGGGACTGCTGGGTATCATGGTACGATTTTTTGTGCGCGATTTTTATTTTTTGAAACTGTTAATTTTACATACTACTTTGAAGCCTTCTGCCAAATGGTGTACAATACAATACATGTTTCGTTCACCATATATTAATCAAATAATTGATATATGTTTTTAAACATTACTTTTGTGTCGTCGAAAACGGGTATCCCCATAATTTGACGATATGTTTTACAAAATGTGCGGCATTCTTACATTGCGTTAATTCAATATTAGTTCTCGTAATCTGTTCAAATCGTAGGACAAAACTAAACAGTAATGTTTGAAAAAGGCAATGCGCATATGGAAGGTTATGTATGGTTTTGATATCGACGATGTAAGGCATAACATCAAGAAAATGGGCGCTTATGCTAAGGCCACATTTGCCTACGAGCTCCTTACGAGCTCCGTACGAGTTGATTTTGGCAAATTTGCACGGGTCCGAACGGAGCCCGTACGGACACCGAAGACTCTTAAATCGTACGAGCATCCTACAGATATCGCACGGGTGCATCTCTATATATTGCTCGTGGCACGTACGAGCTGTGACCAGACGCTACGAACATACAAAACCCGTTAGGATTTCAAAAATTTTGTGAACTTGATAAATTCGTACGGATTTCGTACGAGCGCTGTGACCGTAGCATTATCGAGGCTAAAAATCCGCCATAATGCGTTTTACTTACTATACAAAGTCACGTGATTACAGCCCGTAATATGGTCGTGATAATTTAATATCGACCATAGTATGTTTTTTTGTGATATTGCATACATACAAATGTATTACATTCATTAGGAGAGTCCTTAATGTGAATCCATATTGACAAGAAGCCCTTCAAAACAGTCTGTCACTGTATTTTCAAGTGCTGCGCATTGCCGCCTTGACAAGAAGCCCTTCAAAACAGTCTGTCACTGTATTTTCAAGTGCTGCGCATTGCCGCCTAGATGAATTGTGTTTTCAAGAAACATTGGGTGTGTGAAGCTGGCAGTCCACTGTCCAATGTCCATTCTAGCTGTCCATCATTGAATTAGAATTAGAGATTGTTCTCTAATTCATTATTGGACAACTGTCCACTATTCATTCTAGCTGTCAATCTAATTAAATATGCTGGACAACTGTCCACTGTTCATTCTAGCTGTCCATCTAATTTATTATGCTGGACAACTGTCCACTGTCAATTCTAGCTGTCCATGCTGGACAACCGTCCAAAGTAGCTGTCCATTCTGAATGTCCATCCTGGCTCTGTTCAACTGTCCATCTGTATTAGTAATCGCTGTATTTATATAAAAAATATACCAACTGTCCATTGTAGCTATCCATTCTGAATGTCCATTCTGGCTGTCCATTCCTATGATTGTTCAACTGGTCATCTTTGGTATTTGCATTTATATCACAAATATACCAACTGTCCAATGCAGCTGTCCATTTTGCCTGTCCATTCTGGCTGTCCATTCTGAATGTCCATTCTGGCTGTCCATTCTGGCTGTCCATTCTAGCTGTCCATTCTGAATGTCCATTTTGGCTGTCCATTCTGGCTGTCCATTCTGAATGTTCCTTCTGGCTGTCCATTCTGAATGTCCATTCTGGCTGTCCATTATGGCTGTCCATTCTGGACATTCAGAATGGACAGCCATACTGCATACTCGTTTAGAACATTAAACAGAGAGCTATAAACCTTGCAACCGATTGCCAACATCGGAGCGTGTAGCACATTCTAAGCCAAATATAAATGGTTATATATATACATGTACATGTATATAATCAAGATTGCACAATGATTTAAAAGATGTAACTAGTACTCGCATTAATGCATAAGTATTTAGTAATTTATTGTTCTTACGTTCAATTATTTGTTTAATCGTGTGTATGTCGTTACGCAATCAAATTATTTGTAAATTGATAATTCCCTGAGATTCGACAACATGATTAATTTTTATTCGTATTTTCTTATAATTGTAGGCACTCCTTTTTCTTGGAGAAAATAAAGATCATATAATTTATATTTGTGGTAATCAATCCTACATAATTATGTGCGTGCATTTGAAACATCATACAGAACTTTCCTAGTTGTGATATATACTATTCCATCATTACACGAACCAGCAATTTCCTGTCGTTGCGGGGATATTTGCAGGTTTTTGTTCTACAGAAATAAGAATGCTTTCAATCTTTCCATTTATCATACAAGACTAAATATACACTGCCGTTAAACTAAGTCTTTTTCTGGATTTTATATTCCGTTTACTAGTACAGATATTAGTCGCATATCGATGGCTTAGAATTAGAAGGTCGTCGGTACAAAATCAATTTTTTTGAGAAAACAAGAGAAAACTGTCTGAAAACTACTCTTTACGTAGGGAAAACTAGGTACTAGTATTTCAACTTCAGTTTGGTCAGCATGACCATTTCCGATTTTCATGAAAATAGAAGCGCATTGTGAGTTTCAAATAATTATGTATCAGTCTTACGATCTTCCTAAGCCAACGTCAAAAGGTGAGGCACATTAAAATGCCTTCATTACAGTCTATTCGCCAACGAACCGAAGAAATTATTCGAATTGTTTGCATTTACGAAATATCGCATTATTGGTGGATAATTTTTGCACTTGGTCTTTATAGGACGTCTTTTGGGGCATCTTTTACATTTGAACTTTGACCGCTCACAATCCGTATAACTTGCAGAAAACATGGCATATCAATACAATGTCCAAATAGAAAGTTTACAGTTCCCGTGAATATTTATCAAATCTCCACGTTCGCTATAGCAAAAATAACTTGCACATGTTTGGACAAATGATGTATTTTTTCTGCTAGGAGGTAATATCTCCTAATTAGGCTTTTTTTATCTCCTATACGTAGGAGTTTATAATTCCTATTAATCAGGCTTTTTTATTTTTTTATATAACATTGTGATTTGGCGCCAGGACGCTTCCGTACTTTTAAGATTACATGTACGAGCGTGTAACTAAAGTTACTATAGGCAACGACACACAAGGACATACAACTGACAAAAAGGTGGTGCCAGCTAGGTTCAATCAGGTTCATCAAAGTTTATCTTTATCAACAGGACATACAAAAAGGGTCTGGGAAAAGAGCCACCTGTTGACACAATTCACAATATTTGGCGATAATGTGACCATGTTGTTTACATTGAGAGATAAATTTGGACATCTTAAGAAAACATACAAAAACGTAATCAAACACCACGTGACTACCACGTGACACCGGCGCGTGATGTTTCTTCAAATTTCATGAATGAAACAATGCAACGTGTGAAGTTTTTTTCATATTCAGGTACTGTTCATGCTAACCATATCAAGTATTGCACAGACGAGTAGCCTATTATCCTAGTTTTAAAGACACGAGTTAAACAGATTACACTACACTTGTAGGTTACTTTCGAGATTTTGTTAAAACTAGTTATGATACCAAAATTGACCTTACCGACTTAATATAGTAATAGTCTGATACAAGTAGGCCTATGTCGTTCTTTAAAATAGAACTACATTTATAAACACAAAATTATGAAAATATTGACCGGCAACTTACATGCACATACACTTGGGGTCTGGTCCACGCCCCATCCCGCTACGCGCCTGGAAATATTTGTTTTATATTTCTTATATCCAGACCCATTCAGTAATCACACAAACATTTGTTGGATGTATTTGATATTCATACCAAAATCTACGTAATTCCTCTACTGCTTAAATTCTGTGTTAAAGAAGTTCGTTCTCAATGTTTAAGTTTCAATAGTTTCTTTTCTTGATGTCAGAAGAATGTACAGTTTTCAGGTTAAGTTCACGAGGCTTATACCATTGCTCCAATCTTTCGAGCATTAAATGGAGCTATTTGTGTAAGGAATTGAAATTATACACTGCGTACATGGCTCAGATAAAATTTCGTATGAATTAAAATTTAGAGAACTAACTTTTTAACACCCTGTACAGTAAAAGAAGCCTGGGGTACTGCTAGTACTCATCTTATTAGACAAATCCGGGTTGCACTACCAGGGCGCTAGTCCCCGCCTGCTAAGCTCGGATCTCTTTGTGAGATGTAGCAGCTTGGAAGGATCCCCCGTTAGAAGGGTTGGATCAACAAATCCCTCCTGAGTGATGCCACAGAGTGAGCCTCGGCAACTGGTTCTGGTAGTATGTTCCATATAATGACATGGTTATAATGAGGAAGAACTGTATCAAAATTAGTCTGTAGATGTAAAATACTGTTTGAATCTCTAGGAGTTGGCTGATCTGGTTCCGGAAATAGCTGGGATTAGGTAATCATTTGATGCTATGTCTACCAGGTCGTTAATGATCTTATACAGGATTGTTAGTTTGATTGCGTCTCTTCTGGTCTGCAGTGTATCCCAATTTAGATGTTTTAACATGTCTATGACGCTGCTGGTATTCCTATATATGTTGGTAACAAGTCATGCCGTTCTACGATGAACAATTTCTACTTGTTGGATGGTGTCTTTTTGGCAAGGGCTCCAGATTGAGCTGTGCAGTATTCTATATTTGAGCGTACCATGGTGTTGTAGGCATTAGTTTTCGTGGTTTCAGACTTAACATATTCCTCTTCATACTTTCTGTGGCATAGGACCATTATCACAGCTCGCAAGCGGACTCGGTCTAAAGCCAACTGCTAGGCTTCCCTCCAGATCATCCTAATATTCTGCAGTTCGGCGTTCAAAGTTCTTCGCCATGCCTTGACCGGTTGACCTCTCTTTTTTATGGGCTCCAGTCAAGAGACTGGCGTGCTGTAGAAGACTGGTCTCTTCTTAGTGTGTGACCATGTGGTTTCAGATCCTTTCAGTAAATTTATTCGTAGAATTAGACCAGATGGTCGTGAGATCAGTGCATAATACAGAATAAAGAAGCAAACACGGCAACAACAAGCATAAATATTCATGCAAATATATATTACATTTGTATTAAATTAAAAAATATAAATGACGAAATGAGTGATTAAAACTCCATAATTTAATTAAAAACACAGTGCATTTCGCCTTACAGGCTCTTCAGGGGTATAACAATTGTATATACACTTAAACAAAACAATACATGTAGCAGTTTATAATAAGCATTTAAACCCGATCTGTGGATTAATCCAAATACGCATAGAGCAAACCAGGGCATGTATTATTACCGCAATAAAACATACCTATCAAATTGGCTGTTACTATTTACATCCCGTGCCACGTGACATATTTTGAATGAATGAACGTAAACGTTATAGTAAAACTCCAACGAGTCGCGATGACAAGGCAAGTTGCACGAATATCCAGTGTTACAGCTATAATATATATTTTTAGAAATCCAATATACTCTCGAAACTAAGTTTCATAAATACTTCTGATAATCAATTCATTTATAATTTTATATTTTTCATTTTATGTTATCGATTCCCTATACTCGTGTTATTAAAATTGTTTCAATGTTTAAAATGTATTCTTTCCTTCAGAAAATTACGAAGATCATTATCATTAACGAGGGAGGTATTTGTACCAGCTATTAAGCCACTCAATTTCAGCGTGGAATTATGTTCAATATCAACTGGGTGAAAACGGAATGCGCGCATTTAAATAGTACGGGATATTATCGTATTTAGAATCGAAATAAAAACTCTGTTCTTGTATTTTGTCGGTGAATAAAACACGGGCACTCGTTCGGATGCGGAAATATACGCACTCGTGATTTAATTTTTCCGCATCCGAACTCCTGCCCGCGTTTTATTCACCGACAAAATACGCAAACAGATTATTTCTTAAATATTCGGACGTTTCATTTATATATAGGTGTACATGGGTACAGAAAAGCAAAGATTTAAGAACGTGTGTACTTATAAAAATATGTGATTTAAATAATCAAATCAAATAAATAGTCATAGAATCTATAGTAATGAATTTTGCTCGGTAATAGAGTGATAGTTATATACGGATAATTTGTAAATATGTGATTTAAATAATCAAATCAAATCAATAGTCATAGAATCTATAGTAATGAATTTTGCTAGGTAATAGAGTGATTGTTATATACGAATAATTTGTTTCAACGAAATAATAGTATTATGTTAGTGAACACATTTGTCAATTACTCGGTTGTATTGGATACGGCCGATCAAAAACTTACTCAGTATTGATCAAGTCTAGGTAGCTGGACTAGTTTGTCGGCAGCATAACCAATGATTATCTTCCTTGACATTCTAGAACACTTGACCGTAATTATCACCAATCGACAAATATAATAAATTATGTAAAACCGTGATAGAATAAAATGTTCTCTATGAAGAACCCAACTCAGAAATGGGACGAAGAAGTGGTAGAAGAGGTAGAAGAAGAAGAAAACGTATTTTTTTATAAATTGAAACGAACTAGAAATGATTATAAAGGATATTTTACCACTTGGTCCAAGCATACTGCCTCACACTGAGCGGCACACAATGTCACCTGGGTAGAATTCTTGTAATTTCCATTAGCATGTCCTATAAAACAGTTTAACAAAAACAACAACACAATCAAAGTCCATTTAAACATATCGTTAATCCGCCATTTTCTTAACTTAGTTTCCATATCTTTATGGCCATTTCATTCGCGACATGAGCATAGCATCGCCTCACGTCCCGTTTATCTCCATGATTCAAATGTTGTCATGTTCAGATCATCCAAAGATAAGATACTAGTTCCAAACTGGAACAATGTCAGCTAACTTGGTCAAGTTTAAAGGGATAGACAAACTTTGAAAATTAAGAAATTATATGATATAATGGAATAAATTTTTAATTCACAAATTCACGATTCTCGAATCATGTAACGCGTCTTTATGCCGACGATAATTATAAACACGATCGTGCACTTCCGCGACGAATGTAGTGAAGTGTTATCACCAAGCGCTTCCGACGATGCATTATATACAACTATTTAGTCACGCCGCATCGTTGCGTAGGAAGTCGCGATGCGAGTAACCGAATATTAGATTTCATGAAATGTCTGTCAAATCAATATGGTGCAAGTCTTTTGGGATAAACAGGTCATTCAGGCATTTTATTGATATTCTTTTTTTCAATAGCGCACCATTTTGGGTCAAAAGTCTAATATGATATATACAATATTATATAAATATATATATATGTGTACGTGCAAATATACTAGAATTGTAACATTACAACGGTTATATCTTTGAATGAATAGTTATGTTAGGAATAAATTTGAAATTTGCAAGTGTACCTTGTACCGTTCGTAACGTTCGTTCGCCCAAGGAACTTGCATTTATGATTTTAAAAAAAAAGGAAAACTTTTTTTTTCACTGGGCCTTACTGTGCAGCCTCTGTATTAAAATATATTTTAATACAGGCTGTACAGTAGGCCCAGTGAAAAAAATTGTTTTTCAATTTTCTTTACAATTTATAAATGCAAGTTCCTGTGGTTCGCCGTACATACGAGTGGTGACCCAGACTAAACCGGACTGTGACGATTTCTACAACACTATTTGTAGAAAAACACTTTAAAAAACTCATCATCATATACACATGTAAACGATCTTTTTGATAGTTCATGAAAATTGCAAGTGATTTGTTCATACATGTTATGGAACGTGTTAGTGAAAGCGAGAACACATCAAAAGGCGGCACATTCGAACTACATAGAAATCAGTTGATATTTTATATTATAGCAAACGTGTCTTCATACCAAAATTTTAATTTGTGAAGTCAGTGTGCAAGTATTTTATATGAACGTGTTGACTTTTTCGTATTTGCATTACAATGTACACTTGTGGTGTACATTTAATTCATTCAATCTAGGTTATAAACCACTAAATGCATACGCGACCTAAATAGTCCTTACAGAAACTTGTGTTTGCCTGGAAATGGTGATATGCCTTGACAAAATGGAACTAGAAACATCTTATTGAATTTAAAGGTATTGTATACATGTAGTTGAATGAGTGAATGTGTTTCATCTTGAATATTTTGAGATTTTGGCATATTTGACAAAGCGAAAGTAGAGTAGGGTAAAACCCACATTGGATCGGTCCGCGCGTCTGTAAAAAATTGTCTTCCGCCTTTGACGAACAAAACCTTTCTTATATTAAACATGAACCCCTATTTTTTGTCTTAGTTCGTAGCTGCAACATACTGCTTTTCATTGATATAGGTCTGTGAACTGGCCATATACTTTAACATTACATTATCTGGGGCTGACAATTGTCTAAAGAACAATTTTATTTAGTGGTTTGTGACCTCTAGCATTGTTAGCTTATTCTGTCCAAACCTTTTCTTAATGTCGCACAGGCTCTTCCCGAGGATTGCAGGCGCTTGGTACCACAGCGCCTTAAAGTCAGAATTTTTCCACAAGTACCTTAAATCCTGACATGGTGTATTTTAATAAATATGAGTTATATTTTTGTAAGTATTGCGTCATCAGAGTAATGTGTAAAAAGGGTAATTAAATCAGCCTTAAGTTCATATTTCCCTTCTCAATTATTTTAACCATTCTTATGGATATCTTTTAGCGCAAATCTCAACCTTGCCCCACACCCTTGTGCCAATATCATCAAAGAAGCTAAATTGAAAATGTGCTTTAATCCTGGCTCGATACCTTTTATGATAAAACCACGATTTGATGTTTTAAGATAATTGTAGACAAAGAAACGAGACGTTTTAGTACAAACAACTGTACGAGATAAGACTGTAGTCACTTAATTCCCATAGAAACATAACACATGCAACCCAATCTAAATGGATGTTTTTAGGAAGAAAACTACAAAACAAACCAGAAAATCGACGAATACGAGACGTTCGGTTTCACACGATTGAGCAGTTACCTCCGATTCCGTCACTGTTCCCATGTTGCTAATCATCTCGTATACTAAGGTACTCTCTGCACAGTAGCTCTGTTTATGATGGTTACTGGTAATGACAAATCGCATATAAAATTAAATTATGCTATACCTGGGGAGTATGGTATGTATCCTTCATTCGATTTAAAATACAAGAATAATGATCGTAGATCGTAGGTACACATGGCCGTCCCAAGACTGGTGTGGCATATGCTTGCCTTTGTCACATCAACTGCACGATTATTTGGTCGCAAGAGACATATTAACAAGACTGCTCGTACGGTACTCCCACGCGGCGCATCAATATATTAGACCGTAAATCGAAAGCAAAACGCAGAAGAAATCTGCATGCAGAGAAATTGATTTGCAACGTTGTGCTACTATCGTATTTTGAACGGCGGTCGTAGTATGGTCAAATAACCTGCATGGATATACCTGTTTCTGTAGGAGCAAGGGCAGTCTGGAAATTCTCTGTCAGAGGTACTTATAGGTGGCTGTTATGGCTGTCGCACGAAGCACCAGTGATTCCACCACAAAGAGATATCTCAAAATGTTATCATTAATGTCTGTTGTATACGGCCCAGAAATGCACTACAACATGAAAACACAGTGGCCATAGATATTTCAGAAGTGCTTATCTTCTTTACCAAGGACACAGAGTTTGTCAAATCGTGCATTTTCGGTGCCTGAATAACTTGACATAATTACTGGTGTATATAGTACGTCACAAACAAGGTCAGTTTACCAGGTTAGTGAATGTACTCCTTTGAAAAGGGTCAAACAACTTTCATTTCAGATAATTTGCAAATGTATTGAGATGGACTAATGGTAGTTTCAGAAAACCAAATGTACGATACTGTAGACGTATAAAGATTGTGAACACAATTAGATGTCTAAGTGCTGATAAGTCTAGCCTCATCCTAATGTTGCAGCAATATTTAAAAGCAGAGACTTATAAGAAATATTTTGGCTTCTTATTTATATCTCTGATATAAGCTCCTGTGTTAACAGAGTGTGGTCCGCATTTTAGCAGTCAGTGTCTTAAACCATCACTAAGACCACTCACTTTTTGTTGAAAATATTTTCTTCGCGCGCTTTTCACCCGCTCCGATTAGGGAGTTCACGATTCGGGGGAAAAGCAGGTGTTTGGTTGCCGTGTAACGTTAAATACTTATTATATTAGTGTATTGTTTCACACTTGGCCACCAGCAATATGCTTGTTGTCGGCAAGTTTTTCAGCCTCTCTCATGTTAAGCTAATCTTTTAACTAATACTCTGTGAATTGGGCCCCTCTTTTATTTCCCAAATGATGTCCAACGTTGCGATTCCTTTTTGAAGTCGTCATTTTCGTAGCATTTTATGATGTCTGTTTGGAAAGTTAATTTTCGGTAGACCTTTGTTGCAGATTGTTATTGGCGAATAGATCTTGCATAAATTGCTTAAACACGTGTTATCCATTCTTCTTTTCGAAAGCTTGATAAATTTTCTACTTCTGAGGACTTCTAGGTATTGAAGCCGTCTTACTGTTGGAAATGGGTCATTCAGATAGGGCATTCAGCTTTTTAGCTCACCTGTCACAAAGTGACAGAGTGAGTTTTTGTGATCACTCTTCGTTCGTCCGTCCGTCCGTCCGTCAACAATTTGCTTGTGTAGACACTAGAGGTCACAATTTTGGCCTAATCTTTATGAAACTTGGTCACAATGATCATCTCAAACAAGGTCTAGGTCAAGTTCGATATTGGGTCATCCGGGGTCAAAAACTAGGTCACAAGGTCAAATCATAGAAAAAAACTCGTGTAGTCACTAGAGGTCATAATTTTGACCTAATCTTTATGAAACTTGGTCACAATGATCATGTCAACAAAATCTAGGTCAAGTTCGATATTGGGTCAACCGGGTTCAAAAACTAAGTCACAAGGTCAAATCATAGAAAAACCTTGTGTAGTCTCTAGAGGTCATACTTTTGACCTAATCTTTATGAAACTTGGTCACAATGATCATGTCAACAAAATCTAGGTCAAGTTCGATATTGTCTCATTTGGATCATTCAGGATCAAAAACTAGGTCACATGGTCAAATCATAGAAAAACCTTGTGTAGTTACAAGATGTCATAATTTTGACCTAATCTTATTAAAACTTGGTCACAATGATCATGTCAACAAAATCTAAGTTAAGTTCGATATTTGGTCTTCGGGGGTCAAAACTAGGTCACAAGGTCAAATCATAGAAAAACTTGTGTAGTCACCAGAGGTCATAATTTTGACCTAATTTTTAATAAAACTTGGTCAAAATCTAGGTCAGGTTTGATATTGGGTCATCCGGGGTCAAAAACTAGGTCATAAGGTCAAATCATAGAAAAACCTTGTGTAGTCACTAGAGGTCACAAGTTTGGCCTAATCTTTATGAAACTTGGTCACAATGATCATCTCAACAAAATCTAGGTCAATATCGATATTGGGTCATCTCGGGTCAAAAACTAGGTCACAAGGTCAAATCATAGAAAAACCTTTTATAGTCACTAGAGGTCACATTTGTGGCCTAATCTTTTTAAAATTTGTCACAATGATTATTTTAATGCAATCCAGGTCAAGTTTGATATGGGTCATCTGGGGTAAAAAACTAGGTCACTAGATCAAATCATTGGAAATCCTTGTGTAGTCACTAGAGGTCACAATTGTAGCCTAATCTTCCTGAAACTTGGTCACAATGATCATCTCAACAAAATCTAGGGAAAGTGTGAGGTCACTGGGTCAAATCACAGGGCTTGCAAGCACTACTACGGCAGGTAAGTGACCTAGGGCCCTTTGGGCCCTCTTGTTGATTACTGAAACTAATTCCGTCCACTTTTCGACTGCTTGAACTTGGGCGGATATTTTACTTGTTTAGTTGGGAATTGTGCCTTGTATGTGTTTAATGTTTTCTGTGTTCGGCTGGTTAAGTTGAATGCTGCATTCCCTGTCTGACTTAATATTATCTTTTTTATTATTTTCTCAGGTATACCGTAGCTTGTCACAACGCGTATTTCCCACTTATATGCTCTGTCTGGTCTTTGTATGCGAGGAAATAAGGTAATACTATTAATTAGTTTACTTCTTTGATACTTTTATTTCTTGCAAGGTGACCCGGTCATTCATTAGTCTATGTAACGATATATACAATTTTAAAGAGAAGCGGGATTAATATAAGTTTAAAAAACTTGTTTTCCAATCCTTTAGCAATTGTAACTTATTATAGCTATATACACATGTTGTAAAATATCTTCTGAATAAATACTGTTTAAACTAAAGAGAAGCAAATGTTTTACACACTTTGTTAATACATTTGTAAATCCTTATTCTAACACTGTCTGTATGTTGCTCCATGTAAACGTATAGAGCTGTAGCGTTATCTAATAAACGGTATATCACGGTAGAATTTCGGCTGTTTAATTTATCTCCCACGTATAATTCGCGATTTTTATCAATGAAAACGTCTTGTTTATTTCACGACGTCATGAATTGTGACGTCGCCGTAGAGCGCGACGTTTTGCGTAATTTTCTTTTCGTAGCGTTTCTGTTTATTTATTCTATTATATTTATATTCTAGCAACATTTATTGCATGTATCAATTCATATGCGTAAACGTGAAATACGTAATTGGAATTTGGCGTTAGATAAGCATCAGTTTGGCGACAAATACAGATAATAGTCAAGCTTAAAATCCAGGGGCGTACGTTACGATTCTTTGAACAGCGGAAGTTGTCTATAGCAACATGATAAATAACCCACCAACTTCCCAAACAAAATAGTCCGTTTAAATTTGTGCAAATTACACGTGTTAGAATGCAAATAGATCGCAGTTTTGCGTGATATACCGGTAAATAGATCACGGTTTGTCGTTCATATGCATAGTTATTTATCATCAGCCCTACGGCCTTCGTGATTAATTCCTACGCATATGAACTCTAAACCGTTTAGACCGTGAGCCAGAGGTGGTTTTGCTCCCCCCCCAGGGGGAATTTAGTGGACCATAATTTTTTGAAGCCCCAATGTCTGGCGAACATTTTGGCATAAAGTTTGCAACTGGCGGTTGGGGCTTTTCTCCGTTACCACGCTTTAAAATACGTTACCCCCAAAATGAAAAATAATTTTTTTAATTTTTAAAGATAAATTGTACCATTATGCTATTTAATAATTCCAAGTTTGCATATGTTATTCAAGAGTGTAAACTAGTAGCTGCAAACTAATACACTTGCAATGCCAAAATGCAATGTTAAAGAAGATAAATATGGGAAAACATACGTTACCCTAAAAAAACAAAATATTTATGGCATAAAGTTTTTTATTGCAAATTTAGATGACCAGGCAATCAAATAATGAAGTTACCATTACGAAGTTCAACATTCAACCTAAAAAATGATGTATATATTACCAGTATAGGTTAAGAGATAAATGTTTGGTAACGATTCTTAAAATGTCACCCATTCTCCAAAACATGGGCGTTTTTCATTCCTTAAATAATTTCAAGTATTCAAATTGTATCATACACTTTTCAGTTACATATAATACCACTTAATATATTTATAATGGTTTATATTATATATATTAACAAGCCTCTTACTTGTAAGATATGTTAAGGCAATACTATATTGCACTTTACGTTACCAAACATACAAATTAAAGTTCATGTCTTTAGTGTCTTAAAAACGTACTTAAAACAATTAAAAATAAAAAAAAATGTAATCCTACTAAAAAATTATTATAGGTTTGCAGTTCAAACTGTATATTTAACTAAACAACATGTAAACTATAATGTACATGTATTTAAATATCAAACAAAATTACAATTTACTAGCCTTGTATTCTGTTACTTTAGATAAACTTTACCACTAAAAATAATTGATTTTCAAATCAAAATATCTTTTATCGCAGTTTGCATTTGAACTTTCAACACATGTTTTTAAAAAAAACAATGTATGTTTCAATTTACGTTACCTTACTTACAAACTTTACTATATCATATAATTTTATGCTGTAATTTTTACACAATGTTGACCTATCTTTGTAAAATCCCGAACGTACAAGTATTTTTGTTTGCTTTATACAATATGTATTTAACTTAATAAACACACACAAATTTAATAATCAAACTTTGAAACTAGAACGCAGTTATTTAATCACACTACATACAAATTAAAAACCACAGTGTATATTTGAAAATAAGTTTGAAACATTCTCTAGGGTGCACTGTCCAATTCCTCTTGGTCTGTCCGCCACTCCCCCACTGGAGGAAACTATTGATAGGTGCATAATTATCTTATGGCGACTACCTGAATTGTTGTGCAATACTGACCAGTGAGAGGTCAAGATCATTTAAGGTAAAATACATTGTACTCTTAAAATAGTGTAAACTGTGTTACTGTTCATAGTTTAAAGCCTTTGCTTATATTTCCATATCTGTCTACAGCGAGTGTTGCTTGTGTTACATACGACATGTAGTCAGGAATTGCTGCATCATATGACATTGTATGGCTTTAATAAGTGGGGTAGTTACACAATATGGCCTAGGATGGCTTAAATCTGTATTGGTGGGTTCCCAATATGGCATAGGATGGCTGAAATCTGTGTTGGTGGGTTTCCATATATGGCCTAGGATGGCTGAAATCTGTATTGGTGGGTTCCCATTATGGCATAGGATGGCTGAAATCTGTGTTGGCGGGTTCCTAATATGGCCTAGGAGGGCTGAAATCTGTGTTGGTTGGCTCCCGATATGGCATAGGATGGCTGAAATCAGTGTTGATGGGTTCCAATATGGCATAGCATGGCTGAAATCTGTGCTGGTGGGTTTCCAATATGGCCTAGGATGGCTGAAATCTCTATTGGTGGGTTCCCAATATGGCATAGGATGGCTGAAATATGTGTTGGCGGGTTCCTAATATGGCCTAGGAGGGCTTAAATCTTTGTTGGTGGGTTCCCAATATGGCATAGGATGGCTGAAATCAGTGTTGATGGGTTCCAATATGGCATAGCATGGCTGAAATCTGTGTTGGTGGGTTCCTAATATGGCTTAGGAGGGCTGCAATCTATATTGGTGGTTTCCCAATATGGCATAGGATGGCTGAAATCTGTGTTGGTGGGTTCCCAATATGGCCTAGGAGGGCTAAAATCTGTGTTGGCGGGTTCCAAATATGGCATAGGATGGCTGAAATCTGTGTTGGTGGGTTCCCAATATGGCCTAGGAGGGCTAAAATCTGTGTTGGCGGGTTCCAAATATGGCCTGGGATGACTGAAAACTGTGTTGGTGGGTTCCCAATATGGCCAAAGAGGGCTAAAATCTGTGTTGGTAGGTTCCCAATATCGCATAGGAGGGATGAAATCTGTGTTGGTGGGTTCCTAATATGGCTTAGGAGGGCTGCAATCTATGTTGGTGGTTTCCCAATATGCCATAGGATGGCTGAAATCTGTGTTGGTGGGTTCCCAATATGGCCTAGGAGGACTAAAATCTGTGTTGGTGGGTTCCCAATATGGCCTAAGATGGCTTAATCTGTGATGTTGAGTACCCAAAATGGCTTTGGTGACAGTACTCAGATTTGGTGGGTACCCAATAGGGCCTGAGTGGACTATACTCTGAGGTTGTGGGTACCAAATGGAACCTGGGATGGCTGTTCTCTGTGGTGATGGGCATCCAATACAGCCCAGGATGTCTGTACTCAGAGGTGGTGGGTACCCAACAGGGCCTGGGATTACTGTACTCTGCGGTGGGTGGTACTAAATGGGGCCTGAGCTGGTTGTTGTCAGTGGTATAGGGTAGTCAATAGGACCTGTGATGACTGTTCTCTGTATAGGTGGGTACCCAATTGGGCCTGAGATGGTTGAACTTATGGAGGTGAGTACATAAGCTGGCCAGGAACGGCTGTACTAAGCAGTGTTAAGTACCAAATAGGGCATTGAATGGCTTTCCTCAGTGACTATGAGTATCTCTCAGGCACAGTATGGCTGTACACAGTAGTTGTGAGTAGGGCACAGGGCATAAGAAGGCTGGTAGTGGTAAGTACCACATAGGGATGAGTATGAACATGGTGGTGGGGAACTACCCAATAGAGCCAATGATGGCTATATTGCACCTGGTATGGCAGTATTCAGTTGGTCCGAGTACCCCTTAGAACATAGTATGGTTGTTATACCGCTGGTGGCAAGTACCACAGTCAGGTATGACCGTACTCAATGGTTATGGGTACCACTTAGTGCAAAATCTAAACGGTAATTGGTGGTGGTGATTGGGCCTTGGATGTCTGTACTATGTTGTTGTGACTCCTTTGTACCCTATACAACTTGGTGAGACTGTATATGACATAATAATAATAATGACTTTATTTTACGAGGTTAACACATTTGCATATAAACACAATCTTCCATGCGGACCTCAACATATAATACATACATTTAACATGATAGTTGCAAACAGAGTAAATTTAACAAATGAAATGAAAGTAAGCAAACGTAACAATTGAATGAAAGTAGATAAAACATATTAACTAAGGTGAATAATGAAGTTTGTATAAACATGACTTTGCTATTCAAATACTCACTATGATACAATGACATAATAAAAACAAGTTAAGAGACAATAACATAATATTTACAATGATTATAGAACATACTTATTTTACTGGTAGTCCCAGTCGGGAAATTTCCATTTTAAATACATTCTTTTGAATCGTTCGAGAGAGCTAGCAGTTCTTATATAAAAAGGTATCTTTTCCCAAAGTATTGGTCCAGTGTAGCTTAATGACGTTCGAAAGAATTCCTTTTTTGGTTTTGGTTTATGAAGTAATTTTTGACTTGAAGACCTAAGGCCTGATTCTTTAACATATTCAAATTTATTTGAGATATATTCAGGACATTTTGGGTTTTTAATATCTAGAGATTAGTAAATTGTCATGGCTTTTTTGTATTCGACACGTTGTGGAAATGTCATCCATTTTAGTTGCTTAAAAAGATCACCGGATGGTGCATCATATGGTTTATCTAATATTATTCTGACTGCTCGCTTTTGAAATTTACACCCTATTCAGGCCTAATATATGATGGTGATGAGTACCCAGTCATGCCTGATACTGTTGTTATTGGTAGTGGTAAGCATAACAAAGGGTTTGGTTGAGAGTACCCCTTATGGCTTAGTATGGCTATAATAAGTGGTAGTGACTACCCCATACGGCATTGGATGGCTGTACTTTGTGATGGTTAGTACGGAATGTGACATTGAGTGGCTGTACTTGACAAGTGTTATATACCCCATAATGGTCTTTGGATGCCTATACTTTGCAGTGTTGCAAATCCCATAGGGCATATTTTTCGTAACTTGACCTTGAAATGACATTGACCTTGACTTCATAGTGGTCAGTCTTGTATCTCCATATGATGCACATTATCAAATGAATAATATCTAAGCAAATATTTGTGACTATACGTACATAAATAAATAAAAATGCATGAGAACATAGAACTTTAAGTGTATGTGTAAATTATGGCGGCCATCTTGGACGCCATCTTGAATTTCCGGGTCCACTCCACGTGTTGACAATTTATGCCGGCAGTTCCATATAGTACATACATAGGCGATCATTTTGGTATATAACATTGCTTGTTCTACTTTAGCTGTCACCTAGCTACCCCCAAAAAATCACCAATTGTCACCCCACTATATGTGCTATACCGAAATTTTAACTGAAATGTTGTTGAAAAAAACCCCAATATTATTGAAAGGTAACGTAATTTACATGGCATTTTATATCAATTAACTATTTGTGTAGTTGTACTAAAGCTATATACATTATTGAGCTGCATACTAATCAGTACCATCATTTCTTAACTTATAAACGTCATATACGTTGACTGCTTTTTTAATATTCTAGTAATTTCATGCAAAGTAACGTAAATTACCTATGTTATATCACATTTTTTGCCTATGATAATTTGTACAACTGATAATTTCAATTTTAAATATTTTTAACATACATAAATGTCTTATTCACATGATTTATTGAACAATTGGCATGTTTATAATATCATATAAGAAAAATTAATGATTCCTGTAGAAAATCGCATAGTCACGTATTTCAAATCTCCGTAACTCGTTAAAGCCCGAATAGAAACTTGCAAACTTTTGTCTGTGAATGCTACCTACCATAAGGTTTAAGAAAAAATCATAGTGTTGAAAATTCCCCCTGGGGGGAGCAGGGTCAATTGTCAGCTCAAGGTCTAGTTATCTATTAACCGGTATATCACGCAAAACAGCGATCTATTTCCTAAATAAAGAGGTTAATTTATACGAAATGTGCATGAAATGCATAAACTTTTTCAAGCATTTGCAGTTGTGCCATCATTTCTCCAATAAACCCTCGACAACAAGATGACAACACTTTGCGTGTTGAAGATTCAAACAAATTACTTCTCACAAGTTTTCCGTAAATTTGCATTACTGAACGGGAACCTGAAAAAAATCACGTTGGATTCAAGACATTTTGCACGCGTTACTGTCAAAGATTACAAAAGCGTGTCAACCGGCACGGTCAGCGTCAGAACTCCCTCTATCATATTTCGTTTCTTCTACAGATATTTATTGTACCAATCATTTCATAACACCCCCTAGGAACTTGGAGAATACCCCTCGTTAAAGGACACGAACAATGCGTTTTTTTCTCGTTTTTCAATAACACAGAAAATGTCTGACGGGAGTTAAAATACGTTCATTGTGATGATAATATGATGTTTACAAACATGAATCTTTTTGGTCAACTGTTCGCAAATTGGTTGTACACATTACTAAAAATAAACTGATATGGTCAGTTTTGTACTAAAACATCACTGATAAATCGTGCACATCTGATTAATCCACCTAATATATTAAAATTTTCCGCCTTTCTCATTATCAATGGCGCACTATAATTATAGTGATATTTATGTTTGTGTAGCCTTGGCACTGATGAAGTGCAATAATAAGCACGTGCTCCTCTGGCAATGCAGTTCAGTTAGAACAGAACATACTTTATTTTCCAGTTATGTCATAATAAATATACTAATAGCACACTAACACCAACGTGGATTGAACGTGTCTGACAATGTCTGACGTTTTATTAATAACATAATAAGGTTATGTAAGCAAATTATGACATAGAGTTGGACAAAACAAAGCCCACACCAGTCCAACCAAATATTTATCAGTTCATCGTACTAGGTGTATGTTTTAGGAAAACGAGTCAATGAATGAAACCGTGTTTTTCTTCTGAATCTAAACAATACAATACATGCAGTCAATATTACTTTAATCTTTTTTTAAGATATAAACAACTGTTTGATATTAAGGTATAAGCGTCACATATTCCAAAACAACATCTATCTTAAGAAAAAATTAAAAGTAAAGTAAAATTTTAATTAATCAATGTTAACTACAATCATGTTTATAATGGATTATTAATTGAATTGATTTGAAATAATTGAGATGCTGAAAATGTCATATAATTATGTATACATGTATCTAAAATAATGTAAAAAAATCATTAAATGTTGCTGTAAAGGGTAGACGATCAAATATCCAATACTGTGAGAATATTATGTATAGTTAACTCCTTGTAATCTCCCTTGTTTGATAATATGGATGCATTCCCGACCACAATGTGTATCTTTCATCGCAGTTGATCAATTCAAAAATCGCTCTATTCATAGCATCTTAGTGGAAAACTGATAATAAATATTTTGACTTCATTAAGTTAAAACTTTGCGCCCCTCATGTTTCCTGCAAATTGAAGAATAAACCATTTTTTCAACAAACATTCCAAATTTATCACCTCTGGCCAGTGGGAAAAACTATGACAAATGAGCTCCTAGCCCTCTTTATAAGTTGTCATTCGGATGTGTCAGTCAGGTACTCCCCGTCGGTTAATCGTATCTGACAGTGTGTCTCCTGCAATCAGTATCTGTCGTGTTCTTGTGTTCCTAGCTGTCGTGTAGGCTCTCTGTTTTCTTCTTGTGTGTCTTTCGACAACTGCGTTCATCCAAGTTGTTTGTATGTCGTAATGTATTATTAAGTTTTTAATGGACCCGTTTCTTAAAACTAGTAATTGAATGGATTGTTGTTTTTCTAGTTCTCTATGGTTGAATGTGTCAAGTCTATGGTGTTCTGAAGACCAGATAAATCTTGTCTGATGCCTTTTATGTCAGCTTTCTTCCACATCATGCTTTTTCGCCGCGGTGAATTTGGTATCTTGGTTTTGATGGTACATTTTTGTAGTACCATACGAAACTTCATAAGACATATGTGAGTACCAAGCATAGACCTTTGTGCATATCAATGGCACGTTATGCTCGGATCTATTGGCATCGTTAATGCCCTTCAAATTGTTATTTATGTACAATTTCATGGGTTCCCACGAAACATTAGTATATCTATCACATAAGCCTTATTTGTGCATATCGGTGGTATGTTAACTAAGCTAAGATCAATATTCATGAAGTTGCCGCTTTTTTTTCGTTATCGTTCATATAACGTCCCCGCTATTTTTCTGTAGCCGCTGGTGTCATTTCTAAGAAACTTTACTAGACTCCGGGGACGAATGATTGGGCAAATTCTGGTACATACATCATTTTCAATCAGGAAGGTCAGGACAAATGTCAACCAGTGATGTAGCTTTGCCATGGTTTATAGAGAAAGACATTAAGGCCAGAATAGTGTGCCATGCTTTCAGTACACATGGAACAACTACATCTACATGAAAACCAAAAATCGACTATTGAACACTCACGTAAAGACAGTCATCCTTTACTGCGCAGAGACCTTGAGAAAAACAAAACACAGTAACAGTTTTCATTAAAAAATTCTTTCAAAGACAAATTTTACAGATCCTATGTCCGGAGTGGATCTCTAACCAGGCTGAACAAAACAGCAACCATTCACTGACTACATTCTTCATAAGAAATAGGCGTAAATCGGACATACCATATCCAGCCCAACACAGCAAGACGCCGCTGCTGGACTGGGATATACGCAAGGAACAAAGAGAAGAGAGATTTCCACCAATTCTCGGCAAAGTATTAAATACATTTACGTATAGTCCAGTTAGGCTATTGTGACAGTGACGTTGCAGTTCATGAGTACGCAAACAATCACAAACATTGTCCAAACAGGTAGAGCGAAGTTTAGTATGTTAGTTTAGCATTGAAATAATAGTTGTTTGTACAGTATAAGCCTTTATAATTGGTTCTACACCGTTATAATGGACGCGACCGCTGCGTCACTGGATTTTTATCCTGACTGGACTATACATGTATGTTATTTGGAGGTCAAATCCCGGTCAAATAACAAACAAGGAGAGCTGAGGTAAAGGACCTATTTCTGCAGCTGCATGCAGGGTTATACCATTTACAGCAAATCTTAAAACTTTTAGGCACCTGCGCTTACGAGTTTGTAGTTGCATAGCTTCATTTTCTTGTTCAGTTTTTAGTAAGACATCGTGTTGTATCAGGGACCCTGGCATTTAAGGTCCCTGGCTTGTATGTTTTTCTCGCTTTTGTTCGTTGCGTTCTGGCCTTACATGCTCCGCTGTTTCTGTTGAGTGCTACCTTCCCTTATCCGATAGGAACGAAGTGAAATGATTTAATAATTGAACAGTTGCGTGCCGATAAACAAACATAATTATGCTTGGTACTAGCGAGTTTTGAGAAGTTTCAATGGAACCTAACTATTTTTTCATAGCAATGATACAGACAGAAGGATCTCCTGAAGCATGCCTACAGTATAGCCTCCATAATCATATCGTATCTGGGGATATTTCAACAATGGATTGATGGAATCAGGAGTAGTTGATCATCAAACAGGTAGATATTCTCAAATACGGCACAGCTATACACCATGTGTATTTTACAATACTTAGGACGAATAAAGCATCTTAGTGAATTTGAAAAACTAAAATATTTTGACTTAAGTAAAAATTTGCGATGCACACATTTCCCGCACATTGAAGAATAACCCATGTGATTATAGTAGCTCTCTACAAAATGCATAAAATCTATGTAAAGAATTAATAATCTTGATTGTGTTATTTAGCTAATACACTAAGTGGCATTTTAAGATTTTAACAAAATTCTTAGTTTTCTTGGAAGATGCTTTATAAATACCCGGTCAAGGGCGGCATCCAGGAGAAATCAGGGACACAAACAGTATAACAAACAAAACATGTCTGATGATAATGTTTTAATATTGTTAGCATAATTATCAACATTCTAATATATCATACAATCATAAAATAATCTTTAATCAAAACAAAAGCAATAATATAATAATTAAGCATCAGTTCCTTAATTAAATTTACCCCAAAACCAAAATGCACAAAACATACATCTTTGCAATGGAGCAGTCAAACAAGAACACACTACTGAAAATTGATCTCAATCACACACACATACATGGAACACAGGCAGCATATCGCTGGCTTAGTACAAAATCAATATTTTGAAAAAAAAACAAGAAAAAAGCTGTCCGAAAACTACCATATTTACATATGGAAAAACAAGCTTTTTAAACTTCGGTTTGGTCAACATGACCACTTCAATTTTCATGAAAATAGGCTCATAATCACCTTGTGATGTAGACTTCAAATATGCATGAGTCTTTTAATTCTAAGCCAGCGATATATAGTAGATGAACAGCTCAATAGTTCAATCATGCACATTGTAAGCGTCTGAGCTCAGTAACAAAACACCAGTAACAAAACAAGTGCTCTCAATATTAAAGTCTAACTTTGAGCTCAGACTATTTTTATCACACATACCCTTCACATATCAATGAAATAAGCGGCATACCTAGCTTGGCGATACCGCGTCCGCAATACACCACACCAATATTATATACATGTATGGTTAAATCAACTGTAAATGCTTCCAGATGAACTCATACAGCCCCTACATGCTCCTATAGGTGTCGGTCAAGAAGAAATGTATAGGAACAACAGGGCATGAATTCAAACAGCACCAACAAGAAAATGCACACAATATAAACTAACACAATTAAAACACTCTTGGCTTTTAACTGCGGCTCGTTCTTGCCCACCAGCATATCCTTCACCAGAGTCATTTCTATGGAACTTGGCTACAACCACTGATGTACGAGGGTTCTGTGGCTTTAACCGGCAACAATCTTGACAAGTGAGCTTAATTAATTTACTAAAACTCACACTCATACGTGCATGAGTTTAAACTTGTGCACCTTTATACAATGAAATAAATATCAAAATAGCTTAATAAATGTATTCTATTAGTCAAATATAGCAAGTTGATTGTAAGTTTATAACCCTTGTCAGACATATCCTTGGTTAATAAAGCATAATTATAGTTAACAGGGTTGTTAGTATGTATGTTTCTAGCAGAATATTTACCACTTTTTACCACACTTGATTCATCCATATTTGCCCCTTGAAGCAACTGAGCCATGGCAATACCATATAATAATCACATGCATGCATGATATCTGAACATATACAATGATCAACCATTGCCCCCAAATGATTATTTGACAAACATTGAACAAGCCATATAATATACTTCAAATCTTCGAACAAACAAATCTCGATGCAAATCTCAGGGGTTCCACTACTTTCTGAATCTGAAGGGTCATTTTGATACTTTTGACAAAATGTTACCGTCTTATAGGCAAAATACCCACAATTTTAAGAGCAAATGACCGTAAACATAAACTATTGAGGGTCAAAATCTGTCTTTTAGGAAATTTCAAGGGTCAATACCCCTACTCCCTAGTCAAATGGAACCCCTGAAGACTCTTCACACCTCACAGTGATTATATATACATTACGTGTTGCTATTTTAATGCAGCGTAGCGCAAGGGAGATCACTGTGAAGGAGTTTGAACAAGTTTGAACAATATTTCCTACAATACATAGTTGTAGATATATCACTAGTTTGTGTCATGGAATAATTAAAGTCTTCTGTTTCTACAGTTTGCTCTAACGAGCTTTATGATCACAAATGAAAGAAATACAAGAGTTCCTGCGGACCAATGGATCAATGGAATGTATCAGGACTCATGGCTTGACTGACGTACAATGTCCCTGACTAATTCTTGGTGCTCATCTAAGATTTGTTCCAACTCACGTTTTCTTTGCTTGGCGTCCTCCTGTGAAAAATAATAGGAGAATTAAAATATTATTAAACTTAAGATAACAATTTTTGTTCATTACATGTAGAATAATAAAAGAGGCTTCATGCTTATAGAACATGATTGTGTCAATGGTGTATTTTGATATAACTTACTTTAATATTTAAACAAATTCAGAAGGGTTCTTGGCACTAAATGAATGTTTCCCACAAGGGGTCAAAACTCTGGCAAAAGTCATCAGACCTAAAATTCCGGACAATCAGCCCGTTTTATAAAGAATCATAAGTCTAAAAACTTATGACAGACTTAGGACTGACACAAGTTTTGACATAAGACCGTTTCAAAGAAGCTGTCCTAACTTTGTCTTTAGCTTAAGACCGATATCGGTCATAAGACCAATTTAGGAACGATTTTTAACATCTTCAAATGGAGTTAGAAAAACATGAACGTGCAGTTTACCGCCGGACGTCGCTATACGCGCACCTGCACAAAATATGAGTACACAGGGTCTGTGTCGGCGTGATAAATTTAGGTCTTGTATATAGACCTAGATATCAATTAAATATACAGAAATGTAGATGATAGAAAAAAACAGTAAATCAATTACAGCTGAAATGACAATTATACAATTAAGCTTGGTATCTAGCATTCACGTAAAGCTTCATCAAAATCATAACAGTGGTCAAGGAGAACAAGCACAGAACAAGAGGGCCCAAAGGGCCCTAGATCGCTCACCTGTTGTAGCAGTACATGCAAGACCTGTGATTTGACCTAGTAACCAAGTCCTTGGCCCCATATTACCCAATATCGATCATGACCTGGAGTTTGTTGTGATGATCATTGTGACCAAGTTTTATAAAGATTAGGTCAAAATTGTGACCTCTAGTGACTACACAAGGTTTTTCTATGATTTGACCTTATGACCTAGTTTTGACCCAGGATGACGCAATATCGAACGTGACCTAGATGTTGCTGAGATGATCATTGTGACCAAGTTTCATAAAGATTATGTCAAAATTATGACCTGTAGTGACTACAAAAGGTTTTTCTATGATTTGACCTTGTGACCTAGTTTTCGACCCGAGATAAACTAATATCGGATTTGACCTAGATTTTGTTGAGATGATTATTGTGACCAAGTTTCATAAAGATTAGGTCAAAATTGTGACCTCTAGTGACTACACAAGGTTTTTATATGATTTGACATTGTGACCTAGTTTTTGACCCCAGATTTCCTAATATCGAACTTGACCTAGATTTTGTTGACATGATCATTGTGACCAAGTTTCATAAAGATAAGGCCAAAATGGTGAACTCTAGTGACTACACCAGGTTTTTCTATGATTTGACCTTGTGACCTAGTTTTTGACCCCGGATAACCCAATATCGAACTTGACCTAGATTTTGTTGACATGATCATTGTGACCTAGTTTCATAGAGATTAAGTCAAAAATGTGACCTCTAGTGACTACACAAGATTTTTCTATGATTTGACCTAGTGACCTAGTTTTTGACCCCGAATGACCCAATATCGAACTTGGCCTAGATTTTGTTGAGGTGATCATTATGACCAAGTTTCATAAAGATTAGGCCAAAATTGTGACCTCTAGTGTCTACACAAACAAATTGTGGACGGACGACGGACGGACAGACGGACGGACGGACAGACGGACGACGGACGAAGAGTGATCACAAAAGCTCACCCTGTCACTTTGAGACAGGTGAGCTAAAAATTAAAGTTTTTATTTGATAAAAATCTTCAATGGGTTACACAAGTCATTTGTTTAAATAATTGCATAAAAAATTTCCGATGTCTGATTATCTTGCGTGAATTTTAATAATTTGACGCCTGATTTGTAAATTTTAGGGAATTGAAAGAAATTATTTTTAAATAATTGTTAAACTCATCCTATTTTCTGTTGATGTAGCAGTACAATTTTAGTACCTTTACTTCTGATTTTAAAAGCTTAAAGTGCAGGAAATTGCATGATTTTAAGTCGAAAAGTGAAAAAATCTTCGCACCAACCCCACCATATCATCCAAATAGCTAGCTGTGCCCCCACTCGAAAATTTCTGGATCCGAGCCTGATATCTTCAGACAAATTGAGAAGTAATTAAACTGTCAACCCACATTTACAATCAATCAGATAATTTACAACAATGACATTTAAGAGGTCAAAAACGATCCCTATAATCAGAACAGTTCAAACATTGTGAAACCATTGTAAATACTCATTTTATTGCATATCAATACATTTAATTTGAAAATAATGCTTATCAATTGTGTAATACAATTTTAATAGTATTGAGATCTACCATAAGGAACACATAAGCCAACACAGTGTGTCCTCCATGGCTGAATGGTTAGCATGATTGCTGTCTAATCTGGCAACCCAGGTTCAAATCCCAGTGGAGGCACACATATGCCCGCCATGTTTCAGCAGAATGCTGACTCACAAATAAAGGCTACGCTTGGCATTGTTCAAGAATATATTTAGCTGTCTTGTGCATTTCTATCACTAAGAAAAATACTAGAGCAAAACTTGCACAACACTGTGGGGTATACCCCTTTACTTCATAGATACGCCAATTCACGCACCAATATCCCATGTCTATTATCAATTAATTTCAAATTATAGGTATAGAGGGGAGACAATCCAATTATGGAAATGGACTTTAAAAAGATATTTAATCAAGGGAGATCATTCTTGGTATTTGTCCTGAAATATGAATACATGGACTGGGTATGGAGGGGAGACAATCCAATCACAGAAATGGACTTGAGACATTTAATCAAGGATGATCATTCTTGTTTTTTTCCTATAAAAGCTGCACTTGAAATATGAACAAATTGAAGCTTGTCTCTTATCAAAATAGTTACGACTGCATAGGTAAAACAGAACAAACTAGTAAACATGTGTATATAAGCATATTATCATAATCATGTAAAATCTATATTCATAAGTTGATTAATTTGTCTCTTTTCAAAACAACAAAGACATATCTTGACTGTTTTTATAAGTTGATTAATACTGACATTTTAATGATCAAATCTTATCATTTAATTATAACAAAGTCATAAAGAATATGATCACAGTACTACAGTCAATTCTTGAATAATAAAATATACATAATGTAGATATAAGTTTACATGCAATTTATTTACAAATAGATTCAAGCAAAATATCCCAAAATATTTGAACACCTGGAGGCATAAAGTTGAGCATGGATAGAGTGAAGGGGTACGTTGGTTAGCATTTAACTGTCATGCAGTAAATTGGCATATTCTCAACATGAAAATTTCAACAAATTAAAATTCCATTCAGTTCATGCAAGTTTTAAGATATTTTAATACTATATTTAATAGAAGTGCATCAGGTTTAAAGACCTATGTCCATAAAATGTGTATTTGCTAAATGGCTTTGAAGTCAAACTTAAATGCCTAGATCTGCCTTTGCACTAGACCAGGAAAATATTTGACCTATCAACCTGTATGAGGCACTTACCATATACTAGTACATCATCACTTTTGTTGGGACCAAAACACCTGTTCAATGTTGTAGGGTATTTAAGATAACAAAATTCAACTGTATTCTTTTTCTTTAGTTCTAATAAAATGGATTTAAATATACACTTCTCATAAATGTTTTTGTCAAAATGTGTGTATTTATATACTGGCTATAAGAAGTTTCAACTGATAATTGCTAAAATGAATGATCGTGTATACATAAATACTGTTCAGTGCTATAAACAGAAATACCTAAACAGCATGTAACACCTCAGACATGCAAAATTGGAATACAGTTGATAAACTTGGCATGAGGCCTCAGGCCAGAAGCATTCCTGTACACATTTCAATGGCTAAGCCAGACTCTAATACTGTAGTCTACTATCTGAAGCTTCACAGTTTTCAAGCAAGCAAAAGTGTGTCCAAGTTCTTTTTTCAAAGATGTCCTTAGAAGCAAAACATGGAGCACTAAGGGATTCAGGTAAACTTACACAGTACATTTATAAATCCTTGCAACTTGGCAATGCAGCAGCTGTCTGGTCTATAAGAAGAGTTAGTTAATCTATAAAATAGACTTGGCTAAGGGAGACTATTCCAGTCAATCATTTCTATAATAAAGGGAGAGTTAATCCAGTGTGCTTCTTTGCTCTCCTTTTCTTAAATTCTCTATTGTGATAGTTATTCCATGAAAGCACACAAAAGCGAAAGAAAATGCAGAATTTATATGTAGACACATTAATTTGATTCCATTAAGGGTATAGACATTACAGAATGATACTAACATATTTGTCAAATATTACGGAAACACAATAGCTAAAACAAGATCGCTCACCTGTCGTAGTAGTGCATGCACATCCCTATGGTGACCTAAGTAATCATTTACTGGGTAAGATTCAAGACAATTCAGCCTGTATTGCAAGTTTATTTATTACTTGACAATGTGACCTAGTTTTTGACCCCAGATGACCCAATTTCAAACTTCACCTAGATTTTGTAGTGATGATCATTGTGACATAAAGATTAAGTCAAAATAGTGACTACACATGGTTTTTGTAAGATTTGACCTAGTGACCTAGTTTTTTACCCAAGATTACCCAATATCAGACTTGACCTAGATTTTGTTAAGATGACTATTGTGACCAAGTTTCAAAAAGATTAAGTCAAAATTGTGACCTCTAGTGACTACACAAGGTTTTTCTATGATTTGACCTTGTGACCTAGTTTTTGACCGTGGATGAACCAATATTGAACGTGACCTAAGATGATCATTATGACTAAGTTTCATAAAGATGAGGTCAAAATTAATATCAAACTTGACCTAGATTGCATTAAAATAATCATTGTGACAAAGTTTTAAAAAGAGATTAGGCCACAAATGTGACCTCTGTGACTACACCAGGTTGTTCTATGGTTTGACCTTGTGACCTAGTTTTTGACCCCGGATGACCCAATATCAAACTTGACCTAGATTTTGTTGAGATGATCATTGTGACCAAGTTTAATAAAGATTAAGTTAAAATTGTGGCCTCTAGTGACTACACAAGGTTTTTCTATGATTTAACCTAGTGACCTAGTTTTTGACCCCACATGACCCAATATCGAACTTGGCCTAGATTTTGTTGAGATAATCATTGTGACCAAGTTTCATAAAGATTAGGCTAAAATTGTGACTTCTAGTGTCTACACAAGCCAATTGTTGACGGACGGACATACAACATACGACGAACGAAGAGTGATCACAAAAGCTCACTCTGTCACTTTATAACAGGTGAGCTAAAAAAAGGCAGAATTTATATGGAAATACATTGTGGGTAGAAATTACAAAATAAAACTGACACATTTGTCAAATATTGCCAGAGAACTCGAATTACAAAACATGATGGCATTTTATTGAACTATATATGGAGTAATTAAGTTAGTTGACAACATTCAGATCAGAAAAAAGAAGGATCTATTTAAAAGTTGCATGCAGTTAGAGTTCTATGATGCTTAATGTTAGACAAAGGAGAAACTAAGGCCAAATGTAGAATATTATTTGTTTCCCAATCTGTGACCATTATAAGTGCATTAAAATGATAAGTTGTTTTACAAAATATGTGCTAACAACCCACACAACCAGTGTGAATCTTGTTTTACAACAGGTACAAAATATGTCATATACACCAACCTTCATCTTAAGTGGTTGCAGACATTGGGAAACAATGATATAATAAATGTTGGCCTGGATTTTAGCACCAGTTATAATTGTGTGGAAGTCTACAATAACTTGGGTCTTAAATACCTGCATAGAGGCAATCTTTGCCTCCGACGCTCGTCTTTCTGTCGCACGATCAGTAGTTGTTGTATCTATGTAAATAAACATACTTTTAAACAAATTCCCACCTCTTCAAAATATTTAATAGGGAAGATCACCTATTAATATGCAAAGTGCCCACTGGCAGTATATTGGATGAATGAAAAGCTACCATATTCAACAACCAACACATTTTGCATATGAATATAATACACGTAAACATGATCATATCCTTAATTCTAACAAGTAACCAGCAATTTCACCTACATTGTATATACTGAGGTGTGCATGAATTACAGTTTAAACACAGTTACAGCAAATAACTTAAAAGTGTTAGATTGAGTACTCTGTATACTTGTACTGTTTGTAATAATTAAGACCCAGATTGTACAACAACAACAAACTCCTTCTACTCCCCCCTGACTTTGATGAAGTAGTAATATAGCTAGAGGATGAGAGCAAAGAATTTACTGACTGGTTTAGTTGACAAACACTGACAAGTTTAGGGAAACATACTTATAACAAATCTCCAGTAATTTATCTTGGAAAATACTCAGAAATCTCATGTAATGAAACTATTCTAACTCTAGGGAGTGGATGTACACTGACTGCAAGGTGACGTTTGATGCACATACGAGAAGCACCTAGACAATAGAATAAACTCAAGAGAGGGCCATGGGACTTGTATATGATGATAATTCAATTTCTTTTACTGAAATACTTGTTAAGGCTTAATAAATAAATATTGACAATATACACTTCATATCGGAAGAATCTGTACAATGGCATTGAAGTTCTAACTTTGAAGTCACTTCACACCCACTGAATATTTGAATCCCATCGCTATTTTAACCTAATAACTCATTCAAATGCACCAATTTAATCTGATCTTGTTGTTAATTTTTCATTGTAGCAGCTAGCAGTTTTGTATAATGCTTCTGAAGCAGACAGTTTCCTACAGCTTGTAATAAAATAATTAGAGATAATATGGCACTATCTTAGTCTAGATATATGTAACAGTTAATGTAAAATGATATTGAAAAATTGGACAGGGAAGGAAGCACTCAATAAAATAGCCGAGCACAGAGAACAGAAATAACACAGACCACAATCACATGCATCATGAGCACAATGCTCACGACACCACTGAACGAGAACATGAAATTAAACCTTTTTCGACCTTGTGAATAACAGGTATTCATATGACAAAAAACAAATGGCACACATGTGCTAAAAATTACAACAATTTGACCAAAATAGATATAAGCCGAGTTAAGTGAATACATTATGACATAAAACTGGCCAATTGCCTTGAAACAGGAACTCCTATTTTCTACATCACATGGTAAATGACATAATAAACGTACAACTAGCACCTTTTCATCATTAATTGTAGACAAATTCAGTGAGACAGGTTGAATATGTACTAAACGATGACGTCAAGCAGTAAAGGTAAGCCTTAATAAGAAATGCTAATATGACATATTGCAGTCATAACTGACAGATTCATTACATCATGTACTCATCCAGCCTATATTCAACATGACAAGTCAAGAAGTCATTTAATGGGGTGTTACACAGAGGACTAGCTAGCTAGAGAGAGAGGGTGAGCGAGACGGGAGAGAAAGGGAAGAGAGACTGGAGTGGGGGATAAAGAGAGGGTGAGAGAGACGGGGGAGAGAGACCCAAGAGGGGATAGAGAGAGAGGGTGAGAGAGACAGGAGAGAGACCAGAGGGGGATAGAGAGAGGGTGAGAGAAAGGGGAGAGAGACCGTAGAGGGGGATAGAGAGAGAGGGGGGTGAGAGAGATGGGAGAGAAAGGGGAGAGAGACCGTAGAGGGGGATAGAGAGAGAGAGGGTGAGAGAGACGGGAGAGAGAGACCATAGAGGGGGATAGAGAGGGTGAGAGAGATGGTAGAGAAAGCGGAGAGAGACCGTAGAGGGGGATAGAGAGAAAGGGTGAGAGAGACGGGGGAGAAAGGGGAGAGAGACTATAGAGGGGGATAGAGAGGGTGAGAGAGATGGTAGAGAAAGCGGAGAGAGACTGTAGAGGGGGATGGGAGAGAGGGTGAGAGAGACGGGAGAGAAAGGGGAGAGAGACCAGAGAGGGGGAAAGAGAGATGGGAGAGAAAGGGGAGAGAAACCAGAGAGGGGGATAGAGAGAGATGGGAAAGAGACCGTAGAGGGAGATAGAGAGGTGGAAGAGAGAGGGGTAGAGAGAGGAGAAAGAGGGAGTGAGATGAGAGAGAGGGGATAGAGGGGAATAGAGACGGGAGAGAAGGAATAGAGACGGGAGAGAAAGGATAGAGAGAGAGAGTGAGAAAGGACAGTATGTAACAACAAAATTATAACATTTTCTCGTTATATATTGATCATTCCTTGTACACCTGCATCATTGAGAGATTTTTTATAATTAAGATAGTGTGACAATGTGAATCAATATAGCAATTATGACACACTTTGAAATGGGTACCAGAAAAAAGTATATTTGATCGAGCCAATACATGCACAATATCCAAGTTCCTCAGGTGTAAACCTCTTTCAACCTTAAGTGCATCAAACTGAAGTACTTGGTGAATGTATGCTTGTAGATCAGTTATCAGTACTATAAATGATATAATAATATAATGATTCTAAATGTTTGCACTAAGGCCACAGTTTTGATATCTTTTGGTTCATGGAATTTTTCAATTTTTTGTCTGTTTGAAGGAGGGATGGAAATATATCAAGAGGGACTAAAGGGTCCTAGGTTGCTCACATAAAGGCAGATGAAGGGCCCATTGGGTACTTTTTGTCCTGTTATTATTATATTTACCTACCCCCCCCCCCCGACAGCAAAATGTTAAAAAAAATCCTATAAAACTAAAAATATAAGAAAACTTTGGCCTACAAGTATAAGTTCCAAGGCTGCAATCAGTTACTAACTTATTCAAAATTCTCTCTATCTTCCATCAATCAAAGATGTCAAACAAACTATATTTTGTTTCTACCGCCCATTTCAATTATATTTCAATTATAATCATATTTTATAATAAATGTTGGAAAACTTGCTTAGAATATCATGCTACTTACACTATATATTATACAAATGTACATACATGTACACTTTTTTTACATTACAAACAATTTGTGATTTTGGAAATTTCATGATTTTTTTACATTTGTAAATAAATTATCATTTTTTAACAAATAATTGGTCACAAATCCAATCTGATTGCTTTCTAATGATCAGCTAGCATACTTTTTGGCTTATCTGGTCGGGGCCCAACTGATATTGGGGCATTGTCTGCGGACAAAAACAGGACTTGGCTTAGCAACCAAGAGATATGTCTGTGACAATGGGATGACCAGCGGATGACTGGACAATAACTGACGGACATCATTATTACGATTATTGACAAATGCCTTGTTTGGGACCCACGGTCCATGATTCAATGCCAATCATTGTATGGCGTGTACAAGAGATTGCTATATATAAACTAAGATTAAGTAATAAGTTGTTGTGAAAAAGCCGAAATAATTAGCAAGAAATTACAAGCGTCATCCCACCAGAATGTAATTAATTAACAACTAACAAGTGACATAATAGTTGAACTTCTCTGACACAAGCTTTAATTAATTAATTACTTGCGTGATAATTAACAATGGTTATATAATAATAACGTACCATGTAATTGTTTACCTGTTTAGTTATATACATGAAAAACTTGAAGATATTTATTTATATTTATACAACCAGTTCCACATTGACCCAGTTAAAATGATAGTGCGCCAAAGATAATGTAATACAAACATGAATCAGTAAACAGACATGGTCAGTTTTGTACTAAAAACATTAATACTGATAAATCGTGCACATCTGATTACTCCACCTTTGTGGAATATAACAAATTGTGGTGAGCGCACTATAGTTATGATGATGGTTGTACTATATATAAGCAGCAAGACTGTAAACAATCGCAGGAAAATGTACCCCCATTGCCATTACAAAATCATGAATAAAAATAAAGATTAATGGCATAAATTATAGAAGAAAATGTACCCCCATTGCCATTACAAAATCATGAGTAAAAATAAAGATTAATGGCATAAATTATAGAAGAATGCGGTGAGATGTTCATTGTGTACACCAGGATATGTCCTAATGACCCAGATGAATACTAACCATACCATATTATGAAATGCTAAGTGGTATTGTTCCAGTAAATGAAACAATATATTTATCAAATGCATCCAACCTGACACGTAAAAGCATTTAATTTATAAGAAACCAGAGCTGTTTGTACTTAAGTAGGTAGCAAAATAAATATTTTGGTTCATCACAAACATTAATCAAATGATTCAGAAGTGTAGGTTAACATTTTGTACTAAGAAATAAATTAGTGTCTCATAATCATCAACTCAATACCGATGTTATGGAAAATTTTATCCCCTGCCCAGTTTATCCCCCGGGGATAAAACGGGCCGGCCTATTTTATCCCCCAGGCCTCTTCTTCCCCCACCCAGGTCTTTTCTTCCCCCATCCGGTAATCATTTTCTGAATACACTTCGGTAAAATAGTGCATTTTCCGCGCTTTCTTGAATGACTAATTAGTGAGTAATTAATTCTTCATAGAATGATAACGATTACACTGAGATGATTTCAATATGACTGGTTAAGACGTCACAGGAAATCGTAGGCTCATTATAAGCAATTACGTATTTCACAGGAATTATCGATAATTGTTCTGATAAAATACACCACTTGAAAGCTTCACGATTACCAGTAACCATGCCCACGACTGCCAATGCTCATGACGTCCATAACAGATTACCTAGGTAGAACTATCTCCATCAGGTGATTTGCTATGTAGTAATATTAAAATAGTACAGTAATACAGCCTTGGAACATTGTATCTCTTAGAGTATTCAAGATTTAGTCTGTTCACCGAGTGGTTGTCTAATTAAACAATGTACACTAATTCAAGATTATATCATAAAATAAAATTATCCTTTTCCCTAAAATTATCATTGACCTTGCCTTTAAACTTGCTCTTGATCTTGCTATTGAAATTGCCATTGACCTTGTCATTGAACTTGCCATTGGCCTTGCTATTGACCTTGTCATTGAACTTGCCATTGAACTTGCTATTGACCTTGTCATTGAACTTGCCATTGAACTTGCTATTGACCTTGTCATTGAACTTGCTATTGACCTTGTCATTGAACTTGCTATTGACCTTGTCATTGAACTTGCCATTGGCCTTGCTATTGACCTTGTCATTGAACTTGCTATTGACCTTGTCATTGAACTTGCCATTGAACTTGCTATTGACCTTGTCATTGAACTTGCCATTGAACTTGCTATTGACCTTGTCATTGAACTTGCCATTGAACTTGCTATTGACCTTGTCATTGAACTTGCGATTGACCTTGTCATTGAACTTGCTATTGACCTTGTCATTGAACTTGCCATTGAACTTGCTATTGACCTTGTCATTGAACTTGCTATTGAACTTGCTATTGACCTTGTCATTGAACTTGCCATTAAAGTGCCATTGAACTTGCCATTGAACTTGCTATTGACCTTGTCATTGAACTGGCCATTGAACTTGCTATTGAAGTGCTATTGAACTTACTATTACACTTGCTATTTAACTGATATGCCTGGTAGTCATTCTACAGTCAAGAAATGCCAATATGGAAAAGACTCGTGCCAAGGCACTGATCCAGAGATCCTTACTGACATTGTTAGCAAATGCATGGATAGACAAACAACTGAAGAAGAAGACCCCATTTGAGTTCAGGAAACAGAATAGGACACCCAAGTTATGGCCCTTTATAGTCAAATGACAATTAATTTCAGATCAATCTTAATAAATCGTAAAAAAATTATTATTAGTTTTCAATCTATATGGTTGGTATATGCATGCTCATTAATATATATACTAACAATTTAGAATGTGAAGTTTAGATAAATCATGTGAACTATATGGCTGTTATACATGTTATTTGATAACCTTTGATTTGGACAAAGACAAGGAAAATAACCCCAGATAACACAATAAAATGATAATAATTGTCTTAAAGTATGTGTTTGTTATGTTTAAACTGACAAAATGTTGCCTTTGAAATTAAAATAGAAACTATTCTTGGAAATTTACTACATAAATAGCCAGACAGATAATAAAATTTCTAGACACTAAATGTCCAGGTTAAACGATATTTTAGTAACAGAAGTCAAACCATCACCCAAGAATAGAACAGAACAGAACGTGTCTTAAATACATCAGATTCAAACCACACAAACTCAATGCACAACAAATACATATTTTAAGGTTCAAGTCCAACTGTGATAAATACTTATTCACCGGATTTATTACCTTTGTCATCTATAAATATCTCTTGCTTTTTGCCATCTTCTGTCTCAAGATCAAGCCTTATTGTTCTGTCCCCTTCTTGTTCCATGCTGCTATTTCCTTGTCCTACAACTTCAAGGTTCAAACTGTCGTCTGCTTTATTTGTATCCACAGCTCGTTTAGAAGATTTTGCTGTGAAAGCGTCTGATCTTATAGTATTGCGTGTCTCAAGGTTCGAACGGTCTGAATTCGGAGCCGCCTTGTCGTCTGAAGCCAACTGAAAACCTTCTGCTCGTATTTCTAAAGGTGCTGCACTACTTATGGAATTATCATGTCTGGTCGATCCACGGTCTGCAAGCAAATAAACAACTGGATGAGATTTAACAAACAATTATCCAACAGTCATTCTAGCCCCGGACTGGAAACCACAGGAATGCAGAAAAAGAGGCATACCTGTAACAACCTGGAGGAGGACACTGGAGGCAGAACTGAAACCCCTCAGACTATGGAGAGAAGTGTAAAGGATTCCCAGAGACTCAGGTGTAGATGGAGACATGTAGTGAAGGCCCCATGCCCACCCCTGGGCGAAGAGGACTAAGTATTATAAGTATCCTAGCCGTGTGAACAAGATGAATGATATCAATGTTTCAATCAACATTGAACATACAATGCATGTACATCTATAGTTAAATCATGATCTACTGATACAAATGCACCTATAAAGTGCACAGCACGTATCACATAACAAATCTAGCTATTCTGCATTATTTCATCATTCAATGCATCCAACAAACATTTATACCAAACTCGTTGTAAGATATCTTGAGAGAATTGATTGTCTTGCAACAATCCAGAGCCAGTTTCTATGAGAGGTTTCACATTATCAGGAAAAGTCTGTGTTCCTGTACAGACAGCACTTTATGGAATTATGTTTTCAACAAGCATCTTATCTGTAGCTCTATTTTCTGCATCAGTAATGCAGTCTATAATTGTTACAGTCTGGTATTGAATGGAACTACTCACAGATAGACCATGGCAGTTATCTAAGTGTCACTGTAGATACAGATGTCTTATACCGAGTGTCTGAACAAGCTGGGAAGTATTAATCAAGCCAGAAATCTCAAGTTTAGATTTAGGTAAGTGGTTACAGAAACAGAAATTTCAGAAGGAGATGTTGTTAATGTCCTTAATATGTATTTAATGTAATGATTCGTTATCTCAGGGTTTAATCAGTACAATTTAAAATTACAATTTCGAACTTTAATATACAGTAATGATTCACATGACACTCTTGTTTGGAGTAGTTTACACTAGTTTATTCAGATAGATTGTGATACAAGTTTTTCCAACTTATATTAATCACTATCGACACCTCATTCCTTATAATGTTACCCATCACCACAAGGATATAAGAGAAGAGAAGCCAGTTTCCCTTTTATGCTGATCTTCTAGCAAGGGAAAACCCCGGAACCTCCTGGGCTCAACGTGGGTGCTCTACCACTAGGCTATCAAGGAAGTTGTAAGATTGTGTTGTCAAAAGCAGCATTGTCAAATGTTATCAATTTCTCAGCAAGCAATTTACACAGATATTGGTGCAATCCATTCTAATTCAAAACTAATCTACTACAAGTGCCAACCTCTTTCATCAAAACCAGAATGGAATGTGAAAGCTAGCAAGGTGCAGTTTAAATGAAACATCTGGGAATTGAATTTATGAAAGTTTCAACCTGGCAATAGGCCCCAATACAAAGACATTCACATTTTAACAGGAGAGCTGCGAACATTAGCACAGAAATCCATACCTATATTTTCTTGCAAGAGAATGCATTTTATAAAATGTTGCTTTAGAAGAAATAAGAATTGAAATCACAATATAATATTGAGCAATATTATAGCATCCACATGTCATGGATACCTCTTTATCTCCCCCTTTGAAGGGCTTTCATGAGATAAGAAGGTGCAATGCATGCAGCCCCTCCAAAAGTTGGTGAATTGGCACTGAAATCAACATTGACATGCACTTTGTTTTCTTACTATCATTTTGTCAATACAATGAACATAATTATTGGCAGCCCTGTCTAACTGGGCAAACACAATTGCAAGCTAGATATTTTCAGAGGCAAACACCATTGCAAGCTAGTTCTTTTCAGAGGCAAACACAATCGCAAGCTAGTCAATTTCACAGGCAAACACCATTGCAAGCTAGTTCTTTTCAGAGGCAAACACCATTCCAAGCTAGTTATTTTCAGAGGAAAACACCATTACAAGCTAGTTGTTTTCAGAGGCAAAAAATGAATGTGTAAAATACATAAAATAGCAAAAATAGATTAAACATGTTCATATTCCCACATATATACGTGTATACATTTATACCAAACACCAGCGATATATAAACATATTTCAACAATATAAACTTTCTAGGACTGGGAAGATAGCTTTACAGAAGAATAATGATACATCCTTAATTAAGTCTTGGTTTTTACTGGCTAACAGAATGTTAAATTTAGAATGATTGAGGGCATTGCAAGTCAGGCATTACTAGGCAAACACCATTTATTGCAAGTCAGGCCTTACTAGGCAAACACCATTCATTGCAAGTCAGGCCTTACTAGGCAAACACCATTTATTGCAAGTAAGGCCTTACAAGGCAAACACCATTCATTGCAAGCCAGACCTTACTATGCAAACACCAATGTAAGTCAGGCCTTACCAGACATACACCATTGCAAGTCAGGCCTTAACTAGGCAAGCACCATTCATTGTAAGTCAGGCCTTACTATGCAAACACCATTACAAGTCAGGTCTTACTGGACAAACACCATTACAAGTCAGGTCTTACTAGGCAAACACCATTCATTGCAAGTCAGGCCTTACTAGGCAAACACCATTCATTGCAAGTAAGGCCTTACTATGCAAACACCAATGTAAGTCAGGCCTCACTGGACATACACCATTGCAAGCCAGGCCCTAGTGGGCTAACATTGCAACCTGATGCCTGACGCAATCTGCCTGCCCACCAGTCCTGCCGCTGAAATTGCCAATCCAATAACCAAAAATCTGGTTACTAAAGAACCTTATCAGATGCATGCATATTGTAATCTGAAGGAACTTGGAATGTCAGTATAAAAGCCCAATATACCCAACTCCAATCACTGCATCATCAGTACATCTAGCAACACTTAAATCTACACTTTATCTTAATATATAAGTATTCAATTACTATTTTTACTTGGGGGATTTCCCTCCCAAGTATTGTTACATACCAACTTCATCCGAGCAAAAAACGCAATCTTAACCAAAATCATAATTTAAAACTAAACTGGGTATTTCAGCCCCCCTTTACAGTTGAAACTAGTTCATTGAGGTTTTTTTGGGCGGATTGCCTTAATGGGTTCGTTAGATGAAATTTGAGTCAGCTGTCATTGATATTTCTGAAAAGTTTTCACAATATTCACACTTATTAATCCAATACCATTTAAGGTAATTGTTTATAGGTTACCAAGATTTGCGTTATCCCCCAAGTACAGTACTTCAGAACTTCAGTACTTTGATTATTAGATTAATTTAAAATCAAAGTTCAACAGAAACCATGTAATGATGATTAGAAAAAATTGCAACTTATTATCTTCTTTCAATTGCCAAAACATAAAATAAAATATATTGTTACAGCTCTAAGAAATTATCGAAATCTTAGTTCAAATATGTAAGAACTGCCACTTGCCTACAGCAAGTTATGAAACCTGATCTTCACACCGATTCCAGTCATAAATATATCACTGCAATCTTACAACGATAATAAAAGATCACTGAAAATGTTGAAGATGCTGATGAAACTAATTCAGCAATCAAAATTAATGTTAGTTTATTGTCAGTTTTCTATGGGTACAGAAAATATCATTTAGTAATTATATATACCATGCAGGAATTAACACAATTTTGTAATTTAAGAAACTGGTGAATTTATAAATACACTTACTTACAATATAAATCCTTTATTTCATTTATCATACCTCTTTTATACTACTTTAAGTTAAGTGTTCAAAATAGGATATTAAATAAAATCATTACATCCACTTAGGTATAAATTAATACCACTTATATTAAAGAATCTTTATTAGCTTATTGCTATAGATGTATTTACCTTGATGCATAGAGAACAAGCTGTAGTATATACCGATAAGTAACAATGGTACAATGTTCAGTATAGTAAACTGTTTGCCCCATTCATACAGGTATCTTAACGTATATTGTTTACTGTAAACTCCTAGTTGTATGTGAGTTAATTATTTTACAAGTAGCAGTATCAGTGTAGCAATAACACGTGACTTTTGACTACAGTTACAAGAAGAAATTTGTAAACATTGGAAAATAAAAAGTATTTTATTTCTTCATCGATTTCTATGAAATATACGCCACGCTAAGGGGACAATTATTTGCTTCATGTGAAATATAAAATATTTTTTCGCGGCTGTGCCGTTTTGTCCATTACCTTGTGAAATCGTGGAACGTGTAGGTTTCACAGGGTAAAGGAAAAATCAGTAAAACTGCTGAAAAATATCTAATAGTTCACGGAAAGCAAATACATTTCCCCTTAGCGTGGCGTATATTTAATAGAAATCGATGAAGAAATAAAATACTTATGGCTATATTTTTGTACCGATGTTTACAAATGTCTACTTGTAACTGTAGCCAAAAGTCATGTGGTATTGATACACTGAGTATTATAATCAGTATGTGTAGTACAGAGCCTCATGATAGCAAAAATGTGTAGTTTAACTTAAGTTTATAGTTTGCAGTATAAATATTGAGAAGTATATATATACATGTATAACTGAATGAACATAAAGTTGACCAGATTCTATACTTAGTTTAAGAGTGAGTCAAACCATATGTTCTATCTACAGCTATATGTATATTGTATAGCTTTAAGTATACCTACAGAGTTATTGATAAGACCACATTATATTCTGAAGAAAGGTGGTCTCAAAGTTGGCGTGGTTTAACTAGACTAAAAATCATAACAAAGCCCTACTATGAAAATACAAAAAAAAAATTCATACCTTCAAAGACTACCAGCATTCCTATGCGCTAATATTTTAATTATTGAACTTAAAAACAACAATATCAATATAGACACTGACAGGCTGACAGACATGCACAAAGCATGAAAGAAGGGCATAAACCATTATCCTCTCTCTGACATTAGAAATAACATTAATATAAACAATAATTTTATTAAAGACTTCAACTCAAAACTTCATTTATAAAATGCTTGCATGGAGGGAACAAACAATATATGAAAAACATAATCATAGTGTTATTATACCACAGAAATCCACCAGAGATATAAATGACATACAGCTGTACCTGTTAAAACTTAAAGCTGCCTTAAATTAAAATATAATGCACAGCTGTAACTGTTAAAACTTGCTTTATGTTAAAACTTACTGGTTTACATCCTTCACAATTCTCTCAGAATAAATGTTAGATAGCAATGACGTCAAACGCAGCTAATTTAATGTATCCATTCATATAAAGGTCATCATTAACACCTCGTTGTAACATAAGCTGCTTATTTTTGGCACTACTAATTTGTCTGCTGAATAATAAACTAGTTTTATGCATAAATTGCCGGATATATATAGGTATAAAAAATTGCTCAACTGCATATAATTCCCATCTTTTATTCGTCTTTCATACATTCGTTCAATGATCTGATTTTGGGGGATTTCAATGATACGTGTAAAACTTGTATAATCCAAGGCCGATTATGGGGGTCATATAGACTAAGTTTATGGGTGTTTAACAACATCATTGCTTATTCATAGTATCAATCGATACTTATTTAATGTCCCCTACGTCAGTGAATGTTACTATGTGCGTGATATTGGTAATGAAACCAATTTGAACATTATATAGATCTGAAATTGGTCTACTCAAGTTTAAGTCAATACCATATCATAGTAAAATGGATCATACCTTTCAAATCTATTTATGGCAGTTATCAGCAGATAATCATTTTGATTCAGCTGTATTTCCTACATTGTGGTATTTTGCAGTTTGTAAACATCCTATTTATAAAACCATCATTACATACCAGTACAATGTTTTATTTATTTTACCTATTACAAGTCCAAAGAGCAAAGAATGAATGCACATTCCTGTAGTTTTAGAGTTATAAATACATTGTACCACAAAAATCCACCTGTTTTATTTCATCAATATGCTTTGTTACTCAGTCTCTCCTCCAGCCCATGTTTATCATAATTTCAGTCTTATAAATAATGCATGTATGATATCTGTAAACAGATTTTCGATCTCATTATAGAAAGTAAGCCATACATGTACAGTTGTATATTATACTAAGGAGGGAGGAGGAGATAGTTACTGGTTGTACAGTATCTTGATAAATAAGAATTAACAAGCAAGTTCATTCACAAATCTGAATTATTTATTTAGAGACTTGATCAGGACTGGTACTCACTTCATTAGACAGCTAGCATTTTATTGTGGCATTATTCTTCCATTATTGAATATCATAAGATTATAATAATTTACTTTATGACAATTATGCAACAAGTTGTTTTTTGAGCTTATATCAAACACTCTCGACATCCTGGACCTCCTGCACTTGAAACAGATGCTCTACCACTAGGCTATATATGGAGGAGGGAGTGAATATTATCTGACTGGTCAGATCAAGCTCCATAGAGCTTTAAACCCTGAGGCTCTGGGTGGTAGCGAGGCTGCCGAAGATGCTAATACCCAAACAGAGACTGAGGTTCTGGGTGGTAGCGAGGCTGCAGAAGATGCTAATACCCGCACAGAGAATGAGGTTCTGGGTGGTAGCCAGACTGCAGAAGATGCTAATACCCGCACAGAGACTGAGGTTCTGGGTGGTAGCGAGGCTGCAGAAGATGCTAATACCCGCACAGAGAATGAGGTTCTGGGTGGTAGCCAGACTGCAGAAGATGCTAATACCGGCACAGAGAATGAGGTTCTGGGTGGTAGCCAGGCTGCAGAAGATGCTAATACCCGCACAGAGAATGAGGTTCTGGGTGGTAGCCAGGCTGCAGAAGATGCTAATACCCACACAGAGAATGAGGTTCTGGGTGGTAGCGAGACTGCAGAAGATGCTAATACCCGCACAGAGAATGGGGTTCTGGGTGGTAGCCAGGCTGCAGAAGATGCTAATACCCGCACAGAGAATGAGGTTCTGGGTGGTAGCCAGACTGCAGAAGATGCTAATACCCGCACAGAGAATGAGGTTCTGGGTGGTAGCGAGACTGCAGAAGATGCTAATACCCGCACAGAGAATGAGGTTCTGGGTGGTAGCCAGGCTGCAGAAGATGCTAATACCCGCACAGAGACTGAGGTTCTGGGTGGTAGCCAGGCTGCAGAAGATGCTAATACCTGCACAGAGAATGAGGTTCTGGGTGGTAGCCAGGCTGCAGAAGATGCTAATACCTGCACAGAGAATGAGGTTCTGGGTGGTAGCCAGGCTGCAGAAGATGCTAATACCGGCACAGAGAATGAGGTTCTGGGTGGTAGCGAGACTGCAGAAGATGCTAATACCCGCACAGAGAATGAGGTTCTGGGTGGTAGCCAGGCTGCAGAAGATGCTAATACCCGCACAGAGAATGAGGTTCTGGGTGGTAGCCAGACTGCAGAAGATGCTAATACCCGCACAGAGAATGAGGTTCTGGGTGGTAGCGAGACTGCAGAAGATGCTAATACCCGCACAGAGAATGAGGTTCTGGGTGGTAGCCAGGCTGCAGAAGATGCTAATACCCGCACAGAGAATGAGGTTCTGGGTGGTAGCGAGACTGCAGAAGATGCTAATACCCGCACAGAGAATGAGGTTCTGGGTGGTAGCGAGACTGCAGAAGATGCTAATACCTGCACAGAGAATGAGGTTCTGGGTGGTAGCCAGGCTGCAGAAGATGCTAATACCCGCACAGAGACTGAGGTTCTGGGTGGTAGCCAGGCTGCAGAAGATGCTAATACCTGCACAGAGACTGAGGTTCTGGGTGGTAGCGAGGCTGCAGAAGATGCTAATACCCACTAAGAGAAATTGTACACTAGGATCATGATCCAAGTTGTAAAAGCTAGATGTAGATGATTTTAATACAGTCATTAAGTTTATTAAGGCTCAACACACTATAAGAATAACCTAACAATACAGCTCCTGTATGATAAAACTTAATAGATAGATTATAATTTATTACTCTTGGTAAGAACAGGTGGTTACAGTGCATGTTTTGGTAGTAAACAGAAAATTTGTAAAACAAGTTCTTTTTGCAATAAATTTTTAACGAGATCGTAAAATCGACACTTACCTAGATCTTTTAATGGAGAATCGTTCCTCGGAGAGCCCTGTCAATGGAAATACGTAGATAGATTATTTAAACGTTAAAATCTGATGCACCCTGGGAGGATCATAGAGAATCTCTGGGCATAGAGTATTTGAACATTCCGAGTATATGAACATACAAAACACATAAATGTATTTACTGACATTTTACGACAAGTATGATAAAATATGTTAATTATATTCCAGCAGGTATGCATGTTAATTAGATCCTCAAGCAGAAAATAAGAATTCTTACAAATTTGTAACTTATGTAGGATAACATTTAATGAGACATGCAAATTTATTCACAAAATGAGTTGAATACAAAATATTTTAAATCATTACTGTTTTTTAATACAAAAAGTATTAAACCGCATCAACTTCATTACCTTTTTTTAAATAAAAAATTGTAAAATAAAAAATTCAAGAAGTTTTTAATGCAGAAATAGTAGAAGAAAAATTCACAATGTTTATAATTAATCCATAAAGAATGTGAATAACTGAATGTTGTACATACGTATACATATATAGACCAGGAAATGACCGAACGATCAAAAAGAGGTCATTGCTTAAATAAATGTATTATGTCAGGTTACATTAGTTGTATGAAAATTTGTCATATAAATGATACAGCCTCATGTCAATATTATAAAGGGAGTATGTGAACTCAAGGCAATGAATACATAAAATTAATGATACATTATTCATTGTATACTAAGGACAATGATGCTGCAAGCTGGACAGGTGGACCAAACACAGTGCGTATAACGTCATAACTTGACAACATATGTAACAACTCATTTATATGCATGCACTTAACATGACAAAACATATGACAGGTACAATGAAATAACTCGCACTTAACATAAAATTACGGCCATCCATAAAAATGGTCAGTTCAGCAAAAATCGTAACCAGCGGATTGGTAGAAAATAACTTAGTACTTAAAAGTTCCGCATTACTCGTAATCAGCAAATTGGTAGAAAATTGGTTTGTGTTTATTACATAAAAACATATAACAGTCATTCAAATTACAACTTTAAATACACAACCTTTTCAGAATAAATTCTCACGCAGACCATGTAAAAACCCGACTGTTTAAGTATTTGTTCAAGTCATTAAGATTGTTACGGAAGATGCTAAACAAACAGTGTTTAATGATGGCCGCAGATAAATGTATATGGGTAACATAACTTGCTAATTACGGATCTATTAACAAAGGGTAGTCAAAATTATAATATAATTTTATAATAGTAACACAATAAACTGTTTCTGTAAAAGATAGCATGAACTGAGGCTTCACCTTTAACATGATTGTGTTAAAGTCACATTACGGAGCATAATAAGCCCTTATTGGCCAGTCAGCTCTCTGCTGAAATATATGGCAGGCATATGAGTGCCTCCACCTGTATTTGAACCCGGGTTGCCAGATTAGACGGCAAGTGCGCAAACCATTGAGCTACGGAGGCATACCCAAGTTATTGTTTTGTTAATAAATCTTCTCTGAAAACCCTAACTCAAATGTCACAGAAAAAAGAAAAGCACACAAAGTCACACAACTAATGCAAATATGTTTTGTTCTTTTGCTTGACATTTTTATATGTTGCCTGACCCATCATCATAGTGACACTGGCCTAAGTTTGTTATAATCATCATCTATTTTATGTTTTATAAATCCCAGTTACAACACCATATCACTTTATGTGTATGAAAAAGGTAGCACTACAATAGATCACAAGTTTTACAGAAATTACTGGTAGCTATGACAACTAGAACTGTCACAGAATGACCAACAATACCATCACATACTCCCTAGTTACAGAAGTATGGCAAGCCACATCCATCATATCACAAGTTTTACAGAAATTACAGAATGACCAATGACATTATAGGTTCACCTACTGCCTGGTCACTGAAGTAATATTGGCAAGCCACATCCATAAGAAACATACTGTCTCGTGATGGGCAACATTTATTGTGCTCGTCTATTTAAAATCCTACAATAAACCTATGACAAAGTAAAGAGTCCAGACAAAATAAATTTTGACAGTATAATTTCTGACCTTTGAATGAAGTGTGACCTTGACCTTTGAGATATTGACAGGACTGTTTGTGTGACACACTGGCTGGCAGTGGTGAACAAGTGTGCCATGTTATTTTAAAGTCTCATGTCACTACAAATGACAAAGTTACGATACGGACAAGCTAAATTATGGCATTTTTTACCTATGGACTCCAAGTGTGGCCTTGACCTTTGAGATATTGACAGGACTGTTTTCTCATGACACACCATTTTATAGACGTTAACAACCATTCAAAGTAATTTAAAATCCCACAATGAATGACATACAGCTATAGACTGGACAAGCTATTAAAATTATGACCATTTTTTACCTTTGAATCCTAAGTGACATTGAGATATTGACCTAATTGTTGTTAATAGACACTATGTCAAATGATGGTGAACAATGTGCCAAGTTATTAAACACTCCTTCAGTAAATGCATGCATAATTGAGAGCCTGGACAAATTGCTAGACAGGTATAGTGTACAGTGTGGCACTACCACATGACTTTTGGCTACAGGTCAAAGACGAAATTTGCTTATCTTTGAAAATTTTTTATTTCTTAATTGATTTTCATGAAATATATGCCACACTCAAGGGGGGAATTATTTGCTTTCCATGAAATATGAGATCTTTTTCAGCAGCTTGACAGGTTTTTCCAGCACCCTATAAAACCTGTGTCAAGTCTCTTCTTTTCCAAGGTTTCACAGGGTGCTGGACAAAACAGCACAGCTACTGAAAAAGATCTTATATTTCATGGAAAGCAAATACTTTTCCCCTTAGCGTGGTGTATATTTCTTATAAATATGTGAAGAAATAAAATACTTACGGCTATTTTTGTTCTCGAAATGAAGCAAATTTCGTCTTGGACCTGTAGCCAAATGTCACGTAGTATTGCTACACTGGTGTAACCAGACTCTCATGATCTAACTGACATCATTTTAGCAACTATATAGCTTTTAAGATAATGAAATTTTGAGTTTTTGTTTGACGTAATCTGAGGACTTCAAACACATCTCAATGTGATTTGTATGCAAATTATGGAATAGAAAAAATGTGTAGATTATTTTTATAAGTTTTTTTTGAAAGTGCTAATGTTATTGGCGACAGTGACCTGGTACTTTCTGGCGTGCATGTGGTATTGTATTTTTACTAATTTAAATGTACAATGCTTCTTCTACTGGTTTTGCTGTGTATAAAATAGAATCAGCATCCCACAGACATGCAGACATATCTTACATGTGGAAGTTTATGGCAGGTGATCACCTTTGCTATGTCACCATCGTGTTTATATTAACACACACTATGACAAAGGGCAATGTTATACATGGGATATCATCCAGTAATATTAGGAATTTTGTCATAACATCGTGGAAAATCCAAAATTTTGAAAGCTTATTTGCTTTAGTTGAGTGATCATAATTATCATGACAGACAATACATTTTTGTGCTCTAGAGTTTTTATCAAATTAATATAATAAACTACAATACAGATTTTGACCTAAAAATTATATGGACAAAATTGTGAAAATATGTACTCTGGATTGATAGCTCAAATATTAATTTTGGAAGTAACTATTATGAATTATTTTTCATCTATCACAGAGAAATATGTGACATATTAAAGCGATTGGTTGAAAAATAAAAAATCTATTAAACAGTTAATATACCATGTACTATGATAGAGGTTAGTTGCTCCGTGACGTTAAGATGACGATGCCCTTCAAACACAGTATTTTAACAGAAAGATACACTTAAATATATTCAATACAGGTCTAATGTCACTGTTCACATTTTGTCTCTGTATCACTGTTTACCAATATTGGTTACAGTGATGATAGAAATGGCTCTAACCTAAATAGAGCATTTATGAATAAATTTAAGACAAATTGAATTTAAAGCCGCTAGAATATGTATTTTTCCAAGACAGTAACGAAATTCTGTATTATTTCAAACAGTAATAAGAGTTGTAATCAGACATATAGTATCTTATAATGGATGACAATATAATAAGCCATATACATGTAATTTATAATTATGGTAATCAGATAGACAGTCAAAGGTCAATGCTCGGTATGGTGGTGGATCTTGTCTGTCTGTATGGTTGTGGATTTGTCAGTCACCAAAATGGTGTCATTAATGTGTCACAAATCACATCACATCAGACTTCATTCATGCTCAAAAATAAGAGTGTATAGCTAGATTTATGTCGGCAATAAACTATATAATACAGACACAAAGTGAACACATCATATTGTTTTAATATAATTATATTACATCTGAGGTAATACTTGATTAACAAGTCACTAAGAATTGCAAGCAATACAGAAGTCCCCCTACCGTTTTGAAGCCATGAGCTTTAAATTATTTTCAATGTTTCTGCTGCCATATATAGCACCCACAATTTTTATCAAAATCAAAATATTTTTGAATGTGAATAATCCATAATTGCCCACTATCCACATACCAAGTTTCGTAAACCTATCTTGGAAATTGTTTGAGTTATATCAGGATCCAGATATTTGACGGACAGACAGACAGACTGACATATGGAGGACAAACATACAGTTCCCTCCTAATAATATACAATAAACTGATATTTTGACAACATATATATTTTTGCTAGCCTTTACTGCTATTCCGAGCTTTAACATTAATACTACCTTTTTTTAGAATAAGTTTCAATTTAGGAAGCAATAAAAAATAATTGGAGACCTGAGGTAGACTCAAACCACATAATAGTAACATTAATTTCTGATACCTCCATTAAATTACCACAGGCTCTCGATGCGATTTTATGTCCAGAAAAAAATATTTCAATTTTCTGTGTTTTAGAGTCAGATTTTTTTCCAGCCAATAAAATTGTATCGAGAGCCTATGACTAATACAGAACAACATGATTTTTGGGATATTATCAGTTGATGTCTAAGTGCAACGTTTATTGTACACATATACTATAGTGACAAACTCTCAGCAATGTGCAACCATGCACCATTCACAATGTGAAATATCCCCATCACAATTCATTGTGTACCACACAGTAATGTCATCAAGAGAAATTGGCTCCCTTTTTAAGAGTTCTCTCCTATTATTAAAGCAGGCATATAAACAAAGGGACAGAAGTACCATGGTACAAAAGAAAATAATGTGTGTTTTTTCACAGGCCTAATAAATTATATCCCCAAAAAAAGAGCTCTCTTTGTATAGTAATGACCGGATGATGGGGAATGTCAAAACTCTGTATTTTGTGATATAATTTCTAAGGCCTGTGGTTTTTATATAAGAATAAATGTAAAGATTGCCATAGCCTCTACAACAACAAAACACCAACAACAACAACAACAATAACAAGAGAAACAACATACACTATACTAGATATAAGCAGGTAACTATTACCACCACTATAAGAAAGTTAGATGGAATTTCTTGACCAAAGGTCCTGAAACAAAGCATAAGCAGAGAATGTTTGCACATGCATAATATTTTTTCGATACAATACATTGACATGTCTGTTCTCTCATAGTATTCTAACTCTCAAATATATTTGTACTTTTACAACTGGTAATTATCACGATTGGGTAATGTTTATGAAATACATTATAAACAAAAAATGGCGGTCAAAAATACGTTTCTACTCCTCGTATTTTCACTGGCTTTGCTTCAATTTCTGTTTGTTTGTATCTTTTCTCATTTTTTACCTGCATCCAATACATGACCACGACTTATACTCGGGGCATTACGGTATTTAGTACCACAATCCACCTGAAAGAGCTGTCTGATATTCTACCCCCATATGCCGGAATGAAAGAATTCACAGCAGAAAAAGGCAACATGAAAAATGTCAAATTGACGATTACTTAATTTTTTAAAACAAAACATGTAGAATCATGAACATCGACATTGAATCAAATTTCTGCTAGTATTTCAGTTCATCAATGGACAGGTAAGAGACAAATCTCTGTAAGACTCAGCATACACGAGCCCTTACCAAGTCTACTATTACAAGCAGTCACCAAAATGACTAAATTCCCAAATAGTTTGCAGCAGGATACGGGACAGCCATTTCCTTATGAGAAAGTAATTCTACGAGGGACAGTGGTGTAATTATAAGAGATCCAGAATACAAGGGGCAGACATGTACTTATTAGGAAACCAGTCTATGAGCATAACAGCCATGTTAATATAAGAGAGCCAGTCTAAGAGGGACCATCATGTCATTATAAGGAAGAGACAGAATAACAATAATAACAATAAATAATCGATAATAACACTAGTCATATAACTACAACTAAACAGATAATCATAACCATGTTACATGGAAAGACAAGTACTGGATTTAGAGAATATTCTAAACACGCAACCAGTCTAAAATACATTCTAGAATACTGTATTCCTAGATACTTTCGCGGATACAATATTTCGCGTTTTTCATACCGTCGGCATATTCGCGGCTACAAATTTTCACGGAATCATTTTAAGGCTCGCGAATTCCGCGAAACTAAAGTCGCTACGGCATAAAGGTATGTTTGACACATCTCGCAATTTTAAATGGACTGTTTGTCATCACCATCCGTGTATACACGATCAATTCAATTGATTGTGACCTTCACTGACCTGATAACAATTACGATGATCAATTAATCTCTTCATAACAAAGGATTTCATAAAGTGTTTTCACTAGGTGTTATCAACATAAACTAGTAAATAGTTATTATTATAAATTAACCACCAAACATATGTTAAACAAATAAATGTGAAATGATTATTGTAAATACCTGTACAGGAATAAATTGACTTTAATCATGACAAAAACAAACTTTCGTATGTAGAAGTAAACTGAATGTTAACACCCCACCCATGTACCCCCGTGCTTGTTTACTTTGAGCACATTACACGCTACGCCATCAGTGTTTATGTCTACACAGCCTATAATATGCACGACTCTTACAGGATCGAAATTGATGTTTAAATTGAGATAACTAACGCAGTTAATCTTAGATTTTATCAAGATGGATTTATTGACAGAAGTTCCCACGTCATGTATGCGCAAGTACAATTATCCTTCGTCGAATGATTCTGCGATTTTAGTATGAAGAAGCTAGAAAAGTTCGCGGATTCGTTGGAGGTAACGTTTTCGCGGCTATTAAACTTCGCGAAATGATACCTCCCGCGAAAGTCGCTAACTTAAAATGCGCGAAACCATTTCTAGGAATACAGTAGTCGAATATCATCCGGTTTAGAATGAGTTATCAAACAACAGATATGATTTATTATATATTGAAGAGATTAAAGCAACTACAGTTTGTAAAACATGTATGACCCCATGACAGCCTGATTGTCAGAAATATTAGAGGTCATGGCAACATTGACCTACTGACCTCACAATCAACTACTGATGTTGACCAACATGCCTATAAAGTTCCTAGAAGATCCTAGACTTAACCATTCTTGAGCTGTTGGTCAAAAACATTTTTTATTTTTATTTATTCATGTCAAAGATCACAATGACCTTGACCTTTGACCGACTGACCTCAAAATCAATAGGGGTCATCTACTGATGAATACCAACCCCCATGAAAAGTCTGAGGGTCAAGTGTTCTTGAGTTATTAAACCAGGAAACCATTTGGTCAACTGACCATCAGACACACACAGACCGACCAACCAACATGTGCAAAGCAATATAACCCCTCATCAAAGATGGAGGGGCATCACAAATATACCATTATAAACAAAGCGACATGTTTTAGTACAAATTTTACCATAGCAGGTTAAATTAGTTACAATGCTTACAAAACGAACATTATATTTACAGTGAAAGTGAAATCAAGAGTAATCTACAAAATTATGATGAAATTGCAAAGGCAATGAAGAGCAGAATACAAAAAACTGCAATCTAATAATAAAATATGGGTTTTAAAAGCAGAATTAATAAAAAAAGTTTGACTATATTTTATCACCATACATTGCCATGAAACTTTCAAAACACTTACAAATTGAACCTACAGAATTAATGTACAATCACAGTTATTCTATTCAAAGGGGATCAAAAGAATAGGAAAAGTATGTGGGTGTTACAAAAGTTTTTTCACAATGTTATATTTCATTGCTTTTTGTATTGTAATGAAAGAAATATTTTAAAAATCTGGTCATTATCCAGAGGCAGGGATCTACTATTGTCCAACTATATGTATGCTAATGTGTTCAACCTGAGCTACAAAATGTGCTACCTGCTTTAATAGTAAAAGTAAAATTTTGGTATCAATTAAGATTTAGTGAGCATACTTTTGTAACACCCTGTAAACATTACTAAACACAGAATCATAATCAAAGATAAAAGCAACATGATTCTGTTTTCAAATCTTGATTAGTCAACCAAATGTTGCATCTATTTCATTAAATCAATCATAAATAATAATAATAATAACTTATAAATACATGTATATACATATTTTTATTATTATTATTTATTTATTTCTATTATTATTTATAAATCAATCAAAAATAGTTAGAAGGAATCTTCAAATTCAACACTATGTTTTTCAATCATTTATTAATAACAATTAACTAAACCTACCTTCCTAATTCTGATCATATCCGGTTCCCCCCAGGCAGATTTACTATGTCGTAATGACTTAGTGATGCCACCACTACCAGCTACACCATAGATTTTCTCATTACTTCCTGTAGTGCCTACTTCACCTGTCAAATATAACACGTAAATTGCATCATTTTAGTAATTAATACCAATTATTGCTGCACACTGCAAAAGATATAACAGTTACTGAATCTTACTCAGTAGTGCAAGAGATGTTTGTAAAACATGCATGCCCTCATGGCAGCCCAATAGTCAGAAATGTTTAAGGTCACTGTAACCTTCACCTTTGACCAACTGACCTCATAATCAATAGCATCATCGACTGTTGATGACCAGCCTCAAAGTTTGAAAATCCTAGGACAAAGCGTTCATGAGTTATTCAACGGAAACCAATTAAAATGTCAGAAAAGTTGAATTTCACAGTGATCTTGACCTTTGACCTACTGACCTCACAATCAATAGGAGTCATCTACTGTTGATGACAAACCTCCATGTAAAGTTTGAAGATCCTTGGGCAAAGCGTTCTTGAGTTATTGAACAGAAACCATTTGGTCTACAGACGGACAGACCGACATGTGCAAAACAATTGAACCCCTCATCAAAGATGGGGGCATAATAAAATAAAACCAGAGGGCCAAGATAGCTTTCAGTGGTGTATCTAGAAAGTTTGATGTGTAGGCCCAAACATAAAAGGTGGTCAGGGGCATGACCCCCGGAAAAAATTTGAACTGTGGGTATCCTGTGGTGTGTTTTGGTGTTCTTTACTTCAAGACTTCCAAATAACAAAACCATCTTTAAACTGTACTCCAGCTAAATGATGTGTAGGTCGGGGCCTAATTGCCTAGCTGGTAGTTACTCTATAGGCTAGATCACTGATTCCTTAATACTATGGTCTTATGCAATACAGCATGTACAAAACATTATCTGTGCTGCAGCATATACATTAACCATAGGCTGTATTAGGGGTTCCACTAGCTTCTGAATTTGAAGGGTCATTTGAAACTTTTGACTAAAAGCATCCTTCTGATACTCCCCACTTAGGAAATCAAACAATCGGAATTATAATATAGACACAAAATTAGCTGTTACATATAAATTATGCTAATTGAAGGTCAAGATGAAGTGGTAATATCTGTACTATATATATTATATATAGCCTGATCAGGGAACATAAGTCAGTTGTATCTTGTGTTATCTGACAAAGAACAATTAATATTAGTACATGGAATGTGCTTGTACTGATAAATGTTTGATTTAAGAGAGGAAATCTTCCAAGGGAGATCACTGCAGATTACACATAAGAATTAATAAATTCATAGTAACCTCCCTTAAATTTAATGTACAATTGTATTATGACAAAAAAAAATATCTACCAAGTGCAGAATCCGAACCCATGACCACCTGCTTGCAAGCCAGGCACTGAGTTAACCGGGCTACTTGCTCATGAATCACTATAGTACTATCATTTTTATAATTAAATGTTAGACAATAGGTTTTTTATAGGCATAGAGGTGTCCAGAGGAAGATCTTATTTTTCTTGATGTTATGCATTGGTTAATTGAAGCTTTGTTATTGTTGTTGAACAAAGTACTCACCTTCAAACTGTGAAGTTGGTGACGTTCTTTTCTTTGAACTGTTTGCAGTATTTGTTCTATTGAAGTGTTTAAAGAAGTAAGGTGCTGGTACCAGAGGTTGTCTATTGTTGTTACCTCCTGCAGCAGGTACTGTCTTAGGTCGGATAAAATCTGGCTGCGCTTCAAAATCTGCTAGAATCTCTGCTTTATTGGGATTTCTGTAGCTCCTGTTGAAGAGATCATTATAATATAAACATATTATGATAATATCCTTGTTTGTTTGTGATTGACTGAGACAGAGACTATAGATAATATTGTATCTATAGTCTCAGTTATCTATAGTCTCTGACTGAGACAGCTGTAAGTGTGGGGTCATTTGATTTTTCCTGCCAGATTGGCCATTGACCTCATAGTTCGAGGGGAGAGACAATAACTGTTGAGTAATACTAGGAATCCGGGAGCAATACCAAAGTTACTTCAGAATAGATTCCTGGACTCTTTAATATGCCTGGCCAAGATCTCCCCTAGCATCTCAATCTGAGCTCAATCGCATCATAAATATTGCCATGAGTATTTTTGTTAATTTTCACGGAAGTCTGGACTCAAAATTGGCATCAAGCAACAGAAAGATTCATTATTTTGTGTTTATCACCATACTCAGATTTATCACCAATTTAGACTCACAATTTGAGCTGAGATTTTTCTAGAGATGCTTCAGGAGATTGGGTCCTGGTATACAGCACCAATACATGTGAGACAGCCTTAGTTCATCAAATTGTAGTCTGTTTGCTTTTATCTTAAGTGTCAGTTACAGAACCTGGTATAATAGTATTCCTATTTAGACATTTAATGGATAAATTTGAAAATGGACTTAACAAACGGTTTCACATCCAAGAAACAAGATGACAACTTCTGCCATACTGCATATTATAATAGGGGCATTGTTGTATAATTGAACATGTGAAATAAAGCAATATACATGCGCAGTTACTGTGCGTCCAGGATAATGTGATGTTTACAAACATGAATCGATTTCGTCCACTGTTACAAAATTGGTTTTAAAAATTATAAAAGTTGACAGATACAATCAGTTTTGTACTAAAACATCACTGATCAATCGTGCACATCTGATTAATCCACCTTTGTGGAATATACCAAATTTTCCCACCTTTCTCATCATAGTTGGCAAACCATACTAATCATTTAGGTTAGGTAATATGCGAGCAAGTTAGGCAGTAAGAAGATACATAGAGAATACTGACCTTACAGTGAAACCTGTACTGAATGTGCCGGGATTGAATTGTCCCGGTGTATAACTTCCTGGTCGTACTTGAGGTTTACGTAATGGTAACAAACTGTGTAATGATTCAGCATTACCCTGAAACCATGCACACATAATTATATAAATATATATTCTAACACAACCAACCGTTTCGCCTGTATGCACATAGAGGAAACCGAGGTGCGCATGAATTACCGTTAAAACACAGCTACGACAAAAAGCTTAATAGCCTTTCGAGGAAGAAAATAGTGCAGCGGTACAATGTCTTGATGTGTTGCCAAATGCGGAATATAGGCTATGTTACGATCGAAATAATGAATATGCATCTGTGTTTTATCTATAATAAAGCACGGTCACTTAATTGGATGCATACATTAAATCACATTAAATTGTGATTTAATTACTACGCATCTGAACTCGTGACCATGCTTTATTCTACGATAAAACACAGGTACATATTCATTATTTCTTAAATTTACATAAATACTATCACAAAGCTATACAACACCTTACAGACATACTGTAGGACTTTGATGCCAAGAATGTTGGTACCTCAAACATCCTAGAAACCTCAAACAGGTTCTTTGGTACCAGCAATATTATAATGCAGGCGTTCAGCAGGTAGGTGGCTCAAACTATTTCCCTGTCTAAATCAAAGTTTTTCTGTACATATAAATCAATGTGATGTGGAAACCATTATTTACAGTTTCAATGAGTTTCCAAATTTGACTAAATGAAGCACTTTTAAACTGATAATCTAATTACCGATCAGTAGTAAACAGTCATAAAATCTGCAAGAGCCTCTTCAGGAACCATATAAGGATTAAATTTTGTAAGAACCAACCAATCAATGTATACCAAATCAGAGACAGTACCTTGCAAACCTTCTTGAAGCAATCCTCTAAACCTTGTAAATCTTCTCGTGTTTTGGCAATACGTTGTACTTCATCTACTAAAGCTTCTGGTACAGGCATGTTATCAAAGTCCCAACCATACTCATCAGCAAAACTCATAATTCCTGTCAAATTCTCCGACCTTGTGACTCCATTGTTACAAATACCTGTATAGTGTCGTGAATTCTGCCTACAATATAAAATTATATAAACCTCCATTTATCCAGGTAACAGTTTACGTCATTATCACACAAACATTAAGCTACTGTAGAATGATCCCCACAGCAAGTGAGACATCAGAGTATGTAATAAAACAACCAAAATGGAATGTGCTAACATGTTATAAGTCAGTCAGTCAGTCAGTCAGTCAGTCAGTCAGTCAGTCAGTCAGTCAGTCAGTCAGTCAGTCAGTCAGTCAGTCAGTCAGTCAGTCAGTCAGTCAGTCAGTCAGTCAGTCAGTCAGTCAGTCAGTCAGTCAGTCAGTCAGTCAGTCAGTCAGTCAGTCAGTCAGTCAGTCAGTCAGTCAGTCAGTCAGTCAGTCAGTCAGTCAGTCAGTCAGTCAGTCAGTCAGTCAGTCAGTCAGTCAGTCAGTCAGTCAGTCAGTCAGTCAGTCAGTCAGTCAGTCAGTCAGTCAGTCAGTCAGTCAGTCAGTCAGTCAGTCAGTCAGTCAGTCAGTCAGTCAGTCAGTCAGTCAGTCAGTCAGTCAGTCAGTCAGTCAGTCAGTCAGTCAGTCAGTCAGTCAGTCAGTCAGTCAGTCAGTCAGTCAGTCAGTCAGTCAGTCAGTCAGTCAGTCAGTCAGTCAGTCAGTCAGTCAGTCAGTCAGTCAGTCAGTCAGTCAGTCAGTCAGTCAGTCAGTCAGTCAGTCAGTCAGTCAGTCAGTCAGTCAGTCAGTCAGTCAGTCAGTCAGTCAGTCAGTCAGTCAGTCAGTGGGCCATGTGGGCCTCAAACATGTACATGTACAGTATAATCTGGTTTATCTGGAACCTGTTTTTACCATCAACCTGTCTTAACCAGCATGGTTTGTTGGTCCTGGCAGAACTCCACTGTAATTCTATTTGATGTACCCTGTCTTTATCGGAACCTGCTTTATCCGTTATCCGGCATTGGTTTGTCAGTCCCCATAATTGATAAATAGTGTATCCGAAGGGATGCCAGATAAACCAGGTTATACTGTAGTAGCCATAAGCTTTCTAATAAAGTTCATTGAATCTGATCTTTGGTTGCTGTGAACTAGAACAGTCAGAATGATGGACACATAGACCATGTGGTTTTATGAAATTCCTACACTCTCCATCCATAAATATGATGGAACAGAATTCATTATTTAACAACTCATGGAACCATACATCACCATCATACATTGTATAGTAAAGACATTATTTAACAAGGCAACACTGAGTTGGGTATACCCAGTCTTCCCTATGAGCCTCATAACATGGCACAGGTCCTGCTAGAACCGACAAGTTGAGATAGCTTGGAGAATTTGACATGATCCTGACCTTTATACATGAATATATTACCAGGTTTTTGTGTTGAATATATAAATTTCTGCGAGCAAATCATGCAATATCAGTCCTTCAGATATGTGTTGGTATAACGTCTCGAGCATCTTTGTGATGCTAATACCGCTTATGAAAACATACAATCAGGGTTATAATTAAATATAGACAATATAGCAGCTGTTAGATTATGCTAATAGAAGGTCGAGAGTCGTGTCAAATTCTCCGTGCTTTAGAGACGTCTTATAGAACACATACCTGATGACATCCTCAAAGTGTCTGGGGTCGGCTGATTTAGCTGGACCCCATTTTCTGTGTTTGAGCTGTTGAGGATGTGAACAACGACGTGGGGTGACATTCTCTGACTCGTATATCTCAGCTGGTGGCTGTCTTTTCTAAAATATACAAGTACATATACATATACTACTGTAAATCACATATTTTCAAGGGTAATAATTTCGTGGATTTTGATAAAAAGATAAAAAAGATAAGATGGAAAGATAAAACCGTGTTATGTATATGGGAGTTCATGGGCATTAATATTTATACAGAGCATACATTTTGTACATGTGCTATACAGCAACATTTCAATCTGCAGACAATAACATCATCAAATCTCTAATAATACAATATTGAAATAAATCAACATTAAAATCATTTGTTTGAGGGTCCATACATAATTATTGACTATAAACTGATACAACTGCATGTAAAAAGTTGTAGCTATGTCACTTCATAATAGTATGTGCATAGACCATCATAATTTCTGTTACAATATTTACATCAAAATATTGGGACATATTTTGCTAAATATTCTTACTTTTACCAGTACATTTTATGATTTTATATACATTTGACGAATTATTAATTAAAATATTCATCAATACAACTTACAGTTCATAAGCGCATGACCAGTTTTTAGGAAACAATGAGTAATAAACTACAACACATACAGTGCAATTTCATACCATTTCAATATTTGACATATACTGGTACTATTTAAACATAACTTGGCATGAATCTGGTGTGAAAACTTTGTCTCGACACAGGCTAATCCTTGAACCTTTAAGTTGACTTTTAACCTGGCTTATTACTTAAGCTGCACATTGTGTATGTACGTGTTACAAATCCAGCATGACTATGGTATAAAACTATAAGAATGCTTGTCATAGTTCATGATCTCATTCATATTGTGGCATTTATACACTACAAAAGTTTAGAATTATCAGAAGCATATCGTAGTCAATATTTTCACACATTACCTTTAATACTTTTCCTTTAAATCCCTTTGTTTCTTCTTTGATTCTCAACATATCAACCATTTTCTGAAACACAATCCCAGAGAATACTTATGTCAAATATAACATTATGCATATGCACATAAATTACTATACACAATGAAATGCACTAATGTTTTGCATTTACTGCACATTGGGAGACAAATAAAAGTTCTGAACATAAATTTAAAACTTTATTCAAATTTTGAGATAATATGTGAAGACAGCAAGGACTGCATCATGAACATTAAAGAAAATGCCAATAGGTGTAGTACTGAACTGGTGCATGCTACATAGTATGGGTTTTAACCATCATCAGAAAGAAGTAGTAAAAGGAAACACATGGACAAGATGGGTAAGGTTAATATCTTTTATTGAATATACCAACGTTTTGACTATATTAACAGTCTTCGAATCGTTCACCATAATACTAGCTAATGCAGAAAGGAAGAAAAAGTGTCATTGATGTCCTAACTTTGACCTACAGTTTCTTCTTCATTTCAGTTGTATAATAGAAAGTAGGACTTAAATAATATAATAAAACATGAAGACTTACATATCTCCTGTCTTCTGCAGGTGTTCGTATTTTCTGGGAAACACCTTTTCTAGTTCTCACAAATGTTGTTCCTCTGTTTAAAGGTGGATTTACGTTTCCTTCCTACACAAATAGAAAACATCAAGAAACATAAATACATTTGCTGGGCAGGTATTCAATATATATAGTACAGCATTGCCTAAAATTAGGCGCACACCAAGGCTGATGGATGCTGCTGTAGTAGGCATCCTGGATTTGTTACCAGGCGATCCAGGTTGAGACAGGTCATACCCTTCCATGAAGATTCTACAACAGTGTTGATTTTCTCCAAGTGTGGAGAAGTTGCAGGTTCCTTATAGTAAAGGGTAAGTTAGTACTTGCAAGGATAGAGTCCAGGGAAACTAGTTTGGTGAATCTGTCACTGTATATAACAGAAAAATTGTAAAGAAAATGTGTTGAACTCGAATAAACAAACAAATAAATACATGTAGTTGTTTCTAAAATGCTGTGAATAATACATAGTACATACTTTTGAACATAAATAATCTACCGAACACTCAAGTGAAAGATAGGCAACATCAGGTCTTCTCCCCTATTAGACTACAGACTGCTCATTCCATGAACTAATCGCTATTATTCATGTCATGTAATGGAGGCATTATCTTCAATATGCTTTATATGGCCAAGTTATAATCTTGTGTTTGTTGACTAAATTATGACAAAAACAATAGTATACATTCACGGAATAAACAGACCGTAGATCAGATATTGCTTAAAGATATAATGTACACTTACGAGACCAAGGTAAATCCCTGTCATATTACGAGGCTGATTACGACTCGGCACACTCGCAGACACGTATGGCATATTCCTCGTCACAGGTAGAGCCGTTGTCGGCTGGACACTCCGCATCATGATTAAATTCTGTTCTGCGTACATTGTAGTCTTATGCTTTCTTAAAGTTCCACTTATGTAATAAGGTCAAATTCCACTCTTAACTCACAAAACACCTCTTTATGCGGTAACCTTTTCCATATTTTTGTCACAACTATACAACAGCCACTCTGTTGCTCATTAATTCATTAATAATTGTAACTTTTTTGTAGTTCAAAATGTTGATCAATGTTTATTGTAAAGGTGATAATTCCCTCACAAATTGAACAAATACTAGCAAATAACCTCTCATTGATTTTCAGTGTTTTGGAATCAATATGTGAGTTTAAATATCTTGGTGAAAAATTGATTTCAGATCAAGATAAAAAAACATCCAGGACTACTGAATGGAAAACTTTCAACACTGCACATTGAATCGTCACCTAGAAATACAGGAAACGAAAGAAAAATCATTACTTATGATGTCAGATTGATTCACTCAAACACAACATTTAATTACATGTGTTTGTTTGGGAGTATAGTTGCTCCAGAAGGCTTTTTTTAAAGAGCGTTAATTAAGTCAATCTTTGCAATCAATTGATCAAAGAACTGATACAGTATGAAATAGGTAATATTCAGCAGAACATAGGTAGCTTGATGGGGAAACAAACTAGCAGGATCACTGATTCCGAGTCAGACTCACGACCTCTTGATCAATATATATATATATCCCTGTTATGGTTGTTGCTTAAGTGCTGGATGAGAGTCATTATTTGAATTAGTCTGAGGCAAAACATATATAACTCTGCATGTTCCCAACGTGCTACGCTTCACGAAGCATGAAAACGGGCACTTATAACTGGAAAGAGTAATAGGGGAAGACCAAAGGAAACTTGGCGATGATCCACAAACCGTGAACTGACAGCAAATGGATGGACATGGGGCCAAGTGGAGCAATTAGCTGCAGATAGGAAACATTGGCGTTCTTTGGTGATGGTCTTAGGGGCAAAACAGCCCAAAGAGAATTAGGTAGGTTAAGGTAGGTAGGATCTTTATGTTATTCTCATTACGAAAAGTCATAAAATGACCCCATACTAGCTGTACAGCTATAACCAAATATATCGATACCACTACAATACATTAAAATTCCATTGATGGCAAGCATTTGTACAATACATACCACACCACTGAGAAGTGAACTATTGAGTTAAATTTGTACAAGGATTATAATGTCAATGTAGGCAGAGAATGCATGTAGAGAATGTCATAAAATTTTCCCTATGTATAATAAAGGACGGAGCAACCATCTCTCTCAAGTTATTATGTGGTCGATGCTCTAGTCAAACCATATCAATGCATTTACAGTACCTGTAGCTGGACCGTCAGAAAAAATAAGCAGCCACTTGGAGACAGCTTATCAGTCTAGTCAAAGCCTCAATCTTTCAAATATAGAATCAGAAGTCTGTTTATAATAACCACCAAGAGAAGTATTTTTCTAGTTCTAAATTATTAATTACCCGGTATTCACCTCTTCCATAAAAAAGTATCAAAATAATTAGCTAAATAATAAAAGGAACGAGAATCATTAAAATTATAACCACTGGTATTTAAAGAGAAATGTGAATGATAATCCAGCGATCTTACATTTAATTAAAGTTTTCTAGTTTTACTAGCAAGATCGGCAAATTTTATAATGGTCTAATGGTGAACAAACACAAAAAAGAGCTTGACAGAATTGGCCAGAAACATTAGCATACTCTGTGACCTTTCTTTGTTATTCATCTATTTTTTAATTGTCAATAAAATATAAGTTCTGACACATAATAACAACACACGATCTAGTACCCGCCAGGGTACTGTTTTATCAAAGCACTTACAGAAAACCTAAACTTACATTCAAATTTAAATTCTTTCTACTCCTCTAACAGCCATAAAGTGTGGTTAAAGGTTGTTCAACATCAATTTTTATGAAATTAACAAACTCTTACAATCATACCTAGCTGTTCTCGATGAGTAGTTTTTTACGAATAATAATAATTTATTACAAAAATTCAAATTTGAACATAAGTTTAATATTTTCGTAAGTGCTTTTATAAAACAGTACTTAATTCCTTGCTGAAGTTAACGATCAGTTTCAGGTCAATTTCAAATATGTCAAACTATACCATGCAGAAGAAAAGTATATAAATAGTTAATTAAACATAAGATCATTCTGTTTTCAGAAAACAGAATGAAATTCACATGATCAATATTCTCACTTTTCAATTAATTTAATATCCAGAATTTTGAACAGTAAATGACTTAAACACTGACAAACATTGTAGCACAATATACCTTGACCTGTAAACTTCATTATAATATATAAGACACAACGAAGGTTGACATCTAAATCCTTATTTACTGAATAAAAGGATTAACTTTTATAGCTCCGATATTTAATTATGGTTTTCTCTATTTAATGCTACTATATGTCTATTGAATTTGAATACAGTGTGTATCTGGTGTTGAACAAATTACTTATAGTCTCTATTATTAGACTTATTGACTTTTAAATCAGCAAATAACCGCGTTAATTGGGCACACAAAACACATGGATTATATCTGACAAGCTATTGCATATTATAATCCATGATATTGATATAAATGACATACAAAGCTGTAATATTCGGTGCAGGTGCACAATATATCAATATAACTGTTGTCTAGTATTAAATACTTATATTGTCTAGTATATAATACTAATGTTAATTTCTTGTTCTAAGCAGAATGCTTACTGCTATCGGTAATAAGAAACAAGAGATTTCATTTATCTATGAATATCTATAGCCTTAATACATTCATTTGTAAGAAGACCGCAAATTGCAAAATGGTATAAATTTTCTATAAATAACCTAGTCTATTAGCACAATTCTTTGGCAAAGTTGAAAGTAGATCTAAATGTCCATGAAAACTTGTGTAAATATTAGTCCACTCAGGAAGAAATAGATTTGAAGTCCAGAGTATACATGTTTGTATTAGGAAATATCGTTAAAACAGTCAACAAAAGGCTTTCAAGGGTTTTTACTCATACTTCTAACGGCACATATACTAGTACTGGTATATATGAGAGTTTCAACATTAACAGGAAATAATTAAATAATGGTAAAATTAGACGTGAACTTATCACTAATTCTGTTTCGTGACATTGATCTATTTGGAAATTTTAGCTTACATTCCTTAGGTTACAATATTATATCATGAAGTTAAAGTGATAAAAAACTTAAAACACAGGAAAGCGTGATCATTCTCAAACAATATTAATGAAAATGTCGCCTATATTTTCTGTGGAATAACATACCAATAATTGGCAAACCAATTTCATTACGGTATGGTTCACAAAGGTTGCTGACTCAGGTTACTACACAATGTTCTAACTACACCGACTAGAAAAGTGAATATCTCTGAAACCGTTGTATTAATTCACTCTATTTTTTGAAAACAAGTCTAAATTGTTAGTAGGATGTTTTTGCAACCCAGTCTGTGTAATATTGAGCACCGAGGCATGGCGATATACAATATCGATTTTTGTACACGTGCTATTGAATGTTGGCGGGAAACCCATTCCACGTTGTAGATGGCCTTTTAGTCGTAAGTCCATTCAGACAAACAAATTAGGGTTCGTATGCCATTTCAAGAAAGGACCAGACATGTGGATAGTTGAAGTAGTGGTTCGTGTTGACGGGGGATAAACCGGCTAATGATAATCTTGTTATCTTTGGTTGTAGAATATGGGTGTAAAATTCAACCACAAACATTACCAGTTCATCATTTGGTATTTATTTTATTATATCAACATGAAAACACCAATATAATGTCGTTTTTAGTGTAGGGACTGAAACCAAAAGAAAAAACATTTTCAAGAGTGTTTTATCCTCTGTCAACTCAAACCACCTCACCACCTCACCAACGACCCTTAACCATGACCCTTTCTTCAAATGATATACTATCCATGTTATGTTTTTCTGATAGGACGATCGACTAAGAAGCGATTTATAACATGGAATCGAATTCCCGCCTAAAATTTCATAGCACGCGTACAAAAGAGCATATTGCACCGTCATGCCTCGGTGCACATTATTCTACGGAGTGACTTGTAAAAACATCATAACATTGTAGACGATATCGATTTAGACCCTTTCACAAAAAATCACGTGGTTCAATGCAACGGTTCCAGAAATATTTAAATTTAAATTCGGTGTAGTTAGAACATTGGTCAAGTGTATTCACATGCAGTTTTCATGAGAGACACCAGGCTTAGGACTGACTAATAGCACAATATATATGGATTAAATGGTCCAGGGTTTTTAATTGATTAAATATGTAGGCTTTATCAGAATAATAAGAAAGTATTAAGCAGCTTTATGACACAGTCTGTTATCACTATAAGTATGAAGAGTTAATCAATATTTGTTGATATTCACTGGCTGTCCTTTAGTTGAAATAGAAAAACTAAACAAATACTGTGTGTAGAGCGAACGCAGAACTTTTATGAAATTCATACATAGTAAGTGTGAACTGTAAATTAGGCATTTAGGTACAATTAAGAGTAAATACCGGTACATGCATATCAATTGATTCTGTAACTTTTTTCTTGAATAAAACGAAATATTATAATCAAGTAAACTTTTCATAAAAATCCATCAAGGCTTTGTTTTTTTACTTTGATGAATTCTTTTTTGCACACTCCTCGTGTTTATTAACAGCTAGTATCTAAAATAAAACAAAAGCTGTCACTCTAACTTTGTAAGCAGTGATTTTTCACTGTCTGTGCCTATAAAGTTGGGAAAATTCAGCGCTACAAATCCCAAAATTGGCAATTATTAAAAAGTATTGTTTGAGTATTAATTGTTCATTTTTTGCCTTTACTACTGAATATACTTAACTGATATGTAGCAAACCCTTTAAAAAATCAATTGTTTTGGCTCGGAAACAGCTATACTAATAAGTGGCATTTATACCAGCAGAAACCATAGGTTGAATGTATGCATTCATTTTGGGAAAAAATGATACATTGTAACTTTATGGGGAAAATGGAGATATTTTCGCTAGGGGAAAGTGCCTGTATTCAGCACTAAAAATAGCCAAAGAAATCACTGGTAAGGGACATACACCCATAATGGTCATTAATCTCATTACTCCTTAAAAATGAATTCTAGAGTTAGGTCATTTGTCTAGTACTGACATTATATTAAATACTAAGAAAGGTAAAAAGGGCCACAACTTCTTACAAAATCATCCTAGACTTATGTCACTTAAGCCTTGTACAATAGTAAGTATTAAGTGTACCAAGTTTCATTGAATAGCATTGACAGTATACACTATATATGTTAAACAGGGCCATCACTCATTATATCAAAATCATCCTAGAGGTATGCCACATGTCAAGTACTTTTGACTTCTGATAGCAAGTGTGCCGTATTTCATTGCAAAACAAAAAAAAGACATCTTAAAATGGTAACCAAATTTTTTAATTCTCAAAGGGTCATAACTTTTAACAAAATTATCCTAGAGTTATGGCACTTGTATACAGGGCTCGACACTAACACTGGTCCGCTGGTCCGAGACCAGTGAAAATCCAGAAGGACCAGTGAAAATTCTGCAGGACCAGTAACTGTCCTATTTACAAATTGGGCGCTTTTGCCCTGTCGGACCAGTGGCCAAAATAGTTAGTGTCTAGGCCTGGTATAGTACTGATAACTAGTAAGTACATGTATGTAAGTGTACTATTACTACTAACTCAGTTTCATAGCCAAATTATCATTGATAGTAAACAAACTGTATTCTATAGTAACAATAAAGAAGAATGTGGAATGAACAACAAAATTGTATACTAGTACATCATCATTTGACCAGGACTGAAGAACCTGTTCAAAGTTTATAGGCTGTTTGAGGAAAAACTGTTTGAAGCATCAAAGTTCTGCTGTATTAATATTAATTTAATAATAATATTGGACAATCATTATAAAGTAAAATATCAAACTCATCACCTGTAATATCTATACTGCAGTTGACGACATATATACACAAACTTTGGCAAATACTGAACACATGAATACAGGTTTTGGCAAGAGGTTCAGTGATTGAAAGATCAAAACACAGTTGTATCGTCTGTATGTATAATGATAAAGCATTTTAACACTGACATAAATGTCATTAAGTTTACCATTTACACCAAATTTTTTTTAATATACTATCAGTGTGTTTTATTTAAATGTGTTACCATGATATAGACATTAACTACAATTTATATATTTATTCAAATGATTGTCATTTATTCTTAATCAGTTTATATGCATGTACATAATGTATACAGGTCCAATTAAATCTTTCGTTTTACAAAGATTAGCAAAAAAGTGACAGTTAATATGTTATAAAATATTAGAAATACATAATGCAGCATGCTAAACGTTTGGTAGAGTTGTTTATCAGCATATATTGATACCTTCTTGTATACGAACAACAATACTCTCCGGGTCGAATAATATTGAGTACGAAAAACTCCGTATCTAATGTAAACGATCGCACTAAAGTTGAACACAGCGAAATATAAGCAATAAATAAGCTTACATGTACACGCATATATCCACAGTAGCGGCGTTTCTGGTACTTTATACCAAATAATGAAGCAACATAGCGTTGTCAACACTACTTCAAGACAAATGACAAATATTGTTCCATTTTTTAGAGAATGACAGAGCACCTGTTGGCGTTGATTGGTGGTTAGGGCTAAAGACAAAATTCCGGATCACTTACCCTTACCTAAAGTAATGGTATTAAAAGTTTGATAGATATAAAAAAACATGCATTTGCTCAAGCTCGTACGGCTATGATTTTTAATCACACGAATTTATTGAAGATTTTATTAAAAGATGCAGGTTTCATTGTATCTACCGTCAGGTGACATAATTGAGTTGACTGTTCCCTGGTAACCATCGTGGAAATTGTGACTGTTTTTATGTACTTAAAATTGTATGTCACGATTTGTAGAGTCCTCCTAAAGTCACTTTTGATACCATATGCTAAAGTAGTCTAATTACAATCTGGACTACGAGAAAAGTATTCGTATTTATCCAAATATTTGGTTGCTAGGTAATTTTAGAACATCAACAATGAAAACTCCTGACTTCTTGTTGTCATGGTTACAAATATTCATAAATATGTTCTTCTTTTATACAAGACAATAATGGAGTGATTGTCATTCATTTGAGATTTTTCATTTAGATGTCAAATTTCAAATGACAAACTTTAAACCCTCGAAGTCTTTGAAGAAAAATATGGTGACTTCAATGTAAATTTTGTCATAAATTTTAATGTCTATATATGAACTTGATTCAAATGCTTGCTATTTGCATCCTAGAATTCCGATTTTCTTCTGAAAAACTTTATTCAAGGATAAATTTATTGTTTGTAAGATCAACTTTAATTTGAATATGTTCAAGTAACGTTAGTAAATTTGTGTAACCATGGCATCATTGTTAAGCGAACTATCCATCGATTTGTAGGTGTCATTCTAGAATTGCTAAGCAACCACAGTTTATGTGTAATGTAAATAGTGATTTTTTAATGTGTTTGGTGGTTTTATCAGAACTTGATAATTCTTCTTAATGGTAGTTACAAAGACCTAAATATGCAGATCTTTGGGAGTTACCACAGTCTGGTTAGGTTTTTTTTGAAGGTGGTAATTCACTTATGTCACCTGACTGTAAGGTAACGCGTTGTCAGATCGATGTGTAACCCGGGCGCAAGTTAGACGTCGCGATCAAGAAACATCAAAATAAGCAACAAATCAATTTTCCATAACAAGCCACTATCAATTAATTAACAGCTTTATTAATACAATTACGGTTTTGACTGCAACCCATTGTAATTCCCGAAATTATATTTTTTTGTTTTAAGTCGAATATCCACCTCACAGCTGGCAGGAAATTCGTTCTCAGCTGGAAATTCGAGTTTTCATTACATGTTGTAGTCGAATATCAAACTCATAGCTGGCTGGTAATTCGATCTTACCTTGAAATTCGAGTTTTCATTTAGTCGAATATTCAACTCAAAGCTGGTTGGTATAATTCGATCTTACCTGAAAATTCACGTTTTCAATATTTAGGCAAATATCCAATTGGAGTTAAATTTTAAAAGTCGAATATCGAACTGGCTGGATATTCGGACTCAGCTTGAAATTTGAGTTTGTTTAGGACAAATATCGAACTCAGTGCTGGCTGGAAATTGGACCTCAGCTGGAAATTCGTTGTAATAGAAAGTTGAGTACCGAACTCATTGCTGACTGAATATCCATGGACACCCACTGGAAATTGGCGAAGCTATGTGAATTTCCGGTGAAAAACGAATTTCTCGCTACGATCTTTAAGCTAACGTAAGGTATGAATACGAGTTACCTCATCGTGACATAAGGTACATGATGTGCACTTAATATAATGTTTTCTATTTTCGCTGATAGGCCCATCGAAAAACTTCATTTTTCGATCAAAGGTTATGAATCGATGCACACTTGCACTTTACCGAAAGTTTACCATTTAATGTATAATTAATAATACATATTTAGCTCACCTATATAGTGAGCTTTGGAGATCATTCTTCGTCTGTCAACCGTCCACAATTGCTTGTGTAGTCACTAGAAGTCACAATTTAACCGAATCTTTAGATGAAACTTGGCCACAATGATCATCTCAACAAATTCTAGGTCAAGTTCGATATTTGGTCATCCGGGGTCAAATAATAGAAAAACATTGTGTAGTCACTAGAGGTCACAATTTTGACATACTCTTTATATGAATCTTGGTCACAATGATTGCATGTATCTCCATTAAATCTAGGTCAAATTCGATATTGGGTATCCGTTGTCAAAAACTAGGTCACCACGTGAAGTCATAAGAAAACCTTGTGTATGATATAAAGTCTGCATTTTATCACTGGATCTCCATGAAAGTGGATCAGAATGTTTGTCTGAATGGAATCTTGTTTAAATATGCATCGTCTGGTTGCCGGTTAAGACAATATGAAAATCTTGTAGGCCTATATGCAATAGATGCTGCATTTACTTGAATCTTAGTCAGAAGTTGTAAATGATTAATCATGTCATCAAAGGGACCCGCATGTACTACTACGCCTTGTGAGCGACCTGTGCCCTTTTGGCCCTCTTACGTCTTATAATGTTAATGTTTGTACATATTATGTAAATGTGTTGATGGCCAATTTAGCCTTGCAATAAATATTTTATATTCTTTTCTATATCGCATGTTTACTACTCTAGCCTATTTATTTGGTTGTTAAGTAAACTACTAAAAACGTACGTGTGCATTTGTTTGTGGTCTGGGGATATGAAAAATGACCAATAAGAAAGGTGACCGGGTGTATAACGTTGTACACGAAATCAAGGGAAAGAACCTTGGTTGCTGCAGATTTTAAAAGTCAGTATATGTTTCTTCCCTTTCAAATCCAGAAACGAGAATTAGACGGAATTTGCAGTTATCCATAGATGTTGGGCATGTAAGTTATCTATGGAAGCTGGATATGTTAGTTATCCATGGAAACTGGATATGTTAGTTGTCTATGGAAGCTGGATATGTTAGTTATCCGTGGAAGCTGGATATGTTAGTTATCCATGGAAACTGAATATGTTAGTTGTCTATGGAAGCTGGATATGTTAGTTATCCGTGGAAGCTGGATATGTTAGTTATCCATGGAAACTGGATATGTTAGTTGTCTATGGAAGCTGGATATGTTAGTTATCTATGGAAGCTGGATATGTTAGTTATCCATGGAAACTGGATATGTTAGTTATCTATGGAAGCTGGATATGTTAGTTATCCATGGAAACTGGATATGTTAGTTATCCATGGAAACTGGATATGTTAGTTTTCTATGGAAGCTGGATATGTAAGTTATCTATGGAAGCTGGATATGTTAGTTATCCATGGAAACTGGATATGTCAGTTACCTATGGAAGCTGGATATGTTAGTTATCCATGGAAACTGGATATGTTAGTTGTCCATGGAAGCTGGATATGTTAGTTATCCATGGAAGCTGGATATGTTAGTTATCCATGGAAGCTGGATATGTTAGTTATCCATGGAAACTGGATATGTTAGTTGTCCATGAAAGCTGGATATGTTAGTTATCCATGGAAGCTGGATATTGGAGTTAGCTATGTTCCAAGCTGGGTATGTTAGTTATCTATGGAAGCTGGGTATGTTAGTTATCTATGGAAGCTGGGTATGTTAGTTATCTATGGAAGCTGGATATGTTAGTTATCTATGGAAGCTGTATATGTTAGTTATCTATGGAAGCTGGATATGTTAGTTATCCATGGAAACTGGATATGTTAGTTGTCCATGGAAGCTGGATATGTAAGTTATCTATGGAAGCTGGATATGTTAGTTATCCATGGAAACTGAATATGTTAGTTGTCTATGGAAGCCGGATATGTTAGTTATCCATGGAAACTGGATATGTCAGTTATCTATGGAAGCTGGATATGTTAGTTATCCATGGAAGCTTGATTATGTTTATAACAGGGTTCTCATTTTACCATTTTTGGGCCGAATATCGGCCCCAACCCCATTAAATGAATATACATTTTCCCCCTATTTTCTGGAACCCCCCCCCCCACAAATAATCTTTTGTTATAGCTTGAAGTGGGCTTTTTGTTCATTTAATATGTAATTACATCTATAGTAGTATTGATATTTATAAAAGACAAAATTCCCCTTTTTCTTCAAAACGACGCGAAATTCCCCTACCTGGGGGCCCCTGGCCCCAGTCCCAAAAGTGTAGCAAGAGCCCTGTGTTAGTTATCCATGGAAGCTGGATATGTTAGTCAATCGGTGATAACGCTTTAGCACATTGTCTGCTGAACCAGAATTTAACATATATTTGTATTTGTAGTACGTGAGTGTACCTAGCAGTTCAATTGAACTCCAAAAGGTGTACAATTCGTTTCGCCAATGATATTTGACACTTAACCTAATTTAATTCAATCAAAAGTACAATAATCCAATATAAATTTAATAACTCACTCTCTTACAATAAGTTCTATACATTTAATATGATTATACATTGTCATACGAGTTAGTTCGACCTTTTTTGCTTTAGTAATATATTTGATTTTAATGGTTTTGACATTTTTGCTATAATTGTACAGAATATGAATATTAAACATTACAATATTACGGCGATATAAAGTATGGAAGTATGTAAGGACATATCGGCCATGTCGCTTTTACTGCATTAGCCAACTTAGCATTTTACTTTCTGTTACGCCTGCTCAATCAACGAGAAGACGGAACTCCGGAAAACAGGTACACATACTGAACAAAATTACATGAACATACAATAGATACTAGAGACGAAATAATCACATAATAACATAACAAGGACATCACAAAACTAGACACAATCAGACGGCGTAATATACCGAGAAAGTCCAAAAGAGTAATGGGGAAGGGCGATCGCCAGCACAATTGTGACTATGGGAAAGACTCTTGGCGAAATCGAGACGGTTGCAAAGCAGCAAACAGCAATGGAGGAGAAACATGGTTGCTGCCTTATGTGCCAGTGGACACAAAGGGGATAAGTAAGTGAGTGAGTGAGTGAGTGAGTGAGTGAGTGAGTGAGTGAGTGAGTGAGTGAGTGAGTGAGTGAGTGAGTGAGTGAGTGAGTGAGTGAGTGAGTGAGTGAGTGAGTGAGTGAGTGAGTGAGTGAGTGAGTGAGTGAGTGAGTGAGTGAGTGAGTGAGTGAGTGAGTGAGTGAGTGAGTGAGTGAGTGAGTGAGTGAGTGAGTGAGTGAGTGAGTGAGTGAGTGAGTGAGTGAGTGAGTGAGTGAGTGAGTGAGTGAGTGAGTGAGTGAGTGAGTGAGTGAGTGAGTGAGTGAGTGAGTGAGTGAGTGAGTGAGTGAGTGAGTGAGTGAGTGAGTGAGTGAGTGAGTGATACATTCTTGTACTAATTGTGAAAGCTCGGCCATTTCCGTTTGTCTCCGGTAAATATACTATTGCAATGCATAAAGACCGAGGTGATCAGAATACATGCTCTCGTAATACTACATACGATAGAAACAGAAAATGCATGTTAAATGTCCGGAGTGTGCTTCCATACACAGGTTTGGCTACAGTCAAGTAGAAAAATAAAAATTAATACTATTTGTATTAGAGGAGCCATATAGAGTATCTTAAATGTGTACTTTGTGATGGAAGCTTTGATGTTGTACAAACTCTAGATATCTTAAATAATCGATAAGTATATATAATTGTCTGAAATATTAAGTTTAATCCATGTTACAAATGAAAGCGCCTAAAACGATTTCAACATTCAAGTATACAAGTAAATGTATTGAACATTAACCGATCAGAACTCTTATATACAATACAACGATGACACTTCAAAATACCGTAGACGAATATTTTCAGATTTCACTCAAAATTTAACGACATATTTTTTATGTATGTTGCGGTTGTAAACAGTGGTATTGTATGTTGAAGTACGTACAATATTTGATTTACATACACCAGCGCGAGTTTTTGTTTACCAAAATGCTTATCTAACTTGCGTCTCAAAAGCTATAACAATACGCGCTTCTGAATCTTAAGACTTAACACCAAATATACGATTTTTTATTCATTACGGAATGGTTCGGTTTTATCGGTTATTTAAGCTGGAAGCTTGTACAATTATGAGAGAAAATAGCATTTTAAGACTGCTCTATGTCTTAGACTTAAATTAAGTTATTGTTATTTATAGTGGCATGTTCGTGCTTATTTATATTGGATATTATTTGCACCAAGGTAAGATGAGAATATTTCATTATTTCTTTCATATATTGTCTTCCTGTATGTTCCACTGAGGAAATCATACAACACAAATATAAAAATTAATAATAATATCAAATTTGTCTAGGGATTGTTAATTACCGTATATGAACTAAAATGTTACCTTGTTTATGGAATATTAAAACGTGTTCGTCCGTTCGTCCTTCCGCCCATCCGCCCGCCCGCTCATTCATTTATTCATTCATTCATTCATTCATTCATTCATTCATTCATTCATTCACATGCAATTTGACCAGGGTTCACTTTTATGAAGAGCTAGCATAATTATGTACTGTACTTATTTATGCCTTTAATCATCTGGGTACTGTTTTATCAAAGCACTTACGAAATCTTAAATTTACGTTCAAATTTAAGTACTCAATAATTCTTTTAACAACTGCAAATTGGGGACAGATATTGTATGTAAGAGTTCATTAACGGAATCATAATTATTATGACATATCCATCAACCACCCTGCTGTTTAGGTTGAGTACTGCCTTTACATTTTCAAATTTTTCATTATTGTTTTTGTGCAGAGACAACAGTACTGAAATGCTCGAAAAAAGTCACAGCAAAAGTGTACCTTGTTATTTATGAGGTATGATATTGACTTTGGATTGCTGGAGTGTTGTTTTGGTTATCTACACTTACTGCAGTCTTCACTTGTATTTGATGTACATATATTGTACATTAAAATCCTACATGTTTTGTATTAAAACGACAAGAAAAAAGCTTTGACCTCGAGCGCACTAGTTAATGTTTTGGCAGATCATGTCCATTAAGTATGTCAAACGCTAGACTAGCTGTGGATATGTATTTAGTATTGTATAAAGTTCTACCGGTTTTATCTTTGAGCTGATACAAGAGTCATGCAACTAGCACAGTGGTAAATAGCTAGAGTGTATGGCCTCTGATGCGAAGGACGTGGATACGGGCCATGATGGCGGAGCTTTAGGGAAATACCTGACCTCTGATTCGAAGGCCATGAGTATGAGCCATGGTGGGCGGAGTTTCAGGGAAATATCTGACTTCTGATCGAAGGTCGTGGGTAAGGGTCATGATAGGCGGAAATTCAGGGAAACGCCTGACCTCTGATTCGAAGATCGTGGGTACGGGCCTTGATGTGCGGGGTATATGGGTAGAATATCCAATATCTGACACGAAGATCGTGGGTACGGGCCTTGATGGGCGGAGTATATGGGTAGAATGTCCGATATCTGACACGAAGGTCGTGGGTACGGGCCTTGATGGGCGGAGTATATGGGTAGAATGTCCGATATCTGACACGAAGGTCGTGGGTACGGGCCTTGATGGGCGGAGTATATGGGTAGAATGTCCGATATCTGACACGAAGGTCGTGGGTACGGGCCTTGATGGGCGGAGTATATGGGTAGAATGTCCGATATCTGACACGAAGGTCGTGGGTACGGGCCTTGATGGGCGGAGTATATGGGTAGAATGTCCGATATCTGACACGAAGGTCGTGGGTACGGGCCTTGATGTGCGGAGTATATGGGTAGAATGTCCGATATCTGACACGAAGGTCGTGGGTACGGGCCTTGATGGGCGGAGTATATGGGTAGAATGTCCGATATCTGACATGAAGGTCGTGGGTACGGGCCTTGATGGGCGGAGTATATGGGTAGAATGTCCGATATCTGACACGAAGGTCGTGGGTACGGGCCTTGATGGGTGGAGTATATGAGTAGAATGTCCGATATCTGACATGAAGGTCGTGGGTACGGGCCTTGATGGGCGGAGTATATGGGTAGAATGTCCGATATCTGACACGAAGGTCGTGGGTACGGGCCTTGATGTGCGGAGTATATGGGTAGAATGCCTGGACTCTGATATTGCAGGTCATAAGTCCGACTCTTGATGGATGCAGTTCAATCGCCACATTCACAATATATAATCTATGTATGATTCAGTCACCCAGAGTTGCTGGAGAGAGTTTATTCCCTGTAATTATGGTCAATGTTCGGTATTGAACCTACTGACACATAGCTAAAATATGTGGAATTTGAAATTGTATTTATTATTTATATTCTCACGCGGATACACTTATCCATTCTTCATTACTTGTTCGACTGAGACGTTCGTTTTTCAGACAGTATTTTTCCCTACAATAATTTTGTTCATTTGTCATTATGAGTAAAGAACATGGACATAAAATTTTTTTTTGAAACTTTACGTCTAAGCGATGTAACCGCAGTTTCAGGTCGCTATGTAACGATATGACTTTTATATGAGTTTTAATTTGTTTTGTAGCAATTAGATAGTCCTTGTCATGTATGGAAGTCATTTGAAACGTTGTCGTGTCGTACATATTATGTATATTGAGATAGCAAAGACTTACTACGGAATTTATTTCTAATATTTCTTTCCTCACGTTTCCCCCACGTTTTCTTCCTGGCCACAATAACGGAATGATAAAAAAGAAACAAAGAAAAATAACAGAAATTACTAAATATTTTACATAAAAGTTGTCTTGATAAAGGGGTAAAGATTAATACTCAAAAATAAAAAAATGGTATTCAAGGGGGGGGGGGGTATTATTAAAACATGAGAAATGGACTTATGAAGGTGACGTACTCCAAACAGTTAACAGTTTCCCATATGCCGGGGTTACCTTGTCACAACAATTCTCATACGCAAGAATGGCTCGTGAACAAGCCCTAAAGGCTAAACGAGTTTTAATTTCTCTTTATCAAATTTAATCTATACGAATATGGTCAATTACCCCATAGTGTGTGTTTTAATATATTTGATACTAAAATAAGTCCTATTTTATTGTATGGTTCAGAAATTTGGGATATTCATAGACAAACAACCGAAATTATCCAATATTATGGTTGTAAGCGTAATACTAGTATGTGTGTAAACCCAAAAAACAATTAATGTTGCAGTACTGGGTGATTGTGGAAGATTTCCATTGTTTATAACTACAGCTAAAAGAAGCATTAACTACTGGTTCAAATTTCTTAAAACGGGTGATGGCCGCTATGTAAAAAATGTTATTTAATGCTGATGTGTTTAGGCGACCGGGTCAAACTAACTGGGCGACTGGTATAAGAACAAGACTGCGTTTAATAAACGCTTATGCCCCAATGGAAGCCTTGCCCATAAAAAGCTAAGTCAATCAGGGACCATAATTCTGTAATAATGTTGGATAGTGTTACATGGCATTGATAATGTAAGGGGCTTATGATAGTAAACAAGTATGCCAAGTTTTAAGGCAACGCCATGATGGACATGATGTAAAACGAAACTGTCAATTTGGGTTAACCAAGAATTAGACGCTTAATAAGTCTAAGTAAAAAATTAGGTCAATGTGACTGTCAAAATGAAGTTAGGTGATATAGGTGTGTGGAGAATGTTCAAATACAACAACCATGCAAGTATGAAAGCTTTTTAGCAAGCCATATTAATGCTAGAAGAAATGGTCAATTTGGGTTAACCAAGAATTTGGCCCTCCAATAAGTCTAAGTCCAAATTAGGTCAAGGTGAAGGTCGAAATGGTGTCAAATGATATAGGTGTGTAGAGGGTGTTCATATATAACATCCATGCAAGTATGGAAGCTTTGTAGCATGCCATAATAATGCTAGAAGAAACGGTCAAGTTGGGTTAACCAGGAATTTGACCCTTCAATAAGTCTTAAGTCCAAAATTAAGTCAAGGTGAAGGTCAAAATGGAGTCAGGTGATACAGGCGTGTAGAGAGTGTTCATATACAACATCCATACAAGTATGAAAGCTTTGTAGCAAGCCATATTAATGCTAGAAGAAACGGTCAATTTGGGTTAACCAAGAATTTAGCTCTTCAATAAGTCTAAGGACAAAATTAGGTCAAGGTGAAGGTCAAAATGAGGTTAGGTGATACAGGCGTGTGGAGAGTGTTCATATACAATATCCATGCAAGTATGGAAGCTTTGTAGCAAGCTATAATAATGCTAGAAGAAACTGTCAATTTGGGTTAACCAAGACGGACGGACGGACGGACGGACGGGACGGACGGACGGACGGACGGACGGACAGGTGAATCACTATATGCCTCCCTATCTATCGATAGGGGGACATAAAAATATTATGCAGCAATGGTTTCAGGTTTGTCTAGTTTGACCAAGGTGAAAACCATGAAAACGTATTTTTAAAGCATTTTATCACATAACCTGTGGTCCAGGAGTGCCGTAAAGCCGTGCCGTAAATATCGTTCGGCACTCCCAGACTGTGCAATAAATATTTAAATTAGCTTGACGTGACGTTAGCCAATCCATGCATTGATCCGTCAATGACGTCAGGATGAAATCAACATCGCCATGACGTCGCGCTCGTTGTACCGCTGCATTTTGGCTGAAACATATGCAGCGTACGTCATCCTTTTGAACAATAATGTGTATTTTTTACGGTTATGTGATAAATAGAATCTTACATTCGTGCTCATTACATACGAGTTTTATTAAACTCGTCGACAAAAATAATATGACACGAGGCATATCATTTTGTCCACTCGTTTAATAAAACTCGTATGTAATGAGCAGTCATGCAAAAAGATTATATTAAGTCAGACAGGGAAGTCAGCACTCAACTTAACCAGCCGAGCACAGAAAACATTAAGAACACACAAAGCACAATGCCCAACTAAACAAGCGCAGATCCGCCCAAGTCCAAGCTGTGGAAAAGTATAATAAATTATAAGTAGCTGAATGACCCAGTAGAAAAGATTCAGCAAACAAAAGGCGGAATGCCTACGCTGAATGACCTAGTTACAACAGTAAAACTGCTGAACTACATAGTTTTAGCAGCCTTTAGTCTCAAAAGTTAAATAACAGTATTAAAACGTTGAAAGGCCCGTATAGTCGTATGACCTACTTTCAATTAGTAAAATGACGTTTACAATTGAACAAATCGAGATATGACGTAATGAACAAGTCATTAAGAATTGCAAGCAATACAGAAGTCCCCTACCGGTTTAAAGCCATATTCAATGTGTATGTTGCCATAGCAACCACAATTCCCGTCAGAACTAAAACTGACCGACTTATGGCAAACCAATAGTCTTCTCCGGTCAAAAACCGGCAGTGGACTTACAAGATCCTTTATTTATTGTACGTTTAAAAGACCAATATACTCAAGAATAGAAAAGGTTGGTTTCAGATAGCTCAATATAGATAGATATTTTTTAGGTATAAAAGTGAGTTAAACCATGAACCAAATTTTGTTAAAATTAAGAAATTTAGACATTTACTGGCAAAAGTAAGAACGTCATCTCATGACCTTGAAATAGAGAAAGGCAGAAACACTCATAGAAAAAATAGAACATGTAAATTATGCAATCTAGAGATTGAGACGGAATTTCATTTCATTTTAGTATGCCCGAAATTACAATGTATAAGAGAAAAATACATCCATCAAAAGTATTTTTAAACTCAAATGTTCACAAGTTTACAATTCTAATGAATTCAATTTCCGAGCAGGTACTAATTAATCTAGCTATGTATACATATTATGCCTTCCAGACACGAACATCACTAATTAAAGATTTACAACAAAATATATAATGCATGATAGAATTAAGTCATTAATTATTGTAATTATCAAATACTCGTAGACATATAATATACATATTGTATACACATTCCATTAAGTTCACCCTGTATTTCATTTCAATAAGGTGAACTGCACAATGGGATCAATCTACATACATTTACAAACAACCCTCCTCCTTTCGCATCCGGGCTTGGGACCAGCCATGGCGGAGTTAGTGATATTGCTACAGTCGGTAAAATGTATATAGAGTAGTTACAACTTCTGAGAAAAGTTCTCGCATATCATGTCACGTGAACATGTCGTAGATTTACAGTTCTCGCATATCATATCCCTTGAACATCTTGTAGATTTACAAAGCCTAACAGCAATATAACCGTGCCAATAACACCAATTTAAAATGATAAGTTTTTCGCAAAAAAACGACAACGCATGATGAAATGAAATCTCACACTCTGTTTCAACCGAAATAGTTCTTTGTCACAGGTGGTGACTGTTTCATTGATATATTATAAAAATACAATGTATTTTTACATATATCTATTTGTATACATCACGATTGTAATGATAAATGCACGCATTTGTAAATATGTTATTAACATGATAGAGTAACTTGTTTTCTTTTTTTAAACTTGTCGACGTCAAGTTACATGTGTCACGTGCGACAGCCTCGTACAGTAAATGGTGCGTGTGCCAATAGTCATATTAAAAAATATTGTGACATGACAATGAAAAAAATGACAAAACTTGAAAAAACAACAATTTTAATTGTTGGATAGAAAGAAAAGTGCATGTTTTTGTACACTTTTAAATACAAATGCTGCATGCTTTATTTCACATGCGCACGCGATTTATATTCTTAATTGACTGGTGCCATATATAATTGTTATGCCATTCTACTAAAATATCTCCTCGGAGTACTTTTAATATTGTTGTTAGCCTAGAGACGTGTTTTACAGCACGAGACGGGTGCTGTACAAATGACATGCACGAGGTCCTCATATAATTGAAACGCAGTGTTATATAGCACGAGACGGATGGTGTACACTGACTTGCACGAGGTCCTCGTATAATAATTTTTTTGAAACGCAGTTTTGTATAGCACGAGACGGATGGTGTACACTGACTTGCATGAGGTCCTCGTATAATTGGAACGCAGTGTTGTATAGCACGAGACGGATGGTGTACACTGACTTGCACGAGGTCCTCGTATAATTGAAACGCAGTGTTATATAGCACGAGACGGATGGTGTACACTGACCTACACGAGGTCCTCATATAATTGAAACGCAGTGTTATATAGCACGAGACGGATGGTGTACACTGACTTGCACGAGGTCCTCGTATAATTGAAACACAGTGTTGTATAGCACGAGACGGATGGTGTACACTGACTTGCACGAGGTCCTCGTATAAATGAAACGCAGTGTTATATAGCACGAGACGGATGGTGTACACTGACTTGCACGAGGTCCTCGTATAATTGAAACGCAGTGTTGTATAGCACGAGACGGATGGTGTACAATGACTTGCACGAGGTCCTCGTATAATTGAAACGCAGTGTTGTATAGCACGAGACGGATGGTGTACACTGACCTGCACGAGGTCCTCGTATAAATGAAACACAGTGTTATATAGCACGAGACGGATGGTGTACACTGACTTGCACGAGGTCCTCGTATAATTGAAACGCAGTGTTGTATAGCACGAGACGGATGGTGTACAATGACTTGCACGAGGTCCTCGTATAATTGAAACGCAGTGTTGTATAGCACGAGACGGATGGTGTACAATGACTTGCACGAGGTCCTCGTATAATTGAAACGCAGTGTTGTATAGCACGAGACGGGTGCTGTACATTGACATGCACGAGGTCCTCGTATAAATGAAACGCAGTGTTGTATGGCACGAATTACATGTCATTTGTACAGTACCCGTATAATTTGACTTGTTTGCAATGTGTTAGCACGACAATACGTGATTTCTACGTCTAGAATTGTTGTTGTATGCTGGTTCTCGAAGTGGACGCCGCAAGTTTTGACCTTTAACTTATGCTATTACAACACTGGTGATGTAAGAATTGCAATATACACGCCCGACATGGAAGCTGGGATTCTAGAACGTTTGAGTGGTAGCACAGATGGGCAAGAAAATTCTAAATGCAAACATACATGAATTTTAGCAGAAACGAAACAGGAAATAGCTCGAAATTATTACAATTTTCCTCAGAATTGGAAGCATTTAAATAATTATACAGCAGTTCTGTATATTAGCCGGCATGTTCAGCCTGTATGATAGCCAGGGATATATCTCTTGTCGGCATAACCGCTTATTCATTAAGATGGACATGATTTCACCACGGGATATTAATAATTACTGTTATATCTAGTAATTATGTTTACGTTCCTACTGATTATTTAATGTTGTTTTTCCGACTGATACGTTATCTGGGACAGATAACTATAAATCTAGCATGTTATCAATCTTTCCTCATTTCTAATCCAGGGAAAACAAGACGCTATGTTTTACGATCCGTAAGATTCAAATTATGACAGCTTGTAGCACAGCGGTTTCATGGACGGATTTAAATTCATTGTGTTTCAATTTTGTTGCACGCAATTGCCAAGTATGTGACGATATAGTTGTTGTTTAGTTTATGCCGGGACTTTAGGAATGGGTTGATATTCCACTATAATAATATAATAATAATAATAATAAAGACTTTATATTACGAGGAAACTCATTTGACAATTAAATTGACTGGATGTTGCACACATTGCACATTGTTTATTGCATTCGGCGCCGATGATAGCCACAGAACATTGGCTTTTGACCCATCCAGGTACCCATGTATATACATTGGTGAAGTAGAGAATTGTGGGTTATTCCACAGGAACTTGCATTTATAATTTGAAAAAAAAAAGAAAAAAAAAATGAAAATTTTAATTGTACAGTAGGCCTAGTGAAAAATTTTTTTTTTCAAATTATAAATGCAAGTTCCTGTGGTTATTCTTGCTCAGAGATATTTAGCGATGGTATAGATGGGGATCGAACCAGGAACCTGTCGACCTCAAAACACGCTTCCTACCGCTAGGCCACCGCATTTAATATTATCAGTTCGATGTTAACAGCCGTTGATCTTCAGCTAATTGCAAGAATAAATATCACATTCTGGTATACCTGTCTTGTGTCATTGTTGAATTCGAGGAAATTCTACCCATTGGCAGAGTATTTTTTGCAGTTTTCCTGAGAACCAATCGAGCTAGTACAGAACGTTGGGAGATATCGTCAATTATTTGCGGAAGAGCAGCTTCTAATGGCTGTTAACCACAATATAATTGAACTCAGTGTTCTGATGTTGAGATACCTTCGAATCAATGACCGGAAAGGCTCAAATAGATGTTACATATGTTGTGCCGTTCAGTTTTCTTGTCCATTTCTTATTACCAGAAAACATGATATATAATGTATCTACTATCTAGACATTAATGAATTTGGTTGTCTCTGAGATTCTATCGATGCTATCAGCTGGTCAATGAAGATGTGAGAATGATAGATTTATCAGTGCTTGGTAACGTATTGTTATTGACAGCGTATTGTTTGTATTGTAAGACTTACAAGGTTTCATTGTTGTAACGTTAAGGTGGAACCACACTATAAATGTTTTTCAAGACCCGTATACAAATATAGTATGGTTCCACCTTAAACAGTTGAATCTCTTAAGTTTATAGGTTTCGATTAATTTCTGTTCTGACAATCAAAGAGAAGTATATTATGTTCATATGTACAAGACTATATAAACCACTCGAAGCATTATTAGGGAAATTGTCTTTGAATTTTGAAGGAATACCGATAAATGGCTTGTTTGTGATTTTCTCAAAAGTATTTTTTCTTTGTATTCAAGAATTGGCGCTGGAAAAATAGATTTTGGTCGCTTGAGTACATAAAGATTCCAACAATAATGGTGGCAAATAATTATGTGAATATAAGAAAACCATGGACGTGATCAATTTTCTACTGAGATATTGGTAACTGTGTCAATGTGATACGTATTCTATTGACAAACTGGTCCCCAGCTCTGACATGATCCCTGAATTCAGTCCTCTAATAATTATTGACCTGCAGCCCTGTGATAAGCTCGAAAAGATTATGTGGTAGATGCACTGCGAAAGTGAAAGTGACAAGAAAGCATTGAAGCCCCAGATACTCGTGCAAGACTTTGAGCACGTGAAAACTGTTTGTTAAGATAACAAATAAAATACGACGAGTAACGCATTAAACAAGGGCAGTTATTTTATTAGTTCCATGTAAATAATTTCGCACAATTCAATATAATGACTTTTGTATGTGCAGGATTCATGAGCTTAAGGCCTAAACCCTGTGAAATAAACGATAGAATAATGGTATCGTCAAGTTGGGATGCATATGTGTAACTAAGTAGTGGAATATCAGAATTTGGACAATTAGGCTGTAAACATAAACGCCATTCTATCCAATAAGTATTAATTAGTAAGCTGTGGCAGCGGAAAGGGTATATCAAATTTAAGAGGCTGAAGGGAATACGCGTGGTGTAATTGAAAGAGCAGGTTGGTTTACAGAAAAATAGCTAAAAGTAGTAACTGTGTTACGCATAATATACATGATAGTGTGTACTGTGTGTACTGTATATTTGGGCAATGTTATATCCTTAGGAGAACCAGATACTTTGTCAGGCCTTCTTGAAATTCACATGTCATTCGTAGATTCTGTTCCTGAGACATCACTAGGATAAACTCGATACATGAGTAACTATTTTTTGAAAGCGGGCTTAATTTTTGGCATATTCAGGGCATTGACCAAACCCCTATAAAAACAATAACTTTATGGCGCCAAATTGAAAAGCAATTACACAGGGACTTGTACTGCCATGAGTATTTTTCGTTTTGAAAAAAAACTATGTTCAAACCTTCTTTAAAGCGGAACAGCAGGCCCAAAAACTTGTGCACGACCCTGATCACGTGATATCCGTTAGTCTAGTACATGTGTGTCCATAACAGTGAAATATCCGAATAAGAACATTTAGGCCGTAAACTTTGGAAGCTCGAAATGGCCATTCAGGTCAATACGCATTAGTTAGGATAATTACATTATAAAATCAAAGCACTGAGAGTATTGATGGGAGGCGATCTGGTTGCTGCTACTAAACCTTAAACCGACTTTACACGTTTAATGTTCGTTTTCTTACTGCCGATCTTGTCTTGAATGTCAAAATAGGCATATGTGACTATATAGGCATGTTGGGTATCTAAATAATTGTTAAAAGGTGCATATTAATTGATATGTAATACGTGTATTGAATGCTTTAAAAGTGGCTATAAAATAATACTACGCGCCTATTTATCAGATTCTACAGTACCGTCTTGTAATCACTTCCCTCACAGCGGAAGACAGTCTATAGAAAGCGGCTAGCTAGTACAGCGACACCATATGATTGCATAACAGTACTTAGCAGACCGTATATGATTCATTGATAAAACCATCACTTGACCGTAGTCTGAAGTTTCTAAAAGTAGCTTTACAGCCGGGACATTTGATGAACACGTCATTTTCGTACTATAAAACAAGTTCGGTATCAGCCGGTGTAGCGATTTTTTTTGCCAAAATATCGATTTAACGAACAGTTTCACAATAATTTTTGATCTTAGAATAAACAAATGTTGCTGATTGGCTTAAATCAGTTAAAAAATTTGGAGAACCATATGTAGCAGTATCGGGAATGTTGACAGTTTCTGGGACTACTTGAATGCGGATTCACATAGCAGCCTAAAGGCGGTTAATTTTGTATTAAGAAATGGGCAATGGTAGTAATGAGAGGCTTAATCGCCTCCCAAAAATTAGCGCCTCTGACAGTAGTTTTAATGACAAGCTAGCTTGTCGTCTTGTACATGAGCAAACGCTTGTAAATTCACGTGTACGTGACATTGCTCGTATGTAGTTAATATACTATTCCTTAAATTCATTAAAACGAAACCAGTTGTAATACGTTTTAAGTTGAGCCTTTTCAGATTCCTGTGAGGGCTAAATATCAGTGACTCAATATCAACTGTAGATCATTGAAAAAGATCCGATTTAAAGGATCTTCTAGTACCCAAATTACTCAAATCTAGTAAATTTACAACACATGGGGTAATGTCGCCTTTTAGAAAGTCTATATTTAAAGAAAAGGGAGATAATCTTTCGATTTCGTATTTTGTGCACTGCTGGTCTTGTGGTAGATGGATTTTGACAAAAATAGTTGATTATTGAATAGAAAAATATGACAATCACATGACAAACACACCCACAAGCTAATTTGGTAATTTACTCTTAAATGATGGAATATAATGTGGAACAAGGTGTCTTGTAAAAAGGGCAGGTAACTTGTTTACTACATACAATAGTATCAAAAGTTAGCTGTTTCGATATTTTGTATACACCAAGTTCTATATATGACTGTAGCTGCAGATGGCCTCTCTATACACTGTTGAGAAATATTTGTATTTGAAGGTGGCTGCGTTTTTGATGGTCTTTAGTACATACATGTATACATATAGTTATGAAAGGCCGACAGATGACAAACCCGTATCATACAATTACATAAATTGCACACACTGCACAAACACGAAGTTCATTCCGAATTTATCATTTTGGTTCCCGAAAACGTTTTTTGCCATCTTTATGCTTATCAAGCTTCCGCGTATTTGTTACAGTATAACAAAACATGAAGTAGTAAATGTCTAAATATTACATGTATAGAATAGGGGACATCCATCATAACGACACATCCGACAATGTCACCTCCAATGTCTACCATCGTATGTTTTGACTTACATGGAAAGTATTTGTTGAGACGTAGACACATATCGCTGGCTAAGAATGATATAGCATGGGAAGGTCGTAAGTGCTACTTAAGAACTTATAAGATTCATAAATATTTAAAATCTGCATTATGTACAAGGCGCTTCTTTTGAGTCTATTTTCATAAAAATTGGAAAAGGTCATGTTGACCCGACCAAAAGTAAAAAAGTTTTTACATAAGTAAAGAGTAGTTTTCAGACAGTTTTTTCTTGTTTTCTCAAAACATCGATTTTGTATTGTCCAGTAAGGGTAAGAATACAGTGACGCAGCGGTTGGGTCCACTAGTAGGCACTACGGTGTAAAACCAATTAAAAATGCTTAAACAGACAGCCATAATTTCAATGCTAAACTAACAAACTATATTTGCACTACCTATTCAGACAATGGTTGTAATCTTCTGTGTACGCATAAACGGCTACGTCACTGTCACCAGCTCCTAACTGGATTATACTTCCGACCTTCTCATTCTAAGCCAGCGATATAAGCGAGACCGTTTTATTTACACCACAGTGTATATGAGCCAGTCTCCAGGAAAACCTGCTATTTTGACAAAAAAATTGATTTTGAGATGTTTTATTATTTGTAAGAGTAATCTTAATGACGCAAAATGCAAAAGAACTTTTGTTAGTATCTTGATTTTTAAGAAAGTTACAGCTGTTTTGTTGAGGCCCTATTCAGACCCTTTTTGTGTGACATCGCAAACATCATTCAAACGTTATTCGACGTCGTTGTAACAAGTACTTTATAAATACTGCATATGATCAATTCTTTACATAAACTGGTCAAAATGGTATTAAATTTAAGAATGATGTTTTAAGTTTTAAAATATACATCCAAATTGTAAATGTTCACATTTAGAGAGAAGCTACTACAGTTTTAATAAACTAATTCCTCTTTTTTCTCAATCAGAGTACTTTTCTGAAATTGGTCACCAAAGCAACGAAGTAAATGATTTCGACATAATGCATAAGACATTTTAAAGCCAAGATATAGTAATATATGGATAAATGACTTAAATTGAATCTATAGATATGTCATTTTTTCTTATTTGAAAGCTTTTTCAAAACCTTGTTACATGCAGTATTTACATAATGTCAATATAGCAGGTTTTCCTGGAGACTGGCTCATATGTATGTCGGACCCTATCTGTGCAAAATTAGAAAACGGACCCTGTCTGTAACGAAGGTCGAGGGTACAGGCTCAGATGAACAGCGTGTCGTGCTTACGAGGGGTGTTCGAAAAGAAATGCAACTCTATGCATACCTTTGTATTTTCGAGATTTACGCTTGTAAAACGGACAACGTGTTCTCAACACTCCGTGTCCAATTTCACTTGACATTTCAAAACACCAAAGACTACGCCCGAAAGAAAATTGTAACAAGATGAGATAAAAACAAGTACAATGTTTATTAACAATTTTTGTTGAACATGTAGTATTGAGAAGCAGTTGTGTTTACGAACCTGCGATATGCAGGTTTATAAGCCTCTATAAAAACGCCCCGAACAATATACCATATAAGTAAATCCATTTGTACCACAAGTAAAAACATTAATTAAGTACAACCTGTTTGACAGAATACATACACAAAGTATGCAAAACAAATTATAAATGGCATAATTACATTAGGTCCATGGATAATGCAGTCTGGACATATCACGTGACTTGCGTTCTTAGCCAAAAATTACGTCACTTACCTCGTGATATTGTTAAGTACAAACCGTATCACTAATTCCATCTTATAAAGTTAAAACATCATACAAGTTCGTTCTACTAGTAGATTTATATTCATGTAGTAAAATACATGCACGCGTCTTCATACCGAAAAAAACATACAGTGTAATTTAGTACATTTACATCGGGCTGAAAATAATTTCGTTATTTTGATATAAATTATCATTTTGAATGTCGATAGATGCATGTGTGGTCTTGTATAGGTCGTTCACGTAGTTACAGAAAGTTGAGGACATATTTTATACCTTCTATTGAATGCATTTCTTGTGCCATGAATTATTGATGCTATTTTATTAATACCATATATGCCAATGTCAAAGCGTATTCAATTATTTTTTATCTTTATCTTCGTGGTATTAGTAGGTCAGTTTTATTACTAAAATTGTCATATACTAATACATTTTTGTAATACCTATGAAATTGAATTCATTCTGTCGCCTCACCATCGAATGCGGTTCCAATATTAAAAAGTGTCAGTGTCGAATCAAGATCCTGAATTATATATGAACTTATATATAGAAGATAATTTTATTTTCTACGAATTTAATCTCTCAAGAATCACTGGATTCTGTTTCTCGTGTACGTAGGTTGAATTATACGTGTGGTGGGTATCGAGAAGAACAGTCGACACAATCATATTTGTTTGTATCTATACCTCAATAACATGACCGTACTAAATATCCCTTTCTCGGTCACCTATTGTATTCTTCAGCTTGAATTATCATGTCTATAGGGACTTGATTAAATACTAAGATTGAATAAAGAGAATACCAGTACAGTTTGAAATGAACTTCACCATTGTTCAGTTAAGTATCGGGCATTGTGTCGTGTAATTATGTTATGTCATGTTTTTTTTTTTTATGTTTTCTGCGCTCGGCTGGTTAAGTTGAGTGCTGCCTTCCCTGTTCGACCTCCATTGTCTTCTTAGTGGTCTTATTATCGATGGTGGTCTGTATGTGAAGGTTTGACAATACATAGATTACACCATCAACATTACGATGCGTTTCTTATACCTAACTTTCTTATGTATATCTCAGTCTGCAGCTTAACGCCTCATTATGTTACATTCGCATTAAACGTTTTGTTAATTTGTCTAAAATATTCGTATGTTATGTTTCACTGTACTGGTGTTTATATTTTCTGGATATGTTCCACGTGTTAATGATAATCCAATGGGTATCAACTATCACTTGTTTATACTTCCGCCTAACATCGATCTCCATCAAACCAGATCTAACTCATTGTTTCTTCATCCAAACATCCAAGTAATCCAATCGTTGTATCGTTGTTCCACGAGGACAATAAACTGATGCATCATGTTGTCAAGACAAATCAAGATGCGCCATCCTTGATGTCCCAATGTAGCTATCCTTGGTGCCCCAATGTATCATAAATTGTCAACAATAAGATATCTCATACATGTACAAGTATTAGCCAATTTTCTACCGCCGGATCTGGATGTGCGGATTCTGGATACTGTCAAAACATGTTTTAATCAGAGTCACTTGTCAAGGTCTGTCATTTATGCTCAGGCATGTTCTGGGTATTCGTAAATCATCGAAACAAACGTATTGACCAATACATTCCACGTGATTTGGTGGTATCAAAGTTGAAGGAAAAAATAAATAAAGTACATGTCAAAAATGATTGCAACTTGCTTCTTCGATCCAAAGAACACGCATATGAAACTTTAGCCTAGGCATTTTGAACTCCGATACTTTTACATGTTGAGTTTATGTTGATAAATGTTATTTTGATTATACGTCACGTACCTAATGTTAAGGTTAAAACGCTGAAATAAACAGAGGTAGTGGTTTTCCCCAAACGACGTCTATGAATGCGTATTGGGTTATAAAAAACACTTGGACGATGTCCGTTTATCCGATGTGTACCGGATGTCTAGGCATTGTGCGGACACCGGCTGATGAGTAGCAGTGCATTTGTCATAAGAGAGTTAGATTACTCCAGCCACCCGAGTGACCAGCCGATGTCCTTTCGGCATCCAAAACGATGGGACTAAAGTACGCCGTCCGATAATCGAAAAGCGATTGGATTCGGCAATAATATTGTGGCCGTGGTATTAAATTGGCTCATATAACATTGGCAATTGGTTTGTTATGAATGCCAATATTACATGGTTAATTAATAATGGCTCTTAATGTGACCCGTAACATCCGCTAGATGTTTTCCTGGCTATATACTTGTACTAATATTACGAAACCATGTTCACGGTATTTAAGCAAACAGATCGACGTATTTCCACAAGCGCCACATGTTTGTGTATTGTTCTGGTGATGATATGTGACACCCTACTCACCTTTGTAACATGACGTATTATAGGGAACCTTTCATCTTTATACTCTTTCACAGATGATTCAAGTACTATTTTATAACAAAAACAACTATTGTTTATGGTTGTCACAAGATACGACCCTCTGTCTTATTCCGTGATCGAATATCGGGTTCGATACGTCGCTATTCTACTAGAGGTGAAGGCCAAAACACTTGTTTTGTGTTTTTAGATTATTTCTCAGAATGGCTTGATTATATTGTAAAAATCATCTTGATGTTGACAGGAAAATTGACAGAAAGCTCATAACATCGTTCTACTGATGACAGAACTGCGATTATATAGCACTTAGAAGTGAAAAGTTCAAATCAATCCGTACTTGACGGGTTTCTACACCGATATTACAGAGATGCTAGCAGGAATCGTAATGTAATATCGCCATAAGCAGTAATACAACGTTTTGTTTCTATTTGAACAATGTCAGTTATTGGTTATAATAACTGTTTATTTTATGTATTTACTACATTGTATTTACAAATTGATATGACCATACCGGAAACCAATGTTAATGGATAAAATAACATTATACAACAAGCCTTAATTAAATATGGTATAAATCGCTGGCTTAGAATGAGAAGGTTGTAAGTGCTACTTAGGACCTTATAAGACTCATAAATATATTTGAAATCTGCGTCACAAGGCACTTCTTATGAGCCTATTTTCATAAAAATCGGAACAGGCCATGTTGACCAAACTGAAGTTGCAAAAATTTGTTTTTACCATAAGTGAAAAGTAGATTTCAGAGCATTTTCTTGTTTTCTCAAAATAGCGTTTATGTTCTTACGACCATCCCATTCTTAACCTGCTAAATATAGTAACCGTTTTCAGTCATATACGTGTGTACAAATTGCATATACTAAGTTATCAACCAGCTAGTATACTAAACTTGCTATTTTGTAACAACTGGTAACTTCTCCACATGTGTAGGATATCTCCGCAGCCATTGGCACGGAAGAACATAGCATGCCAAACTCGCGAATCGAACCATTATCGGGTGGCCATATGCGGTCTCTACAAAATTTAGTTCTAAGCAGGGAAATAAGTTGACGGTCGCTAGAAAAGGAAAAATGCTAACCTACATTTCCTCGTACACGACGTTGGTACAGCTACATAAATAGTTTATTGTTTATTGGCTTATTTATTATTTATGTTCTCGAGAGATGAGGTTGGAACTTTTTTAATTCAACATGTTGCAAGTTTAATCATGTTGTGGCACGACTGCATCGACTTCTTACAATTGATGTGGCATACACAGCTATCGGTGCTGTAGTGTGCACTGTAAAATATACCGAAGAATTTTACGGTAAACATCCTGGCAGCTGATTTTCAGGTCTTTTACCGTAAAGTTTACAGGAAATAAACCGTTTTTGGGAGGCGATTAAGCCTCTCTTACTACCATTGCCCATTTCTTAATACAAAATTAACCGCCTTTAGGCTGCTATGTGAATCCGCATTCAAGTAGTTCCAGAAACTGTCAACATTCCCAATACTGCTACATATGTTTCTCCAAATTTTTTAACTGATTTAAGCCAATCAGCAACATTTGTTTATTCTAAGATCAAACATTATTGTGAAACTATCCGTTAAATCGATATTTTGGCCAAAAAAATCACTACACCGGCTGATACCGAACTTGTTTCATAGTACGAAAATGACGTGTTCATCAAATGTCCCGGCTGTAAAGCTATTTTTAGAAACTTCAGACTACGGTCAAGTGATGGTTTTATCAATGAATCGTATACGGTCTGCAAAGTACTGTTATGCAATCATATGGTGTCGCTGTACTAGCTAGCCGCTTTCTATAGACTGTCACCCGCTGTGAGGGAAGTGATTACAAGACGGTACTGTAGAATCTGATAAATAGGCGCGTAGTATTATTTTAAAGCCACTTTTGATATACGCTTTCAATACACGTATTACATATAAATTAATATGCACCTTTTAACAATTATTTAGATACCCAACATGCCTATATAGTCACATATGCCTATTTTGACATTCAAGACAAGATCGGCAGTAAGAAAACGAACATTAAACGTGTAAAGTCGGTTTAAGCTTAGTAGCAGCAACCAGATCGCCTCCCATCTGTACTCTCAGTGCTTTGATTAGTTGTTCGATTAGAACAACTTTATTAAATCACACGTTTCTGTAATCGACTATACTTAAGTTGATGAAACTACTTTTCTTATTACGCCGCCGCTAGGTAATAGTAAACCGGTCAGCCAGTATTGCATAACTACCGACGCGGATGTAAACACTCATGCAAAATAGTTCCACCAATTGAAGCATATATTCTACAAGCTACTTCCTATTTCTAAATCTATAGGACAGTTGGTTATCCCAATAAATAATTTAAACCTATTTCAAGTATTTTAATTGCCACTTCTGTTAACTACCTTGCGTAATTTTATTTACCGAAGCACGCAGTAACATCCGAACTTTCACGGTGACCGCAAGATTACTGAGACCATACTTCTGTTTCATAAGGCTACCTCCCGGTCAATAAATAGACCGATTTCACCGTTACTTGGGACAAAACAATGACTGATATGCAATTATACCTGTGGACTTTGTATGTTACTATTATGTGTGTTTTAAATGGCATATTTAGATCATTTTAAGCATTTAAACTTGTAGATCAATATATATGATAATTCCAGAAAGCTATATCTTTAGTACTAGTATATATGCACAGGAGTTTACATCAAGCCATTCAGGCACGCGTTAATAAAGAGTACACGCTAGTAATAAATGTACATTAAATCATAAGAAAACATAAAATTGTGAAAAAAAACGCTCAGCTACATCTGCTGATTCATCTTTAATTTATACTTCCTCTGTATTCATTCGAACAACTATAGTGTTTTCGGTGCCACAGTCGCCTATGACCATCTGCAACCCAAACATTGTAGCCTCAAAACTCGCTAGTGATTTTTTTTCGAATCATGAAGCAACCGTGCCTCGATCAGTTTGAGAAAGTGTGGCCTGTGGGCTATAATGAAACTGACTGGGTGGGGTAAATTGTTATTGAGATTTCAACATTTTCAGACAGTTAGCAAAGTTATTGAATGAAACAACTAATCTGTAGGGTACATTTTATAAAACTGTTTACATAAAGCTTCTAGGCAAGCATCAAATTGTTTTTAACTTCAAGATTTGAAGTTTCTCACGTGTTCAATAAACGGTGGCTGCCATTGGCGCTTCCAGAACACAATGCGGTTTACTGTATAAATCCCGTCATTGCCGTTTACCGTATTTATTTAACGGCGCATCCCGTAAAAATACGGTATATTTTTACAGTGTATGTTCTTCCCTCTGTTATATAAATGTGAGTCAACAACTATCTTCTTCTGCGTTCCATCTTTTACGACCGTTTATATCTTCAGTTTGGATGTGGAAATGAACTGCACCGCCATATATAAGTCGCTGGCATCTCCCCACGGCTTGGACTCGAAGGGCATGTCTCTAAGCCAAACTTTCTGCCGTGTCTCCTCCATATTGGGGCAAATTTGCCGTACACCGAATGGTGTCTCCTCCGTTTGCCCCGTCCTGACATCCAGCTGTTCAAAAGTTGAATCACAAAAGACAAGGCCCAGTCTTTTTACATGCTTCCACAGACGATGCAGTGTCCAATACGTAGACGGAAGATGAATTATAATCTTTGCGACATATCGTGCTAAATAAAATCCAAATCGAAGATGTCATAGTTTATTAAACTTCCGTTAAGTGCATGTATGTGGAATAATGTGGGAAAATATATCGATAAAGTATCTATAGATCAAATTATAATCGATACTAAGTGCAATGACATGTGCATCCAAACCGCTGAGTATGGTGATTTGTCATTATGTAGCCAACTCGGCATAGCACTCGTGTTTTCAAAGTTTCAAAATGTAAGTATACATAAAGATAATAGAAAGTCGAACAAGAAAGGCAACACTCAACTTAACTAGGCGAGCACAGTAAACACAAAACAATCACATACCACAATTACACGGCACAATGTCCAACACATAAATGAGCGAGAACATGAACTGCCCAAGTCCCAGCTGTCAATAAGTCGAATTACCTAGTTTCAGCAATCGAAAAGCTGAATGCCGTAACTGAATGACCTAGTTTCAATGAATGTTCGCTTGATTACATTTTTTTGTTTGAAAAAGATCTATGATTTGAATGTTGTTAGTTTTGTTGTATTGTAGTCCAAGCGAAGCATCTCGCTCATGTTTTTATAGCATTATGTATACCACGACAATACGCCATGATTCAACTATAACACTGAGCGTTAAATTATTGAGAGAAAAAACAAGAGCTATACTATTCTAGTTGATTAAGAAATCTATATGTAATACTGAACTATACATTTAATTCAATACTGTTTCATAATCCACGATATGGCCTGGATAAGTGACCCTCATACATACATACAACATACATCCGATTCATAGATTGCGTATTGAGGAAAGGTACGCGTATTGCTTGCGAACCAATACATTTGGCGGTGAGAGAACAATACACATTGGTGACTCTCTGAGGCTGAATGGATGGATACAATTGTGACATGCCTTCTCTTACAAGTGTTTCTCAATATGTAATGGATGTTTGATAGTATTCAGGTTGGTTTTTTAACTTTTTATTATTTAATAGTTTTGAAAAATTACATCTACCACTGGATACATTTACTGCTGTTCTGCGCTGCGTCTTTCCAAAACTTAAACACTTTAGACTTATGTTTTGATTTCATAACACTTAGGTGGGTGTTTCCTCATAACTTTGGTTTTGTGTCCTTCAATTAATAAATGAAAATAAACATACCGCTGTTTCTTAAATTTTTCGAGTGTTTTATAATCTGTTTTCACTTCATCTGATTTGTAGATGTGATGAATGGATATATTTACTGTAAGATTTATTCGTTCCGGGTTTTCTAGAGGTTCGTCAATTTGTGAATAATGATGTAATAAATCATGCTTACGGGCTAACTGTGCTTTATCATTTACGGTTACATATATCGTATATCTTAGTTACTGTTAAGAACAGTGCAATAACCACAATACTACACTGGAGAAAAGTGCGATAAATGCAATACTACGCTAGGTATGCCTTTTTACCACACCTTCAATAAAGGTTAGGAATTATTTACGCTGGGCTCTTCATTAGGGAATTGGTTCTTCGTTATAAAGCTTGTGCAAAATGAAAAAAAGAAAGTTCATACATAATTGAATTATAAGTATGAAATATAAATGGTTGCTCGCTTTGTTTTCGTTTTCCGTTATACTAATGTTTTGTATGTAAACAATTTTTTCTGACAAAGAAACCGAATAAACGCTTGGGTTTCAGTGCAAATTGTATACATTTTATTTTAAAATTAAGTTTTAAAAATGTTAATATTTTTTCTTCTAGTCTGACTTTTTGTAATGTTAGTGAACTAGATGTTTACGCTTGTATGCAAGGAATGCGAGGAAAAACTAAATGATGAAAATATTTGTTTCGCTTAATGTTTTTATGTGTTATTTAAATACGTAGCTTATGTAAGGTGATACACAAATGGAGATTTCAACCAGTACACATGTGTATCGCTAAAGTTGTTTTACAGTAAATGTTATAAAAATGGTTTGTTGTACAAAGATGATATTTAAAACTGTTTAACTACAGTTGATACATTTTACCATTATATTCTCAAACAAATTTTATAAATTTATAAACATATCACTGTTATGAAATATATTCACAATTCATTGATATAGTTACCATTCACATGAAGTTGTTCCAAGATGAATAGAACACAGGCGACATGCCCAAGGCAGCTGTAACCAAAGTTTTCTTTTTTAAGTTAAATGTATAGATTTGTGTGAACTATAATTTAGTTTCCACATTTCGAAGAAAGGAGACAGTTTGTTTGTGCGTCTGTCATATATCAACAAATATTAGATAAGACATGCTGCCGTTTGTGTACACGTTATCAGGCCGACAAATTATGGCACATACCATAATGCTGCCGTTCTACATGCAAGCAAATGCTACGGAAGTAGCTAGATTAGAGATATTTTGGTTTTAATTTAAGGTGATTAATTAAATTCTAGACGTTTTACTATCGTATCGTTCAAACTTGGATTAACTCTTCTATTCCCGGAACGTTTCTGGTCGTACATTAGCATAGCTAAATGTATTGCAGTAGTTACTAATTCAATTATCGTACTAATTGATCATTGCCTTGACCGTTAATACTAGTTTGACGTTAATTGCATGTCACGTGATGACGATAATTGCTTTCCATACTACAACATCCAGTCTTACAGCATTCGGTGTATTTCTTCTCTCAAAAATATAACTAGTACTGGGATTGTATTCAATATTGATCTTATTTAATTTAAGAATAAGGAAAACCAATCATATCGCCTGTTACTGACCTAGAGTTTATTATGGTGTGATCTGATTGGTTATCCTTGTTCTTAAGTCAAGTAAGACAAATATTGAATACGAGCTCTGGTATCTGAATACTTTTAAATTATTCACTTTGATTCAAACTTAAGCTCGATCATATGGGTTATCCCGATGGTGTGGGTAAATAAAAACAACAACGGCATAAATAGATCGGCTGTTTAATTTATCTCCCGCGTATAATTCGCGTTTTTATCAATGAAATTTACGTCTTGTTTATTTCATGACGTCATGAATTGTGACGTCGCCGTAGAACGCGACGTTTTGCGTAATTTTTCTTTTCGTAGCGTTTCTGTTTATTTATTTGATTATATTTATATTCTAGAAACATGTTATTGCATGTATCAATTCAAATGCTTAAAGGTGCAATACGTAATTGGAATTTGGCATTAAACAAGCATCAGTTTGGCGACAAATAAAGATAATAGTAGGCTAAAGCTTAAAAATCTAGGGGCGTACGTTACGATTCTTTGAACAGCGGAAGTTGTCTATAGCAACATGATAAATAACTCGCAAACTTCGCAAACAAAATAGTTCGTATACATTTGTACAAATTACACGTGTTAGAATGCAAATAGATCGCTGTTCTGCGTGATATACCGGTGAATAGATAACGGTTTGTCGTTCATATGCATACGGCCTTCGTTATTAATTCTTACGCATATGAACTCTAAACCGTTACATATTCACCGGTATATAACGCAAAACAGCGATCTTTTTCCTAAAGATACCATCATGACAACAGTATGTAACAAAATATACGACAGTATGTAACAAGGAATCGTCGCGTCGACTTGGTATAACAATACAAGACAGTGTTGCATTTTAACAAGATAGCGCCTAGTCAACACCAAGTAACAAGATATCGTCATACCGTCGATGTGTAACACGATACTGAATATACTTTTTAGTATTGCTGTTGTTGTTTTGGCACAGCTTTTGAAGCCAGGATGACAGCCTAGAAATTGTCCTGTACGCCACAGGACCAATATGGCCTAGAAATTGTCATGTACGCCACATGACCAATATGGCCTAGAAATTGTCCTGTACGCCACATGACCAATATGGCCTAGAAATTGTCCTGTATGCCACATGACCAATATGGCCTAGAAATTGTCCTGTAGGCCACGTGACCAATATGAGAATTACAATTAACATCCTGGATTAACAACATGAACAGACCACAAATCGACAATACGTAAAGTTACACAATTTGAATACAATAGTTGTATATATTCATTATATCTTCTATTCACGCTCGAACATGGACATGATTAACAATGTGATGTGTATATATATTTAGGATAACCATGATGTAGTTCGTGTAACATGTGTGACCACCTCGTTCTATAGAAACTCAATGATTAACAAATAACCCCCTGACATACTGGTCAGTGTTAAATAAAGCATTGTTATGGCTACCGGTATTAATTGTTAATATTCGTATAGCTAGTTTTGACGTATATTTCATATATAGCTGACAACATTAAATATTTGACCTGTTGCAAATTATTCCTCGTGTGTTTTCGTTATTGTACCATAAGAATGTTTTGATTAGTTAAAATAACAACTCTGATTAAGGTCACATTTGCCCTACGAGCTCCGTACGAGTTGATTTTGGCAAACTCGCACGGCGTCCGTACGGACACCGAAAACCCGTCCGATCATCGTACGGATTTTCTTAACTCGTTCGAGCATCGTACGGATATCGTTCGCGTGCATCTCTATGGGTACGAGCTGTGACCAGATGCTACGAACATACAAAAACCGTTATGATTTCTAAAATTGTGAACTCGTACGAGTTGATAAAGTCGTACGGATATTGTACGAGCTTTGTGACCGTAGCATTAGATACGCACGGATTAAAGCACGGATATTCAAGGATTCCGTGTTGAATGTGCTAAGCTATACTTAGTTCACATCAACACATATACACAATAAGTGCGTCAAAAGTAACGACACAAACTGGAATCAAATACATGTATTACACCATTCGATTGGTTTTCACAACTCCTCGTACATGTGTCTATTCATGATAATTCTATTGGTTCTGTTTCTACGTGGCATTCCCCTGTTAGGTTCTCTGAGTGCGGCTTTTCACCAAACGTACGTAGTTGTTATTCAATTTACATTATTTATATCATCTGATGATTTCTTCAGACGTCTTAATCCCTAAGTTCAACTAATGCCAGTAATCATGTACTAAACCTTCTATGATATATCGCTGGCTTAGAATTAGAAGTTCGTAAGTAGTACTAAGACCTTATAAGACTCAAGCATATTTGAAATCTGCATCTCAATGCGCTTCTTATAAGCCTATTTTCATGAATATCGGAAGTGGTCATGTTGACCAAAGTCTAAAAAGCTTGTTTTTTCAATAAGTAAAGAGCAGTTTTCAGACAGGTTTTCTTGTTTTCTCAAAATAATGATTTTGTACTTACGACCTTTTAATTCTAAGCCAGCGATATGTATAGCACTGCCTGATATAGTACGGAGAAGTTGACATGATCCTCAACCTTCAATTAGCACTCTTTAACATCTGATATAGTGTCTATATTGATAACCCCGGTGAAGTTTTCATAAACGGGGATGGTCACGAATACGCCCCACCAATCAACCAATCAAAACTGGACCGATATTGCACAATTTGCTCTGGGAATTTAATATATTCAACGCAAGAAGCTTTTAATATGTTCATGCATAAAGGTCAGATCAGGTCAATATATTCGTACTATATGTGATAGCCCCATGATACGGCCGTAGACTTAACTGTTTTAAGTAGCTTCTTCAAACCTTACCAAGGGTCCAGCGGGTTTAGTGCCAAGTTTTGTGATACGGTAATCACTTTGATACAGGGGAAGTGTTTAGAGGTATCACATGGAGTTTCTGTTAACACGTGTATAATTAACTGTCGGCTTATGAGCTTTCCATGTATGATATGTAAGGCTAGGAACCGTTCATTCAAGATAAAAATCGTCCTAATTGGATATTTCATCGACGTTCATTAAATAATATAGAGGATCTTAAGCCAGAAGGGTAAATAATGCTGATTATTATGTTGATTAGATCTCTGATACATCGAGTTAATGTTGAGTGTCTCTCAGTCGGCCTACCACATACATGCCGTGTGTTACCCACATTAACACTCATACAACCACAATGTTTTATCAACGGAATAAATATAAATAAATAATGTTCGCCAACTTCTTATCTAACTTACGCCATGCTTAATAGTCAAATACATTATTTAAACATTAGACCGATACAATACATCAGGGACGAATAGTTCAAAGTCAACCTTGTATCGGCGACAATATCTTCATCAGTCCACGGTTGCGTCAAATTGAATTGAAAGTTAGATACTATGAATAAACTATTACTCTAGGAAATGCGAGTCTTACCACTCGTAACTCGACAAAAATAGTTCATTATTATTAAAAAAATAATACACAATTATTATAACATTGATTATATAAGGATTAAAAGCTACTTGTAATTTTTTCCGTCCGTATTTGACCTTGACAACAGCACGATACTTTAGAAAGATTTGATATTGATATTGTGATCAGGGATCATATTTGACAATCTCACAATTTTATGTATTGTCGTGTAATAAGTGTTCCAAATAAATCTTGAAATCATATAGTCCGGAGACATCAACTTGATTCTCATAAGCAAAGTTACCATAACATTTTAGTTGAGCTCTTTATTATATTTACCTTCGGCTTTTTGTTCGCATGTATACATTGGAAGTTATGATCACGTCCAAACCTTTTTGCTCTTTGTCACAAAGGGACTAGGGCGTCCGCCCTTCTCCATCGTCCAGGAGAAGGTATTCATCTCTGTGTACATTTTTCTTCTCCGTGTTTTGAAATTGTTTAGTTCTCTCATAGAGATCCTTGTTGTAGACGTTTCTGGCGAACCAATTTGAGGATTTGCCGTAGGCAGGTGTTCATAATAATTTGCAGTTTTTCGTCCAGCAATTGGGCGTGTCTCCTCTGAGTATCTGTGTCTCTGAGTCATATGGACTGGATTCATATTGTAAGACGGGTGTTTTTGTTCTTCCAATTAGGTCATAAGGTCTGACTTTCCTGGTATCTTTCGTAATAGCTTCCTCTGTCCCCCACCTCCTGTGGTCAACTCACAACACACTCGAAGTGCCTGACCTCTTCTATTGGGAAATATATATTTCTTGAATAAAATACCAACTTGATTAAAGGCCATTACAAATGAACAGACAATATAATTGTACATGGCTATGATTATGATTGATTTAAGTTACTGTTATATATGAATATAAACTGTTGAACCGGTGTGTTGGTTGTTATACATGTAGTTTTGAAGGAAAGATAATGATCCGCTCATAAGTCATGTTCACTTCAGTATAGTTATCATTCATAATTACCCCCTCGTAATGGTTAATTATACACAAAATTAAAAGTCCACAGTTTGAGTATGCCATTCATTGTAGGGTGGGTATATAGGCTTGCTTGAAATATTCTTTGGTAGGGGGGGGGGCGTATGGATGGTTCGTTCTATGTCTTACTCTTGCATGGGTGGCTAGGCGCTGCCGACGATTCTTTGTGGCTTTGGGATTTCTGTGCGCTACGTTTTACTCACATAAGTGGCTTATAAAATACGTGATTTATCTTTATCTAACTGAAAGATACATTAATAATAAATTATTTAGGAACGAATTTGACATGTCTACATATCTATATGTACAAAACTACGAAGCTCATGCAATGTTATTACTTAGGTAACACGTTGTCAATTCTAGACGATTGAATAACACCTTTTCTCGCGAGACCGACACAGTGTGTACGTCTATCAACAGAATGGTGGCGTGAGTCGAATACCTGAAAGACATAAATGTTCAACTTCATTATTTATTGACTAAGTACCGATACGTACATTGATTGATTACACCGTGATAAAATAAACCTGATCAAGCCACTTCTATAAATCAATGACGAAAAAATATAGAACAGAATACATGTATTAGAATTTAGAAGGTTTTGTGATTTAGTTCAGCTGACATACTATCTGGGGTACCCCAAGGTTCAGTCCTGGGACCTCTTCTCTTTCTCATTTACATAAATGATCTACCAATGACAGTAAAATTCTCATCAACAGACATGTTTGCTGATGACACAACACTCACTGCATCAGGCAATACAGTAGAAGAAATATTCACAAAACTGCAAAATGACCTCGACAATGTAAACACGTTCATGATGCTCAATGCACAGAAAACAAAAGCCATGTATATATACACTTACAACATAAACCCAATTACTTCAACAACTCCTCGTCTACAACTACATAATCAGGAAATTTTATATTCTGAAAATGAAAAATTATTAGGGGTCAATGTTGACAATAGGCTTAAATGGAAAACACAAGTTGAGCAAACTATCAAAAAATGCAATTCACAATTACATCTTCTTCTCAGAATCAAAAAGTACCTAAACTTACATTCGCGAAAAATATTCTTCAATTCATATGTATTACCACACATTGATTACTGTAATACAATATGGGGAAATTGTGACATTGGCTTAAGAAAAGATATAATCAAAATTCAAAAACGGGCTGCAAGGATAATTCTAGACAGAGATTATGACACACCTTCAGATACACTCTTTAAGGAGCTCAACTGGATGAAATTTGATGAAAGAGTCAATTACAAAAAAACACTTATGGTATATAAAAGTATAAATGATCATTCATTTCCAAAATATATGACCGGAAAATTTCAATTTAATCACAGAAACATTCACTAAATCTCAGATCTATTGAAAACTCAGAGCTCTATGTTCCTAAGCCAAATTTAGAATCTTACAGGAAATCACTAACTCACTCGGGAGCAGATCTATGGAACAAAATCCCTATAAACATAAGAAAATCTGAAACACTCTCAAAATTCCAAACATTCTATCTAAAGTGGAACAAATATTGAGTTATCATTAAACTTAAAAGTGTTACCTTTCTGTATTATACATATTTAAATATTCAAATATTACGTTCCAGATAAATGTCATTACTAACTCATTTAAATATGTGCTATGTTTAAATTGTGTTATGTTGATATACTTGTAATGCTCATATTTTTGCAGTTTTTGTCAATTTTAATGTTAAATGCTCTTTAATTAAATAAAGTCTTTACTTACTTACTACTTCAATCTCAGGTTGTTGTATGCCCGGTATGTACATAACATGTACCTACAATCATAGATGTACCGGAGTCGTGCCACAAGTGAACTCATACCGTCGTTTCGAATGACGTATGGTTTTGAGTGGATAACTAAATAACGTACTGAACTTAAACAGGTGTAGGGATTGTGTCATTTAGACCAAAGTATTTTTTGTCTATATATTGACGACATATTTGAGAAATAAACATCAAAGAAGCGCCTACGGTGTGCTTTCGTTTTGAGGTGAACAAACATGGTCGGAAGACAGAATGAACGCAGCTATGATACAAAAGTAGTCTATGTATCCCTGTACTACTTATGAATCAGACAAACAGACAAATCACACTTGTTAGGCATTCCTATGATGACCACAACAGAAATTATTAATAAATTTTGGCAAAGCGGTAATGTGGAGAAAATGCCAAGAAAGGGTTTCCCAGTAAAATTTCGTGAAAATGGCCATGATCGCCGACTTTTGATGCCAGTTAAAGAGAGGAGAAAGCGCATTATATCTGACATTGCAAGTATAACCAACCAGGCGAGATATTTAGCTATCTCTAGACATACTGTTAAGAGAAATAATTCTGTAAATGTTTTCACCGACGCGTTTTGCCCAAACTGTCACATAAACGACACTATGACGTTCACTTATGGCACGGCACTGTAGTTGTGCATATTCATCTGTTTATAGACAAAAACGAATATAAGGAAATGGCAAAACTGTTTTGTGACTAACCCATTTTATTAATATGTGTTCATTTTAGATGGACCCTTTTGCAACTTTTTCGTTCTGCAGAAGACTGTTTCATTTCTTTCAAAAAAAACATGTGGTGTATGGTCGTTCGTGTGAATTGGCTCCAACTCCCGTTATGTTAAACTGACTAAGGCGGCAAGCTGTCGGAGTAGGTCGTCATGTTTGTATAGCCGTTGAGTTTCAGTCTTACTTTCACATTTTTATGGTTTTCCGTTTGACAAGTTCTTTATTATGTTGTGTGTGTTCGTTTAGTTCCGTGTTCAGTTGTTTCCGATGAGTCAGTTCAATGTGGATTGCATGGTATGATCACTACTGGCCCATATATATACAAATATAATGACTTACATAATTAGACAAACAAAGTGACTGATCATACCTTCCTTAGTCGATTTGTTATTACATGTATCTTTTTGGACCTTGAACTCTACTCTTATTGTTGCTTTCTGTACATAGACAACAACAAGACAACATTATTCAAATCAAGATGTTATGCGATGTAGGTCTTCAAATGAATAAACTTACGTCAATGTTTCCGGGCGATTCAAACGTTTTGATTAAAAGATGAAGTACGCAGAGGTTTGTTTGTGTTATTTAATCTCTGACTCCGATTCTCCCATAGACCTGTATTATTGCTTGTCTTTCTTCCCGCCATTACGATAGCAACATTCTTTTTGTGGAAGCGTGTAAAGCTTTAATGTAGCAGAAATTTTATTCATGTGCCAGACAGAACAATGTACATTTCAAATGAACTGTAGGTGTACTGCTAATACCAGGCCATATCATGTAAGTGAGTGTGTTCAGTTATGTGTGTCTTGTCTTAAGTGTGATAATGATATACGCCAATCAATCACCATGTATGTACCGGTCAGTATTTATTTCTAATAGTCGTCGTGAATTGCAGTTATTTTAAGTGTTTAATTGGACGAATGTAATGTATGAGGGATGTTGAAAAAGAACATAGACTTTACCAATGCCGTTCACTTAATTATACCTTTTTATTGCCGAAAGTAGGACATTCAGTTTTTTATAGCTAAAACTACGAGGGCCACTTAAAAAGTATTAATCAGTGGCCAATAACATGTTTAATATCCACCTAATGTGTATAAAAGTTGACATTTTCAGAAAGATACAACCTTTGCCTAGCTAACCAATTAAACAACATTGCAATCGGAAAACTATCCATTCATCGATATGACATTTAACCAGTAGGGGTATGGAACACTGGAATGTCGAGAAAATGAGGTATATTAGCAGTCGAAAGCGTAGATATAAATGTTCATAATTTCTACAATTTTATTCCGATTGCTTTGAAATTTGCACATTAGATGCATCGTATACTTGTTTAATTAGTGGTAAATCAAAATTATTGTTTGGATAGTATACATGGCTTTAGTTGTACAAGGAATCTGCCATGTTCCAAATACTCACGGAAACAGCATTTTACTTGGACTATGCCCTAAGCGCTGTTACTGTATTGTACTATTGGACGTCTTAAGTGCGAAAGTTAAACATGTTGCTATTTTAAACATTTATATATGTTACTATCGCTTACATAATAAATAAATTCTGAATTATTCATAATTTGTCCTTTACAACAGCTCAAAGAACATGATCACGTGACCAAAAAATACGTATTTTGGATTTATGACGTCATATTCCTAAGACAATATTACAGAAAACAAAAATAAAAACACATGGTGGTAATTTCATATAAAAGAATACATGCAATTGACAACAGGGTTGAAAAAAATATTTTTTGTCATAAATTGGGGGTATTACATTACCCCACCCACTTTTTCAAAGATGGGGTCGAACATTAAAATTGGTTGTAAAAAATAAAATTGAGGTTAAAAGGAATAAAATCGCCCGACGAATAATTCTACATATCATAATCTAGAAATTTTGACTTATTCAGAATACATTAGTGTTAATTTAACAAGTGGATATCTAGTATTAATTAGGATGTATATGTGGTAGGTTGGGTCTCGGATATGACTTGTTTTAATTGCTATACATTGGTAATAATTTAAAAAAAAATTATGGATCGCCATTTAAGAGTTCAATGATACATATTGCAAATAATTTCAATTTAATTTTAATCAGCCTGAATGACATTTGAAAACGACGCTCAGCAACCGTAGGAGTCCATATAAAACAATTTTCAAGTGCTTTAAACCATGTCCTGTTTGAATATCAATAAAATGGAAATGCATTCATATAAAATGATGAAAATACCACGAATATCTAGCTGAAAGATTGATCTTTAAGAAAATGTACACTTTTAATATAGTCAGGGGCAATGCTATTGATTTATCGCCCACTGATTAATACTTTTTAAGTGACCCTCGTATGTCATTCAGACAGCATGGACTTTGGCTATAGATATTTTAATAGCACAAACTTGGGCTCTTTGCGGTAAAGTTTATTTTCTCGTTCAGATTGGTGTTGGGCATTGTGTCGTGTACTTGTGGTATGTGATGTTTTTATGTTTTCTGGCTCGACTGGTTATGTTGAGTGCTGCCTTCCCAGTAAGATTTTCTATCATCCCTTTACTTTGAAAGCTATACTTAAATGATTCGCATTGTTTCTACTACACCGTACAGCTATGATCAGGCTGGTAAACGTTTTTGCATATCTAAGAGAACATTTAAAAAAGTACATATACATGCACACTGTATATTTAGAATAACACGTTGTCTGCATATTTGTGTGCAATATTTCTTATTTGGCTATAAGTTTGAACATTTCACAGTACTGCAGACAATGCTTTGTAAATAATTCACAAAATTTCAACAACTTGTTTCTATACGAGGAATGAATACAAGTACATTGAATGTGAGGACGTGAAAAGTAAAATCAAATGTCTAGCATCTTATATCTTATACATTCAAAACAACTACTAGTATTATTTATCGTGAATATGATAAAATATTTATCGAAAACTACAGTTCGCTGGCTTAGCATTGGAAGGTCGTAAGTTCAAATCAATATTTTGAGAAAACAAGAAAAAACTGTCTGAAAACTACTCTTTACTTATAGAAAAACACCTTTTTAATGTTCAGTTTGGTCAACATGACCTCTTCCGACTTTCATGAAAATAGGCTCATAAGAAGCACACCGAGATGAAGATTTTAAATATGCACAAGGTCGTTAGTAGTTTTCTTACAACGTTCTAACTCTAAGCCAGCGAATTGTCAAAGACACAGTTGGTACCAGTTTTTTGCAAAGGACAGAGGTATTCCGAATGCTACACGATAAATCAAAACATAACAGGAGACAAAATACGATCTGAAGCTGGAGCCAAGCGACAACCATGCAACTATGATACTGTTTGAGAAAACTCTTAGGGATTTCATTAATGAAAATCATTCTGACAGAACCACTAGCCTGTGTGCTCAAGTTTTCTGTCACTTCATATCAATTTTACTGGACAGCAAAATACTTGCAAGTAAAAACAAAGCCTTTCTTTTCTCCATTCATAAAATACGATAAAATTAGGATGGAGGAAATAACTTGTATAAACAACTTTAACAACCTAGTGACATTAACGTCTAAGACGGCGCTTCATCAGAACTTATTTGCTGTATAATCACAAATTGCTAGAGGCCGTCGTCATTTGACGAGATGTTCGATACCCTACGATATCTAAACATGTAGAAAATTTGTATAATTATAGTTAATAGCCCATGTTCTACATGTTCTTAGATATTTCGCTGACATGAGCGTTATGTATTGAAGGGCTTTGACAAATTACTCGTATTAAAATCGTATTTATTATAAAAAAAATCTAAATGGCATTGGGCTCTCCAGCAACAATATGAGTTACATTTGATCGAAATCATAGATTAAGAGGGCTTCATATATACTTTCTATGGCGAATATTGGTCGGAAAACCTTGTTTAACATCGAGTGTTGTCATAGGCGTCAGTAAATGATTTTCGCTAAACATCGTACTTTTAAGCAAAAACAAGTAAATGGTCAGGAATTCACTGTAGTGTTTATTATTTATGTCTGAAATATACACGTCAGTGTTCACGATTGGACGCTGTTTAAAAGGTCAGCACAATGACATATGCTGTGCCTACATGATTAAACTCATCTGCAAAGTATTAAATAAAATCTTAGAAAAGATAAAACGAAACGCCAACTCGAGTTATAGTTAAATTTATTGTGAATTGATATTGATACTAAATTAATACAGTTTCGTGTTTAAATATGCAAATATATCAACGAATAAACGTTAGAAAGTTGCTAATCATGTAATTCTGTACGAATGAATACACTATGTTATAGCATGTACCACCCATATGCTGCTTGTATTTAATGCTGGCTTGGCTAGAAATATTGTTGGTTATGATTATATTCATCATGAAGTAGACCTGTTCAATCATTTCAGATTTGTTTAGAATATGAAGAACATACGCAAGGTAATCAAAACAACATTTCGTGAAAACTTCCATATGTTTTTTCATTTAGTTCATTTACAGTCATTGACATGGTATACAGTCGGTGCACCGATGATGTACCCAGGCGTATGCGCTGTCGATATTACCATTATAAGAACAAGAACAAGTGAACGTACTGAAACAAACTAAATATAGTTCGTTGATGGGCAATCAGTCAATGTTAGAGCGATCTATTGAATGAATGCATGTTGCAGCATATTGATTAACTTCTTCGTCTGCTTTTGGCTAAGTACTATAAATATGCAGATATGATCAACGCATCTGTGTCGTTTCTTGTATAATTGGATAGACAATCTTTTAGGATAATATAGTTCTGATTGTCCGATATAACTGTATATGAAACTATTCAATCTGATCGGCCTGCATTTAAAGTATATTTTCCAGAGAGAGGCAATATAGACCAGCTTTATCGATATCGATACCATCTTTATAATATTTATTTTACAATATTTGATAAATGACTAGTACAAAATCATCACTCAATTATAAAATGCTTGCCATATATAAACATTGACCCCGTAAGTTTGTTTTGACAATACATGCACTCTGACTTTGTTATCGTAAAAGGAGAATGCAAGTACAAGTTTATTACTATAAAAGCATATTCGAGGTATGCATGTCCAAGCATACTGATACAAGAATATAATATAGTCGGACAGGGAGGGCAGCACTTAACTTAACAAAACGACCACATAAAGCATAAAAACATACAGGGCACAATGACCCACACACAAAAGAACGTGAAAATGGTCCGCCTAAGTCCAGCAGTCAAAAAGCTGAATGAACTAATTTAATCAATCCAAAAGCTAAATACTTAAGCTGAATGACCTAGTTTCAACAATAAAACGGCTGAAATAAAATACGTAGTTTTAGCAGTCTGAAGTCCTGAAAAGTTAAAGAATAACAGTATTATGAAAAGCTGAGTGCCACAAGTATTACATAGATAAAAATACAGCATACAATCCAAAACATGTGATAAATATGCACGCTTTAATTGACTGCTTTCCTGGTTTCTACCAGCAACATTTAGACTTTTTTGTATAGCTTAGAGTTTGTTAAAATATTTTTTCAAATGTGGGCTACCTTAAGGACCGAAGCGACTGTGGTTTTTTTATACTTGAAGAAAATGTTTCACGAACTCTAACCAACTTAAGATGCGTCGTAACAGTACATTTTGATGTATATGTCTAGGATGTACATTTCAACTTCTACAACACATTTTCTGGAAATGTACAACTCAATTGGTTACAAGATTTTGGAGAGAAATAACTTTTTATAGTTTTATAGGTCATGATTTATTGTGTAGTTAAGCATGCTGTACATCTTGTGACATGTGCATCCTAAATGTACTGTGTAGACGCACCTTTAGGCTTGATGCCCATCTTGTGAAATTCACCTTAAGAACCGCACGCCGTCGCTTTCAAGGAATGCACGGATAGGCATGGTCTACATGCACTTGCGTAGTTGTTTCAATTTACTGCTTGGTGAAAAAGCAGTATTATGAAAAAAAGAACGCTCTTTAAAGATTGACAACGGAAATCAACCCCACTGATTGGTCGAACAAGTCGAGCAAACACTTACTACAATGTAAACTCATTGCTTTAAAACCGTACGGTGTACCACGGGGCGTATACGGTTATCATTAGCAGAGCACCACAGGTACAAAGCAGACCAATGACGGTAACACATCATTAGGACCAACCCAAATAACAACACTCAACAGAAATCGTATACATCAGGACTGGGTACAAGTCAAGTACATATAATATACCAAAGTTCCAAGACGACGAACTGACTAATGATCTCGTACTATGATATATTCTATTCTGTCCTCCTTATCACCAGGATTTATAGACATCCAGCTTATTACATGTGATATAATGTCGAGTAAATCATCATCATTACTTACCATCGTGTTGTATGGTTTTATGAATTTAATTCATTATGATACAATCTACATTGATTGATATTTAATGAACGTACTGTAAGTGCGCGTATTTGAACTACCAATAGCTTTACATCAAAGGTTCAGCTTGAAGCAAGTTCTTACACCTTATAATCACTCTCCGACACCTCATTCCTGATGGAATCCATCGCAACGAGGTCATGAGAGAGAAATCAGATGTCCTTTTTATGCTGAGCGTATATCCAGGGAAAATTAGTACCACTTTAATTTCGTCTATTGTATAACACAATCTGGACTCGAAACGGACGCTCTTCCACTATCGAGGCTACTAAAACATATATAGTAATCAAAGTCAGCCACTAAACTATCGGATTTATATGATAGTTGTACTGGTAGATCTCTATATTTTAACCCCTCCGATAGTTCAAATAATTTCTTAGGTAATGATTAAATTTAGTTATTGCAAAAGCAAAAGCAGGCAATACTACAAACAGATTTACTGGTTTGTTGTTCTTTAAACTGTCTGTGTTTATTATTTTTATGAATTGTCTGGTTTTCAGCCCGAGAGATGACACAATGACGTAATAGCTCGTTGTGTGATGATTGATTTGTACTGTTTTTCCAAATTGATAGACACCAAAGCTTTGAATGTTGTTTTTATCTCTCATAGTTTCGATCGTTACATCGCTCGTAATGAATCACTTACTTAGATCCCGCCTTTGTTATAGTCTGGCATTCTGTGACAGTATATGGAGGCAATCCGTAATGTTCTGGTGTCATTGACACCGCGAGTGTAACCTTATTGACTGGTCTGGTATTTAATCAAATTAAGACATGTTTCTGTGGTGTACCTATGCATTGAGACTAACGGATATACTTGTGCATTCTAATAGCCTGTGCTGAAAGTTAGTATCAGTTTTATTCAAACTCAAATACAGACATATCTTAAGTTATTTCTCACTGTTATTAAGTAGTTTGTGCCTTTCGTGATTTGTTGTTTCTTATGAGTTCATATCAATAGTTTTTGCATTGTAAGGTCACTGGCAAATATAACGACATACATAATTAGACAAGCATAGGGATCCTATTCTATTTGTATCTTTTTGGACCTTGCACTACTCCTGGTGTTGCTTTCTGTACATTGACAACATCAAAACAACATTATTCAGATTCAGATGTTATGCGATGTAGGTCTTTGAATACAGTTTTGTCAATGTTTCCGGGCGATTCAAAAGTTTTGATAAAAGATGAAGTACAGTGAGGTTTGTTTGTGTTATGGCTTATATTTAATCTCTTGACTCTCTGATTCTCACATTGTCCAGTATTATTGCTTGTCTTTCCTCTCGCCATTACGATAGCAACATTCTTTTTGTGGAGGCTTGTAAAGCTTAAATGTAGCAGAAATCTTATTCATTTGTCAGACAGATGAACTGTGTGTGTCCTGCTTATGTCAGGCCATATTATGTAAGAAAGTGTATTCAACTATGTGTGTCTTGTCTTAAGTATGATAAAGATATACGCCAATCACATTCACCATGTATGTACTGGTCAGTATTTATTTCCAATAGTCGTCGAGAATTACGGTTTTTTAAGTGTTTTATTTAACGAAGGCTTTGTTTACTATTCAGTTACTTTGAAAGCTATACCAAAATGATTCGCAATGTTTCTACTACACCTTGAAGCTATGACCAGGCTTGTAAACGTTATTGCATGTCTAAACGAATAATTCAAACAATACAGATCGTTAAAGTACATGTTGTCTGCATATTTGAGTGCAATATTTCTAATTTGGATATAAGTTCGAACATTTCACAGTACTGCAGACAATGCTTTGTAAATTATTCACAAAACCGTTACAACATTTGGTGAAATTTCAACAACTTACAACTCAATGATATAATATAAGTATATTGAATGTGATGACGTGAAAAAAAGTCTACCATTTTACGTCTAATGCATTCGAAACAATATTAATTCTTCGTCAATCGTGAATATAATGAAATATCTATCGAAGACAGCCGTTGTCACAGAAACTTTTAGTACCAGTTATTTGCAAAAGACATAGGTATTCCGAATGATAAATTAATCAAAATATACAAGGAGACCATATATGATGTAAGTGCACTTGGCAGAAGCCAGGCGACAATTATTCAGCTTTATTACGGCGACAACCATGCAACTCTGATACGAGATAATAATGTACTCTTAGTGTTTTCATCAATGACAATAATTATTGCATAACCACTTGCCTGTGACATCAAGTTTTTCTCTCGATTTATATCAATTTTACTCGATACCCGAAAACTTGAAAGTAGGTCTACAAACATAGCTTTATATTCCTCCATTCATGGAAAACCCATATAGTTAGGATGGACGAAACACAACATATAAATAACATTAATAATCAAGTGACATTAACGTCTAATTGGCGTCATGTTTGTCTGTAGGCAATATTTTGTGGTCTTTCCTCAATGACTTTCAGACGTCGCTTAATTTGAACTTATTTGCTGTATAATCACATTTTTGCCACAGGACGTCGTCATTTGACGAGATGTTCGATGCCCTGTGGTATCTAAACATGTAGAACATTTGTATAATTAAAGTTAATAGTTTATGTTCTACATGTTCTTAGATATTTCGCTGACATAAGCGGTATGTATTGAAGGTAATTGACAACTTACTCGTATTAAAATCGTATTTATTATAAAAAAATATCTAAATAACATTGGGTTCTCCAGGAAAAATATGAATGACATTTGATCGAATTCATTCTTGGACTAGGGGGTTTCATATATATTCTCTATGGTGAATGTTGGTCGGAAAAACATTGTTAAACATCGAATGTTGTCATGGGCGTCAGTAAATTGTTTCCGCTAACCATCGTACTTTTTAGAAAAAGTAAATTGTCAGGAATTGACTGTAGATAGGGAGAAAGTGTTTTATATTCATGTGTAAATTGTTTAACAATACACGTCAGTGTTCAGGATTTCATGCCGTATAAGAGCAGCACAATGACATATGCTGTGCCTACATGATTAACCCGTCTTCAAAGTATTAAATAAAATCTAAGAAAATATAAAACGAAAAGCCAATTCTATTGATAGGTATGCTCATAGTAAATTGGTATTAATAATAAATTAATACAGTTTAAATATGTAAATATATCAACGAATAAATGTAAGAAAGTAGCTGATCATCGATAATGAATGTGTACTTCTGTAGGAATGAACACAATATGTTATAGCATGTACCACCCACATACTGATTGTGTTTAACGCTGTGTTGGCTCGTTATGCTGTTGGTTATGATTATATTTATAATGAAATAGATCTGTTCAATCATTTCAGATTTGTTCAAAATATGAAGAACATACGCAAGGTAGTAAAAACAACATTTCGGGTAAACTTCCATCTGTCTTTCCTTTAGCTCATTTACAGTCATTAGCATGATATACAGTCGGTGAACCGATGACGTAAACAGGCGCATGCGCAGTCGATATTATCATTATTAGAACAAGCGAACGTAGTGAAACAAACTAAATCTAGCTCGTTGATGGGTAATCCGTCAATGTTTGGGCGATCTATTGAATGAATGCATGTTGAAGCATATTGATTAACTTTTGTCGTCTGCTGTTAGCTAAGTACTTAACAAATCTTATAAGTGTGCACGTGTTTGTATCGTATAACTTTTGATTTATGAAATTTCTGCATGTAATTTGGTGTACATGCTATTGAATAACACAAGATTATATTAATATAGTGTTTTTTTCAAAATTAAATACAGCGGATCACTGAACCATGAAACACCAAAAACACATAAAATGCACGAGAAATTTACGCGTAGGTGCAAATTATTTTTATTTATGGTTAATTAGAATTTTAGATGCATTGTTACATTCAAAAAACGTAAAGTTATGAGACTTTTAACTCAACAAATTGGTCATTTTTAATTTTTAAAAATAAAGTTTAAATGTTTTGGTCAAAGGGAGGTAACTCTTCCAAAATTGCATTTTAACACAAAAAGTGAGTAGTTATAAACCTAGATTGGGCTTAAATTTTATCATTGTTTTCTTTATTTCTGTCTCGGTGATAAGTACATAAACACCAACGTGATCAGCAAAGAGGATATATAGCTGCATTAACAACCTGATAAACACCTGATTAACACACGACAAAAACGTGTGACATTAGCTTTTGATGATTGTTAAGGGCGTTTATTGTCCGCCCGGTTATGTCTTTTAGAACATAATCATTAGTTTACGGCGTTTATTATCCGCTCAGTTATGTCTTTTAGAACATAATCATTAGTTTACTGTATGTTATGGTTTTATGGCATTTCATCAATAAATACCCATTTTCAATTCAACACGTTGTGTTCTGTTGTTCCTCATTCCATACAAGTTCGACCCAGCTTGGGACTGCACATCCCATTCCTTAAACAATACATAAATAAGATTTGTTAAGTGTATAAATATGCAGATATGATCAAAGCATCTGTGTCCTTTCTTGTATAATTGGATAGATGGTTAAATACCAGTCGTAGCCAATCTTTTAGGATAACATAGTTCTGATTGTCCGATATAACTTTATATGAAACTATTCAATCTAATCGGCCTTCATTCTAAGTATATTTTCCAGAGAGGGGCAATATAGAACAGCTTTATCGATACCATCTTAATAATATTTGTTTTGCAATATTTGAAAAATGCCTAGTACAAAACCATCAATCAATTTTAAAATGCTTGCCATACATAAACATTGACCCTTGCTAATTGTTTTGATAATGCATGTACATGTACCCCGACTTTGATATTGTTAAAGGAGAACGCAAGTACAAGTTTATTACTATAAAGGCATACTCGAGGTATACATGTCTAAGCATAGTGGTACAAGAAGATAATATTCAGTCGGACAGGGAAGGCAGCACAGAAAACATAAAACATACAAGGCACAATGCCCAACACACAACCGAACGAGAAAATGATCTGCCCAAGTCGCAGCTGTCACAAAGCTGAATAGACTAGTTTCAGCAATCGAAAAGCTAAATACTTAAGCTGAATGACATAGTTTCAACAGTAAAACGACAGAAATACCTAGTTTTAGCTGTCTTAAGTCCTAAAAAGTTAAAGAATAACAGTATCATAAAGCTGAATGCCATAGTTAAACTTTTTTTAAATGTTGGTTACCTGAAGGAGCCAAACCACGAATACTAACCGACTTAAGATGCGTCTACAGAGTACATTTTGATGTATAAGTCTGGGATGTACATTTCACAAGATGCGCATCAAGTCTAAAGGTGTGTCTACAGAGTACATTTTGATGTATAAGTCTAGGATGTACATTTCACAAGATGTACATCAAGTCTAACGGTGCGTCTACAGAGTACATTTTGATGTATAAACATTACGACCACACACTACAATGACATCCGACAAAACAACACTCAACAGAAACAGAAAACATAAGCCCTGTGTAAAAGTCAAGTATAAGTCTCCTATATTCAAGACGACGAACTGACTAATAATCTCGTACTATGATACACTAGTATTCTATTCTTGTCCTCCTTATCACCAGGATTTATAGCTTTCAAGCTTATTACATGTGATATAATGTCGAGTAAATCATCATCATTACTTACCATCGTGTTGTATGGTTTTATGAATTTAATTCATTATGATACAATCTACATTGATTGATATTTAATGAACGTACTGAAAGTGCGCGTATTTGAACTACCAATAGCTTAACATCAAAGGTTTAGCCTGAAGCAAGTTCTTACACCTTATAATCTCTCTCTGACATCTCATTCTTGATGGAGTCCATCGCAACGAGGTCATGAGAAATAAATCAGATGTCCTTTTTATGCTGAGCGTATATCCAGGGAAAATTAGTACCACTTTAATTTCGTCTTCGGTATAACACAGTCTGGACTCGAAACGCTCTTCCACTATCGAGGCTACTAAAACATATAGTTATCAAAGTCAGCCACTAAATATCGGACTTATATTATAGTTGTACTGGTAGATCTCTATATTTTAACCCCTCCGATAGTTCAAATAATTTCTTAGATTATGATTAAATTTAGTTATTGCAAAAGCAGGCAATACTTCAAAAATATTTGCTGGTTTATAATTCTTTAAACTGTCTGTGTTTATTATTTTTATGAATTGTCTGGTTGGAGCCCCAGAGATGACACAATGACGTAATAGCTCGTTGTGTGATGATTAATTTGTACTGTTTTTTCCAAATTGATAGACACCAAAGCTTTGAATGTTGTTTTTATCTCTCATAGTTTCGACTGTTACATCGCTCGTAATAAATCTCTTACTTAGATCCCGTCTATGTTATAGTCTGGCATTCTTTGGCAGTATATGGAGGCCATCCGTAATGTTCTGGTGTCATTGACACCGCGATTGTAACCTTATTGACTGGTCTGGTATTTAATCAAATTAAGACATGTTTCTGTGGTGTACCTACGCATTGAGGCTAACGGATATACTTGCGCATTCTAATAGCCTGGGCTGAAAGCTAGTATCAGTTATATTTTTACTCAAAGACAGACATACCTTGAGTTATTTCTTACTGTTATTAAGTATTTTTGTGCCTTTCGTGATTTGTTTTCTCTTATGAGTTCAGTTCAATAGTATTTGCATTGTAAGGTCACTGGCCCATGTACAAATATAACGACATACATAATTAGACAAGCATAGGGATCCTATTGTATGTGTATCTTTTTGGACCTTGCACTACTCCTGGTGTTGCTTTCTGTACATTGACAACATCAAAACAACATTATTCAGATTCAGATGTTATGCGATGTAGGTCTTTGAATACAGTTTTGTCAATGTTTCCGGGCGATTCAAAAGTTTTGATAAAAGATGAAGTACAGTGAGGTTTGTTTGTGTTATGGCTTATATTAAATATCTGACTCTCTGATTCTCACATTGCCCTGTATTATTGCTTGTCTTTCTTCTCGCCATTACGATAGCACTATTCTTTTTGTGGAGGCTTGTAAAGCTTAAATGTAGCAGAAATCTTATTCATTTGTCAGACAGAACAATGCACATTTCAGATGAACTGAAGGTGTCCTGCTAATGTCAGGCCATAGTATGTAAGAACAGTATATATAGTATTCAATTATGTGTGTCTTGTCTTAAGTGTGATAAAGATATACATCAATCACATATCACCATGAATGTATTGGTCAGTATTTATTTCCAATAGTCGTCGAGAATTACGGTTAGTTTAAGTGTTTAATTGAACGAAGGCTTTGTCTACTATTCAGTTACTTTGAAAGCTCTACCAAAATGATTGCAATGTTTCTACTACACCTTGAAGCTATGACCAGGCTTGTAAACATTATTGCATATCTAAGAGAATATCCGTTATCGAATATTTCAAACAATACAGGTCGTTAAAGTACATGTTGTCTGCATATTTGAGTACAATATTTCTAATTTGGCTATAAGCTCGAACATTTCACAGTACTGCAGACAATGCTTTGTAAATAATTCACAAAACCGTTACAACATTTGGTGAAATTTCAACAACTTACAACTCAAGGATATAATATAAGTATATTGAATGTGATGACGTGAAAAAATGTATACCAGTTTACGTCTAATATATTCGAAACAATCATTATTTTTCGTCAATCGTGAATGTATTAAAAAATATCTCTCGAAGACAGCCGTTGTCACAGAAACATTTAGTACTAGTTATTTGCAAAAGACATAGGTATTCCGAATGATTAATTAACAAAAATATACAAGGAGACCATATACGATGTAAGTACGCTTGGTAGAAGCCATGCGACAATCATTCAGCTTTAATACGGCGACAACCTTGCAACTCTTATACGAGATAATAATATACTCTTAGGGATTTTTCCAATGACAATAGTTATTGCATAACGACTTGCCTGTGAGATCAAGTTTTTCTTTCGATTTATATCAATTTTACTCGATACCCGAAGACTTGAAAGTAGGCCTCTAAACATAGCCTTACATTTCTCCATTCATAGAAAACCCATATAGTAACGATCGACGAAACACCACATATAAATAACATTAATAACCAAGAGACATTAACGTCTAATTGGCGTCACGATTGTCTGTAGGCAAAATTTTGTGGTCTTATTCTCAATGACTTTCAGACGTCGCTTTATTAGAACTTATTTGCTGTATAATCAAATTTTTGCCACAGGACGTCGTCATTTGACGAGATGTTCGATGCCCTGTGGTATCTAAACATGCAGAACATTTGTATAATTATAGTTAATAGTTTATGTTCTACATGTTCTTAGATATTTCGCTGACATTAGCGGTATGTATTGAAGGTAATTTACAAATTACTCGTATTAAAATCGTATTTTTTTTCAAAAATATCTAAATAACATTGGGTTCTCCAGGAAAAATATGTATGACATTTTATGGAATTCTTGGACTAGGGGGCTTCATATATATATTTTTATGGTGAATGTTGGTCGGAAAAACATTGTTAAACATCGAAAGTTGTCATGGGCGTCCGTAAATGGTTTCCGCTAATCTCGTACTTTTTAGAAAAAACAAATTGTCAGGAATTGACTGTAGATAGTGAGAAAGTGTTTAATATTGATGTCTAAATTGTTGAACAATACACGTCAGTTTTCAGGATTTCAAGTCGTGTTAGGTAAGCACAATGACATATGCTGTGCCTACATACTTAACACGTCTTCAAAGTATTAAATGAAATCTTAGAAAGGATAAAACGAAAAGCCAATTCTAGGTTAGCTCATAGTAAATTGGTATTAATACTAGATTAATACAGTTTCGTGTTTAAATATGTAAATATATCAACGAATAAATGTAAGAAAGAGGCTGATCACCGATAATGAATGTGTACTTCTGTAGGAATGAACACAATATGTTATAGCATGTACCACCCACATACTGATTGTGTTTAACGCTGTGTTGGCTCGTTATGCTGTTGGTTATGATTATATTCATCATGAAAGTAGACCTGTTCAATCATTTCAGATTCGTTCAAAATATGAAGACGGGTAAACTTCCATATGTCTTTCTTTTAGCTCATTTACAGTCATTGACATGATCTACAGTCGGTGCACCGATGACGTAAACAGCGCATGTGCAGTCGATATCATCATTATTAGAGCAAGCGAACGTTTTGAAACAAACTAAATTTAGCTCGTTGATTGTTAATCTGTCAATGTTTGGGCGATCTATTGAATGAATGCATGTTGCAGCATATTGATTAACTTTTGTCGTCTGCTTTTAGCTACTAAGTACTATAAATATGCAGATATGAGCTAAGCATATGTGTCCTTTCTTGTATAATTGGATAGATGGTTAAATACCAGTCGTAGCCAATCTTTTAGGATAACATAGTTCTGATTGTCTGATATAACTTTATATGAAACTATTCAATCGGATCGGCCTACATTTGAAGTATATTTTCCAGAGAGGGGCAATATAGACCAGCTTTATCGATACCATCTTGTATTGCAATATGTGAAAAATGACTAGTACAAAACCATCAATCAATTTTAAAATTCTTACATAAACATTGACCCTCGCTGTTTGTTTTGATAATGCATGTACATGTACTCCTCTGACTTTGGTATTGTTAAAGGAGAACGCAAGTACAAGTGTATGACTATAAAGGCATACTCGAGGTATGCATGTCTAAACATAGTGGTAAAAGAAGATAATATTAAGTCGGACAGGGAAGGCAGCACAGACAATATAAAACATACAAGGCACAATGCCCAACACACAACCGAACGAGAAAATGATCTGCCCAAGTCGCAGCTGTCACAAAGCTGAAAAGACTAGTTTCAGCAATCGAAAAGCTGAATGCTTAAGCTGAATGACATAGTTTCAACAGTAAAACGACAGAAATGCCTAGTTTTAGCTGCCTTAAGTCCTAAAAAGTTAAAGAATAACAGTATTATAAAGCTGAATGCCATAGTTGAACTTTTTTTCAATGTTGGTAACCTTAAGGAGCCAAACCACGAATACTTATGATTCTTTATGAAACGGGCTGTTACCGACTTAAGATGTACACTTTGATGTATAAGTCTAGGATGTACATTTCACAAGATGTACATCAAGTCTAAAGGTGCGTCTACAGAGTACATTTTGATGTGTAAACATGACGACCACACACTACAATAACATCCGACAAAACAACACTCAACAGAAACAGAAAACATAAGCACTGTGTAAAAGTCAAGTATAAGTCTCCTAGATTCAAGACGACGAAAGAACTAATGATCTCGTACTATGATATATTCTATTCTTGTCCTCCTTATCAGCAGGATTTATAGCCTTCCAGCTTACTACATGTGATATAGTGTCGAGTAAATCATCATCATTACTTACCATCGTGTTGTATGGTTTTATGAATTAAATTGATTATGATACAATCTACATTTATTGATATCTAATAAACGTATTGTAAGTGCGTGTAAATGAACTGGGTGAGATTCCTATAGTTTTACATCAAAGGTAAAATATGAACATATTTATTACACCTCATAATCACTCTTCGACCCCTTATTCCTGATGGAATCCATCGCAACGAGGTCATGAGGGAGAATTCAGCTTCCCTCTTATACTGAGCGTGTAGCCAGGGAAAACTAGTACTATTTTTATTTCGTCTTTGGTATAACGCAGTATGGGACTCGGAAGCGGACGCTCTACCACTATTGAGGCTACTAAAACATAAATTATAATAATTAAAGTCAGCCACTAAAACATAGGCTTTATGTTATAGTTTTACTGGTAGATCTCTATACTTTAACCCCTCCGATAGTTCAAATGATTTCTTAGGTGATGATTTAATTTAGTTATTGCAAAAGCCGGCTATAATACACATATATTTACTGGTTTGTTGTTCTTTAAACTGTATGTGTTGATTATTTTTAAGAATTGTCTGGTTTTCAGCCCCAGAGATGACACAATGACGTAATAGCTCGTTGTGTGATGATTGATTTTTACCGTTTTTTCCTAAATGATAGGCACCAAAAGCTTTGAATTTTTTTTATCTCACATAGTTTCGATTGCTACATCGCTCGTAATGAATCTTACTTTTTATCCAGTCTATACGATAGTCTGGCATTCTGTGGCAGTATATCCGTAATGTCCTGATGTAATTGACACCACGAGTGTGACCTTATGGACTGGTCTGGTACTGTATTAAATGTAGACACGTTTATGCGTTGTACCTACGCATTGAAACAAACGAACTTGTGCGTTTTAATAGCGTGGGCTGAAAGTTGGTCTCTGTTTCAAAGACAGACATACCTTAAGTGTTGGCTTACTATAACTAAGTACATGGTCATTGATGTAGACTGTATTAATGCATTATATACTCGATAGTTTAATAATCACAAATATAACACGTAATTATGAATTGCAAGCAATAGAGAAGTCCCCTACCGGTTTGAAGCCATTTTCAATGTTTCTATTGCCATAGCAACCATAATTTTTGTCGGAATCAAAATATTTGTAGACGTGCATAATCCCCTTATTGCCACCTATCCACATACCAAGTGTCATAAACCTAGCTTGGAAACCGTTTCAGTTATGTCAGGATCCAGATTCTTTGACGGACGGGCGGGCGGACGGACAGACGGAGGACAAATCTTTAGTCCCCTCCGTCAAAAACCGGTAGGGGACTAATTATACCGGTAATATATTAGTTTATGGTATTTGCGTGTTAAAGCTATGGACATCATGGTTATTTCATCTTGTATTAATTGTCCCAAAACTCCTAGTAATAGATGTGCTCGTACCTAGTTTAACAGCAAAACAGAAATGCTGATTAATTAACAGTTTAGTTTCATGAATCAGAGGGTTCAATCGATCATTTAGGCTGATGGTTTACACTGATGATGTGTTACTAGATACATAACATGTTAAGTAAACAAAGCTGAGTGATGTAAAGTCTAATCTGTTGATTGCTAAACAGCTGGTGAACAGTTCTGTGTCAAACAAGCTGAATAAACAGGTAACATTGATATATTCCGGTACATTCTTCCTACTTTGACCGAACTGTGGGCTTGTACCCATCTACATCTGCCATATCGATATCCCAGGCTGCCTAGTTTCATTCAAACTTGGACATGCAGGATTGCAGGCATACTGTTTCTGTTGAGTGTTTCTCCGTGTGTAGTCCTTGTGATGTTTTAATTCGTTCTTATCTGGTGGCTCTTGTTCCTGATTTGTTTGACTGACTGAAGTAATAAGCTGCGGGAACGTGAGGTGGTGTTTGTGTATCTGGTCAGCCTTTGGTGTTATGACGTTTCTGTTGTATGCTGTATTCCCTGTCCGCTTCGTTATTGTTTTACTTAGTTAAGTTAGCATCATTCTTTTCGGGGATCACAATTGATATAACTAAAGCTAATGGAGTAGCCATTCACACTGTTTACATACATTGCCTCGTGTATTCACCGATATGTGATATATGCTCATCAGCCAGACACTCATATGCACTTTTGTGTCTTCTTAACTGACTTCAGACAGCCAAAACTAGATGTTCCGGCCTTTTTGCTGTTGTGGTTTGGTATCATCTTGGGCATTCAGCATGTTTAAAGTGGGCCGTTCGGCTAGGGGCATTCAGCTTCTTGAAGCTAGGTCGTTCAGCTAAGGCGCTCGGCTTGTTGGGTCTGGGTCATTCAGCTAAGGCATTCAGCTTGTTAAAACTAGGTCATTTGGCTGCAGCATTCAGCTTTTGTATTGCTGAAACAATGTCGATCAACTGAAAATACGGCATTCATGAACTATTGTGATCACCCTATGTCCGACATCCGTCGTGCGACGGGCGTCGTCCGTCGTCAACAATTTGACTGTTAACACTCTAGAAGTCACAGTTTTCACTTAATCTTTATGAAACTTGGTCACCATGCTTGTCTCTATAAAAATATAGGCCAAGTTCGTAACTGGGTCATCTGGAGTCAAAAACTAGTTCACTAGGTCAAATCAAAGAAAAACCTTGTTAACACTCTAGAGGTCACATTTTGATATAATCTGAACGAAACTTGGTCACAATGTGAACCTTTATGAAATCTTGGTTAAGCTCATGATTGGGTCACCTGGGGTCAAAAACTAGATCACAAGGTCACATTGAAGAAAAACCTTGTTAACACTTTTTTTACCTACTCTTTATGAAACTTGGTCACAATGTTTGTCTCTATGAAATCTAGGCCAGGTTCGTAACTGGGTCATCTGGGGTCAAAAACTAGGTCACAGGGTTATATCAAAGAAAAATATTGTTAACACTCCAGTGGACACGCTTATTGCATAATCTTTATGAAACTTAGTCACGATGTGTATCTCTATAACATTTAGGTCATGTTTGCAACTGGGTCACCTGGGGTTGAAAACTAGGTCACCAGATCACATAAAAGAAAACCTTGTTTATACTCTAGGCGTCACATTTTTTACCTCATCTTTATAAAACCTGGCCATTAAGTGTGTATTTGTAAAATGTACATCAAATATTAAGGTCATATCATAGCAAATACTGATTGTACGTTAACTGCTAGTCATCAGGTGAGCGCTTTAGGGCCAATGGTTCTCTTGCTATTATTGTCCTTCTTTAACATTTTAGGATCTCAGATAGCTTAAACTAGGTATTCCAGCCTTTTTACTGTTGAAACTAAATCATTCAGCTAGGGCATTTAGCTTTTTGATTGCTAAAACTAGCTTTTTGACAGCTGGGACTTGGGCAGATTATTTTCTCGTTCAGTTATGTGTTGGGCATTGTGCCGTGTTATTGTGGTATGTGATGTTTTTATGTTTTCTATGTTCGGCTGGTTAAGTTATGTTCTGCCTTCCCTATCCGATTTTCTATTTTTGTTTTGGTACACACTGCCGCCATCTGACTGTGTCAATACATCACGTAATGCATTGTCAACCAGAAATCAAAAACACATGCAGTTTTATGTCTGTTTGCATATTAGGCAAAGCATTCCTACGACGAAAATTGCTCATGATTATTAATGAGAGAAACCGTTGTATGAATCAATACGTATGAACATTAAATGTGTTTTATTGCTTTCCTATTACGACTGAAATGTGTCAGCTTATGGTCGTTCACCTTTCATTCGTTCAAAAAAATGTTTTCCCTCATTTGTGTTTAGTTTTTGAATGAAACGTTTTGCAATATTGCATATGAAACATTCTCCTGTAGCTTTGTAATACATTTGTATTACTCATGCAAAACAAATGAAACTATGTAAAACAAAGGAAACTAATGATATATAAATAATGAGCGAAGAACTGATTTGATAAAACAAATATCACCTTACCATTCGAACTTGGCATGTGTACGCGTTCGACCCTCGATATCTATCCATCGGCTATACAGACTGTACTTGGATCAACTTGCCCACCGGAAGTGCATTATATGTCTTAATAAACCAATATGTGTCAGGGAGAGGATACCATAATTAGGTTTGCGGAACCATGCATCACTTTCATATCTATTATATTCGATTATGGGCATTTCATGCACGCAAAAATTGAGGAAATGCAACTTCGCATATCTTTCTCCAACTAGACATTCAAGTATTTTCAAAACTTGCCGTGCAAGCATTTTGTTGTTTTTGGTGGGGGGGGGCGATGCTATTTTATGCATGTGTTAACACGGTTGAAAAATGGTGTCCAACTGGACCAGTGTCATACCATAAGCCTTTCTGAGACTCACTTTATATCAACCCAAATCATTCAATAAATTCAAAAAACATACAAGAATACGATATAGCATCCAAAATAGCTTATAAAACGTGACAATAAGGCAGCGAGCGAATTACTGGTCTTTCACTATATTTATTCAGATCGTTACACAATGTGTACTGGTATTGACAAATGCCAAGTCCGGAAAGCAAGATTTTTATGCTAAACAAAATACAAATGTAGTTTTATATAAACTTAAACCCTTTTACCCAAATTGACATGTACGAAAGTTGACTTTTGTAGCTGATCGGTTTCGTTTGTTCTTGTTTAGTTTTTGTTGGTCATTGTGGCGTGTGCCTGTGGTTTGTTATTATCCTTTCTTTTTGTCTGTTATTGTCCTTTCTTCTTGTCTGTTGTTGTCCTTCCTTTTTGTCTGTTATTGGTTATTCTTTTTAGCTGTTGATGTCCTTTATTTTTGTCTGTTGTTGTCCTTTCTTTTTGTCTGTTATTGTCCTTATTTTTTGTCTGTTGTTGTCCTTTATTTTTGTCTTTTTGTCTGTTATTGTCCTTTATTTTTGTCTGTTATTGTCCTTTCTTTTGTGTGTTCTTTTTTGTGCCCATCGTACTCTGCTGTTTTTGTTGAGTTCTGACTTCCTTGTCCGATCTTTTATCATCTTTTTAAAGGCCGGCGATTTCCCAATCTCAATCACAATACGTATTTAATCTTCCTTATTCAATTCATACAGGTATCTGTAAAACAAATTTACACGAGTATTCTGGAAACAAAATGTCCCAGCACAAAGACGGTTTACTTTAGCAACACAGTTAAGTACCACCGAAATAACTGTGCCAGATTAGGTCGATTGTAGTTGCTTTATTGTGCTTTTTACTGAAAAGAAACTTATAAAAATCGTCAATAAGTTTGTAATAAACATGTATTAGTCATACGCAGTCCTATCCTTATGGAATAATCGCAAAATAGCTGGCCTGAAATAGCAATTAATTACTATGGAATTGCGTTGATAAACATTCAGTCAGTATTTTTGACGCATTAAAAGAATGTTACTCCTCAATCGACTTTTGACTGTTGAATGATATGAAATGGACAATTTCTGTCAACACGACAGACTTTTATCTAATTACGTATAACTTAATTTACACTTTTTCCTCCAGACTTAATGACTACAACTTGAATCTTTTTTTAAAATTTGAAGCGGGAAGCATGGTTAAAGTTGAATTAACACTAGGTTTGATTGCATTGATTGCATGCCAATATACGATAGTGAGTAATCAAAAAACGAGTTGTTCTAAAATCCATGCGTTTTGCTATTTATGGAACAAAGAATTAACATGATTTTATACATGTTTATGATTTCCAATCATTGACCGATAATTCTATTTTATGACGTTTCTAGTCAGTCTTGCGTTGGTATTATATCAACAAAGCGTAAAAGCAGCATATGTTAGAAATTATACGCTTATGTCGTGACATCTCAGAATCTGTAAAATAGAAATTTTACAAATAAGGTTGTTCTATTTCATTTTATTTTTCAAAATCATTGTATCCACCTGCAATGATTCAAATTATATCTAAGGGTATATAAAATCGAGCATATCGTAGCATTCTTATAATCAATAGATGGAAGTAACCTATCTGAGGTGTTCAGAGAATATAGAAGCTGTGCTCGTCAATAAGTGACGAGGGATGATCAAACTGAATTTAGCAGAACAAATTATTCTAGTCAATGTTTCGCAAAATGGGTAGCGTTTTCATATGCATCGATTTAGCGACATCGAATACTACAAGTAATATCTACAAGTAAAGCAAAAACGAGTAAACATTTGCATTTGAGATATATCGGTATGAAAAAACACAACCGATCATGATATAACCAAAACCTGTCTCAAAACCTTTGATATTGTACCAGGGACAGTCTTTTAAAAATAGAATATAGACTGTCCCTACCAGTACGTATCCGACCTGGTGAGATGAAAGAGAACTACCACAGGTATAATACGTACATATACATTCACCATGCTTAATTAACTCACATTAACACTTCTTTGCGTTAATTGATGGAAATCAGCTGCTGTCTGTTTACATAGCACACATATGTGCACCACCCATTTAGTTTACATTGCATAAACCCAGTCAATGTTGCCTTTCTATTTGTTGAAATATGTATATGTAGTGAATGCTATTGTTTATTTTACCTAATTACGGAAAATCCTCGGCGGAAGTTACGTACTAGAACGTACATCACGTACATCTTTTGCCATAGTTTCAAATTATAAGCATTGCTTGCAGCATGGCGATACTGATTTTATATTAATTTTTACATTTTGTTTTCACTTGGTTTTGGAAGTTTACGAATTTGGAGGATATTCTTTTATTATTTATGTAAACGAATCGTCATTTTCCAGGCAAATGTCTATTTTTGGTAATTCGATATCAAAACTGAGCTTCAAAGTCTCTAATTTAGTCTATCAATAATGTTCATAACTATCGCCCTTGATAAGGCTTCATATTGCTCTATGCGCTATGTTATGTAATAATCTTGATTAAAGACCAGAAATAGAGAAAAGTTTCAAAGTATTGTTTTGATGTTAGAAAATTGCAGTAATGACGTTGTTGATTGGCTGTAATGGGAATGTAATTACGGAAAGACTCTGTTTTCCAAGACGACTTGTTTCCGACGTTGCAATCAGAAGAATGTCCAAAGATTCATAGAAACTTGTAAAACAATTAGCGATTATTTATTGATCGTCGGAACTTCTCTGGGATCACAGAGGCAAAATACAATTTATTATTACAATCATACATCAGTCGGGAACGTTAACGTTGGTTAATTAATGTTAATGATGGTATAAATAGTATACAAATCTTTGATGATCGGATATCGAGTACTATTGCCTTCCGATGATTATGTTGTGCATGTACAGAATTATTATATCGGTGAACCCAGAGACTTGGCGGTATATTACAGGGAGGGACAGTAAACATAACCTTTATAAATCAACCAATACTCCAGTTTCAATTGATATAATTACTACATTTAACAACCCACTCTACTGTTTTTCTTTCGGCTTGTTGGTTCGCATAAAATACTTTTAAATGGATTTAACACATTAATATATTGCATGTGTACAGTAGGTAGCCTGTATTCCATTAGAATGTATATGTACTTTCATAAGCTATTGTCAGAGTACAATGAAATAATTATACGTTTAAAACATTGAGAATGCACAAAGAGTGCGTTTATAAATGTACTGAGTATAGAATGTGAGACGTCGCTTGTATTCGCCCTTGGTTGCTTTCGATTACATTGCCCGAGTGACTCGAACTTGACGTTCGTTTACTTTTTAGCTCGCCTAAACACGAATTGATCACTGGTGAACTATTATGCTTTCTTATTTTTTTCATGAGACTTAAAAGCTACATTTATAAACTCTCAATTTAAATCGTGAACATTTACCTTAGGTGTGCGATCCAGGGCCCACTTGACCCTCTTGGTTTTCAATTCCAGTAGTAAGTATAATAACAATAATAATTATAATAATATAATCATAATTCAAAGTTTTAAAGATATACGGCCATCTATTGGTAAAATAGCAGTGGGCCAGATTGAACATGTGTCTCCTTAATTGATACCTGCTCTGTTTTTAAACCTTTTAACCTTAATTTTCTTTTCTTTGATACTTTTACTCTGTTTCTTATTAAATTTCTTTGTTGGTGACGCGCGTTAGGTCTATGTCCTCTTGCGGGGTTTGACCGTATGGCAGATAGATAGATAGAAAATAAACAGCTGTTTCATTTTGAATGATGATAACATAACTGACAAACTGATTGACTCAAGCACACACCTTTCATGTATCAATTACATATGTTGATTATATAAAATTTAATATCATTCCTTCTGCAATTAATATGACATTTATGATATACGTTCACACTACTTGAGAGTTGCACAATGTCATTCATGAGACATGGTTATGTACAACAGTACAGTTTAAATACAGTGTTTTCATAATGCTTATGTTTGGATTATATATTTTCACAAAAGGAAATAAAAATATACATTTAAAAGGATACTATGTATGTCAAATTACATGTAAGTATTGACGATGTTTAGAAAGCTTCTTCTTTTAGCAATTTCAGTTTTAATATATCAAGCCAATGAATACGCCTTTTCCATGCGTTCACAAGATAGGGTTGAGAATACCCGATTAAAAACAATAAAAAGATCGGATTTTAAGTCACAACTAGAGTTGGAAATGTTACGTTCACAAGATAGGACCTTCACTAATAAAAATAATTAAATTGGTACGTTCAGAAATTCGGGCCCTCCCTCACAGTGGTGTTGAGAATGGTACGTTCATTATATAGGAATAATACGTTCACAGAATTGTTCATGACAACTAGAAATGACCTTCCCTCTTAATTTCTCAGAGCAAGAATAACATACAATGCCCCCATTTTACCCAGGTGATAGAGTATGATGCACTGGTGGAAACACATTCGAAGCATCATTATAATACTTTCATAAGATAAAACTTGTTTAATATATGTGATATGAATGTGGTTAAATATAATATAATATGAACAATTACAAACCACGCATATATTGGGGGAGGGATATAGGCGGCTGTATTTGCTGATGGTAGCTAGGTTATTCGGTCGGGGCTTTCAGCTTTTTTTTGCTAAAAATATGCCATTCAGCTGAAACTATGGCATTCAGCTTTTTGTTACTGTTATTATATTATGTTTTCGGACTTCGGACAGCTAAAGTAGGTATTTCAGCCTTTACTGTTGAAACTATGTCATTCAGCTAGGCCTTCATTTTTTGATTGCTAAAACTAGTTTATTCAGCTTTTTGACAGCTGGAAATTAGGCAGTTCATTGTCTCGTTCAGTTATAATGCGTTGTGCACTGTGCCTTGTTCTTGGGCGGATCAGTTAGTTGTTCAGTTGAGCACTGTGTCTTGTATGCTTTTATATTTTTTACTCGGCTGGTTAAGTGGATTGCTGCCTTTCCTGTCTGACTTAATATCATCTTTTTGTAAGTGTGGTATGTGATGTTTTTTGTGTTTTCTGTGATCGGCTGGTTAGGTTGAGTGCAACTTTCCCTGTCTGACTTTATATTATCTTTTTGGTAGCACGTTTACACATTATCACTCCTTCAGATTTCATCGTCTCATCAATTGTGGCTGTCAGTGTAATCATGTTACAGAATTCACACAAGTACCAAATAGCTCATTGGTGATTATATAGATAGTGAAAATGCTATCATGGTCAATAACGTTTGTTTGAAATGTCCTATTCTCTTGTTGCTAGATATACTGATATCAAGTTAGTACTATTACATAGCTGCTGGAATATTTCACCAGTGGACGCGTATATTGTTGCATGTTCTTTTGGCTCCGTTGTTTTTATAATACTTTTTTATATTAATAAGACTCGGCAATAATATACAAGAACAATGGCAACTTTTAACCAGCCCGACCACTTTCATGCAGAACTCCAATGTGTACACTGATATATCTTTCATGCTCTGTTGTTTCTGAGGACGGCTAACTTTCCTGTCTAATTTGTTTGAATATCTTTTTCAACAGTCATTTTGATTTAATAAAACATAAACAACCTGGATAATATTTATTAACCGTTTACTCAACATACACGAAGTTTAACTCCGTGTTTATGCATTTTGACAGAACAGAACAGAACAGGTAGCTTATTAAGATTTTTATGAGAGTTCATGAACAAGTCTAAATGTAATTGTGTCTACAAGAGTTCATTATCACACCGCTTTATTGATCTTCAAACACGTGAGAAGAAGAAAGCGTGAGTTTCAGAATGTGCTATTGTCTTGTCCTAGTTTTATTTAATTGAACAGAGGCTGGTTAATAACACTAATAAATAATTGAGTTAAACAGTACAAACAGAATTAATGATGCTGTGATTGACGAACAGTGTCTACGAGTTCGTTACACGATAAACAAATTAGGTAAAATACAAATTTTCAACTTTTTCTACACAATGATAAAACTGAGAAGAAATAAACCCTAATGGGGATAAATGAACTTACATCGTACTAATCAACCACAGACACAAGGTACAAGGTTAACTCACCTATCAAATCACATTATACCAATAAAATACTCCTGTAAACCATGGATTAGAGATTTCATAGCTTCAGCATGGCAACCGTTGCTTTTATTGAGTTTTTTTGACGTAGGCCATTTTAAGGGTCTTTATTGTTTTACCATGTATCAAGCTAAATATTTAAGCATCATGCAGGGTCACGCTAAATATTGTGAGCCGGATCATGATGGATTTGCTGGCAATGTCACGAGCCAGATTAACATTCAAGAAATTAACTGCTGAAAGGACTATATGAGAGGAAATATAAATGTTTGCGTTTATCCAATAAGCTATAACAACACATAAAAAGTTTTAGTTTAAACAAAGTTATTTTAGTCGTTCGAGAAACAAGTTCTTATAACTTATAACAGCCACTATCGAAACCTGATTCCTGGTGATATCTATCCCCACCAAGGTAACACTAGTATGTAAACTTCAGCTTTTTAATACTGTTTTCTTTAACTTTTAAGGACTTCAGACTGCTAAACTGCTAAAACTAGGTATTTCAGCCGTTTTACTGTTACAACTAGGTCATTCAGTTTGGGCATTCAGCTTTTTGATTGCTGAAACTAGTTCATTCGGCTTTTTGGCAGCGGGGACTTGGGTGGATCATTTTCTCATTCGGTTGTGTGTTGGGCATTGCGACTTGTATGTTTTTTATGTTTTCTGTGCTCGACTGGTTAAGCTGTGTGCTGTCTTCCTGTCCGACTTAAATTTTTATTTTTTGTGATGAAGTTACGAGTGCGTTGGAACACATGAACATATGAGCAAGTAGGCATACACTTGTGTTTGCATGTTTGATGTATTATTGAACAAAAAATATCTTCGTAATTATCATAATTACTTAATTCCATCCGTTGCTATGAGACGATGTATTTATAAACTCGATATGCAGAAACATTTCTATAATTCATGTAACTGCCATATGCTTTGAGCAATGTTACAATGTTTCATTTCAGCATGGCTTTCCCTTTAATTACTTGTTATGGCATATATTTTTACCGGATCAAAGACTCCACGCTTTCCAGGGAGTGGACAGATGCCATTCATAATCATCGAATGTCGTTAATAATGTGAGCAGAAGTACTCTGTAAATATTAGACACGTCATTATTATCCAGAATCATGTTATTGCCTCTCCGTGTATGTTCTACTTCGCCAGAATTACAGTGTTTGTGTTTATGACCTTCTTATACAGAAAAAAGATTATATCAAGTAGGACAGTGAAGGCAGCACTCAACTTAACCAACCGAGCACTGAAAACATAAACACATGCTTGCAAGACACACAACCGAACGAGAAAATAATCCGCTCAAGTTCCAGCTGTAAAAATTGAATAAACTAGTTTAAGCAATCAAAAAGCTGAACGCCCACGCTGAATGACCTAGTATCTGGAGAAATGAAGTTTTAAAGCCTTAATCACATTCATTGCTTGAATTTTAACAACAAAACAAATGGTTTGCATGCACAATACAAACTTAGAAGAATAAAAACATATCATCAAAATAAACCAGAGAAACTATTCAATACAGAGCCCGAGCCATATAAGCTGAAAATACATCTACAACTTTTTAAAACATCTCTTCAGATTCTAATTCGCCAGTGACATGATTGTTTCCAAAACTATTATAATAGATCGAAAAGGAAAGGCAGCAACCAGCAGAAACAGCAGAACGCGATAGGAAAACAAACAACACACACAAATATTACCAAATGGTTACAAGTCACAAGGCCAACCACATAAATGCGCAAGAAAAGAGGAAAGTGTTGTGTTGTTAGGCAGAAGAGTGAACTATTGTATCTGTCTACGTAATGCCGACGGGAGCACCCCTTATGTCCCTCATACACACCCGACAAGGCTTTAACAGTATCACATCGAGTGTGTATGTACTAGTATATCATATTGAAGTTTGTCCAAAGCCATAGTGGAAAATAGGTTTTTGACTTTCATAAAGTGTTGCAACAATTTATTCATATATAGATAGATTATTTACCTGGCGAACGAGTACTGTCGATAAATAACAGTTGATAAGAATATGCCTACTTGTTAAATTAAACATTTCGACACTATTTTGAAAAATTAGTAACTATTGCCATAGTTTCAGTACCGTAAGCGTGGTTACAAGTCTCATTTCAAATATGTGCTTTGTTGATAGGCCTAACTGTCAGTGACGCCTGTTGATATAATTTAATTTTTAGCTGAAGCAAAACACGACCCTACTTTACCCTAAAGCATTTACTTGTTCAATGTGTGTTAATGATTTAAGTTCGATGTGTTTAAACATCTGAATGACATGATCGAATGTCTCAGCACTTTATTAGAGAAAACAGTATTGTAGTAAAGTGGGTTTTCAACACATTGGCTAATAAAGCGCACCATAAAGCACCTACCATTCGCATGAATGCCAGGCATCAATACAAGCGAAGCCAAGCACCATCTTAGATAATTGAAGAAAGCAATTGCATTAGGCGCGTGTTTGACGTAACAGGAAGAACAAATTAAACGATACATTAAGTTGGTTCCATTTATTTCACAGTTTATCGTGCCTCTAGTTTATGACTTGCACAATAGATGTGTGGTTCTATTCAAACCAATTCCTTATATTCGTTTACAAGTGGTTTTGTAAATGGTGCTAAATGAGTATAGTAATACTTACGATTCGAGATGAGTTCACTTAATGGAGCGATTCTGTCATTTTATCAAATTTCTTCAGCAAATGGTTGATTGCAAAGCACCGAAACAAATCGTGAAGCGCTGACAGTAAGTTCCGAATAAACCTGAATTAACGACATAATGATTGTATTTTCGCTCGTTGTAGGAATACAATTACACAGTTGGCATGGTGAAGCGGACAAATTTGTTTAATACATTTACTGTGGCAAACGTGCGATCCATTGAATCGTTAGATTGTTTGTTTAACAATTTCAGGGACATATATTATACATTATTTAGATAGAAAAAAACTTCTTTAGATAAATAAGTCTTACTACACAGAAATCAATACTCGGGATATTTCGGTTTCTTCCGACAATTTTCTAATAAAGGAACTATGTCAAGTACACAAAACACTATGCTACTATTCGACAACAATTGAATTAAGTCAGGGTCGTATCATTTTAGTGTCTTTGTCGCAATTATTTACACTGCGTTATGAGATGATTCATATTTGGACAAAAAACCATCGCAAACCATGTTTGTCACCACATGACAGTCTGAGTTCTCTGGCTAAATAAGTAAATATCATGTTACCTAATTAATTTCATGCCAAGAAGAACCAAACTGCTAGTATTACGGCAGAATTATTACCCATGACATTTGTATTCTGAATGTTTTTTTCTTATTGAAATCAAACATGAAGAAGTAGAAGAAGAAGTTTATTTTCAAATTCAAAATCAAACATGAAAGTGCCTGAATTTGTTTTTGCAATATCGGGATACGAAAATGTCGTTGAACTATTATCTGTGAAAAAGTTCAATTACACTCGTTAATGATAAAAAGTTTGAAGTCTACCATATGGTCAGGAACTTAGATTCGGTCTCAATCTTAACTAAATACATTGTCATCGCCGATATTGTGAGCAAAATTACCCTTTTGGGAAATTTATCCCAAAGGCAATATCTCATAACGGTATAAAAGAGGGAATAAGTTGTTTTTGTAATTGGCATAAGTATGATTGGTTATACAAAGCAACCAAGTGAACCAATGAATTGACACATATAGATTTTAACATTTTGTATAATTGTTATGCCGTACTGAAATGTGCTTCTAGAAAATTTGCACTCAATACTGTACATTTTATAACCGAATTAGGGGACATGGTTTTAGTGTTTTAGGGGACACGGTTTTACGGCATTTTAAATGACGTGTGGTTTTACAGTGTTTTAGAGGACTTTGTTTAACGGCATTTTAGAGGACATATTTTCATCATCTCACCATTTTCTTTCTTGATTCCCATAATTACGTTACTTTGTATTATTCGATATCTCGAACTGGCGGTTCCATCGTCCCTGTCTAATCACAACTCATCATATAGGATAGTGACAACAATATGACATTACTCTTGTTGTAATAATATAATTACAACCCTGGTGTTGTTGTTGTAACCGAGTCCAGTCCTAATGAAAACCAGTTTGATAAATGTATTTTATCTGGTCGATCCTTCTGTTTATTTGAGTTAAGACATTTTTTGAGAGATCTGTTCCGGATTATCAACACAGGATGTCATGTCGTATTGTTAGTGAATTAATTTCTTCAAGAAAGACAGATTGCTGCTCAGTGAGGAAACTTTAAACCCGACCATTTCAGTGAATGAAAGGCACGTACATTATTTGCCAACTTGATGGATACGTGTCCCATTCAAGCTCTCTCATATAAATCTATGTTATGTAATGAATACGTTTCTCTAAAATTGCCTATAAATTACCCAACCACGGATTGCCCTCAAATATTTGCACTGCGTGTTGCAGAGTAAAGAATACACTCACCCAGCGACAGAATGTTGGGTCGATTAACTAACTGTGGTAGATAAACAAGCAACTATTGGCGTCTAGGGCTGGTGTTCACAATGTGTTTTAGTGGAACACTTAAATATTTTGACTTATGTCAAAAACATGTGCCTCTTATGTTTTTTTCAAAAATTGAAGAAAAACACATATTTTCTTAGTGATTACAGTTGCTATAACTCACTGGAGATAACTTTTCATCGGCGGACTACATTTACACAACGCTTCAAAACAATGTTAAAATTTATTTTTTAATGTTCTAGTTCAAATGATACAATTAAGGAAATGTTAAGATTTTAAGAAAAATTATCTCTAAGTGTTCTACTAAGATGCTTTGTGAATACCACTCCCGAACTGCAGGATTTACGTATATATACGCGGATTTAGCTCAGTGGTAACGCACTGGGCTGTCAATCCAGAAGACGTAGGTTCAATCCCTGGCATCGAAACTTGACATTTCTGAAATATTTATAATATTTCCCGCTATATATCTGCAAAGTATCTGGAAGTGCCAGGAAGCTGTGTATCGGTGCTATACACCGGGCACATTAAAGAACCAGGCTGTCTATTCGAAATAAGAGCTAGGCGCACTTCTGCAGCGCCGGACATACCTGTATATCTAATGTTTCTCTCTCCCTTCAGGGGCTTTCTCTCAGTCTGTCCCTCTGGTCAGATCACGCTGTATCTGCACTGGTAGAGGATGCACCTGCGCCCTTGTGACTGCAACACTATACTGTAAAGTGCCTTTGAACGTGCGTTCGCGTGAAAAGGGCGCTATATATATAATATATATAAATCTGGTATATTTATTTTTTATTTATATACTATAGGAACTAATGTACGGTAACTACCACAAGGTTCACTGGACATATTTCTGACATGGAACTATTATGGCGTTAATTGTTTGCCAAACGGTTATCATAATATGTCAATTTGTCGATACGTCCATATTATGACCGATTGATGGAACGATATCATCATTAGTGTCTACGAATGTTAGTCTGATAGTTACTCTAGCGCTCCTCTCCAGTACATGTTCTCTAAGTTGTATGTTCAGTGTAGTTCGTTTGAGCAATACATGTTCATAGCTTTATGATAAAATGACCATCTAGTGTACCATACCAACACTACATGTTCATAGTTTTATGATAAAATGACCATCCAGTGTACCATACCAACACTACATGTTCATAGTTTTATGATAAAATGACCATCCATTGTACCATACCAACACTACATGTTCATAGTTTTATGATAAAATGACTATCCAGTGTACCATACCAACACTACATGTTCATAGTTTTATGATAAAATGACCATTCAGTGTACCATACCAACACTACATGTTTATAGTTTTATGATAAAATGACCATCCAGTGTCCGTCGTGCAAACTTCTTCATGTAACATTATTATCCTCCTAAACCAATGATGGAATCTCTCCAACCTCCATATTTTGATATTTGCATTGAGTATTGTCTAGGTGTTCTGTTCCCAGTTTAATTTTCCAATTATGTCCTGGCTGATAATATTAGCCCTCGGAGTCACCCTTCTCACATGTATTCTTATAAAATTGTACAGACATCTTTTTTAAAAATCTCTGAAACTTTAAGATCCAGAAATGAATATATTATATAGAGCATTGTCTAGACAAGCCTCTACAAGACTGTTCAAGTTATACGCTAATTCAAGTCATGTACTACACGTTCAATTTTCAGTTTTCTGTAATGAAGCTTTGAACACACTTTTTAGATTGATGAACGTAAGTGGGTCGGAAACTTGAATGATAATTAAATACAACGTCCTATCGGCACATTAACCTCTAAATTAAATCACCTGCTTCATGAGTAGCATTGACATTGTTATGTTCTTAATGAAGTTCACCCATGGAAGTTGTTTAATTACGTATTTCATGCATCAGGTTTTCATTAATCAATACTTCAACCAAACAGTTATCATTGTCTGACGTAAAACAATTGTAATAATAATTTTATTTTTCCGTCTCTCGATGAGTACGTTTAAGATTTGTTTGTTTATAAAAATGTATATTTGATATTCGATTTTTAATACTCGTAGTACCGGAGAATATTTAAAGTATTATGAACACATCCATGGCAATGTGAATTTTACTTTTTTACTTTCGAACTGATTAAAGTAATAAAGCCCCGACGATTGGTCCACAGAGTTGTGTGTTGGACGTTTGTAAGTGAATCCACTGGATTAAAAAACAAATACATCTTTTTTTAGTCAAAAAATAATTCGATTTACAAATATTTCATGATCATACAATTTAATAGGATTCTGTTAGAATAGTGGTTATAGTGTCCAACACTAGTCCTCCCAGCCTATTGACCGAATGAATCAGCATTCCAAATACCAAGTATCAATTTCAAGTTTCAGTTCGAGTTATTGCGCTACGCTCGAATGTTGTCGTTTTATTCATAACTTATTTATGTTATACTTATGTATAACCTAAGCTAAATTGTGTACGACTCTCAGCTTGAGTCCTTGCACTGCGCTGGATTGTTGTACTTTAATTCATAGCTCATTTTTTTATATCTATAAGCAAAACAATACGATATAAGACTTTTATATCCCAACATCTCTCACGGGACTGTTATTCGGAGACAGTTTTATGCTATCAGCATTTGTTTTCATTATATAGTTTGCCTAGTTGCATTAGTTTATATTTTATTCGAGTATATTCAAATAATTCAATCTTACAGAGACAGACTTGACATAGAGATAAAAATCACTATAACTTAATATATACTGTAACTCTATATTTCTGTCTTTTCCCCGACAATGAGCTTAAATCAATGTTTGCATTAATATGTATGCTTAAAAGTAGCATTAACTTCGCAAATGTGATCAAATAAATCAAAGCATTAGTTTAATAACCCGAGGAATACCAATAATATAATTACAACCCAACTATCTGACGATGTGTTTTAGGGACTTTAACAATAATTACATTAGAAACATCACTTATATACCGTTGCACGTGTTATGAACAAGTGCTCACATGTGTACTACTTTCTCACTTCAGGAACATAATTACATCGCCTATGGAAACTTTATACTAATTGGTACCGATGAAATCAAGTTAAAAGATGATTAAACCAATCCATACGATGTTTTACTAGTTTCATGGATGCTGACGGCATTTGACAAACAAGTGATTTGTCCATAAAGCTGGAATACTCATTGCCGTACCAGGAACAGTCGAAAATGCACCAGAAGATAGCCTGGAACGCGCTACCATCGTAGAGGAAATAAGTGTTACATGTTTTATTGATGGAGTAGAAATATCATCTAGGATACGGATTAATTTACCAGCGGTAGGACGGCAGAGATAGAGCAATATGCCAGACCAATTGTTAATCTGTGAATACAATGGCATGTTTACGTTACTTTATTTCATCTTCAGCATACAATAATACTCGAGGGTGATCAGAGATGTCAAATGCCAATGTAAGTGACGAATATACAACGTCAAGTCGTCTGGAGACTCAGTCTGTAACTATATTATTCCAGCTGGGTAATAATACAACGCCACAGAGTGAACCGAATGTCTATCAAATAATACTAATATCCATAGTCGTCGGGTTTTTGTCCATATTTACTATGGGTGGAAATTTGTTAGTGATAATAGCATTCAAACTCGACAAACAACTTCAAACTATAAGTAACTGTTTCTTGTTAAGTTTAGCTGTGGCAGATTTCACCATAGGATTAGTTTCAATGCCACTATACACTCTCTATTTACTTATGGGATATTGGCCCCTTGGTACGGCCCTTTGTGATCTCTGGCTGTCCTTGGACTACACAATGAGTAATGCATCTGTCGCCAATCTACTTATCATTTGTTTCGACAGATATTTATCAGTGACTCGACCTTTGACATACAGGGCTAACAGAACTCCGAAGAAAGTAGGTATAATGATTGGTTGTGCTTGGCTTGTGTCTGTGTTGCTATGGACACCATGGATTTTTGCGTGGCCTTATATTGAGGGAGAGCGTACTGTTCCGGACAAGGATTGTTATATTCAGTTTTTGACGACGAACGCCGCAATTACCATAGCAACGGCGCTTGCAGCATTTTACATTCCAGTCTCAATAATGACAATTTTGTATTATAAGATATACCGAGAAACTGAGAGACGCCAGAAAAGAATGCCAATGCTGCAGGCGTCCTCAAAATTTGTGTCAAAAAAGAAAAATAGAAATTCCAGTACGAATTCAAGTGAATTTAGGAACGCATCTTATAGTCGGTACGATGATACGGGACTTGATGTCGATGAAGACATAGAAGAGCCTGACACCAAGACTGGTGATCAAAGTTCTTTGTTGAGTCGATGTTGTTGTTGTAGTAAAATGATTGATAGAGATTATGAACAAACTGAGGATTCCAGCACCAGTGACTCACCCACATCACCAACATCAACGCCATCAAACATGCACCATTTTGTCTCACAAAGAGGAACAAGCAGACAATATCCTGGAACTCGGAATAAGCGAAGTCTGATGAACAGTGTATCTGTGTCCTTTCCACTGGAACGATTTGACATGGAAGATAAGTGTGAGTTTGGTGATGAAGTCCACTATCGTCCAAGTTCTGGTGGCAACCACGTTCATGATCCATTGCTATCAGATGAAGATTATTCCTACACAATATTTATAGATTTTAATAATAAAAACGCTTCACAAACCACCGAACTCAAACCTTCTGTAACAATGTATACGGACATTGCAGAGTCCGACGACGAAAGCCAAAGTAATGGGGCGGACTATAAAAACAATGTAGGTCATTCCGATAGAACAATGCGTTATACTAGTAATCGTGATCGAATGTCTCAGTATTCAATGGACGAGGGCGAAATCCAATCCATTTCTCGTTCAGTACCTAAGAAGTCATCACGATCCACTGTGGAAGGTTCCATGCCGCTACGGATAAGCACACCAGCGCTTGGTCGACGTGCCAAATCATTGGACGCCGCGAAAACGGCGTCTGAAGCGCATATAGCTTACAAAGTAGTGAACAAAATGGAAAACCAGCGAGTTCGACGGAAGCGTCAAGAACGTAGGCAAGAAAGGAAAGCTGCAAAGACGTTGAGTGCCATACTTCTGGCTTTCATAATTACTTGGACTCCATACAACATATTTGCAGTAGTGTCGACATTCTGTCTGACCTGTATACATCCAACACTATATGCTTTTGGTGAGTATTTTATTTGAAAACTTCTTTTAATTTAGTATGTTTTCATGCAAAGTTAATGCTTGTATTCAATGTTCGATCAGTTTAATGAATAAAATATGCGTTGGTTCTCTTACTTAACTCGAAACTGTTTTATAGATTTTGTCACACTATCTGTACTCGATCATACACGCGCTTATATTATCATGCATTCTTACATAATTATATGTCTTAAAGTGAAGAGAGAAAAACGTTACTCAAAATAAGCGCCTCCTGTTTCATAGATCAAAAGACTAATAAATAAACATTGAAATACTTTTGATATGTATGATATGTACGGATGTTCCATCCCAGACAGTGTAACTTGCTTGAACACAATATAACAGTACAACGCAAATATAACCGCATTACTAGGAAAATTATATAAACCATTAAAGCAATTTCTGAATAAAACGCCGACATTTACAAAGCTCAGGCTAGAAAGGATTTCTGTAATCGACTTACATATTATTCTAGATCAAATATATTTCTAAGCGTCTAAATGTATCAGCAATTTTCTCAGACAAATTTCCTTGAATAGGGTTTTATGTAATTCACCGAATATGTTCAATCGTCGCTTAATATGATAAAGCTAGTGAGTAAACATACTTAAACGTTTTTAGACATCTGAACGCTTAAAGCCTTCTGAAAATGTCGTATTAAATTGTGTCAAAGTTTGGTGATGGTCTGTTGTTATTAATAGGAAATCCTTCTTACTAAAGAGAGGCTATTGCAATTGACTTTAAAAATACGTTTCAAGGTGGGTACATAAAGAAACACATGTTACATGTTCTGCATAGGGTTACATTTTCTCCGGAAAATGTTCTTCTAACAACTTGTATTGAAAAACCTTCAAATCAGAGTCACATGTAAATACATTTAAAGAATGACAGCAGATATACGTGGGAACAAGTAGACCTAAAACGTAGTACAGGAAGAAAACGGCAGATTGACCAATCCATGCGTTCAGGATTAAGATCATGTTTAATTTTAATACATTATTGTTCTACATAAAATTTATATTGCTTGCTTGCTAGTTTGTTTGCTGATGTTAGTGTTATAATTTCAATAAAGCTAATAATATATTACTAAAAGCACCAATGTTTGACTCATGACCGATGTTAAATCGTGAAGCTTACTGGAAATAGCCATCAAACTCTTGCAGAGTAACCTCCCTTGCCGCTTCACTCTGTTCGTAAAAGTAGGAACACGTAAAGTTATCGCTGTAAGGTGTTATAGTACGGAGAATTTGATACGACTCTCAACCTTCTATTAGCATAATTAAGCTGCTGGTATATATTTATACATGTATTTGTAATCCCGGTTGTATGTTTGCATTTGCCAGAGGTACCACGATGACACTCGTTGTGTAATACCAACACAAAAAACTAAAGGACCGATATTGCATGATTTGCTCGCGGGAATTTTTTAATCAACGCAAGAATCTTGTAAAAAGTATATTCGTGCATAAGGGCCAGGATCACGTCAAACTCTCCGTGCAATAACTAGTCAAGCCGAACCTTTGCTAGACGAAACTTCATTTTTCGAAATTACCGAGCCTGATTAATCGACTAAGTTTGTTTCATTAGATACTTGTAGGCCGGTAAACGAATGGATGAAGAATTATGTGCCTTTCATGGCTTTCACGAAATATCCGGACATTGCGTGATAGTGTCCGAACGTACCCAACGTTTCTACCGTATCGTTTACTCGGCGTACATGACTGTTCATTTATGACGTATGATATTGGTAAATGAGTCTATTGCTTGGAATGGCCATACAATATGAAGTTAAAATAGCTAGAATATACAATGGCATGTACTTTTATAGAGTATTGTTCACGTTCAGTGCATACCGCCCATTGCTTCACGCACGTAGTCAAACGTTATGATGCCGTTTGTCAGATGCCAATTACAGACTCCTTGAAACTGAAAGTACTTTATAATATGTCGAGGACCAATAGTCTGATACACTTGCCTGACTAATTAGTATTATCATTTTGATACACATGCATGACTTGTTTTAATGTTGGATGGAAGAACATGTTAATCAAGCAATGTCTGTATGTTGCACTGTTTTGCTTCAAACTGGCGTCGTTGATGTTTAATGTCGGTCATTACAAGGCCAGACAAGTCAAGCATTCTCAAGATTTCAACGAGTGCTCATCAAAGTCCGAGTGGTTGAGTATAACAGCCGAACACTTCCGATTAATCATGCACGCGACCATTTCTCAAGATGCCGACGGTTAACAAATTTGGCTCATTCGGAATCTTGTTAAAGGCTGATTGATCTTGTTAGTTAATACAATAACATTCTAACAATGCAGTCATGGATAAGAACAACCCGACTCGCAGAATGCAAGCTTTTCTTAAAAAATGGCATGAACAATAGAATGCAGCGGAATTAACCCGGAGTAGTTCTGTCAAGTTGTCAAGATTTATACCATTTTGTGAATTACGCGGCATGACAAATAAATTTAATTACATATATAGGAATAATTGAAGCTTTAGTGGCGATAGACTCTCACACCTTATATTAATTATTTAGGCATATGTGTTCGTCAACTGATGGTAATTACAACTGTACTCATGTTGATTCAATGCGTTTGTAGTTTATTGTCGAAGTCCCTAGGTTGCTAATAAGTCGCTATTATTAAATATAACATGATATATCGCTGGCTTAGATTGAGAAGGTCGTAATTACAAACACGCTATTTTTAGAAAGCAAGAAAAAAACGTCTGAAAGCTACTCTTTACTTATGGAAACAACAAACTTTTTCAACTTCAGTTGGGTCAACATGACCATTTCCGATATCTATAAAACAAAGGCTCATAAGAAGCGCATTGTGATGCGGATTTCACTTACGATTTATTTAATTATTATTTTAATTTTTGCGATATAGCTCTCTGATATTCCTTCTTTAATCCTTATGGAAAATTAGACTTTCGTGTATACATTAGATTTTACATGTGTGGATGAAAAAATGCCTGAATGTATCAATATTATAAAATTAACCCCTAGATACAAGGTATATGGGGGCTATATTAGAGTTGTGCTTGGTATCGGTCGGTCGGTCCGTGCAAAGCTTTTCCGGGCTTTTTCTCTTTAACCATTGTAGGTCGTATTTCATTGTAATTTGCATGACTGATCAGTTGTGCAAATCGACAGCGCATATTTTCCGGATAACTTTTGGCCCTTTGTTTTACACCTATAAAGTATGTCCATGCTATTCCTCCGTAGCCATTGGTCAAAGTTCAACCAAAATTTGCAGGACTGGTCAGTACCGAGTCTAGTTGTGCATATTATTTGCGCTAGTTGGTCAGGTCAGTTTCAAGGGACTTCCTGCCCTTTGTTTGTTTACACTTATTATTTTGTCTGCTGCGCTTTTTCTCTGGAACCATTGGTCAAATTTCAAGGACACTTTGCGTAACTGATAAGTACCACATGTAGTTGTGCATACAGTTATCGGACCAATTTTATTGGAGTTGTGGCCCTTTGTTTTTTTTGTTCTGCACTTTAATCATTGGTCAGCCTCATGATTTCAACGAAACTTTTGAAGTATCATCAGTACCAAGACGAATGTTGAATATACCACCATCGTATTGTCCCAAATTTGATTGGGTATTTAACATAGGCATCTGAGTGTACCCTACGTATATCAAATTATCTGAGTGTACCCTATGTATAGAGAAGGTTGTGCAGCGGCCGTGTCTAGTCGCAACGTGTATGACATCACAGGAACTGGTATCCATGTTTGCTTTGCCAACTGTAGAAAAACTGGGTACCGGCTTTCGTAACGTCATATCCGTTGCGGCTAAACATGGCCGCTGCACAACCTTTTCTCTATATAGGGTTCACTCAGATAATTTTGACTCAGATAATTTGAAACCATGTGCGTATGAATATGTTTGAGTATTAAACTGCCAATCCAACGAACGAACGACATGTTATTCAAATGTTCTGGTGACAGCAGATACTCCAAATGGGGTATTGCTTTAATTAAACTCATTTATCGCAGTGAAACACAAGTCGTTATTATCGGTAGAATCGAATAACAAAAAAAACATGAAATATGTCAATACACCAGTAGACCTTTTGAAAATAGTTGACACTGGCATATCCTTACATAATATAAATGTATCGACATATAAACTAACATTTAGCTGTCAGTGGAAAATGATATATTCACGAGGTACCATGTACTAGTATAATAATTATTAATCAGGGTCTGTTTATTTTTGAAATACTGAGTTTAAAAGACTGTACGCTATTGTATGAAGGATTAAGAACTACGTATCAATGTAACAGGAGTATGCCTCGTTCGATGTTATTTACTCTTATTACATACAGTGGCGGGACTGATTTGTTAGGTTTAAATGTAATTAGTTCTGTCAACAGTAAAATGTAAATATCCACAGAGTGAAAACATGTCAAACCTTGGAATAATCTCGTACTAATTGATAAATATTAATCTTAGGTATTGATGAATGGCCAACAGCCAAAACTGCTTTTGTTCGCTTGTTTCGAAGTTTGGGTCATTTCTTAACCGTATTTCGAATATATAATTATATAATAACAAACAGTACCAATGTTGCAAAATAGTTCTAAATATATGCCTTTTCGCAAGTAAGCAACAACTTTGATGTAAACATCCGAGGACTAAATATAGATATATATATATATATATATACCTTCATCATTTTACCTCGTTCATTATTTTTCTGCAACGGGCAAACACAATCTGATGTAATTATTCATCGCATTGAATTAATTTCAGATTATTTTATATATTTAATATATTTATGAGAGATAATATCTCTGCCGTATCTACTCCGTCATATGAGCAGACTATTTATCATGTAATTACCCTTCTCGGTATAGAGGGTTTGGAGGGCAATCAATCCTAGGAACATTTTGACATTTCTCACCATGTAAGTGATTGAAAAGTTCATGATCAGTAACTGTATTTTATTAGCAAAGCCTCATTCTATCTGTCAATTCACCGTGTCATTATGGATTAATGCGGAGAGCAGCATCGCATCTTTCATCTATCTCTTCTTTTAATCATGTTTACTTTTCCAGCCGACTGGAGCCGTCTATATGTATTAATACATACTGTCTAAGACGTACATACACCCTCTCACGTCCCGTTTGTCTTGCCGGACCTATTCTGATCGATCAGTAGACCAACCCGTGTATATGATTAGTGTATAAGAAGTAATTTTCCATCGTGTTTGTTTCTTTTGTCATATTGTCAAGGAATATTTAGACATACATGTACATAAAGCTTTTTCTCTTCGGATAAATACGAGCGTCTAAAGTCTGACCACTTGATCAGCTCTTTGATGATGAAGATTAACAATAGCGTATTACGTTAAGTCCTAGTTCATCATTTGACACGACATGTAAATCATTCGCTAGAGTTGCCTGATATGATTCTTCTGATATACGAGGGGTGATCCAAAATGAACACTATTGTTCCAATAGTATATTTATGGTCTTATACGAGTAAAATTAAAGAAAATGCTGTTCAGTCGCTATATGAACAAAATGGTTGCATGGCGCAACGAACTGTTTCATGAATCTGAACGTGATGGTGCACCAAACACCTACGCAGTTATCTCCCTTGCTACGCAGAATAGATCACGGCCATATAACAACACATCTTGTGATGATGAACACGTCACATGGCGTTTCAAAAGAAATCCCTGTGCGTTGCTTTATTTACCCAAACGAAACCTGGCAGTGTAAAACATGGATAAGTAGAAATCGGATATGTTCAAATTTGTTTGAGAGTAGTTCCGATGATGAAAATCCTAAAATATTCTAAATACAGTTTATTTCGTGTCCTTGATTAACGTTGGCTAATTATAAAAACTCAGCAAATAACATCCAAATGTATTTGCAAATTTATAAATGTATAAAAGCTCTGTTTGGCCATGCTCATGATACAAACATGTTGAAAAGGAAATAATTCACATTCGAGTTAACTATTATCAGGTTGTCTGGTTCCCGATCTTTACAATCTTCGCAATCTAATGTATTGTAAAGCTTGGGACGGGAACCAGACTATTTATTAGGTAGCATTAAGTGTACGAGCCATATACTAGTATCACGTGATGTCTAGCTTGCGTCTATATAATATAAAAAGTTACCACAAAGTATCGTCCGTACCTTTGTAAAGCTATATTGTATTTGTTTTGCATATTCAACAAACATTTGTACTACTTTACAAAGTCACAAAATACTACACGGACAACAAACTGTAGTTTCGTGTAAAACGTCACTACATTTACCTAAATGTCTTGAAATGTTGTCCTGGGTCGCATCATTGCTCCGGACCATCATACATAAATGATGACCGAAATATAATTGAATTTAATGGATTAGGTCTGATTGATTGTGAAATGCGGGTTCAATGTAGACGAATACCCCTACGTGAGACTTTTTAAGACGAATGATTCCATAAAGTAGATTCAATAAAGGAGATTACATCGCAATTTGAATATATCAACACGCACGCAACTTCACGTCTTAGCAGAAGTACGGAGGCCTGTTAATGCCATCAGACTTAGTCTTGGGAATATAAATCCGAATATTTGTGTCGAACCAATGTTTTAAAGGTGTTGCTTTCCACGGATAACCTTCAAAATCTTACAAAATATTTGAAGAATGTTAAAATAATATTGTATTGTTTCATGGTTACTTACGGCAATGTACATTAGTTATTTACGACAATGTACATTTATGTTAACTAAAGGGGTTTGGCTAAATCCAATTATAACTGATGGAATGGGTCTTAATTTCGGCAAAGGAAAAAGTGTAACAATTACAGTGCATGATATAATATAATTCACTGAAGTTATTGCACACACATTTGTCCCATACATGACCAAAATAAAGATAATGCCACACCACTAAAATATATTACCACTAGACTGATTCACGTTTTTTTTAAATTTACCCCAGTAACACTTATACTTATGGACCTTGCGCTGGAAATTCACAAACTATTCTGGCAATACCCGATACTAGAATACCATAGTATATCATGTTCTATCCACTGTACTTACTCTAACATTTGAAGAAGTTTTTAATAAGATTTTATCATCACAAGAATTTCAGCACCTTTAATCTTTACATGTACAGTCACTTAATGTTTTAGATGATTTGAGAAAATCAACCGTTGGTCTTTATGGCACAAATAAAATACATGATCGCCTAATACCTCTGTGTGTACCTGATTGTCTATGAGGAACTAACAGACGCCACTATTTGAAATGTTTAATACATACTTCTAAATACCGACATAAGACATGATTCTACCCTTCCTTTCCATATTAATACGAGATGACTTGGAAAATGTCCTTTATAGGGACACATCGGAAATAAGTATGATTACGTAATGGGGGGGGGACACTGATCAGACAATAGAATGAGATAATAGACAATCCTCCGTCAATCGTGAAAGCTCGGCCATTTCCGTTTGTCTCCGGCAAATAGTCAATTGCAATGCATAAAGGCCGAGATGATCAGAATGAATCCTCCGTGCTCAGTGCTACATACATACATGTATTCATGCATAAAGGTCGGGATCACGTCAATATATCCGTAATTTATACCGGTTATTTCCGCAATTTGTTGAGGTTGTTGCGATAGCAGAGTGGTCGAATGCGTTCGCACTTCACATTGCTAGGCGATACAGTACAGGTTCGAATCCCGCTATTGATGCACAATTGATTGATTGATTGATTGATTTTTACATACTATTTATAATTACATGACAAAATACATGTATATCAAAACATACATTTAAACAATAAACAAGCATGCATGCACAAATATTGTCATAGCAATCAACATTACATGTAAAGGATGACACAAAAAAGAACTACACACAGTTCTTATTTCCATTGTGGTCCTTAACCAATATAACTGTTGTGTGAATATGCACCAATAACTCAGCAATGTTAGATGAATGTGCCGAACATGCACTAGTTTTATAGAATACAAGTTTTTATACATTATTGCATCCAGTGATTAACTTAAGTACAGTGAACATAATCAAATTAATTAAATATCGTAATGCTTCTAACTTTATTATCCAAGAATGAATTCAGCTTCTCATTAATTAAGTACAGTCTTAAACTGTCAGTCACTAAACGTTTGAAATTAAGCATTAATATGTTATGTACACTCGGTGATGGTTTACTACAGCCAGTATGCGAAGTCATTGGTAGCAAGTTTACTTTACATTTTCGATGATGCCTAACTCAAGGAAATCAATTAGAAAAATGGTAGACAATCTGTTTTGTTTAAGTCCTCATAACGCCATTTTGTTGCCGAATCCACACCGATTTAACGATGTGTAATTTTACCAATCTCTCGGTTTTCACCGCCAAATGTTTCCAGTCTAAATAATGCATGCACTGCAAATTAAGTCAACCATAGTCTAATTAATTAACAACACTTTATATTTTACTTCTTAGACGATAAAATGGGCATTTCATTCAAGTTACTCCACGCTGATTGTTGCTTCCTTCTATATAACGTATTTAAATGTTCAAGCTATCTCCATTCCCTACATTAGCAACAATTGCTTTTCTCCATTATTGAATTAAGTCTACAGTCACGTGGCGAGCTATACTTTATGTCACAATTAGTTTGTTTTCATAAATAAAATTAATTACTGAGCATCATACACGATATTGTCTGGGGGTTTCCGAATGTTGGATTCAGTAAACCTAGACTGGTACGTTGGTCTGATTTTGACTTTATTCTTAATATTCGAACGGTTACCAGTCTATAGTAAACCAAACATATTCCGAATACGTTATAATGGTCAGTAAATATAGAACAACATCCCATCAAATATTATAAGTTCACATAATTTATACATGTAGATATATTCCAACCCTTAAGAATATATAGAAATATACTTTGGCAGGCATTTCAAAAAACAAACGGCCATGTTTGATTCTTGCAGGTAACAACTGCACGTTTTAAAATAGGTTGTAAAATACGTTGAAACTTGAAGTAACGTAAAAATACAATCATATTTACGGCATGCGTGCATATTGTATTGCTATGTCATGTTAAAGACGAAGATAACTTTCATGTACAGCTTGGATTACTGTGACAAAATGTGAAAAAGTAATATTGAAACTAAGTTGTTCCAAAATGACTTAACTGGCTGGCAATACCGACATTGTGCTGCTTTGTTTTTGTTTTGCATGATCTGCACATTTTTAAGAAGCATTCTCGTTCACCAGAGTATTCTTCGTCCGAAACATATCGATAGTCTGGGAACTTGACTAACCACTGATGTATGAGGATACTTTTTGAGTTACGTTGTTTGTCTGTACCTTTTTGTTTTCTTTTGTCCTTTCGTGTCCTTCTCTATCCGCCGGGAGTTGCTTCTGTCCGTAGTTTCGTATTTTGTGTTTAAATTAATACAATATGGGGTTGGATTTGGTTTTAGCCCCAATTCCATTTATGATGGAGTTTTTCAATCTCAAGTTATCAACAATATGTGATAATAATAAGCTGTAGAGTTATAGATGTAGTTTTTTGTTGCTAGTTTTTTTAATTTCCCTGCGCCCTTTCATCCATTTATATTATTTTTGTTAAATACTATCAATAAATTTTTTACCGGGTTGTAGGGATTTACAATTAACGTTTTAAGACTTCAGCTGTTTTATTGCTGAAACTAGGTCATTCAGCTGAAACCATGGTATTCAACGTTTTAATACTGTTATTCTTTAACTTTTAAGGACTTCAGACAGCTATAACTATGTGTTTTGGTCGTTTTGCTGTTGGAACGTATTATTAAACTTGAGCATACTAATTGTTTAAAGTAGGTCATTCGGCTGGTGCCATGCAGCTTATTGGAGCTAAGTCGTTCAGCTGTTGCGCTCGCTTGTTGAGGCCGGGTCATTCAGCTTATTGGAGCTAAGTCGTTCAGCTGTTGCGCTCGCTTGTTGAGGCTGGGTCATTCAGCTTATTGGAGCTAAGTCGTTCAGCTGTTGCGCTCGCTTGTTGAGGCTGAGTCATTCAGCTGAGGCATTAAACTGGTTGAAACTATGTCAACCGGCTGGGGCTTTCGGCTTTTTATTGCTAAAACGAGATCATTCAGCTGAACCCATGGCAATCAGCTTTTTAATACTGTTATTCTTTTAAGACTTCAGACAGCTAAAACTAGGTATGCCAGCTGTTTTACTGTTGAAACTAGGTCATTCAGTTTGGGCATTCAGCTTTTGATTGCTGAAACTAGTTCATTCAGCTTTTGACAACTGGGACTTGGGTGGATTATTTTCGGTTGTGTTTTGGGGCATTGGGTATTTTAGGTTTTTATGTTTTCTGTGCTCGGCTGGTTAAGTTGAGTGCTGCCTTCACCGTCCAACTTAATATTATCTTTTTGCAGTCGTGTTGAATCAAACTGTATGTTAATGATGGCTGATCAAATCTTATACCGAATACATTGTGTGTTCAATTATTTAATTTATTCGACACACGCTCAAGTAATTGGATGCTAACCAAAAAATCGTGACCGAATTATTTAGGAACATTTTCTGTGGAAAATACGATATCCTAAAGCAAGACGCAACTAGAAGAATTCATTAACGTTTTGTGTTGCCCCTGGAAATAGAGTTCGTAATGTAGAGTCTGGTAACACATGCTCAACAAGTGTATTTTATAGCCGTACTACTATTTAAGGCGCTTGGTTTTCGTTGAAACTAGTTCAGATAGAAATTGACACACTTAATTGACCAATGAAAAACTTGATAAAATACCTGCATTTAATGGAATAAGAACGTGACCAGTCACAATATACGAGTACTTTTCTTATCACAAAAGGTTTCGTATTAATTAATTCAATTGTTAAGGTGGAAGGGTACTTTAAAAAGAAAATGGTTGGTTACAATAGTAAATAATAAAGAAAAGTGGACAATTATTGTCAATAATTAATGACGATGTTGGTATTATGTGTGGAAGCAAATGAAAGGAACTGTACTTTATGGTCACATTATCTCTCCCAAAACCTCTTTTCCGATCATCCAGTAAATAGACTAAATACAAGGAATTGTTGGGATGTTTTTACACATGACCAATAATTTACGACAGAATGTTAACTATATCTGTCGAAAAAGTATGTCTAAAATCACATCAAGTATAATGTATGGAAGACAAAATACTTATTTTCCGACAGTTGCTTCCCTTAGACTATGAATTATGCTTTACATTTCGATATATTGTTTACAATTTAAACCAACTGGAAGAAGTATTTCGTTTTCTTCCATCGTATGGTGTTTTCCAACTTTGGAACTGAACTAATCGGCTCAAAATACGAGGGGTGATCAACAAATACGCGGAAAAATGCTCTGAAATAGTTGTTACGTGACCAATACTGACGAAAATCGGTCAGATAATAGATTGGAGTATTACAAATACATAACTATAAAAACATTAAACTCAAAGTAATATTTGGTCGAAAAATTATAGAGACCGCAACGTCACTATGGCTACACCGGCCAAACGTCATCGCGACGTCATTATACATATTACAGTGTACATACTCATTCGTGGCACAATTCATCATGTATAACGCATTGAATGATTCTTTAAAAAATAGCTGTACAACCAGATACACTTCATAGACCTATCAACCGAAAATCAATATCTTTCCTTTGCAACTTGTATGTAAATTATAGTAATTAGCTGCTGGAGAACATTAATATTGATGACGTAATTTGACGTTATTGACTTTGTATAGCACATGCGCATGTCGGCATTGATTTCACATGGCTATGTATAAGAGAATATGCAAAACCGACACCTGTTTTGTGTGCTATTACATATTAGTTGCATTTTGCAATATTGACATTGGTATTTTATGTCATTTCATTCGCCACACGACTTTTTGTCGCAGTTTTCGGTACCGCACTCATTTTCAGACAACAACTTTGAAGCAAATAACTCTATAACAGAGTTTTGACGTTAAAACATTTTTTTGAAATAATGAATGTAATGTTATATCATGGTACATTCATAATCCACCCATTAGAAAATTAAAAGATTAAAAACGCACGAATGATACGTCATCGTTTTCTATGTGCAACGTTGGAAAATATGGAAATTTGGGCCGCATGACGTCGAGTGACGTTGCCATAGGAAACCGCGTTCATGCCGTCTTCGGTCAATATTATTGATCAACAGTGAATCAATTTGAAATAAATTTATCTTCAGGTATAGAAAGTTTCATTGACTTATAATGACAAATAAAGAAACTACAGCACTTTTCCGCGTATTTGTTGATCACCCCTCGTACATCCAAGTGATTGGTTTTTAGTGGGGCTATAATTGTTGTTTTTAAAAATGACATGTTCGGTATTTTGCTTCTAATATTTTGTGCATTCGGTATTTCGACATGTTATAGGTCAACTAACGTGCCAAAAACCCTAACGTGCACCTTCCTACAATTCTAATAAGCTGATTCTACAGTAGCTTCGTTTCAATATTTGCTTCAACAAACATGCTGTTGTATGCTTTCCGACTGAACGATGGCTTCGATATTTCGCAGAAGGATGCGCCTCGTCTTTACTATAATAATGATACAAAAATCCCAAAACGAATACGAAAGTTTATTTTTCATGAAGCATAATACAATGCTTATAACAAAATATTATACAAATAACAGAAATGGAAAACATGAATTTTCAGCAGCAAACAAATAGGGATTGAGTATATGGATATTAAGCGTTGGGAGTTCACAGTTCGACTGGCTTCGTAAGCTGTCTGGCTAGTCCAAATGCGCATTACTCCACCAGCCACAAACATAAGGTCTTTTCGACTAGGCTGTTTCGTGAAGCATGTTATAGCCTGGTTCCCGTCCCAACAATTACAGCACTACTACAGTAGTACAGCTGTAAAATTAGAACGGGAACCATGTAAAATTAGAACGGGAACCATGTAAAATTAACGGGAACCATGTAAAATTAGAACGGGAACCATGTAAAATTAGAACGGGAACCAGACTTAACCTGCTCCACGAAACAGCCCAGTTGAAAAGGCCTATGGTCACTTCGGCATTTAGAAGTGACGTCATCGTTATAAATGTGATGCAACACGTCATTCTTATCATTTTTTTCTTTGTATATTTCAGGATACTGGCTATGTTATATCAATTCCACCGTAAATCCATTGTGTTATGCGTTGTGCAATGCCAACTTCCGTAAGACATTCTGGAAGATTCTAAGATGTAAATGTGGAAAAGTGAATCCCGGAATATCAATGCGTGGTTGTAAACATATCAGATAGGACTCATTCTTTCTTTATTTACAGTATTGTCTCCTATGTGATGTTGTTGTTATTATAATGTTGTCATCATTTTGTGAAAAACAATCCCAGTTTTGTTTCATACATGTAATAAAATATCATTTAATATATAACGGTTACGTCTTTTTTAATCATGCTGTGAAGGACTTAGATGTAGATCTATATCAGTTATATAATACTCCAATGACAGTTCTGTCATTTATTTATGACTTTTGTGTTCTGTGCTAAACATCGGCGATCACAGAAAAACATATGCAAAAGTATGCAAATGATAATCGTACGGAGAAGGCAGCACTGAACAGAAACACCAGAGAACCAAAAGCACACAAAGGACACACACAAAAGAAAACTCACACATTACAAGTACAAGTCAAAATAGCAATTACCAAACAGATAAAAATGAAACTGTTATAAAAACTTGACACCCGACCGAAACAGCCTGTCCCCCTCTATCAGTCAAACATGACAGAAGAAAGAGTCTACAGACAGCAACGAATCACGAGGACTACTTGCACACCTCACAAGTACAGCCTACAAAGCTGCACTGAACAGAAAGAGTGGAAAGAAAAAGTAACAAAATGCCAACTCAGCAAAATAATTTGTTGTTTTTTTTGTAATTTTCCTTAGTCTTTTAACTATAAAGAATGAACACTAGATGAGAATTTAAACGTAGGTTGATTGTACATAACGCTTCTGTCACGGGTAAGGGTAGTATAACAAATATCCATGGAGAGGATGAGCTTAAACTTCAACTAAACCTATCACGGACAGTACAGACAACCTTCGTTCTCAGTGCGCCATTTTTATGCTGAGAGTTTAGCGAGGTAATCATTGGTACAATTTTAATTTTTGGTCTTACATAATAATATAAGAATAGATAAGGGAAAACATTCCCGTGTTATTCTTTCTACCTTCGTTCATGCCATTAGGGCTTACCAGTTGCCCGAAAAAAGACGACATTACGTCGATGTACGTGTATCCTAAATGCAGCACATGAATGTTTCTAAATTTAACCTCAGGTTAGATGATAATTACAATATTTGCACAACGTTTTCTTTATCGGTTTTATTGAGTTGACGTAATACTATGAGACAGACATGGATGTTGATTTATTGACCCTTATCAAAGTTTGAGTAGTATATTATAACAGACAAAGTGTCAAGAATGGAATGTTAAGTCCCGTATTCATTTTTAGAACAAATCTGCTTCGCGGGTGTGCTTCGTGATCGCATCATACGAAGGACATGAACACATTACTACCAGTGGTGCCCATTGTTTGACGCTCAGCATAAATAGAAAACTGGCTTCTCTTCTATCTTACCCTCATGACGATGAATAATATCGAAAGTGTCGAAAGTGATTAATATACATGTAAGTTGTACAACTTGTTATATAGTCAACATGAAATAAATTGGTTTCATCTAATAACAAAGAACAAATCCCTAGAACTCCTAATTGAAATAATGTTTAATTTTCGGTGAATGGCTTGATTAGGATTGATCGTTCTGTATGATACGCCATCAAGACATCCGGTGTGCATACGATTCGTCTTGCAATTGTGTCCAAAACAATGCTCCTGGCATTCCCTGGCAAAATTCAAGGTAGTATTGACTTGCAACCATTTTACGAGGGCTGTTCAAATTGGAATGCAACTAAGCCCATACATTTTTTTCCTTAATATATTTTATTGAAACTAGCCTTTGATCCTATTGCAGTATTCATCTCCGGTATATACGCGAAGTTTCATTCAGATATTCCATTTTTAAAATGCGATTTAATTATCATTCATAGGGTCACTGTGCATATACTGGACACGTGCCAACCCGAGATCTTAACGTATCTGATATTTCTTCCGACATTGCAATTTAAGAGTCGTTAGAAACAAATGAAGATCACAAGGGACATTGCTTGACAAATCAGGATGGTCGGAAAGCTCAGGAACCTTCACGCTTCTCAGAAAGTCGAGTTAATGGCTGCTGCAGGTGGAGACCCATTGCCCTGCAATAGCATGCCATCCTTCAAACAAGTGGTTTGAGAGCGATTGTCGGAGTATTTCTTCAATTTCTGACGAAATTTTCCTTTTTCAAGCTTGGCATTTACCCATTGTCTATTTTATACATCAAATTTAATGGTAGAAACGTGGTTTATAGAGAAAAAGGTGTACATTTCTACTGGCGCCCATGGTGCGTTTTGCAATGCATACTTTTGTTCTGTCTTTACTGGCCCATATTTGTTTAAGGACCTGTCGCATGGGTGAAAAAATGAACCCGTGTCTCGTTTATGGTCATTACATTTGCAAACGGTCGACTTTTTTATCTAGAGACTGGTTTCAACTATTTTGTGGACAGTTTGCAAGGGCATGTGTGCTGGCGTCTCTAAGCAGATAGGGGTATCCAAAGTATACTTATCGTCCTAATTTTTGTAATATGTTTGATAATTGTATGAATAGCTCCTAATGATGCGCCAACACATTGAGCTACTGGCCTAATCATAAACATTCCATCAGTTTCCAAAACAAATATGATTTTCGCAACCCTTTTATAGTATATTGCGGTAATTGGATGGCGTTCATGGGGTTCCTTTCCAAATAAAATTACACCACTCTTAAATTGCGTGAACTATCAAGTAGTTGATGAAAAAGACATAACATGCCACCATTTCACCAAACATGTTATGTAAAATATTATATTTGCTTCCGCATTACAAAATCAACGATTCTTAAATAGGACCGAATTTGGCCAGAAAAAGTGACATTTTCCCAATAATTTAAGCATTAGTATACACGAGTAGACGGTGTTAATTGACCTATTGTTACAGCTACATTGAGCGCATTTTAAAATCTGAGGTATCAATTTAAAGCTAATTCAATGTTCTTCGATATACAGCTAACTATTCTTGAGAAAATCATTGATACAAGAAATAATAGCATCACTTGCATTCCAATTTGAACAACCCTCGTATCAATTCTTCTTATTATTATGATACCATATTTATATAGCCCTTTTTTCATGTATATACACGTTCAAAGGTGCTGTACAATCACGATTAAGACATGGTTAAAACAATATACATAAATTATACAACCATGGACAAATTTATAAGTCAACACATCCACCACTCATTTATGCAAACTGGTAAAACACACAATATGAAATGTTTCAAGTCCGGTTGGCTTCGTAAGCTATATGGCCTTTTCTTGTGTCATGTTCGCCATTACGACATGCCTGTATTTTATAACCGTCAGACTTATATGATCGGTACGAGAGTACATGTCCTCCATAACATGTCCTCCATGGAACGTAATCGTAATCGTGTAAATTGGTGCTCTAGGTTAAGAGATTTGTTATGTACATTAGGTTTTCATGATGTATGGTTATTTGAAAATGTGGGTAATGATAAATTATTTCTCTCATTAATCAAACAAAGGCTAAAAGATCAGTTTATTCAAAAATGGAATGGTAGGCTACAAGAGTCAAGTAGAGCTAGTTTATATAAATACTTAAACGTTTCTTTCTCTTTTCAACAATATCTTGATATCCTTGATTTGTCTAAATATCGCATTGTCCTGTCAAAACTTAGAGTAGCTTCCCATAGACTGTATGTTGAAACTGGTAGATGGGCTAACCCAAATATCGTTCCATTTGATGAGAGAAAATGTATCAGATGTAATTCTTTAGAAGATGAAATGCATTTTGTTTTACAGTGTCCGCTATATAACGAATTTCGTAATAGATATATACCTACTTATTATAGAGTACGACCAAACATGTTTAAATTTATTGAATTGTTAAACACAAACAATAAAACATTGTTAAAGAATTTAGGTTTGTTTGTATATAAAGCATTCAATAAACGCAACACTGTATACTATAATGATTAACTAGGCTATTATTTATCTATACAAAACATTTGCATTGTTTTTGTTGTCTTGTATTATGTTCCATATTTATAATTCAGTAGTCATATATCATCATTTTCATTAGCAGTGTAAAAAATGGTGTGTTAGAAGTATTTATGCGTGTGGGCATTCGTGTGAGTGTGTGTGCGTGAGTGTGTGCGTGTAAGGGTACATTTATGCATGTATATATGTTTTGTATTGATAACTGTACATTTGCCACTATGATCGTAGTATGTAAATATGTTGTCCTCATGGGTCTACGACCTTCTGGATTTGGAAATAAACTATATATACGTGTCATGTGGAATTCATACATACACCATCGACTTTGCAGAAACCAATTTGACAAAACACAAAGAGTATATCGACTACTCTGAATCGCTTCAATGATAGAATCACCTTTTGGACGTCCAAACTGAAAATCTCGATGATGCAAGCACAACGTTATCCCAATTTGTTCAAGATACGGCGCAACTTCTTCAAGAACAAACTGACAGTCTTCTTTGTCATACGATATGAAAACACCAAACTTAAAGTCCTCGTGAATTCCATGTTCGTTTATGGATTGAGCCTCCCAGAAACGCCGTTTGGTCATACGTGTATATGTAAAACGAACATTCCACCTATTTCTATATAACAAACCACACATGCATATTGTAATAAAGATGACTAGACAAATACAAGCGGGGACGATCAGAACGGTGTACGATGCACAGTTCCTTTCCATATGTCTAACCCGAAATATAAACTCGTTCGGTGATATAGGTCGTCTGTTGTCGTCTTCAAACCAATAGTCTCTGAAACCGATCAGGTTTGTTTCGTGTTTCACCATCCATTCCAGAAAGATTTTATTTTGACAAGAAACCACGATTACATTGTAACGCAAATCGATAGAAAAATGGTATTCATTTTCTTCCTGTCACTGCTTCTAAATGTTCCGTGAGTCCAATGGGGTGTGTGGTGATGAAATTATGGTACAAATAAAGATTGGTTACGTTAGTTAAATCATGAAAGTCAGCAGTCCATGTTGTATATTGTTGTAGCCCAAATCATATATTTTAAGATTACCGACGTTGGAGAAAATGTTGTTGGGTAAAGTATTGATATAATTCACGGACAGGTTAAGAATCTTGAGTTGATATAGCGATCTAAACACTGATTGAACCTCACCATAATTAGTAAACGTAAATCCTAACAAATTGTCATGTAGCTGCAAATTGTCCAACCGTTTAAGATTACCTTCAAATATATTCGTGTGTATGACTGAACAAAATATATATTAGACAAGTTTAGGAATCTCAAGTTCATCAGGGGGCCGACCGGTCCGTTCCAAATCGGATATACGGTACCCGAAACATCCGGGTACTCAATATGGTAATCAGGCGGCACAATCAACCAACTATAGGCACTCTCTTTATAGGTTATTGTAATCTGGTTTTTGGGAGTTCCTTTATGCAGATGAGGTACCATTGCTTTCGTAAAAATTACATTTTGTAATATTGTCACTGATATAACGCAACATGTCATCTGTCAGATATGGGCAACTACTTGGAGGTTCGTCTTCACAGTCATTAAAATAATCAAAATGTGTTTCCTGGTCGTATATCGTATAAACGTGCGTTCCAGTCTGAAAATCGAGATTTATTTCAAACACGTTCTCCATACATGGCAGTTGTGATACATAGTGAGTGTCCGTATGTGAGACTATTGTCATGCATTCGAATTATTGCCAGCGTTCTGTGCAACAAGATAAGCGTGTAACTTTCTGGCGCCCGAATTATGTTGACTACTAGCCACAAACTCGTGAAGGTCTATTCCATAAATAGCATAAATCCCTCTTTCTTCTTAAGAATTTTCCCAATTCCAAATGTACTCTGCAGTTTGGCAATGTTCAAGGACTTAAGTGTTAACAGAATATTGTACGACACATCCAGTGTCTGACGGTCGGACAGTTCCATGAAGGATCCAAATTCTACAGCACACATAGATATGTTCAGAACTCGGACACGTGCTAATTTGGGAAACATATATTTTTTAATTTGGTTAGAAAGCAATGTCCGGTGAATCCATTTATGTTTAGAACTTCTAAAGTACTAGTACTAGTATGTGTGTGGTCAAACATAGCTACAGGTAGGATAGACAAGCCGTCAACAGATACATCCATCAGCGCTGGGAAGTAAGACAGGTTTGGATACCTCATATGCTGTGCAATACTCGCTCTTTTATTGCCAGAGATGCACAATCACTATCAGTTAATTTTGTCAAGTAGGGAATGAGTATGAGGGATATGCTGCTCAAATAATTAATGCATAATATTCTTCCTCGCTTTGCTCTCACATTAACTTTATCAATGAATATTATAAGATAAAAAAACGAAATTGTGTGATATATTACTCAGAGATACATTTTTTCTAACTCGCTTCGCTCACACATTTTCTTGAAGGGGGATATCAATACATGAATGTACGCCCCCAAACGCCAAATCCTGGATACGCCCCTGCATAAGAATCGCCTTGTATATGTATGGGTCTTATAAGGTCGTTGGCAGCACTCTAAGCTAGCGACGATCCTCATTCGTTCTACATGATTGTATATCTGATACCTAAAACCTCATTTTCGGGACGTATAGGTGCAGATTGCACGCAAATCGTTGTGAATTGAAGGGGATTTTTGTGCAAATACCTTGCTTGCATGTATCATATCCGTTTTATGCTCTAATGCAAATTAACAATTAGTTATTTAGTCTGAAATTAAAATTTTCTAGGTAAAATAAATACACGTACGTACTTTATTTTCCGTGTAAGTGTGAAACATGCAGTTTTATAATCAGTAACAACCCTGTATATGAAACAGGTTTAAACAAGGGTTGTTTCATAAATAATGCAACTCGTAGCGTAATTTTATAACTTATAAATGTTTTACCTTTACAATCAATGTATTCCCTTAAACTGTTCGGGAGTTTTTTCCGCAGGTCAGAGTAAATACTAATAAAAAGTTTTTTTATATTTTTTTTAATTTCTTAGATATTATAAATTTTATAAAAAAATTGTTTGTTTGTTTGTTTGTTTACTCTTAACTGTTTACCTGTGGTTTTTTTCAGACACAAATTCCATCTTTTTCGATCCACTTTTAAAGCATTTTTGAGAATCCCGAATGTGTGTAACTCTCTGGTACTGTTAAATGGCTGATATTGGGGCTTCTCGTGAACCATATATCCTCCCAGTAAGGATTTACTTCAAACACGGGAACAGAAAATAGCCACATTGTTCCAGGTTTGGGGAATAGGGTAGATGTTCTAAAAGTTTTATTCTCAGTTATCAAATTTTGCCGTACATGACTTGTATTTCTAATACAATTTCAGTAGTGTCTTGGTCCTTTTAACGTTTCTTCTCTTGTGTCAACGGTACATGTATATCTTCTTTATGTAATAAGTTTGGGATGAGTAAAATAATTTCAATCATTTGAACTTGCACCAGTGATATCATGAACGACATCATCATAACGCCACGATGCGACCCACCTCCATGGTACATGGTGTATTTAATGTTTAATATATTTTATATTGTTCAACCAATTCCTTTGATATTTCGCATATTTGTCAGTGATAGATGAAATTTTAGTTACAGCAAGTCAGTTTTCTAAATTTCTGATTTACCGCACTGCTATGAAAAAAGTCCTATTATTTCTGGAACACACTATGTACACGTATCAATGTAGACCACATAATACATTGCATTTGTAGTTAACCAAGTGTTTTTGGTATTATGGTTTTTGACCGTTGTGTTATTGCTGTTCATCAGTGGAAACGAAATGCTGACAAAGCAAAGATCGTCCTGTTACCAGTACAGCTGATAATCTCACAGTGAAAGTTGGCAGTGATGCTGTGATCAAACCATCATCGATGGTGAGAGACATCGATGCCATGCTGCAGTCACGTCTGGACATGGATACACATGTAAACTCTGTCTCTTGGCCCGGAATTACAACCAATATTTTACACCCAGCACTCAAATATTGAAATTCACTGTTTTGAGTTTCATAGCGACACTTGAGAGCAAGAAGTTGTAATAATGTTAACTTGGTACTAAATGTTATTTCGGTTTACTTCATAGTGCAATTTAGTGTATGTGTAAGCTTATAATTGTAACGTATCCGACTGAGAGCCGAGTGTGGCATCAAGACTGGATTATTGTATAAAATCACTACTTTGCGACTCCCTAAAACCATTCTGAACTGACTACAAAATAATTAAAACACAGCTGCACTCCTCATCAAACGGTCACCACTTTACAATCACATCACTCATGTACTGAATGATCTTCACTGGCTACATGTACACTACAGAATACTCTGACTGTTTTAAAAGCACTATCTTATTCCTAACTTAAGTTATTGAGCGGAAACCCTTTTTCTATTTTTAGTGACCTTGACCCCACAAGCCCCACTTTCAATCCCATACGGGGTCTTCACACTAGCTACCTACACAGCAAGTTTCATTATGATATCTCATTCCTAACTAAAGTTATCCAACGGAAACCAATTGTTGACGTCCACCCGTCCGACGAAATCGCCAATCCAATAACCACGATTTTTTAAAACAATCTTTGCATGGATTGTCCGCGTATTTCTGTAGTGCATTGTCTCAGAGACAACATCTATAGCCTTGGATTGTATGTTATGATATATTTAAGAACGCACAAAATTCACTGCTTGAGTTTTGGCATACAAACGCCTAACTGTAGGAGAAAGATAATATTAGAGACGTGGAGGAATTTTGCATACATACGCAAACACTCCAGTTGGGGATTTTATGCGTAAACAAAACTATACAAGCCAGTCTTCAGGAAAACATGCTCTTTTGACAGGTAATAAGGTTTGAGAACCCTCTAATATATAGAAGAACAAAATACATATCTGTTGATTCAATTTCAAGTAATTCACCCAAATTGTACTATACCTTAGCTTTAAATTTCCTCATGAATTGTGTTGAAATAAATTACTTCGTTACTATGGTAACCTATTTCGTAAACATACTCAGGTACACAAAAATGCAGAGTTTTCTGTTAAAAACAGCAGTCACCTTTCTCTAAATGTGAACAGTTACAATTTTCATATAAATTTAAGAATTAAAACAAAATTCTAAAACATGATATTTTGAAAAGTTTATATCAAGAATTGATCAAAGTGTATAGATGAAATACTTGTAAGTAAGATCTAGTTATGTTGAATAATGTTTGAATGATGTCATGGATAAAAAAGTTCCAAACAGAGCCTCTACAAAAAAATCAGTTGTAACTTCCTTAACTTTCAGGAGAGGAACATAATTTATTTCATTACGATTACTCTTTTAATTTATGGACAATCTCAAAATCATTTTTTTTGTCAAATTAGCAGGTTTTCCTGGAAACTGGCTCATATACATGTACAATTGGCGAGTCTAGAGCTATTGAAAGATGATGACTACATACACAGACACTTGATCCAGTAGTGCAGTTTTGTAGTGCATTTTGTATTATGTTATATTTCAGGACGCACAAAATCCACTGCTAGAGGTTTTGCGTACATAATTTACGAAAAAAAAAGTATTCTAACACACCCAGCGGCTTTACTATATAAACACATAGAAGAAATGAATGTGTGCTTGAATTGATGTTAAAACACAGCTGATTGATGACGTCATGTTTGATGTCATTTACTAAGCCAAATAACTAACTTTCCAAGGACAGAATGTAGTTAGATGTCAACCGTGTCTTGTTATGCAGCATAATGCTGTAAAATGCAGAGCATTAGCTATGTTAGAATGGAAATAATGAATATATAGCTGTGCTTTGTTAGAATAATACACAGGCACTCGTTCAAATGTGAACATTAAATCACTTGTGCTACGCACTCGTTATTTAATTACTATGCATCCAAACTCGTGCCTGTGTTTTGTTCCACAACAAAGCACAGCCACATAATCATTATTTCTTAAATGTAGATGTGGAAGAACTTTGCGTACATGTATATGCAAACACTCCATCTTGGGATTTTATGCATTTTTATCCATTCAGAACTCCCTGGAAAAATACCATCAGAATTGTGCTCAGTGTTTTGGATACAATATTATACAAGGCAAACTAAAGGCATTGTATGAAATTAACTTTTATATCAATCACAACATAATGAAATTTCTGAAAATGGGGGTATAAAAGTTATTAAACTTCTGTGGGGGTGCCCTAAAACGGTTAAAATTCTGCAGGTGGCCCCTCTTAATTCATGCTCATTCCTGCCCCCAGGCCTTTATTCCTGAAACGACCATAAGATGCGTTTTGACAAAATCCAAGTAATAGACTGGCTCTGGCTGCCGTTTCAATACAGAAAAAAACTACGAAGTTCATTTTTTATACAGAAAAGGTTCAGAGGGACTCAATGAAAAAGGAGAAAACAAGTTTAATGTTTTATTTCGTTTGTAATACTACATATCACAAATGATACTTTCTCATATTTCTCAAATGATGATGTTTTACCCAATACTTAATGAACAGTAGCAGAAGTATTTCTCAAAATGAGGCTTTCTTTTTCTTGTTTTTCTTACGTTTCTTTGACTTCTTTTGTCCTGCAAGTGAGGAGTTAGAACCACGCACGTTCACATTCCTGACATTGTCAACAAGCTCACTTTCACTCTGGACAATTTTCTTCATTTCTGTAGATGCATTAGTAACTTCAGACATAGACTGAGTTAGAGCGGTATCTGTCAGTCTGACAGGAGTGGCATCCGATCTACTGGTTACAGCCTTCTCCTGTTTTAGTTCAACCCCGGACAACATTCTATTCAGACAAAGTTTCACTTTTTTAACATACATTTGCTGTCCCATGAAAGTGGTCACATTACCTTTCATCTTTCTCTTAATTTTCACAATTGCTTGAAGAAGTTGAGACTTTTTATTGTTTGTTAAATGAAACACCCCTTTACTTACAGCTATAGTTCCTGATTTAATCTGTTCTAAAACCTTGTCTACATCACCCACTGACTGAACAATGTCACAAACTGCTGCCTCCAGATCTGGTACAGATTGATTAACTACACCACCGATATTGTCCAATGTTTCATCCAAGTTTCCCATATTACTACAAACTTTTAAGTCCATTAGCTCATTGTCATTATCTTTGTCTTTTTCATCGTCATTTTCAATCTTACACACTTTAGTTACATTTTCATTCTCATTGCTATCATCAGGTAGATTATTTCCAGCTTTTCTCTTTCCTCTTTGCACCTTCTCTTTGACTTCAACTTGTTTATCACTTTTCTCAGTAATAACTTTACGGACAACACGACGACTGATTACTTCTGTAAATATAGAAATATACTTGCACTTAATGCAATAAACATATCATTTCAGCTATACATCTACTTGGTATTAGTATGTATTAAGTATAACATTAACAGCCATTGCAGTCTCTCGAAGCCATATCAAGATATTAAGACATCAACGATGCATGTAAGACACAAGAATCACCAGAAGTATAACATCTTATACTTTAAGCAGGTAATCATTATAATCCTGAATACAATTTGTAAAAGTGACAAAATGTGACTTATAGGGCTTGGCAAATATTGATCTAGGGTTAAGATATGAATGCACTAGCTTGTGGTCACTGAGGCCATTTTGGATTCCATGCCCAAAAAAAGATCAAACATTAAAGAGAACTTCATGACAATGCTCCATACCAATATTCAATTCCCTCAGGCCAGTTTGGATTCCATGCTCAAACTGAGGCCAGTTTGGATATGACATAGCCTCTATTCCTATAAGTTCGTGCATTCCTACAAGTTTGTGCATTTTAGTAAAACGTTTATTGCATTGCTAAAAGTCACATTTCTGTGCCCAAATTCATTTTAAGTTATTAAGAAGACATTTATCCAGTCGAATAATTAAAAAAAATCGACAAAAACAGTGTTCGTTACGTGTACGGCGAGTTTTGTCAGAGCACCGATTTCACTGTTTACATATTCACCGCTTCCGGTCGCGAAATCTGGAGACATTTTGTTTCCTCAAAATTTGCATAAGATATGATATGTTTACGAGCGGAAAAAGGTGCTAACTTACTGACAAAATATCAAACTTTACGTTACAAAACTTTTTATTTACAAAATCATTCCCGTGTGCTTCCAATGATGTCATCTGTTTATGTGCACAAACTTATAGCTCACAAATGTTTATATCAAGACTGCAGACTGCATGTAACATTGAGGCCGATTTTTCAAGTTTTTGCAGTTTGACATTCAATTTGTGTTTGAATTCTGTTTATAGACAGATAATAGAAATTGTTTATCATATGGTTGATGCCAGTGTATTTGTTTTTGTGCATATATGTCCATTTTAAGACTAAGATAACAAACTTGTAGGTGTAGAGGCTACATCTTGACAATGCTTCATACCAAATTTCAAATCCCTGAGGCCAGTTCGGATACCATGCTCAAAATGAGGCCAGTTTGGACTCCATGCCAAAATGAGGATAGTTTGGATCCAGGTAAAATGACCAGGGACAAAAGCATTCAAACATTTGCCAGACAGAATCACTAGGTCTGACTTTTCCAGACAGAATCACCAAGTCTAACTCTGCCTGACAGAATCACCAGGTCTGACTTGGCAAGGTACAGAATCACCAGGTCTGACTTTGTCAGGCACAGAACCACCAGCTCGGATTTTGTCAGGCACAGACCCACCAGGTCTTACAAAATCACCAGGTCTGCCAGAATTACTAGGTCTGACAGAATAACCATGTCTGACAGAATCACCAGGTCTGGCTTTGCCAGGCACAGAATCACCAGGTCTTACAGAATCACCAGGTCTTGCAAAATCACCAGGTCTTACAGAATCACCAGGTCTGCCAGAATCACCAGGTCTGACAGAATCACCAGGTCTGCCAGAATCACCAGGTCTGCCAAAATCACCAGGTCTGACAGAATCACCAGGTCTGCCAGAATCACCAGGTCTGCCAGAATCACCAGGTCTGGCTTTGCACAAAATCACCAGGTCTGACAGAATCACCAGGTCTGCCAGAATCACCAGGTCTGGCTTTGCACAAAATCACCAGGTCTGACAGAATCACCAGGTCTTACAAAATCATCAGGTCTGACAGAATCACCAGGTCTGGCTTTGCACAAAATCACTAGGTCAGATAGAATCACCAGATCTTACAGAATCACCAGGTCTGCCAGAATCACCAGGTCTGCCAGAATCACCAGGTCTGACTTTGTCAGGCACAGAACCACCAGGTCGGATTTTGTCAGGCACAGACCCACCAGGTCTTACAAAATCACCAGGTCTGACAAAATCACCAGGTCTGACAGAATCACCAGGTCTGACAAAATAACCAAGTCTGACAGAATCACCAGGTCTGGCTTTGCCAGGCACAGAATCAATATGTCTGATAGAATCACCAGGTCTTACAGAATCACCAGGTCTGCCAGAATCACCATGTCTGACTTTGCCAGGCGTCTGACAGAATCACCAGGCCCGGATCTCCCAAAGCATCTCAAGTAGAAATCTCAACTCAAATTAAGATTTTGCTAAAATCATAGGGAGAATTTTAGATAAATCTGATTTTTGAGCTTTTAAATTTTACTGTATTAAACTCAGAATGATGTATCTGTGTTGTGATGCCAATTTGGAGCCCAGCCTCTCGTGTAAATTACCTCAAAGACAAATGATAATATTTGAGATGAGATTGAGCTCAAGTTGAGATGCTTCTGGAGATCGGGCCCGGTCTGACACAATCACCAGTACATAATAATTACCTCCAACATCTTCCTGCATTGAAGTATTAGTGGAAGACAAAGATTCAATCCCAACATCTACACAAGCTGACATCATAGTCTCATTACAAGATGTTATCTGTTTCACAAAGTCACTGCAAAATAAGATCCAGGTTCAATTATTTGTAAGGCAGTTGTTTTCCAACCCATCTATCTACATTCTGCCCTAATTTAGGCATTATCACGTATCACTGTCACTATAATGCAACACATTAATATAAAACGTAAATGCATCAAACGAGACAAATTTGTCAAACATGCCAAACGTGATTAAGATTTAGTAACCTAAACACATGTATATCATAAACATCTGATCATTTCTACTTGTTGTATCAAATTCTATGTCAAAAACAAATTAAGCAGAAGTTCCAGTGCGAAGTTTTGGATGTTTTTGACTTAGTTACAACCATTACCTATTTTTGTGTACTATTCTTTATCGAGCGTGGGAGGTCCCATGTTGGATCCTAGAGAGCGTCATACCAAAGATAAAATAACAATGGTACCATTATATCCCAATTAGACGCCCAGCAACAAAAATAAAACTGTCTTCTCTCTCTTATTTCCTTGTGGCGATGGATACCATCAGGAAATATGAGTACCTTAATTCTGTATCTTATATTTTGTTATAATAATGTTTTTTTATTGCTGAATCTTAGTCTTTCAGCTTTTTGACAGCTGGGATTCGCACTTTCTACTTTGACAGCAGAAACTTGGATTTTCAGCAGTTAAGTTATTTTCTTGTTTAGTTGTGTGTTGAGCCATGTAATTGTGGTCTGTGTTGTTTCCATGATTTCTGTGCTCGGCTGTTTTAGTTGAGTGCTCCCTTCCTTGTCCGATTTTTTACCATCTTTTACTATAAGTCCAAAATCAGGCCAGCTACAATATACATTATAACTTAAATCTTCAGTATCGGTGATATTGATCACCAGATTTGGTAAGAGTGAAGTTTATTGTATAAAGCTCTACACAAACCTGTCTTCTTCCGCTAATCTTTCCACTCCAAACATCTCGTTCAACCATAGTGTGATATCAGCAGGGATCACCTCACCATCAGGTAACTACAATATACAAACATCCTGGTCACAAACATGACCACATACTATAAAATCATCATTTTTCGAAGAAGTTGAATTTTTGTTAAATTTGTTGTAAAACTTGACCTTGAAATCTAATGCCCGAGATTTATCTAACTCAAAAATACATTACATGGTTTTACCCTTCCATACTTTGTAATCCACGAATTTACGACCCCACAAAATGGATTTTTATCAAAATTTAATACCTGCGAAAATATGTGATTATACAGTAGATCGTCAAATTACTCACCAGGGTTGATATTCATAATGAAAAGTGCAGTAGAAAACTTTATTAAAATCATAATAATTCCTTAAGTGTATCAACTAAACAAGAATCGTAAAATTATCAAATTTTTACATTGCTTTCAAGCATTATGTAAACAGCTACAATTATCACTAAGAAAACATGGGTTATTCTTTAATTAGTGAAATATGTGCAGCACAAATGTTTAACTTAAGTCAAAGGATTTAAGTTTTCCACTAAGATGCTTTGCGCAATAAATTCCTAGGTAAGCATAGGTTTGATGCAAGGGAAATAATTTGAAAATCTTGCAAGACGACATCTAGGCCTATATCATTCACCATGCAAAATAAAAGACGAAATGGGTTTCGACAAGAAGATTTTAGAAGTGTTCACTTTTTAAATTTCCTGACACGTTAAGTTAAAATCTACATGTTAAGTTAAAATCTATTTGCTGTATTTAAAGTTTTCCAAACACTGTGGACATCAAACAATCCTATAGCTCACCACAGCTCAGATAAGATAGGAAGACGGCACCTGATCAGACACCTTAATATTTGGATGAATTTGTCTGATGTGCTAATAAATTGGTCTAGGTTCAGTCAAAACGTCAGGATTTTCGTTGCAATTTTTACATCTTTGCTTTATCTATTGTTATAAATTTGAATGTCAAAGCTCAATGTAACATATCTACATACTAAGGCACAGACATATATCAGAAGATGCAACTATATTCATTAGCTCCATCATAAGAAGCAACTATATTACAGAACAATTATCAAAACAGGTCATAGTGTAGCTGACTATTTCAATCCCATCTTAACTGTTTCGTACAAGAGATTATTGTCCAGTATGTGAAACAATTTATCATACAGTACATACCCATGGTATAGATGTTGGCTTCAGATGCTCCAGACAATTGTAAAACTTCCCATACCACTCACATACATACAGACCAAGTGAGTTACAAACAAACCTACAATATGAATAGTGCATATAAAGGTACATGTATAACTAGCACAAAAACATATGTCTCCCACAAAGTATCATAACTCTGGCAAAAATCATCCAACTAAAAAATTCCTGAAAATATGCACAACTAGGCTTGGTACCAAGTACTCACGTGAAGATTCAATAAAATCCAACCAATGGTTAGGTAGAACTTTATGACATCAATCTATCCAGACAGATGTCCAGTATAAGATCAGTATGACTCCCCCACTATAATATGTGATAGACATAATTATTATATATGAAATAAGAAGTTAATTCAGTAAGACACACCAGAGGGTTATAATGATTGTATACAACCATTATACTTGAAACATGGAAGTATGACAAACATATCATAGCTGATATCAATTATTTGTGACCCCATGTATCCAGGAAAGAAATTCATATGATTTTATACTGATGCAGGCATTTACTTTTAATGACTGCCACATGTTTTGGAGAAAATCAAACATATCTTACACCATCATAGGGATTGACTGTAAATATTGCCTTGTAAGATATCAAAAGTTGATTTGCCTATACTACTTCAGAATTGTTTATGTCGACATTCAGACAAGATCTCATTCAACAAGAATTATCATGTATCAGTGATATACATGGGGAGATCCAAAAGTAATGTCACTGGTGCTGTAAAATCGTGCAAAATGTAAATAAAACAACGCAATTTACCACGCAGCTACATGACTCCATTTCCAATACAAATGCCAAAATTCAAGATAATGCAATTTTTTGTTATTGAGATTTACGTGTACATAGGAAGCCTATTAATGGACATCGCCGCAAACCAATGACGTTAACGACGTCGTAATCAAAATTTGACGTTACTTACATCATTGCTTTTCAAAGTATCGTCATTGATGTTCTATACAGCGCTCATGTCTGTTCACCCATTTTTTAAACACATTTATATACTAGAGTCTTTATGTAGAGAGGAAAACACATTGTTACATGCCTGTCTTGGTTCAGGGTCATAGAAATACACCCACTGTAGTTATGCGCTGGAAAAATAACGTCATTTTCGTGTGCGGCGACATGACGTCAGTGGTATATTTTGAATGCCTATATAATGCTATTATAATATTCAAACGATATGACACAAATGATATTAATCAGAATTGAATTGCTTTAAACTTTGATATAAATTTTATTGTCGTACGCCAACAAATAAACTTACTAGTGGAACAGTGACATTACTTTTGGATCTACCCACGTACATGGGCACGTTAAGGACCCACATGGATTCTATTTGGAAAGAGCTAGGTATAGCATCCGGATTCCTTTTATCACACGTCTCTTCCCTCGAGGTTGGAGGTCAATGGCCGATCTGGCCGGGAAAAAACGAGAGACTGCACACTTAAAACAGTCTCAGTCAAACACAGACACTGGGGCACAGAAATATAGCATGCCTGTTAAGATTATGAATATGTTTGTAAAAGGGCAACAAGGCTAACTGTTTCATTGAGATCAGTCTTACCATATTCTGGAGCAGAGTGCAAGCATTACAACATTCTGTGATATCATGTTACCAATCTCTAGATGTTCTCTCACATAACTGACAGCTTGTTAAGTTCTTTAATCATCTTACATTATACATACATACAGCTACTGTATTATCTAAGCATTAACGCTAGTGTGACTCTTAAGTTTTCCATAAATACTGCATACATCTATAACCATACATGCCAGATCTCCTGCATCATGCACGAGTCTCGCGCATTTGAGGCTCTACTCCCGCATGATTGGAGGCCAATTTATTAAATCTTACGCATTTCTTGAACAAACCAGAATCTGACATTTTTTTGTTTATATTATGAAAAGGATCACAAATATTGTATTAAATTGCTACATGAAGCATGCATGGTATTGTCATCAAAGTAAGATAAGTAAAAACTGCATAAAAACTTATAATAATTTAAGTTTAAAGTTTCAGCAAGGAAAACCCCCTGCATTTTAATATAAAAGCTCCGCGAGTCGCATGTATCGCCTGACGACATGCACATTTGTCATGGAAAACTATCAACTATTGGGCTACATATCGACTCACAAGAGTTCTCTAGTCATCTGAACTAAAAACGACAAAGTGATGCTCATGACAAAAAAATGTCACAGCAAGAAACATGCATACCTATCTTGGAGTCATTAATACTTATGGTGACAATGTTATGCCACGGACAAGAAATGCTTATAAAATCAATCAAAGGGACAAAAATAAAAAATGGCACAAGGTAGAGTTACGATTCTTGTGCACTGCACTTGGACTTTTGGTAAGAAACATGCTTACCAAATTTCAAGTCATTCAACCTCTTGGTGACAAAGCTATCCGCCGGACAAGAAATGCTCAAATTAAATCAATCTAAGGGAAATAATTCAAAAACGGTGCAAGGCAGAGTTATGGTTCTTGCGCACTGCACTTCGGCTCATTGCAAGAAACATGCATACTAAATCTTGAGTCATTTGAACTTAAGGTGACAAAGTTATGCTCCGGACAAGAAATGCTCTAATAAAATAAATCAAAGGGAAATAATTCAAAAACTATGACAGGTAGAGTTATGGTTCTTGTGCACTGCACTTCGGCTTATTGTAAGAAACATGCATACCAAATCTTGAGTCATTTGAACTTAAGGTCACAAAGTTATGCTCCGGACAAGCAATTTGTGACGCCGCAGCCGCCAAAGTAACACCTATATGTCGCCTGAAAAATATGTCGCCTTTTCAGGCGACACAAAAATCTCCTGCATTTCCATCACAAATCATGCAAAGGGGTCTGCGAAACATGGCATGTATGCATAACATTTGCGCAAATCAGGGGTTCCAATTGACTCTGGAGTAGGGGTTTTGACCCTTGATATTTCCAAAAAGACCCATTTCGACCCTCAAGATTTTAGTTGAAGGGTAAATTTTCTTAAAATCATTGTTATTTGGCCTTTAAAATGGTAAAACTCAGTCCAATGTATGAAAATTACCCTTGAAATTCAGATGATAGTGGAACCCCTGCAAAAGCATTTTACTAAGATATTTTTCCCCATTTTCTATCGTAAGTATTGGCTTACGTATACATCAACAGGGACCGGCCATAACATAGCAAATATGAACAAATTCAAGAGAAAATGACACACACTACTAATTTCGGCTGCAACCTGTTTTTATAGACTGTGATTAGTAACAAAAACATGTTTAACCATAAAATTCGGTCAGAAATCCTCAAATGTTACCTATGTTTAATTAAAGGAGACAACTCATCAGTCTACTCTTTTCATGAAATTATTTCCCTTTGCACCTTCAAAAATAGGTATATATCAAGTTCAAACTAAAATCTAGCTAAAATTGAAAATAAAGTTATGATAATTGATTGACAAAATATTATCTAGTTAGGTAGCCAGACTATTCAAATGTTTGTATATATTTATTTGTACATGTTATAGGTGATATTGTGGCCCAGCCTACGTTCAATTTTCAATATTTTGACAAAAGTGAATGCAATAACTAGTGATTGTTTAGTAAAATGTATAGATCTAGGAATTTGTGTAAGAGAAATATGTATACACCTAGATTTATGTGACATTCATGCAATGTTATTAAAGGAGTACCACAATTTACAACAAATCACCTCACTTGATGGTAGGTTATTATTGTATACAAGGGAATATACGTTCTTTGAATACAGTATTTAGAATAGTAGTTTATCCATCAGTTAAATGTTAAGATGGTTGTTAATTGTCCTAAACATTGAAAACAAATTCTAACATGCAGCACAGCAAGTGTAGACATAAATATAGCACTGAATAGAATGTTAAAGTTTACCATACGATACATAAAGCTGACTGGAAGCTCCACTTTTGTATTGTGTAAGTTATGGGTTAAGAAAGCAAAACTATAAAATATCTTGACTTTTTTTGTTGCTGTTATTCTTTAACTTTATAGGACTTCAGACAGCTAAAACTGGGCATTTCAACCTTTTTACTATTGGAAGTAGGTCATTCAGCTAGGACATTCAGCTGTTTTATTGTGAAACTAGGTGGTTTAGATTTTTGACAGCTGCCATGGGACTTTGGCAGTTTATTTTCTTGTTCAGTTATGTGTTGGAATTGTGCCGTGTAATTGTGGTATATGATACTTTTATATTTTCTATGCTCGGCCGGTTAATTTGAGTGCTGCTTTCCCTGTCTGATTTTCTATTATCTTTTTTTTATCTTTTTCTCTTCAATCATAAAAGGATACAGATATGTCTGTTGACTTAAGTTAGCAGTTCGTCTCAGCAGGGCACCGACTCCCTGTAGTCTAACCAGCTGGTATTCAAAATACTGACAAGATGGTAGGTAAATAGAGACATCATCTCCTAGAGAAATTCTAGAATAAAACAGATAGTAAATGTATAACAGTAACAATGCAGAGAAGGGACATTAACAGTAGATCAGATATTGCTTGAATGAAATAAAATATGATTTTCAGGAATGTAAATTAAAACTAGAGATGTTTGTGAAGCATGTATGGCCATGGTCCAGTGGTTAGTGTGGTCATGACAGGTTATACCCTTCTATGAACAATTAAAAACAATGCTGATTTTCTTCCACATGTGGAGAAATGCAGGTTCCTTGTGGAAAGTTACATTAGTACTGGTTAGGATACCATTCAGGAAAAGTGGTTAGGTGAATCTGCGGCCTTGCATAAGTTAATAATAACTGAACAAGAGCCAAAATGTCACAAAATATGCCCGTCTCAGGGCATGGTGAGTCTCAGGGCATGGTGAATGAAAAAAAAAACCAACATTTTTTTTAATTAAAGGACCATAACCCAAGAAGGCCTATGCTGATTTAGCCTACAATTGAACTTGTTCTATATATTATACCAATAAACATTGTCAACAAGTTTGGTGATACTCAGACGAAAACTCTTTGCACTAGAGAACAGACAAGGTCAATTTGACATTTATTTTGGTAATTATAGGAACATAACATAAGAAGGTCTACATCGATTTGGCCTATAATTGAACTTGGCGTAGGTATTATGCTCATAAACATTGTTTGAAGACGATCGGATGAAAGCTGTTTGCGTTAGAGTACAGACAAACTGCTGGACACTGCCGCCTGCCCGCCGGGACGCCCACCCGCCATGGGTGTTCCCATAATACTTCCCGTTTTTCAAACGGGCGTATAAAAACCAGTAATGTGGGTAATCAACTTTAACTCAATATTTTTAGGGTCATACACAATAGAGAAATCTAATTCAGATCTTTGAAAATAAATGTGTATGTAGGGTTATCATCGTGTGCAGTTAGGGTTCAATCAATGAAATAATCCTTACCAGGAACAAGTCTTTAAAAAAACTTATTACTCCGCTTACTTGTACCTTGACCTTTGAAATACAGACCTCCATTTTGTGTGCAAACCACTGACTCATGATGATAAACATTTACACCAAGAAATTTTGAAATCCATCCACAAATAGCCAAGTTAGGGGCCATTCTAACAAATACTGATAAAACCGACAGACAGAAAGCTCAAAATCAAACTGTCTACCCTACTCTGCATGGGAGACATAAACAAATCATTAAGAATTGCAAGCAATACAGAAGTCCCCTACTGGTTTGAAGCAATTTTCAATGTTTCTGTTGCCATAACAACCACAATTTTTGTCGGAATTACAATATTTTTAGACGTGCATAATCCCCTTATTGCTCCCTATATACATACATGTACCAAGCTTCATAAACCTAGCTTGGAAACTGTCTCAGTCAGGATCCAGATTTTTGACGGACGGACGGACCGACTGACGGACGTTCTAACGAAACGGAATTTATGTGGCTACAATACGGAATGAAGAGTAGTTATGTGTCTAATTTTAGCCATATATAAAAGAAAATTTTAGCCCTGTAAAAGAAAATTTTACTTTTGTTTTAACTATTTTCAACTTGTTTGTCCATAAAAGTAGCCATTTAACTATTTTTAACTGGTTTGTCCATAAAAAGTAGCCACCTAAGTACTCGTTTGTGGGCGTGGACGGACTGACTGAGGGCAAACCTATAGTCCCCTCCGGTCAAAAACCTAGAATTTGTCAGATATGTAGTATTGTCAGATTATGACAGGTTGACATGACATTAACATACTTACATACCTACTGGACGGCTTACACATTTTATTGTCATGTATAACTTACCGTTATAATTTCACCATAATTAAGGTCCGATGTACAGATGTCACATAAATACATACATGGGTACAATATACATGCGTGGGTACAATATACATGTCAAGTTATTATACAGTTATTGTTTTGGACGTACATGTGAGTAATTAGCTCCCGCATGTATGTCAATACCTAAACACGTTTATTACTTTAGGCGTACATGTATAATTAACTTTCTCGTCTATATTTCAGAATCGTGACTGATAGACTGACATGATCAATTACTAAACGACCCACATTCATGAGCTGGTAATTAGTGCAGACCCTAATATATACTGGGCGGCCGAGAGGACTTGTTCAGAGAGGGAGAGAGAGCCGCCCAGGAGTACTTGAAATATCATAAATATTATGTCTAAATTACTGTAAATAAATATATTGTTGGAACACTGAGTTAGTTAATACTGGCACCCACTACTATATCACAGATACATGTACAAATGTAGTTATACCTTCCAACTGACTCCTGAAATTCTGATATTTGTTTTAACAAGTTTATGATCTTTAATCTCTTCAAACAAGAGTGCACCTGAAAAGACAACAATAAAACATTTGTAAATCCTAGTTACTCATGGTACCATACTATATTCAGTCAATTATGAGTTAAAGATCAACAGGAAGTGAAGACCATTGTGTCAAAACCTGCAAAGGCAACATGCATTATCTCCCAGCAGGACTGTTTCAGTTAAGACAACGTTTCACTGTTCCAAAAATTAACAAGTCACTGAAGAATTGCAAGCAATACAGAATTCCCCTTCCAGTTTGAAGCCATGACCCTTTAAATTATTTTCAATATTTCTGTTGCCATGGCAATTATTTGCCAACGTGAAACATTAATTAATAGGTGTCATCCCAACATTGATCTCTATGCATACACCATTAATCGTCAACCATTGTTCAAAAATCCATAGCAACCACAATTTTTGTAAGTATAAAAATATTTAGATGTGCATAATCTCCTTATTGCCACTTACCATGTTTCATAAACCTAGTTGGAAACTGTTGAGTTATGGCACGATTCACTATTTCCATATCCATAATAGCAATTTTGTCAGAATCAAAAAATATTTAAATGTGCATAATCTCCTTATTGACACCTACCCATATATAACGTTCCATAATCCTCACTTGGAAACTGTCTGTGTTATGGCAAGATCAGATTTTGAAGTATTTACATTATTTCTGTGTCAATAAGAACCAAAGTTTTTGTCATAATCAAAAACAATTTATACATACATAATCTCATTATTGGTTGCTACCCACAAACCAAGTGTCATAAACCTAATTTGGAAACTGTTGAGACTTATATCAGGATCCAGATTTTTGACAGACAGATAGACGGACAAGAGGACAAACCAATAGTCTCCTCTGGTTGAAAACTGGTTGGGAACCAATTACTTATTTATTAGGTAATAATACCACAATATACAGCTCATGTGCTACAGTAACTCTATTCTTACCTGTCGTAATGACTTGAGAGCTCGGTCACTTCTAAACTGATTACAAAGCTTGTAGATAACTCGTTTTGTAACATAAAATTCTGAGTCCAACAATTGTAGATGTTCTTGTATAGGCTTGTATGCTTTTGTTGCACAGAATCTAGCAACATTCAGTGCTTCTGCAGAAAACAATACAATAGAATATTTTATTATATTCCTTTCACACCTCGGTGTTATGCAGGTAAGATTTTACTGAGCAGGCTGATTTCAAATATTAAGCTGCCAAAACAGATATTTTATCAATTTAAAGAGGTTTATTGTCTAAGCTTTGAGGCAGTCAAAGTTTTAGTTGGGCTACCTCTTAATGACAACCCTGTTTTCATATGACAATATTCGTACAAGAAAGCATACATGTAGATTAGTAGGAAAAGGTAGCAATATAAACACTTTCAGGTTATAATATGTATGTCACAAAATATAACAGCGGTTTTGCCCGTTTAAAACTTCAAGGAGCATTTGTTAATCCCATGGCAAAAGCAAAATTCCTGTACAAGAAAAATAAAACCATATATGACCCAGTATCGCATCCTACAATTTATTAATAGGGATACATAAAAATGATATTGTATGAGTGACTCTCCAAGTTACATAAAGATTAAGTCCAAACTGTTATTGCTTCTTACTAGAGTTTCTTCCAACTATAATGAATAGGGTACATGAACATGATCTATGAAACTAAAAATACACATACCTTTACATGCTGGTGTGAGTTGTACTTTCAATTCACATGTTGGAGGTGGTACTAAAGTTCTAGAATTCCACATTTTCTGACTTGTAAATTGCCAGGTTGCCTGAAATAAAATTCAATTATTCAACAAGAGGGCCCAAAGAGCCCTAGGTTGCTCACCTGTCTAGTAGTTCAGGCCCATATGATTACCTGAGTAATCATTAACAAAGTTAGACTAAGATTCAAGTAAATGCAGCCTCTATTACACATGCACTAATTATATGTAGTTTCCACAGTTTCGCATCGAGCCCTCGATATTGTCTTAACCAGTGACCCTGATATTTATATCAGCTGACCAAACTCCACCTAGATATCTATCTAGACAAAACATTCTGACCAACTTTCATGAAGATACAGGGGGAAATGCAGCCTTTATATCACTTCATACACAAGGTTTTTATCAGTTGACCTAGTGACCAAGTTTTTGACCCCAGATGACCCAATATCGAACTTGACCTATTTTTTGTTGAGATGATCATTGTGACCAAATTTCATAAAGATTAGGCAAAGATTGTGACCTCTAGTGACTACACAATGTTTTTATATGATTAGACCAAGTGGTTGGTTGGTACCAAGTGGTTAGTTGGTTGGTTCTTGGCCTTATGTAGCCGCAATATCTTCACAGGTACTTGTCATATTCACAGGTAGTCGTCATATAAAGACTCGCAGGTAAGTGGCCTTAAGTTTTTGACCCTGGTTGACCCAAAACAGAACTTGGCCTATAATTTGTTGATTCGATCATTGTGACCAAGTTTCATATAGATTAGGGCCAAAATTTTGAACTTAAGTGACTACACTAGAAATTGATGACAGATGGACAAAGAGTGATCACAAAAGCTCACTCAGTCACTTTGTGACAGGTGAGCTAAAAACAGCGAAAATTACAAGCGCCAATTCCATGCACATGTCCTGATGATTTAGATATTCTGACAAGTTCCTAAAGCTACAAACCAATTTCCTTATTTGACTGATTTACGCAGAAGCCTGCCACATCATTATGGAGAGCTCTAACAAATGTAAGGGGGGGGGGGGGGGGGGGGGGGTTGCGTAGTGGATGTGGGTGTACAGTGGGTCCTCAGTTTGAGTCCCACATCAGATATGTTAAAACAGCATATCATCATGACATTTATTTGACATGCTTACATGAATTACATGTACAAATTTATTTTTTGTTAATATCACCAGAGACTATAGATAATAAATATTATGGTATCTATGATCTCTGATGTCAAGTGAAAAGAACAGAATTGCATAGAACTTCCATGTTTTTTGTCCAAACCTGATGCATGTTTTAGAGAAAATCAATTGATATCTGTTAAAGCTATCAAATACTTCAAATCAGCAAAACACAACTTAGAAACGAAGTTTTGATGAGAGCCGAAGTACGAGAACGCCCGACAATACGAAATTTGGGGATGCTGTGTCCGAAATTCTCAATCCGAAAATATGCTACTTATCAAAAATTGAAGTACACCTTAGTGTACAAATGTCATGTTTACCTTAGCTATGAATTATGTAATTTAATGCATTATCATACAAATAAAATCAATAAATAGGAAGTATTATACCGATTTCTGTTAAATAAATGTCATTTTATCCAAGTAACGTGTGCGATAAAATTCAATGGACTGGATCTATTACTTTGCGTTAAAGGACGTGTATCTTTTGACGAAGCTACAAACACAGTCAAGAAATTTCGGATATGTTCTAATATCTGACTGACGGTATCGTTATTTTCCGACCACTTGTTTTCAGTGAGTTTATAGCTCCAATATAGATCTAATTAAACAGTTTAGATCTAATTAGGTAGTTGCAAATAATAGTTGGTTAGAAAATATGTTATTTATTATCTGACATCTCAGAAAGTATTCTTATCAAATGAATTGGGGGTGTCGAACATTTTGGACAAAGACGCGAGCTTTAAAAACCACGACCATACTGTACTGAGAATTATCAACACGGAGCAAAGTCTTAAGTACCCTTCTTCTTCCACTTTCTGGCCACCATCAACAGGTTGAAGATTTTGCCAGTGTTTGTAAGTAATTCATAAACAACTTATCGCGGCGCCACTTATCGCTGGGTTGTAAGTACAAAATCATTTTTTGAGAAGACAAGAGGGCCATGATGACCCTGAATCGCTCACCTGAATCACCTTGCTCATGATATTTTTATATATGAAACTGTAGCCTCTTAAAGAAGACAAGTGCCCTAAATTTGAGAAAGGACCTTAGGCCAGAGTTCCTTTATTTTTCGTTACTCGGACCCTCCTGCCCAATTTTTTGGCATTTTCAAAAAAATTTTTTGAAAAACTGGAAAAAAATTGCATATAATGTTTTGATAATAAATGGACGAGCCTTGTATTGTTATTTCATTATTTTGTTAATAATAAGTTTTATTATATAAGTGTTTCACTGCAGTGTACTAGTCTTAAGATAAATTGGCTGTTTTCTTGAAAACTGACACAGTTGTTAAGTGTTGATTACTCTAAATTGGACCGTCATTGACTATTCTACCACATGCTATATTTTGGGAGTTTTTATTTTTATTTTATTCCCTCCTCCTGTTGACTTTTTTCTGAAAAATGTCCGAGTAACAAAAAATTAAAAAAAACTCTGGCCTTATTAGGATGCTACAGACCAAATTGTATGAAGATCCATCAAGCGGTTCAAGAGAAGAAGTCTTTTAAAAAAATTCTATATATCTCTTATGTACAATTAAGGGAGGCACGGGGTGGGGCCAATATTGACCCAGGGGTCACAATTTGAGCAATCTTGGTAGAGGTCCACTAGACAATGCTACATGCTAAATATCTAAGCTCTATGCCTTGTAGTTTCTTAGACGAAGATTTTTAAAGGTTTTGTTACCTGATGGATCAACTTTATTTGAGCAATTTTTAAATCCCCCTATGTCAGGAACATCCAGGCAAAATTTCATCAATATTGGTCAAACGGTTTCAGAGGAGATGTCATTTGAAAGTGTGGACGGACGGACGTTCCAACATTTGGGGTTTACGGGGCGTTTCCTTTGATCTTATGTGTTTTTTCCCACATAAACCGACTGGTTTATGTGGATTTCCTTCTTTATTTAACTAAAAATATGGACGGAATGAACCTCATAGACCATTGGATGTTGGCCCGGACAGACGGCGACGGACGGTGAGTGATCACAATAGCTCACCTTGAGCACTTCGTGCTCAGGTGAGCTAAAAACTGACTGAAAACTATTCTTTACTTATGGAAAAACAAGCTTTTTTAGAAACTTCATTTTGGTCAACATGACCACTTCCGATATTCATGAAAATAGGGTCATTAGACGCGCATTGAGTGCAGATTTCAAATATGCACGAATCTTATAAGATCGTAAGTACTATTTACGACCTTCTAATTCTAATCCAGCGATATACACTGTATCTATCATGCTAACTTACGTAAATGTCAGCACGCACGTTAATTCGTGATGTCACTGAGCATGTAGAGGTATATATGTTCACATGCGCAGGTAAGTTAACAAACTGGAACAACCTGTGCACGTGCGCAAGTAAGTAAGCTAAAATGAACACGCTATACACGGGTTGTTTATGTGGGTTATGAACCAGGGTCAAACAAAGAAATGATATCATATAATAATAATAATAACGACTTTATTTTAAGAGGCGACACAGTTGGGCAAGCCCAGTCTTCCCTGTGAGCCTCTATGCAAAAACATGTGTACAGAAATCGTATGATATTAACAATAAACAGTCAGAAGTACAGCAACAGAATATAACAATACTATAGGTCGATTTTTCAACCTGTCGCAGGTACTTTGCCAATGAATATTTATTACATTGGCCACTGAGGTAGAAACAGGTATAGTTGTTCAATGTAAAACAGTAATTTTCATATAAGTCATTGACAATTAGGGTTCGGGCACGTACCCGTAAGGGATATAGGCAAGATGACCTCCGACAGGTAATAAAAATCTTACTATAGTCTACATAAAAATGCAACATGGTATCAAATATATTATGTTACATAGTCAAATTATTCACAAAATCTCAGAATACATTTACATTAGGTTTGTCAATCAGAGTAGAACCATGATAGGTAAGACCTTTTGAAGGTTATAAGAGAAGTTGACTGGCGAATATTTAATGGTATATTGTTCCATATAACTGGCCCTGAATAAGCTAGGGATTTTCTACAGAATTCAAGACGTGGTTTTGGTACATATAGTGTGTTGTTAGAGTGTGATCTTAAAGATCTGTTGTCTGATTCTTTAAACAGGTTTGACATGTATTCTGGAAAAATGTTGTTAAGAGATTTATATACAAAAAATGCCTTTTGTAGATGATGCGGTCTTGAAATTCCATCCATTTTAATTCTTGAAATAAATTGTTAGAAGGTGCGTCATATGGTTTATCCAGAATTATTCGTGCTGCTCTTTTCTGGAATTTGTATAGTTTATCAGTCAATGTGTCACTACAGTTACCCCATATTGTGCAGCAGTAATCAAGATGTGGCAAAATGTAGGCATTGGAAAATATTTTTCTCATATGTGTAGAAAGGAATTGCTTTATTCTTAAAAGCAGGTATAGTAGTGAATTACATTTTTTAAGAATGTGTTCAACTTGAGTATTACAGCTTAGCTTGTGATCAACATAGACTCCTAATATTTTTTCAACTTTAGTAAAGTCAATACTTTGATCATGAAGCAGAAGTTTATGGTCATCATTTAAGGAATGTCTGTAAATATTGTTTGATGGAGAGATCACCATTGCTTTAGTCTTTTGAGGATTTGGTATAATTGAGTTTCTCTGACACCAATCATTGACTGTATTAAGACTAGTTTGTAGGGTTTCATGAACAGTATGTAAGGATGGCCCAACTGCAGTGATAGTTGTATCATCTGCAAACATGACTGTAGAAGAATTTTGTAAGTGCAATGGCAAATCATTAATGTAAAGAATAAATAGTATGGGTCCAAGGACAGAGCCTTGGGGAACGCTTGATGTTACTTTAAGAGAAGATGATAACTTTCCTTGTATAGACACTTGTTGGCTTCGTTCAGACAGATATGACTTAAACCAGTTCTGAGAACAATGGGAAATATTGTATTCTACCATTATTTTAAGTAAAAGAGAGTGGTTAATCAGATCAAATGCCTTAGTAAGATCCAGAAAGACCCTCCCAACAAGGTGGTTATTGTTAATAGCATCAATCCACGAGTCTACAACAGAAGTGAGAGCAGTATCACAGGAGTGATTAGTACGGAAGCCGGATTGGGTTTTATGAATAAGTGAGTGGCTTTCAAGGTATTCTTTTAAAGTGTCACTAACATGTTTTTCTAGGATCTTAGATAGTACTGGAAGAATAGATATGGGACGATAATTGTTTGGATCAGATTTGGATCCCTTCTTAAAAATTGGAATAACTTTTGCTGTCTTGAAAACTGATGGGAAACAGGATTTTGAAATACACTGGTTAAAATATGTGTTAGGGGGCCAGATATGATATTGGCACTCATTTTAAGATACTTAGCTCCCAATCCATCCAATCCTGTTGATTTGCTTGCATCAAGTGCCAGGAGTTGTTGCGAAACATGAGGAATGGTAAAAGAAGTAGATTGGTTTATGTGACTGGTGACATATTCATGTAAGACTGTTTTGTCTTCTTTGGTTAAGATCGAACATTCATTTGGAGCCATTTTAGTACCCTCTATTACATTCCCTGACTGGTCAGTGATAAAATTGGTTTGATGTTTGGATGATTTACCAGACAGATCTTTCAAGTTTTTCCATAATTTCTTTGGATTATTTTTATTTTCATTTATCGTATCATTATAAAATGACCTTTTGGCACTGTGTATCAGGCTTTTTAATTAATTGCGCCAGTATTGGTAATTTTGTTTATCATTTATCACTTTTGCACAGTCTCGGTTTTTCATTGCATCTACAATTGTAGGGTTAAACCAATCAGGTAAATTTATAAAACACATGTGTTTTGGATGGGTAAATTATTTGTTGTTATACTCTGGCATATCAAAACTGCTCCATGTAATTTGTTTGAAAAGTGCTACAGATCCGTACTTGTATATTATGAATCACCATGTATAACTAAACCAACTATCCATTATAGAATTTTAGAAACAAAAGGGTTAGACCTATAGACCTCCGTACAATGATCAAATAAGAGTATTCCAAAACAATACCGGGTACTCTTTTAGCTTATTATCAGAATTAGGACAATACGATATTTGATACATGTAAATGATACTAAGTTCGGGAGTATTTGTTTGGAAAACACTGTAAACATGTAATTACATGTAGTCGTATTATGTTTATGTTTCGGACCCCTTATTTAGAAATACGTGAAAACAAATGTGTCGCACACCTTTCAGATACTATATGTGTATGTACCAGAAAGACCTGCTATACGTACCATATGTCGATGGACGTCTCGTTTGAAGAATGTATCAAATGGTATCAGCTACTGTGCCCTTCCCCTTGTGGTATACTAGTTTACTGTACAACCTCTCCAGAGTGACTCTCTGTAGATCAGCAACATCTCTGTAACAGCACATTCAAAATGTCCATAAGCTAATATTTACTATAAATGTAACCTCTGTGAAGCAACAACCTCTAAACAACGTCCAATATTTGCAGCTCCCGATTGGTGTTTCTCTAAAGAGGTTGTACTGTACAGTAACACCGAACAAATGTTCACGTGTTAACACCCCTTTTGTGCGACTCTTTAACATTCAAATTTGCAGAACATGTATACACAGTCAGTTCAAAACTTATACCAATCGGTTTTATCTTGATGATTGGAAAATTCAGTATGACCCACTTCCTCCTTTCTGTCAAGGTAGGTAATAAATAAGCTTGAAGTACATTGTACTTTTAAGTATTCAATTTTCAATTTCAACTTTCACCACAAATCAATATGTGTGAGTGATCAGTGTGGTGTTCACTTAGTTTCCCCTCTTTAAGTTAAGTGTCGCCTTTTTTCGACCCACAACTCCAAACATGCGTATACCAATGTTACATGAAATAGTTACCTGTGGTTCCACTTAAATCTCGATAATAGGTTCACTCTAAATTCCAGAAATCAGTGAACGTATCACATTTTTATATGTATATTGGCCAATCAGAAACGGTGTTGCAAAACCATGTGTACTACCAGTGGACAATCAGAAACAATGGCGAACCCAAATGTACCACTATTCGACAATCAGAAACGATGTTGCTAACCCATATACCAATGTTGTACATCCATAGCGGAGTTACAAATCGTTATGTACTGTTATGGGCCAACTACACAGAAACGGTGTTGCAAAACCACAGCGTGCCACCATTGGCCAATCAGAAATGGTGTTGCAATCCCTTATGTACCACTAGTGTCCAACCAGTAACGGTGTTGCAAAGTGATCGCGCTTACTTATTATCATATCTGCGATAGTTGGTTTCAACTAAAACTTGACGAACATTCAACTAAACTCGGTGTGCATTAAAGGCAAATGTTAAAAATAGCTTTATAATAACAAGAGTTTATCTTGTTGTCTATTAGAACAAATCCTTTTTTACTTTTATTTCATACCGAGAAACGTACGTATTTGTAAAAAGATTATATTGAGTCGGACGGGGAAGGCAGCACTCAACTTAACCCTTAACTTGTAACCCTTATACCCTTAGACTGAACCCATATATGCATGCAGTTATTTCTGATGACGGCTTATGTGCTCTACCAACTGGCAACAGCCCTAGCCGGGTTGGCTTGTAGAGTGTAATAACACAGTCATACACATTTGTACAAAGCCTCCCTTATGGTAACATTTGAAAGTTATACATGTATTTAAATTACTTAGTAAAGATGTACAAATTGTATGTTTATATGATCAAGCAATTAAATTACCTTTCTCTCGCTAGAGGCAAGATCTTCAAAAACATATAAGAGTACGTACATTGAGGAGTGGTTTGAGTCCTACTGCTGGAGGCGTGTACATAAACTTTGAATATTCAGAAAAGCAGGCAGTAAATCTTAAAAACAAACTGTTCATCTGTCAATAACATTCTGATCACCTCGGCCTTTATGCATTGTATTTAACGGAGACAAACGAAAACGGTCGAGCTTTCACGATTGAGACCATAAGTAAAAACATTGACACCGGAATACAAAAGTACAAAGTCATACGCATGTATAAATTTCACGACCTGTACTACGTAACATCAGACCACCCTTTTGGAACCCTGGTTATCAGATACATGTAATTTGATGTATGGACAAAAATGGTGCTTTAATAAGAAATACCAGTTGATACTCTTTAAAAAATGTTACACAACCGCTTTAACAATATTCAAATCAGTGTCGCTTCCGAAAAGTTTTGAAACTTAGTATACTTACAGTTTATAAGTTTAAAGCCAGTAAAAACATAATTGATAATGTAGTAGTGAACTACAAACAGTTATTCAGCAGCAGCAACAACAGGAGCAACAACAGCAGCAGCAACAGCAGCAGCAACAGCAGCAACAGCAGCAGCAACAGCAACAACAGCAGCAACGGATCATCGGGAGCAAAGACAAGCATGTGAACTAACAGAGCACGTGGTAGGGTTATGGTAAATGTATACTTTCCAGGTATAGTATTTTGGCATTGGGCCGGTCAGGAACTATAATCCTATATCCGCTATACCAGTACCATTTGAACCACTTTATTATGACGTGGCTCGGTATCAAACTCGCAACTCTGGTACCGCCGAGGACACTCTAGCCACCACGCTATCATGCTATAAAAACGGATAGTACATAAAGAACACTAGTCAGGAGTATTGGATATAATATCTTCTGGAGGGAAAATAGTGACTTTGTAAAGCGACTGGAGTACGTTTGTATTGCTTGGTGTAAAATCAATGAAATCAAACAAACAGAAAAAAACAACTCACGATTGGCCTAGAGCTCCCCTTAAGTTATATGATTAGACCGAAAGTATGATAGAACAGCAGGAAGAAGCAGACAGCCACAGCAGGAAGCAACATACAGACGCAGACAATAATATGCAACAGCATAAAGCGACATGTAGCAGCAGACAGCCGCAGCAGGCAGCAGCAACATACAACAGCAGGCAGCAACATACAGCAGCAGGCAGCAACAAACAGCAGCAGGCAGCAACAAACAACAGAAGGCAGCAACAAACAACAACACAACTACAAAACGTATTCGTTAACAAAAACATATTTATGATCCTCTTTCTGGGATATTTTGCCACAGGTGATAGCTACATTCATTGCTCATCACCATCACCATCACCATCATCATCACCACCACCGTCACCATCATCATCATCATCATCATCATCACCATTATCATTATCAACAGCAGCAGCAGCAACAACAGCAACAGGAACAGGAACATCAACAGATACATAATCGTCATCAATTTTCGTCTTACAACATGTTTATGATCAACATTATATGTACATGTATACGGAAGCAGTTTTGTAATTTAAACTCAATCCTTCAATTTGGTGGTTTTTCTGTAAGATTGTTGCCAATAGGTGTCGCTGTATACTCTAGGGTTTCGACTAACTTCCGCTTTGTTTAAACGAGGTGTAAAGTTCGTTATTCATCAGTCGGCTTGAAACATGACGTATTGGTAAACACTTTGGATACTTTGTATTGATGTTGATTTTTCATTAAGGGTTTTCAAATTTAATTTATCAACTGTTATTTATCAGAGGAAGTATACATATTGGCATGGAATTATATCTCACACAGTGATGTAATCGCGTGATACTTGCTACGGCCGGCGGATAATCATGATCTTAATAGTTCTAGTGATCCTGGATTTAATTATATTTTAACTGCTTACAATACAGATTATGTGTCTCTTTGGGTTCACTGACCACAGTTGTGCTTTTAAAAGGGAATGCTACTAAAAATTTGTTTCAATTTCTTGTATTTCTGTTTACCAGGAAAGTCACATTGTTTCTTGTGTGTTTGGCCGTCTGTATCGTCGGAGTTTACGGCGGACGCAAACACAGACATCATGGACACAGCAAATCATTCCTGGCTAATTTATTGTCTCCAACTAACAACGCTGCTGCAGCACAATATGGTGTGAAACTCCCACCAAAGAATTGCCTCATTACCTGGGACCAATTCGTAAACTCGGTAAATATATTTTCTATTGAATTGAAATGAAAGTTCAGTAATGCTGACCGAAATAATGTATTGAAGTTACCGGATTAGTAAGATAGTAACCCACTCGCTCACTCCTAGCGCCGTCTGGTGTTTGAGGTTTTCCAGCACACTGCTCCATGCAGGAAGACAATGAGGATATCGACGTTACTGTTGAAAATCCTGATTTTGGTTTGGGTGCTTAGTCCTGTGGAATTCTAATAGGTCTCAACATTACTAACGCTTGATTTGCTTTACTAGTATTACAGTCACCCAATGTGATGACTTTGCTGCCCAGGTAGTTGAATTCTTCTTAAGTGACTGGGTTGTTGTTGTTGGCAGTGATTCTTAAAGCACAGTCACCCAATGTGATGACTTTGCTGCCCAGGTAGTTGAATTCTTCTTAAGTGACTGGGTTGTTGTTGTTGGCAGTGATTCTTAAAGCATGTGTCTTTTTAGCGTTGACTTTTAGCCCTATCTCACTTGCTATAGCACGAAGGCATTCCGTTTTCTGCTGAATTTCTATGTATATTTTTACTAAAAGCCCCTGGTCATCTGCATAGTCCATGTCCTCTAGGACTGAGGTCAGTATCCACACCTATGTGTCGGTTTTCTGTAAGATAGTAAAGAAGATGCAAACTCGACTGTTTAAGCGTATTCAGGTGTTTTCTTCAAAAAGTAAATCCTTCTTTAACATAACATACTAGTACGCGTATATGTTCTCATTTCAACATTTGTCATTTCTACGAACATCACACCACATATAAATGTATCATTGATAAGGAATACATCCTGAATAATAAAACATCTGTTTACAGAAATTTATGCCGGGACACTTGATCTTTTCTGTAAACACTTTTCAGTGTGCTCACCCAACCAGGAATGAACTGGTTGGTAACACACGTTAGTCGTCTCGCGTGTATCGGTGCTGTACACTGGGCACGTTTGAGTGCCAAGAAGTCTGCATGTATTTCTCAAAGACCTAGGGTAATGCATCCGGATTATTTGAGTCACATAAAGTTTCTGTTTCTTCCCTCGAAGTCAGAGGCCATAGGCAAATTAGGCAGCGAAACCGGATGACCACCCACTTACGACTGTCTCAGTCGAACTCATAAAACAGCAGGAATCTAACTGCATATCAGAGTACTATTACTTAACCTGAACACACTTTTTTGTAGTTCTTTTATATTGTTATCGATGTGCAGGTTGTTGGAATGGATTGGTTGGGTATCTATTCAATCGACGCTGACACTGATCGTTAATTGCGTACAAAACCAAGTTCGTCTGGGAATTACTGCCGAATGGGAATATGAAACGACTAGTAACACTTTAGTAAGATTTTTTTGTTTTTGTATTTTAACTTATTTCCCGATCATCCAGTAAATAGGCTAAATACAAAGAATTAGGATGTTTTTCACAGATGACCTATACTTGACGAAATAATGTCAGCTATATCTGTCGAAATAGTATGCCAAAAGTCACATTTAGTAAAATGTATGGATGACAAAATACTAATTTTGCAAGAGTTGCCCCCCCCCCCCTTAGACTTTAAATTATGCATTTATTGTTTACATTTCGTTGTTTGGTTAACAAACCAACTGGAGGCTTTATTTCGTTTTCTTCCATCTTATGGTGTTTTCCACGTTTGGGACTCAACCAAAGTGCTCAAAATGCATCATTTTGCTGATAGGTTGCACATTTATTGCGTTTTTAAAATAGCCATTTAAGTCATAATAGGCATATCACACATTAATATTTTTCACTTTCATTTAACGCGTTTTCCAAGACTATACATATATTCCTAATCCACAATGCAAATAAGGGTAGCTGCATGCAGGTAACTTATGGACTACATACAAATTGTAGACAAGTCAAATAGTTTTCTGCGGGCAGATGATTTAGTTGTATTGTTTAGGATGTGTTTCTTGCAGTTTGGATGCTGATCGAATTTAGTCCGGTGTATGTTTAAATATATCTGTCCAAATAATACAAATACATTACTTGTAATATCGGACAATTCCGATTAATCTAACATAACTAGCTATCATATATAACAGTAATTTTGAACTTTATCACAACTAATGTCATGATGAGATATAAATCGTATTCAGTTTAAACAAACATATATAAAAATCAAAGTACTGAAGTACTATTACTTGGGGGATAACGCAAATCTTTGTAATCTATTAAAAATTACCTTAAATGGTATTGGATTAATAAGTGTGAATATTGTGAAAACTTTTCAGAAATATCAATGACAGCTGACTCATTCAAATTTCATCTAAAGAACCCATTTAGGCAATCCGACCATTAAAAACTCAATGAACTAGTTTCAACTATAAAGGGGGCTGAAATACGTAGTTTTAGCTGAGAAAAAGTATTAAAAAGACTAAGAATAACAGTAAATGGTAATATCATGAATATGCATAAATAATGTTTGACAGTAGTAAACAAAAATAATATAAGTAATTGGATAGAGGATGAATAGTCGCAAAAAAATAATAATAATAACTAAAACTTCAAAATTCCATAACTATAGCTACAAACGAACCGAATAGGGTACGAATAACGCGAACGATTCATAGAGGGGACGAAACACTATGGTCTCGAATCTCGGCGCGAAATGTGTAAACAACACCGCTTGGAAAAGTACGGAATCCTGTTAGTGCCATTTTAAATATCGTGTATCGCCCTCCAAGGGCGAGACACGAGATAAGAAACGAGACACGAGAATTAGACGCGATATTTAAAACGAGACACGAGAATTGCGCGAGGCCTGAAACGAGACACGAGAATTAAAAATTGAATTCTCGCGTTTTTAATCTCGCCCTAGACCAACAACTTTTACAAGTTAATATCTAATATCGTGTAATTCTCGCGTATCGTATCTTGCCTCGCAGTTGAATATCGCGCTCGTTTCAAATATCGCGTCTTAATCTCGTGTCTCGACTTCCAAGGGCGAGACACGATAGTTAAAACGAGACACGAGAATTCAACGCGAGGCACGAGAATCCAACGCGAGACACGACAATGCTATCGTGCAAATATCGCGCAATTCTCTTGCCTCGCGTTTCTATTTGGTCAGCGAGACACGAGAATTAAAGCGAGACACGAGAATTGAAGGCGAGGCACGAGAATGCTATCGCGCAATTCTCGCGTCTCGCGGCGATACACGACAATGCTGTCGCCCAATTCTCGTGTCTCGCGGCGATACACGACAATGCTGTCGCCCAATTCTCGTGTCTCGCGGCGATACACGACAATGCTGTCGCCCAATTCTCGTGTCTCGAGGCGATACACGACAATGCTGTCGCCCAATTCTCGCGTCTCGCGGCGATACACGACAATGCTGTCGCCCAATTCTCGCTGCGAGACACGACAATGCTGTCGCCCAATTCTAGGCGGTGTCAGTAAGAAATTTTAACTGGCACACCGGTCGAGACGCGAGAATTGGGCGACAGCATTGTCGTATATCGCCGCGAGACGCGAGAATTGCCCGATAGCATTATCGTGTCTCGCGTTGGATTATCGTGCCTCGCGTTGAATTCTCGTGTCTCGTTTTAACTATCGTGTCTCGCCCTTGGAAGTCGAGACACGAGATTAAGACGCGATATTTGAAACGAGCGCGATATTCAACTACGAGGCAAGATACGATACGCGAGAATTGCACGATATTAGATATTAACTTGCAAAAGTTGTCGGCTTAGGGCGAGATTAAAAACGCGAGAATTCAATTTTTAATTCTCGTGTCTCGTTTCAACCCTCGCGCAATTCTCGTGTCTCGTTTTAAATATCGCGTCTAATTCTCGTGTCTCGTTTCTTGCCTCGCGCAATTCTCGTGTCTCGCCCTTGCTAAACTGTAATATGAACGTGATGAAACCAAACAGTGTAAATTTCGTCTGCTTAACCAGGTACTGTAACAGCGACATTTTTATCAACCCTCAAAAACCATTAGTCATTTTACAGCGCGTAGGAATTTATTCGCACAAAGACATTAACTCTCAGAAGAAACATTCCAACATTTCTCGCAATACAAATAAATAAAAAATAATTCAATTGCTAGGGACAAATGTTCTTAAAAATGATTGAAAATTATGATTTTAGTTTAGATTAGCTGGAACTTGTTTTTGCTCGGATGAATTGGTCGTGGAGAAATTACATTGGTAAAATCGTAGTGATTTCTGAAGTTGGTATGTAACAATACTTGGGGGAAATCCCCCAAGTAATCAAAGCACTGAAAGTACTACTGTGTGGCGTACTGATGCCATTAATCCAATATCGAATCCAGGTTGTATCATAATTTTATGTCACAGTTCTGATAAGCCCACCCTTACTCAAACATTTGTGCTGCTAAAGACACCAAGAGAACCAGCAGTTACCTGGAACTTACTTAAGTAACTATGATGAGCATCAATGAAGGGATATTTACAAATACCATTTTTAACGACTTGGAGAATTCGACCAGTGTCAAGATAAGTGACTATTTATTCTCCGTATGACCACGCATGTTAATTATATGACACTCTATATTAACGTATGTAAAAGGAGTAAACATGGTGTCGCTCACAAATATCGATCGGCCGATTAATGCTTTAAAAACAAGTTTTACATTTTATAAAACCTTAAAGTATTAGCTTTTAAAACAAGCTTTAATGAACAAAATCGATCGAATTATAAATTAATAATTGATGATTTTCGACCGTTGATTGAATTTTTATTTGGTATAAAACGGGATATTTTAAACTTACTTTTACGCGGAACGGATTCTTACTCGTCGCCGTGGATTTAATAATTAGGGTATCGTGTTGAATGTTGTCTAACAGAGAGACATATATCTCTGCTTCATTACAAGCTTTAAATATTCAAAATCGGATAATAGATACGAAAATTATGAGGTCTTATATAAAGCAGGGTAGAAATTGACTAGTGCGTTTAACGCTTACCGCGGTAACATCGTTAATCGGCCGATCGATATGTACGTAGAACTATTTCAGTTCCCCCACCAGCTATATATAGCATCAATGTTTGTATACAACATAATTAGGTCATCGTCTGCAATTCGCAGCGGCGGAGTGATTTACAAACGTTACAGTATACGATTGAAAACCGTGGGAACTATTTTAGATTCCCGCCACCAGTGAGAACATTCTTTGGTAGTAGAAACATAGTCCGTTGCGGAATGATTTGCTATAGATATCCTGTAAAAATAAAAGTCTGATATAATTGTTGGTCTTAATATAAGTAAATGTTGGTTATGTAAACAAATCAGGTCCAATGATACGTGTAACCTGTGTTGCATGCTTGTAATATTGTTCAAATCAAACTATTTATTTGCCGAGGCCTAATGCGTTAAATTGGTCGTAAGCTGAAAAGTGGTAATATCATTGTGTGGCGTTACGCCACGCAAAAATTGAAACATATTTATCATGTATCAATATACCATGCTTCTGTTAATCTAGCAATGCGTTCTCTACGGGATGTACTCCATTGCTCACAATATTTATCATTGACCGAGACGCTTTGCTTGTGCAGCTGCAGACACCTGCTGTTTAGATACATAGTCTAAATTGCCTAGCGCTCACAATGAAATTTCGGACAGTTCTGATTTCTTCGGTAAATAAACTATTGCAATGCGACAAAGACCGATGTTATCCGCATCGAATAATGGAATTAGTCTGGTTCACGACATTCTTACAAAATGCTTATTTTTTATTTTTTTTGAAATCGTTAACCATCGAGAACAGATCACGTGCCCCTCCATAGACTTTTTACTTTGAGCATACCAATAGACCTGCGGGCTCAAACTCGCAGGTAATAAGTAAATTTCTCGTCTAATGTCGAATAGTTCGTGACATACTCTCTGGGGACAATGTATTTCCCATGAATAGTTGTTGTTGTTTCCACCAGAGTCAATGTGTTCTATGTCTTTCGGTCTCTCTCAAGCAATTTAGTTTTTCTTCAGTTTGTTCTTCTTATTATTGTTATGATACATTAATTTATATAGCTCTGATGTAGAAGGTGAAGAGGGTTGCCAGTTTGCTGAAGCAAAATTTGCTCGAGCATGTCCTAAAATGGCAGAATTTAAAGCTGTAGGTGGTAAGTATTTTCATGTCACTTTATTTGATGTCAATTATTTAATTTATTCTTATATAATCTATCTGACCGGAATATAACAGAACCTTAAGGGGTGGGGTGAGACCAAAAGTGGGATGGGTGTGGTAAACAACAATTCGGAAGTTTTTAGAAAATAAAATGCTTTTGAAAAAAACATGCTCAATATCACTATAAATTATACTCTGATACCTTAATTCTCGCAATCACGAAACAATTTAAAATTTACTAGAAATGTGTTATCAGCGACAACAACGACATCAACAACAACAACAGCGACAACAACGACCACAACAGCGACAACAACGACCACCACAACAACAACAGCGACAGCATCATCAACAATGACAACATCAACAACGACGAAATCAACAACAATGACAACATCAACAACATCAACAACGACGAAATCAACAACAATGACAACATCATCAACAACAACAATGACTACATCAACAACAACGACGAAATCAACAACAATGACAACATCAACAACCATGACAACATCAACAACAACAACAATGACTACATCAACAACAATAACGACAACAACAACAACATCAACGGCAACCATCATCACGTTACGAAGTGCTTTTCTTAGACAACGGACATAGGATGTTCAAATGTTACATTACCAATTTTGTATAGTCGATAATTTTTCACGGAGCCATGACAATATGTCTGATGTATATTTCGGATGATTCCGTATGTTCGGACGAACAGTTGTCAAATCAAAGTATGTTACGCCACTAGTGAAAATATTATTGATAAAATTCGATCCTACACCAAAATCAACGAATATCTTCTATTCATTCTTTTAGGTGGTTCCTTCATCACAGCTGACCGCATGGACAGATTTATCAGCTGTGACCCAAGCAAGTACATCATTTTCTGTATCTGTTACGTTCAAGAAGTCAAAGGTCGATGTCCTGAAACCGAATGCTTCCTATTAGTCAAAGTAAGTGATTGTACATTGTATTTTATGCAAACAATGTGTTCAACGTTTACAAGCATAATACTTTGTTAAAGTTATAAAGAATGTTACGATTCAGCATGGTCTAACCTGTTGAGAGCAGCAAATCAAGGAATACACCTTGCTTAGCGTGGCTGGCTGTGAATACATGTACAGGGTGTCCCAAAAAGGGGGACTTACCTAAATCTTATAATTTGACTGTTCTTTTGTAAGGGTGTAAAAGTGATCTCTACTTCTAACATAGGTATATATATTATTATGATTTGCTTTAAAACGGGATGTGACATCATCATTTTACTTATGTGGTAATTTCCTGGTTTTTTTTGCTGACTTACGTGGAAAATGTCATCTTGTGATAAGACAATTTTGTTTGAGCATTCATTTTGAGAAAATCTCGTTTTGAAGTCACAGGGATGATGAAATTCTTGTGAAAATTAAGTAACTTTGCAACATTCATGATGGACATTAGCGTATGCAGATACATTACCCTTGTCTATGGGACACCTGGGTGTCATTTGATGTCGGCATGTTAATCTATCTCTATGAACACGCTGAAATTTCTTGTTCAATGAATGGTAATATACCAAAACACGTGATTGAAAACAAGGGAGGTTACTCTGGGTATTGGACTAAATAATCACAATAATGATGCTGGTATTTTGTACTGTGTGTATCACTTAAAGTTTTGTCATATTGACAATGTGTAATTTATAAATGAAACAAAGTTATGAATGTTTAACCTAGGTCCCCGTTTTTGTGTGGACACCCTGTCTGTGTATTAAATAATGTAATTTATTGCAATAACTGATTATAATGTATTCATATCATTTGCTTTAGACATATGAGCCCTTTATAGTAAGTGATCCCTTTCTCTTATTACGTTCAGACAGACGCAGAACTTTTAACAATTTATTAAAGATAAGATAAGATTAATTTATTAACGTCTCACTCTTGTACTTGTTTGTTACAAATATACATTGGTAATAGTTTTACGCATAGAGTTACTATAATGAGTATCAACTGATACGTTCACTTTCGTACATACTCTATAACACCAGTTTTTCGTTGCATATCTACGTAAAATGACCATTTAAAAACCTTAAAATTCAGTCTCTTACCATTGAGTTCAGACGAAACCACTGTGATAGTATTGATTGCCATTGTTTAGTGAATGAGGGTAACCAACCCATGTCACTGTTCACGCCTGCATTGGGTGTATATCTACCCACTCCTAAATAAAATCTGATAGCTCTATGTTGTACTGCATTTATACAAGTATATTCTTGCGTGCCCCAAATAGCTGCTCCATAACTGATTGTTGGCCATACTATACAGTCATACAATTTTGAATAAACTTCATACGGCATACCTCCTGTCGTTTTAAATTTAGAAATCAGTAGCCCTAGGGCACGTGTAGCTGATTTTGCTACATATTTTGCGGTGATATTATAGTCTAAAGTATCGGACAAAGTGAGACATAAATATCGATATTCACTAACACACTTCAGGCGCGTAGCTACCTATACGCGAGTACGCAGCTGAATCCACATGATTCTGACAAATATATTTTTCAGGAAAATAATTCACTTTAAACGCTTTCCTTCTTTGTCGTGTCTGTATTCCAAATTTCTATAGAATTCACATTGTGATATCCTCAGACATATCGAACCGGTTATTTACGCAAGACTGTGTTTCTTTTGCTACTTTTATAAGCTGTCAGGGGCGTAACTAGGCGTACTCCTGTACGCCCGTGCGTACAATTCGAATCTGGACAAAATAAATTTAAAAAAATGAAAACTCGAATTCACTAATAAAAATCAGAGTCTAAGGGGGGGGGGGGTGAGGGGCATGCAGATACAATGTGTCTACAAACAATTCACTTTATAATATCAATTTTAAAGATCCATAATTTCTCAGGCATATATATAATAATAGCTCTATTCTTTTAATTGGGTGAAATTTATAAACTTTGCTTTTTTTTAAAGCTCGCTTCGCTCGCAAAGTTACTTTTTCAGTCTATATCTTCAAGCTTGCCTTGCCTGTGGCTTGCTGTTTAGATAAACAATGCATGTTTTCTAGCTCGCTTCGCTCGCTAAATAACTATCATAAAACAGTTTTCAAGTAGAGAACAAGTGTGCCTGGTGTGCTGCTAAGGTTAAGAATGAGTTTTCGTTTAGCTGGTACGCTGTTCAAATCAACAATGCATTTTTAGTGAATGAAATTGATAAACATTTTTTTTCAAGATCGCTTCGCTTGCTTCATTCAATATCTTCAAATTTAGAACGAGTCTGTGGCCTGCTGTTCAGACAAGCAATGCATCGTATGATATTTGGCTCGCAATGTCAATGTCTTCAAATTTAGAACATGGAATTAGATAACACTACACGAAGGTCCGTTGTGACACGCTGTTCAGATAAACAATGCATTTTTTTCTAACTCGCTTCGCTCGCTCAATAACTTTATTATGGAATATTTTTTAATTAGAGCACAAGTTTGTCTGGTACACTGATAGGATGAAGAATGCGTTTTTCTTCTACCTGACATGCTGTTTAAATCAACAAAGCATTTTTTTCGAGCTCGCTTCGCTCGCTCATTATTGTTAACAGTAAATAGTTAAAAGGGTTTGTGAGGTATGCATCAGTCAGATGCAATGCAATTTTCTTGGAATGACAAGTAGAGTTTGTGTTTCATGCAGCTCAGAAAACCTAATGCATTTTTGTTCGGGCACGCTTCGCTTGTCCAATGAATGTAATGTGCATTGAGCCACAACGTCCGTCAAAGAGAAACAGCTCTACACACCCTCATTATCCAAACATCCCCCGTCACCTCTTTAAGACCCGTAGTTATGTTACATGTACGTATAAAAATAAAACGAAAAAATAACATGTATAAAAGTTAGTTTTTAGTAATGTTCTGTCTTAAAGCATGACGCAAAAATATAGTCCTGATACTCTCAAATGCCAGGAAATCGTTTTCCTGCCAAAATTTTTTCTAGGGGGCATGCCCCCAGACCCCCCTAGCATTAGGAGTACAACCAAATATGCTCCAGTTACGCCCCTGGCTGTACTGGTGTCTTACACTACCAACCTACCATACTAGACTGTAGTTGTTGCAGTAGTCTTTGACGTTAACCAAATCACCCCAGTACAACCGCGTATAGGATTTCGTTTGGTTTAATTAAGAGGGAATCTCAAGTTATGAAGTTCATTAAGAGTCATTACGACGTGTGACCAGGTAAAGGTGTCAGCAACTAGTTTCACAAGCAATGTTAACTACAAAGTCCATAACTTGAATCAATGGATTATGCGTGTACGCCTGCGGAGAAGTACACGTTAGAAACTTGCTCAACTCAGTGCAGCAAATCGGTAATCTGCAAAACGTCTTTCAAGAAAAGATAGGAAACTACGCTGTTGCTAGAGAAGAAATGATGGACCGATCCCGCCTGCATAGACTATGTGATGGGCCAGTCGTGCGGACTCAGTCTTCCATTTTAAAACGGCTACCCTACTATACATAGCCTACAACTGAAGTGCTATCTAGAGCGAGAAGGCGATTCCACCTATAGGCGTAACATCCAGAGGTTGACCTTTATCGTCTCTTTGCATAGTTGCTGTTGGGTTCGTGACCACTGAATAAACTGTCACAGAAGCAAAACATCGACTTAGTTGAAGCAGTTACGGAGCGCTAGATTCCTCGCATGTTAGGATAAAAGGCGCCGCTATGAGAAGTACGGCAAAGCTCTGGCCATGGCTGAATCGCAGTATATGGAGCCTTCAAAGCAAAAGCAGCTCGCCATCAACGACACCGTGGCATCGTTCCCATGCACCGATCGCCTCTCGGAAATCTAGAAAAGGTCACTGTTCTTACCGTTCCTTTGATTTGATCACCATACGGGTCTCCAAAGCCAAAGCTGAGAGGTAGTTTTAGTATTATAAGAAGTGTAAAATATATGCGATCTATCATAACCACTGAACGTAGGTCTGGACTGCCATTTTCGCTTACTAGTAGCTACAGTCATATGGACATTGGTTGACAATGTTATCATACAGAGAGAACTTTGCTGCCCTGAAAAGGGACGGGCAACTAGACTTTAATGAGCATATCTGAAGCTTATGTGAACATAATTATTGAAAATGGGACGCATAGATGTACATTTGTTTGATTTATTTGTTAGCTTTCTTTTACACAGAGAAGTACTCGGCCAATTTTAGCGTTGATCAACAAATTGATGATTCTAAAAATTACGTTGATAGAACTAAATAAAGCACCTCGGGAACGCTCCAAATGCACCAGACTACATCATTGTTTTCAAAAATTTCCGAGGGAACATGCCCCGACCCCCTAGCTCAATAGTGAATCCACATGATTATGGGCTAGCTACGCGCCTGCACTTGAGATCATTTTCGTTACATTTAAATCTATAATCAGTTTTAGTGGTTGACTTAGACCTAAAATGCATTACTTTGCTTTTATTTTGGTTAATCGTCATTCTGTTTTTCTCGCACCATGTAGTTAAGATATTCAACAGTTCTTGGAGCTCACCTTCAGTTTTAGCGATGAGTACTTAATCGTCCATTAAATGAATAGCATATAGTATTAATAATATTAATCAGTAGCAGAACAAGACACAGTTCAAACAATTTCTTAATTAGTTAAATGTCAAAATCTTATCTGAGATGTCCACTGTCGAATGTTCCTGCTAAATAATTCACAAAATGTTTATCAATGAGAACAGAGAAATCCACATAATATTTAAATAAATCGTCTCACTGTATATATCCAAGGTAACACAATTGACCATTTTAAAGTGTAATATTGAAAATCCTTCTCCGCTGTGCAAATTGTTCGTATATATATATACGAGGGATGATCCATATATAACGAGAAAATGCTTATAATTTTGTTATAGTCCGTTCGATTTTACTCAAACTTATGCTGGAAGTAATAGCATACATTAGCAATGTTTCCCTGAATATTCATGATTAGAGCGACATCATGCTAAAATATATGGCTGCTAAGGTAGCCCCTTAATACGCTTAGGCGGGGCATGTTTCGGATTTTTCACCGTTTTCACGCAAATTTCAACGCTCGCAGTGTTCATGTAAGTAATAACAATGTGATGAAAATTGGTACTTGGGGTCACCTAAGACTAGCCTTACTGATGACGACGTCATACACGAGTTGTGTTGTCATTCGTTACGTCACGCACGTGTTATAGTTCCTTGATAGCAAAAATGATAGACGACACAATATTATCAATAAAATATTTAGTTTTGAAGAAAACAAGTAATAATAAAATTGTGCACGATATTCGGTAATCATTTCTTGAGTATGCCATGTGAAAAATTTCGATTTGTGAACATAGATAACATATTTTATTATTTGCTTTTAATGGATTACGGAGATTTTTCAATGAAAATAACAGTGAAAATAACAGTGAAATTACCACTTTGTTATTTTCACTGTTTTAGAAGCTGGTTCCAGTATCGTTCAGAAAAAGAAACGTAACGTTAACGGTGCCGGGCTTTAAAATGTACGTTACGTCATCATGACGTCACAATTGTCACGTCGTAACGTTCCAATTTCGACGTGATTTTTCCAATTAAGCCAATTACGGTACACTTTTTAGAGAAATTAAAGCATATAATAAACAGAAAATTTGTTGATTTTTGGTGAAAGATCAATTTTATTTCACTCGTGATCACATAAAATTATATTTTCCCTCGTGGCTACGCCACTCGTGAAAATATTGATTTTCTGTGATCACTCGATGAAATAAAATACGATCTTACACCAAAATCAACAAATATCCTCTATATAAATGGACTGGAAAATGCTAGTGATCTAACGCAAAGTGGACGTAACGTGGCGTCGACGTCAGAACTACGCACGAAGATGTTGGATGTTTTGAACGAAATTCCTGAGAAGGACTATTGTGGGTCATTTTTCAACTTGGTATGATATTGCCGAATAGATATAATATTAAAGGAGATTAATCTGAAAAGTTTTTAAAAATCAATACAGTAAGGCCTAAGGAATGTGATCGTCAAATTGATCATAGTTAAATTCTGAATTACGTTAAAAGGTGCAAAAATGACGTTGCCCCGCCTATCGGTTACATAGGTCAGCAAATTTTTTTCCAAACAATTAATTTTTCCATATATTTGAAAACTATTTCGTACTTTTTCTTCTAATGTATGTACATGTATTAACAACCACATAAAATATATTTAGAAAATAACATGTAATAACAAAGTTATAAGAATTTTCTCGTTATATATGGATCATCCCTCGTATATATACTATAGTACTTAAGTAAACTCCAGAAAGTTCCACAAATTACCCTTAAGAACATTCTAGAATATGCTTGGATATTCAAGTAAACATATTGTCAATCAAAACCTGGAATATTCCAAACCCTTCCATAACATTCCAAAATGTAACAACAACTAACAAAAACATGTATACAAGTTCAAGGTCATTCAAGTACATTAATACCAAACAGTATTATAGACACACATAACACTCTTTATTAGTACATAGAAGCTAGGGTCAAATTGTCACCAATTAGCAATAAAATAATAACGAATAGGACAGGGAAGGCAGCACTCAACAGAAACAGCAGAGCACGAAAGACACACAAAATACCCATAAAAGGAAATAAAATCACAGATTACACAGCAAACATACGATTGAACATGGACAAAACGAAACTGTACAGCAACGAAAACATGATACCCTACTCCGACAGCCTGCTACCTTAGCCAGTCAAACAGTCGTAGTAAGAGTCAGCGTAGTTTAGTAGTCGGAGTAAGTTTAGCTAAAGCACACTCATGTTGTGGTTGTCTGTACTTTGCTGTACAGTTATAGGCTGCTCCTTATTCATAAATGTAATCCTTTCCACATACATTATGGACATCGTTCAGAGATAGAGTTCACTCTTGGAACAGTTAGTTACCTACGGAAGAACATGCGCTGTTCCGGGTTTTCTATCTAATGACGTCTATATTTGCATCAGAACACTCTTAAGACTGAGCTTACCGACTGTCTCGTATACTAGTAGCTCATACAGAATACATGCACTGGACTAAATTGACACATACACTGTAATGCATTGGATTTATAATAATTTAATAATGTAATTGGTACGTTGTATTACCTTAATTAGGACCAACGCCCTCTCAGTGACGCAGGCGACTTGGCTAGGGAAGGAGATATACTGCTGGACGGCATTCCATGGACAAAGATCGAGCACACATTCAAACGTTGCCTTGATCAACTGTTTGTCGACAACACACCTCCAAAGATTGACTGGGTGTGGAAGTTTGATGGTATCGTATATAACGCTTCTTTGACTTTTAAAATGCTTAAGTGCCTTGAGGGGAAATATATTCGACAATGCATGTAATTAAATTGCTTTCATGCTTCAATAAATTCGCTTTAAGATAGTAATTTCTATTTTATAGTAACCACAAGGGTTAGTCAAGAACTCCTGATATCTAGCCTAAATGGATACTGAGTTAGTTTTTGATTGGTAGTATACAATTCGAGTTTTTGCTAATGGCTATTCAAATGTTAAAATACCAAACCTGAGGTCATATTTGTAGGACTACCCCAAGGGTAAGCGTTGTACTCATTTTTATCCAACACATTTAAAAAACGCTTTTTAAAACAACATACATATCTCACTATATATTTCCCCCTTCCAGGCGTCCTTAAGAATGAACTTTGGGTTGACTTGTTTATGTCTGTTTGTAGCACAGGTTTTCGAGTACTAGATCGTCCTAGTTCCAGTAACCAGTCTGTCTGGTTAGAGCTCTTGGCCACAGTCATTGTTCTCCATATGTATATAATACGTTGTTAGTTGCTTGTCGCACGGGGTGCAATGCCATACGTGTATTACTACTATGATGCTAGACGGACAACTACACGATATGGTTTCTTATACTCGGATTGACAAGTATTATACTCTTGCTCAACATCGACTTTGGTCATTGTACTAATAGCAAAAATACGCATTACATATTAATACACTGGCGATGCTAGTAGTGAGTAGCTACACGGTCCAGGAAGCAATAAGTGGAACATATTGAATATAATAATACACTGGTGACGCTACTCGGTTCAAGAAGCCAAAAGTGATACATATTTAATATATTAATACACTTCATTGACAACTCTTCAATTAATTCACAATGGAACAAACTGACAAACTCACTTAACTTATTACAGATTATAACAAAACCCCCAAGAGTTACAAAATCAACATCAACTATCATTGACCATGCATACACCAACCATCCTAACAACATAACATATACTGAGGTGCCGGTGCTATCCTTAAGTGACCACTACCCTAAATGTTTCACCAGGAAAACAAATATGAAGTTTAAGAAAGGTCCTATGCATTATGTTATAAAATACAGATACTTAAAGTTATTTGATGCTGACAAATCCCTTACTGACTTGTTAAACCAACCATGGTCACCTATAGACATCTATGTTGACATAGATGATGCCCTTGGCAATTTCTATCAATTATTTCTACAATTTTTAAATGCGCATGCACCCTACAAACAAAAGCGTGTAAAGCGTATACTTCAAAATGATTGGTTCAATGAAGAAATTGCAACAAAAACACAACAACTCAAATCCACTGAAAATGTGGAAAAACAGAGTCAAAGAACTCACATACAACGCTAAAAGATACTTCTACTTCTAACCAAGAAATAAATTCAAACAGTAAAAATCATAAAACAAATGTGGAAAAACCTGAAAGAATTGCCTGGAAATCTGTAAATCACCAAACCAACTATATTAATGATGAAAATGGAACTCCCAAATCAGACCCAAAAATCGACAACTGAAACATTCAATACATTCTTCTAAAACATTTTCAAAAATGCAGAGATGCTTTCAACACTTAGTAATGAATCAAAACTTTCTCTACAAGAAAACCACGCAGCGAAAATAGCACCCGACGTAGCTAAATTTGAAATCCCGTCAATAGATGAAAACACAGTTAAAAAGAAATTAGACTCTGTAGATGTTACAAAATCCACAGGCCTTGGTGATGTCAGTGCAAAATTTCTTAAAACGGCATCACCTGTAATATACAAGCCACTGTTCAAAATAATTAACATGTGCATAAATACAAGTAAGTTTCCAGTGGCTCTAAAGCAGTCCAAAGTCACGCCAATTTACAAATAAGGACAAAAATCAGACAAGAACAACTACAGACCAATATCAATACTACCAATTTTAGCAAAACTATTTGAAAAACATGTGACTGACCACCTGAAGAACACTTGAAATTAACAACCTAATAGTCCACACGCAATCAGGATTCAGAACTAAAGATCCATGTGAAACTGCTCTAACAAACATAATTGATAACTGGATTAATGCAATAAACGAGGAGAAACTTGTTGGAACAATATTCCTTGATTTGTCGAAGGAATTTGGCTTAGTAAATCATAACTTACTGATTGAAAAGCTGCCATTCTATCACATCTCATCACAAACTATCAACTGGATTACATCACCTTTCACACAGGTCACAGAAAGTATGTGTCTCTGGACAGCTGTCAAATACAGCTGACATTCTATCTGGGGTACCCCAAGGTTCAGGCCTGGGACATCTTCTCTTTCTCATTTATATAAATGATCTACCAATGACAGTATCAACAGACATGTTTGCTGACGACCCAATACTTACTGCATCAGGCAATACAGTAGAAGAAATATTCACTAATCTACAAACTGACCTCGACAATGTAAACACTTTGTGCTCCAAAAATTCCATGATGTCCAATGCACAGAAAACAAAAGCCATTTGTATATACAGTCAGAACTCGATATAACGACATCCGATATACTGACAAATTCATTATACTGACATCATATTTGGAGACAAAATTATTAAAACGCTCTTTGAATCAATTCAGTATACTGACATATTCGTTAAAACGACATTTTTCTAGGAAACGAACAGCGTCGTTGTATCGAGTTCTGACTGTACACTAACAACATGAACCCAATTACATCAACAACTTTCCATCTAAAACTACAAAACCAAGAAATCTGATATTCTGAAAATGAAAAATTATTAGGGATCAATGTTGACAATAGTCTTAAATGGAAACCACAAGTTGAGCACTATGAAAAAATGCAATTCACAATTACATCTTTATCTCAGAATAAAAAAGTACCTAAACTTACATTCGCGAAAAATATTCTTCAATTCATACGTATTACCACACATTGACTACTGTAATACACTATGGGGAAATTGTGACATTGGCTTAACAAAAGATATAATCAAAGTTCAAAACAGTCTGAAAGAATAATTCTCGACAAAGATTATGACACACCTTCAGATACACTCTTTAAGGAGCTCAACTGGGTGAAATTTAATGAAAGAGTCTATTACAAAAAAATCACTCTGTCCAAGAAGCCAAAAGTGAAACATATTGAATATTAATACTCGGTAACTACTCGGTAACTACTCGGTAACTACTCGGTTTAGGCGGTCATAAGTGGTACATATTGATTGAATATTAATACTGTGATTGTATTAAATGTACGATATGATATTTTGTTATTTCAGAATGTCCTCACCCACTTAGCGATGCAGCAGGGCAACTTTAATTGTATATTACACTCCTGACAGTCCAGTCAACAGTAATGATAATAATAATAAAATATGTTATTTTTATTATCAATATTGTTCCACTATTGAACGTTCTCTTTGAATATGTGGACATATTACAGATAAAATATATAAGAAAAAGGAGTTCGTTGTTGTTTATTGGTTTGCCATCAGTCTGTCAGTTTTGGTTCTGACGGGAATTGTGGTTGCTATGGCAACAGACACATTGAAAATAGCTTTAAACCGGTAGGGGACTTCTGTATTGCTTGCAATTCTTAATGACTTGTTTATTACGTCATCACTGTGGGGAACCCACGTGACCAGATGCTAATGTTCGGAGCCAATTTTGTCAACAAACCCCCTCGATTCAGGAACATTTTTGCTTGTAACTTTCTTAATAATTCACCGATCTGGATGAAATATAGACGAGCGCCGTGCCGTCTCCTTTCAAAATCAAATCATCGACGCTCTTACCTAAGTGACAATATTGTGTACTTTTTGTTATTTGGACAACGGCGCGTTTCATAAACCGCAATATGCTATGCTACGGTTCGGAGCAATTCACTAAAACATGTCCTTAATAAATTACAGCTTCATTAAAAGTTACAATAGCGATAATGTGGGTCGCAAAATTTAAGACCGACAAGCAAAATATTTCTGATAAATATGAGCAACAGGCAAAATGAGACGACAAAACAAAAATGCTACAGTTCGGAGCTGAAATAAAAATGCTACAGTCCGGAGCTATTTTCAGAAAATGCTATGGTTCGGAGCTAAGTTTCACAGTATACCATATGTAGGAAAATAAGCAGGGCTCTCTATGCAGTATGACAAGTGTCACATGCTATATAGCGTATATTATGCTGATATATCAAGGTATTGGAAGGAATGAGAAGGAATATAACATGACAGCCGAACACATTTTAACAGAACCATGTACACACAACGGCACATCTCCAAACTTCGTAAACACGACCCGATGTTCATCCGAGCAACTTACCTTCATATGACATGTTTCCATTTGGTTATAAAAAAAAGTTGCTGGCAGTTAAGTATTGAGATTTTGGTAAAATTAAAGAAGTCTTCACGAGGGCGGTGCTTATAAGTTGATAACCAGTGAAGATATAGGAAGTTTATTTCACTAATAGAACTCCATATTTCACCAGATAGCATTAAATAATATTGCTAAAATCCCTCTAAATTGTAGCAAAACCTCACACAAGTTACCAAGAAAGAGTCAAGAAAAGAGTGTAAATGTATGTCCGTAACGAGCCAACATAGTCGGCAATGAGTTGTTTCCCTTCGTCAGTCACGGTTATATTTCTCCTCTATTTTGGCGTAAAACAAAAGCTCCGCACTCACACGGCAGTGCAGGAACATCGGAAAGATCAAGTACTTTAGTCAGATTGTTTGCCAGTCGGCGTTCTGCTGAAACATGGCGGGCATATATATGTGTGTGTCACCACACGGATTGTAACCCGGGTCGCCAGATTAGACTACAAGCGCGCTAACCACTGAGCTACGGAGGCCATTGACTGACTGACCATTCGGCAATCTTCCACAAATACATTTGATTTGTAAATGTATTTTAATTAACAACGACATTTCAATCATATTGTAATTCATCAGACAAGGTTAGCTTGTAAAAAAGCCAGAAGTGGCTCGGTTCTTACTTTTTAACAGGAGGGTTGTGGACATGAACAGAACAATGTGCATAAATGGTTACCCAATTGTGTTTGTGTTTTGGGTTTAACGCCGTTTCTGAACAATTGATCAGTTATATTATGGTTTCAATTAATTTTAGTATAAAACATTCCATAACAAATGTACATTTATTAAGCCATTTAAAATGTCTTCACTATAACTTACATGTATATTTCTATGGTTACAATAAAAAAATATTTCCTCCAACAAAACAATGAAGTTCAGATAATCATGATTTTTTTGTCTCTCTACACTAGGAGTCATCGGTTATATGATCTTAATCTACGAGTACATATTCCTTGGGAAGCTGCAGCATGTATTAGTGCACTGGATACTGTATGCAATCCGGTCATCCGGGTTCGATATCCAACTGCAACAGGTCGTACCCCTCCATGAAGTAGTGTCCATTTCCTCATGTAAGATAAATTGCTGGTTCTTGTGGAAGGGTAAAATGGTAATGGTTACACTCATTCCATGAAAACTGGTAAGGTCAATCGAAACCATATATAACTGATCAATTGTTCAGAAACGGCGTTAAATCTACTATTTGTGATTATCATTTTAGGTAATTTTACTATAAAAACAATGTAAAGCATGTGTTTGGGCTTAATGAATCCAAGCACGGATTTCAGGAGAAGACACGAAAATAAGAGACAGAGGTATACGAACCGAGCCACTTCTAGCTTTTTAAAAACTAACCTTGTAACAACAACAACAAATATGGCCGCACCCGTGAGAAATCCTAACCGCGTTTGAAAGGCTATTTTTCATTGGCTATTTTTGTCTTAACCAATCGCGCTGTCTGTTACAATTACCGGACATTCTGACTGTTACCTGTCTTCGTTTTGGTGATAAAGGCATAAAGAGGCCGAAGCTGGAGACCACATTTGGAAGTGTTCGGAGCTTTAGGTGGTTCTTTCAGTTAATTCCTATCGTAATACCGTGGCGAGCCAGCATTATAAGATAGCATCTTCTACCAGCAAGAATTCAAATTCTACGACTTCCGGAACATCAACACCATCGTGAAGCGAACCAAACGAAGACTATTTAATACAAAAAGACAACAAAAAGTCGGCCAGGGCAGACCGCACTCAAAAGAAACAAATGAGCACTAAAGGCACAAAAACAACAGTGTATATATTGCGATCTCTGCATGAACAAAAACAGGTAACAACAGAGTTGTCAAAAATGACAGCATATGCTTGGTTTCTGCATTAGGACACCGACAATCAAATATTTACTTAGCTGGAAAGGAACACCGGTCGGAAAGGGAAGTAAAAAGAAAACGAATTTCAAAAACGACAACGATTGCAATGAAGCTAATGGAGCAGCAATGGTATCAAAATCAACTACTAAACCACCTTAATAAGGTAGGACTGTTTAGCCATTGTTATGATGATGTCAGAAGCTGGCTTACACGATAAGTAACAATTGTTGAAGGAAATATTCAACCCAAACAATTGACACAAAGTTAGTATCCATATTAGGAAATTTTATAACAAAGTCACATTTAAATTTCCAGCAGGGAATTTTGTTATTGGAGCACAAGTTCTGGAACGTTTGAATATTAACCCAAAAATAATTCATAGATGACCAAATACACACTGAAAATGAATAGTTCAAATTTACGGAAATCAATGGCACAAAACACAGTAAAAGTTACACGTGTAAATGTTGGTGGAGCCAAAGTTTAATGCATTAACCAAGTCAGATACAAGAAAATACTCTAAACTTTGAAAGACACATCAGAAAAAATCAAAAACAAAGAACGTTAGAGGCACCCGCAAAAACTTCCGCAAAATCACATCCACAAAAGGCAACTAAAACACTAGTTCATAGTCTAACCTATTCTCATAATTATAGAGTATCATAATGTTAGTTCACTGAACTTCTAGCTATTGGTACATGTACTTCTAAATTAGGGTATACCAATTTACATATTGACAACATAGAAACAGAGGATGCACTTCTTCTCCAACGACAGGTTTCTTACCGAACCACTCCTCATTGAAGGCTGTTCGAAAAGAAATGAAACTCCAAGCATATACACGTATTTGTATTTTCGGGATTTTCGCGCGTCAAACTTGGTATGTGTGCGTATACACATTAGACTATTTCCTTCCCTTGGATTAAAATTGTTTGACTTCCATGCTTCGGTTTGGCCATAAGGAATATTTAATTAACACATACTCATTTGTACTACGTATTAGAAAAACGTATTGCGAAACTGACTGAAATTATGCCTTATATCAAAGAAAGGACTTGACTTGAATTAAGTGAAGTGATCAAACCGTCATCTTATTTTAACTGCCACGAAAATATAAAAGTGACACGTACCCCAGTACTTTCAAATAAGTTTTTACGTAGTATAACAAATGATGAAACACAGACTCGCTATCATTAACCGTTTTATAAGTTCCAGGAAAAGTATATGATGTTGATCATGTGTTCAAATTACTGTCAGCAAATTACTTCATCTTGATAAAGGTTTAACCACTAGTACTGCAATCGCCAAAGAGTAATGTATGTTTTTATAAACTTTAATTTATCCTCGCCATCAGAATTCCGTATAGGCGAATCCCCCAGAAGTGAAAAGAATAGAGAGGTTGCGATTCGAACGTGTACGACTACGTGTACGTGTAGCTAGTAGCTACCCGTACATGTATACGTACGCGTTGCAATTAAAATTTGCTTGCGAAACACAACGCGTGCGTGTAACATCACATGGTAGTTGTAACATGATTTCTTCTTGAATCGATTATGAGTGTTTATATAAACTCACTGAGACTACCGGCGATAAAAGCTTGGGTTTCCGGTGCATACGCATACCTGTGTGACATAGTACACATTATATTTTCGACTGTCACACGTCCGTTACTTGTAGAAAGTACACATACCATGATAGCGAAATACCCAAAAATAGTATTCACGTACACGTTACACGTTGCCTTTCGCAACCTCTCTATTGATTCAGCGGATGCCCCAGTTTCAGAAGCATCTCTGGTTCTTTTACGTGCCATCATCTACATCTATATAGTACATTGTACATTAATCTGTCAGACTTGACAATAATTTAACTGTGGGCTAGATAGAAAAGGAAGGAAAAATAAGAAACCATTTGCTCATATAGTCAAGGCACTTGATATATCCATCTATCGTGGCAGTGACAGGAACTGAGTATCGGCTGACTCCCCTATCACATGACTGTACTTCATGATGGTCCGTGGGAAAAAACTGAATTTGTATGTATCTGTAGACGTGTGCTGTTGGAGGAATCAGGTGTTGTGAGGGGCTCTTGGCATTGATCTGGCTTTCTGATGGGATGTCTTCTTCGTTGTGGACGATCTTGGACAACATCGTGAGTTGTTGTTTCTGGCGCCTTGATTCATGACTTTCCCAATTCAGATGATCTAGCATGTATCTTACGCTGCTTGTGTTCCTGGTATCTGTTTGTTGCAAATATAGCAGCTCGTCGTTGAACCATTTCGATGCTTTTTGAAAGATTTTGATGGTGAGGATTCCAGATGGTAGCGCAGTAGTCAAGGTTCGGTCGTACTAGTGGAAAAATATGCGTTGGGCTTCGTTTGTTCGGATCTTTTTCGGAGATTTCTTTTGAGGAAGCCAATGATACTGTTTGCTTTTTTTATTTTCTTGTTGATGTGTTAGGTCCAGCCTAGGTCAAATTGTAGATCTACTCCCAAGTACTTGGTGGTAGTGTCTTCTTGGAGTTTGATGCCTTTCAGAATGTAGTTGAACTGGAATGGTTTTAGAATTCTGACTACATTTCTGTGATAGGAAGTCCATATCCCACTTTCCTCCCACTCTACAAAGGCAACAAGATCACGCTGTAGTATTGCTTGGTCTTCTGGTGACCTTGAGTATCTGTATAGGATACAGTCATCTGCGGAGAGACGTGTTGATGACACTACGCTTTCTTGGAGATCATTGATTAAGAGAAGGAGGAGAAGTCCTGAGGGACGCCGCTGATCACAGGTACAATGTCAGAAGATGTGCCTTCGACCAGGACATGTTGGGACCGGTTTCCAAGGAAGGAAGCTATCTAATGGTGGCTGTTTGACCTAATTCCGTAATGATGGAGTTTCTTCAGTAGCCTCTGGTGTGGAACCAGGTCAAACACTTTGGAGAAGTCCAGGATGATGAGTTCAGATTGTACTTTTTTCCATGGACGAGGCAAGTTTGTTGACCAGGGTCAATAGTTGGGCCTCACAACTCCTTCGTGCTATGAAACCGTGTTGGTAGTCATGCAAGATGTTATGCTTTTTCAGATTCTCAAGGGTGTTACTGACGATGATATGTTCCAGAAGTTTACAACATAAACTGGTAAGAGAGACAGGGCGGTAGTTTGCATGGTCGTGTCGAGCTCCTTTCTTGAAGATGGTAGTCACGTTTGCTTTTTTCAGCCTTAAGGAACAACGCCCTCTTGTAGAGATCGCTTGATGATCAGAGTTAGGGAAGGTACAAAAGAGTCTGTGTAATCTTTCAGGAACCGAGCAGATATCCCATCTGGACCGACCGCCATTTTAGTGTTAATGTTCCGGATGAGATTTTTGGTGCGTACTTCGGTAACAGCGAAGTCAGGCATTTCTGGTTATGGCTCGCCCTCTGGTGATGGTATGTCCTCTGTGTCTTCCTTGGTAAAAACGAATGAATATTGATTGTTGAGGATGTTTGCTTTGTCTTTAGCTTTGTTGAAAAGTCGCCCCTGGTCCTTGAGTGATGAAATGCCGTTATTATCCTTTTTCAGTGATATATGTAGTTCCAAAACTTATTTTGTTTCATAGGTGTTTCTTCAGTTTCAATAGGTTCTATGATGTTATTCTGCCCTGCCTTTGTTCTTCATACGAGTCATACACGGGACCTCGGTTTTTAAAGTCTCGTCCGAAAGACTGTTAGTAATTTCAGTTATGTTAATTGGGAACACTGAAAAGCATTTCTGTTTTAATCTGGCCGGTACTGTACGAGGGTTGTATGAATAGTTCGCGGACTGTATGCGTGGTAACTAAACACAGCATAATGAAGATTTAAGAATTACATAGGCATTAAGTACAAGACAATAGCATTAAGATACAAAACAAAAAACAGATCTAAGAAACATAAAACCGCTTCCGAATAGTGATCTCATACGCTAGATACATACGCGTACACCAAAGCACGACGTTAAAGTCGATATTTCATGACGTTTTATCAAGTCAATACCACTTTTCTAAATAGTCATCGTGTCGTTGAATTTACTTGGTAAATGGTACAACATAACAACTTTTAGGGGAATGTGGATACGATTTATACATTTGCTCACGGAACGAGTAGAAGCGATAGCCTTTCAATTTACGATGCGACGTCATTGTTCATTAATGTGCAAAATTAAAGTTCACAAAACACAAAATTAACAAAAATAATTGGTAAATTTACTCAGCTATAACAGCATAACAAAAGTAAATTAACTCTTACCTGACAGTGTAAATTATTACCTAGCACTCTATATAACGAGTAATTCGTTATTTTTGACTGTTTCATGTCTTAATGTTTATTTTTAGATTCAGGTATGAAACAGTTCATTGCCAAGAGGGCAACAGTTTTGACTGTTACACCCCTGGATGAACTGTTACCTGCGCACTACGATGCGCAATATAAATTCCTGCAAAAACACCCTGCTAGATCTATAGCGTATTTTTAATATAACTCTTAAACAATGTTTTGTCCCTTTTTGCTTTATTACATGCCGATTTTATTTGTTTGATAATAAAATCATGGGGGTAATGACAATCTTGAGTTTATAACAAAAAATATCTGCTATTAGTATGACAAAATGTCTTAGAAATATCCTTTTTGTTTGTTGTATAAGTAGAACTTTACTGTAGTTATATAGAGTATTAGGTAATAAAACAGTTATTTCATGTCTGCTTTGGGTTAACAGTCAAAACTATTGTCCCTCGGTATCGGGAAAGACATTTTGAACTGTTGCTCTCGGCCTTTCGGCCTCGTGCAACAGTTCAAAAGTAGGGGTGACTATTGAGTCAAATTTTGACTATTGCAATACTATTGGTATTGCTGAAAGTACTATTGCGATACTATTGTATTGCTGGAAACTATTGCGATACCATTGCAATAGTTATTGCCAAGATTTGAAAACCAGATATTAACTAGTAAATGCAATTTGCACTGTGTAAGATATCACATTTTGTACAACATAAAAATCTACTATTTGTGGAAATGATTTAAAATGAATTCGACAGAAATAGATTTATAAAATTAAGGCTATATTGGTCCATTGTGCCAATTTGTGGCTGTTTTGATACGTGTGATTATTTACAATTAGTTTTTTAACGAAAACGGAAGTTGTTTTTTATTAATAATAAACTTTATTTATAAAACGGGAACTATCGTAACTATCGATTGTTGAACTAACTATCGGCGATAGTTATTGGATCGAGACTTTTACTATCGATCCATACTATCGGGACCCTCGGAATCGCAATGCATCGATATTTCGATGCATCGGCCCACCCCTATTCAAAAGTCTTTCCCGATACCTCGGGGCAATAGTTTTGACTGTTAACCAAACAGACATGAAATAAGTGTATACTATCATTATGTAGAATAATCTATTCCCAAAAAAACCTTAATAGCATTACTTATCTATAAGCTGTACATTATTGGTTGCAAAGCAATTTTAAAACACCACTAAAAATCTACCCCTAGTCCACTAGATAATGATGCCATGGTAACACAAACTACCTAACATTTCTAAAAGCATTTGAATTTTGTTTTGATATTTTCTAACGATAAAATGACATAATTTACATGGGTCAATGGGAACCGCATTTTGTGTTCTGTATGATATATCAACACTATTCTGAAAGTTTGTAACCCCATAAGTCATGAATTTTCATTGGCATTCTAAAATTGCCTAGCAACCCGAAATGTAATATATACAAATTATTTTCTCTTAAGTACCAAATCATAATTAGATTATTCTAGCATATGGTATCAAATTCTAACTCGGTAAATTTCTAATAATCGTAATGCAATGAAAACCTGTCAAACTTTCAACGAAATTTGTACTTTGTGAACTTTAATTTGGTAGCATTCGGTATTCTTGGTTTTTTGCCCACTTCAAGACGTTCTAGTTCTTAACGAAGACTAATCTGACATTTGTTTAGAGTACAAATGATCAGCAACTATTCCTTGACTGATATTTGTTTATTTTTATGCTGAGTCTTAGATTCACCAAGATTTATGACGTCATCACGAAAATCCACGTTGACAATTGACGTCATTTATTTTTTGGCGTTAGATACAGTTTTCATTATAATTTGACTTATACTTGGCATAGCACGCTCAAAATTAAGGGAAATCGTGTTAAGCCATTATTATGGACGGGTGCATATTTCTACGGTTATACTGCTATGATAAGCATCAAAATCTTAATGTATCGTATAGATGCTACACGTAAAATAATGGAGTGTTCCGGGTGAAGTTTTCATGGCTTCATCTGAAGGTCTGTGACGACGCATTATTTTACCAAATTAAAATAAGTTGTTATTAATCCATTAAATATCTATATTTATTGGCTATAGTTGTGCAATTTTCAAATGATCCTACAGATTTTTACAGAATATAACAGAATAATAGAAAAATTCCACGAATTTATCATTCAATCCTAGTATGTTCGAAAAACTGAATTCAAGGGAGCTTACTCATGAATCTTTAAGAAATAGTTGGCCGATATGAGTATGGTATAGGTTTTTGCTATTCTCGAAGTTAAAACATCGAGTGGTAAACTAGCACATACGATCTGTCAATCGGAACGAAATGCTTTAGGAAGTCGCTTAGTCGAAGTAATATTATTGTATTTTGCAATGACTTTGAGTAGTGTAACGTACTTTACATAGCCACTTACAGTGATATGCATTCAAAATGAAACGTGTTGGATATTGGATGAGCGAGAAAAAGAGCAAAAAGCTCAACTTTGAAGAGCATGTGGACATGTTCAGGTATTTTTGCACTGGTTTACTCATTGACTGCAATGTTTATTACTGTTTTGTTATGATCAGTTCTAGGTGACGGTCTATGCCACTATGTAAATGATCGTTGGTCTTAATCAATTTGCAAACCTGCAAGTTCAATTATCTAGTTGTTGCCAGCCAGCTTTTTTGATAAAATGTCAAATCTTATTTTGGTTTTCTTCTGTCAATTTGCAGGACATTATCACAATTTGTCTGACCTGTGCAGACAAGTGAAGAGACTCGTTTTTTGTGATACTAGGAATCCTCTTAGGATACCTTGCTCTCTCCAATTGCGAACAGTTCCAGCGAACTATTTGCGATTAGAATTAGCTACACTGTAGTCAAAACACACTGAACATGATTGCGGAATAGTCGCGGACTGATCACTTTTCACATGCAAATTTGATTTATCGCAAACAGTAAATGTGAACATTCCGCAAACAAAGTTAAATAAAATTAAACTAGCTGCAAATGAGATTCGATCAATTTCGCTATGATTACCCTGCGATCATTTAGTCACGACTACTTCGCGATCCACTATTCCTGAAATTTATCTGCAGTCAGGTTTGCTATGATCACTCTGCGATTATTTTGTCGTGACTACTTCACGATCAAATGTTCGGAACTTCCCGTAGTCTGCAATCAGTTTTGCTATGAGTATGATCAGACCTCGGCTGAGGTGTACAGCACCGATACGTATTAGACTACCGCGTAACTGTGTACCCATTAGTGGAGATTTAAGTATTTTTACAATGTTCATCACACCTTGGGTAGATACATGTACAGGTACAAAGTGGTTCCATAAAACCTGCAAACATAAAGCCAATAAGTTTTAATAATTATATGCAATGGATATAGTTGAGATATTCTCGTCAATTGGTCAGCACAAGCTACATGTATCAGCTTATTCATGACCAGTCTACAAAGGTAAAACATAGTGATTTTAAGCTGGTGGCGATGCTTACAACTTGCTTTAAATTTAATGCCATCATTACTAACTTCCGTATCATGGTCAGATTTGTGGATTATACATGTATGCATGTGGGCAAATTTGATTTTGGCAGCATTCTTTCAATCAGATTACTAATGTGAGCAATCTTCAACAAGTATAAAGTAGGGCTAGCTCTGGCCTATTTTTTTCTTGGGCCAGTTTTGGCCTTTCGCGGGCTATATAGCGCGCTACAAACATGGAACACTTCTCAGATCTCCTTCACCATATTTGAGAAAAGTGAAGCACTATATAGGTTCAGTGGTGTAGCTTGTCAGTAACCATTGTCACATTCAAACTCCAGTAGTTAATAAATAAACTTACTTGCATTTATTCATTATAAATATTTTGTTTATATTGGTGAACTTCTGTATAACAGGCACTTTTTGTTCTTGAGGCGTAAATAAGAATAGTTTGTTTGGTCCGGTGTGTCAGGGCAAAATCCCTACTGATAATTTTTCAAATGTAGATGGACAAAATCCACATCAATGATTTTTCTAGGTGGATAAATCCACATCATGGATTTTTTAATACATAGTTTTTTTGTAAATATCCCTGGTGTCAGCATCATGAAGATTTTAATTTTTACCAGGTTTATCACACCTCTGAAATTTAAGCTGTCTGCTTGACCAAAGAATACATGAGAATTTGTGTATGATCTTTGGCTTGACTTGCTTGTTACATTGTAATTATTGATAGGTGGTTTCAATTGATTGTTGTATGGTACTGGGGTGTCAAAAAGTGTTTACAGCCAGGTTTTAAGTAGCATACATTTATGATATTTGTAAAGTCATACTTTTTAATGCATTGGGCCAATTTGACTTTTCTTGGGCCAATTTAGATTTTTTGGGGCCATTGGCCCAATTGGCCAGTCATTTCTATTTGTTTTAAGAACTGTATCTTTTAAATTCTTGTGGTGAAAATAAAAATGAATTATCAAAACTGTTACTTCAATTTAACAGGCTCGGATTATATCAGCAGCGAGGTATACTGTATAGGCTCATGATACGTCATAATAGGTTAAAAACTTATAAATAAAAATACACAACTTAAAGTGCAGTACACTAAAAATGGAAATGGACTAAATAAAATTATACTAGCTGTGTTCATCTGCCACGTAAATAAAGCAAAGAAAGTATTGAAACAACCAACATATTTGTATATATATGTCTGTACAGCGAACGATTCAGCTCACAAAATGTCAATATTGCTGATCGTTCTTTTTCCAATATTTACGGACACTACATCAGCTTCTATAGTAAACATTGAGGCCTCTATGACATACATGTAATATAGTATGTATATGTATGCTAATAGAGTGCATTATGAATAAGGATTGAACATTGGCTGAATTTCTAAATGCAATTTATAAAAATATTATTAACTGTAGCTTCTAGAATGTTGAGTTTAATTTGCCATAAAGCTTACTACTTAAACCAGTACTATACATGTACATTTATTGAACAATAAATGATAAATATTTGTCATTGTCAGATTCCATGACTTTGTGAATGTGTAAACCATATTATATAAATATATCGCTGGCTTAGAATGAGAAGGTCGTAAGTACAATATTGATTTTTGAGAAATCATGAAATAACTGTCTGAAAACTAGTCTTCACTTATGGAAAAACAAGCTTTTTAAACTTTGGTTTGGTCAAGTTTCAGGAAAATACAATTGTTGGCTCGTAAGAAGCGCCTTGTGATTCAGATTACAAATATGCACCAGTTTTATGAGGTCGTAAAATAGCTCTTAGAACCTTCTAACTCTAAGCCAGAGATATAATTAATATAATATATGTATACCAGGAAACAATCAATATTGTTATATGCACTTAATAGTAAACATTTACATGGCTGATTATAAATTATATCAAGTTGGAACTTGTATTATATATTGTAGCTGGTTACAATGTATGTAAATTGTAGTTACAGCTTTCTCCAAAAACTGCAATTTCTTTATGTGTTAGATAGCCAGATACAAATGTAATTGATCAGAACACTATAAAACTCGTTATAGCTCAGGCCAAACTTAAAATATTCTTGGTTTCCCCATTCCGACCCTAGCAGATTTAGAATGGGTAGGTAGGTAGGGTAAATATTTTTTTTTTGGAATTGTTTCAGTATTACCTAAAAAAAAAAAATTACTTTATGAAGATATCGAAAGCCAGTTCTTGTTTTTGATACCTGGTCAATTCATGGAAATACACCTTGTATAAGAATTCTAAATTTAACAAAAAAAATTTGTTTTTAATTTTTTTTTAGGTACTGTTTATTAATGATTCAGTTACCTGTGATTTCCAATGCTGGTAATGTAATGATAACTCTATCCTTGTATTTAACAAAATAATGATAATATCAATACTGCACAGTTGACTGACCGCTTGTTAACAGTGTAGATTGAAAGAGTATATAAAAATTATATGTATATTATAATTATTATGCATAAGAAGAGATTATACGCAAGATTGAACAAAAATCTATGTCTGAAATGCATTTGATTGTGAATTCATATTTGTTAACAAGGTTAACTAGTGTTTAGTCCAGTCATTCTAAAGTAAAAATAGGCTTAACCTCAAACAAATTGCAAAAGAAACGAATTTGACTGTTATGGCATCAGAAAACATTGACAAATAACATATCAAAAGTCTAGAAAATCTAGGATGGGGAAGTTGCCGAAAAATTAACATATCTAAGGTCACTATTGGAAACACTAAAGCTGCTTTTATGACAGTGTTAATTTTCATTTCCATGTAACCTAAGTGCACATATCCATAAAGTACATAGTAAAGTAATTTGAATATGAACAATATTACAAGCAGATGAAAATAAGTGGCAAAGATAACAAATAAAACCATTTTTGATTTAATATAGATGCTTAAAAACCAGTACAAGTGGGTGGGGTAATGGAGTGTGACAATCTCAGAAACAAGTTCCGGTGTAACCTCTAGATCAACAAGGTATACTGTATACCGAAATAAATGTGAAAGTTCTGACATTGCAAGCAAAAATTGCAAAAGTGATGGGGTCTGTGAAATTCAAGATGGCGTCCAAGATGGCCGTCTTTTTTAGCATTACCAGTTAAAATTGAAATAGATACATGAAAATAGCAGGAATATACATGACAAAATTCATTGAAATTAATGTCCTTAAATGATGTATATGTATTTAAGAAACCACAAACATCGTTAAACAAATATTTTAGATACATTATTCATGTTGAAAATCTTCAAAAAGCAATGTCAGTCAATGTTATTTGCAGGTAAAACATACGAAAAACAGGTACAGAGGCAATTTCACCTTTCTGATCCCTTATGTCTTTGGTTATGATTTATAATGTTGATTAATACATATCTAAAATACATTTTTATGAATAAATGGTATAATATGTTAAATAAAAAACACTACTTTAATTGGAACACAGTGCATCCGTGCAATCTGAGGTGTAATATGTGGTTTTATTACCCTACCCACCAATTTCACACAATGAATGTGTAATCGAGTATCTGTGAAGTTTCACACACTAACTTCGTCGTGCATAAAGTTTATTAAATCATAAAGGTAAATTGGTACACAAACAAAACTTTTATGCCGGAGATTACTCCGAGAAATCCAAGATGGCGTTCAATATGGACGTCGTTGTGTAGGAAAAGTCATTAATTTGGCTATATAGATGATACAGGTAAATGTATAATACTTCCAACTTTGTATCCTAAACAAGTATCGGTTCTTGACAACCCAGCGTGTTCTATCAAATATTTCTGTGAATCACTGGTTGTAAATAGTATCTCTACTTCATTAAACCCCCGCACAACGAGTTGTAAGGGGGTATACTGGATTCAGCTTGTCTGTCTGTCTGTCGGTCGGTCTGTCTGTCCGTAGACGCATTCTTCTGGATGCATAACTCCTCCTACAGTTTTTGCAGCATTTCTGTCAAACATCCTCAACATGTAGATGTGCATGAAGGAAAGAATTTGCACTGCGACGATTTTTGACAGAATTATGGCCCTTTGTACTTTTATGCACTATACAATATATAGTGTATATAGTGAATAGTTCTGATGTGCATAAAGAAAAGAATTAGCTGCAATGATTTTTGCCACGCGGGGGTATATAAGTCTGTCGAATGGCGACAGTTCTAGTTATCCTTGGATACAGTGCGACTTGAAACTACTTCATATGTATGTATGAATCCGAGATCAAACTAGCAATAAGGTATAAATAAAAGCTGGCTGGTAATCATAGAACATATCGCACATCCATTGCATGTACAGGCCTGGGTATACGGGTCCATTACATGTACATGCCTGGGTATACGGGTCCATTACATGTACATGCCTGGGTATACGGGTCCATTACATATATATGCCTGGGTATGTGATCAGGTACTTGGTCGGTGGTCCATTTGGCTTTGTTATTGACATTGTTGTACGGTTTGTTGCCTTTTAGGCACAGTTTGCGAGATGTTAGATGGGCTTTCCATGTTAACCAGAATTGGTTCAGGATTACAGAGCTCGATGTTTCGCTTAATTTTCGCCAGCATAGTAATAGTTTCATAAATGCAAGGCTCAATACTAGATCGCCTGTGTTTATACTTGTCGGAAAACTTGTTAAAATCTAGGAGTTCAATGCCCGACCTTAGGTCTGCGTCCAATGCTTGCTAGAACATGTCCATAGTAGGTACACGCTCGACATTAGATCTAAACCCAATGCTGACTGGAGAAGGTTCAGTTAGACATTCTTACTAGTGTATGTCCACAATGCAACACTCGACCTTAGATCTGCATTGAATGCTGCAGGAGTAGGTACAATTAAACATAAGTTGAATGCTTACAAGATTATGTCCACAGTACAATGTTCGACACTAAACCTACAGGACAAGGTTCAGTTAGACTTGCGTTCAATGCTTACAAGAGAAGGTCAAGAGTGCAGGAACCGATTTTAGACCAAATTAGAATAGGTTCAGTTAGACTAATCACTATACGTTCTATGCTTGCTGGAGTAGGTTCAAGTAGACCTACATTAAATGCTTGCTGTGGTTTGTTAAGAGCACCGGACTCCTAATACATACCTTAAATACTTGCTGTAATACAAATGTAGGGCCAGTTCAGACCTACGTTCAAGACTTGTTAAAATGGGTCCATTTAAACTATCGTTCAATGCTATCTGATCTACCTAAGACATGCGTTCAATGCTTGCTAGAGTTGGTCTAAACTTAAGTTCAATGCATACTTGTAAGATTAGGTTAAGTGAGACCTTCGTTTTGAGTTTGTTTGAATAGGCCAAGAGTATGTGCAGCCCTAAATCTAGACCTGTGTACAAAGCTAGGTTAACGTAAGTAAGTATGTAGACTCTACAATCTACATGTGTATGATATCACTAATTTAATTCGTCAAAGACACAAACAATATCAATAGAAAAATACACAAACTGTATTGTTACCCGTAAGGGCGATTAAGACAATGTCCATAATGCGCTTCCGTAGAGAGGAATTGTATGCATAATCTCAACGTCAAAATAACGCCGATTTATTTTCATAAACCATCGTAAAATATTTGACTTTTGTACATAAAAAGATTATTACAGTTCCTATTTTTAAATAATCAACTGAAATGGTTGATGTCTACGTGTTATTTGATATTTAAGTAACATATTCACGGAAATATGACGAGATTATGCCTCCGTAATGACATAGTTCATTGCACGCGCTAAGTTGATATGACGTCACTATGGCGAGTTATATTTGCCATGTCGTAGTTCGAAAAAATGAACAAGTTTAAGGTTAAATTTCATCGTTTTCCCCACCTTAGATTTTTCTAGACTTTTTGTATGATTATAAGCATACATTTATCTACATGATTATCGAAAAAATAATTCTTTTGCAATTAGTTTGAGGTTAAATCGTAGAATGACTGGACTAGTTATCGTCCGCAGACTATAATGATGATGATCTGATTCTCGTATATTTAATATCTTTTTAAGGCAACTATACATTGTAAAACAAGTACTGCACAGTAATTACATCATACACACAATTATTGAAACAAGTTTTTTTTCTCCTATATAGTGTTAACATTATCAATCTATATCATTTGTAAACAATAGGCTAGTGTTATACTCTGCAAGCTATAGGTATACATTTGTGTTTTGGTTAGTTAATTGAAAACTAAATTGTATATATTCTCGTATACAAGTTTTTTGTTTATCTTTATTAGCTGACGGCCAAAAGTGATTGATTTTCTGATACTCATTTCTTTAGGCTTTTTCTGTATGATGGGAAGATATGATTGTCTAACATTCAAAGTACTGTACATTATTAATGAGTTATCTTTAGAAAAAGCAAAGTTCTGGCGAGAATTATGTTTTAAGATTTGTGCTGAGAGTTGTTGAAATTTTGCCATATAATTATAAATGATAAATCAATGCTTTTAATCATCATTGTAGCGTCATACAAACATATTTGTGTGGCAATTATGTTGAAGCATTCTGTGATGAAGGTATGATTGATATTAAAACAAATTGCTGCAATTTATTGTTAGAGAATGGTTCCTTGGGCTTGGTATAACATGGTTTCTTGTGTTCAAACTTCAATATGAGACAATTTTCAAAACATGTATTACTTGTTTTAATTCTGACTCTACTTGACTCCATTTGTGAAAATTCATTTAGTTATAAAGTTTAACTGAAATTTCACGGTCAACATAGCCTAACGGGTTACCATAGAGTCATTTTAACCGTACTGGATGTAGGACAATTAGTTTTAATGGTCAAATTAGAGGTTGCTGATTTTTTAGCTCCACTTTTTGTAGAGTAAGGGGAGCTATTGCAGTCACCCGAGCGTCGGCGTTGGCGTCGGCGTAACACTTTTGTTAAAGTTTAGGTACAGGTTTTTTAACCTCTTATATTCTCTAAGTCCTTTGAGATATTGCTTTCATACTTTCGACTTGTTTGCCACCGTTGACCCCAACCACAATGCAGGAGTAGGTAACTCTATCAAGCATTTTGTTGAAATTATGCCCCCTTTATTCAACTTAGTGCAAATGTTAAAGTTTAGGTACAGGTTTTTTCACCTCTAATATTTTCAAAGTGCATTCACATATTCCTATACATACTTGTTCTCCATCATGACCCCTACCCCTACACAGGGGTGGGTAACTGTATCAAGCATTTTGTTGAAATTATGCCCCCTTTTGGACTTGGAAATGCAAATGTTAAAGTTTAGGTACAGGTTTTTTAACCTCTAAATTCTAATATTTTTAAAGTGCAAGGACATATTGCTTTGATACTTTGCATACTCGTTCACCATCATGACCCCAACCCATACATAGGGGTATAATAATAATAAAAATGACTTTATTTTACAAGGTTAACACATTTGCATAAAAACACAATCTTCCATGCGGACCTCTATTAAGCATTTTGGTAACTCTGTTAAGCATTTGGGTGAAATTATGCCCCCTTTTTCAACTTAGTGCAAATGTTAAAGTTTAGGTACAGGTATTTTCACCTCTAATATTTTCAAAGTGCATTCACATAATGCTATGCATACTTGTTCTCCATCATGACCCCAACCCCTACACAGGGGTAGGTAACTCTTACCAAGCATTTTGTTGAAATTATGCCCCCTTTTGGACTTAGAAATACAAATGTTAAAGTTTAGGTACAGGTTTTTTAACCTCTAATGTGTTCAAAGTGCATTGATATGTTGTTTTGATACTTTGCATACTTGTTCAATATCATGACCCCAACCCCTACACAGGAAAAGATAACTATTTAGCATTCTTTTGAAATTATGCCCCCTTTTGGACTAAGAAATGCTTATTTGTTTACCTTCATGACCAAGAGGACCTACACATGAGTAGGTAATGGTCCTGCATAATTTGTCCAAATTATCCCCCTTTTTCGACTTAGAAGCCCCAACCTCTACACAGCAGAAGTAAATGCTGCTGTTATGAAGCATTTTGTTTTGAATATACAGTCAGGACTCGTTACAACGACATCCGATATATATACCGACAATTTCGTTATAACGACACCAATTGGTGGGGACGAATTCTATACAACGTTAATTGTATCCGTTATAACGACATAATCACTTACCGACACCGACAGCAAAACAATGGGAACGAATCGAGTGTTTACACAGTAATTAATACTCGATATACTGACACTATCAGGGGACTATTTTTCACACTTGAACTATTTATCGGCTTTACACAAAGTCACCGTCTAAGCAAGGAGCCTACTTATGTAATTATACTTGTGAAAATCATCTTAATTGCTCTCATTATAATAGTGAAACCTTTCACAGTCAATCACAGTTTGTGAAATACGGCTCGCGCATTCGTTATCAAGGGAGATAAGCGAAGTCATCGCATATTTTAGAAATCGTACGGATCACGAAATAAATGATGTCCATCGAGATTTCTCGACATGATTTATTAATTCATCAATTCTTAAAGTCGATAGGGTATAATTAGTAACAAAATGAATCACCAATTTATTCTCTAGAGCGTTATATTTTATAGTTTACTGTAGTAGTATCCGTACATCTTTAAATTCGGACGCACGTTATTTGGAGCTCTCTCAAAACATTGTATTTTTTTTTAAATATTATTTTATGCAATTATGATAATTTCATACTGCTGATTTTGCTGATTATGACAATTTTATGACATAATAAATTATATGTTAATCAATAATTTATTTTTATGAAACGATCTCCCAATCAAAATTCCCGTCACTAGTGAAATTCAGTATAACGACAAATTCGTTATAACGACATTTTGATCGGGAACTAACAGTGTTGTTGTATCGAGATCTGACTGTATAATGATTGTACTATCCTAGCATGGTGCTGCGAATAATGGAACGCGCTGTTCATGGACAGCTCTTGTTTAATTCATTAAACATACTATTAAAAATATCCACTGGAGTTACTGTAATTATATTGCTAGTAATATCTCTTCCTAGATTAATGATACGGCACCATATCGTTGGTTACTGTAAATCCGGTATTATTTGCGGTAGTTTAATTTTCGTGATTCGTACTCATCGCGAAATCATCAATCCGCGTAAATATACTTTTATAGCATAGGACATATCTGGGCAATTTAAAAAAAATAATTTAAAAATAAACCACTTGAACAAGACGTTTTGGGTCGTAAATATTATTTTGGTATGCATGTAGTACATTTATATAACGTACGTGTATCTGTATAAGGGACTTCAGAGACAATTATCTTCAACAGCATGAAACTGTTAAAACGTTTGTTTAGAAAACATTAAAGATTAATAGACGCCCTATTAACTAAAAACTGTGAAAATACGATTAACTGTTACAATGTGTAAAATGCATTTAACAAACTACAGTATATGTAACTTATGATAGAACAATCAATATATCTATTATATGCTTAATGTATTTATTAACTAGAATTTTATATTTTTGTGTGGATTTGATAAGTTCAAAACCGAAAATCGTGAAATAAAGCTCACGCGAATATAAAGTGATTTACAGTATTTGAACCAAATGTGCTGTATTATGTTCATACCCAATCTACTTTATAAACATGTTAGTTCTTAATTCAATTTGCTATGGTTTGTGGAAGGTTAACCTATTTATTTAATGTGTATTTACTCCCGTTAAAGCCTTGATTAAATAATACTGGCCAGCAAATCAATGGCAATATTTTAGTCTGGTCTTTGTAGTTTGTACTTACCGATTTCTTTATAGTTTTATTGCAATAGAAAATTGGTTTTGGAGCTTTTTTAGTCAGTATGTATTACATCAAGTTTTAGGTTCATTGAGAAATGGTTTAAGAGATAGGTTTCTCATAAGTCAAATTGGCTGGCCCTAAACAAAGCCTATATCTTTTATAGTCTCGCTGATTATAAAAGACAAGTCTGTCATTGTTTATAAAGAAGATGTATTATAATGAGAGCATAAATCAACAGCTCCCAATCTTGTTACAGAATGTTATGTTTAATTATCTATTTATAGTAAATCTTAAACTGAGACCCCCTTACCAAAATAACATATATGCCACTTATATGTCATTTTATATGTGACTTATACTTCACATAGTCAATTTACATATAAGTCACATATATGTCACATATATGTGACATGTTAGTATTTTACATGCAAATGAGATGTATGTGAGTTATAAGTAACATATAACTGACTTATATGTGACATATAAGTATAAGTGAGTTATATGTGAGTTATATGCGAGTTATATGTGAGTTATATGTTGTACTGCCACTGATGTTTATTATCACATATAAGTCACTTATATGTGACTTATATGTGAGTTATATGTAATATTATTATTGCATATAAGTGACATATATGTGACATATATGTGAGTTATATGTTGCCTTAGATGCTAAAAATAGCTTTCTAAAAATTTATGGAAACTACAGCTGGACCCGCCGGTGGACTATGGTCATCGTACTCGTGTCCTGCAACTGAGATGTTAGCATGGTACAATATGTAACCCTTAAAGGCACTGTAAGCTCGTAGTATTTTAGTTCAATCCCGTCCATTTATGACTGGGGACTATCTAAAATCTACCTTACAAGTTTAACAAGTTTATCTCATTTCACATGTTTCCATGATATTGATATAAGATTTAAGGCAGCAAATAATTTTAATATCACTTTATTAATTCATAAACTTCATGTACATCAGCATTTCAGGCAAAAAGAATAGTTAAATATTTAAAAGGTTTATATATTATATAAAATCACAAAACTATGAAGACTATTAAATATTTACAATGGTCCAGATAAACATCACTAATAAAACCCAGTCACACATAAAAAGTCTATATAACAAAGTCTGGCAAGTAATTTTTTGACTTCAGGCAAATTCTGCTGTGGTTTGGTCCACCATGGAGCTTAATGACTGACTGAGAGTTGCTGATTGTGAATGTTAGGATCAAAAGTCAAACAGTGGTATCCTCCATCACAATTCTGTAATACTGGGTTCAGCTTGTTCATCAACCTGTAAATTGTGAATAATAATATGAATACAATATCTTTTATATAATAATAAATATCATTTATAATGTCCCTACCATCAGAGACTATAGATAACGATTGTAATCTTAAGTCTCTACTGTCATAATGTCTTTAAATATATAAATGACAGTACATTGCACTATTAATGCATTAAGATTTACAACTCCTCAACAAGATGTTCACTCCATGTGTCTATAACAATAGAAACTATGCTTTATCTTATTTAAGTTTGTGATTATTAACAATTTATAAATACATGTTAAAAGATATAAAACCCTAGATATAAAACCCTTAGTGGAGACTGTAATGCTTCTATTTGTTAATAAAACATAGGATAATGTAGATGTCAAATTGTAAAAAGTTTAACAAGTTAATATGTATGAGTTAAAATCATTTAATTACTAAATTAACTAACCGTAAGCATTCATCTTTGAAATGTTCAGTTTCTTCTTCTCCGTCTAACTTTTTATATTCACTTCCATTAACGACACTTCAAAGTACCAGGGTAGAGTTCAGCTTCGGTCCAAAGTCATCCTTATATATATATCACTTCCATCCAAATGACTCTGCTTGTTCCTGTAAAACATATTTTTAGAACTTATAAGATATCATTTTTTGTTTGAAATTAACCTTTATTTGAACTTAGTGTTGGTTGTGTTAAAACATCACTATTATATCAAATTATACTGATGTTAAGACATGCTATTACTTTAAAGTTAAATAAAATAATGATAAAGCACAATGGGAGTTTTTTAAAATTAAAAGTTATAACAACTTGTAGCAAGACTCGGACTATAAAGCTAGTTCAGTGTTGATATTACAATCTGTATAAATACAATTCCTGGATTGAACATATCCTTAACACTTCCTGAGAGGCTAGGACCTGGTAATGTAATTAAATTTGACATTAAACAATATCATGATATGTGTTAATTAAAGTTCAGATTCATAGCATTTTAAAAATAAAACATAGTGTTCATTTCTTAAACAGCTGCTGTTAATACAAAACTACTTACCATTATAATGATGCATCCAACTTCACAGATCTCTGTAACACTTGTTGGTTTGAATAAATATTTCAACATCTAATAATCCTTTACTGCAGTATCACAAGTCAGATGCAGAGGTTACATGTAATGTCCTTCATTAGAATATGATTGGTTCAAAACACTTCCCAAAATACTAAAAACTAGCAATATCCAATAAAATGTTGAAAACATTGCTCATTTTTGTGAGATCTCCAGATAATGACGACCAGACAAGTTCAAACTAGCCAATCAGAAGAAAGGAAATATTTTGGGGGAAATTCAAACTAGCAATAAATCAGACAAGGATGGCTGTTATCTCAGCTTCTCATTAACCCAGGTGGTGAATGGGTGCTATTTTGTGTGTACATTAGACAAGTATTCAGTCCAATATGTATTATCATGTTGTCTGAAAATGCACATGTCCAGTGTATTTAATTAATTGCCTTGATTGATGCAATGTACCATTACTCATTAATCATATTTATACATAAAACAGTAATTCTATGTTTTTTTTATATTAAGTAAATCTTACTAAATATGTTAAAACTATTTTTTCTGATGTGAACTTAAGTTTGAGATCAATGAATAATTATTACTTTGGTTCCATATATATTTGCTGATCAATAATTATTGTTTGATATATAAACTTCAAAATAATATGTTACATAATATAATTAAAAAACAAATTGAATATAAAAATAAAATGTTTTTTATTCCAGTTGCATAGATTATTGAATTCTGAACATTTTGATACCCATTGTGTGGTGACAAATAATAACCAAACAATTTTTGCATATTTTGATAATTTTTTCTCACCATTTGGACTTATAGTCCAGTCATTCTACGATTTAACCTCAAACTAATTGCAAAAGAATTTCTTTTTCGATAATCATGTAGATAAATGTATGATTATAATCATACAAAAAGTCTAGAAAAATCTAAGGTGGGGAAAACGATGAAATTTAACCTTAAACTTGTTCATTTTTTCGAACTACGACATGGCAAATATAACTCGCCATAGTGACGTCATATGAACTTAGCGCGTGCGATGAACTATGTAATTACGAAGGCATAATCTCGTCATATTTACGTGAATATGTTATTTAAATATCAAATAACACGTACACACCAACCAATTCAGTTGATTATTTAAAAATAGGAACTGTAATAATCTTGTTATATACAAAAGTCAAATATTTTACGATGGTTTAAGAAAATAAATCGGCGTTATTTTGACGTTGAGATTATGCATACACTTCCTCTCTATGGAAGCGCATTACGGACATTGTCTTAACCGCCCTCTATACGGATAACAATACAGTTTGTGTATGTTTCTATTGATATTGTTTGTGTCTTTGGCGAATTAAATGAGTGCCATTATACACATGTAGAGTCTACATACTTACTTACGTTAACCTAGCTTTGTACACAGGTCTATATTTAGGGCTGCACATAGTATGTGGCTATTCAAACAAACTCAAAACGTAGGTTTCACTTGACCTAATCTTACAAGTATGCATTGAACTTAAGTTTTAGATCTAGCCTTGCACTGTAGACCAACTCTAGCCAGCATTGAACGCAGGTCTTAGGTCGATCGTTGCACTGAGGACATACTATAGATAACATTGAACGATGGTTTAAATGGACCCATTTTGGCACGTCTTGAACGTAGGTCTGAACTGGTCCTACATTTGTATTCCAGCAAGCATTTAAGGTATGTATTAGGAGTCCGGTAATCTTGACAAACCCCAGCAAGCATAGAATGTATAGTCTAACTGAACCTATTCCAATATTCCAATTTGGTCTTAGATTGGTTCCTGCACTCTTGACCTTCTCTTTTAAGTCTAACTGACCCTTGTCCTGTAGGTTTAGTGTCGAACATTGTACTGAGGATATAATCTAGTAAGCACTGAACTTATGTTTAATTGGACCTACTCCTGCAGCATTCAATGCAGATTTAAGGTCGAGTGTTGCATTGTGGACATACACTAGTAAGAATGTCTAACTGAACCTTCTCCAGCCAGCATTGAGTTTAGATCTAAGATCGAGCATGTACCTACTATGGACACGTTCTAACAAGCATTGAACGCAGGTCTAAGGTCGGGCATTGAACTCATAGATGTTAGCAAGTATTCCGACTAGTATAAACACAGGCGATCTAGTATTGAGCCTTGCATTTATGATACTAGTATAATTATGCTGGCGAAAATTAAGCGATACATCGAGCTCTGTAATCCTGAACCAAACATGGAAAGCACATCTAACATCTCGCAAACTGTGCCTAAAAGGCAACAAAACGCACAGCAATGTCCATAACAGAGCCAAATGGACCACCTACCAAGTACAGGTTTCGTAACGACCTGATCACATACCCAGTCATGTACATGCAATGGGTATACCCAGGCCTGTACATGTAATGGATGTGCGATATGTTCTATGATTACCAGCCAGCTTTTATTTATACCTGATTGCTAGTTTGATCTCGGATTCATACATTCATATAAAGTAGTTTCAAGTCGTACTGTATCCAAGGATAACTAGAACTGTCGCCATTCGGCAGACTAAATAAATATACCCCCACGTGGCAAACATCATTGCAGCTAATTCTTTTCTTTATGCACATAAGAACTATTCACTATATACACTATATATTGTATAAAAGTACAAAGGGCCATAATTCTGTCAAAAATCGTCGCAGCGCAAATTCTTTCCTTTATGCACATCTACATGTTGAGGATGTTCATCTGTTAAAGTTTGAAGGAAATGCTGCAAAAACGGAGGAGTAATGCGTCCACAAGAATGCGTATACGGACGGGCAGACCGACCGACAGACAGATAAGCTGAATCCAGTATACCCCCTTACAACTCGTTGTGCGGGGGTATAATGAAGTAGAGATACTATCTTCAACCAGTGATTCACAGAAATAGTTGATAGAACACACCGAGTTGTCGAGAACCGATACTAATTTAGGATACAAAGTTGGAAGTAATATATATTTACCTGTATCATCTATATAGTCAAATTAATCACTTTTCCTATACCACGACGTCCATATTAATCGCCATCTTGGATTTCTCGAAGTAATCTCCGACATAAAAGTTTTGTATGTGTACCAATTTACATTTATGATTTAATAAACTTCATGCAAGATGAAGTTAGTTTGTGAAACTTCAAATTACTCGATTACAAATTCATTGTGTGAAATTGGTGGGTGGGGTAATAATACCACATATTACACCTCAGATTGCATGGATGCACTGAGTTCCAATTAAAGAAGTGTTTTTTATTTAACAAATTATATCATTTATTCATAAAAGTGTATTTTAGATATGTATTAATCAACATTATAAATCATAACCAAAGACATAAGAGATTAGAAAGGTGAAATTGCCTCTGTACCTGTTTTTCGTATGTTTTACCTGCAAATGACACTGACTGACATTGCTTTCTGAAGATTTTCAACATAAATAATGTATCTAAAATATTTGTTTAACGATGTTTGTGGTTTCTTAAATACATATACATCATTTAAGGACATTAATTTCAATGAATTTTGTCATATATTCCTGCTATTTTCATGTATCTATTTTTATTTTAACTGGTAATGCTAAAGAAGACGGCCATTTTGGACGCCATCTTGAATTTCACAGACCCCATCACTTTTGCAATTTATGCTTGCAATGTCAGAACTTTCACATATAACATTAAACTATAATAATTCATTTGTTGACCTAGAGGTTACACCGGGATTTGTTTCTGAGATTGTCACACTCCATTACCCCACCCACTTGTACTGATTTTTAAGCATCTATATTAAATCAAAAATGGTTTTATTTGTTATCTATGACACGTTGTTTTCATCTGTTTATAATATTGTTCATATTCCAATTACTTTACTATGTACTTTATGGATATGTGCACTTAGGTTACATGGAAATGAAAATAAACACTGCCATAAAAGCAGCTTTAGAGTTTCCAATAGTGACCTTACATATGTTAATTTTTCGGCAACTTCCCCTTCCTAGATTTTTCTAGACTTTTGATATGTTATTTGTCAATGTTTTCTGATGCCTAAACAGTCAAATTTATTTCTTTTGCAATTTGTTTGAGGTTAAGCCTATTTTTACTGTAGAATGACTGGACTATTAGAAATGTTCAGCATATCGAAGATAACAAAACCAGTACAGAAATTTTCTAAGTTCTCACTTATATGTGGTTGTTATAGAAAACTGAATGATCCATATAACTCACATACAGTTCACATATAACTCACATATAACTGACCTAAGCATACTCTCAAACATATAACTCGCATATAAGTGACTTATATGTGAAAAATGAGATGACATATAACTGGCTTATACATATAACTGACTTATACAAGATTTTATGTGAGTTATATGTGCCTTATATGTGCCATATATGTGGCATATACTTTACATATAAGTCACATATATGTCTGTGTAAGTCAGTTCGGTAAGGGCTAGCTCCTGTCCAATTTGAATGAATCTCAAGTTAAAGAGGTCAGATAATACACTATAAATTGATTATTCAGGTCAGTCACCTGTTCACATAAAAAATGTTTAAAACAAAAAGAAATACAATATTATGATATTGTATTGTTTGTATACAAGTGACAAACCTGAATAAACAGACTTTAGTTTTCGTATAAAGCAAATACCAGTTTGTCTTGAGTGTTGAAATGACTAATAATAGTTTATTCACCCACTCATTCAAGGCAAGGACAAAATGTAACCTAAATGGCTGAAGTGCTTAATGTATTGATTTCATATTATAAATAATAAATAATTTAAAATGAGTTGAATGTCAAGCTTGTTTAAATATAGAACCATGAACATATTTACTTCACATAAATTTTAAAAGATTGTATTGCAGTTCACTCTTGCATGTAATTTCTCCATAATATATACTGAAAGGGTTTATGTTATGGGAAATAAAATAGGTCGCACTGAAGTTTGATTAGGTCACTGATTACATCAAGTCAATGACTTTAAATCTATGTCCTGCTGGCTTTTCCATTACTTGAGAAGCTGAAAGGGTTTTAAAGGCTAAATTAAAGTTAGCTAGTTTTACCTCACCTGGGCTCTTGAACCTCTGATCAGGGTCATTGATTATAATGAATGTCTTTCATCCTCAATCGATGGCAGTACATAACTTTTTTTACTTTAAATGTAAGGAATAGTTTCCTCAATCTATTATTCAATTTGGTTCAATTTATAAAGATTTTACTCAGATGAGCGACCCTTTATATGGTCATCTTGACCATCTTGCTAATTTTAAATATCTTGATTCATTGCAACTAGATTTAAGTCAGAGCAAGTACTGGACATGGAATCAACTTGATAGTAGAATGTTACATTTCATGTTGCAGTACATGCTTTATTATACAATGACTGATCGATTTTGAACATTTTGTACAATTTATTGACTATTTGATGGACTAATTAGAGAGATTTGCTAGACTTTAATTATAATTACCTCCGTAGATAATTAATCAATGTGTATTATCCTTTCCTACATGTATAACTGACTTGATCATAATTCTATATGATGATTAAATGTCAGATGTACATACATTGTAATCATACATAGCCATGGCCAATTGGTTCAATGGTTATTACGTGTGCTGGATTTCCAGTTTCAATTTCTGGAAGATCCGCTCAAATTCCTGGCAGGTCACAGTATACCTTTCCATGAAAATTTGACACCGATGTTGATTTTCCTCCACATGTGGAGAAGTTGCTCAGGTTGAATGGTAAGTCAGTGTTTTTTAGACGTAACAGTCCAGAACAACTGTATGGTAGGGAGGATCAGCTGCTGTATATACATGAACCAAAAATCTATACATTACCTGGCTGGTAACTTTATTATATACAAAATATATACCTGTAATTAACTTGAAATTTTATTATAACTGTTTTATTTCTCTGTTTCAGAAATGCTGGAGTTGAACTCCTCAAGGTAAGAACTAATTAAAACAACTTTTATGAACTAAGCCAACTGCTTATCAGCTACATTAGAATTTAAACATGTATTATATTATTTGTAACTACATGATTGGATAGTGTGAAACGATTTACCAGCCTCTCATTAAAGCTCATGTACATGCTTTTGTTATTGTACCATAAGAATGATCTTTCTGACTTGTTAAAATAAAAAAATCTAAAAGGACGACGGATAAGCAAGAATATTAACGAGATCAAGGTTAATGGTTTCACAAAATACATCATCATTTTATCCCCATATTTGGTAAAGATCTTTATGACATGTTAATTGCATGGGGGTATGTATGAGTCCTTTTCCTCTACATTGATATATAAGGTACATAATTATATTATTATATCCAACATAAAAAGTGACGAAATGAGTCATTTTAATATTACATCATTTAATTAAAATATGTATATAGGAAAATTAACATTGATAAAACATATAAAAAGGCGACAATTTGAACTCCTATACATGATACAAGTGTTTGATTAATGTTGCATGATGTTTGTAATAGACTAAATGTCTGTATATGTATATATAATGTTAATTACAGTAAATTAGAACAATTCAATTCAATTTAATTGAACGCTTTACACAGTACTTCACTATGTCGATGTGTTTTGTAACTGTTAAAGTCTTACAATGACGCTAATCATACAGAAAGCACTTTGATTAAACCATACTCTGACTGAGAGTTCGCACTATTGAATTTTGTGTGCACAGAGTTCCATTTGACCCAATAAAATGTCTGTTACAATTTCCGAGTTAGATGTACTTGTGAGTTTGCGCTTTAGTTATTTGGGAGGCGTTGCGAGTATACTGTATTATGGTTATTTGGTAGGGTTGTCTCTGTTTGTTAATTTCTTAATGTTTAATAATTAAATTATATTTTCGATGGTAAGTGCTCGAATAATAAAATAATGTAATGACCATCAAGATAAATCCTTGCATAATTGAGGTGAAGGATTCAGTTTCATTGAAGAGTAGATGATATAACATGTGTTTACTTATTATCTAACTTCATTGCAATCAAAGCACTGTAATGGCAACAGGAAAAGGTTTTAACTATAAGTAAGGAGTAACTTAGACATTTTGGTAACTTAAAGCACTTGTGTATACTACATGTATCAACATCACACTTCTGGGAATATGTCGCTCTTGTTTGATCAACATTTTCAACTTATGATCATTATTGTTATCCATGCTAATAGGTCTTATCTTACCTGTGTATTTGGTAGCTATTGTAAGAGGTTAGCTTCCTATTTATATACCAACAGTTATATTTCCTGGCATACTGGTCAGACTGTCATCAGGATCTCCATGCTCGATTTAAAGGGGCATGCCCTGGAACTAAAGTGTCTCGAAAATAGGTATCATTTTAATACCTAAATCAAATAATGAAAACCCTGTTCTTCTTTGACTTTTCGGTAATAGTTGGTTTTACAAGTGATAAATGCAATTTTGTTGTATGCAAACCAGGGGTGGAATTCAATATTGATCTTATTTAATTGGAGAATAAGGATAGCCAATCATATCGCCTATTACTGACCAAGAGTTTAATATTGTGTGATCTGATTGGTTGTCCTTATCCTTAAGACAAGTAAGATCAATATTGAATGCCACCGGGAACCAAGACACTCCAATTTCTGGGCATGCCCCTTTAAGAAAATTCTGAAAATTGATTTTTGAACATTAAGACATCACATGCATCAACACACATAATCTGTTAGGAAATCTGATGGATTCGACAAAATGCACGATCTGCATGGAGCTATTAGGTTGTTGTGTTAAAAGCATGTTCATGAAATATTGATGGGTTAAACTCTATGATTGTGAATTAAGTATAGTCAGAATCATGCCCTTAAGTGAGTTAGGAATTTGTTAACCCAGGATATCATTTTGACTATACTGCAAGCTCTTAGCTGATTTCATTAATTAGGGGTCAATACTTAAAGGTAGCTGAATGATTGGGTAAATACTTACAGGTGCCTGATTGATTTACTCATCATCTTTTACACCAAAACATTAATTCAATGATGACTTGCTGATTTCAAATCACAACTTGACGAAACTATCGTTCTCAAATCTTTGTTTGTGACAAGTTAAGGTGCCTCAATCTTTGTTAAAACTCAAAGCATTGACCAACAAGCTCATTCAATATCCAAATCTTGCCTTGCACAATATTTATAATAATTTGAATAAGGGCATTCATTGTAACCTTCAATGCCTGCAAAACACTGGTGAACTCTCCTTTAGTAACCCTTCAGCTGGACTATGCAAATGTTTTATTTTGTTGTGCCAGTTTGAAAAACAAAGTTAAGGTCGACTGGGCCCACCAACTCCTGGTGAGCACTCCAGGACACTGCTGCTCGTCTATATCATCCAAACATAACAGCGTGGGCACATAACGCCGATCCTTTGTTTGCTGTACTGGGGCATGGGCACATAACGCCGATCCTTCGTTTGCTGTACTGGGGCATGGGCACATAATGCCAATCCTTTGTTCACTGCATGTGCTCCTGGTGCCGTACTGGGGCGTGGGCACATAATGCCGATCCTTTGTTCACTGCACATGCTTCCGGTGCTGTACTGGGGCGTGGGCACATAACGCTGATTCTTCATTCACTGCACATGCTTCCTGTGGCGTACTGGGGCGTGGGCACATAACGCCGATCCTTCGTTCACTGCACATGCTTCCGGTGCTGTCCTGGGGCGTGGGCACATATCGCTGATCCTTCGTTCACTGCACATGCTTCTGGTGCTGTCCTGGGGCGTGGGCACATAACGCTGATTCTTCATTCACTGCACATGCTTCCTGTGGCGTACTGGGGCACGGGCACATAACGCCGATCCTTCGTTCACTGCACATTCTTCCGGTGCTGTACTGGGGCGTGGGCACATAACTCCGATCCTTTATTCACTGCATGTGCTTTCGGTGCCGTACTGGGATGCTGCAGTATGGTGTATAAGTATCAGTATCGTGTAAGTTTTAATGGTCTAGCTTGTAGCATTGATTTTCTTACAGCTGACTCTTATAAGAGGTGTGATCGTGGTCAATATTTATCAATTTGCTAAATACACAAGCCAACACATGATTACTGTCACTCAGATTCTCCCATTATAAAAGTGTAATAATTTATTATACTGTAGTCTGAACTTCTTACTGATTGTATATACATTGTCTGTATGGTAATGTATTACATGATGATGCTTTAGATATTAACAATTCTGTGGTACTATCTTTAAGGTACACAAATGCTTGGTTTCGTACCCCCTTTCACAAACCAAAAACTGCGATTTCTGAACTGGCGTCTTCCTGGTTATCTTGGTGTGTTCTTTTGTCATATATACGATATACAATGTTTCAGGCGTCTCCCTTGTGTTATGTACATGTATAAGCCTGTAACAAACTGCACACATCGATGCATGTACAAGTAGAACCCATATTGGCTCGACCTGGCCACAGCTCAGCTCAGCTTCTGGATAAGAGGGGTTTCATTAAAAAAATCTTGACTGCTGTGGTTACCAACCCCTAAATTTCATTTCAACATAAAATGTAGATCAAAGGTCAGTCACAACTAAATCTGTACCCATTAAGAGAGAAATTGGTGCTAGATCTGATTTTAAGCTCCAACACGTCTCTTTATTAATAATTATCATTCAATCAAAAGCGATTAAAACCAACAGTGTGACTGTTCTAAACAAAGTTCCATGTGCTGAGTCTAAATAGATCCAGGAGTGAAAAGTAAGCCAAGTCAAGTTATAAGAACTGTCACCCTTAAATACTTAAGTAACCCATTTACTTAATTTAAAATTAAATTGCGTGCTTCTCTGAGTTGTAGTTTTTTGTAGCCAGTGGGTCTCCTATTTAAGTATTTATGTGATCTACATTTTATCTCTGTCTTGTAACTGATGTCTTTATGAATAGTTGATGAAGGTTGTTAATATTGATTAAGGCCAACAGTTGACCTATTTCTAATTGATTGCTACAATTAGTTACAATCACATTAGATGTACAAACAGTGAGCTTGGTGAGAGCAAATAATTGTGTGTGTCTGTTCTGATGAGCATGTTAGTGATTATCTATAATAGTTTGCTAGATTGATATATCAAGTCAGAAACTTGAAGTAACAACACATTATTTAAGGTACAGTAGAGCTTCAATGCTTCAAACTATCTTTGGACTGGGAAAATAATTCCAGCCAGAATACCTGTTTGGTTTATCATTTCAAATTTGCTATATATAGTACAGAGAATTTGGTGCAATCCTCAACTTTCTGTTTATGTGTAATACAAACACAAATCTAAAGGACCGATTATGCGCAATTTTCTCACAGAAATTTATATATTCAACGCAAGACCTTGTAATAATAATGTTCATTCATAAAGGTCAGGATCAGGTCAAACTCTCCATACCCTGGGACAGAAAAACTAGATTGTTTGAGGTTAATTCTTGGACATTTGAGGCATGGAAGTTGTACCGTAACAACATGACTTGACATATACCGTTGATTTAATAATATCTTATTAAAAAAGTTAATACATTTGTATCTTTATAAGCTTTAAGTGTCTAAAGCTCTTATTTTAGTTTAGGAGTTGTACATATCTTGCATGTAATAATCCTTGAAATTATATAATATATATTTTGTTATAATATCAACAAATACCAAATTGACGTTTTGAAATATTTTAGTCCTTTACTTAGTAATTGACATATACATACAATTGTAGCCTAATTTTTTCACCTGGATAGGTTTATATGATTGAACAATACAAGCATTCAACTTTTATTGACTGATAAATACGAGCTGTTGAAATGAATTTGATGTATTTACGTCACAGCCAATTTTACCTTTTCAAATATCCGCCTATCCTTTGAAAAAAGTGATTGAACATTTTCAAATCAGATTTCAAAACTATATATACGTTTTAAATAAAGGCTGGAGTGAAATATGGTGACAATAGACTGACGTTTGTTTACATGATATTTTGGCAACTACAGTGTGTTGTGGCTCATTTACGACTATTTATATATACAAGATTGATTGCCAAATAAAAGGTTTTTAGGTCAAGATCATATGCACCCACTCTTGGATATATAAGTATACATAGAATATTTTGAAATAACGACTGTAGACCTGTATAATATGTGAAATAAAATTTGAGCCTAAAATGTTTGATATGTTGCTATGTCACAGCGATTTTGCATTAAGACTGACTATAAATATATATTATTATTAGCTCACCTGTCACAAAGTGACAGAGTGAGCTTTTGTGATCACACTTCGTCCGTCCATCCGTCCGTCAACAATTGGGTTGTGTCCTCTCTAGAGGTCACAATTTTGGCCTAATCTTTATGAAACTTGGTCACAATGATCATCTCAACAAAATCTAGGTCAAGTTCGATATTGGGTCATCTGAGGTCAAAAACTAGCTCACTAGGTCAAATTATAGAAAAACCTTGTTTTAAACCTTTCAAGGTGTAGTCTTCATGGTCACTAAACTCTCTGCTATAACTCTCTACTCTCTATACATACAAGTAAACTTCCATCAACCAATGAAAATGTGTATCAGGGTTCACAGCAGTTTTGTAAAGGTCAAATATCAAACTATTCTAGTATTTTAAGCAGGGTGTGAATTGTAACGGTTAAGTGGAAATCAAAGCGCTGTAGGGAGCGTAGACATTTTCCTGAGGGTCGTGGGTTCACACCCCACTGGAACCATAATTTTTTTAATTTTTATTTTTTTAAGTATTTAGGTATTGTTTTGTCTTTATGACAGTTATATGGAGGAAAATATTAAAATATTTTGTTTAAATTATAGGTCAAATCATAGAAAAACCTTGTGTAGTTACCAGAGGTTACAATTTCAACGTAATCTTTATGAAACTTTGTCACAATGAACCTGTCAATAAAATCTTGGCCAAATTTGATTTTGGGTCATCTGGGGTCAAAAACAAGGTCACATGGTCAAATCATTAAAAAACTTGCAATAGAGGCTGAATTTCCTTAAATTTTATTCAGAAAATGTGCATGCACTAGTACGACAGGTGAGCGACCTAGGGCCCTTTGGGCCCTCTTGTATATATTTGCAATAAAATGTCCGACAAATGCCTGTTAATTATATATAGAATATGTATAATTATGCAATGCAAGTTAAGGACCGGGACAATTTCAATATTTTGATACCAATTAATTGTTGGTATGAAATCAAATCGAACCGTTCAATCGGCCGCCATATTGAAAATGGTGTTTTCTTTCATGACGACCGTATCAAGGTACTTCATTGAGCAGCAGAACTCACGTGTGTTTATTTTATCCTTCGATGTATACAATACCAAAATAAGATTTGTATACTTAATATTTCATAAATGGGTTAATTTATCACATGTTATATACCCAAATGCAGCCAGTTTGCTTGTTTATGTGTCGATCAACACATTCAGGCACAATTTATTGTCAAAGATGTATTGTATGCACGCAGTAACATACAATTTATTGGCATTGTTGGATGTGTATTGTTTTAGTCCCATTAGCGGTTTTGCAAAATTGAAACCGGTTTCACCTTGCAATCAAATCGTTTCCGATTAACCGAGTTCTAATGCAAACTGTTACATAATAATGCTCATTGATTTGCTTCAATTTCTGATCACTGAATGTTAAGTGTATACATGTACATAATGTAGGCCTATAATGTATTGTAACATGAGGCACCTCAGTTACTTAGTAATTTACCAATTATTATAGCTCAGATAGTTTGACTTGATCCTGACCTTTATGCATGAATATATAACAAGGTTCTTGCATTGAATATATAAATTTCCACAAGCAAATCGCGCAATATCGTTCCTATAGTTTTGTGTTGGTTTTACATCTCGAGCGTCTTCGTGATAATTTCTGCTTATGTTATCATTCATGCATCAATTCATATGCAGGATACGATTTTGGGTACGAAAGGGTACGATTTTGGGTACGAAAATCGTAAATCCGTAAGAGTCAAATTTCATTTAGGTCGCGGAAATAGGTGACTTTTCCGTTTGTCGTTATTGTTGCATGTTTTAATACATATGTTAGTTGTAATTCGTTTCATTGGAATTATATTAATTGAAACTTGCTTGTACTTCATGATTGTTTGTGTATTTTAGCGAAAATCGGCATTCCGTCTCAACGTTATGATTTAGTTTTGCACGTGCCAATGTTTGAGTTGTTATACATTGTAACCTCTTGTGAGTTAATTGAAGCATTGATCAAAGTACTGTATGTCATATATTATGCGATAAATTATGATTGTGTCACGTGTGACTTTATATGTTGTAAATCAATATTTTCATGTTCTGTCTTGGAACTTGGATTTGGATGGCGTAGGAAGCGTGTTTGCTCATCAGACAGAATTTTCCGTCTGAGTATTCATTGGTTCTGAATCACGTATGTTTGAAATAATGTAATTCCATGGGATTAGTTGTATCACCTCATGTTATTTGAGATTATTTCGCCTTTTTGATGCATATAACGCGGGAGCACTTCAAATCGGGGGCTTTTGGGAAATGGATTTGGACAGAGACACCACTAAAACTTCAACGTTATAACTGTATTGTAGAATTAGATAAGATTGCTTTGGAAACTTTTGGACGTTATCAGATAATTTCTAGATCTACTGAAGGATTAGATGTAACTATACTGTTATTATTGTACCTGTATTTATATTTCACTGTTTTGTGTTAAATAAACTAATCTCTTTTAAACTTTACATCTTGCATTGCTTGTCGTCTGCCCCGGCCGTTGCTCATCGTTAAGCTATCCTGACAAATACAAGCGTTCGAGCAGCATGTCGTATACTCTTATATCTTAGACTTGTTATAGCTCCTGGAATCGAGCAGACTGTTTGTCGTCCGGGATCAGACCATCACATACACATAGGTGCCCCACCCAAAACAGTATTTATGATAAATGTGACTAGTATTATAGTATAGTATTTTGTACCTTTGGCGCAACAAGGTTGTATCTCTCTCTATTCTTTATATTCTGATACAATTTTGTTCAGCCAAAGAGACGATATACTAGTATTGCGTAAAAAATTGCTCAGCTTTGAATGCCATGCGTAACTTATTGTGTTGCTATTAACGATGTAGCTGATTCTGCTGATTCCATTCATCTTGTACTTACCCTTGCCTATGTGTGTGTTGAAAGGTCATTAATTGTTCTGTATTTGTTCTTTTAATGCTTTCATCAAGCTTGAAGCATAGATTTCTGTACACCACCACCAGCGAGTGAAAATCAATGTCTGTATATATAGAGGTGTAAGAGACTCACAATAAGTGTGCATGGTGGTTGAGTGGTTCAGCTCCTGACTTGTGATGTAAAGGTCACAAGTTCAAGCCAGATCGTGACTTACCTCATGATTCAAGATTTAGATATGTCAGTACAGATGTATAGCAGAAATAATAATGTGGTTATGATTACTGCCTTGGGTCCATTGCCTTTAAAGTAAAGCGCTATTGATATTCAGGTATCTCCTGTTCTAATAAATACAGTGGACATGGATTACCCACTTGGGAGAAGTGCTATGAAGTGCTTTTCCTGCAAAATGACACCATGCTGGTCAATATGCTATATGTTTAAACTGTGGTTAACCAAGGTTATCATAGATCTATGATATGGTCAGCTTGTGTTCATTTTGCAGGGGTAGGTTAACTGATTCCTGAGCAATGGTCAGTAACAGTGAGGAAATGTAAACAAGTAATTGAGACTCGCTCTCACCCCCCACACTTCAACTGTGAGTGAGGTCTTGTAATGCTGCCAGCATTAATTGAATACCATGCCAGTGATACTCAATAATTAGCATTGTGTATCTCACCTGTGATGATGACTCTGCAGTCTGGTAGTGGTGAGATGTTAGGATGATCTTGCAGCCTGGTAGTGGTGAGATGTTAGGATGATCTTGTAGCCTGGTAGTGGTGAGATGTTAGGATGATCTTGCAGCCTGGTAGTGGTGAGATGTTAGGATGATCTTGTAGCCTGGTAGTGGTGAGATGTTAGGATGATCTTGTAGCCTGGTAGTGGTGAGATGTTAGGATGATCTTGCAGCCTGGTAGTGGTGAGATGTTAGGATGATCTTGCAGCCTGGTAGTGGTGAGATGTTAGGATGATCTTGCAGCCTGGTAGTGGTGAGATGTTAGGATGATCTTGTAGCCTGGTAGTGGTGAGATGTTAGGATGATCTTGCAGCCTGGTAGTGGTGAGATGTTAGGATGATCTTGCAGCCTGGTAGTGGTGAAATGTTAGGATGATCTTGCAGCCTGGTAGTGGTGAGATGTTAGGATGATCTTGCAGCCTGGTAGTGGTGAGATGTTAGGATGATCTTGCAGCCTGGTAGTGGTGAGATGTTAGGATAATCTTGCAGCCTGGTAGTGGTGAGATGTTAGGATGATCTTGCAGCCTGGTAGTGGTGAGATGTTAGGATGATCTTGCAGCCTGGTAGTGGTGAGATGTTAGGATAATCTTGCAGCCTGGTAGTGGTGAGATGTTAGGATGATCTTGCAGCCTGGTAGTGGTGAGATGTTAGGATGATCTTGCAGCCTGGTAGTGGTGAGATGTTAGGATGATCTTGTAGCCTGGTAGTGGTGAGATGTTAGGATGATCTTGTAGCCTGGTAGTAGTGAGATGTTAGGATGATCTTGTACACTCTACATTTTGATGAAAATGGCCACACACAGTGGAACCTGACATTAATAATATTACAGTGGAACCTGATATGTTATGTGGAGGTAGTATGTTCCTCTGATTATGTGAATGTTTGTAAACTTTATTAAACTTATATTGTATACAGAATCAGATAAACTATGTCAAGGTTATGTTATGTAACTAATGGATCAGTATGTAAATATTGTGAAGATTACAGTACAGTATAGTGCAGTTATCAGCTTTTAAGGTGTTCTGTATTTTTCTTGAGCTCAACTTTTTTATTCTTGAAAGTAACTAATTGAAAGGACAATGTTCATTTATGGCTTAATTTGGCCCTGGGTTTTATCAAGAATAGAAATGTATCTTCCTATAAATCTGTCCTATGTTTCTAATAGCCTAACATTGTTTTTCAAAAAATTAAGCATACTTTTCCAAATTTCCTTCGTAATATGTCGACAAATCGACCTGAATGAACCTGTCATTTTTAGCCATTTTCATGGCTTTTCTTGTCATAAAACCTTCACAAAAACCACGATGGCACTCTTGCGACACTTTAATATTGTGTACATGTATAAAGACTTGCAGAACACTGGTTACGTATAAATATAAAAGTGTCGCAAGAATGCCATCATGGTTTTTCTGAAGGATTTACGTCAATAATAAGCGTAAAAATGGCCAAAAATGACATTCTGGGCTAAACATGACATATATGTCATATTCTTGGCAGTTTTGTCACCATTACAAGGGAAATTGGTATATGTATGCTTATTTTTTACACAGGAAATGTTCAGTTATTTGAATTATAGGACAGATTTATAGGAAATTGCATTTTTATATTTTGAAAAATCACAGGGCCAAATTAAGCCATTAGTGAACCTTATCCTTTAGATGAAAAATAGAAACATTATGATGAAGACACCTGTTAATATTCGTGTTCTATATTGTTAGTTTTTGTACCATAAGTAACCTAATCCCTGAATAAACTAGTTAATACGGGTATATTATACAGTGCAACCTCTTCAGTCTCAGTGGCCCTCCTTACAGCAACTACCTCTCGTAAGCCCATAATCAACCAAATCACATGTTTCCCAAAGCGTATTGCTCTAGAAAGGTGATGTATTGTACATGTGCACAATGTTGTACCAAAAAAAGTACATATCTCATACTCTATATATTGTAGCTGTCTGGTTGCATCATATATGTATTATGTACCCTGGTGTATTAATTACCCTGTCTCATGGAAAACAAGTCCAATCTATTGTATGTCTGTAGCATTAGTTATTTTATTATTGAGTATATGGATTCTAGCCATTGTTTGAAACTATCCATACTGAGCTATTTGTACGAACAATTGTATCATTTGGGTCTTAACAGAATGCCTAACATTGCAGTATTGATATTTCCTCCCCTAGCAATCTAAACTCTTTCTTTGGTAAATTCAAGCTAGGTCCTGAAATAATTTGATTTTTCAGTGTGTTCAGTGATACGGGTTCGTCCAGGTCTCCTATCTCTAGCTTTCATCTTGTCCATAATTGTTCAATTCCAGCAGAAAATGATTTTGTCAGGAACAGTTGATACTCAGGTTCACTCCAAAGCAAAATTCACATAGATCTGCATGTGTTATAGTTTGGGTCTTTAAAGACTGGCATACATGCCTTATAATAATCTTTTACTGTTTAGGTATAATTACCTGTAATTTCATTTACAGTTCAGACGCAAGAACCAAAACTTTTGTCTTAATTCATTAACTGTTCAGACGCAAGAACCAAAACTTTTGTCTTAATTCATTAACTGTTCAGACGCAAGAACCAAAACTTTTGTCTTAATTCATTAACCGTTCAAACACAAGAACCACAACTCTTGTCTTAATTCATTAACTGTTAAAACACAAGATCCACGACTCTTGTCTTATTAATAAATTAACAGGTTTTTTTTGCTACTGATGGGAATTAAAGGAACCTTAAACTTATAGCAAACATGTCTCTGAGCATGGAGAAAGAATTTATTTGAGTGGACTGTGCTGTTATAGATCAAGCCAAATAGCAAGGTGTCACAATTAAGCTTTATTAATTACTCAGTTATCTCCCTTTAGACCATATACAGCAGCAAGTGATGTTCCGTAGAAAGTTCATTCAAACATAAATGTGAATGTTAGCTGATGATTGTGCCTGTGTTATACCAATGAGGCTCTCAGAATGCTTTGACATTTTCAGTTTCATTCTTAGTCTGGTAGGAGGATTCATTATTTCTGTGTAATTACTGCACGGTATGTATACAGTATGATGTCTCATTGTCGAATCAGTTCCTTCATCTTCTCTCATTCATTTGAGACATTGATCTGTTTTGTTTTGTTGTTTTTCGTTGAGAGTTTAAGTACACATGTACCAAATGATCCCAGCCATTCAGGAACTGGGATTAGTTGGTGGATTGTCTGTGGATGCAGCTTTGATTAAATGAAATAAATAAAACTTTTTTCACAATCAACCTTAAATAAATTAGTTTAAACTAAACTAAACTTAAGTTTTTTCCTACAAACAGCATTTTTCATGAATTTTAAGCTTCAACCGATTTCAAGCAGTTTAATAATTGCTAATCTAGATTTTCATTTCCCCAAGTGCTCATGACTTGAACAGTAAAATAGATAAGAGGATCATGCTGGGTATACAGTTTTCACCAGACTTACTCTGAATGTATAACCCTTCAGGGAATAATAATCAGTGTTATAGGGTAATTGTGAAGTAATTAAAACAGAGAATGAATATTCCAATCATTTTATTGGTGATATTTTAGTGATTTTATAGGATTCTGAAGTTCAAGATGTCAAGTTAACAGAAGTTTACTGTACATTTAAAAGCACTGTTACAGATCTACCTTGATAACCTAATGGTAGAACAACGGCTTCGAGTGTGAGGTCTTGCGTTTGATCCCAGGCAGTGACATAAGGTCATTAAGAATGGTACCGATATATTTCCCTGGATTGGCGATCAGTATAATTAGTTCCAGGCAACAGCTGGTTCGTTTGGTGTCAGGAAGATGTGACTGGGTGTATATATGTCTCCATATGACTGAATTACTGTTGACAGATGGGACTTCAAACAATATTTAAACAAATGTACTGGTGTGCCTATGTAGCTCAATGGTAAGCATGCTTGCCATCTCATCTTGCGACCTTGGTTCAAATACGGGTGGAGGCACTCATATGCCTGCCGTATTTCTTCAAAAACCTGACAGGCAAATAAAGGCTATGCTCGACAAAAAGCTATGCTCGGGTATTAAAGTATTCAGTTGTTTGTACCAAGCAGTTGACATACTTGTATGTTCATCTATATCTTCTTCTATTTCTATGATTCTAGATTGACATTGAGAAATCATTAGAAGACCAGGGACCATTTGATATGATTCTACACAAGTTTACAGATATACTGGTGAAAGCTCAACATGGTCACATACCGGAACAAAGAATGATGAGTAATATAGAGGTAAGGTAACCGAAACTAGTCATAGATCAGGGGTTCCGCTAGCTCCTTAATCTGAAGGGTCATTTTGATACTTAATTTTATCATTTTATAGGCAAAATACCAATGATTTTAAGGGAAAATGACCCTTCAAACCAAAATTTGGAGGTCCAAATGTGGCAATTTGGAAAGTTCAAGGGTCAAAACCCCTACTCCAGAGTCAAAAGGAACCCCTGATAGACTGGCTTACAAACACTCGAGCACTATTATAGGTCTGATCATCTTAAGTTGATATGTAAATATCTGATAAGTGGGCATACACCGCAATCTCTTCAGAACAACACAATCATTGTGTGACATATTAGGCTGGTGTTGACAACAATAGGGCTCAGTTCTCCTGAAGCACTCCAAGCTCAAATCTCAACATAAATTTTACATTTTACTCTTTATATATCTTAATTTGAGACAAATTTGAGGTAGAAGCTATTAAGGTTTACTGTAACAAACTCAGAACAATGTTTATGTTTTGAGTCTGGTCTTGCTTGGAAATTAATTCAAACATATACTGTAAAATCATTAATATTCGTGGGGGATTAAATTTCGTGGATGACCTAAACCACGAAATCAAATCCCAACGAATAATTTTACCAACTAATTAATATGTAAATTGACAAAGTGCAAATTTACCGCGGCCGCCATTTTTTTTACAGAGTTCGTTTTTCCAGTATATGAGTCTAGGATTTTTAAAGTTTACTTACATCATAAACCATAATTATTTTTTATCAGACTGTCCATTCCTTACCAGATCATAGCATATTACGTTTCCAATAACACAACTAACAGTATTCATGATTTAAACTGCGTATGTCCTAATATCTGGGTTTAACCAGCTTCCACTAGTTGTACATACAGGTAAACTTACACAGTACCACTATGTCTATTTTTAGACGTGTCAAGTACGGTAGTCAATTTCAGCTTGACCAAAAGTGTTTAACACAAATTATAAATTACATGCGCGAACATGTAAACAATAGAGTAGAAAAGACGACACTTGTGGATTATAAAATGGATTGTTAGGTAATCGTTATATCGAATATATTGTGTCACCAAACAGTTTGACATATTAGTATAATTAGCACTACTGCATAATTGGAGTGTTTATTCATTAATCCATATTTGCTTGTCAGTTCATAGAGACTTATATTAATAATATTACTTATTAGCATTGATTGATGTTTAAAAATAATGGAATTCTGATAATTAGTGCAGATTTTCATCCGATTTTTTTTTACTGAAATACGAAATCCACGAATTTACGTCCCAACGAAATGGTCTTTTTCACCAAAACCACGAAATTTCATCCCAACGAAATTAAATGATTTTACAGTATAGGACAATGTTTTGAGCTGGATGCTTCTCAGGGTGAGTCAGTTGTGATTTAGTTTGAACACCTTCCTATTATATGCAACTTTCTTTGGTTTAGAAATTTTAAGAATTTCTTTAATTTTGAAATGCAGATTGAGCCAGAAAATCTTGTTATCTATGCATTATGTTATATAATTATTTGGGCAGTTCCTTTACACAATATTTTCCTGGATACATTAATCAGGCTGTGTGGGAAATATATAGTAATCCTTGATAACTGTACTTCATATAGTTTCTAATAGGCGGTTAATGAAAATTTATATAAGCAGTTGATGGGTTTATAGCTGAACTGTGATGTTTATATTGGCTACATGGATTGATTATTGAAATGTCTGCCAGGAAACATGGTCTAGACTCTTTGGAATTATTGGTTTCTTGTAAGAATTAGGGTGTTTTGAACAAATGAATGCTTGTTGAGTTTAGTCTGAAGGAAAGAATGTTTAAATTGTTGGATCGATTGGCATAGTTTGGGATAGTAATGATGACAGGTTTGAGTTGTTTTCAAAGTAAGCTGGAATGTCTCAACTAATCACATTGAGTATAGCCAATTAAAATGATGTTATTATTACAATTACTGTCTTTTTTTTCTCAAGACTTATTAAATAGACAGGTTGAAAGATTATAGCGTACATATATGTCTTTATTATTATTAATATTATTATTAGATGTTTTGACAAATTCTGGATTCAATTTTTTGTTTGGTTTACAAAATTATGCTGACAAACGTGTCTACTTTACTTGATTTTGTTTTTGCTTGACAGAACTACATCGACAATCATCCAGAGTGCATTGTAGTCGACCCTTTAGATGGAATACGAAAACTTTTAGATCGCCATGAGCAATATAACCTTGTCCTTGACTGCAATACCATTAATACAGGTAAGTTGTTTAATATGAGTTACCACAGAAACAGTATGCCTCTGCTGTAGAATCTTGAGTGCTGAAATGTCAGTGGATTGAAGCCTACCATACTGAAAGTAGTAATCCCTGTACAAAAAATTAACAATTCTTCTGAGTTCCGTTATATACTGTTTTCATGTGTCTATTACAGAACTGAAAACAAGCATAACGCTCAAATGGAACTCATGTTAGATGACATCTGAGGTCTGTCTCCAGGTGATATGCCAGCTTTCAGTTACTGTTAGCCATATGAAAACAGTACCATTCACTGACGGAACTGAGAATTATTGTATCAGGAGTACTACTGTATTGTCCTTTACAAATGAATGATTATAAATATAAACTAATCAATACTTATAAAAGGCCAAACTTTTTATTTTTCTGATTTATGGGTGATTTTTATACACCCGTTTGAAAAACGGGACGTATTATGGGAACACCCTTGGCGGGACGGGCGGGCGGCAGCGTCCAGCAGTTTGTCTGTACTCTAGCGCTCAGAGTTTTCATCCGATCGTCTTCAAACTTTGTGACAATACTTATGGACATAATATCTAGGCCAAGTTCGATTATAGGCCAAATCGGCCTAGGCCTTATTTGGTTATTGGCCTTTAATTACCAAATAAGTATGAAATTGGCCTTGTCTGTGCTCTAACGCAAACAGTTTTCTTCCGATCGTCTTCAAACTTTGTGACAATGCTAATGGCCATGATATCTAGGCCAAGTTCGATTATGGGCCAAATCGGCCTAGGCCTTATTTGGTTATTGGCCTTTAATTACCAAATAAGTATGAAATTGGCCTTGTCTGTGCTCTAACGCAAACAGTTTTCATCCGATCGTCTTCAAACTTTGTGACAACGCTTATGGCCATGATATCTAGGCCAAGTTCGATTATGGGCCAAATCGGCCTAGGCCTTATTTGGTTATGGGCCTTTAATTACCAAATAAGTATGAAATTGTCCTTGTCTGTGCTCTAACGCAAACAGTTTTCATCCGATCGTCTTCAAACTTTGTGACAATGCTTATGGGCATAATATCTAGGCCAAATTCGATTATAGGCCAAATCGGCTTAGGCCTTATTTGGTTATGGGCCTTTAATTACCAAATAAGTATGAAATTGGCCTTGTCTGTGCTCTAACGCAAACAGTTTTCATCCGACCATCTTCAAACTTTGTGACAATGCTTATGGGCATGATATCTAGGCCAAGTTTCATTATAGGCCAAATTGGCCTAGGCCTTATTTGGCTATGGGCCTTTAATTACCAAATAAGTATGAAATAGGCTTTGTATGTGCTCTATCGCAAACAGTTTTCATTCGATCATCTTCAAACTTTGTGACAATGCTTATGGGCATAATATCTAGGCCAAATTCGATTATATTTTTTTTTTATTTTAATTTTTTTTTTAGCTCACCTGTCACAAAGTGACAGAGTGAGCTTTTGTGATCACTCTTCGTCCGTCGTCCGTCCGTCGTCCATCCGTCGTCCGTCCACAATTACTTGTGTAGACACTTGAGGTCATAGTTTAAGCTTAATCATTATGAAACTTGGTCACAACGATCATCTCAACAAAATCTAGGTCAAGTTCGATATTGGGTCATCCGGGGTCAAAAACTAGGTCACAAGGTCAAATCATAGAAAAACCTTGTGTAGTCACTAAAGGTCACAATTTTGGTTTAATCTTTATGAAACATGGTCACAATGATCATCTCAACAAAATCTAGGTCAAGTTCTATATCGGGTCATCCAGGGTCAAAAACAAGGTCAAATATTAGAAAAACCTTGTGTAGTCGTTAGAGGTCACAATTTTGGCCTAATCATTATGAAACTTGGTCACAATGATCATCTCAAGAAAATCTAGGTCAAATTCGATATTGGGTCATCCTGGGTCGAAAACTACGTCACAAGGTCAAATCATAGAACAACCTTGTGTAGTCACTAGAGTTCACAATTTTTGTCTAATCTTTATGAAACTTGGTCACAATGATCATCTCAAAAAAATCCAGGTCAAGTTCAATATTGGGTCAGCCGGGGTAAAAAACTAGGTCACAAGGTCCAATCACTTCAATATGTCATTGGGTCTAAATGTGATGTAAACTATAAAGCATAAGACAATATGAAAACCTTGTACATGCAATAGAGGCTACCATTAGGGGTGCCTGAACTACTAGGACAGGTGAGCGACCTATGGCCCTTTGGGCCCTCTTGTTTAATTTTTTTTATTTATTTATTTTTTTATTTTGCCCTGAGACTCACCATGCCCCGAGACGGGCGTATTTTGTGACATTTTGGCTCTTGTTCAAACATGAGTCAGAGTGGGAGGGGATAATAAAGGTAAAACTTCTTGTTGATTTATAGAAGACTGTGTGAAGGTTGCCAGATATTATGTGCGGAAGATAATTCCAACAATTTAATACTGATTGAACTGTTCAACAAAATACTTTTTTATCGCGATTTTGAACATTATATATGTGTCTCATCAATTATGTAACTTAATATAAATGTAGTGTATGTACCAACATGCACTTGTATATCTTGTCTTCAGGGCCCTTACTTAACTAATTGAGACTAGGGCCAGGGGCCCTCAGGGGAATTTCGCATCGTTTGAAGAAAAAGGGAAATTTTGTCTTTCATGAATATCAATACTATCATATTAGTAATTTTTATTTACTGTACAAAAATCCAATTTCAAGCTACATGTATAACAACAGCTACAACTGCTGAACAGCATTGACAAATGTAGAGGCTCTTAATTTATTGCTTTCAAAAAAAAAGGTTTATTCATTTAGGAGGGAAATGGTGAAATGAGGACCCTGTGTCTTGTTGAAATTCTTCTTGATCATGACAGCACTTTGATTTAGATAGACTTAACTTATGTGACCTTTAGATATGTGACGTCGTATATCACTTTATATGGCAATATTGGCTTTACTCAAGTGCTGTATTTCTCTTATACTCTTGCGTTTATTACTAATCTGTCCATTATAAATTTAACAGATCCACCAATGGATTAGCTCCAATAGTCGGTTACTAGACATTAGCGTACATTATTTAGCAATATTCATGGTTATTGTATTGACATAGATTGTGTTTTAAGTTAATGGATAATGTCTGTGGGGGTGGATTGCCTAAGGTTCATGTTATACTGGGTTGTGTTACCTGATATCTGTTTAAACATTTATTCAATACATTGATAAATATCTATAGACTGATTTTGTTCTAGTGCCTTGTATATTGGAAACTTTAAAAGAAATCTATGTACTTTGTGTACACAGTACACTCTGTTGAAGTCTGTACATGAAGTTTAATAGTATTGCGTTAATTTTGTACATGAATTTAAGTATATATAACAGATTGTTTGCTTGACATTTCATGGTACATTTTAAGCTCCACAATCAGAAGGATAGGGACGCTATTCTGGTCACCCCAGTGTAATTAAGCGTACTTAAGGCTAATGTTACAGTTTATGTACTGCATCAAATATTTTCAAAGTCTGTTTACATATTGGTTTGGTACTCTAAACACTTGTTCACCATCATGTCCCAAACCTCTTGACAGGAGGAGGTAAATCTACATTTAGTTGAAATTAAGTCCCCTATTCGACTTCGAAATGCATGTTAAAGTTTAGGTACAGCCTCAAATATTTTCAGAGTATTTTGACATATTGCTTTGATACACTTGTTCACCATGATGGCCCCAACACCTACACTGGAGTAGGTAACTGTATGAAGCTTTAAGTCAAGTAATGGTGCTTGCTGTCAGCTACTACTTGAACTATAAAACTAGTTGAAACCAGCTAAACTCTAAACTCTTTTCAACATTCCAACAGTATTAAGTCTTTATCAGGAATTTAATTTAAGAAATGATTAAACAATGTCATGATTTAATAAAATCTATAAAGTCTGTTAGACTTCTAAGATTTTTATTCTCTCATTTATGATATTTTGCTGCAAATAAATTTATATATCATTGACTAAGCTTGTGCAACTCTGTCAAAATAGCTTAAACTGGAACATTACTGTAGCATACTGATTACATAATGTATTGTAAACTCTTTCTTAATAATACACCAGTTAATTATATAAATTTTAATGTGTTATAGACAATAAACTTAAGCATTTTTCTGTCGGTGTATCTAGGTCCTATTACATGTAAACATTTTCCCTCAATGTGCCTCTGTGTCTTACATCTTACATTTATGTGTGACAGACTCCTCTGCAAAGATGATTTTTTCGAAATTGAGACCACTTTGGCATTTAGCTGCTTCAACAAGTCTGTCTGTATAAGGGGATTAAAGTATTAGTCTAATAAGGGTTAATCCCTGACCAAGACAAATGTCCTATTCTGCCTATATCTAAATTTCCGTTTTAAAATGTTTGTTTGTATTTAAAGACCCAATTTTCAAAATGTTTATATTCTAAGACTATAATCATACTGTACTTGGCTCTCAGGTTTTACATATACAGTCAGGTCTCAATATAACGACACCAGATAGACTGACAAATTCATTATACTGACATCAAACGCTCTTTGTAACAATTCAGTATACTGACATATTCGTTTCAACGATATTTTTCTTGGAAACTAACAGCAAGGTTGTATCAAGAGCTGACTAATACAGTCGTTCGAGTATGGGTCAATGGCCGGTGCATGTTATATATCACATGCATATAACTACCACTAATTCCTCTTTTGGATTTAATAGTTGATATTTCTGAGAGTTTAACTCCTAACTGGTCCCATGTGAGAGTTTTACATAATTACAGACTGACTATCCCAAGTCAGATCTTCTCTGATGCCGAGAGGTAGAGGCTCTATAGAGATATTTATACTGATTACTACAATTTATTTCCATTTCATTAATTATTTGTAGTCAGCCCAAGTATTGTGAATAGCAGTATTTTTAACATGTTAGAATGTTAGCAGTATTTCAAATTTATAGATTTTTCTTGAGAAGTTTTATAAGTCTGTTGGAATTATCTCTCCATAGTGGTATCATTCAAGTCTGGTTCATTGAATTTATATAGCACTCAAGATCTTGCTGAAAGTTGGACACTGCTACAACAGTACTGACCATGTTAACCCTCCATTTCTTCTAACTCAGAGGTTCTTGATACAAATTAAGTGCTTATAGGTCCGAGCCTTGATACAAATTAAGTGCTTATAGGTCCGAGCCTTGTTACAAATTATGTGCTTATAGGTCCGAGCCTAATGTTACAAATTATGTGCATATTGGTCGGTGTCTTGTTGTATGCATTGAGTAGCTCAACAGCTCACTTTCTGTAAACTGTGACTGTAAACTTGGTCTGTAAACTGGGTCTGTAAACTGGGTCTGTAAACTGGGTCTGAAATGATGGTTTAATTCCCTCTCTCCTAGCATTATGTCGCCTTAGCTGTCAATTATTTTCTGTAATTTCAGATTCCTACATGTTTATACCGACATTTGTGGACCTCACAAGCAAAGATATTGACGAAAACAGAAAAAAGTTATTGGATGCAAATGTGCAGTATCCTATTGGTAAGACAAGTATCTGTTATACAGTAAGATTGTTGCTCCTTGTTTATTCAGGTTTGATGGTGTTTCTCAACAATCCATTGGTTATATTTGGCAGCTATTTCACTTAACTAGTTTTCCTGACCTGCATTCTAACCAGCACCAATTTAGCCTTCTGTGAAGCTTGAAGAACCAGCAACTTCTCCAAAAAGATCAACATTCTTAGAAAATTTTCATGGAAGGGTATGACCTGCCTTGTCCGAGATTCATACCCGGATTGCTGGGTTACAAATCCAGCGCACTAACCTCTTGCCATGGCTTAAGATTGAAATAGCCACTTGTGATATTTAAACATCTAAGGCTTATCATAGTTTACTATATTAAGAATGCTGTATTTGATCAGGACTAGTGTATTGTTTGTATAGAGGGTCAAGACTAGTCTATGAATAGATGGAGTGTTTTTGGTCCGAATTGGCATTGACTTTGTGTGTATACAGTATACATGAATTTGAGCTGGATGTTGTTTTGCTATAGTGTCATTTGATGAAGGTAATTGAATTTTGTGTGTGAAGTTCTGGACCACTATACTGAAATACACGAAGACTGTCAATATTTTTTGCAAAAATATGATTAATAAGATATGACTGATCGTCTGAATTGCCAAAAACAGTTTGTATGAGCGATTCACTGTCCTAGCTAGTGTGGTTAAGTGTGTCTATATGAAACAAAGTCTTTGTTGACCATCACAGTCCGGTGTCTGGATCAGACAAAGGCTGATTGGCCATAAAGCTTGTTCCATTCAGACTTTTATAAAATAGTAGAATTAAATTGATAAAATCAAACATGATGATTCATGAAACCATTGACAAACATTATCATTCAGGAAACCATTTACAAACATGATCAGTCATGAAACCATTGACAAACATTATCATTCAGGAAACCATTTACAAACATGATCAGTCATGAATTGAAACCATTGACAAACATGATTATTCAGGAAACCATTGACACACATGATTATACAGGAAACCATTGACAAACATGATTATTTAGGAAACCATTGACAAATATGATCATTCAGGAAACCATTGACAAACATGATTATACAGGAAACCATTGACAAACATGATGATTTAGGAAACAATTGACAAACATGGTCATTCAGGAAACCATTGACAAATTGTCAGTTTTTATAAACTTTATAAAGGAAATGTGCCAGGTGCCACCATCAGGTATTTACATGTAAATTAACTAAATGTCTGGTGTTGTGGTATAGGAGGACCCCTAATACGGAACAGGTAAATGCGTTCACTTGATCTATGCCAGGACTGGACTCACTTGATTTGAGTTTAGGACAGGACCCGAAAAAATCTTCACATGTATATCAGTTCAGAAACTAGAACTTAAGTTCCCACAAGAGAAAATAGTCAATTACCAACTGAATAAGCTTTAAATTTCCTTGCTATTGAGAAATCTTCACTAGACGTCCCAGGAGATAGCTTTAGTCGCAGGCTATAATCATGATTATTCATTTACTGAGAATCCAATTGTAAACATACAACTTCATTGCTTAAAATGATCCCTTTATAGATGTTGTATATTTGATGTCTTGTATGGCTAGGGGCTGGTTGATAATTGTCCCTTTGGTTTGGGTTTGTTATATGAAATAAAATTCAGACTTTGTTTTTCCTTTAATTACTTGTTGTATGGCTTGGCTCGGTTCTATAATGGTGCCTTAGTTTAGGTTTGTTGTATGAAAACTGTCTATATGAAAAAAGAACCAGACTTGGGCTTTCCTTACTTTAGGTCTACCCTGCTGTTCACTAGTCTTAGAGGTTCAGTATACAGATAATAACCTCTCAATTACACTTCATTTGGTACCATTGATATAGTGTTCTGTTGTTGAGAGGGTGTGGCTGTAAAAAGAGTTTTTGGGATAATGTTGTTGGTAGGAGGTTATTCCTAGAGAATGGTTTATCCTTGAGAGGCTGTATTGTACATTGATGTTGATTTTATTAGTCCCCTACCGGTTTTTGACCGGAGGGGACTAGAGGTTTGCCCTCCGTCAGTCCGTCCGTCCGTCCGTCTGTCAAACAATCTGGATCCTGACATAACTCAAACAGTTTCCAAGCTAGGTTTATGAAACTTGGTATGTGGATAGGGGGCAATAAGGGGATTATGCACGTCTAAATTTTGATTCTGACAAAAATTGTGATTGCTATGGCAACAGAAAGAGTGAAAATATGCCAAAATCTGGATCCTGCAATAACTCAAACAGTTTCCAAGCTAGATTTATGAAACTTGGTATGTGGATTATAAGGGGGCAATTAGCGGATAATGCACGTCTAAAAATATTTTGATTCTGACAAAAAATGTGATTGCTATGGCAACAGAAACATTGAAAATGGCCTCAAACCGGTAGGGGACTTCTGTATTGCTTGCAATTCTTAATTACTTGTTGCTAATTAATAAGAGGAGCAGTTACTGTTCATCATGAATTTACGTAACATCCTGTGGTGTGCACTGCATTTATTAGTACATTGTTGGTGGATTGTACAGTAATTTAGAATTAATATTGGTGATTAATATGTCAGTGTATGTGAAGTGTTACAATGCACTTAATACTGCACAGAGATATAAATAGATCTGAGTGTACATATTGTGGGAGTACTTCTGTCTGGGTGGAGTACTTAACTACTGGCTGGATGGAATGTGTGCTGTTTATATAAAAGTACATTCACACTACTTCCTAGTAACAAATTTGCCAAAATAGTTTTCTCCACTTTCTAGCTTGATGATTCATATACAAGTTTGTGTAAGGTAACTGTGAGTTAGCCCAGTGATAGGCAAACAAATTAAACAAGGATATATTAATGACAAATTTCTCCACTTACTCCATCGAAGTAGAGGGGAGGGATATTGACCAATCAGGCCGACAAATGTGAACAAACAAACTAGAGCCACTTTTTTCAGCTTCATGATTTCACTGAAGATTGTGTAGTTTCATATTTAGGCCAGAGTTTTTTAATTTTTGTTACTCGGACATTTTTCAGAAAAAAGTCCACAGGAGGAGGGAAAAAAATAAAAACTCCCAAAATTTAGCTTCCACAAGCTGTTGGTGGTAGAATAGTCAATGACGGTCCGATTTAAAGCAATCAACACTCAACAACAGTGTTAGTTTATAAGAAAACAGCCAATTTATCTTAAGACTAGGACACTGTAGTGAAACACTAGTATAATAACACTTATCATCAATAAATTAATGAAATAATAATACAAGGCTGGTCCATTTATCATCAAAACATTATATGCAATTTTGCTTTTTTCCAGTTTTTCAATTATTTTTTTTTGAAAATGCCAAAAAATTGGACTGGAGGGTCCGAGTAACGAAAAATAAAAGAACTCTGGCCTTAGCAAGATAATTCATCATTATCTTTTCAATGTTCTCTCTGACAGTACAAAGCTAAGGCACTCATTATGATTGACAAATATTTAATCAAACATTGGCTGTCTTCTCATTCTGCAGAATATTAAAAACAAATATCTATAATTTATGTGAACAGAATTTAATGAATGCTGTATTAATCTTCTTATTACATTATTTACATAATAACTGTTCTACTGAATCTACTGAATCTTTGGGCTTGTACTATTCATACTATTGGTTCCTTCTGTGAGGGTTGTAGGTTGCCCGATTAATTTGAGAGTCATTTGGTCAAATGTCAGGGTCAAAAGGTTGAAAATTCAAATCATAATGTTTGTGTGATAAATTAACAATCCTTGGGTCTGCCTTTTATTGATGACAACGATATTTAGTTATTCTTAAAATATTTTTTTTTAAAAACTAGCAGGATATTATTATGTAACTTTTTTACAGGGTTTTCATTATTTGACTTAGGTATTAAAATGATACCAATTTGATTGCTATTCTAGACACTTCAGTTCCACAGGGCATGCCCCTTTAATTAGGTTGGCGATAATTGTATCAAGACCAAGGACGGTTTGAATTATCAAATACTTTGTCATTGGTAAAAGTTGTCAGGATTTGTCAGGGACTTTAAATTTATTTATTGTATGATAAAAAATATTCAAAACAAACAAACTAGTGCTTTGCTAATGGATTTGTCCAGAGATTATTTGTTGAAGGTCATTGTACATCTATACACTCACTGTGACCATAATTCTATATTTGTTACTGTAATCCAATTGTAATATGTCACTATAATCTCAACCTGTATTTTATTGTTAAACCTTTAATACAGTCAGATCTCGATACAACGACACTGTTCGTTCCCGATCAAAATGTCGTTATAACGAATTTGTCTTTATACTGAATTTCACTAGTGACGGGAAATTTTTGATTGGGAGATTGTTTCATAAAAATCAATTATTGATTAACATATAATTTATTATGTCATAAAATTGTCATTAGAAAAATCAGCAGTATGAAATTATCATAATTGCATAAAATAATATTTAAAATAAAATACAATGTTTTGAGAGAGCTCCAAATAACGTGCGCCCGAATTTAAAGATGTCCGGATACTACTACAGTAAACTATAAAATATAACGCTCTAGAGAATAAATTGGTGATTCATTTTGTTACTAATTATACCCTATCGACTTTAAGAATTGATGAATTAATAAATCATGTCGAGAAATCTCGATTGACATCGTTTATTTCGTGACCCGTACGATTTCTAAAATACGAATATATGCGATGACTTCGCTTATCTCCCTTGATTACGAATGCGCGAGCCGTATTTCACAAACTGTAATTCGACTGTGATAGGTTCCACTATTATAATGAGAGCAATTAAGATGATTTTCAGAAGTGTAATTACATAAGTAGGCTCCTTGCTTAGACGGCGACTTTGTGTAAAGCCGATAAATAGTTCAAGTGTGAAAAATAGTCCCTTGATAGTGTCAGTATATCGAGTATTAATTACTGTGTAAACACTCGATTCGTTCCCATTGTTTTGCTGTCGGTGTCGGTAAGTGAATATGTCGTTATAACGGATACAATTAACGTTGTATAGAATTCGTCCCCACCAATTGGTGTCGTTATAACGAAATTGTCGGTATATCGGATGTCGTTGTAACGAGTCCTGACTGTACTACAAAATATACCACTGGTGGCTTTAAGATTTTGTAAACTAAGGACACATCATTTTACCAGTCATATATGAAGGTTACAATGAAGTAAGAGTCCATTTATTTTGGTAACTGAATTTTGAAACAGTGATAAACTGATAATTATTTACTATGCATGACTCACCCAGGATGGTAGATAGTAAATTGTGGTGATGTATGAACTCAATGTATGACCCCAACAAACAGGACATGCAGTATCCAGGTTTGTGGTGAATGTAATAATGTTGGTTAAACAGGCTCATATATGTTACAATGCTCAAATATTATGGTACTACAGTGCAACCTCTGTTGAGCAACACATTTTGGGAGCTGCAAATATTGGCCATTGTTTAAAGGTTGTTGCTCTAAAGAGGTGAAATTTATAGTTAATATAGGCTTAGGAAAAGTTTGAAGGTGTTGCTCTACAGAGCGCTGCTCTTCAGACGTTATATAGAGGGTCTTGCATGGGTGCTTATTATATACGAGTTTTATTAAACGAATGGACAAAATAATATGACACTAGGCTTTGCTGAGTGTCGTATTGATTTTGTCGACAAGTTTAATAAAACTTGTATGTAATGATCACGAATGTATATATTAAGTCTGTAATTAATAATTTGAATCTCAGCCATTCCTCTATTTTTATACTGCCAGATTTTCTTATTAATAAATTCAAGGAAACTCTGATAGTAAAAAACATTGATTATAATTCAGCCATAAAAATGAAATTCTCTCTTTATAACTTGCTATGAGAAAATCTTTGTAGTTAATATGTTACTGTAACAGCCGTAGTGTTGACAGCGAGGGATTGAAAATGTCACTACTGGTGATTGCATTGAACAGAAATAACGTTTGTAACTTTTCATCTTTTGCTATTGAGTGCGCAGCGACAACCCATTCTGCTGACTTGCATGAAAGATACTCACAACCAGTGACCGTCAATTGCTCCCCACAAAATCAGTGACACTCGTGCTCAGGACTAATTCAAGGCCAGTGGCAGTCTCATGCTCTATACTTACACATGACCAGGTCAAGTGATTTGCTCTAAACTAACACATGACCAGTGAATGACATACTCCCAAGACTAACACATGACGTTAGAATCTGACATACTCCAGACTAACACATGACCTTAGAATCTGACATAATCCAGCCTAACACATAACCTTATAATCTAACATACTCCAGACTAACACATGACCTTAGTACCTGACATAATCCAGCCTAACACATGACGTTAGAATCTGACATACTCCAGCCTAACACATGACGTTAGAATCTGACATAATCCAGCCTAACACATGACGTTAGAATCTGACATAATCCAGCCTAACACATGACGTTAGAATCTGACATACTCCAGCCTAACACATGACGTTAGAATCTGACATAATCCAGCCTAACACATGACGTTAGAATCTGACATAATCCAGCCTAACACATGACGTTAGAATCTGACATACACCAGCCTAACACATAACCTTATAATCTAACATACTCCAGACTAACACATGACAGGGTTCAAATTTAACTTTTTTGGTCACTTGCAAATTTTATCAAGTAGCTTTTTTTCTTACTTGCTAAATCAGAAAATCTACTTGCAAATTTAGCCATTCAATTAAAAACGTTACAATATCCACCTGTATTATACCTAGGTAACATAGTTAGAGCTATAATAATATTGTTTGTGAACCTGTTATACATCTATCAGACTACAGAATTTCAGCAAGTTGTAAATTTGTTGGAGTCATTTGTGACCTCTTTTAGCAGAAGTTTGTTGGTATCTTTATGCGTTATTATTTGTAGCTGTACTTGCAAAAAATAGCAAGTGATGATTTTATCCACTTGCATTTTGGGAAATCTACTTGCATTTAGCAAGTTAGCAAGTGCTAAATTCGACCCCTGCATGACCTTAGAATCTGACATAATCCAGACTAACACATGACCTTAGAATCTGACATAATCCAGCCTAACACATGACGTTAGAATCTGACATACTCAAGCATAACACATGACGTTAGAATCTGACATACTCAAACTAACGCATGACCTTCTAATCTAACATACTCCAGACTAACACATGACCTTATAATCTAACATACTCCAGACTAACACATGACCTTAGTATCTGACATACTCCAGACTAACGCATGGGTCTGCCAACCTCTGCACAAGCACATGACCAGTCATGACCTAGATACTCGAGACTAACTGATGACCTGAGGACAAGACATAAACGTAGGTTATAGTACAAGACAAGTGGCATTCATCCTTTGCAGGACTAACTTATTAGACTTAGTGGCAGTGAATAGGACCTGCAGTGAAACATTTAACCAATCTACTTTATTTACATAGATTGACTTGTTCTTCTATAACATAGTGACAAGTGGTATGTAAGTGATTTACACTTAAGGTCATTAAAAATTTGACTGCTTTCAATGCATAATGCATTTTAGCAATTTCACATATCCATATTAGGGACTTAAATCATTGTTGCAATATTGCCAAGAGACTAGATCATTGATCTAGTTCCAATTTCAATTCGCTTTACTCTGACAGGAAAATTTAAACGAAAAAGGTATTCAACAAAGGAGTTAGGCTGTCTTTTTAACAAGTCTTCATTAAATGACAAGGGTGGTAATCTTTCAAACTTGTGATTTATTACCCGATTGGGAATTTTACTCCTAAATGGTGAAACTAATGTAGAACACATTGTTTTGTAAAAATGGGCAGGTGATTAAAGTGTATACTACTAAACCTATAAGTGATCTCTTGCTTCTGTCGTAAGTCTGCTGTGTTTTGAATGGCCATAAGTGTGTACATGTATAATAAATTGCAACTTAGTTGTTATGCAAATCATCCTGACTGAAGAAAAAAGTTCATGCGCATTGAAGTCATTACTTGAAGCAGGAATAAGCTACCATAATTAAACAAATAAATGCCCTTTACTTAAGGCAGGAATAAGCTACCATAATTAAACAAATAAACGCCCTTTACTTAAGGCAGGAATAAGCTACCATAATTAAACAAATAAACGCCCTTTACTTAAGGCAGGAATAAGCTTCCATAATTTAAACAAATAAACGCCCTTTACTTAAGGCAGGAATAAGCTACCATAATTAAACAAATAGACACCCTTTACTTAAGGCAGGAATAAGCTACCATAATTAAACAAATAAACACCCTTTACTTAAGGCAGGAATAAGCTACCATAATTAAACAAATAAACACCCTTTACTTAAGGCAGGAAAGCTAACATAATTAAACAAATAAACACCCTTTACTTAAGGCAGGAATAACCCTTACCAAAATAACATATATGCCACTTATATGTCATTTTATATGTGACTTATACTTCACATAGTCAATTTACATATAAGTCACATATATGTCACATATATGTGACATGTTAGTATTTTACATGCAAATGAGATGTATGTGAGTTATAAGTAACATATAACTGACTTATATGTGACATATAAGTATAAGTGAGTTATATGTGAGTTATATGCGAGTTATATGTGAGTTATATGTTGTACTGCCACTGATGTTTATTATCACATATAAGTCACTTATATGTGACATATATGTGACTTATATGTGAGTTATATGTAATATTATTATTGCATATAAGTGACATATATGTGACATATATGTGAGTTATATGTTGCCTTAGATGCTAAAAATAGCTTTCTAAAAATTTATGGAAACTACAGCTGGACCCGCCGGTGGACTATGGTCATCGTACTCGTGTCCTGCAACTGAGATGTTAGCATGGTACAATATGTAACCCTTAAAGGCACTGTAAGCTTGTAGTATTTTAGTTCAATCCCGTCCATTTATGACTGGGGACTATCTAAAATCTACCTTACAAGTTTAACAAGTTTATCTCATTTCACATGTTTCCATGATATTGATATAAGATTTAAAGCAGCAAATAATTTTAATATCACTTTATTAATTCATAAACTTCATGTACATCAGCATTTCAGGCAAAAAGAATAGTTAAATATTTAAAAGGTTTATATATTATATAAAATCACAAAACTATGAAGACTATTAAATATTTACAATGGTCCAGATAAACATCACTAATAAAACCCAGTCACACATAAAAAGTCGACATAACAAAGTCTGGCAAGTAATTTTTTGACTTCAGGCGAATTCTGCTGTGGTTTGGTCCACCATGGAGCTTAAAGACTGACGGAGAGTTGCTGGTTGTGAATGTTAGGATCAAAAGTCGAACAGTGGTATCCTCCATCACAATTCTGTAATACTGGGTTCAGCTTGTTCATCAACCTGTAAATTGTGAATAATAATATGAATACAATATCTTTTATATAATAATAAATATCATTTATAATGTCCCTACCATCAGAGACTATAGATAACGATTGTTATCTTAAGTCTCTACTGTCATAATGTCTTTAAATATATAAATGACAGTACATTGCACTATTAATGCATTAAGATTTACAACTCCTCAACAAGATGTTCACTCCATGTGTCTATAACAATAGAAACTATGCTTTATCTTATTTAAGTTTGTGATTATTAACAATTTATAAATACATGTTAAAAGATATAAAACCCTACATATAAAACCCTTAGTTGGAGACTGTAATGCTTCTTTTTGTTAATAAAACATAGGATAATGTAGATGTCAAATTGTAAAAAGTTTAACAAGTCAATATGTATGAGTTAAAATCATTTAATTACTAAATTATCTAACCGTAAGCATTCATCTTTGAAATGTTCAGTTTCTTCTTCTCCGTCTAACTTTTTATATTCACTTCCATTAACGACACTTCAAAGTACCAGGGTAGAGTTCAGCTTCGGTCCAAAGTCATCCTTATATATCACTTCCATCCTAATGACTCTGCTTGTTCCTGTAAAACATATTTTTAGAACTTATAAGATATCATTTTTTGTTTGAAATTAACCTTTATTTGAACTTAGTGTTGGTTGTGTTAAAACATCACTATTATATCAAATTATACTGATGTTAAGACATGCTATTACTTTAAAGTTAAATAAAATAATGATAAAGCACAATTTTTTAAAATTAAAAGTTATAACAACTTGTAGCAAGACTCAGACTATAAAGCTAGTTCAGTGTTGATATTACAATCTGTATAAATACAATTCCTGAATTGAACATATCCTTAACACTTCCTGAGAGGCTAGGACCTGGTAATGTAATTAAATTTGACATTAAACAATATCATGATATGTGTTAATTAAAGTTCAGATTCATAGCATTTTAAAAATAAAACATAGTGTTCATTTCTTAAACAGCTGTTAATACAAAACTACTTACCATTATAATGATTCATCCAACTTCACAGATCTCTGTAACACTTGTTGGTTTGAATAAATATTTCAACATCTAATAATCCTTTACTGCAGTATCACAAGTCAGATGCAGAGGTTACATGTAATGTCCTTCATTAGAATAGGATTGGTTCAAAACACTTCCCAAAATACTAAAAACTAGCAATATCCAATAAAATGTTGAAAACATTGCTCATTTTTGTGAGATCTCCAGATAATGACCACCAGACAAGTTCAAACTAGCCAATCAGAAGAAAGGAAATATTTTGGGGGAATTTCAAACTAGCAATAAATCAGACAGGGATGGCTGTTATCTCAGCTTCTCATTAACCCAGGTGGTGAATGGGTGCTATTTTGTGTGTACATTAGACAAGTATTCAGTCCAATATGTATTATCATGTTGTCTGAAAATGCACATGTCCAGTGTATTGAATTAATTGCCTTGATTGATACAATGTACCATTACTCATTAATCATATTTATACATAAAACAGTAATTCTATGGGTTTTTTTATATTAAGTAAATCTTACTAAATATGTTAAAACTATTTTTTCTGATGTGAACTTAAGTTTGAGATCAATGAATAATTATTACTTTGGTTCCATATATATTTGCTGATCAATAATTATTGTTTGATATATAAACTTCAAAATAATATGTTACATAATATAATTAAAACACAAATTGAATGTAAAAATAAAATGTTTTTTATTCCAGTTGCATAGATTATTGAATTCTGAACATTTTGATACCCATTGTGTGGTGACAAATAATAACCAAACAATTTTTGCAGATTTTGATAATTTTTTCTCACCATTTGGACTTATAAATTTTCAGCATATCGAAGATAACAAAACCAGTACAGAAATTTTCTAAGTTCTCACTTATATGTGGTTGTTATAGAAAACTGAATGATCCATATAACTCACATACAGTTCACATATAACTCACATATAACTGACCTAAGCATACTCTCAAACATATAACTCGCATATAAGTGACTTATATGTGAAAAATGAGATGACATATAACTGGCTTATACATATAACTGACTTATACAAGATTTTATGTGAGTTATATGTGCCTTATATGTGCCATATATGTGCCATATACTTTACATATAAGTCACATATATGTCTGTGTAAGTCAGTTCGGTAAGGGAAGCTACCATAATTAAACAAATAAACACCCTTTACTTAAGGCAGGAATAAGCTACCATAATTAAACAAATAAACACCCTTTACTTAAGGCAGGAATAAGCTACCATAATTAAACAAATAAACACCCTTTACTTAAGGCAGGAATAAGCTACCATAATTAAACAAATAAACACTCTTTACTTAAGGCAGGAATAAGCTACCATAATTAAACAAATAAACACCCTTTACTTAAGGCAGGAATAAGCTACCATAATTAAATAAATAAACACCCTTTACTTAAGGCAGGAATAAGCTACCATAATTTAACAAATAAATGCCCTTTGATTATTGAAATCTTATCGTGAGGCTGTGGTTAGTGGGCTTGGCCATCTTGGTTTAATTCCTGTGTGCGGTTGGTGATGCCCTGCCATGAAAATTTAACACAATGTTGAAATTCCTTCACATGTGAAGAAGTTAATTTGCAAGGAATGTCAAAAGTTAAGTTATTACTGGTTAGAATACAGTCCTGGAAAAAAACTGGCTAGGTGAATCCCCTATGCTGCCTGAAAATTGTTGAGGAACAGCATTAAACCGGAATAAACAAATTACATCTTACTATGTGTTTATAAGTTAAACATACTATGTATTCCAACAGTTATACATACAATTATAAACATTGATATTGCTATAGATAAACCATGTTTTTTGAGCCGTGACTAATTTATGCAGCAAAGTTGATTCATCCTAAAAGGGTAGGTATATATAAGCAATACCAATATAAGTTAAATAAGTAATTCCATTAATTAACACAATTAAGTGGCCCATTGGATACGGCGATGTCTTATGATACTTACTTTTCTAGGTTCGATCCGGGCTATCGTCACTTTTTATATTTTTTTAAATCGCTTGTTTGAGTAATTTTTCACAAGAAAGTTATGTATTTCCTGGAATGCATTTAATATAGCGATTCATTAGTCTAAATTAGGTGTCGTTAGTCATAGTAACCGCGAGAAATTATAAAATGGCTTCAACTAGTTAAAATACTGGTGACGATGCTCGTATAATAATTATTAATATTAATGAATATTTAACATGGTTCATATAAAATACCTTATACAGAAAGTTTGTAAGGAGCTCATAAAATAGTCTTTGCTTATTGAGCATTTATATAATTGTATTGACAGTTGAACACAAATAATGGCGTTAGATATTGCAATAAACGGTCTTCAAGCACTCGGTATAATATATTCAAATGCATCATCCGAAAACTGATAGGTCGTCAACCAACAACGTAGAACGAAAAGTCAAAATAATTATGTAGTAAAAATATAAAATGGCTTTTAAATAATGTATTCATATTCTTAACGAAAAAGAAACAAAATAATGTAGTTGCGAAAAATAGTGCAGTTATCAAGACTTGAACCAGCATGTCTTAGCATGATAAACAAGCTCTCTACCGATTGAGCCAGCGATACTGACAATATCAGGTCATACATAAATACATATATACGCATTTTAAAGGCATCCCGACCAGGTATATTCACACACCATGACTAAATAGTGTAATATCCCGTCACGGCTCAAAACTTGTGGTCCATCTATAGAAGACAAAACTGATTGTACATATATAGTCAGGTGTCCTTCCTGGAATAATCCAGAATTCTGGATTTGCTGCCCTAAAAACAATGAACTTTTCTGCAGAATATAAATGTTATTTGCAGAAAAATTCAAAGAACTGACAAACTTACGGTCATTTGAAATTTCATAATGCTTCAACTGATTTTTGGTGTTGGGATGTGTGTTTATGGTACCGAAAATAGACTTTCAACTTGTTTTTAGGATTTGACATTGACCCCTGTATAGTTAACTTACCTCTGCTGCAGTAACATTGAGCTAATACCTTTTCACAGAAGTTATTTCCATATTTGAAATGCTTATTGTTTGCTAAAACGTTGATTGTGGAGTATTTTGTGGAAAGTTTATAGTATTATATCATGTTTTGTACATGCTGTGTTTATTGGTGCAGCAGTATTATGTAAGTAATAAAAATATAAAGAAACGTGGCATACATCCTTTATGACTCAGGCACCTGAGTTTAACAAACAAGTAGATATTATGTTTGATTACATTGAAATCTTATAGGCTGATATCATCATATGTCAGTAAGTGTTTCCTGTGACATAAAATAAAAAATTATGGACTGATTTCTTTCATGTAAGTTTTAAAACATTTTATGAGGTGCACTATTCTTGTACCATTGATATCTTCTGAGTATATTATGGACAGTCAAGGACTGTCTCACTGTATAAACGAGTCAACTTCGGTTATCTCAATAAGGCATACACATTGTCTTCCAATAAGTCATACAGTGATCAGAAATTACAGATGCTTTTGCTCACAATAAGTCACACAAGTTGAATTGTATAGCATCCCAATAAGTGACATACAGTGATTTGGTTTTACATGCTGTTTGTCTGTTGTTGCCAGTTGCCAATCATTGTTTTCAGTCGACAGACTTCTCCTCCAATACCCATTTATTAGAGATGGCAACGAGTACTAAAATCGGTACTCGGGTACTCGGTCATTCTTCTGATCGAGTACTCGGGTACTCGGAAAACTATGAATGTGAATGATATTTGGGACACAGAAATGTTGTACTGCAAATGTGCGTGTTAAACTTCAAACATAACATCGCGCCTGTCCGTTCTATTCAGTTGATGGTCAAATCTAGTTCGGAAGAATGTTAAAATAATAAAAACTAACAAAAAGAACAACAATAAAGTGTAAATGCAGTATAACTTATAGCCAATTACGCTAGAAAATCGAATAATAACAAATAAACAACTAAGCAAGTAAGGGGGAATACTCTTATCAACCAGTGACATAGTAATATTTACACAGCGTGACACAGTCGAGTTACCGTTCATTCATATACGCATGAGAACAATTTTAATTTAAAGTAATATTTTATTAATTTTTAATCGATTGGCACACCCAATAAACAATAACTGCCAATTAAAGATCGATGACAATTAATCGGATTGATGTCAACAAAACTCGTCCCAGCAACAAAAGAACCCCAAGCTACGTGCCATAAACAAATTAACAGACGATGATTGACATGTCTGTGTTTTTATAACGCTTGCAATTAGCGACGATTAAGGATTTATGACACGTTGTTAGTTGTAATTTTAGTAGACCAGATAACACTTGGACACGTTCTGTACAAGACAGAATTAACAATTATTAGTCCCCTACCGGTTTTTGACCGGAGGGGACTATAGGTTTGCCCTCCGTCCGTCCGTCAGTCAGTCCGTCAGTCAGTCCGTCAGTCCGTCCGTCAAAAAATCTGGATCCTGACATAACTCAAACAGTTTCCAAGCTAGGTTTATGAAACTTGGTATGTGGATAGGGGGTAATAAGGGGATTATGCACGTCTAAAAATAATTTGATTCTGACAAAAATTGTGGTTGCTATGGCAACAGAAACATTGAAAATGGCTTCAAACTGGTAGGGGACTTCTGTATTGCTTGCAATTCTCAATTACTTGTTATTTTTATTTTTTTCCGAGTACTCGAATACTGATTTTGATATTAGATAATTGGACCTTTGAACGAGTACTCGAGTACCCGGGTACTCGTTGCCATCCCTACCATTTATGGAATTTTTTGTCGGAACTTCACAGGAATGATACTTTGGTGGTCCTTAGATGGTTCCATGGTTCCAGTTATTGAATAACTAGGTCACTGGAGTTAAAAATAAAATATTGAAAGTGAAAACTTGAGTTTTATATTTATTTTAGGTCCATAGTGAAACAAGTGACTACTTATATTAATCCCCCTTGTCACCTCATTCCTGATGGTATCCATCACTACGTGGGTACATGGGTACATCACTACGTGGGTACATGACTACGTGGGTACATGGGTACATCACTACGTGGGTACATGTATTCTGTCATTAGAGCTTATCCAGTTTGGCGCAGAAATGTTTTGTTTGCGAACCACCCTCTGATAATTTTCTGTTGTTGTATTTTCAGTATGCAAACCTATAGTTGCCCATGGAACCCAGGATTGTCATAAGGTAAGATACTGCATTGAATTATATTAACGTACTGTAACATAATACGTTGTTTTGTTTGAAGAATATAAAATATGATTAAATTTTAAATATTTCATGCTAGTAGCGGGTAATTTTAATGATCATAAATGGCCCCCATCTTTGAGGTTAGGGTATATTGCTTTGCACATGTCGGTCTGTTGGTCGGTCAGTAGTTTCCTTCAATAACGCTTTGCCCTAGGATCTTCAAACTTTACATGGAGCTTGGTCATTAGCAGATGACCCCTATTGATTTTGAAGTGAGTAGGTCAAAGGTCAAGGTCACTGTGACCTTTACCATTTCTGACTATTGGGCTGCCATGGGAGCATACATGTATTACAAACACCTCTTGTTACTATGTATGTTGTCATAATGAGTAATCTTCTCTAAATAGCGGTAGTATCATTATGATCTACTCTATCTGAAGTGTTTGACCACCATGTGGTTTCATGATATAACAGACTTGATGGTATCATGTGTTTCTGAGGTGTTAATGTTGCTTTAAATAATTGTATAAGCGGTTTTCAATTGTTTTAACAGAGTATTTCTGTCTGTCATATCACATGTACTATGTGCTGAGATTCAATAAACTGTCTAAACAATAATCTTATGCATCTACGTCAAGAACACATTTATACATAAAATTTATATATATAATTAATCATGATACTTTAAAACAATTTATCAGATTTGACAGCGATCCATTCCTAAATTAGTAACAGATACAGAACAAGTGCATTATATTTGGCACATTGTTGATTATTATTAAATAAATTCATACATCAATTTGTAAACCTAATTTATTTTGTGCAATTTATGAATGAAATATCTGTTATATTATTTATGGTGAAACAAATAGTTTGTCTGCCTATTGATTTATTGTTTAAAGTGTAATTTTAGAATTAATGATCTGTTAGATTTTTAGAGAAGTGTGCATTTCTTGAAATAGTACCTGCTTATGTTTTCCTAATCAATTTGTAGCCTTTGTTAGATGCTATTATACTGTGGCTATTTGTCAAAACATACAGAGCAGAAACTGTACAGAAGTATTAAAAATAACACTTTTCCCCATACAAACTGAGGCACTTACATGTGGTTTAAATATTGTACTGAGAATTTGACTCAACCCTCGACCTTCTATTAGCATAATTTAACAGCTGATATATTTCTATATTTATAATCCCGGTTGTATGTTTTTATAAGCGTGAAGTATCGAGGTGTAAATACCAACACAAATCAAAAGGACCGATATTGCACAATTTGCTCTGGGAAATTTATATATTCAACGCAAGAACTTTGCAATATATTCATGCATAAAGGTCAGGATCAGGTCAAATGCTTCATGCTATACTATGACCTTGTTTTACTATGGTGTCGTACTGCTGCACCGTTTTGTTAAACATTACATGGTAGACCAGTCTGAAATATTAATTTTGATCTAGTTAAATGTGGTTATTAGTCGGTGATTGTATGCTCTGATTTGGAAATTTCTGTTTGAGTAACTGTTTCCATAGCAATGAAAATTGAGGTTATAAATAGTCGTTTATAATTAAATCCTTCACATTCAAATCATCTGTTGTAGTGTGAACTGGTCAAAGGGAGGCTACTGCTATGAGTGAAAGCATTTTAAGTTGACTAATAAGTCTATACTACCGTACTTATATATTGTAATATAATGCAGGCTCTGCGAAGTTTTTAAACTAAGTGTCAGTCCGAATTGGTAAAATCAGTGAATGTTCCACTTCATCTAATAGAAAAATACAGGATGTTTTGTCAGTCCAAATCAAAATTTGTCAGTCAGGACTGGAGGACTAGAGTTTTTGCAAAGCCTGATAATGATGAAACACGTAAAATTGAATAAAGTATATAATTATGTTCTGTAAAACTGATGTTTAATTGGTTATATTTTGCTCTATTTCAGATGATTGTGATATTTAATGATGAGGGTTTGAAGGACATCAGTCCTCCGTGTGTCGCTCAAACATTCGTTAACCACAATGCAATGCTGTATAAAATCTTCAAAATAGGTAGCAAGCAGTATATCGGTCATCGTCCTTCATTGAAGAATCTACATGCTGGAGGTACGTATAGTTAGATACTTGTTGTAAGGAAAATATCATACACAGACCTTCACTATTCGTGGCAACTTTTTGAAAATTTTTGGCTGACATTTTGTTACCTTTTGCCAAATAGGCTATAATATTGTCTCCTTAGAATGAAAAGGGCGGGTCTCCCTCTTTGAAAAATTTTCATTGTAAGGTGATAATCTGTACTTTAGGCTGTGATTTCCAAATTCTGCATGAGGTCTGGTATAATGTATGATATTTTCTCTTCTATTTGATTGTTGCATTCTGATGCTGTGATTTTTGCATGCTCTTTGTTTAGGGCTGTATAGGTTCTGTTCTCAATATTCGTCTACCATAGATTGTACTCATGTATGTATGAAACTTGGATGGAAATAGGTGGGTATTTTTGTTATTTACTATCTATTAAAAAAGTTTTTACTCTGATTATTAAAAATCTTTAAAAAATCTTGTAACATAGATTTTACATGAACATTAAGTTCTGTTCTTATAAGACTTTGTTGATTAAATTTCAATGTAATTGTTTACATGATGTTGTTATTGAGTATATTTCTGTGATTGAAGTAATTGGGTAATACATACTGTCTGAATGATTGTTCTCCTTCCATCATGCATGTTGTGTTGATTCAATGTAACATAGGACAGTTTTACGTCTGTATATACACTACAGAACCTGTGATTAAATACTGGTCTGCCTTGATAGCCTAGCGGTAGTGTCCGCTTTGAATGAGAGAAGTCTCTGGTTTGATCCTAGGCCACGACATACCAAAAGCATTAAAATGATATTCGTATATCTCACTTGCTTGGCGCTCAGCAGTTAGTTCCAGGTAACTGCTGGTTCAACCCGGTGTCTGGATATAGTAACTGAAATACTATTGACCAGTGAGACTTAAAACGATGTTGAAAAATCGTTTACTTCCATATAACGATAGAACCGTTTATAAATTATTATTGCTGCCTTATTACAAAGCTGTCTGTTTTGGTGTAAAACTCAACATAAAATTCACAATTGTCGGTGGCTGACAAACTCCTGATCGAGCACACAGTCACATGAATGTTGTGAATGTCAGTGCTGAATACATTAGGTGATTATCATTGAGTATTAATAATAATGAATTGGTGATTTCTAAATAAACCTATTGAAGCTGTATTTGTCAGAATCGATGTTTTTGCTGCTACTGTTTTACCCCATGTATGCAGATATGATTATCCGTAACTTGTATGAATGTGTATTTCATTGCAGACCACCCTTCCATATTTTTTGACACACACGAAGTATGTAAAAGTGATTCCTCTCACCACTTAACCAAGGTAAAGTCATTACACAAAACACAATGCTTGTTTTGTGTATAACTATTGTATGATTTTTGCTGTCTTCTCTGTTTGGCACGGTATTCTGTCAGTTTTTGTCTATCTACCTGGGAGGAAAATTCTACAACCTGTTTCTTACATGATTTAATAAACACTGCTTCTCTCATTCTGTGGGCGAGAAATTCCTGAATCTATTTTGCAGAATTAAATTCTCCGAAATTTCTAACACATTTGAGACAGAGAAAATGTTTCCTAGCTGAACAGGCTGGGAAATGTTATTATATAAATCACAAAAGTTTAATTTAAGGTTATTTTGCCAAAAAGTTACAAATTCGAAGTATACTAGTGAAACTGCCGATGTCAGCGTTTTTCAGATATGTTAGAAACAAGTTAGTAGCATTTGCCTCCCTTTGCTGCGAAATTGACTTCTTCTGTATGTAAATAGTTTGCCGTGTAACAGAGGAAGTACATATTCACAGCTTGTCTATTTTCTCATGCCTTCTTTGTTTTAGGTTGGAATTTTAAGATTAAGATAAATCTCAACTTTTTCATCGAAATCAGTTACACCGAGTTGAACATTTTTGTTTTCAATCTTTTTTTTAATTTGAAGATTTTGTTTTTAATCTTTTTTTTTTAAATTATACCGTAGTGACAACCACTGTGTGCTGAACATAAGTTGAACATACCTGTCAGTTTTCTGTTTCTGACTCAATAGAATAAAATATTTAGTAATTACGTAATTTATTCGACAACATAATTATTGTACAAGAATCTTCCCCGCCATTTTTTATTGTTCATGAAATCAACTCAGGATGACAGAAATGTATCCGTGTAACTTTATTTCATTGAAAAGGTTGCCCAGCAATGGTCTAGAATATGTGGTATATCTATCAATACTCTATTTACAGCCTGATTATGAAGATCTTGACATGTCACCGCTCAAACCCGACTTGTCACAACTGAATGCATTAAGTGAGGCATTGAGACAGAAACTAGGGCTGGATCTGTTTGGTGTAGATGTGATCATGGAATGTGATACACAAAGATATGCAGTGATTGATATCAATGTCTTTCCAAGTAAGTTTTTATCCATCCTTTTACAATAATGTTATGCGCTAAGAACTGTGGTGTAATAGGGATTCTAATCGAGATGCCGAAGGCATCTCGATTAAAATCCAAGACGGCATTGTACGTGTTGCGAGTTTTTAACCCATCCGAAATTTGGTCACCCCTGTTCGATTGAGATTTGTGTGTACAGGAAGTGTTTTTTCGGGGTACTCTGAAGACGTGAATGGAATTGGCAAACTCATTAAAAAAATATTTTTGTTGTTAATAAATTATCTTTTATTTTCTAATGATGTTTAAAAATGTTCCTTGAGATAACCGAAGGCCAGCTTACACAACATAAACGCGATAGGGGAGGTAAGAATGCTAGCGCGCGAGATAAAGACGGTCGGTTAGCATTTTAGACTGTCCCTCGCATTTCATTCGACTGCCGTCAAGTAAGTACAGCCTACAATCGTTAAAATAACTGCTTATACGATTAAAGTACTTGTTTTAAACAAGGAAAACTGTCTTTTATACACATAATTGGCGTAGGTAAACAAAGAAATCAACTTTCGATGCTAATTTGCATCATAAAGTTTGATAAACGAAGCGTATCCAAATTTGTTCGTACCCAAATCAGTTCAAATTGTCAACAACAAACAATCAACCAACAAAACATTTATTGTGAATTAATTATCAACAATCATTCTGTGTTAGATGACCTTGTTCATTGATCTTATAATGTAGGACAACTGTCTACTGCTGGTTTGTCAATACAGATCTCCGTGAAAAAATATGAGAATTGACCAAAATACAATGTAACTTTTCATGAGTGCTTTTATGATTATTTTTGGAAAAAAAATACATAACAAGACCGAAGAAGTGACAGGTGTCCCAAGACCCTTCAAAGAACCCTCAGATCAAGTTAAGGTCTGTGTTGGTTGACCCGCGTTTAACAAAGTTTCTGTCTTGTTGATCGGTATTCATCTGTCGCTCTGCTGTGACTGTCCATTACAGTATGTAGCTGCCATGTGACCTCCGGTGTGATGCCATCATAAGAGCTGTCATTGACCTAAGCGGTATCAACAATATTTTTAACCAATCGATTATCGATTCACATTTTAGAATATTCACCATATCGACATTACCAGTTAAAACCCGTTGTCTGGGATTACGGAATTAATTGAGCGATAATGTGCGAGATATTCTGAATGTACGTCAGGGGGGAAACTGATATAGCGTATAGAGCAACTAGGTACAAAAATCTTGTTAATTTTAGCCAAAAGATAAGAATTTGAATAAAGTCTTACTTGAACACATTGACAACATTATTTTACGACCTCGCTGACAATATTTTTGCCTCAATAATATGTTTAACTTGAAAAATGCGTATATTTTCTCACCATCGGTATCGAGCTTCGAAAGCGACAGTGTAGAATAAAATGCAATATTTCAAATATTGAACATTTTTTCAGATAATTGATTAATTCTTGCTAAAGTTTATAAAATTAAGATGTTTAATGATAATGTGCAATAATTGTTTTATATGTTTTTCATGTTTAAACGTTGAAAAAGAAAAGAATATACACTCCCGCTATACCGCTTATTGCTCGCTAACCCCCTGACCGTGAAATTCCGGATCCGGAAAATTGGGTTTTAATTACCGAGTAATGTCGATATCGAGAACCGATACCTGGGTAAATGAATGGAACCACCTTAAATCCTCCTTTTCCTGCACAAAACAGTCCCTCTGTTAAAATGTAAGTTCACAAATTGTAAAAATGGGTCAAGTCTAAACTCTAACCAAAGGTGCTATCTCAAAGCTGAATATATACCCAACATGTACAGTGTAGAATGGCTAAAAAGGGATCATTGACTGAAAGGCCTGTTTCTTGTTCGTCTATTATAGGACTCCAACATTTTGCTATGAAGGAGTCCTGGGACTCCTACTTCAAAATCCTACCGAGAACCCTGTCTATATGTGTAACTGTATAACAATGTATCGCCGATGCTTGTCTTCCTATATATTGGAATCATCGATATGCCTTGGGAAGTATCAATGACAGCTCTAGTCGTCATTCAAGAAAGCGCTAAAAACACACTGTTCTTAAAACCATATTCTGGCTCATTATCATTTTGATTCCTTAGGGGTCTCCTAAAAGGTAGTTCAGTTATAACTGCAGATACGGTTTGTCACTGACCATATCAACATTACAGGATAAAACCCGTTTTCCAGTATAACAGAATTAATTTAACAGCAATGTGCGAGAAATTCTGAATCTAATACTTTTTGACAGGGGGGTGGCTGCATTAAGCGAATAGAGCAACTAGGTACAATAATCGCGATTATTTTTTCCAAAAAAGGAAGATTATGTGAAGTCTATATAGTTACATTGTGACTCACTGAACTTATGTAATGCTAAACTTTTACTCCGGCACTTGGGGTAATGTGCGTGTGGACTGGCCATACGGCTTACAAAGACGCATCGCCATCAACAGCCATTTCTCTGTAACTTGCATGTAGAATTTCATGGAACTTAATCAAAATAAATATGAACAACTATACAGTACTTTGATGATGCCTGTCAGGTGTTTTTCCTTTGACAGTCATTTACCTTGATTTATTAAATATTTCTGTCTGTCCTTCCGTCTGCAGCCATTTTTCTACTAACTGGTACATTTTTAAGCAACTTAAAATAAAAAAGTCATGATGCCCGTCAAGTTTGTTTAAGTTGGTCAATTTTCCTTAAGAGTTATTACCCTTGATTTACAGTATAATTCACTCTGACCGTCCATTCGCATTCCTTTCTTTGTAACTAGCTTGTAGAATTTCATGAAACATAAAATGAATATGAGCACCCAATTACTGTGATGATGACTGTCAAGTTATCATTATTGGTAAATTTTCCTTAGAGTTATTGCCCTTGATTTGTTGAAAAATTTCATCCGCCAGTCCATTTGCATTCAGTTCTTTGTAATTAGCTGGAAGAATTTCATGTAACTTAAAATGAATATGAACACACAGTCTGTGTGTCAATTTTCTTGAGTTGTCACCCTTGATTTATTAAAGAATTACCTCCGCCCGTCCTTTCTTAGTCATTTCTTTGTAACTAGCCGGTAAAATTACATGAAACTTAAAACGAAAATGAATGCTCACACTAAGATGATGCCAGTCAAGTTTTGTTATTGGACAATTTTCTTTAGAGTTATTGCCCTTGATTTAATGAATAATTCACTCTGCCCATCCATTCACATTCATTTCTTTGTAAATAGCTGGTATGATTTCATGAAACTTAAAATGAATAGGAACGCTCATACTGTGATGATGTCCGTCAAGTTTTTAGCTCACCTGAGCACTCGTGAACATGTTTTACCTAATCTACATGAAACTTGGTCACAATGTTTGTTGCTTTGCAATCTAGGTAAAGTGCGTAACTAGGTCATCTGGGGTAAAAAACTAGGTCACCAGGTCACTGATTCTGCCTAAACTGCTGGTCATATGGTGAGCGCTTTAGAGCCAATGGTCCTCTTGTTGTATTAGTCAATTTTCCTTGAGTTATTAAAATTCTATCTGAATTTCATGAAATGTAAAATAAATACAAACTGTATGAACAACCATACTGTGAAGATACCCCTCACTAATAACTGTAATGAGTTATTTTGATATAGTATCAATGGATGATTGAATCCCCTTTAGGCAATGCCTTAGTTCATATTATGCCTAATTCCTGTTGAAGTGTTTGAATAGGTTGCACCTTTTAGGCCCACATAGGCTGAGGTGTAAGCATGAATTACACAAAGTCATAAACCAAGTATAAATAAATTCCAGTTAATGTCTGTAGTAACTAATAAAGGCTGGATCTCATGCATTTGTAGCTCTTTGAAAAAAAATCAAGCTATTGGTGGGGCTCTGTTTGCATCTGAGTAAGTTAAATTTTCATGTAAAGATTTTAATTACAATAATATTAAGAATTTTTTTCTCAAATTATATGTTAAAACAAGGCAGATAACCCTGATTTAGATTTTGAGTAATTGGATTGAAACCAAATATTTATACCCCCACAAAACAAAGTTTAATATAGGAGCGAGCTTGTCTGTTGGTCGGTCTGTCGGTCCGTTTTTGGTTTCCAGATGATAACTTTAGTTAGGAATGAGAAAATGTGATTAAATTGGTTGTAAGAGAATATGCAGCTCAAGTTCAAAAGCGGCACCAGTAGGGTAAAGGTGATGGTCACTGTTACTAGTTCCCAAACAATAAATTTAGATAAATGAGATGTTGTAATAAAAGTTGCTTATGTGAATATGCAGCTCAAGTTCGAAAGTGGGGCCGGTGGGGTCAAGGTCACTGTTACTAAAAAAGAATATCAATTTCAGCTTAATAACTTTTATCAAGAATGAGATATTATGTAGAAATTTGCTGTAAATGTAGTTTGTGTGAAGATATAGCAGCATGGTTCCCGTTGTACCTGGTTGTTTAGCTTACAGGAAAAGGTGGTTTCTGCGACAAGGTGGTGCTGTGAGGGTATAATTATTCGTCACTGTGTGGCAATGTCTAGTTTTAATTGCAATGATGTCTTATTGTTCTCCCATTAGATCTTGTGCGTTCATGATTTTGCTTTGACGCTAATTGTGTAGTATTGGTAGAAAAGATAGGCTTTTATTTGACAGTGTTTCATGTGATCCCTAAGGATACATCATATTTCATATCAATTCATCATAACAATATTCTGTTATTGTTGGTTCAGTATCACTAAATTTCTTTGTTATAACCCAAAGGAATTCGTCACAGCTAAAAAAAATCAATCACAATACTACTTAATAGACAGATATCGTACAACCGGCCCAACTCTACATTTTGTGTAATATCTTAAACAAGACGAATGCAATCATTTAATTTGTATAGCTCAGAGACCTGATCCTGACCTTTATGCATGAATATATTACGAGATTTTTGCTTCGAATATATAAATTTCCACGAGCAAATCTTGCAATATCGGTCCCTTAGATTTGTGTTGGTATTACACCTCTAGTGTCTTTGGATACTCCTCGCTCATGGCAACATACATCCGGGGTTATAAATATTGATAATATATCAGCTGTTAAATTATGCTAATAGAAGCTCCAGAGTCGTGTCAAATTCTCCGGACTATTCACTACTCAACACTTATAACCGATCACTTCATATATTTATAAAATTCCAATCATTTAGTATCTAAATTAATATTCTGACGATTGCAAATGTATAAGCCAGGTGTAAACAATATAAAAAGAAAACTTAAAGATTATTCTACTATTTCTAAACATAATTATTCCATATAATTGACAGCCACCCTTAAAACCAGAAAAAACACAATTATTGGATTAAATGCAATGTCGGTATCCCATTTTGTAAACATGAAACATGATAAACAATAACTTTATATGGACGATAAGAAAACAATACAAGCATATCACAAAGCTTTACTGCGAAAGGTTGTTTAATCGAGAACATGTTAAACAAAGTAAAATCATCGACTTTTATGATTTAGCTGGATTTTCAAAGTGACAATGTAATTCACCATAGGGAACTCAGTGTCGCCTATAAAAAGAAAACAAAACGCACTTATATTTTGATATAATTCAGTTTGATAGATGAGAATTGACAAAAGAAGGAGTGTATGAAATTTGACTAATCTATCACCAGGCGTTATGACTATTTTGAGAAATTATTTTTCGATCTATTTTCAATTGAAAGGGAGGTAATTTCACATTTGTTTTCATTTCCTAAATTTCAAAGCTGCACAGATTTATAACGTGTAATTATTTAAGCAATGTTTTATGTTTTTCTGTTTGGGCGATCAATATTGAGTCAACATTTTTAACATGTTTTTGCATTTTCTCAGACAAACGTTAAATTTCACATACAAAACTGTTTTTTCTAAACGGGCAATAACTCCACATAGTTGACAACGCTACATAAAACATGAACATTTATTGCTAAAGAGCATATAATGACGATTGAGATAAGTACCGATATTTCCCTATTACCATGAATAAAGATTTTCGAGTTTGAAAAGTGATCGGTTATAAGTGTTGAGTAGTGTACTGTACACTTCATGTCAATATTATTAAATACCATACATAAAAACACAACTTTTGTCAATACCTGTACACAATGTCGCCAGTGTCGAGCATTAGATATCCGCAAAATGCGTAATATGTATCCCATTGACACACGTTTGAGCCGTATCTATGACAAAGATGTGTTGAAGGGAAATCAGTCCTATATACATGGGTGAAAGTAAGAAATTCTGAAAAACCTGAAATCTTCAAAAATTGACAATTTAGATAGGGAACATAAAGAAAAAACCCACCTTTTGGTACCCTCAAAAACCTGAAATTTAGGCTTATGCCAGAAAACTTTCACCCATATATTTAGTGCAGGCTTTAGTACTGATTAGTTATACATGTATGCTTTATATTGAAATTCTATTCACAGATTATGATGAAGTGGACAACTTCTTTGGTGATTTGTTGGACCATCTATTGTTCTTATTGAACAAACAACAAGATAAACATTCCATTATCTCCCAGACAACGCCTTCCCAGAATTCACTGCTTAAGCAGACTGGTCGCTCAAGTTCTTTAGATTCTTGCTCAGAGCATATCTGTACAAAACGTCTAAAAACTGTAGACCAGCCTGGTGGACATGAATGCTGCTGTGATAGTATAACTTTCCCAAAAACAGTCTGTAGACTTAATCCAGAACTGTATGACTGCAACTGTTGTCAGAAGCGTCAGGAATTGATGTCGAAGAACCAGAGGAATTCTGCTGGGAAAACATCCGCTTGTCGTATACTGGATGATATGTAATTTATATAAACTAACCTGGCATGAAGATTTTGTGATGTTATATTAAGGTTAAGGCTAGGTTGACATTTGTTATTTTTATCAAATACATCATGATTATGCAATCAACTTAAAACTGCTCATTGTTATTCTTAGATCAGATTTATTTAAATTCTTTAAATCAGTAACAAACAAAACAACCAGACTGCTATGACCGTATTTATATATATAACCAATAGGACTTCTATATTTATGTACAAGATTACAATAAATAGAAACGGTCCAATCTCTGTGTATGAAAGTAGTGCAACTTGAGCATCTTTTCCATCTAATTTTGATTGAAGCCTACTGCTGAAATCAGAAAATGAATTAAATTGAGCAATGGTTGAAGAGCAGTCATGTATAACTGGAAAACTATCGCAAGATTTTTCATGTTTGTTTTTACTGCTGATGAGTTTCAAATATATTTTTGTACTTGAAATATAAAGATGTGTATATATGCATACTATGCTTTTATATTCTCTTGTATATAGATGTAATTGTTCTTAATAGACAACTAACTTATCTGTGATTATATTGATGGTATCTGTGCTAATGTTTCAATTGTTAGAATGTACCATGTGACATGTTTTTGTTGACTGTTATTGATGTATGACATGGGTCGGTATATAATGTTCAAGAGTTTGTTTGTTTGTTAAGAACTCTCACTGGTCATAGTATAATCATTTGGTTGACTTTAGTAGATTTTTGAAGAACAATATATTCAGCCAAAATAGGAAATCATCAGCAATTTTTAAGTCAAAATCCATTCCCTTTTAATTAACAAAACTGTAGTTAAGAATAAAGACCCAAAAATGTTATTTACGGATTTTAACCAAATGGACATTTACTTATGTTGTATGTTTTAAATGGCAGATTTTATTCAATGGCATTTAGTTGACAAAATTATATACCTGTTGAGAAAGTACTAAATGTTGTGTAGGAACATAATGTACAGTATGCCCAGTCCTTTTGTGAGAACTTGGTGTTTGTCGGAAGTAGTCACTACCTGACCATGGTGTACATGTTACATGGTGTGGTCAATACTGGACCATGGTGGAGTGATTTGACCATCATGGTAATTACATAGGAAACACAGTGGCTCAGGATTCTTAAAGTATCATTGTTGTATAAAATTAACATCTCATTGGCCATTCTATCTGATATTTTCTCTAAAAAGCGGACACTTTCTAGCTTTTCGAAAAGGACTTAAAAATATAGTTTGGTAATTTAAACTTATAATTTGTCATGATCAGACATAGTTACAATAGAAGAATTGATCAATTACTGGAAATAAATCTTGGTTTCCATGAAATGCTAAACAGATCCATTAGAAGATTACCTTTAAGAGAATGGAATCAATGTCTAAGTTCTCTACTAAACTGACCATTAAAGTAGGAAAGTGGAACACGCAAATGGGTCAAGTTAATATATTTTATTGAAAATGAATAAAGCTACTAAAATATAGCTTCAGGTATAAAACTGTCAAGTGACATTACTGAACTTGTTAATCGTAAGACTGCATATAGTCCGTTTGCGGCGAAAAAAATCGTCTAAAATGAAGATTACTTAGTATTTACTGCACCTACAAGTATGAGATTTTGCTCGAGTGAATGATATGTATCTACCTAATATACAATTAAATTTAAGCAACATCAGTCATGTGTGAAAAAAGTTTTGTTCATAAGTTCTATGTAAAATATTTGTAGTTTACAATGAAACTTCATGTTAGAAGACTCGATACACGCAACAGCCAATTTTATGGTCACATGACACGTCTAACGGTAGATTTACGTGTTTGTAACCTATTTAATATAGCATATACGAGGCCCGTCTGTGCATCTGTACTGTTTGTTTGTATCATATGTTCGGGTCTAAACGTAAACATAGTTTGCGACTTGCAGCCTCCTTCTCTAAATATAATACACGGATTTTACAGCGTCTTTGAACGATTTGACTGCTTAATATTAGGGCTTCAAACGTGTGAAGGTCGATTTAAGACCATTATTTAAGGTTTGGGTAGATGTATATAACCCAATTATTTAGAACTGGTCCAGTCATATGACTACATGTCTTTGTGTACATAAACATTACAATGCTCAAATAAGTTCTTAATTTAACATTATTAAATATGTACATGTATGAGTATGTATGTGGCTTAGTGAATAAGGATGGGGTTTTCACTGCTTTTTCGTGATATTATTATACATTGTCTGTTTATACACACACACAACAGCGACATACCTAACCAAAACGACTTATACGGGCCTCATAGATTTCGCTTTCATCACAGCAATGTCAATCTCGCAGATCACGGATTATAACAGTTAAATAAATGACAGTAAAACATCAATGGAATACCAGATTACCTCCCTGCGTTAAAGTGTCCAAATGCATGTAATATCTATATACAATAAAGAATAAACTTGTTTAAATAATTAATTGAAAATTATGAAATTTAAAATGGGAGTAGGTAGAATGTAATTATGGCCCTATGTAATTTTTTATCAACATCTGATGAATAGATTTACAGAAATTTTAAATTTAGACGATTTTTTTCGCTGCAAACGGGCTATACCAAACATTGGTCATTCATTGCAGTCCAAACTCTGGACATCTATGTGAAGCCCTTCTATGCTACATGTAGAGTTTGAATAGCTTTGTTAGTTTTACTGACAGGCTGACACTGTAATTACTTCAGTAGAATGTAGGAATGGAGTCTAATATCGGCCGTCTTCTCACAACACATACCATGTACAAACCGTAGTCCATTGATTGGACATGGACATAAAATAATTCAACGAGACTTTTGAGTCTTTGTTATAAACTATGCATTTGATCATAGCATTATAGAATTGATATTATTAAACAATTAAAAAACCAAGAAAAGAAGTGTATATACATGATATGCAAATAGTTTATTATGGTGAAATGTTTGTATGAAAACATGTGTTTTGTTATTTGTTAATATGTTACATCAGGTTAATGTGTATACATGTATTGTGTGTTTACTATTCTGTGATTGAATGTGGTATGTTGTCACTAAATTTTGTCTTAAACATGTATACTCATGCTCAATGAATACACACCACTTGGTTAATGTTTATATATTTTTACGTATTTTAAATATTTAACCTTTTTTTTTTGATGTTTGAAATTCAACATTTTATGCATGTCAGGAAATAAAGATTTTTGTAAAATAAATTGTTTAGAGTTCAAAGAAAATCAAAGTCCATTAAACCCAGTGTAGTGAAGATATCACAAAATTTCAAATAACCATATTCCTTGTTTTAGCATCAAAATGCAACCATATGCGAGTTCGAAATGCACAAAATACAATACCTGTATGCCATCCATTTACACTAAATACAGTTATGACAACAGCAATGCACAGTGCTTGGAACAAGATTAATTTTTGAATTTGTCTATAATTGCATTTTAATGTTGAAAGTGAGAAATCATGTGCTTTAAAACTATGTGATATCATGACTACATTGTGGCTTCACACAAATTATCTTTACGTGTTATTAAACTGCCAAACATGTTGGGTTTCAATCACCCAAACTTATTATCTTTCTAATAAGCAAAACTATATTCATATATAACTAAGTGGTTCGTTTTCATTGAATGTGAGTATAGTTGGGGAGACGTGTTGATTTATGCTGGACGTCCGTCTGTTTGTCTGAATGTCACGAAGATTGCCCGGGCTTGATCTCTGTAACCCCTCGTCTGATTTCAATGAAACATCGCATGAGTGCTTGGTACCATGCATATTGACAGGAATTTTAGGTCTAATGATTTTTGCCTGAGTTATGGCCCCTGTGGAAGACATACTTTTTTGTGTGGATAACTCTTCTAGATCATTAATTTGGAAATATTGTAAGGTGTTGTTTGTTTCTGACATGAGCAGCAATAGAATTGATTTTGTGTGATTATAAATGAGACTATGATGAGGGCAGTATGTAGATCTGTATGTCCCAAAATGTTGGTGACTCAGTAATAATAGTGTATTTCTATCATATTTTGGCATTAAATTATTTGATTTTCTTTTCTGAATATTTACTATTTCTGTTCTATTTGAGCACAGTTAGCTATAGCAAGGGCTTAAAATAGATTTTATAAGTTTTAAATATAGAAAAATCTTGTCCAAAATCTTAATGTCTAAAATTTTGAAATGATTAATTGACCTGGATTAATATTTTAAATTATGTTCTGAAACAATGCTTACATGGTACCTCTGAGAATAGTGAATTAGGGCCATCTTGATCAAGATAAAACTGCAAATATTTAAAGCAAATTAATTTTACTTACCCGTGTATTTTATATACATACCCCATGGTAGGATTAATAATGTATCATGTGTTGAATCAGAACTATGTTTATTTTAAGTAATTTGAAGACCTACAACAAAACCACCAGGATTAATTACTGAACGATCTGTTCTATATTTATTCTTGAATATTGGTGCCATATTTTTATTAAAATTCAAAAGATGCATGTTTTGTTTCATGAGTTTTTAATTATGAAATCCTATATAATAATCAAACTTATCACATTGCACTCACTTTATGGAAGAATGTTTTATTTCGTTTTATTTTCAATCTTCCTTAAGTTTTTGTCATTTCACTTGTGTTTTACAATATCACATGTTTGCGATTTAATTTAGTTGGGGCTTGCTTTCATTTCCAGTTTTATTGGTCTTAAACATAATTCTTTTTTGTCTAACAGAACTTCGTACTGTCTTACCTGAGATCCGTTTTGCACACACAAGCACTTGGTCTTAAACATAATGATGCTATTATTTATATCATAAAATATATCAAATGTGTATAAAAGGTGTAAAATGTGGGTTAATATAAGTGTAATGTATGACTTTTATCATACTAAAGTTATATATTTTGTATAACAATTTGATATTGCAGGAGAGATCATCACCATGTGGTCGATTTTGATGGCCTAATTCATGAAGTAAGATCTCATGTCATAATCAATTCAAGTTATTCTGATAAGAGCGCTTGTTTCTAAGAAGTTTCCTCTGTGACATCATCTGTGACATCATGACATTGTCATTTGATGCTCTTGGACGTTCTTTGTTTATGGGATGATGTTACAAAGTGAAATGTAGTATTTATATAATTATTTAATATCTAATTTGTCTTATTTCGGTTGGGTATGTGATATTAAAAAGAATATTAATTTTGTGTTGCTAAGTATTTCATTTATTGAACTCATTGAATAAAACAAATATATCATTTTATTCAACGTGTTGTCCCAGGTTCAACACTCAATCAATATTGTCTTAAGATATCTTCTTTGACTGGTTCATATTAATCATTACGAGCTTGTCCAATGCCAACATTTGAAACAATGAAGTCTTATAATGTTCACAACTTTTAGGAATGAGTACTGTAGGATTGGATTATGAGTACTATACTATGTTAATGACTTATCTTTCTAACATTCCACCTTGTTATTCTACTCTGTATATATTATGTTCAATGATCACTGCGGTGCTGGTGATTGAAAGCTTACATGAGGGCTGTAGTGTAATACAGCAATAAACAATGTACATGTAATCATAATATCAGTTTTCTTACCAAATACTTGCTCACCTTCTGTCTGTGTGCTTATCAAATCTTTTAATAAAACAATGCTGTGTTTATGTTAACACTGTCAGTTAATTGTACATCCTTATCCTGAGTTACTGTTCTTTGCTGCAGCGGGAATATTTGTATTGGTAATAAAAGTAAGTTTAGTTATCGTCCCATTTTGATTTTAATGTTTTCGTTATAAAATTATGCAAACTTTTAGGAAATGTTTTATCTGTTGGGCACAACTGTAATTTCATACATTTTTGTATTCAAAATAGAATGATTTTGTATTTTTTGGAGCATATATTACATAACATGCTTAAATTTACACAGCAATACATCTACTGTATATATGCAAATATTGGTTCTGTTAACTACCTCAAAAATATCGATACTTCTTTAGAGTTTAAGGTTAAATTCAACAAGTCAGTACCGGTACTTCATAGCACTGGTTGGTGATAACTTTACATGACTTTTTCAGCGATAGAAAGGTCATTCTATGGTGTTTGAAAATGGTCATTTGACAAGATAGTGTAATTTAGCAGGGGTTCCATTTGACCTGGAAGTAGGGGTTTTGACCCTTGAAATTTCGAAAAAGCTACATTTTGACCCAATATTTTAGTTGAAGGGTCAATTTTTCATAAAATCAAGAGTTTTTTGTCTATAAAAATGGTATAACTCAGTCCAAAGTATGAAAATGACCCTTGAAATTCAGAAGCTAGTGGAACCCCTGATTTAAATAAGTATTATAAAAAGAGTCTGACTGTACAAAGATTGCAGGTATGAGTGTTCACCTTGGTTATAAGCTTCAAAACCTCCTATTTGTTTAGGACATAGATATGTGTTTGCAGTGCATTGCATTGTACTTGTATTATCTTTTTGAAAATTGTATCATTGAATTTTCATATTTCATGCCGTATACATTAGGAACTTGAAGAATAACAAATTTCTATATGTGAACAATACAATAATCTTGTAATTTTACCAGAAGCATTATCGATTGATCGTGTTTTATAAATTCATTGTACATGTATATCTGTTTCCAGTTTCTTATTGTCATCTTTTGGCAGCTAAGTGTTCTTTTACTTTTTCTTTATCAGTTTTGTGTTTGTTTTATTTTTGTCTTTAACTTCAAAGTGGGTTCAAGTTTCTGTTTTATTTCTAGTCTGTGTAGTAACTTAATCTATAATAATACTGGTGTCAGATTCATATCCCCTTTCCTCTTAATCTTTGTTGAGGGGGCTATATTGCTTTGCACATGTCGGTCTGTGTGTATTGTCAGTTAGTAGACCAAATTGTTTCTGTTCAATAACTCAAGAATGCTTGACTTTTAGGATCCTTAAACTTTACATTGAGGTTGTTCAGCAACAGTAGATGACCCTGCTGATTTTGAGGTCAGTAGGTCAAGGTTGCTGTCACCTACAACATGAATGGGTCAATTACTCAAGGATGGTTGGGCACAGGATCTTCAAACTTTATAGGAAGGTTATTAACTATCAGAAGTTGACCCATATTGATTTTGTGGTGTGTAGGTCAAGGCCATGGGGCATACTTGTTTACAAACAACTCTTCTTTCATGTGTATTACAGCCTTACTTTCCTGGTCTAAATCACATATAAGCTGTGTAAACAGACGATTATTATTTGGAAGTGTGGTATTATGGTTTATGCCTTGCTGCCAAATTATGCTTGGCTGACATGAAAATCTGGTGTTAGTGGAATTTCCATGGTGTCCATTATTTTCAAATAATGTCTGAACACTTGCAATGATGTTGAGATGGCATTCAATAATAGGAAAATGTTGAAATGGCAGGAAATATTCTTTTTCTTTGCACAATTAGATATGGGATTAGTGTCTTTCAGCTTATTATGTCATCAGTTTGGTTTGGAACTATCATCCCAAGTTAACTTAGGGGTAAAATCAGTTTATTTTGATCGACTTTAATCATTTACTTTGGTTAGTCCGGTTACTGGTGCATTCAATGGCGATCCTCCCACACGCAGAATTGACCAATCAAAATCCTAGAAAACTTTGCTGGGTACCAGTTATTCAGGGAACCAACTTTACTATGGTCCCACCAGTGATTAACATTGTACAGTCCAGTTTGTGTCCAATCAATATCTCTTCCTTCAGTTTTAAAGATAAACAGAAACTACCGGTAATGACTATTTTCAATTACTTTGCCCGAGTTGCATTCAATTGTTGATATTGTTGTTTTGTGAAAGTTGACTTTAGGACTCTGACTCGACATGTTTGTTTACAATTTTAAATATGCATGCGCAATACAAATCCCGCCCTACCCTAAGGCAATCAAATCGAAAAGGATCAATGTTAAGTTAAACTAAAGTTACCATAGTAAGTGATTGAAGTAGACCTTTGTTATTGTTACCATAACAACCACTTGTGCTTCCAGCTTGTTTATCCATTCAGTTTGTTGTTTAAACACAAGTTTTTATTTTCCTTTATTTACAAATAACTTATAATGTATTACCTAATGTGTAGTGTTTCAACTTTTGTTATAACCCGATACATATAAAACTGTATATTGATAATGAAATTCACTCTTCTTTTGTGTATTGTTTTTATTTGCTATTATTTTGATAAATAAATACATAGTCCTATTGTTAAGTATTCAAAAATGTATGCTTTGAATGAAAAATAAATCAATAAAAAGTTTACAGTCTCCTGAATTATTACTTCATAGACGTATCAAGTCATTCCCATGTCCAACACCCATTATTGTCCATTAAGTACTGGTAATAAGGGGAGATAAGCCAATTACAGAAATGGATGTAACAAGGCACAATACCAAGGGAGATCATTCTTGATATCTCAAAAATATTGCCAACCAGATTAGTACACAATATAGCTCATCTTATCAGAATAGAATAGGAAGTCTGGAGTATCGGGTTAACTGGAACAATAAACTGATGTCAAACTTGAATTGCTGTCAATATGCCAACTTCTATGCACAATCGGAATTGTTCAGGCTATGCCATCAGGGCTAGTATATCAGAGACTAGTCCCTGGACTCCAGGCAGTAATCACCATCTTCTCAAAATATCCCCGCACTCCAGGCAGAAATCACTATCTTCTCACTCACGACAGTAACCACTATCTTCTCAAAATATCCCCGGACTCACGACAGTAACCACTATCTTCTCAAAATATCCCGGACTCACGACAGTAACCACTATCTTCTCAAAATATCCCCGGACTTCAGGCAGTAATCACTATCTTCTCAAAATATCCCTGGACTCTTGACAGTAATCACTATCTTCTCAAAACATCCCCGGACTCCTGGCTGTAATCACTATCTTCTTAATTGCTATCTTCTCAAAATATCACAAAACGTTTCAATAGCTTTGACAGCATCTCCATCTCTAGTACAGGCGTCATACATACACACTAACATACCATATGGTAGGTTACACACGGTTAGTCCTCCATTGTTCTCACTGGATGTAGCATACATACTGAAACACAACAAATTGTTATTCAGGTTTAACCACAGTTAACTGTATCATTGATTAAGAGTAAAATGTAAAATTTATATGTTATGAATATATCAATTTTACCCCCCCCCCCCCTAAAAAATAAAATTGTTCTCTCTTAATGATACAGTTACCTGTGGGTTTAAAGTCTTCTCAGCAAGTTTCAAGTTAATATATGCAACAGCTAATTCACATAATCAGTTTGCCTGGACTGTATCCTATCCACTATCCAGTACTAACTTACCCTTCCACAAGGCATCAGCTATGTCTCCAGATGTGAAGGAAAATCATCATTGTTGTCAAATTTTCATGAAAGGGTAGCTATAACCTTGATCGCTGGATTACAAATCCAGCACACCAACTACTGCCACAGCTGACAAGTATTTACAGCTTCAATGTCACTAGTTCAGTTGGATATATACTTCATTACAGCTTCAAATAGAAGCTATAGCTAATAGCCTAACAAAGTTTTATCAACCAAGGTTATATAGTAACGGTAGATTAAATTAATAACCTGTTCTCCAATAGAATAATACTATATGCTTTATTCAGACGGAGACTACCGTATAGATTCAGAGCAACAAATAACAACATTTATATCAGTGATATGTTGAATACATGATTTAAATTACAACAACCGAATTATGTAATAACTGACACTTAAACATGTTTATATAGACCTTCCATCAAGAAGCCCCCTTTCCAAAAAGTGGGAGGGGAGTATATTGCTATACACATGCAGGTTGGTACATTGGTAGTCAAACAGTTAAATGGACTTATAACAAAACAATTTGTATGTAGGTTGATTATGACCACATTTTAACCTGCCATTGATTTGGAGGTTTGTAGATCAAAGGTATCAAAATAAACTGATCTTGAACATAACTATTTGGCTACCATATGAATGTTTAATGCATCTCATGTTTAACAAGTAATTAAGAATTGCAAGCAATACAGTAGTCCCCTACCGGTTTGAAGCCATTTTCAATGTTTCTGTTGCCATAGCAACCACAATTTTTGTCAGAATCCAAATATTTTTGGACGTACATAATCCCCTTATTGACCCCTATCTACATATCAAGTTTCATAAACCTAGCTTGGAAACTGTTTGAGTTATGGCAGGATCAAGATTTGGGCATATTTTCACTCTTTCTGTCGCCATAGCAACCACAATCAAAATCAGAATCAAAATATTTTTAGACGTGCATCATCCCCTTATTGCTCCCTATCCACATACCAAGTTTCATAAACCTAGCTTGGAAACTGTTTGAGTTATGTCAGGATCCAGATTTTTTGACGGACTGACTGACGGACGGCAAACCTATAGTCCCCTCCGGTCAAAAACCGGTAGGGGACTAAAAACACATTATCTCTCCCAAAACTTTTTCTAGATCATCCAGTTAATAGACTAAATACAAAGAATTAGGATGTTTTTCACAGATGTCATGACCCATAATTAACGACAGAATGTCAGCTATATCTGTCGAAATAGTACGGCAAAAATCACATTTATTAAAATGTATGGATGACAAAAAACTAATTTTGCTAGAGTTGCACCCCTTAGACTTTAAATTATGCATTTATTGTTAACATTTCGTTATTTTGTTAACAAGCCAACTGGAGGCTTTATTTTGTTTTCTTCCATCTTATGGTGTTTTCCACCTTTGGTACTCAACTAAAGTGCTCAAAATGCATCATTTTGCAGATAGGTTGCCAAGTAATTGCTTTTTGAAAATAGCCATTTAAGGCATTATGGGACATTAATGTTAAGACATAAACCAACACTTACCTAGAGTATGATCTATGATACATTTTGAACTTGATTACTTGACCTCTCACATTTGATAGAATGAGATCTTTGTTCGTATCAGCATTGGATGTGGGAGCAGTGTTAAACATACCAAGGAACTGTGCAATGTCATCCTGTGAGAAAGACCAAATGTATTTAAATAAGACAGAAACTTGCACAGCCATTTTATTTAAAGTTTCAACACATATATAGAATATATAATCTATAATAGTATAGCATTCTATTTATTAAACGATTGGACATGTCACAAGTAAATTCCTTATATTTAATAAGAACAAATCTAGAATTATATAGGCGTACCAATCTCACTTTTGACTTGTCACAGTTGTGACAAGGCTTTTCTGGTGTTGATGTGTTGTTTAGCCTTATCTGGGGAATTAACTCGAAGTGTCCAATAGCAATGATAAAATAAACAAGTTTAAATAACTGTCTCGCATTAAAATCATTACATAAAATTATTAACAATTTACACAAAGATCAACAATTAATTCAGTATTCCATATTAATGTTCCAGTGGATGTCCACTATAACATTGTCATATATCTAACTTGCAATCAAGTTCTAGTTTCTAAGTCATAAGTTAAGTTCCTAATTATTTTAAGATCATTCTTTGCCAATCATTTCTCTCTATATATAGGGTTTCCTTTAGGTATGACAACTTGTGAAAGAACCAAGTTAATACAAACAAATTGAACACATTTCTGACATTAAAGTATTATGAATTCAGGATTAATCAAAATATATTTGTTTTTAGCACAATAAGTCTCAAGAGTTAACAGTGTTTAGATGACCAGAGTTAAATACAAACTGTGAAATAGTTAGAAACATGATTTTGACATGGAGAAATACAGAATCAATTATACACAATTTTGAAGTAAAATAGTCAGTTAAGAATTTTTGGAAATCATATGAGTACAAAATTAAAGGGTGGATGAGATGGATGACAGATACTTGCTTGGCTCAGTTTCTTCAGAACACCATATGTGTACATCACATGACCTTGTCTAGACAACAGCAGGGCTCCACTTACTAGATTAGTCTTGATCAGATTCTCTGTAAAAAATAAATAATTCATCACAATGAACACAGATTTGTCACATTGAAGGCATATATATGTAACCATCAGGTTCAAGATCATTATATCTACCACATATGCTATAGTGGCCGGGGGAGACATCATCAATTTTTTATTGCTGCAGTTTGTGCATGTCTCCCACATATAGTCATATAGTGGGCGAGACATACTAATTTTGTGCTGGATACACATGTTACTATTCCCATTAGTCTATCATTCAAGATCCCTGCTAGATACTAGGAAGAAGAGAAAGCATTTGTCCCCAAGAATATGATGTCAGTATATAATTTATGAAAGTTATTAAAGTATATCAAGTGTCATTGTCTTGAGACCTGACGCGCACTGACCATATAGCTGACCCTCGAGATGCTGTTGAATATTTGGTCTATTTACGGGGCCTTAAAAGTCAATTGGCCTCAGTGCAAACACGCATGTAAAATTTGATTAAACTCTGTGGTGCAAAATGCCATTAGCATGTAAGATAAAATTACATAAAATATTTTTTGAAGACAAGCATTTTTTTTATTATAACTTAAAAAACAACATAAATTAGTAGGCCGAAATCCTAATTTATTCCTGCCACATATTTGATAATTTCTTTAACAAAGTTGTCAGAAATGGAAGTTCGAATTGTTTTGAATACGAATACGAATCATTAAAAGGACGAATTGTTTTGAGTACGAAACATGCATAAACACGTATAATCTTTTCAATCAGGTATTTATGTTAAATATCATAGTTTTAACAAGTTTCACCTGCGATAAACTGGTCAAAAACTGCATCAGCCATCTGTCAAAGTCAATCTGAATCAAACTTTACGCCAAATACAAATAAATCTGCACTGAAATCGCCATTTCCGACGGTAAAGCCCGAGGTTTTACGACTACAACAACAACAAAGATGGCGACCTCTGGTAAAACTTTTTTATTTTTTATCATTTTAACGCTTCTTATCGCCATATTTTGTGTTAATTGTTGAATTGATTTTTCAGATTGATAAAGTTGTACTTTATGATTCATTTTGTATGGCGATATCAGTGATATTTGTTGTGAATTTAGCGGATTGGTTTAAATGATTGTCGGATCATGCCGACTGCTCAACACCTGTCACTGTAAACTGGTAAAATCTATACAGATCATTCCAAACATGGTCATTGAGACATTTATATTTTGTTTATCGGGTTAACTCATATTTTTTCGTGTCATGACATCTGAAGGGTGGCACATTGGTCGATTGATAATGCCTGACTACTGAATAACTGATGGAGAGGTCCCTGGTTTGAATCTCTGCCGGGGCACTGGGTCATCTGAAACGCGTTTCAGTGTTTGTCACCCGACTAGAGATGAACTGGTTAGAAACCCAGAGCCAGTCTCGCGTGTATCGGTGCTGTACACTGGTCACGTTAAAGAACCAAGGAGTCTATTCTGAAAAAGCTAGGATAACACACCCGGATTCCTTGTATCACATGACATGTCTTTCTCTTCATTGATTATAACTTATAAGTCTGCTCTTGACAGACACACCTGCTAATAATACTCAAAAAGAGGCGTTAGTCAGTATAAATAGATAGATATAGATAGAAAATGGCACTAGAGTCCCAAGGGACGGTTGGCACCCAAAAAGATTATATTAAGTCAGACAGGGAAGGCAGCACTCAACTTAACCAGCCGAGCACAGAAAACATTAAAAACAAACAAAGCACAATGCCCAACTGAACCAGCCGAGCACAGGAAACATAAAGACACAATGCCCAACTAAACAAGCGCAGATCCGCCCAAGTCAAAGCTGTCGAAAAGTTTACTATAATAAATTATAACTAGCTGAATGACCCAGTTTCCACAGCAAAAGGACTACAATGCCGTCAGGACTTAACGGTTAACCTGTTAATTAATACTAATAATAGCTCATGAATTGTTATGTTAACAAATGGTTTTGTCCCGTTAATATGTTTTATTATGTTGTAACTCAACTGTATAGTGTATTGTATTACTCGATGGTTGATTCGATGTGCCCAATCCTGTGTTTCTCTCATGACTGACTGTGTGACGCAGTGTCAGAATGCCATGACTCACAGGGATGACTGGGTATACCCAACTGTGTTGCCTCTTTGAATAAAGTCATTATTATTATTACTTATTGACTGACTGAATGAGGCAGTGCCTGAATACCAATGACTCATTGACTGACTGAGTGAATGCCATTGCATAAACAGAATCATGCTACCAGTACCAATCGCTCGATCATGCTTTTCTAGAAGTTATATTATACCAATAACTGAATAAGTGCTTTGTAGCAGACAAAGCGGTAGATAATTAGTTGGCTAAGGGCAAGAGCTCGCAAATAAGTATTGTAACCTGGGCAGACTAACTGTTTGCTTGAAGCAAAGGCAAAAGCGTTACCGAAAGCAGTCTGTTGCTCGAAAAAGTGCTTGGTAGCAATGTACTAAGAGTAAGAAACAATATGCTACCTCATACTACCGACAGACTAGTTACCAGGCTCTAGGACAAGGACAATATATTCTTTCAAGTGCCATTAATATTTGATATCTTCATACTGAAGTGAATGCTACAAGTACTGCTTCTTCAAGAAACAAACTGTCAGCATAGATCTGTAGCTGAGGCCCCCCCCCTTGGTATTCTTTTTTAGCTCACGAAGTGCTCAAGGTGTCAGAGCTATTGTGATCACCCTTTTGTCCGTTGTGCGCCGTCAACAATTGAACTGTTAACACTCTAGAGGTCATAATTTTCACAGTTTTTAAACTTGGTCACAATGTTTGTCTGTATGAAATCAAGTTCGTAACTGGATCATATGGGGTCAAAAACTAGGTCACAATGTCATATAAAAGAAAACCTTGTCAACACTCTAGAGGTCACATTTTTTATGTGATATTAATGACACTTGGCCACAATGTGTGGCTTTATGAAATCTAGGTCCAGTTCGTAACTGGGTCATCTATGGCCAAAAACTACGTCACCAGGTCACTGATTCTGCCTAAACTTCTAGTCATCCGGTGAGCGCTATAGGGCCAATGGCCCTCTTGTTTTTATTTTGGCATCTTCTCATGGGTCAAATGAAAAACCTGCTAACCATTTTGTGATCTTGTGATGTGTAATGATTTTATATTGTAATATATTATGATATTGAATTTTTTACAGAAATGTCATTTTGGATCAAGTTCTTTAAGGAGGCTGGTATTCCAGCTGGTGATGCTGCAAATTATGCAGTCACATTCACTGATCACAGAATCGCAAGGGCAATGTTGATGGACCTAACAAAGGAGTACTTAAATGATATGGGCATTTCTATGTTGGGTGATGTTATAGCTATATTGAAACATGCCAAAGCTGTTCATAGTCAGGTACGAGATGCTTGTACATTTTTTGACACATGTAGTATTCAGGGGTGTCAATTTTCCTGATTTATCCGGTATTTCTGATTTTTAATTTAGCCCTGTTGACACCCCTGAGTATTGTACACAGTTGCAGTATCTGAATTATGGTATTGTTATACTAAAAAGGTAAACAACTTAGAACTAAATAGCATGTTTTTGTCGTTTAGACTGTCTGACATGCTTCCATGTCCGTATGATATCGTATTCCAATACTGCACCCTGTGCACTAACTGCACTTGTACCAGTATATAATATATATAATATTGTTTTAAAGTTTGTTGTTATTTAATAATTTTGTCATTGTATTCACTATGTGTAAATTACATTAGGTTATTAATTGTTCTTCTGCAAGAGTGTTAAATTGCTTATTAAATTTATGTATTATTAACTTGGACTTTTAATGAAAAGTTGTCAGTCTGATAATTGATTTAACAATAAGATGTGGTTTGTCTATTTGATTAAAACTGTTTATTTTCTAATATATTCTTCTACTATCAGGATGTTCGTGATAAAGTATTAAGGGATACTTCTGCCGTGGATGAAATGGTTGTACAAAGGCTAAGATCTACCCGTAAGTATAAAGATTCCTGTGTTTTATATTTTACATCTTTGCAAATATTTTGCCTTTGTATTTTAACCGCTTATGGAAAAACTAAACTCAATTACTTCCTGATATATGCAGCTCATATTCTTTTTATTTTGTTGTCAATTTCCCATGAGTGATTTAAATCAGAAAACCTGTTATAGCATAAATGCATGGTTATATAAAGTGACTGTTTTGGTGCTGTCATTTCCATTACAATTATCATGTTACGATGCATTTATATTACAGCTGCGAGTAGAACAATTGGCCACTACATTGGAACTCCAGAAAGAAGTGCCTCACCACTGCAAAATACTACACCAAAACTTTCACGTGAACTTTCCGCAAGACTTGGATCCCAGGGAACTGTTGGATCTGCAAGGCTCGGATCCCAGGGAATAACTACATCCCCTAGACTTGCATCCCAGGGAATTGCTGCTTCTCCTAGACTTGGGTCACAGGGAATTGCTGCATCAAGTAATTATTATTTCTATTGATTTGTTCAGTCATGTGTAAACATTTTAAGTTCACTTCAGCATGGAATGTTTATTATAAAGGTCGATGGATATCCGTTGTGAATCATGCATCATTTGTTATTATTTTCTTTGAACAATTCCTCATAAACCACTGAATGGACTTTGATCAAACTTCACTGGACTTATTGTCAATCTCGTATGGTCCTTTCATTGGTATATAAATGGTTATGGTATACTGCACAAGTTGGTCACATGGGCTAATTTATGCCCTGTTTCTCCCTGTAAAAAGTTTATACATTAAAGAACAGGTAAACCATATATTAAACAGGACACATATTTAATAAAAACTTAAAATTATTTTCTAATGCCTGACTTTTTGCCTGTGCTCCTAATAGACCAGCCTCTGAAAAGTAGATATGATCTTAGTCTCTGTCCCTTTTACACCCAATGTGTTAAGAGATGTTTATTATGTTTCTATAAATCTTAGTTTCATTAATTTTCAGATAAAGTTAAGCAACAATCCTCAGGAATATTGAAGATTACTACACAAAATGTGCAGAAAGAAGTCGTACCTGTTCCACCAAGAAATCGTAAAGTGTTCCCAGAAGATGAAGGACATTACACTATCAATCTACCTCAGGGTTCTACTACTAAGACAAAGAAAATATTAGCCCAGCAAAGACAACATGCTGAACTCCAAAGGATACGAGCTGAAGAAGGTTTGTAGCATACGTTGTAATTGTGGTATCAGGTCAAAAAGGCCCACTATCCAAATAGAACAGTCTAGTATAAAATTAATGTACCTGGAAGGCCCATTAATTGAGGTGTACATAAACAGCCCTAAATCAAAAATTGTTGTTTATGGACGCGCAAATAATATATCTTAAGCATTAGATCTGTTAAGTGCAGATCCTTAACTTAACTACTATTGTTTAAAGGAGTTGTAAATAAAATATGTAAATAAACATATAATGTGCATTTAAAGCTTTATTTAATAACTGGGCCGTTCCGGTTACTTATCCTTATACATCAGTGGTTAGTCAAGTTCCTGATTCAATTCCCTTCATTCCGAGCGCAAACCTAAAAAAAGCTCATTTCGTGGACATCTGGTGATTCCGTCTATCATCCAATCAGAACGCTTGTTACGCTACGCAGGGAATTTTATAAACAAACTCGCGAGATAACATGGATCGAGTTTTGGGATTTAAATATTTATGAACTTAATTGGATGAAGTACATCTTAAGTTAAATATAGTTTATAAAGCAGCCGTTAATATAATTACATAGAGTACTGTACAAGCGGTTAGATTTATCGTGATTCGAAATCAGTGAAAAGAATTGTCCAAGGTCTTAGACAACAAGTGTCCATGAGCATGAAGTCTTGAATCGAAATACATGTAGATCTATAGCTGTATCAGACATGCAAAGGAAGATAACAATAAGTCGCAGACATTAGTTCTTATTGAATAATAAAAGTAAAACTGAGACCGAGTCTGTGAACTGTCCCTGGCATCGGAACTTGATATTTCTGAAATATTTATAATATTTCGCGCTATATCTGGCTGTGTGGTCTGCAAAGTACCTGGGAGTGCCAGGAAGCTGTGTATCGGTGCTATACACCGGGCACATTAAAGAACTAGGCTGTCTATTCGAAATAAGAGCTAGGCGCACTTCTGCAGCGCCGGACATGCCTGTATCTAACGTCTCTCTTTCCTTTCAGGGGCTTTCTCTCAGTCTGTCCCTCTGGTCAGATCATGCTGTATCTGCACCGGTAGAGGATGCACCTACGCCCTTGTGGCTGCAACAAAAAATAATGTAAAGTGCCTTTGAACATGCGTTCGCATGAAAAGGGCGCTATATAAATCTGGTATATTTATTTTTTATTTATTTAACTTCTAAAACGCAAGTAAAAACAATTTGTAAACAACAATGAACGGACAGGTGCCCTTGTAACTCATTCGCCCTCGTCGTTAGTGAGAATATATGTCCTACATGTATATGTGAAGTTGTTTTCTTGTGTTGTAGAAAAGAAGAGAGTTAACAAGAAGACGTCTGTGTTTAAACGTCTCGGTAAAGAGAAGACACAGACTGCTACACCAACAGACGATTCTGAGCCGACTGTTACCATTACTGGTCTGGGAAATATCAGCATGCCAAATACTGCTGCAGCAAATGTATGAGGACACATATTATTTTGCTTGTTTGCTTCTTTTTGCTTATGTCAGTCTGTTGGTTGGTCGGTAGACCAAATTGTTTCCGTTCAATAAATCAAGAATGCTTAGCCCTAGGATCTTCCAGGTTCACATGGAAGTTGGTCAGCAACCGTAAATGACCCCCTATTGAGTTAAAGGTCAAAGGTCAGGGTCACTTTGACCTTTTACAGTTATGACTACTCAGCTGCAATGGGAGCATACATGTTTTACAAACATCCCGTGTTAAAGTAGTTATTGTTTATCCACAAAATTCATGAAGATCAACCAGAAAATAGTTGTATTTCTTTCTGTTTCACATTCCCTGAAGGCATTTCATTGTATTTTATCAATGTCTGTTTATTGGATCTTATTCTGTTTCTTTAAGAGAACATATATACTTCTGTATGGCTTTGAATTGTCTGTGCCTTATGGTACCATACTTCATATACATAAACCTTGATCATGACAAACGCGAAATGTAAGTTATGTGATGTTGTGTGTATTGGCACTTCTTGAGGATTAGACGATGTATCGGAGTGATGTGCTCTAGGATAAACAATTTGGTTTATTTTTTAGGCATGCTAGAATTATAATTGCTGGTAGAACTGGGCCTTGTAGATTGAAACTTCACACGAATGTGTTATTGTGATTAGTTTGATCCAAGTATAGTTATAGCTCGAAACTTATTGAATTTCCATATTTCTTGTCATTTTAAAAAATGTAATTAATTTCCTGGTTATTAATGGGATAGTTATATTTTCAGCAGTCAATATTTGCAAGACTTGGTGGAAAGACGACATTAAAACGTCCAGCTACATCGACGGTCACGTTTGATGGTGATGAAGATAATGATGATAACATGAGTACTGGTGATCCATTGGAATATGCTGGTGTTCTCAAACAATCACCAACCAAGAAAGCTAAACTTGAAGCTGCTAGGAAACTAAAGAAAACTGCTCATAAAACTCTTAGTAAGGAATATATCATTTTTCATGCTTCTAAATAAGATATTCAATATAAAATCAATACTTCGCAACAAGTTTAGGGAAGTGTTTTGATGATATAGACACTCTAGTTACTGCAAATCATATTTAATTTACCCAGGAATCCTGGTTTAAACATGTATTTTATGTCTCCCACATATAGTGGGGGGCATATTGATTTTGTGCTGGATGGATGTGACAATGTTTGTCCATGCTTGTTCTCCTTGACCTCTGATCAGTTTACAATGAAGCTTCACATGAGTAGTTGGTACCAAGCCTAATAATGTTATACATATTGTAAAGAATTTTAGATGAATATTAAGTTTTGGCCTTTTGAGGGAGACATGCGTTTTTGTGTCGAAAGCCCTCCCTTGTTTACACTGATTGTTGTCAGACTACCTACCTAATCCTCTTCAGACTGGTTTCCCCTAAGGCCATCACCAAAGAACGCCAATGTTTTCTATCCGCAGCTTATCTCTCCATTTGACCCCATAGTAATATATTTTTAACAGTATACATACAATTTACAGTACAATACAGTTTCCACTTGAAACTCAACATAGTTATTCATCTTCATAATGGGAGTCCATACTGACAAGTTTGGTAACCCTGTGACCTATATTTATGGAGTTATCTGCCCTTTTTTGGACTTTGTACATAGAAATAGTGTCTAATTTTACACATTAAGTTGAAACTAAATTTCTCAAATACTATCAAAACTTTCAACTTAAAACAGAAAGTCAATACTTGTGTGGAATTTGATGACCTACATCTACTGACAAGAGGAAACAAATCTATCCAGCATTTTATAAGTTATTCCGCTTTTTTTACTTTGAACTTTTACACAAAAATGTCTATCAAAGGTATTCACTTGAAACTCAACATAGTTAATATTATATTCACCATCACAAGGGGAGTTCATACTGACAAGGCTGGTAACCATGTGACTTTTAGTTATAAGTTATTTGCCCTTGTTACTCTTAGAATTTTCACTCACAGATGAGCAAGCAGGCTATCAAGTTTGAGAAAGTAGAACGTCTCATAGGTGGTGCTCTTGTTGTTCTAGTATTAAACAAACTTGCACACAGATTATTTGCAAGCTGTTGCATTTATGTCTAGTTTAACTATGTACATTATCGTTAATTCTTTATCAGCAGCCAAAGCGAAGGTTACTGGGTTTTCTCGAACCGAAGGTGTGTTATCAGGAGCGTCTGCTCACATTGATATCAAGTCAAGACTTGGACCGAAATCAGCTGAAGTGTCCAGTACTACTCATGCATCAGCTACTTCGTCTACCAAACCAGCTAAACAAGGTAATCATAAAAATAATACCAATAACATTTTATATAGGACTTGGTCAAGCTGTCAAACATTTTGCCTCAGTAGGACTCCCAGCTACACAATGGCTAGAAGACTTATGCTTGCTCAAATTGTTTATACCAAACTGTTCAATGAGTATTGAGTGTTAAAAGTCACAGACTGCATAATTACATGGCCAATGTGTTTACTGATTTAATCTCATAACATCTGTGTGCACTGACAATTTGAATTAAATCTATGATGTTTCTTTGTATAATTGACCCCCATGTCAAGTTTGCTCTTTTGATCCACCTTTAAATCAAACCTTCAGTATAGTAGGTGATTGATTCTGGGAAATGGACTGTTGTTACAAATTTAATATGCAATGTTTTTTGTTTTACAGGGGTTGTGAGCAGACTTAATACGAAGTCACTGGACAATATAACTGTGACAGTTGGCATGTCATCGAAGACTAAGTCTACTACAGCTTCTACTAGTCCTGCTTCTGCTGGTGTATTCTCTAGACTAGGCAAACCAAAGTGATGAATAATATCCTTATAGTGGTGTCCGGGCATAGTTGGCTTAGATGTGTTTATCGTGCAGTTTACCAAGTGGTGTTTGGGCATAGTGGGCTTCGATGTGTATATCACAGTTTACCGTCTGATTGGTGTCTGGGCAGACTTGGTTTTGATGTGTGTTTGGCACAGTTTACCAAGTGGTGTCGGGGAATTTCAGCTTATCAACCTTATGCTGTGTTGCTTACCGTGTGATCTTGACTCACAACAGTTTAGTTCTGCGCTTCGTGGCAGTAACCAGAAATATGAGATATTTGGTGGAAGGTAGCTTTAATTGATTATTTACTTACATAATAATTATTATGTGTAATAAATCTTACTGTAAGAAAATGTGTTAAGTGAGTATCACTTCCAGAGATTGGTGGACATTGTATTGATTCAGTGAATATTGATTCAGTGAATATAACATATCTTGATGTAGAATCTCTGTAAATGCTGAGTGTATGGATTTGCCTATAAGGATCTCAGAGACGAGGTGTGTAGACATTTGCCATGACAAAGTTATCATTTGCACACAGTAATTGATCTGAAGGTGTGTAAGGTACTGGTAGTGAAATAGGGTTTATCCATGTGTAAGAAACTTAACCTGACGTGGAATTATTTTTCCTTACTGTCAGATTGTTGCATATGTAATTAAGTTTTTTAGGTAATAAATTACCATCTTTAAATATCTTCAGCTTTAACTTAGGTTTATAAGGAGTTTGTGTTGGTACACTATTAATATACTGTCAACTCTCGATATCTCGAATTTCACGGGACTGTGGAATTAACTTCGGCATAACGAAAATTCGAGATAGAATTTTCGGCATCAAATTGCAAGTTTACTAATTTCTGTCATTTTATGGGTCGCCGCCATATTGCTATGTCGTTAGAACGACATATTCGTGAGAAATGCCTTATTTGATATTTATGTACAGGTATTACTCTTTAATCATTATTTTTACAAACAATTGTTCGATATGACATGTTAATTGATGTTTGGATACAACTCGAATCTTCATGACAAAAATTTGTGCAAATAGTCGCAAACAAATAATTGTTCAACAATGGTAGGCGCGAAATTACAGGTAAATCGAAGTTTTTATACTGGCAAGGCGTGAAAAACATTTGATGATAGTCAGATACAATCAGACTTTGACCCGACTTCGAGTTGAACAATACAATTAACGTGCCAATTAGTAAATCGGGACCAAATAAATAATTCGAGATAACGAAAAATTTGAGCCAAATTCCAGCCTAAACTTCAAGATAGGTCTCGAGATTTCTTATAGACAAAGAAGGAGAAAAATCTGGACTTGAAAAAAACTTTGACATAGCGGAAAATTGGATATAAGCTAGTTCGAGATAACGAGAGTTGACTGTACTTCCATACTGGAATTATCATTATGTCAAATTCTCATCTGTATGTGTATTTAAGGGCATTAATTATATATACTGGTAAATACAGTATTGTGTTCATTTCATAGAAAGCAGTAGGTACTCCCATCTTATCTCATTGATAATTTGATACTCAATCTTAGGTCCACTTGGGCTTTTGCTAATACAGGGGTTCTATAATTCTGGATAAATCCAGATTTCCTGTGCTGGAAGATTGAACTTTTATGCAGAAAATAAAAGATATTTGAAGAAAAAGTACCAAGAATTGACTAAGTTATCATCATTTAAAGCTACATTTAACAATAGAACCATGTTTGAAACAGAGTTTTGGTTTAGGCATGTGTGCTAATGCCATCCAAAACAGACTAGGATCTTATTTTCAGGATTGGGCATTATGCCTTAGTAGAACCCCTGTAGTAGTTCCAGCCCATACCTAACTATTGGATTTTTAAAAATCTTTGTTATTGCAAGATGTTTGTGTTTTATGATTGTTTTAATTATGTTTATTTTAATGTTTGTAATGTAATTTACATTGCCAGTGTTACACTATATTATTTATTGGATTGTCGCTTATGTGTGGTTGGTACCATGTATAGCTACAGGTTTAGCTCACCTGACACATAGAGCGAGTTCAGCTGAAACGTGATTAACTAGAGTTACAGCAAAACAAGTCGAGTTTCAACCCTCGAGTGTACTCGAGTTCAACCCCGCTGCAAGGCTGGGTTGCTGTAGATCCAATTGGGGCAATTTTTTATGAATCACATATAAATGCCATATGGACCGTTCTAATTGCTGTAGTTCCGCATGTCTGCTATGTTTGTTTACACTGTAGTTTAACTCTTTTCGTTTTGCTTAAGAGCTCCAAGTGTTAGTTTAATTTTAGATTCTTACGTCTCTAGAGTTAACTCTAGTAGGACAGCTGAACTCGCACATAGTGTCAAGGGAGGTGACCTCTTATGGTCGCTCTTCGTTCATACCTATGTTGTTCATACTCTATTGCTTATGAACCCACTAGAAATCTCAGTGGAAGTTAAATCTTCATAAAACTTGTTCAGAATGATTGTCTTAATAAAATCTAGGGAGAAATTGAGATTGTGTCATTTGGGGTGTCTAGAAACATAAGCTGGTGAAAACTAGAAACCTCGTTTTTTAAACTTGATCAAAATGATTCTCAACGAAATCTTAGACAATAGGGGTCAGAGGCTAGGTCACCAGGTCAGAGAAAAACTTGTACCGCACTATTAAAGGGTGCTTCAACCTTCATGAAACTTGTTCAATGGATTTTATAAATCATAGTCTAAATGATCACATGTTATGATGTACTCAGTTGACCGACCTAGAACCAACTTGTTTCAATTATTTTGTTCATGTTTATTAATGTTTGCCAACTGTATAATTAACTCTCAGTCTCTGTCGCTGTGTTTGATTTCCATCAGCTGTTAATACTCAAACCTCCATTACATCACGATGATTAAATTAATGTATTATGTAAAAAAATATCTACCAAGATGAGGCCTTTTGCTGGTGCTGGCAGGATAATGTGCGTCATTCTGATAGCTTTTGTTTCCTTTTGATTTTGTTTAAACATACTGTAAAATCATTTATATTCATAAGAATTTAATTTTGTGGATTATTTAAGTACAGTCATGTATAAGAATTGGGTTTTGAGAAGTTCATTTGCATATATCAACATGTAATAAACCAATTGATTTTTGAATGATTTCTGATAATTTTGACGTGCCAAATTTCATGAAATCCGAAATCTTTGAAATTAAGTCCCCACGAAATGGTCTATCGCACGAAAACCTTGAAATTTTGTCCCATTGAAATTAAATGATTTTACAGTATATGTATTCAAAACTATCATTATATGCATATACTTACAACAGTATACTAGCCTATTTTTAATCCATTTACACAAATATCAAAATATGGATCAAATTAAAAGCTTGAACTTCCCATTTAAGTACAAAAACTGTGTTACGTTATCTTTTATAATATTGTACATATCAAGACTGATATATAAATGAATCATTAATAGATGATATGTATAAAATATGAACACACTATCTTATTAAATTGTAAAACCTTTGTACTGGGGACGTTATTATAAATTTGTAACATAGTTTGACAACATTGTTTGCTATAACCATCTTTTGTTTTAAGAAAATACATGATTATATTGTGATAAAATATAATTTAGTAAATAAAAGTATTAAAGGTATTTTACATGTGTTTTTGTCATGCTATTTGTCGAGTTATCTGTATCTTGTTTTCCAGCATTTTTATGCCCCCCTATCAATAGATGGGGAGGCATATAGTGATTCACCTGTCCGTCCGTTCGTCTGTTCGTCCGTCCTAGTTAACCCAAATTGACCGTTTCTTCTAGCATTAATATGGCTTGCTACAAAGCTTTCATACTTGCATGGATGTTGTGTATGAACACTCTCCACACGCCTGTACCACCTAACCCCATTTTGACCTTCACCTTGACCTAATTTTGGACTTAGACTTATTTATGGACAAGGCTTCCACAGGGGGCATAAGCGTTTAGTGAACGCAGTCTTGTTGTACTTACAACCTTCTCATTCTAAGCCAGCAACATGTGGGAGAAATAATTAATATTTTGTTGGAGCGATAGATGTAATGCAGTATCATCTGCTTCCAATCTTCTAGAATATCTCGATATAAGTTGAATCTCTGCTCAAATCATAATGTCTCAGAGACTGGGCACATTATCAGTATCACAATATTGAAACATTGTGGAGTGTATTCAGAGTAATTTTATTGTTAATCATTGACCGGGACAGTCATTGATGCATGAACATTTGTTTTTTCCCTGTCAGATTGGCAAATGACGAAGAAACAGTTGTGTGATACAAGGCATCAGGGTGTGATACCCTAGCCTTTTTCGAATAGATACATTAGTTCTGTAACGTGCCTTGTGTACAGTACAGCATCTTTACACATGAGACTACCTCTAGGTTGCCAGAAAGTTAATCTCTAATAGTTGGAAACGCTAAAAAGCGTTTCAGAAATGATTTCAAGCGCTCCAGCCTAGAATCAAACCAGAGAACTCATTCATTTCAGTAAAACCTGAAGAGCTTCCACTTCAAACAGATTTGTCTCGGACTTACTTAGTCTACTGAAATCCCTATTTGAGCCGAGGATCTACTAAATTAGACGTAACATGGGAGGAAAATACAAGAAACACATCAATCTTTGTCTGCAAGATAAAAATTTATTATCTCTGTGATTATATAACAATGTTTTTACAAGATTATACAGTTCCTTGCATTGAGTAGAAACCACATGACTTAATATAGATGCACCAAGTTGTGTTCCGATATGTTTTCTGCTATGAAATTCTTTGTATTGGCAACAATTGACACTAGATGTAATAATTTATCATAAGATGAAATCAGAAATAAATTATAATATAAAGGAGGAAGCTTCATTTCCCCAAAATCATTGTAGACATGTCTGTGAAACCAAACAAGTTCCAGTACATTTAGCTTTTCTAACATTTGAAGCATTTGTAATTTACCTTACCAGTCGAAATCAATTTTGACATAGATTTTGTGTTGATGGATCAAACAGCTGTGAACTCAAAGTGTTAATATGATGCCAATGATCAGTTAACCTGAAAGCAGACATTTTCTGAAGCATGAATAAGGACAGTATTATTGGTATAACTCGTTCATTTAGCTCACTCATTTGTATACATAACATTATGGACATTATAATGAGAAAGGCGGGAAAATTTGGTTTATTCCACAAAGATGGATTAATCAGATGTGCACAATTTATCAGTTATGTTTTTAGTACAAAACTGACCATGTCTGTTTACTTAAGTAACCAATTTTGCAACAGTTGACCAAACCGATTCAAGTTTGTAAACATCACATTATTCTGGGCACACTATAACATTGCAATTTATCTTATTGGTATCTTTATTTCACAAATAATGTGTGTATGAGTATGTGGCTTTGTGAATAAGGTATTGATTTTCTTTGCCTTTTTATCCAGTTAAAATGTTGAAAACAATAAAAATACAAGGTTTGATATTACATAGTTTGTATACAAGTGAAATACCTAAATAAACGAACTGTATAATGACTGGTAGGTATTAGATATCTTATAATAGGAACAAATTGGAAAATCCTAGGAGTTATAACACTAGAAATTTGCTTCAGTTATCAACTATTGATTTAAGTCTACAGGGAAGAGGAAAGCCAAGCACACTTTAATATAATTATGAGTAGATATCCCAGCATGTCCGATTAATAACCATCATTCACAAAATAAAATGTAATATGAAATCTGTCAAAACTAAAAATAAAAATTGCAAACTCAATATGAACAAGCACAAGATGTTCAACAATTCATGTATGTAATAACATACGGATGTACAACAAAGCAAAAATGAGCATAGATGAAAGTTCTATAAAATAATTAACAGAAATTAAACATAGGATTTATCGTACTAGTCGGCAAATCAAAATGACATTATGGAAAAGACAAACATATATAAATACAGTACTAAACAGCAGATTGTGCAATGTGAAAGCTGGTAACGGTGTTAAAGTGATCATTTAATGATTTGATAACTGTTATAAGATTACAAGGACAACTGGGGCCTGTTGCATAGACAAAGTGCTACATAACCAGTGCTACCAAAACAGAGTGCTACCAAAAGTGGTAGCAGAAGAAAGAGGTAAATTTTTTTTGGTTGGCAGAAAACAATCGGCAATAGCATACTGCTTTACAGTAACAGCCATTTTTAATACCCACATTTGCTGTTGCTGATTACGCGACACCCATGGATTTAGTTTACTTTTTATCATGTTCAATAATATCTGATTCAGTGATTCCATTGGTTGCTTCATTATTTAATGAAGATTTATAAGCCAAATGAAAGTTTTGTCATTAAAATATATGTACATCGGCGTACTATCAAAAAGTTATCATTTTATAATGTTAATGTCAACCTTTCATTCCGAAATATAGTCATATGCACATGCCGAAATCACGTGACCAATATATACTCACCAATGTATCAACCTCATCAGCCCCTGAATCAATTATTGTAAATATATCAAATCAGAAGTAATCAGTAAACAAAGTCAGTATAACCCAGGTAGTACCAATTTCAGTATTTTTCATTCCATTCTATTTGATCATAAAATGCCTACCCATAGTTGACAGATGAAGTAAACAGATGTAGTCAAACATGGATATCAGACAATGAGTGAATTCAAAATGGAAGCAGTCCTTTGCACTAGAGAAGCCCTTAAAAGCAAAAGAGCTTTCCTGTAGCTTGTTGTAGCATAGCTATTGAAAAGTAGAGAAAGCATTATTTTACCCCTAGCATATGCAACAGGCCTCTGATGTAATCCTTTGAAACAGATCACAGTTTAAATTTGTTAAATGCACTAAATAAATATGAATCACATACAGAATCTCTGTCATTGCAATATTCCCACCAGAAATAGTAAATGTTTTCGTATTTTTGTCTTCATATAAAATTCTAGAACATTTTCAAGCAATATTTCGTATACACTGACAGCACAATAATAATTTGTCACCTTATTTCCAGAAGGGTATTCCTTGACTGTACACATATGCATTTGGAAGGTAAAGATACACAAATGTGTTATAATCAAGTAAAATAAAGAAAGGTAAGTCTTGATGAAGCAGTCAATTGAAACCACAGTCCCCAGAGAATGGCAAGGATTTTTCTTTGCTTTTTCAAACCCCTCTCGGTTGGTGGTTTCAATTGACTGGTGCATAAGTAATACAAAATAACACAGCACTTAATACATCACAAATTAATATTAGATACCCAAAATATCTATAAATAGTCAATACATACCAAAATGAGAAACTTCAAAACATAGTACAACTAGAAATAAAATACTGTCATTACATATCTTTGTTAAGTCTTATAGATGCTCGACCAACTAGGTAAAGATTTGGATAAATATCAATTAACACACAGAATTATTTTTTGGTATCCAGAACAAACTATCCTCAGTACATTGGAATGTACGAGAAAATCACACAGTGAATTATTTGGGAATTATTGTCTGTTGTGTGCTTTGCACAATAGTACTCATTTCTAGTTCAACAAACATACACCATAACTAACAGACAGACAGACAGTACAAAGGAATATGATGCTGAAATTTTAATTCACAAATATCACAAAAGGTCTTACAATAATGAGATAACCATTCTAATAATAAAACTTTCAAAGGGAAATAACCATGTTCTTAGACACTCTGTTTCGAGTAATGACTATAAGGGATAAGACTTTTCCAACATAATTTTTTTATAACCAATATTTTGAGACAGTGAAAGTTCCAATTAACCTATTAGTCAACAGTATTTAAATAAAGTATAACAAAACAAGTGTTGAGCAGTAAACACTAACCATTGTTACTGTTAGTAACATAAATAAAACAATAAGAATAAGCTATGCATGTATATACAGAACTCTGACAACTAAACATACCTGAAACAACAGAAATATATTCCTGATATATATTGATAGACAGAGCTACAGATAAGCTGCGTATTGGGGTAATTACCCAATTAATTTTCTTAAAAACCCAATAGATTTTGAGAGGAGGGAGTAAGAAAAAGCAAATAGAAAATGGTGTTATAGTGAAAAATAGTACATAAAAGACCAATTACCCAATTAGTTTTATTAAATACCCAATTTAAATTTGTCAAAACCCAAATAAAATTGAAACTTGGGGGTAAAATACCCAATTGCCTAAAACCTTATCTGTTGCTCTGGATAGAAGTTTTAAAACCAGTGAATATACTTCTACTTGTTACTCACACCATCACAGATCGTAAGATATATAACAGCACTTTATGACAATCTATATTTATCACAAGAAGCTATTTATGAAAGGGTTGATTACAGGAGAAGAAAATTGCATACTACACTAACATCAATCAATTATATTGCAATTCAACAGTCCTATTACAATGTGGTTTCAGGGAAATTGAACAAATGGTTACAGTTTAAAGTGATCTTATACCAGTAAGATTTATTTTTGGATCAATCATTCTTGATAACTTGGATTAATCATTCATGATAACTTGGATCAATCATATATGATAACAAGGATCAATCATTCATAATAACAAGGATCAATCATTCATGATAACTTGGATCAATTGTTCATGATAACTTGGACCAATCATTCGTGATAACAAGGATCAATCATTCATAATAACAAGGATCAATCATTCATGATAACTTGGATCAATTGTTCATGATAACTTGGATCAATCATTTATGATAACAAGGATCAATCATTCAAGATAACTATTAGGCAACAATAGCACCAACATTCATCCAGGAGAAAAACATAATTGTTACATAACAATAATATAGAGCACAAACAAATTAACCTGGTCCTTGAAACCTTCTATTAATATAATTTCACTAATAATTTGTCTACAAATTAATTTCGGCATTTGTTTTCATGAGTGGAGAATATTACAAATTTGTACAAGGTATGCAATAAAGTCTAATCTTAAGTGCCGACAAGGCACGACTTTCAAGCCGAAATTGATACTATTCTGCACAAAAAGTCAAGGACCATGTTAAATTGTTCCTGCTATATCAATGAGCAGCTTATCCCATATAATACTAGTAGTGTTTGCAAGTGTAGTTGTGTGGGCGGGGCATAGAAGTAATATATGTAGTTACCACCGGTTACACTTAAATATCACACTTATAACTATAATCTTACAGGTCTGGATCCTACAACACTGTTTGTTCCCAAGCAAATTGTCATTGCAAAGAATACGTCCATAAACTGAATTGATACAACAAGGGTTTTAAATCATTTGTCTCCATAAAATGATGTCATTATATGAGTTTGTCAGTATATCGGTGTCGTTGTACATGTAACAAGAGCTGGTTACAATAACTATGTGTGCAATAAACACAAATAGACAAATCAATAATCTACAAATACCACTTTTGCAGAGACTACCAAATTAAAAACGTCACAAAATAATAACTCTCATTTTGACAGAGCACATTCTGTTTGACTGACAAATAGACAATGTCCTGTCCCTAACACCATACACAGACCATCTCCGAATATATACATAGTACACTTAACCGATTTAAAAACGCAACAGTGGGTTTTTGATAAATTTAAGACAGTTAAGGGGCTTCACATCTATTGAAATTTTACATGTAATGAAATCAATACATGAAGTCATAGATGTGCAAATTTCATTGTAATCAAGGTTTAGATGGTCACAAAACCAAACCACGAAATGTATTGATCGACAATGTCAAGTTCGCAAAATTAATAATGTATTTATAAGCTGCAACTTGCTATTAAAATTAGGCGTCTTTGCCTCAATGGCGGGAAAATAAAGTGTTGTAGGATGTTGTTCCACACATCTATGAGGAAAACACGTATCCATACAAACGTTCAGAAGTTTCTGCTTGATGATGCACTTCTTGATGGCCATTAGTGTCTGCCTTCGAATTTTGTTTCACAAGTAAAAATGCAATGAGCTCCATAGTCTGAACATGAGCTGTCAGCAAGTTTTTGCTCATCTAGCATAGGCTGCATTGTGTCCAATGGTTAAGAATGTACATTTCTTATGTCTATGTCATCTCAAACCCGTAACCGGAAGTGGATAATGGAATATGTCAAGATAAATAAGAAGACAGACAAAATGAAGAGATTTTCAACATGGGCCATAATAAACGTTACTCACAATGTTACGGAATGTATATTTTAGCAAAATTACTTAATCGTACGCATCATTGCCTTCAAATTGTAGGTATAACAAAAAATATCTTTGACCGGAAGTGGGGTCTTTAAAGAAAACATTCGTTTGGTGCCATCATTTTTACGCGCTTGTATCGTCGGCATACCTGACGCAGACAATCGTAGGTGTAAACTGCCTCTTGAAAACACTTTGTAAGTCTAAATATCGTCGACAGACGACAGTTAATCTACTTTGTCATGATAAAACGTCACATAACTGCTTAAAGCAAGTCGATGGCGCCAGGATGTTTTGTATCCTGAAAGCGTGGCACCGCATACAACGCACTTCAAAATTTGAGTTTATGTCTTTTTGTTGGGGTATCGGTTTTCTATAAATTGTCGGTCAAATCGTCAAGCCCAGTGGTTTTGCTCACGCGTCACGTGTAAATAATGAAAATGACGCCACTCTGACGTAATGGGCTAAATTGAAATATTTGTTCGTAGAAAAGCGTACCAGGCATAAGACTAGCGTCCCATTTATTAGTTTATACTCCAATAAAATTTAAAAAATAATTAATACAAAAAAATACCGACCCCCAAAATAGTTGCGTTTCTAAATCAGTTAAGTGTATAATATCAGCACATATATAATCCAAACAATCATCAAACAATCATTTTATCATACAAACAATCCAAGTGGTAAAGTACAAGTTCAACTAATGTAAAATCACATATTTTCGTGGGTATTAAATTTCGTGGATTATGATATTTATGTATTTCCTGATGAAGGCAAAATGCCGAAACGTTAAATATACTATATAATTAATTTCTACATGTGTTTTTGTTGACATTTATCTTTGTGGATTATGATAAAAATTCATATTCGCTGCGTCGGAAATTCATGGATTAGAACACATGAAAGGGTAAAACCATGTTAAGTATAAAATTTGGGAGTTTGATAAATCGTGGGCATTTCGTGGTGTAGAGTTTAACAACAAAATGAACAAAAATTCAACTCCCTCTAAAATTAATGATTTTACAGCACTTCAGTTCTAGATTTACTTGAATTCATCACAGTCCTCTTTTCGAACTCATCATCTGGATATTAAAAGGAACATAATCATGACAAAGAAAGGGAAATTTAGCAGATAAATTTGAACTGAGAGTAAAAAATATTTTTTTCATTTTTTTTGCAGTACAAAATCGCAAATTAAATTTTTTAAAGATGCGATTTCAATATACTCGCAAAAAATATTGCATTTTTCAGAAAAATCGCAAAATAATAGTTACGCAGAAAATTAAGTGATTTACAGTAAAACCACTCATATATCCTTCATTCCAAAAGTATAGCAGGTAATAAATAGACACAATGTTGTAAGCATGATCAGTACAGTTCAGCGATGGAGGAATAACCACTTCTGATGCACGATATGGGCAAACATAATATCTGACGTTTCTAACACAATATCTAGAGTAGCAGTCAAATGTTTTATAAACTGAACAAATTGACCTATGTATAGGGCTTCAAACTTCAAATGGACATGAACGTATATGTTGATTGTTTGTACTCACAACCAATAACGAGAAGCAGAATATAAACAAAACGAACAACAGATACTATCCAAGGAACAACTGATTATTGCCTGAAAGCGTACTTGTTATATTCTTTACCCAAGCTATAAATGAACAGCACTTGAACAGCAATGAATTACCTAACTCCGAAATTTAACAATTCTCATCATACACAAACATTGCATACTTACACATCAGTAACATCTGTTAGCTTTCATTAGTTTGTAAACGTAAGATTTCTTGCTGAAAATCTATGCAAACATAGGAATACTAGTAAATCAAACCCAATCATAATACACTCTACTTTCTGCAAGTTTATATTCATGAGGATTGTGCTTCTTTAATATAGTACATATATTTTAACTTGATCCTCAACCTTCTACGAGGAGTATTACGCAGATGCTCCAGGTTTAATATAAACATCAATCTTAAGGACGAAATAGCATGATTTTCATGATATATTCAACACAAGAACCTTGTAAATTATATTCATGCATAAAGGTTAGGATCAGGTCAATACCTCCGTACTAGAACTCAATACAACAGTAACCACAACAGCAGTAGCCATTTGATTGAATATGAACAACATAACTGAAATGTAGTATTAAGGCAAGTATGCTAAATCAACAGCAAATGGTATGGCTAAATGAACTCAAAAATATTAAATCAAATATTCGCCAAAGGAACCTTAAGAATTATAAATAGGGTAACTTAAAAAAGAATGAAAACAATAAATAGATGTCAACATAGTGTTACATAGCGTCAGGTGAATGACGACGATACCATTCATAATCAAATTGCCAAAAACACAGTAACGGTATTAGATTTTATAAAAATTTTACTAATAATTCAAGGACGGACAAGGAGGTTTCTCTGCAAGGTAGCGATTCAAAAGGTATACAATACTGCCCTCTAGTACTAAAGTAAACTTCCTTTTTTGTTCTCTCATCTCGGGAACCAATGTTTCATGTTGTATGCGTGAAGATTAACACAATTACACAACATTGTAATTCATTTAAATGTACAAAGTTGTTGTTGTTGTCTATAGTTGATTTTTTTTTTCAAAAAAAGTTTTGAAAACCAAAATAAATAGGGTGATTCTCTCAGTTTGTAACCTAACACAACAATTTGAGTAGTTTTCTAAGGTTCACCACATTCACCGGTAACTAACAGGACTTCTCACTTTTTTGTACATGAAAAATCCCACAGCTGCAAGTCCGATAACTCCAGCCAATATAATGTATTTTGTAGCACTAGATGATTTGTTCTCTTCATTTGCCTTGTTTTCTGCTGCTTTCTCAGCTGCTTTTTTCTTTTCCTGCAGTAAAAAATTAACATTGTTTTCATTTGGTTTAACGCTGTTTTTAAAATATGTTTCAGTCATGTATGGTAGACGTTTGACCTCAACAATTTTCCTGGATTTAATTATTAACCAACTGTACTAATACTGGAAATAAATAGTAGGACCATAACCTGTGAAACAAACCCAGACAGCCCGAGGAACAATACAGAGTTCTAGACTACCCACTGCACTTTACAATTCTATGTTTATTTCACAGGCAGGCTTACAAGACATGTTATTATTTCAGAAGACATATAAGTTTAAACCATTTATTAAAGAAGACTTCAGGGTTTTAAATCAGTGATTATCTGTTCTACATGTACAAGGAACTGACAAGCCATCATCATGAATTTAAATTAACTAAGCCAAATTAAAATCATAACCATACAGTTGGGGTATTGAACACCAGATTGATAGCTAAATAAGGTGGGCATCCTCCAGATAGTGATCTGTTAAACTCTAGAGCCGGTATGATTGTTAATACTAACCAGTATAGCAGCCTGAGCACCATGTTCCACTTGTAACTCCACAGTATCTTTAGCTTTTGTGAAACACTGTACTGCATCCTCATGTGTCACACCAATAAGACTTCTACCATTTATCTGCAATGTCAAACATGTTAATATATCACGACTTTGTCACCATGCTTTTATTTGGCTTTCCACAATTATATGCATCTACCAGGATACAATGTGCAATAAACCTTGTGCACAGTACCGTTCAACTTCTCTAAAAGTCACTAGAACATTCCAGGAGGGCTGGGCCAGCAGGTACGAAAAAGTATAGACTTAATTAGGTTTAAAAATCTTCAGCTTGGCCTTCTATAATAACCCAATAACTGGAATGCTAGCCAATACAGATTTTGCCCTTGAAGCAAATAGCCTGAATTGATGCTCTTGAAGACTTAAGCCTAAGGGATACAGTTAAGGAACTTTAACTTAGTTTAAGTAAACTTTAAACAAATTTATGAAGGTCAGCCCTAGGTCTGCAGCAATTAACACAAACCTATATTCTTTACCAACTTACAGACAAAATTTTATCTCCTTCTTTTAATCGACCATCACTGAAAGCAGCACCATTTTCTCGAACCTTTGTCACAAAGACACCTGTGTCCCCGGGAATATGGGGATTATCAACGCCACCACGAATGTTGAAACCAAGACCTAAAATAAAAGATTGATCTAAGCTGGCAACTTTTACTTTAACTATAGCATATGGGGCAGTTGAAGGTTTAGCAATAGCAGGGAATGGAATAGTTTAAAAACCCCAACATCCAACACTTACATGTGACGACCAACTAACAATATAAAATATACTAAGAGCTGCAACTTTCTAATTACAAATTTCTAAGTACAAATTTATGTATGACACTATAAACAGACCCCCCCCCCCCCCCTCTAGGCCATTCTCTAACATAATTTCCCCTAAATTGATGAGTCAGAAATCAATGAATGGAATCTAAACAATATCAGTTCACTTAAACGATGAGACAGATTTGTGCACTTCGACAACTCGCTGCCAAAAACATAACGTGACAGACGCATGTGTTTGAAACCAACTTGCAATCTCAGAGTTTCAAATTCTGATAGTCGTTTTGCAATAGCCTGTTTTTGGATATTTACTAAGTACTGTTCTTTCAGCATCTGATATCCAATGGTAGTTTCTTTTAGAACTTAGTACCAAGAACAGTCTCTTTTTGCCTTAATACTGAAACAGTAGATTGTAAGACAGCGACATATTTTAGCAGATGGTACTCATGGTAGAATGGTTATTGCACAGAACTTTGCTTTACGAGCCTGCATCACAGGGGTGTCAATAGAGCAAAATTAAAAATCCTGAAAATCATATGCGGCTGACCATTTTTGACAAAATGGAGGCCGTCATCCAAATATTACTCAGTTATTGAAGAAAATCCTTCAGAGCAGATATAATTGACAATAACTTTGCCATTTCTTGAGATATTTTCATCAAATAACTTTTATTTTGATCAGAAAGCATAGTTCTTCAAGGATAGACAAATTCCGGAAAATTGACACCCCTGGATTCAACATTCAAAACAATAGCTTATACTAACCCCTCAACAATACAGCGTAAACTCTTAGACGTCACTAGACTGTCAATTATAAACCAATCAATAGCCAGTGTTCCCACTAACTTTTTTTTTCAAGGGTAAACTTATCCCCTGGGGTTCAAAACTGGGGGTAAAATCTAATTTTAGGGGGTATGGAATGTAAATATATGTTAGGGATTAAAGCTATGAAAATTCTGTCAGCCATTTAGACTGAAATCGTTTATGGTATTTTTTGGCTCTCTGACCGACTCAGTATTTGCTTGAAGTTCCTCATCTGTTCTACTCTTCGGATTAGTGAAGCCGAATTTGGCTAAAATCGACTGCGCCATATTTTGCAGACGACATGCAGGGCTCGACACTAACACTGGTCCGAGACCAGTGAAAATCCAGAAGGACCAGTGAAAATTCTTGAGGACCAGTAACTGTCCTATTTACAAATTTGGCGCTTTTGCCCTGTCGGACCAGTGGCCAAAATAGTTAGTGTCTAGGCCTGACATGGAATGGTTATGCAAACTTGTCAAACAGTATATCCATTGGTACATGTAAATTGTAAACCAGTCTTCGTTAGTTTGGACCAGAACAGGATACGGGAATTAGACCTGACTTATTGCGGGTCTTACACGCAGGGAGCCTCGTTTTGATTTAACATAGGTTTTCCACAAATGAACTTTCGTAATCTAATCTCATTCCGGGAAACATATTTTTAGGATCGGGAATCTTATTTTTACGTCTGAGAGTGTGAATGCAGGTACATTTCAATTATTTTTTTGTTTCGCGCGATCATGTACGGGGCTTAATTTATTTACGTGAATGTCCAATAATTTACGTAACATTTTGCAAGAGTGGGAACACTGAATAGCTTACGATTATTCATTTATAGCAGTAGAATAACAAATGCAGAATTACCAACTTTTATTTTCGTCAAGTTTAGTCCCAGGAATTTTTGTATGCGCAATCTCGCACCGAATATAAAATTTATACATGAAACTGAAATGTCTTGCGTGATTTACGTAAGATTTCATGTAAATGGGAACACTGATACAAAATAAGACTGGGTCGATAAAACAGCCACAGTTTGCACATTGATGACATCTGATATTTACGATGTGATTCACAAACTTTCTTAATGCTGTTTATGTCAGACTACATATACTACATATAGACATTTACTTCATCTATGTTGTACATCGACGCAGTCACACTTGACCATTCACGACTACTTCATAGTTTGACTTTTGCTTCCAGATTTTTTTTCGAACTGTGCCATAAAAATGCAGTGTGTCATTTCTATTGCGTCACAGACAATTTTAGTGCATCATAAACGTCAACTGGCTTAAAAACAGAATGACCAAATAGGAAACTACGAATTACCGAAATTACAAGATACCCTGTTAATCTGATTTGAAATATGTCAGTCAAGTCTGTTGACAGCCGTTTGTCAGTGTTTTTTTCCCGTTTTTGTCAGATCACATTAGACACAAAATATGACAAATCACCTGTACCACAAATAAACTTGTGTCTCATGTAAATAAAGACAACGAATTTGTACTTAATTACTATAAAACATGACCCAAATATCATCACCAAGTCAGACAGTTTCTTTTCGGCTTGTTTATAAAATGGATGGGTGGGGTACTTGCCGACACTGCACATCAATGCTCTGTTAAAAGTACAACTCACCAGCATCTCCTCTCGATAGAACGATAAGAGATATATTTGGGGAATGTTCCGTAGAATTCTCCATCGTTTTTACAATTTAACTTAATCTGAAATCAAGAAAAACGATAACGTGCTGGAAAGAAGCGAAACACGATCAAGGTTGATTTTTAAACCGGAAGTAATTTTGGATGATCTCGGATCTTTCCATAACAAAGTTTGATGGCGGGCCTTTCAAAATCTGTAGGCAGAATCCCTATTAATTTAGATCTAGATATAAATCAATTAAAACACGTTTTATTACCCAAATTATATATACACTTTCTATCATACAAATATACATATTTATGATTATTCATGGGCAAATGGTCGATCCTCAAGTTCCAAAACTTCTTTACGACTCTCCCCATTTAATATTGATCAGGCCTGACTTTGTTTCAGTATTTACCAAGTGCTGATCAGTGCTTACACATAAAAGTAAGGTTTATTTGCTTTTATTTATCCTCGCAACCGGAAATCCATATGGGGCCAGGGCGAGGCCCCCAGAAGAGGTTAGTCACTTTAGTTCTTGGGGATAGTGTATGCTACAGAAGATGCCCCGATTCCAGAAGCATCCCTGGTTCTTTTACGTGCCTGATGTAAAGCATCATACATGGGACCTCGCTTAACGTCTCGTCCGAAAGACAGTTAGTCACACTGAAAAGCATTTCTATTTTTGACCGTCTAGATGAGGGACGATCGAACCTCAACCTTCGGATCAGTAGTCAGTAGCTATTACCACTAGACCACTTGTCCACCCATAGAAGTAACAAATACAAAGAGCTTTTTATATAGGGTATTCTCAGATAATTTGGAACCAAGTGCCTATGGATTGATCTAAGTTGAACTTTTTAAAGAAATAAATACACCAGCAAGGTGCCTAATTTTTCGTATAGATGCAGTAGATCTAAGCTAGCTCCTTCTAGTATGTACTTTACAACTACTAATTATATTCTAGATCGTAGATCTGTTCTAACATTTTAAAACGAATCAAATCACCAAGCATTTTACTCGTATTGTAGACCTAGCCCAATCAACGAGCAGTGCTCAAAGTATATCCTACTCAACAAAAAAGGAAGTAGGCCTATCCATCAATTCATGCATGAATGCATGCGTAAAAATCAACATAACTCAACATATTTCAATGTTCCTTAAGGAAATAACCAAATACAAACATTATATTGTGACTTTGTAACCTTTCAAGAATTTCATGCACAACTACCCTCCGTTTGGTGTACGCAAATAACTGATTTTGTTCAAATAGCATTAGGCTACATACTAGTATGTACATAAATGCCTTTTCAAACTATACTCCAAGTATTGGCCTACATGTGTTTCTGCTACCCACTGCAACATTTCATTTGGCATTTACTGATCGGAACACCATCACACAACACAAGTAGATCCATTGCGGTCATGACTAATTTCCATTCAAGCCATTGTTGAATTCATGCATGTACGTGCATGTATCATTTGCTATCCACATAGTCGTTGGAAAGTATATCGGCTGTTGCTAACAGCGTCTATAATGTTGTCTTTCAAAAAAGGCATATGCAATGTTTCTGTTGAGTTTTGCATTGTGAGTTGTCCTTGTGATGTGGATTCGTCTTGACTGTTTGCTCTTACGTAAGGACTTGTTTGACTGACTGAAGCAGCATGCTGTTGGAGTAGGATGTTGTGGTTTTGTTGCTGTTCAGGCTTTCGTACTCTGCTGTTTTATAGGCGTAAACTCTGATTTTCAATAACTAGGTCCATGCCATGTTCCGTTGTTTTATTAACAAACAAACCGCTAGAAAAGCTAACAAATATGTCTCTACAGAAGGTTATTACATCAGCCCAAACACTGCGATAAAATAGACTCTTCCATCGTCGATAAAAAAGTTCAAATTTTCGAAATATCTATCAAAATTTAAACCTTCGTTATTGTCGAATAATTCATGGGGCAATATGACATCCATTGCCAGCTATAGTGTCAAATTTTAATGCGTTTCATGTGTCGCCAATATTTTCAATTTCAAAAAACCTTCGTTATTGCCAATTAATATAGTGTAGCAAACTAAGAAATAACTTGTTTATGACAAATGAAACATCATTATGTATGCCACAAAAGACTAAATGAGACTATAGGAACGCAGGCATATACAAATTATTTATCAAGTCGCGAACACCGTGCATCATAAAATATTAACCTTTACTCAAAAGTAATAGAGTAAAACTTTCGTGATCATTAAAGTTGCACATTAATACTAAAACTGACTCCTGATAGGCTACTTACACAACCAGATATATCATCTTGATGTAATAAAAACGAATTTTATGTTTAATACGGTGTTATACATTAAACTAATTTCAGTTTTGTACACTGTTTAAACCTTCGTGATTTAAACTTTCGTTGCCAAAATTCGAAACTAACGCTAAAAACGCAGAAGATTACAATTATATGACTTTTTGTCAGGCCTATTTGGAGTGTAGACTTACTTAAATGCGAAATCGCCGAGAGATGTCGTAAAACATTGCTTGTATTTCCAACTAGAGTTGTGAGTATTTTTACCTTACTTTTCAACGAAAATATTTTTTCAATAAGATTGACTGAGATAGTATCTAACTATGATATAATTCGCACAATATAACGTTTATTCTAAGATATACATTTACATAAGAGAGTATGGCTTCCTTTTTGTATAACATTTGTGTTTAAATCTGTGAAACCTTCGTTATCCTGCGATAACGAAGGTTATATCACTGCATTTGGTGAGAAAAGTTATATTATAACGTGTATGTACACATTTTACTTCATTGCATTGAAACGTCTGTTACATTGGTATGAAATTTGTACCATTACCTAATTCGCAATGTGTTCTGTTAGTATTTGTTAAAGAGCAAACCGAGCTATGGTAAAATATATAATAGTCCTCGGGTTCTGCAAGTGATTGTTAGAACAGTTATCCTATTATCCATACGCAATATCAACCTAAGTATTGCTATTGCATAGACTTCTATCATTTGTTAAGTTTTATAGTACATTAATAAAATTACAGACAGAGTGCGTAATGAAGACCTCTGGAAAATCACCAACCAAGAACCTATCAACATGGAGATAAGAAGACGCAAATGGGGATGGATAGGACACACGCTACGAAAGCCAAATGAACACATCACAAAACAGGCCCTAAAATGGAACCCTCAAGGTAGAAGGAAAAGGGGGCGCCCACGTAACACCTGGCGAAGAAATGTCGAGGCAGAAATGAAAGATAGTGGTAACACCTGGAACTCAATCCAACAAACAGCAGGAAACAGAGTCAGATGGAGGGAATTCGTCAATGGCCTATGCTCCCCAGCGGAGCAAAGGGCCTAAGTAGTAAGCTAAGTAATAAAATTACAGTCTTACGATGTGGTTTATAATTACGATAACGAAGGTTTCATAAAGATAACGAAAGTTTAATTTATTATATGCGTTTTTATTACTATGACTAAGACTAATGCTGAAATCCAAACGGTATATTGTAAGCGCATGAAAGAGCAAAACAATGAAGACTACCTATGACTGGAACATGAGAGAATGTGCCGTAATTATGTACGTTCCTCTAAACTGCCAGAAAAAGGTGAAAAAGGAGAAACAAGCAAAACAGAAAAAGCTGAAAATGACAGATATGAAGACGTTAGCAAAGTATAAAAATAAAGGGAAACCGGCATTGGATTTCCAGTCAACTCACCCCCCTACCAACTCACCCTCTGACCAACTCACCCTGGATTTGGATAACTCGCCCTACGCAATGACCAACTCATCCCCCCTTAAAAAAATAACATACCAACTCACCCCCCTAAAAATATTTTTGAAAATGACAGGTATGAAGACGTTAGCAAAGTATAAAAATAAAGGGAAACAAAATAACGAAGGTAAATAACTAACAAACTCGCAAGTATTCGAGAAAGCAGAGATCTGTTAATTCATTTGTGTATAAATACACTTTATTATCATGAATTAACACTAAGTTTAAAAATAAATTTAATATTCTACATATAAAATTGATGGGGGGTGAGTTGGACATTTCGAAATTGACATCGGGCGAGTTGTCCAAATCCAGGATGAGTTGGTAGGGGGGTGAGTTGGTAGGGGGTTGAGATGGTCGGATACCCCTGCATTGTGGTTGAAACAAATTGTGCGGTTGGTGATCATGTTACTGCTGTGTGCAAAGATAGCTTGTTTATTGATAACATTGTTAATCAAGACGATGAAAAGCATGAAGTGAATTTTTTGAAAACTAATATGCAGTTTTTCTATTGACCTAGGCATAACGACATAGTTTGACGGAAGTCTTGTTAAATATTGATAACAGTAGATGCACCAAAGGCTACTCGAAAGTCAAAGCCATTGTTAAAAAGTAGTGGTAGTCACAGATAGTGTATTTTGAACATGTATGCGGTGTATACTGAAAAGTTCTGATGTCACTAAACCTTCGATATCAGCCAGGTTGTTGGTGTTGACGTTTTCAATTAGCCTGTTTGGTATAATGTTTAAGTTTTGTGACCAAGTGTCTCTTGTACATTTCAGCATGCTTATTAATGTACTTACAACTCAGATACTTGCCAATGTTCCCAAAATAATTGTTAACATGTTATATTTTGATTCTCGGGAAACCTTCGTTATCATTGTTATTTTACCGTCTGTCTCCATGTTATAAGTATGTTGCATTATGAAAATGATATCATAACGTGTTTTGTGGTAAATTGAAATCAGAAACACCCTAGAAACGTGTTTTATGTTTGTAAACGTTTGCTAGTTTGTCTTCTAAGTGTTGTTCCGATTAATTGCTGACATTTCAGGTATGACTTTGAAATAAGTTTTCTTCACCATTTTAAAATGAAAGCACTAAATATTCATTGTAAATGCATGTTATACATTGTTGTACTTGTTCATCCTAGTCCTGAACATTAAACAATTCTTCAGATTAAAAATATGTTGCTTCTTTTGTATTTATCCATTATAACACAAAACCTTCGTTATTATTTGGTTGATTGTTAATGTTTGGTCTACTTTATAAATTATATGTAGATGAATCGAAAATAATGGTTCATTTGAATTCTATATACGATTAACAAGTTGCATTTGGGTTGATGCGCGATCACACAATCAAGCATTGTCTGTTTCAATGAAAGTTAAAGCAAGCACACTATGTATACTTATATTTATTTAGTTTACAGCCAAACAATTAGTGCAAATATATCGGTAGGAATTCAAACTTGTTATTTGATCATTTCTTTCAGACCTGCTCACATTTAGAATCACTATACATCATAATTGCAATTACAGTAAGTTAAGCTATATTTTTGATAAAGTAATTCCAATAAGTGTGCAATAACATCATAGGTCTGTGATAACGGAGGTTTTGTAAGTACTAGAATTGGTTTCTACCTACCTGTGTTTGCATGATCATAACATAAAAACTACGAAATTGTTGTATTCAAGATTTTCGGGCATGGTTACTGGATGATATATCAAACTTTTAAGGTAAGATCAAACTGAATCAGGAAAGGTCGCATTTTTAGATTTTTTCTTTACCCTTTGGACATAGTTATTGAAAATCAGTGAAAACAGATATCATTTCCCATGGTATTAATTTAAAGACACTTCTGCGACAAGGTTGGTCTCAACCTGGAATTTATAAACGGTGATACGCTTTACAAATTTTGTCGAAGGATTCTTGGTCATAGCCACTGTTATGATATATGTTTATCAATATTGTAAAGCGCTTTCTGCGTAGAGGATATGAGCCTTTACTTTTGCAAAGTACTGCATGCTTAGTAGTTGGTCCATTTACAGCTCACCATTATGCTTCATAGTTAATTGTGCGATGACGGACAATGTGCAGACTCCATAATATGCCTAACCTCAAGCCTTTTTGGCTGTCTGGTATCAATTGATGCTTGTCGGTTACATTGTCTTGTCGTGCCCTGAAATGTGGCTCTGACTTCTGATAGGTCATTGAGTACTTTCTGTGCTGCTCGATGGTCGTTGTTTATAGATAATGCTTCATGTTTTACAATCTGTTATTACCTGTCACTATGGCCTATTTGTTAGAGGGCATTACATGACGGGAACTTTTTATTTACACAGTCCTGTTCTATAAGGTTGTCTATTGGTTAAGTGTGAGTTTTTGTGCACTGTAAAACGTTTAAGCCCCCCCCCTCGTGGTATTTGTCGCTGTCCGTACCAAGGCGGATGACCCTCAGTCAACCCATTATGTAAACACTGTATATTGTCCTTTTTACAGTAACAAAAGTACAAAAATATTTGGCATATTGTCCTTGTGGTGTGTGTAGTCCGTTAGTTGTTTCCCTCTCGCCTGGCTCTTGATCCGGTTTAGTTTGACTGACTGAGGCGGCAGACTTTCGGGGTAGGATGTCGTGTGTTTGTAGTTGCTATTTTTTGTGTCGGGAATCGTCTACGGAACTGAGAAGCGGTGTATCGGGATTCATACCGTGTCTATGGAGCTAGGGTTTTTATTCTTCGCATTCACCATTTGTCCCCTATCTGACTCGTTCGCACTATTCGCACCCTATGTGGTTCGTTCATAAGTCAATATACGCGGTTGCAGGGATTCACAATTAACTGTTCTTCTTGATTTTTTAGGCTCTAGACAGCTAACACTAAGTGCTAAGCCTTTTTGCTGTTGAAACGTGGTTATTCAACCTGATAATACTGGTTGTTTAAAGTAGGTCATTCGGCTGGGGGCATTCAGGTCGTTCTCTTGTTGCGTTCGGCTTGTTCAGGTGGGTCATCTGGCTAAGGCATTACACTTGTTGAAACTGGGTCATCCGACTGGGGCGTTCACCTTTCTTTATTGCTGGAACTAGGTCATTCAACTGAAAGCATGCCATTCGGCCTTTTAATACTGTTATTGTTCTACTTTTTAGAACTTCTGACAGCTTAAAACTAGGTATTTCAGTCGTTTTACTGTTGGAAGTGGGTTATTCAGATTGGGCATTCGGATTTTTGATTGATGAAACTAGTACATTAAGCTTTTCGACAACTTCGACTGGGGCGGATCATTTACTTGTATGTTTTTTAAGCTCACCTGTCACAAGGTGACAGAGTGAGCTTTTGTGATCAGTTCACTCTTCGTCCGTCACAAGGTCAAATCATAGAAAAACCTTGTGTAGTCACTAGAGGTCATAATTTTGACTTAATCTTTATGAAACTTGATCACAATGATCATCTTAACGCAATCTAGGTCAAGTTTGATATTTGGTCATCCGGGGTAAAAAAAACTAGGTCACAATGTCAAATCATAGAAAAACCTTGTAAAGTCACTAGAGGTCACAATTTTGACCTAATCTTGATGAAACTTGGTCACAATGATCATCTCAACAAATTCTAGGTCAAGTTCGATATTGGGTCATCCGGGGTCAAAAACTAGGTCACAAGGTCAAATCATAGAAAACCCCTTTGTAGTCACTAGAGGTCATAACTTTGACCTAATCTTTATGATTTTTTTACCCAATGATCATCTTAGCAAGATCTAGGTCAAGATTTATATTGGGTCATCCAGGGTCAAAAACAAGGTCACTAGGTCAAATCATTGAAAAGCCTTGTGTAGTCACTAGAGGTCACCATTTTAGCCTCATCTTTATGAAACTTTGTCAAATGATTATTTTAACGCAATCTAGGTCAAGTTTGATATGGGTAATCCTGGGTAAAAAACTAGGTCACTAGATCAAATCATAGGAAATCCTTGTGTAGTCACTAGATGTCACCATTTTAGGCTCATCTTTATGAAAATTGCTCACAATAATCATCTCAACAAAATGTAGATAAAGTGTGAGGTCACTAGGTCAAATTACAGGGCTTGCATGCACAACGATGACAGATGAGCGACCTAGGGCCCTTTGGGCTCTCTTAAAGGGTCCTCTTGTAATTAATCTTCAAGAAACTTGGTCACAATGACCAAGTCAACAAAATCTAGGTCAAGTTCGATTTTGGGTCCCCACTGGGAGCATAAACTTTTTCTTTATTTAAGTGATTAGGTAATATTTTGTCTTTAAAGCATGTATTTGTACAGTTATATGGAGGAAAATATTTCAAAATATTTTGTTTAAATTATTGGTCAAATCATAGAAAAACCTTGTGTAGTCAAAATAGGTTACACTTTTGACTTAATCTTTACGAAACAAGGTCACAATGTCAATTGGCATATTCCTGAGGGTCATGGGTTCAAACCCCACTGGAAGCATAATCTTTTTATTTTTCTATTTTTATTTTTTCAAGTGTTTAGGTAATGTTGTCTTTGTCTTTAGAGCATGTATTAAATTTTGTACTGTTATATGGAGGAAATATATTTTGTTTAAATTATAGGTCAGATAGAACAACATTGTGTAGTCACCAGAGGTCACAGTTTCGACTTAATCTTTATGAAACTTGGTCCTAATGATCATCTCAACACAATCTAGGTTAAGTTTGATATTAATTAAGTCATCTGGGGTCAAAAATTAGGTCACATGGTCAAATCATTAAAAAAACTTTCAATAGTGGCCATAGGGGTGTCCATGCACTACTACTGTTGTTGTACTGTTGTTTTTATCTTCATCAACTTTGGTCAAAATGTTTATCGTGACGACATTCAGGTCACTTTCGAAGTTGGGTCATGTGGGGTCAAAAACTAGGCCAATATGTTAAATAATAGCAAAACCTTGTTAACACTGGATGCCACATTTTTGCTTTAACCTTCATTAAGTTTAGTCAAAATGTTTATCATGATGACCTTAAGGTCAAGTTCGAAGTGCGACCATGTTTAGCAGGTGAGCGCCACAGGATCTATGATCCTCTTGTTTATGTTTTCTGTGCTTTGCTGGTTCAGTTGGGCATTATGCCTTGTATGTTTTTATGTTACTGTGCCCGGCTGGTTAAGTTGAGTGTCGCCTTTCCTGTCTAAACAATATTTACTCTCTGTTGAGTTCTATGCAACGACGGTGGCCGGTGAATACATTTATTTCTGAATACATATTGGCACCACTGGTATTATTCTGTTTTTATGCGAAACATTTCTGTTTTGAGCTCTGGGAGGGAATGATAATGTAGTTCTTTGTATTGTTTGATAGTGGAGGGAAACTGTTTAAACCCTAGAACATCTAACTCTGTGTTTTCTGCTGTGTGACAAAGGGCTTTTCCATCATAAATTATGTATGATCAATTTATTTGGTGGAATCTCTGACCTCTTCATAATTATAATTCCGCAATTGCATTAAATCCCAGCGTAGTACCTGCTCAAAAATACAGATAGTAAAACCCCTTTCACAATTGTCGTACGACGGACGTGCGACGGGCCTACGATGTAAATTTGAGGACAATCTTGCGCCGTCGCACGACGGACTTAAGAAATTTCTGCATCGTGCGACCGTCGTTCGACGGAAAACATAAGCGTGGACCCACGTCGTAGAGTTTTGAACATGTTCAAAAATTTCTACGGCGGGTGACTGTTATTTGTCCGTCGTGGGATGCTCTACGTCGTCGCACGACGGACGTGCGATGGACGCACGATGGACGCACGATTGGTTTGTGATTATAAGGTCAAACTAGGCTCTTAGAATCACACCACTATCGCGCGATGGACGTGCAATGGACGTACGATGGACGTGCGATGGTCGCATGATAGTCTTGTGTATATTCATTATCCTACGACAGACGTAAGTCAATCGCACGACTGTCGTACGACGATCGTAAACATATATGTCCTTTTTCCAAATTCATACCCTATAGTGCAATTCTAAGATAAAATCATATTCTTAGAGAAAAATGTGTACTTCGAAAACAATAAAACCTCTCTATAGCGACACACATTGGGAAACATAACATTACAGAGGGTGTTGCTATGGAGAGGTAAATGTGTATGCATATTAAATTGTTTCTTCCCGAACAACATGTGTATGTTGCTTAAAAGGGGTTGTTGCTCAGCTGAGGGCTGCTCTGGAGAGGTTACATTGTACATACATATGACAAATGCATTCAGCTACAAACTAAGATCTCGAAGTTGTCTGAATGTTCTCATACATGTATATCAACAACATACTTCAATCACTTAGCATGTTATAAAAATATCAACAATGTATGTTTTTATTCCATAATTAGTTTTAATTTTAATACTAGTATTTAGCAAGTTCCTATTAGCAAATTATTATTATTCGAAAAATAAGAGTTTGATTAACTATATCCAGCTGCTGAAACTTATTTTTTAAACCAGCTAATAGTTCGACAATGCTATTATCGTACGACGTACGACGGACGTACGTCGATCGTACGACGGACGTGCGACAACTGTTCATCGTAAGGCTGTCGTGCGTCAATGATTATGTCGTGCGACCATCGCACGACCGTCGCACGTTCCCTAATATGCATACTAGAGCCGTCGCACGTCCGTCGTGCGACAATTGTGACCGCTTCACAAACTTATCCTTTCCAGACGCAAGTCGGTACATTTCGACGTAGATTTGCAAGCGTCGTGCGACGAAGAAATTCCAACGGCATGGGCAATTGTGAAAGGGGTTTTACTTACCCCCGGTGTTCGAATAATAAATACTGTTCTCGTAAAATCCTACCATGTTGCTTTAATGATTCGCAAGCAGTTGTGAGAAATACTTGTCACAACACTCTACTTCTTCCACGTTATTTCTAAAGTTAATTGTAAACTACTTTTCTTTTTTCGAGTTTTCTTTAAAAAGGTAATTACAATTCGGGCAAGTGAGGAAGCACTCATCAGAAACACCAGAGCACGAAAGACACAACAAATAGTGTATCGTGGTGGTATGGGTTGTGGCGCGGTATCAGAAATGGCGCACCTGAGATTAGTGGTCTTTTCTTAAATTTAATACCCAAAATGACATACATTTCCAGTATATTTTTGGAAGGATGTATGGTTTTGGTCTGTAATGCAAATAAACAATGTTCAAAGTAAAATTTGGTGCTTTTAGAACTCGAAAGGTATGCTGTACCCATATTTGTTGTTATTTTCTTATGTAACTTTATTCCTCAAATATCGTAATCCCACTTTGTAAAATGAAATTTTAACTTCAAATATTGTTTGTAAAGAGCACTGGCATCCATGTTAAAATGTCCTACACACTGTCAAACACAGGAAATGGTGTCCAGAAGGATGTAACTTTCTTATTAAGAGAAACTGAAAAAACTAGTCAAAATCTGAAATAATATGTTTTGAAAATTTTGTTAATATTAACTGTCATTGATATTTTCGGCATTCCCAAGTCAAGTTGGTGACAGATCAGACTATGCAAATGCCATGAATGATTCGTACATGACAGTAATAGATGATTTAACACTTGTTTGGACATCTTCAAGTTGTCTTGGTGACTCAAAAAGTATAATGGCAATTAGTAACCAGTGCAATTCTGTCTCGATACTAATTATTGATTTATTATCTAAGAAGTAAGCTAACTATTATATAAAAATGGACTGTATAGCCATAAATTAAAATTGGAAACAACTACATCATGAATCGTTTTATTTTTTTACCACTAGGGACCTACAGGATAGGTGCGCCATTTCATATCACGCGGACTTGACATAATAAGCTGAGCGTGTCTTTCATTGTAATGGTCATACAACATGCATTGATGGAATTGACTATTGATATTTAGTGTCAACATGTTCCCATTGAATTGCCCTATCATTGCTCAATCACTTTAATTATGAACGTTTTATATTTATAACAAAATAATGACGTAATGTGTTAAGTGCGCCATTTCCAATACCACGGGGATACACATTGCTAGCTATGTATAAAACTGACCCTGGTTAAAATGACGCATAATAAGATTTGACAACTTTCGATTGATTTCCGGTATTTAAGTTTGAAGTTTATCATTGTTTATCAATTGTAAACTGTTTCTCTGTTTGTTCCGGGTTTTCTTCAAGACGACTGCGTAAACCTTCAGGAAGAATAATTATAAAGGGAATTGTTGTGGATAATAAGGTGAAGATACAACTTGTTAAGTGTTATTTAAAACATTACGATTTGTTACCATTGAGTGAGTGTTTAAGTGACAAAATATATGTGATATCTGAATTAACCTCAAAATCGTTTAAATGGTGCGACAATCTAAGTGTCGGAAACAACTTGTAAGAAGGGCTTACGTCCATATTCCAATATTGTCAATACTCATACCTAGGGTTTCAAGTTTGTTAGGTCCAACAAGAAGGTTGGCTGGAATGACTTAAATGATGTTGTTTGAAAGATTCATAGTTATGAACTTTGTCAAGTTGATAAAAATAAATGGCCCTTTCTTATCGTCTTTAGCATTTTATCGTAAAGTTGATTATGTAGATAAATAATTATGAAGTACACATTCTGCCATGCTGCTTCTTTACATTCTCGTTCACCGGAGTATTTCTTCACATGTGATAGTCTGGGAACTTGACTAACCACTGATGTATGAGGATGCTTCTTTAGGAAAGATCATGTTTGTAAAGAGCAGTATTCGTATGCAAATGTGTCAACCATCTAGCAGTTGGTGAATGACAGGGTTTTATTGTTCATTTATCCAAGAGACTATCGGGGGTGGGTGCATCGAAATGTGACTTTCTCCAGATTTCTGTTTGTTCATATCAATCACATCAGGATAAAGTAGTAGACATTGGAGGAATTAGATCCCGACCTGAGTATAGCATTATGAGCTGTACACCTAGACAACGTTTCTTCAAAGAACACCGAGTTACATTGAACATCAGCACGACAGCGGCGTCCACATCGTATTATATTGGTACGTGGTAGTTGCCAGATGTTACCATATTCCACAAACTTGTCTCTCATTTCCATGTATTCATACAATATATCTGAAACAAGAAACATGTTATCTAAGCGGGTGATTGATATATACACATGATAACCTAGCTACATGTACGTATATATTGTCTCATTTGGTTGTATTGTGCCACCACTGAACACGGAACATACGAGCACTGATAAACGGAATGGGTCGATATTTGACAATCACCGCAACCAGCTATAAGAATACTGTAATTATTGTAATAGACCCTCAGGCATATAAGTTTAATATTCGCCTCGATAGCATACTGGTGGAGCGTCCACTTCGAGTAGGCTTACGGGAGGTCTCGCGTTAGATCTCTGGTCTTGATATACTGGGACTAGAGACATTAAATAGTACTGGCTAAGCTTGGCGCCCGGCATAATGATTAATAATAATAATAATAAAGAATTTATTTAAAGAGGGAACATACTTGACATTATTTCATCGTAACGGCTGGTACGCCCGATGTATAATGTGTCAGGATAGTCTTTATATGACTGAAATACTTTCCATGAAAATTAGACTCAATGATGTCGATTTTCCTCCACTTTAAGGTTCCATGTGGAATGGTACTTGTTACGGTACAGTCAAGGAATTCGAATTGAAATCTGTTGGGAAACGACGTTAAAACCCCGAATGAAATGAAATGATGTTAACAAGAGGGACTTAACACTATATTTAAATGTTTAATTAATTTGAAGCCTTATTTAGGCCTACATTTAAGAATGAGGTTGGGGTACCTTACTTGTATATTTGTATCAAGTATTACAGCACACGTAAGAGGGCCAGTTGACTGTGCAATACCCAGTATTGTTCGGCATACATACATGTACATGCATTCAATTGAAAATGGACTGTGTAATGCAGAGAAAAGAAATTATCGCGTCTTATATTGAGAATTATTTACCTCTGTCAGTGACGTTAACAGCTGTTGCAGGCCATATTGTTGTAGGTCCTGTTGTTGAAATCAATGTTGCTGGACTTACAATGGATGAAGTCGTGGCGGCTGATGCAGTTGTTGTCGTGGTCGTTGCTGCGGTGTTTAATATCATGTCTAGTGAGCAACTCGAATCAATAGAAGGTAAGGAAGATGCTACCAACAAGTAACATTTAGCATACATGATGTTTTCATCCGATGTAGAAAATTGGAAATGGTTTGCGTAGGTGAATGAGCCGGTTAAACCTTGTGGATTTGTTGCCTTGTACCACGTGTTATCATCTGCAATAACATCTATAGTGCCACCATTATAGTCCTGAAAAAAACCCCGATCATATAATATAAAACATACTGTGACATTTCACTATTGTAAGACAATTCCCGATGTGCAATATAATCATTACTAAATTCTGCAAGAAACAGTTTAATTGAACTTGAAGTCTAATTTCTCACTTGGAATTCAAAAGATCATACGATAATTACAGTAACTACATGGTCCTATAATCCTAGGTACAGTCACTTTACTCAGACAACGAGCAACATTTTCCAAAACATGACATTTTGCGAGAATCCTGATTCCTGTGTTGCACAGATAGTAATATGGTCATGTTATGTATTGAATAAAACTTCGATATGTTAGCTTTCCAGAAATCGAGAACTGACTGAAAAAGAGTGGACATAGGGCCAAGTGGAGCGACTAGCTGCAGATCGAAGACATTGACGTTCTTTGATGATGGCCTTAGGGGCAAACCAGCCCGACGTGGATTAGGTAGGTAGGTATGTTAGCTGTCCATTGGTATACTAGTATGTCAATCTCCTATAATTTCAAGTATTATCTTATTGCATCCGGTTGTAAGGGTAACACATACATGTACATGTATTATGGGCTTACGAGGGAGTATACAAATCGGTCGAAAACTAAACAAAGTGCACGAACCTTTTGCTACGTCCTCCATATACGGACGGGTATCGATCATATATTACATTTTACTTCATTATAATTTTTGTCCACATGAAATAGTCGTAAAATCGGCGATGTGCTATTTCAATGTCACGTGTACGAGAGGTGTTCAACTTATATTTGAACAGAACTGAACATCGGATTTTGCCATACTAACACAATTAAATCGATTTACTTCTATTGAGCCATGTAAGAAAATGTGTTAAGTGATTAATGCACTCATATTGTTTCATATTTGCATTATTTTTCTAATCAAAATCAACCATCTTGTAGAGGGCATCGTGTTTTGGTTTTTAAGACAAAATGCCCCAATAAAAGCATAACAAAAGTGTTGGTATATCATGAATTACCCATGTCAGTAAAGACTATCAGTAATATTTGTAATATAAAGGGTAATATACGTTCACATGCTTGTTTTGGCGAAATGGCACCGAATATTTAAAATCACCAAATATGGTCGAAACCTGCAATCGCCATGTCCTTTGGTTCTGTGATATCTAGGACAAATCCAATAACCTAAAGTTGTATGGCAGCGAAGTTGTAAGTATCAGTAGCAACTTTCAATCGAATTATTTCGAAAATGTTAGATGCAGAATTTCAGAAAAATTCGGTGTTCATTAGCTCAATGCCAAGCAAAACAAAGAGCGCAGACAAATGTATTGGAGACTACGGAACACTGATTGGAAAAATGTGTCGTTCCTGGGGAGTTAATGTTTTATCTTAGAAGAAATTATTACATAGACAGCGTCTGTATTTTAGAAAGGGTCATGCTTATAGACATAAGTTGGAGGAAGTTAAACTTGGTGTATTCGCGGCTGCTTTGAAGACATGGTCTTGTGTTTGATATTTTGAAAAAGCGGAACTCAAAATGATTGAAAATGGGACAAAGGTGAACGCATATTGTATTTATGCAAAATGTTTAAAACATTTTTCCGACAAAAGTATGACACGTCCTTTTCCTGGTAACATGCCAAAGACGGGGTGTTTCCCCAATACTGAATTTCCTGTCACCCTACAAAATATGTCATTAAGTACCTTATGAATTAGACTGGGACGTATATTATACCCAAACAGTGGATACCGAAGTCTCCTGATGAAGTATCAATAGAATTTAAATCTGGAGAATATTGAAACATCGCTTAGAGAAGCGAATAGTAAGCATCAGCACTCGGAGGTGTTTGGCCTTAAAAATGCGGAATCAACACCCTCGATACAATACTAGTAGTTGATTCTGTTCTAAGGATATTACATATAAATTCTACAATGGTTGTTTATATCTCTTGATACATTACTATACACTGTCGAATAGCCACACATCGATTTCGATGGGAAATTTATGAAAATACTGTATGTTCAATTCTGTTCAAATATAAGTTGAACACCTCTCGTATTCTCGATTTTTGATAACTACATGTACTTCCAATGAAAATGCGTGACGTAATATGAAAACTATCCACGAATATTTAACACTTACAGCTAAATTAGTGGCGGGAACTGTGATATTAACGATTATCATTGTTTCAAATTGCCCAATCGTTATTCCTGGAAAACTAAAGCCACATAGACCCCAAGCATTTGGTGAGCTCAACGCAGTCAATGTTAACGGTACCGTTGATACTAGAGGATCTGCAAATAAACAAAACGTATTCAGCCAAGCGGTCAAACGTTTTTTGTCTAGTTCGTTCATGAAAGCAGTATAAAATCACCAAAAATCGAAATATTCTAATCGTTAGAGAATTTGCGTTTTCTACAGTAATCATGTAGTTCTACTTTAAAATTCATACTTTAAATGCGTTGGACGATCTAATAGAAATACAGAAAATAATAATTTTTCTTTTCAGATTGAAACCTAGGCTTTAAATATGAATTGCAAACAAACATTTATATTACAAAAACAACGGTTTTCAGGGTTCGCGAATTTGACCTCAAGGCAGACCAACTCAATGAAAATTAAGCTGTAATGTCAGTCAACCTGTCAGCAAAGACAGTGTGTGAGTTCCTCTTCACGAACTCTTACTATATAATTACCTGCCGGTGTGTCTGTTAAATCAGGTCCAGCATATGCAGCAGACAAGGCGTCAGCCGATCCCATATACATCTCACAAGTGCCAGATGGAAAATCAGAAGCCAGCCATACAGCATATTCATACGTGACAGTAAAAAGAAAGATGTTGCTTCCGCCGTAACCATTCTGCACCACATACCATTTAGCGGCTTGATCCACGATGGCACCATTCGCATTGTCCTGAAATATTGTATACATGAGTGTATGCATCTATGTACTAGTATATCATTTATATATATATACTATTAGTTAATTACATGACTGTACATTTGTAATAAGTAATGCAGTTTCGAAAAACGGCAGAAATATGTCAATACAAGTTCACTGTAAGAAGATATATAGAGAATAATAGGCTAGTGCCGTGGATGAAAAAGGTTATCTGGCAAGGCGGAGGCGAATCCGATAATTTCCGCAGCCGAGCCGGATAAACGTTTGCTACATTCACGGCACTAACCTATTATTCTATTTACCCAGTCGCTTAATCTGCTCAGTAAGGGGATCACGCCAGCCCTTGTGTTACTACCGCGTTCATTGCGCTGGATACCCGTTGACCTCCGCTATATAAACGTTCGACCGAATTCATTATCACCACCAGCGTTTCAGGAGACGTTTGCCAACGGAGTTTAACTTCAGCAAACTTTAATCAACTTAATTCAGCGTTCAGGAACGTTTACAAACGGAGCAAAACTTACATCAGTGTTTATTTCCAAACGTCGGCAAAGTTTTTGCATGTTAAACATTTTCAACGAATACAACGTTCTTCAGCTTTTACCAGCGATCGTCAACTTTTCAAAACGTTTAGTAACTTTTACTAGCGGAGCTGAACGTTTGCCCAAACGTCGGTCGGTCCAGCTTAAGCTGGGTTCACACTCTGGCGTATTACTCTTACGGAATAGTCACGTTCGTCCTGCATGTCGTTTGTAGGTCGCTTTGACCTACATCAATGTGTGTGAACGTAATGCACGTTAAATGTTAATATTCAACCGGAAACATTCCAAATTGCGGGCATTTTAGACAAAGTATTCAAAATAAAAACTTAACCAGGTCATTATGCATGTAATGGCATGAACTGTAGGGTTACTTGTTAATTGCGCAGACACTCATCTTTTATCAATAGTACGCGCGTACTTATTAAGGACAAAATTCTAACGTTGTACTAGTATAACGATTCAGAGTCCAGTTGTCATTTCAACGTAAATTGTCCGGTTCATAGTTCACAATTATATTCGCAACGACATTACGTACATATATGGACATTAATGTTCAATCGATTTTTAAAATAATATTATCGCTTCTTTCTTCAATATCGGAATCCATCGGTCCAAATTGATGTTATGACACCGCGTATTGATTATCATACATTTAAAGCAAACACATGTATGTTCATATTTTATATAAACTCATTTCCTATAATTCAGTTTCATTGGAAGTAGCGACAGTAAAGCCATTCGCACGATACTATATTTAAGGTGCGTATGGGTCCGGTCCATATGGGTCCAGATAAGAAGGGTTTCGCTATTGCAACATTCTTTCTATCGGGATTAGCACGTGTCGTTGAATCTTTTTATCAAGAAAACATCACGAACACGATCAAAACTTTACACACAGATCGTAGTGATGCAACTATAGATATCGTTTACCGGTCATGATAAATCATTTCCCACAACACAATGGCAGAAATAAAGCTTACATTTAGGTTTGAAAAGGGCACTCCGAATCTAACTAAAATATATGCTTCGCCGGCATTGTAAGACAATCCATTAAAAGACATAGAGCATGATGCTGATGCTCTCCATTCTCCATATCCTATTGGGGCATTAGCAGTTGATACTAATGTATTAGATGCAAATGGCACTCCATCTGAAATGAACACAAAGTTTTAAAATAGTTAAATAGTTTCATATGATCTGTCATGTAGTTTTAACTAGTTATAACTAACCATACGCTTAACCACACTGTGAATATAAGAGGAGTGTTCAAATTGGAATGCATTTAAGTCCATAAAATGTATCCTTGCCAAAAGTCTTTTGGTCCACTTGATTTATTCACCTCCAACAGATATGCGATGTTTCGGTCGGATAATTCAGTTTAAAAGTGGTTTTATTATCATTTCTATGTATAATGTGCATACTGGACAAGAGCCAAATCGAGATCAAACGTGGTTGATATTTTTTCAACACAGTTTAAGTCTTGGAAACAGATGCAAATAAAGAGTGTCGGGAAGCTCAAACACATTTTCGCTTTTCAGAAAGTCGCGTTTAATAGCCGCCTCATGTCTGCGATTGTCAAACTATTTCTTCAGTTTATGACATTTACTCATTGGCCACTTAACACATATGTTGGCATTTGAATGGTAGGAACTTGATTTATACAGAAAATGACGTTCATTACTATTGGCTCTCATTGCGCGACCAGGTGAGTTTTGCAATTAGCATAATTTTGTCCTGCCTTTGTTCTGTCTTTGTTACTGGTCCATATTTGGTTACGGCTACGACGCATAGTTGCAACTTGAACCCACGTCTCGTTGGTGGTCATTACACTTGCAAACGATCGACTTTTGTATTTATATTAGAAAATAAATTCAACTAGTTTGATACTCTTATTCATCATATCATCGGTCGATAATTTTCGTCTTTACTTCAAGTACTGTGAATTGTAACGGTTAGGTGGAGATCAAAGCGCTGTAGGGAACGTACTAGTTTGACAGTTATTTATAAAAGGCATGTGAACATGTATTCGCATCTCAAATCAGACAGGGGTATCCAAGATCTTCGGCATTTTGCAATACGCTTGAGAATTGTGTGAATAACACCTAATAATATACCACCATATTGAGTCACTTGCCTACCTGTAAGTTATTTCTATATGAAATTACATGTACACCACTTTTGAATTATATAATCTATCTGATAATTGATGAAAAAGACATAACAGTATCCATGTTTACAGTTCATGATTATAATTTAATATGGTACTTGCTCCCACATCAAGAATACAACGAGTTTTAAATAGGACCGTCAGTGGTCAGTGAAAAGGGACACAAGTAGACAGTGTTAATCGACTTATTGTTACAGATAGACTGAACAGATTTTCAAATATGAGGTATCAGTTAAAATATAATACAAGCATCTTTGCTATATTTGCTATACGGTACACTACTTTTAAAAGTCATAGGTACTTGGACGATATTATATAGCCCAACATACACTCCAATTTAAACACCCCGGAAAATACAGTACATGTACATAAATCCAGTTTTTAATAAATAATTTGATGTAAAGATATACAAGTATACAAATAATAGAAAATGCGACTCGGGACCCATTCACTAAGATTGTAATGGTAATGGCAGTAGCTTATCATTTCAACAAAATAAGTATAAATTTTAAGAACGAAACAAAATACTGACAGAAAATTATAAATAAGTGCGGGGTCACAAAAACGTTCAAATAGTTACGAAGGTATGGTACTGTCACCTACCGACAATTAAACAAATTTGACTGCATAAACTGATAATTGTTAAATGGATCCTTGAGTTTCTGATCTGATGCTAGATCAATTCACTTTGGTATATTTGGTCTTTTCCAGAAATATTTTGTTGATATGAATCAATGTGCACAACAGAAAGATGTTTCACAATTGTTGATGGAATGTAATTATAAACACTGAATCATGTGTGCAGGAAACTACTTACCGACAAAACTGAACAGCGCACATAGAAAACACAGGGGAAGTTTAAATAACATCACGATACCCATTCAAAAATCTCAGACGGTGTTTCTTTACGATGGCCGATCGGTTTTTATCGGACAATTGTTCAAAAATTACAAAGAAATTCTATTGAAGTATTTGTAAACTACTTGGAAAATGTTTCTCAATTTATTTAGTTACAAACATGCAAATTCCTACAATAAATTCCCTTCGGTAATGTTATAAACATGATCACTGTGGTAGATAGTCCAAATGACGCTAAGCTTAATCATCCCGTGCTTCCATTCTTTTATACCGATATAGTGGCGTTCAATATATAGTAGAATGACAGCGTAAATATAGATCGTTTATGGTCGTTGGTATAGAGTGCCAATGCCAATATTTTGTTTTAGCATTGACCCCCTGGTACCATGACACGAGGGAACATATTTCGTTAGTTAAATCGGTTATTCTATTCTTCATCTACACGTACCTCATTGTTGTTCGTATACATTGTGTGGGTTCCAGTAAACGCTATTCTATAGGAATTCTTTGTGATATGTATGAAAATGGCTACACATTCAAGATATCAGATGTTCAGTAAGTAACATCCCGATACATACATAATGTGCTAAATATGTCTGTTGCAGGCAACATACCGACACATGCTAATTATGCTAAATTTGTACCGTTACATACAGTGCGTGCTAGATCTGTCTGTTGACAGGTAACACACCGACACGTGCACTGTGCTGACTATGAGTGTTAACTAATTATTTATTATACTTTTCTACAGTTTATTAATTTATTGTGCTTTGTGTGTTTTTAATGTTTTCTGTGCTCGGCTGGTTAAGTTGGGTGCTGCCTTGCCTGTCTGACTTAGTATAATCTTTTTGACAAGCAACATACCGGCCATGCAGATTATGCTATATTACACTAACTTATAATGAGAAGGACGACCTTATTAGACGCATATTTTAATTCTGCATCACAATGCGCTTCTTATGAGCATATTTTCATGAAAATAGAAACAGGTCATAATGACCAAACTGAAGAGGAAAACTTGTTTTTCCATAATAAGTCAATACAGAGTGTACTACATTTGTCTGTCGACAGGCAACGTACCGATACATACAGAGTGTGCTACGTTTTCTGTTGACAGGCAACATGCCGATATATCATAACAAATCGGACAGGAAAGGCAGCACTCAGCAGAGCATGAAAAGCACAAAAACAACAGTGTACACATTGCTAGCTCTGTATGATATTGGTTAAAATGACGCATAGTAAGATTTGATGGCGTTCGATTGATTATTTTAGTTTGAAGTTTATTATTGTTGACAGTCAATTATAATATGCCTCTCTGTTTGTTCCGAGTTTTCTTCAAGACGACTACGTAAACCTCCAGGAATGATATAAAGGGAATTGATGCGGAGAATAAGATGAACTGGCTTACTTCTATGGTTCATTTTCCAATATTGTCAGTACCCATATCTTGTCTTTCGAGTTTGTTAGATTCAACAAAAAGGTTAAAGTAAATAAAAATGAATGGCGCATTCTATTCGTCTTTAACATTTATCGTATGGTTGAATATGTAGATACATTATCATGTTCATATGAGTACACATTCTGTCATGGTGCTTCATTAGGAAAGATCATGTTTGTATAAAGCGGTATTCGTATGCAAAAGTGCCAATCAGCTAGCAGTTGGTGAATGACAGAGTTTTATTGTTCATTTATCCAAAACACTGTCGGGGGTGGGTACATGAATAGATGATTTTCTCTAGATTACTGTTTGTTCATATCAATCACATCAGGATAAAGTAGTAGACATTGGAGGAATTAGATCCAGAGCTGAGTATAGCGTTGTGAGCTGTACACCTAGACAACGTTTCTTCAAAGAACACCGAGTTACATTGAACATCAGCACGACAGCGGCGTCCACATCGTATTATATTGGTACGTGATAGTTGCCAGATGTTACCGTATTCCACAAACTTGTCTCTCATTTCCATGTATTCATACAATATATCTGAAACAAGAAACATGTTATCTAAGCGGGTGATTGATAAATCCATGTCATAACCTAGCTACATGTTAGGATATATTGTCTCATTTGGTTGTACTATGTCAATATGACCATTACTGAGCACGGTGAATACGTACACCATGCTGATAAACGGAAAGGGTCGAGATTCGACAATCACTGAAATCACTAGTATACTATAATTGTCTCGGATTCGATCTCAGCAGGTCTTGACACACAAGAGATAATGAATAATGAATTCCAAGTAATTAATTTAAATTATCATTTAGGCCTACATTTAAGAATGAGTTTGGGGTACCTTTAATTATACCAAGCATTACAGCACAAGTATACCGATCAGTTTACTGTCAAAACCCAGTATGCAAACTAGGATCGATCGTTGGGCATACGTACATGTATTGAATTGAAAATGGGTGTGTTCCTCAAAGAAAGTAAATATCGAGTCTTCTCATGAGAATTATTTACCTCTGTTAGTGACGTTTACTGCTGAACTTATAGTCCCTGCTGTTGTAGGCCCTGTTGTTGCAGGCAACGTTGTTGGACCTGCAGAGGATGGAGTCATGGCGGGTGCTGCAATCAATGCCATGGTCGTTGCTGCGGTGCCTGTGCCTAATATCATGTCTAGTGACCAACTCGAATCAATGGAAGGTAAGGAAGATGCTACCAACAAGTAACATTTAGCATACATGATGTTTTGATCCGATGTAGAAAAATGAAAATTGTTTGAGTAGGTCATTGAGCCGGACATTGCTGTTGGATTTGTTGCCTTGTACCATGTGTTATCGTCTGCAATCACATCTATAGTACCACCATTATAGTCCTGAAAACACGATAATGTTACATAAAACATAACATATGACTTAATGTAAACATATTTAAACATGTAAACTGCCCTACATGACAGAAGGTACAACGGGCTGTAAGTAAGTAAGTCTAACACACACACATATATATATGTACGAGGGTCATTCAATATATAATGCGAACTAACGCATAACTTCTTACCTACGATATTAATCATTCAAACATGGACACAATTATTCAAAGTAACCTTCTATGTGATCAATGACTGACTTCAATCATTTCGACCGACCTTCTATTCGCGTTGCTAGGCAACTGCGCACATACACTATACACTACATGAACGTGGCCTATTCCACTGTATTCATTCCGATGTAAATCCGGAAGTCGTCTCATTTCCAACTAGTATGAAGGTATCTGCGTCTAACATATAATAAAAAATAAGGAAAGAACATTTTGCCCTCCCACAATAAAGCGCTAAAGTAGGTCGGTAGCGTGTTTGACGTGACGTTCTGTCAGTTTTGACGTCAATAGATTGGACACCCACCGAGCGCAGTCATTGTACATGTTTATCATGTTCCGAAAAATAGAATGAACAGAGTCAAAACTATTCTCCTTTACCAGGACTTTCTCTTCGCATGGGTATATTCTGCCTGTTTTAAAAAATTATCTCATATTTTAGTGTTTAGTATGGGCCGTTTCATAGATATCCCGTCCAGAACACTGGTCTTCTTTGATTGTAATTTTGCCGATTGTATTTTCATTTGATAGTCTCGACACTTTGGAATATGTAAGAGGGCATTCTTATGTTTAAATACATTAGTCGTGTGACGTTACCGCGTCCATGTTGTTTAAAGTGACGTCGAAGGATGGCGCGCGCTGATGAGGTCGTCAACGTTTAGGTCCTTAAATTTTCTAATCAAACCGAAAATGACTTAAATATTTATTATGCGAAATTTCGTTTATTTATCTTGACGGGTTTTTAGAGATAACTGATAGTTCGCATTATATATTGAATGACCCTCGTATATATATATTTGTCATTTCTCGATGTGCAAGTTATATAGATAGCTTTTATTTAAAAAAAAGGCTATTAGCCTACCATTCCACAAACATACATGTATTCACAAGTATAAACATAGCATGTCAATGGTACAAGAACATAATTGTAAACGTTCGGATTTTTCCAATAATATGTTTTGATGTATACTTTTCTTAAATAACTTTGCTCTACAAACACAGTCTAACCGCTATTTACATTGAAATGGAAGCCTTAACGTTTGTTCAGTTTGTGTTCTAACTTCTCACAGATTCAAAAGATCATACAATCATTACAGTAACTACATGGTCATATAATCCTATACACAGTCACTGTACTCGGCAAACGAGCTGGTTAAGTTGAGTGCTGCCTTCCCTGTCTGACTCAATATAATCTTTCTACATTTATCGAAAAAAAAACATTTTGCCAGCATCTTGATTCCTGTGTTGCACAGATAGTAATATGGTCACGTTATAAATTGAATGAAACTTTGAAATGTTAGCTTTCTTTTGGTATATGCTAATGGCATATGAGATCAAGCATTATCTCATGTCCATTCGGTTATTATAGTAACACACATTATGGGACACCCTGTAATTACGAGGGCGTATCAAAGCTCAGTCGTAAACTAAACAAATGAAAGTGCCAATGAATGAACCTTTTGATGCCCACTCATATACGGACTAGTAGCATTCATATTTCTTTTTACTTCATTTTTTTGTCCAGATGAATTCGTGGTGAAATCATCGATTTGCTATTTAATGTCATGTGTATTCTTGATTTTACTATTTCAAATTAAAAAAAAATCATCAGCCAATGTTTCATACTTACAGCTATATTAGTGACGGGAACAGTAATATTAACGATGATGATTGTTCCAAATTGCCCAATCGTTATTCCTGGAAAACTAAAGGCACATCTACCCCAAGCATTTGGCGAGCTCAATGCAGTCAATATAAACGGTACCGTTGATACTAGAGGATCTGCAAATAAACAAAACGTATTCAATCAAGCGGTCAAACGTTTTATGTCCAGTTCGGTCATGAAAGCAGTATAAAATCACCAACAATCGCAATATTCTAATCGTTAGAGAACTAATGTTTGCTGCAAAATTACTCAAAGAATAGTACAGTTGAAATTCGTTGTTTCGACATCGGTTATGTCGACATAGTTTCAAATCCCCGATTCGGGTTTCTCTATATTCTACCTTAAATATGATGGTTTAGTCGACATGCCTGTGTCGACACTCCGCTTATATCGACACGACTTTTCTGGCCCAAATGATATTTTCGCACCTTATTGTCATTGTTTGTGTCGACATCGGGTCGACGCTATTGAAATTGAAAAGTTGTTAATTGACCGAGAAAATACTTCTGTTTCGAACCATTGTTTGTTAAAAATTAATGTGTTCACAGTTTGCAAATGGTAATTGAATGAAGTTAAATCGAAGTTTGTAAACAAATTGTTACCTATTTCAGCGTATGAAATTTAAAAAGCTGCTGAACTAGCGTGGTTCTGGGAACGCGAACACAATACCTTATTGTATGCCTTCAACGATTATTTCAACATGCTTGATGTTTTTCCGACAATTAAATGAATATACTTTACATTGTAAACAAAGATAAGAAATGTCATCGTTGCTTTCAGATGTCTGGCATTTTGATTGAATATTTTGTTTGCAATAAAAATGTTACGTAAGCGAAATGTGTAAGGGCTAAAAGCCATACTTACGGTGCTTATACCGTACTATACTTGTTTCAAAACGAGGCTATGAAAAGAAAGGCTCGAGGACTTTGTTATCATGAATTTTGACGGGTAAGGAAATTTGTCAGAATTGTTGGCTCCTGTTGTGTCGACATTCGGATATGTCGACATAATTTTGACGGTCCCAAAAATGTCGACATAACGAGTGTAGTAATCATATAGATCTACGTTCCCATTCATACTTTAAATGCGCTAGTTGATCTAATAGAAATAAAGAACACAATTATTTTTCTTTTAAGATTGAAAATCTCAAAATATCACATGAATTATTAAAGAGAGTACGAAGGTGGGTAATTCAGTGGTAGTCTGGAGGTAGCTTATATGAACATTTAGAATACCGGTTATAGAAAACTTATTACTTTTTCGACCAAAAAGGTCATTGTCTCGAACTTGAACACATACATTATATTTATACATGTACTAAATACGAAATTGCAAGATGTAATATTTATTAAAACGTTATTGTTCTTTCTTCAAATTATATTAGCGAATATTGACAAGTCTGTCGTCAGTCACAAACTCGACATGATTGCACCACAATCTATTGTCAAACCCGTGTTATATCCAATTCCATCTCTGGACAAATCACTGGTGATGTGTAATTACACATTTTTCTTATGAAGGCTGTTTTGCAGAACTCGTTCCCTCGTGGCTCCTTCTGTCCATCAGCCGTACATGCTCGAGGATGTGGGACCGATGCAGAACGTCGGTAACAAATCTTCGAATTCTTACGTTGCCTCCCGAAACCCCTCCGGATGAACAAACGTCGCTATTACCAAATTTAAGGGTTTTCAGAGATCTCGAATTTGACCTCAAAATAGACCATCTCGATGAACTCTGTTTTGTCAGACTACCTATCAGCAAAGACCACTCATGTTTGCTGTTCACATTAATGGTCTTGACCGACAGGTTTGATCAATTATGTGTTTTTGTTTTCCTCTGCACAATGCCTTACTATGAAATTACCTGCCGGTGTGTCTGTTAACTCCGGTCCAGCATATGCAGCAGACAGGGCATCAGTCCGATTAATATATATAGCACAGGAACCGGATGGAAAATCAGAAGCCAGCCATACATCATAATCAAAAGAGACAGTAAACGTGAAGGTGTTGGCAGCGCCGTAACCATTCGTCGTCACATACCATTTAGCGGCTTGATCCTCAATAAGACCATACGAATTGTCCTGAAATATCATATACAAGAGTAATGCTTTAATTGTTTACCTTGATAAAATTAGAAATGCAGTTTCGAAAATAAACTGCATAAGTATGCCAGTACTAATTCACTGTTCGAAGAAATAACATAGTATACATGCACTATTAATATGCAATCACATGCTAAACATGTTAAACTTTTCCGAAAATTGATGGTCAGTCGATGCCACGATAATATTTAATATTATGTTATTGAAAAAAAAACATAAATGCCGGAAGTATGCCTTGTATTTCGTTTCGACAAGGTAAACTTTAAAATGGAAACACTTTACACTTGTAATTCATAAGCTATGTTTCTTTGTACAATTATATTGTATGTAATGTACAATCTCTCGGATAATAGGAGAGGTTGTGCTGAACATATAATATCAGTACATAAACTGTAAATTTTCAACAACAAAAAACGTCTCTCCCGAATCCGGGCTTAATACATGTATACATCTGTTACATATATAAAAGATTCTTCTAATTTGGTATAATATCATATCGCATACTTCCCCGTCATATATCACCATGTTATTTATGTTATGTCATTGTATTAGTGTTGCTTTGTAAAAAGTCCTCTTCAGGACTAAATATGCAAATCAACTATATTCTATTCTATGTGCTAATGCAGCCTAAAAGGGTGTATTATGTGGTTCTGAGTGTGTGTGTATGTGTGTGTGTCGTGCGGGTGTGCGGATGTATGTCATTGCATACTTTACATTGTACTTGAAAACCGTTTATATCTATATTACCACATGAATTCATTTCATTGTATATCTTCAGAAAATGGAGTCAATAAAGATATATATATATATATTAACATTATAAACATCAGTACACTGTTTTATCAAATCATATACATATATAAAGAATTATTTTTAGAATTCAAATTAGAACGTAAGTTTAAGCTTTCGTAAGTGCTTTTAAAAAACAGTACAGTGGGAAAATTGATCACAGAACGCTCTCTATGTTAAAATAAACACATCTTCGATGTTTGGCTCTAACCTCGTGTCTTAAGTTTTGGGATTTCTTGTCTTCAGAGTATCAAATAACGTGTCGCTGTCTGACAAAAGGCTAACATATCGGACTAAAATACCAGTCAGAAATCAGAAGCGCTACAAAAGCTAATGTGATAAAAACGCACACTATGAATTGTAACGTTACAAACGAAATTGTCATGACGTACCTTATAAATTGGCCAGGGCGACTATTTCCTAAAATTATTATTAAGAATATTGATATTTTCTGTAAAATTAAAAGTTGACATTGCAAATACATTTCAAATGATTACTCAAATTGTCGAGGTTAACCATATTATATCACAAAATGAAAGTATTGTAGGATAAAATTTAAGAACGAAAATATTACATTTGAGACACAGAGCAGAGAGAAAACCACGCATCTCAAATATTTTATATAAATATACAAAAATGAGAAAAGTGTGAGAGAAATTGTCGTATATAAAGCTTTTTTGCTTGAAAAAAGATGTACATTCAGTTTGCACATTCAGTGAATGTTGTTATTATTAGTTAATTCAATCATGGACATGGCAAAGAAAGTAATAATGTTTCGCATACCTAAACAGTAGACATATTAAGTTTGCGTATTTATCACCGACGACAGATATTAACGCGCCTAGGTACTGTAATATCAAAGCACTTACGGAAAACATACAATCACCTGTGTCTATAGGATTCCTGCAATTACGCATATCTACATTCTTTACAATTCTTTAACACATTCTAATTGTGGTAAAGAGTTGTTCCTAATATTAATAAAGGGTTAGTTAATGAACTCCTACTAACCGTATCTGTCCACTATTTTACAATTTAGTAGCAAATGCATTACAAGCCGAGCGATCTAAATGTTAGCGTAAATTCTAAATATCCGTATTACAAATAAAACAGTCCCCTATTGCAAACGATAATACATGGATAATCCAGAAACATCTCATATCCGGACTTTTTCTCTGGTCCGGATTAGAAAGGTTTCACTATGCCACCATTCTCTCTATCGAGATTATCACAGGTCGTTGATTCCTGTTAAATGAAACAAATATCGCGACCACGACCAACATTTTACACACAACTCGCAGTGATCAAACTATGGATCGCGTATACCCGTTCTTGATAAGTCATTTCCCACAACACAATGACAGGAATAAAGCTTACATTTATATTCGAATAAGGCACCCCGAATCTAACTAAAACATAGGCTTCGCCGATATTGTAAGACACTCCAGGAAAATACAATGAACATGATGCTGTGGCTCGCCATACTCCGTATCCTATTGGAGCATTAGCAGTTGCTACAAATGTATTAGATGCCAATGGCGCTCCCTCTGAAATGAACACAAAATTTCAAAATGGTTAAGCTGCTCCATTTTCCTGCCATTTAGTTTTATTACAAGTATCGAACGTTTCTAAACTAGTAATAACTAACCCGACGCTTACAAATTTCCTAATTTGTACACGACGGGTATACGTGGGGTATTCAAATTAGAATGTATTACACCATCGATAGATTTTAACGAAAACAGTGTTTGCTCCCCTTGAAGTAGTCACCTCAAGCATACACGTGAAGTTTCAGTCTGATAATTCATTTTTTATTGTTATTCCTAGGCATATTGCGCATATACTGGGCAAGAGATCTTAACGTTATATTCGTCCGACAATGTATTTTTAGAGTCTTGCTAATATATACATGTCACAAGGGACAATGTCTGGCAAAAAAGCAGAGTCGGGAAGCTCAACAATCTTTTCGTTTTTCAGATAGTCACAATTAATGGCCGCTTCGTGTCTGCGATTGTCAAAATATTTCTTCCATTTATGACATTTACCCTTTATCGACTATTGTATTAGCAATAGTGTCAACTATTTGTTGGACAATTGTTTATAAGGGCATGTGCATTCGCATCTCAAATCAGATAGGGATATCCAAGATGATCGGCATTTTGCTATACACTTGAGAATTTAGTGAATAGCTAGACTGAACGGATATTAGAATGTGATATATATACATTTTTGTATTTATTAAAACGATCAACAAGCTCAACAATGTACATAAATATAAAATTCGTGATTCTACAAAGTATACAGAAAATGTTACCCAGAACATGTTCAATATGATAGTGATGGCAATGTAAGTAGTTTCAATAAAATAAATATATTTTAAGAACAAAACAAAATAACAGAAAAAACGTTCTAGTGGTTATGCAAATACGGTACTGTCACGTAGCGGTAATTTAAAACGTTTGGATTCATAAACTGATAATTGTTAAATGGAACGTTGCTTTTCTGATGTTAGGCCAATGCAATCTGGTATATTTGGTCTTTTCCAGAAATATTTATCAATATAAATCAAAGATTACAAGAGAAAGATGTTTCACATTTGTTGATGGAATGTCCCTATGAACCCTGAATCATATGTACAGTAAATTACTTACCGACAGAACTGAACAGAGCACATATAAAATACAGGGAGTGTTTAAATAACATCACGTCAAAAATTTCTTTACGATGGCCAATCACATTTTATTAGGGCAATTCTGTGTTCCAAAATCTCAAAGTGAATATATTTAAGTATTTGTAAACCACTTGAAAAATAGTTCTCTTTTTTAAAAAAAAACATTCAAATTCCTGAAATAAATTCCCTTCAGTAATGAATGTTCATTCGGACATAAGCATGTTCACAGCGGTAGATAGTCCAAATGACGCTAAGCTGTCATCATTCCGAGCTTTTGTTCTTTTATACTGATGAACTGGCGTTCAATATATGATTTAATGGCAAGTTAAACAAATGGTCGTCGGTATGGTCAAAGACATTGATTGTGTCGATTTACCAAATAAATGTATAGATGTATGGTATATAGAGTGTTTTAAATGCCAATATTTTGTTTTAGCACTGACCACCCTAGTTCTTTGTCGTGAGAAAATATAGTTCGTAAGTTCAATCAGTAATTTAATTCTTTATACATTGTGCGGGTTCCAGTAAACGCACGCTAGTATGAAAATAGCTCCATAATATCTTTTACCTGTCCCATAGTATGGAGCCCGTTGGGGTACCAATGTCAGTATCCGTCACTCATCCTGGTTCTCTGCTTCCCTTAAACTCTCGCTGAGAGATAAGTCCTCTCAGTAATGATGTCGCCCCGTTTTTTTTCTTTTGTCGGCCTCTTCTTCTACTTCCATTCACTGTACCTTGCATGGTTGTCTTAGCAAGTTCACTAGATCTTGTCACATGACCGTACCATTATATTTCCCTTGATCTTAAGATGTGTAACAGTTCGTTATAAGGACCAATTGCTTGTTTCACTCTGTTCTTCTGTAATTCTTTCTTTGTATGTTATTCCAAGTACAAATGTATATTACGATAACTTCCACGGCGTAAATTCTTTTTTCTAAATCCGCGTTAAGAGTCCATGTTTTACACGAGTAGAGAAATATTGGCATGACCAGTGATAGCATCAGTCTGATCTTAGACTTGGTTGTGATTTTCTGGTCACGCCAGACGGTTTTCAATTTGGCTAGTACGGCGGTGGTTTGCGCAATTCTTGTAAGAACTTCTGGTCTTGATCAATTGTCTGAGATGATTGCGCCTAGATATTTAAAATTCTTAACTGTTTCCAGAGTATGTCCTTTCACGTTTATCTCAGTGCTTATGCCGGCGATGTTGTTAGTCATCAGTTTAGTTTTTTCGACACTGATCTCCATACCGAATGATGAGGATGTTTTATACAGTATTTGAGCTAACTCTTTCTGCTCATTTTCACTTCCTTGCAGACCATCAATGTCATCGGAAAAGCGTAAGTTGGTCACTACAATACCATCAATATTTACTTGTCTTGATGATCTTCTAAGGCATCGGTCATTATTCTCTCCAGAAATGTATTGAAAAATGAGGGCCAAAAAAGACAACCTTGTCTCACTTTAACCAGTCCCCAATTGTTCCACCGTGGAAAACTACTCTAGTAGCTTTGTCATAGAGGCTTTGGGTTGTCTTTATAAGGTTGGTATTAATGTTGTATGACCCCATAGTTGTCCATAGGGCTGCATGTCACACCTTTTGTTAAAGTCAATAAATATATGGTAGAGGTATTGTTGGTGTTGAAGGTACTTTTCACGAATGATTCTTAGTACCTGCTCAACAGTACTGCGGTCGACTCCGAAACCGGCTTGTTCTTCTGCAACTATTGTTTTAGCTTGGGATTTGAGTCTGTTAAGAAGAATTTTCAGCATGACTTTGCTTGGGTGACTGATAAGGCTGATTGTTCTGTACATGTATGTGTTACATAGCTGTAAATTGCCTTTCTTTGGGTTGGTGCTAATCAATAATTGAGTCCAAGTTGCAGGTCACTCACCAGTTTGCCAGATGCACATTGATCATGCCTTCACCTCCTATCTTCACTAGTTCTGAGGGTATGTTGTTCACTTCTGGTGACTTTCCATGTTTCATCTATTTTACTGCCAGTTCGACTTCATCCCTTAGTATTGGGTGGGAATCGTTATCTGTTGCTGTGGGGACATGTAGGATTTGTGGGTCTCCTGAGAATTTGTAGTTGTATAGCTCTGAGCAACATCATACTCTAGCAGCCCTGCCGAGGCCAGTATCCAGGGTATGGCTACGTATAGTAACGTGGAGCCAGTACGTGAGAGCTTAAGGAGATGTTGGAGGTCCAGTCCATTGTGTTTATCCTTCCGAGTGTGGAAGCAGCAGATAATTCGTCAAAGGTGCTTAGATATCAGAGGATCTCCAAGTAGCATCCCGATTCATCCAGAATGTTCTAAACATGTCTGTTGACAAGCAACATACCGACATGATATTATGCTGATTATGCTTACACTCAAACGATTAAAATCTGATTAAAATCATATCCTCAAACTCACTACGCATGAGGAAGATCAAGTACTTTAGTCAGATTGCACCTCTTATGAAATATAAATTTTATGGATGAAAACGTAAACATATCTACATGTATTTAAGAAATAATGAATACGTAGCTATGTTTTGTTGAGTAATAAAATATAGGCACGTGTTTGGATGCGTAGTAATTAAATCACGAGTGCGTAGCACGAGTGAATTAATGTACGCATTCAAACGAGTGCCTATATTTTATAACACAACAAAGCACAACTCCTATTTATTATTTCGATTCTAACATCGCCAATGCTTTACCACTTATAGCATAACAAGACAGGTTGACGTCAAACTACTTTCTTTCCTAGGAACGTTACCGTCAACGTTACGTCATTTGTCATTCTATATGACGTCACACGTGACGTCATCAATCAGCTATATTTTATCGCGGTAATAAAATATGGAAAGCTCAATATACGCAAAGAAGGCAAATCTCACGTGCTATGTTAGAATGTTATTTAACTTTGGGTGAATAAACAGTCTACACTCAACGAGTTATGTCATATTCATGTAATTATCGCGAGTTTGAAATAGTTATGAAATGGTTACCAGACTGAGGGACCCATGAAAATGAAAGTCGCAATTTCATTAGTGAGTATATGAATCTGCTGCATTGATGCATGTACGTGACCCCTCTTCCTCAAGGATAACATACATTACATAATAGGATATAAATGATGTTCTGTGTGATGTTTTCCCACTCTTCAAGCACACAAATTATAATGATATGTGGCTGCGGCTGTCTGGCTCAAACCGTATGCGCTCAGTGTGTGAACTTGCATAATTAAAATAAAATATATTTCATTTTTGTTCACTACAGTACTATAGAGCCTATATTTTAATACAGTCTCTACAGTACAGTAGTGAAAAAAATAAAAAAATAAATAAAATATTTTTTTAATTAGTCTATTTGTTTTGATTATGCAAGTTCCTGTGCTTCAACCGTCTTTATGGCATTGGTTTGAGGTGTCGCAGCCGCAACGCCGAAAATATTCTAACATATTGGCGACAAAAACTGCTACGCTAAATTTGACTTGAAAGTTCAAACCATCTCAAGTTCACACACAGGAACTTGCATAATTTATAAAAAAATGAAAAAAAATATTGTTTGGATTTTTTTTCACTACTGTAGAGCCTCAAAATGTTTCTGGCGGGGTATTCTGAATATAAATTGCCATTTTCTTTGCCGTAGTTAAAGATTATGAAAAACGGTCAACTATTAAATGTGCTGGATCTGTCTGTTTACCGACAAGTACAGTATGCTAAATATGTATGTTATATGTATGTTGACAGGCAACATACCGACACATCCTGATTATGCTAAATTTGTTTTTGACAGTCACCATACCGTTACATACAGTGCGTGCTAGATCTGCATGTCGACAGGTAACATACCGACACGTGCAGTGTGCTGAGTACTGTGTTGACAGGCAACATACCGGCGCATGCGGAGTATGCCATATTTGACTGTTGACTGGCAACTTACCGATACATACTGAGTCTGCTTAGTTTGTCTGTTGACAGGCAACGTACCGATACATACAAATATGTTGACATGCCGTTCCATACGGTGCTCGTGAAATATATGTGTTGACATCTAACATACTGATGCATACTTTGCGTGCTAGAACTGTCTGTTGTTGACAGGCAACACACCATTACATACGGTGCGTGCGAAATGTATGTGTTGACAGGCAACATACAGACACATTCAGTGTGCTAAACATGTGTTACGACGGACAACGTACCGACACATTCAGTATGCTGAATATCTCTGATACCAGGCACCATACGAAAACATGCAGAGTATTCTTAATGTGTTTGTTGACAGGCAACATACCGACACATGTAGAGTGTGCTTAATTCGTCTGTTGACAGGCAACATACTGTTACATGCATTGCGCGCTAAATCTCTCTTACCGATACGTACAGTGTGCTTAATCTATCTCACCGCAAGCTAGAAAAAACTGCTGAATATGGACATTGCAAGCATTTATATACCGGAGTAAGTAATGTAATATGCATGTTGCTTTTCGATATTCTTTTAAAATATAAACAATTAACAAACCAAATGATAATTTATGTCGCGACAGTCCTATCAACTTATCTACGAACCTCATCGTGATTGCTAAAGACCAAACGGAAAATGTTTATTGAGCCAAACTACGGCTATCTACTTAGTAGTATTGACATTGTACAAACGACAATCAGTTACCTTCTTTGAACAATATCTAGATTTCCTGTTAACAATTCCGAGTTCACCAACACTTTGTTTAATGTCGTACATTGGTCTATATGTTTAATATTACTGTGTGACGTTACATCCGGTAACTGAACGACAGGCGTCCTACAGCACTTACCTGAAATATTGCTCCTTCACATAATCATTTAATTTCTACGAGAATTGGTAAAAATATGTACTGTTAAACAAAACTACAGCCCTAGATAATGACCAAGAGTTTTACTACTTCTATTATACATAATACTAGTAATTCAGCATATTTGTTTGGTCAGGATTGCAGCAAGAAAGCAACCATGCAACCAAGCAAGCAAGTCTTTATTTCACGAGGCTAACATTTTACAATAATGCAATCTTCCATATCGAGCCCCATGCAACTACGAGGGTGAGGGGGAGTTTTGTAAGTAGCCATGAATGTGGGGGAGGATATATTGCTGTGCACTACATGTGTGCATTTGTATGTAGTCATGTACATGTATGTACGAATACCCCTGTCCATTTTTCATAACCGATGAGTAAATGTGCAAATATTCATCGATAGTACATTGCATCATTAATCTGCTGCTAAATCGCAAAAGATTCATGTAAATGCATTAGACTGTCACTATATATAATTAATTGGTGATAATCGTCTACATATAACATTAACCTTCAAAATATAATTTACCACGTGTATCTGCAAATATTGCTAAGCATATTTTCAATATCTAAGATTAAAAACCCAAATAACATGTGCTTTTAAATATTTGCTCTCTTGTTGCTCTGATAGGTCATTAAATACTTTCTGTGCTACTCGGTCGGTCTTGTTTAAATAATGTTTAATGTTATACGTTCTTTTATTTATACCTGTCACTGTACGTGGCCTTTTTGTTCCGGGTAATTGCATGGCGGGAAACCTTTATTTACACGGTTGCAAGTGTGAGGTTTGGTGCACTGTAGAATGAAGCCCCCCAGTGGCATTTGTCGCTGTCAAAGCCCCTTAGTCAATCTTCCGCTATGTATGCATTGTCCACTTTATAGCAAAAATAGAAAATTACAAAAATATTTGGCCACTGTGCCTTTTTTGTATGTGCCTTTCGGCAATATGGTTGTCCAGCTCAAGGCTGCTTCGTATCTTTCAAAATTACATGTACAGTAACACTATTTGTTGTGGTGTGTGTCGTCCGTTCACATGGCTCTGGCTTCGGTTTAGTTTGACTGACTGAAGCGACATATTTTCGGGTTGGGATGCCATGTTTTGTAGTTGCTAGGTATTTTGCGTTGGGCATTGTCTGTGCTTTTGTTATTATAAAGTCGATTTCTTGTGCTGGTTGTTTATGTTGGACCGAGTCTGCGCCTTTTTGAGTTACGTTGGACATTGGCCTTTTTGTTTTTATGTGTCATTTCGTGTCCCGCTGTTGCTTCTGAAAGTAGTGTCGTACTTTTGTTTAATTTTGTACAATATGGTGTTGGATTTACTTTTAAGCACTAATGTCGTTTATAGTGGAGTTTTTCAATCTTAATAATTAACAAAATTTCATAATTTCTCAGTATTCGTCATTTTCTAAGGGACCAATTCTTTTGGAGCTAGGGTTTTTCATAGGCACATGGTTTCGAGTTATCCGAGTGTACCCAATAGCTTCAAATTGCCTGAGTGTACCCTATATTTTCAAATTATCTGATGAGATAATTTGACACTATATAGGGTACACTCAGATAATTTGAAACCATGACCCACTTAACAACCAATGAAATGTTTATAAATATCTCCGTACTAAATGAAATACCACAAGTTGATTGGATACAATATTGTATTCTTTTCACAAAAGGTTATGCCCGATTCTAAATTATTGCATTTTTCTTTTCTGCGAAAGTTATAGTTCTATAATCGCCTGTCTGTTATACGATAACTTTAGTCGTGTAGTGTATAACACATTACAGTGTTGAACTTTATACGACATCTTACTCTCCCAATCAAAAGGAATAGCATAGCTATGGTAGCTTGCTCGCAAATACGTCATCAATACAATCTGCTGCAGGTTACTAGTATCTCATAGGTCGGTCTGCCCTTGGCATCAAATGTCTCTCACAAAGTGTTTCTGCTTCGATATATTTGTGAGTGGCAGATTTACATTTTCGTTTCTAAGACTACTTGACATCATTCGCAAATGTATTGAAAAAAATACATGTAAGAATCGCAGTCTGTCAATTAACTCAACGCTGCATATCTTTTTAAAAGATATTTCTTGTTTTGTTGTTGCTAGATTTTTTCGTAACCTTGCGCCCTTTCACCCGCTATCGAATTATTCATATCATTTTTTTGTTTATTACCATTAATAAAGTATGTGTGCAGCGAGGGATTTACCATTACCATCAAGTATTATTTTTAATTTCTTAAGACTTCAGACGGCTAAAACTGGGTGCATCGGCCTTTCAGCTGTTTAAACTTGGTAATTCATATTGTGCATTCAAATTGTAAGACTGGGATTTACAGCTTTTTATTGCTGAAACTAGGTCATTCAGATGAAACCATGGCATTCGGTTTTTTAATTTTGTTATTCTTTAACTTTGTAGGACTTCAGACAGCTATAACTAGGTATTTCAGCCGTTTTACAATTGAAACTATGTCATTTAGCTTGGGCATTCAGCTTTTTGATTTTTTTGACATTGTGTTGGTCATTGTGCCTTGAATGTTTATATTTTTTCTGTACTCGGTGGATACGTTGAGTGTTGCCTTCCCTGTTCGAGTGCTGCTTTCCCTGCAACAAGGATATCGCTTCTATAAACTTCGTAAAACTTTTGCAAAATTTTACTGGCGTAATTCAGATCTCATTTCTAAATATGGTATTAATTTAAAGACACTTCTGCGACAAGGTCTGTCTCAGTCTGAATTTTATGGTGATGTGCTTTACAAATTTCGAAAGGTTTTTGGTCAAAGTCACTTTCATGATGTGTTTATCAAGATTATAAAACGTATAGCATTCACCAGTTCTCCTATGTCTCATAGGTAAACAGGGTCTTGCATAAGGTGCCATCTTTGAATATTCTTGTATAAGGTGTCATCTTGGACTATTCATGTAGCACTCACCTTTGCCACAATATGTAAACATTGCCATGAATGAGGAGCTATCGTTTTATTAGGTGTCATCTTTGCATAAGGTGCCATCTTTGAGTATTCATGTAGCATTTCGGCTTTGTCTCAATTTGTAAACATAGTCATTTATAAGGTGTTATTTTTGCAAAAGGTACCATCTTTGAGTATTCGTGTAGTATTAATATTTTTTCACAATATGCGCTAAGGTGTTAGCTTTATATATTTATGTACCATTCATCTGTGTCTCAACACGTAAACATTGTCATGTATAAGGAATATTCATGTATTATTCACCTTTGCCACAATATGTTAAGATTGTCATGCATTAGTTGCCATCTTTGCAAAAGATGCCATCTTTGAGTTTTTCATGTAGCATTCATCTGTGACTCAATATGTAAACATTGTCATGTATAAATTAATAAGCCATCCTTGAATATCCATGTAGAATTCACCTTTGTCACAATATGTTAAGATTGCCATGCATTAGTTGCCATAGTTGCAAAAGATGCCATCTTTGAGTTTTCATGAATATTCATGTATTATTCACCTTTGCCACACTATGTTAAGATTGTCATGCATTAGTTGCCATCTTTGCAAAAGATGCCATCTTTGAGTTTTCATGTAGCATTCATCTTTATCTCAATATGTTAACACTGTCAGGTATGAAGAATATACCTGTAGCATTCACCTATGCGAAAATATATAAACATTGTCATATAGTAGATGCCATCTTTGCAAAAGGTGTCATCTTTGCATAAGGTTTCATCTTTGCAAAAGGTACCATCTTTGAGTGTGCATGTTGTATAAATCTTTGTCTCAATTTGTAAACATTGTCATGAGTAAGGTGTCATCTTTACAAAAGGTGTCACTTTGCAAAAGGTGTCGTTTTTGCAAAACGTACAATTGTTGAGTATTCATGTAGTACTAATCTTCGTCTCAATATGTCAACATTTTTATGCATAGGGTGCAATCTTTGAATGTTCATGTAGCATTCACCTTTGTCTCGATATGTGATCATTGTTAAGCATAAGGTGTCATCTTTGCGTAATGTGCCATCTTTGAGTATTTCGGTAGCATTCATTGCTGTCTCAATTTGTAAACATTGTCATGCGTAAGGTGCTATCTTTGCATCAGGTGGTATCTCTGCATAAGGTGCCATCTTTACAAGGGTGCCATATTTGAGTATTCGTTTAGTATTAATCTTTGTCTAAATATGTAAACACTATCATGCCTTATAGGTGTTATCGTTGTATATTCATGTAGCATTCACCTTTGACGCGATATGTGATCATTGTCTTTTATAAGGTGTAATCTTAGCATAAGTTGCCATCTCCGAATATTCCTGTACCATTCATATTTTTTTTTATATATGACACAGGCTTTGTTCTTTTTTTCAACTTATTTCTATAAATCTTTTTATCATATGTTGTGCTCAATATGTATTTTAAACTATAAGTATAATACCCTTAAATGTTTAAACTTCTGATAGGTTATTGAGTACTTTCTGTGCTACTCGATGGACGTCATTTATATAATGTTTCATGTTTTACATTCTTTTATTACCTGTCACTGTGGCCTTTTTTGTTAGAGGGCATTACATGGCGGGAAACTTTTATTTACACTGTAATGTGCTATAAGGTTGTCTATTCGGTAAGTGTGAGGTTTGGTGCACTGTAAAACGTTTAAGCCCCCAGTAACATTTGTCGCTGTCCGTATTAAGGCGGAAGCCCTTTAGTCAACCTTCCTCTATGTATGTATTGTCCACTTTATAGTAAAAATACAATAATACAAAAATATTTCGCCTTTGTGTCTTTTTGTTGAACTTTGTTCATTTTGTATGTGCCATTCTGCAATTTCGTTGTCCAGCACAAGGCTGCTTAGTATCTTTCAAAATTGCATGTACACTATATATGTGTTGTAGATTGTCCTTGTGGTGTGTGGTGTCCGGTTGTTGTTTTCTCGTCACATGGCTCTCGTTCCGTTTTGGTTTGACTGGCTAAGGCGACAGACTTTCGGGACGGGTGGCCGTGTTTTCGGTGCTTTGTGTGTTTTTAATGTTTTCTGTGCTCGGCAGGTTAAGTTGAGTGCTGCCTTCCCCGTCTGACTTAATATAATCTTTTTTTAATATTATCTTTTTAGTTCATATTACAAATGTAACATTATACATACATGTATGTCTGGATATTTCACCAGACTACCCTATTCAATTTGCAAAATATCAGCGCTGAAATATTTAACCTTGTCAAAACAGAGGAATATGTTTCATATTCTTCCAAACTTAATAAACTGTATTAAAACAATCCTTCTTCACGATCAGGTTTTTTTTTAAAAATAATTCTGATATCCAATAATCGTTCTCCATTTCAGACTGTACGTGATTATCTACGTGATCATTGTACGGACATTATCATACACGCACGTGTTATAGATAGAATATCAATAAGTCTGAAGTGATAATTAACACAAACTTACTTAAACCTCTGATGGACAGACATGTGCTTTTACTTAATGGTGAAAGCCATAAGGCCAAACTTAGAATATCTTTTGTTTCCCCTTCCCAACCCAAGCAGATTTTAAATGGGTACGTAGGTAGGTAAAATATCTTTGTTTTTGGAATTGTTTCAAAATGATAGTTATTGGTCAAGACATACAAAGAAGGAAATTAAGTAATATCTCTAAGGATAAAACCAAGTCTTACACCAAATTTACTAGTAAGAAACAAGCCTTTATACAAAAAATATTTTCATCCTAAATATTTCTTACTAAAAAAATATTTCAATTTCGGCAATAAAATATTTTGGGTAGGGCCATATTTTCGGGTAGGTAGGGGAAGGGGAAACGAACAATATTTTATTTTAGACCTAACTGTATAAACGATGCATTCACAGTAGAAATAACGTGTCCCCACCACCATAAACATTCCGCGATCATACAACATGACACAAGTCAATATCTATACATCAAGTATAATTAACTGACTGATACTGAAAAGTTCAATATTATGAAATTACCGGATCCAAACCATTATAGATAGTTTTTACGATTGAAAACAATATTGTGATACTGTCGGATAGACGCGTATTTGATGTGATATACAATCAATAAGCGATATCAGGTAATATCCGTGTACACATTCACTGACACAGTCGACATTTCCGTAAAACTATCGTTATTATTGTTATTTATGATTGTACGGTTGATGCTCCCTGACGACGGATGCATTGATAGAAACTATCTACTAGCTCTGCTATGGTAATGGACTGAAACCATATACACATTAATGAAACTTAAAATGTTTATGTTACTTTTGCTGATGACAATGTTATGTTTTGTCCCTAGATGTGTGTTGCAATGTTAGGTAACTTTTGTTAGCTTCGGTGGTATCTTGCTTGAACTCTGATTTTATAACTCTTTTGAGCTCAGATTTTATTACGTTTGTCCCATTGTTACCTTGTGTCTTTCCTTGAAACGCGGATGAACATTACTTATTTATTCCATCGTAGTGAACTCGCTTGTGAGGTTCCCGGGATCTTTTGTACAAACACATGTCGAAATATAATATACATGTACAGTAATATAACTAAATATCCATAACAACTTGCAACTTCCAGTTCATAGTTTAGTCTCTGCAATCCCATATCGTACAATTCATGATATATAAATCCTTAACTGACAGTTATCAATCTAATATATAGATATAGTCCCACACATTATTTATCTAGCGTACGTCTGCTCTCGCAGACACTTACGTAACTCGAACTTCATTGTCTTAAAGTCACATTATCTCTGCCAACAATTTTTTACCGATCATCCAGTAAATAGACTGAATACAAAGAATTAGGATGTTTTTCACAGGTGATTTATAATTGACGATATAATGGCAGCTATATCTGTCGAATTAGCATGCCAAAAATCACATTTAGTAAAATGTAGGCCTATGGATGACAAAATAATAATTTTGCAAGAGTAGCTCCCCTTAGACTTTAAATAATGCGTTTATTGTTTACATAGAGGATATTTGTTGATTTTGGTGTAAGATCGAATTTTATTTCACCGAGTGTAGCCACGAGTGTAAATTTAATTTTCTGTGATCACGAGTGAAATAAAATTGATCTTACACCAAAATTCAACAAATTTTCTGTTTATTATATGCCTGAATTTCTCTTAAAAAGTGTCGTAATTGGCTTAATTGGAAAAATCCCGTCGATATTGGAACGTCACGACGTGAGAAGTATGGCGTCATAATGACGTAACGCATATTTTAAAGCCCGTTGACGTTACGTTTCTTTTCTGCATGATACTTGAACCAGCTTCAAAACAGTGAAAATAACAAAGTGGTAATTTCACTGTTATTTTCACCACGAAGTTTAATTAACGTGCGTGTTTTCACTGAAAAAAACCCATAATCCATTGAAAGCAAATAATATTTTTTTTTCTTTTATTGGTTTCCATTTTTGGAACTCAACTGAAGTGCTCAAAATGAATCATTTTGCAGATAGGTTGCCAAGTAATTGCTTTTTGAAAATGGCCATTTAAGACATAAAGGGACTTTAAACATAACTAATAGGTCTTCTGTAGCCTACACTCAAATGCTAACTGAATCGCATGTAGCGTGCCGGAATCATACATATGCTACACACATCAGCCTCTTACAAATGGTCATGTTCATATCACAGTTTGTGTTATCACTTGGCAACTAACCAATAGCATGTTTCCAACTGGCCACCATAACTATTATAAGTTAAAGGTTAAGAACATATATACATGTATTCAATGAATATAACATTTGCTACCAAAGCTTAGCATCGGATATACTTATCAGGTCACGTGTATACATGCTTCGCAATATATGTATATTGTTATTATAAATAACTAAAACCAAAATGCTTACATATCTTTACGAGTATATTCAATTTTTATTGTTAGATCAACCAACGGCGCCGCGGTATTTTTGTGAATATTTGATCTCATCTTAGTACTAACAACACAATATGCAAAAAGTGGCACAAGTCGTTCAATGTCCAAATTTGGGATTACCAGGGTCCGGGATTACAACCAATACTTAAACTCAGCACTCAAATGTTTAAATTCATTATTTTGAGGTTCATTGCAACATCTAAGTTGAGACAGCGACCAATAATCTTGATTTCATAATCACATTTCATTTCCTCCACAACATGATTTTGCACAGAGCTGATAGACTGGTAGCTAGGGTATACGTAACTCTAGGTGTGCGATTAGCAATGACAGTCTGAAGCATTTCCTAGACGTGTTTATCGTGTTAAAATCTTGTCAGTGGGCTTGCCAATCCAGTCTTACGACAGTCATGGACAGTTGCAGCCTCAATGAATGTAAACATTTTTTTGTTTGGGTAAACACTGTATAATCAGTTGCACGCTGAAAACCAATTCGCAACGTAAGAAAAGGATTACTTAAGGCGATCATTGAATCTGGTTTTACACATGTGACGCTGACCTTTTACGACGACCACCATGCAGATTCATGTAATACCCATTTAATACAGTACCCACTCGATAGCCTTGAGTTCGATTACCAATAACTGACGACTGTTAATTGAAATTCAGAGTAGGCTGATTGTCCAGTACCCGATGTTTGTACAAATACATTGTAATTCTTATTACTACGACCTTTGTATCTATCTACGTACTTGGAGAGACAACCTGTCGATGGACACATTAATAAGTTATTTTGATGTTGACAATGCTTTCAGACAATGACAGGAAATGACGATGTTGGTTGTATATTCTACCAATAACGGGTTCTGCGTTAATGGTTCGACCTCCTTAAACCATAAAAGGGGGCACGCCACCCATTCTAATTGTTGAAACTATAGTTTTATACAATAATCTTAAAACAAATACGATGTACCGGTACTAGCTTTCACGCCAACGACAGCAAACATACACATGGACAGATAGTTATAAAAGACAGAGTTATTTAATAGATCATTGTTTATGTGGCATTGTTTATTGAGGTTGCTGCTCGGGCATTGTTATTTTAGAAACAAGCATAGAAGTATCGGCGCCACGCCATTGGAAATACTGGCGAAAAAAAGCCAATGCCAATACGAGGCATGCGTAGCTACAGGTGTTTTCTTTGAAAATCCTTTGTGCAGTGACATGTCCTGTATTGAACTTAATGTACGATATGTCAAATATGGCTGTACATAATATATAAAACTACTTCTAAAGATATGACTTGTTGCAGATATAATGCCCGAACATAATCAGTAATGAATTGTCTATGATATTTTAACTCCTTTTTTGCCTCACAGACAGACACGCCATACTTGGCTTTTATGAATGCCTGGTGACAGTAGCTATCCATTAAATATTTAAAAATCGTAAATGAACCCACACTCGGCGTGAGTGGGATTTGAACCCTCGACCCCAACGGCGACAGTAACTGTAATTACACAATGACCAGCTGATTAACCATTTTCCTGGGAAAAAAACTGTCAACAAATTCTCATGCTCGTTCTGACAGCAGTTTGGCAACTGACCACTACCCAGTTATCAGCATGTGGAGTGTATTGCCTGTAGATAATACCACGGAAGACCATTAATTTACCTGATGATTGAATTGGGAATTTCTTAGACGACAGTCTTCAGGCCTGTGATTGCTCCAAGATAAGAACGTCTGAAATACCCTAGCACCACTTCATCACCCTGGTAAAAATATCATTTTTGAGCAAATCAGACTGAATCTAGACCTTAATGATTCATAACTGTTAAGAATAAAAGGAGGAAATCAGACTAAAGGAGGAAGAATCACATCCATTGAGTCTAGCAATTACTGAACATGAAAAAAGTTCAGTCATGCCCAACAACATTTGAGTGATTGCCAGTATTAAATAGGGATTTATTGTCATTCTATTCCATAGTAACTTTGGATTGCATTTTACGTAAATATCAAAATTGTATACCCGAGAGGGTCCAGAATTTGGAAAATAAACTGTATTCTATCTGATTATATTCTGTTAACTTGATGTCATTTGTTAACTTTGAATTATCGGCTTTAAATTCAGACAAAGAAATTCCTGTGCATTGTGTGACCATGCCTGTCGGACCCCTTCTTTATTTTTGGGTTCTTACAGATAATTGCTCTTAAACTTTACATGTTTGGTGCAATAAAGCAATTAATGGTTTACCTCAAGTTGAACTGGTGCTGCACTAAATGTACTCTCATCAACTTTTATTATATGGTAATTTTCCGAATTTGTTTACACATTTATTTCTGCCAGTACTGTAGGCCTATTCTTTTTTGAACTACATATTAATTTGAAAATATGTTCTATTGTATGCATACAGATTATAATTTCTGTCAGTACTGTAGGCCTATTCTGTTTTGAACTACATATTAATTTGAAAATATGTTCTATTGTATGCATACAAATTATGAAGCAGTGAAAGTGTCTTCTTTTATATCCAGCTATTGATACACGGGCTGCAGATGTCGTCTTCCCACACACTAACAAGGTGACTTAATTATTAATCAGTTGAATGTATTTATTGGCAACCAGCTTTGTTTTCAGATGTTAACAATGGACATTTTAATCTATATTTATCATCTAAGCTCTTCACAACCGACCATGGAAACAGTACAAAGACTGAAGATGTATTAGTTTGATATGTATTAATGCCAGAACTGAAAATTATTTGACATCCATCATTGTACAGTTGCACACGAAGGGGTCAATAAAGAATCCATTACACTCATAATTATACACTTATTAATAGTCTATACGAGGGTTACGGATCTTAGTCTATACGAGGGTTATGGATCTTAGTCTATACGAGGGTTATGGATCTGCAACCTTCATCCAGTATTAGCAGAGTTATGACCTCTGAAATGATTATATTTTGGCTCGTACTTAATAGGAATCTCAAGTTTTTGCACACATATAGGCATTCTGACTTGGATTCATCCAGTATTAGTAGAGTTTTGGTCCTTGAAATGCTGAAATTTATTTGTATTCACATGTAACTCTAAAAGTACTTGAGCTACAGTCATTAAACCTCATAGGAGTATTAGTCTACATGTATAGTTTTGAATCAAACGATTTCGATTCATATTCATCCAGTATTAGCACATTTAGCAGAGTTATTGTCCTTGACATTATTTCTGTTAAATTCATCAAACACGCTATGTCTATGCGTACTGACACCCTTAACGTCATAACTGTCTCTTTAATATTTTATGTTACTTGTTATTATGGCATTGAATTGGTGCTTATATGTATATATATTTTTGTATATATTACTTTGTAAATATGTTTTTGCCATATTTATTTGTTATTTGTAAATGGCCAAGAGCAATGATCTTTGCTGATTATGCCAATAAACTTTGAACTTTGAATTAAATTTTACTTTTGTACATAAACTTAGAAGTGCTTGAGCTACCATCATCAAACTTCAAAGGAATATTATCAGCAAGTGTAACTGTGTACCTAGGGATTTTGAATCCGATTCATCCAATATTAGCACAGTAATGACTCTTGACATGGTCATATATGGCAAGTAGGGGAGGGGCATCAGTGTCCTATGAAAGCACCCCTCGATTGCTCAGTTACTATTTTGAACAAAGTAGGGATGATGACAACATTTCAGAGATATTTTGCATTTTTTGGTTAATATTTTGAACAGTTAAGTTACTAGTAAATTTTTGTTTCTAAGCTATGAGTTTCGTCTTAGATCACCCCTCATTTCACTACATACTGGGTGATTAAGAATTTATTAAACAAATAAAATTCAACTAACAAAGCATTTTTGACAATGTTTACTATTTCATGAGTAAGAACAAAACAAATAATAAATGTTTTTACAATATAACATCACAGTTTTGGATGACCAAGTCAAATGCAGTCAATATGGTACCTGTCTTTTCAACATGGAACACTCTTTATAAACAGAATAAGTAATTAACAACTTTACAATAGTAAGTATGCTCCATTTCAAATGAATTCATATGCAACCAAAGTATTAACATGGATGCAAGTTAGAAAATCTTGAAAACCCCTGAAATCCTGAAAAAAAGACAAAACAAAGAAAACAGACTTTTTGGTACACTCAAAAACCTGAAATCAGGTATATACAGAAAACTGGCACCCATGTATTACCTGTTTAATCAGCTAAAAACATGAAAATCAACAGTCAGATTTTATTAAATCTTGTTCTCCCCCTGTGTTATTTCCGAAGTAGACAGCAAGCTAACCAAAGGGAGTTAACTGTGAAGTGACAGCAAGTTTGATTTTAATGTTTAATAATTATGGGAAAATTGAAAATATTAGTTTTCAAGATGATGATGTACAAGATAACAGGCATATAGTGACAAACTCAATCTCTCCAATGTCATTCTCATAATCAGAAATGAGTGAAGTGTATTAGAAAACAATTGCAACTATGATCGACAGCAACTATGATCGACAGCAACTATGATCGACAGCAAGAATCAAAATCAGATGTATCACAATCATGCTTTTTTACGTATAAATAAACAGTGATACAAAAAGACAACATAATAAACATGTACTTATATACAAACAATCTATTATATTATCATTTTTTATACATTTTAAATAGTCTATGCTTTCTGTGGCTTTGGTTTGAATCTGTGAGCGGCCTGTGGTTGAATTTTCTTTGAAACAACCGGCTGGTCTTTCATCTGACTTTCGCGTTCTTTTTCTTGATTCGAGTGAAGTCTCTGGTTAATACAGTACTCGGATTCCTGACCACACTCAGTCAGACGTAGATCCATTGTTGTTATAGTACTATTCTCTTCCATTCCTTCCTGTAACTGTTTACCTCCATCCTGTATAGAAACAATGAATTGCAAATATTTTGGAAAGCACTTTTTAATCATTGAAGGTTTATGTGTCAAACCCCTGTGGTACTAACTTGGCATCGGGCATTGACTCTTTTTATCGTTTTCTCTATATTTAGTGAAAGGAACGCAGACAGCAAACAACATAAACAAATATTTCTGATAAATTTTGAGTGTTGATTCATGTTTTAAGTTATTTTGATATGTCAGATTTAAATACTCATCTGCGCTCAGTGGCCAGTGATTAATATAAAAACAGACACATATTGATGAAGGTTTACTTACCGGACCAAGCCTATTACATGACAGATCTAGGGATCTAATGGTTGTATTCTGTATCACAACTTGTGAAAGTATAGCAGCAGTAGGTTCAGCCATTTCATTACTACCCAAATTGATTTCTCTGAAAGAAAGAAATAATTCCAAAATGGGAATGTTTACATTTAAGAATATAATCATATATATTCAATAATCATGATTGTGTAAGTTATATATAAACCTTGAACAGAGGTTACCTGATTTTACAGTAGGGTCTGTCCATGTAAAATGTCCTTAGAATAAGATTTTCTTATTTCCAAAGTTATGGCCGAATATATCGGAAGTCCAGTTAGAACATTGTTTCAGTGTAGAGTTTAAGCATTCCCAACATACAATAACATAAATACCTTAACGTAGAGTTCTTCAATAGTGCTCTGCAAATAGCTTGACCACCTTCATCCCCGAGTCTGTTAAGCCTTAAGTTCAAGTTGAGGAGTGTAGTATTCTTGGTTAAAGCATGAGCAATGGCTTGTGAACCAGTGGAACGTATCTGATTATCACAGAGGTTAAGCTTCACAAGTTGACTGTGATTGTTGAGGAACTTTCCAACAGCTCTAGCGCCACGGTCACCAATGCAGTTGTGTGACAGGTCAAGTTCAACAAGACCAGGATGATCCAATATATGACTGATTAATACTCGAACTTTATCATCATCTACTTTACTTCTGTGAAGTCTGAATACTTTAAGATGCTTGCAGGCTGCAACACATTGTGCTAACTGCAAGCAATCTCTAGCCGTGAACTGAAACAATGTCCATTCAAAGTTCATACCACAGTCTTTCACTCCGTATGTGAGATGTAATTCTTCAAGATTGGGTAACAATTTTAGCACTGGCCCGAAATTAAAATGATCACACTCCGGCTCATCCCCAGCATCACTTCCTGCATCAGAGGCATCATCAAAGTCTGGCCCTTTAGGGGCCTCTCTTACTGGCGGCAACAACTGACGAACATCAAGTTTCTTAACATAATTAGCCGATAATGGCAAAACATCATTAAGTCTGGTAGGGTCAGTGGTTTCAGGGACAAAATGTTCAACGATTTCTTGAAGATTTCTCTCAAAGTACATCCGTTTCCAGCTTCCACCAAATGCAGCAACATCACAGATGTCCCATCTTGCCTTACAACAACGCTTCCAGTATCCTTCATCTTCTACCAAGTTGGCCGATATTTTCAATGGGATGTCTGTAGATATTTTCTCTAATACCTTGGCTTTGTGTTTTGGCAGAAGGTTATTCAAAATAGAGGAGTTATCTGGAAATACAAAATAAATTCCACAAATAATATAAACTGAAACAATCTCCGGCATAATGTCACGCATGTCGCTTTGTCATCAGCATAATCTGTAATGAGGTTTATCTGTTGTGATATTGACAAACATTCCTATTAGTTTATTTACAATACAAATTCTACTTTTAAAGAATATAAAATTGTACAAATTGGAACAGTTGATATCTTAAGGTTAACTCAAAGTTTCAAGCAGTTATAATATTGATCCTGTTGTCAAGAAATATAAGACTAAGCTATATGTTACCAATCCATATACTGTATTCTTTTTTGTATTGATAACTTGTGCAGTTGTTATTGATTAATTCATCATTTATTTTCAATTTGAGGGCAAATATCTTCATCAGTATATCCTGCATGTCACAAAGTTCAGCCTCACTAGGTGACAACACTATCATGACTATAGAGGAATTATTTTCCTACAACTGAACTGTATAATATATGTGCAATATTGAATGAGTATTAAAGGGTTTAATTACTTTCAAAGTCACTTATGATGTTTTTCAATGTCAGTTCAACAAGTAATGGTACTGTGGCTAAGGACCATTCTGGATCTTCAGCAATGATTCGTCTCATGTTTCTCCAGTCTGCTGCCGGGTTATCTTTAGCTGAGCCTGTTGGTGATGGAGGACCAGTAGCTTTCTTATCATCACCACCAGCACTTTTCCCACTCTTTTTTGACTGAGCTGAACCTACACGAGAAGTAGGTTTTGAACCAGCTTGGCTTTTAGGTCCACTTTTCTGGCTCTTTGCATCATCAGCTGACCCATCATCTCCTTCTCTAGGCGTATCCTCAGTACTTGGTGGTTCCGCCATCTGAAAATATAAAGAACAAATGTGTGGTAAATTCTCCCTTACTTTTTTGAATAGGGACATGTTTGCGTGGCATGGGCCAGACTTTGTTGCTTAAGTAAAGTGTTTTCCTGCAGCTTTGTTAGAAAAAGTTTGCTTCCAAAGACCAGAAAAAATTACTTGCTACCAGTGAGTGTTTGTGATAGCATATGGTTTGGTAAAGTGGAATCAAGCAACACAAAAGCGGTCAGGTGCTCAATTAAGAAAGCGTTCCCCTAGCCACTAAAATCGGTATCCACATACACTACCTGACAATAAAATATACTGCTTGCTGGTAGAATGTCATGGCATGGACATGGGAAAGCGCTTGATAGCACTTTTAATGGTAGTGCCCTAGATTTATGACAATGGCAATGCCATGGGGTCTTGGTCAGTGCCTTGATTTATAGATAAACATGTTTCATCTTCTTACATTGTTGTATCGTTACAATGTTGGTAAATTTATATAACTCCCTCATAGGTGCCAAGATGAACTGTATATTTCGAGCCATCCATAAATTTATCACTAACTATGACGAATATCTTTAAATTCTTGCATTTGTCGAGAATTGATCTAAAGTTAAACCCATAAACATGACAACGGAACTGTTATGCCTGACTATTAATTTAGAAGAACATACCTTAATGCTTATTTCTACTTATACAAGCACGGAAGAATTAAAACAGTTGATAAAAGCAGTATTTTACAGCTAACACATCTTACCGTTGCGACTCTAATCTGTTGCTAGGCTAAACAGGAAGCGGAAGTTGAAAAATCCGAGGTCGTCCGTTTGGTGCGGTACCACTAATTTACGCATCGGAAATTTTTTACGAACCGGAACGGATCGGACGGATCGGAAATGCAAAATAGGTTTTAAGTGCTTACATGCAAGATAATAAGTAATATATCTTATGAAACAATTCTAAAATGCTTCAATGACCCAGATAATAGCTTATGATATGTTAGTAATAAATCAAATCATGGTGTAACTAGGGGTCCGGTGGAGATGATGCATACGTTTTTTAACAAACCATCCGAAGATTGTTTACCTGCAGTGAAGGTTTCACAAGTCCGCTCGAACAATCGTTTTCAAGTGCTGAGCGAAGTCAGTGACACCCTGTCGGATAAGTTCGGTAGTGGCCAACAGTGTTTGGACCCCGCCTCGTGTGCGCCGATCTCTATCCAAGACAGTGGTGATGATTTATGTACATACGAGCCTGATTTGTCATCAATTAAAGAGGAAAATACCACCCCTGACACTAGTACCGGAAGTGTGAAGTTGTCGTCTCGTGTAGTCAACCCAATAACAAACGAGACTGGATTGTCATCAATAAAGAAGGAATGCATCACCCCTGTCTCAGGAAATCATATCACAGAGGTGGAAAGTGAGTCTGACTCTGAAACAGAAGACCCTTTCAAACCAGGTCCACTGGGCAATTCATTTCTGTCAACCAATGCAATGCTGGACGTCTTCCGTGCACCATACACAGCATTAAGTTCCGTTCCAGTCGGTAGAAAGGATGGGAACTTCTACGTGCTAGACAATTCTAGCAATATAGAAAGGTGGTCGAAAGGTGAGAAGTCGGAGATATGGGATGACTGTGGTGTATGGGTCAAACCGTCATGCCCAAAAGCGCTGCTAGTGAAGAAAAACAGTAAACTGACAACAGTATATTTCAAAAACGGCGAGTATTGTACAGAGAAGATGTTAAAGGGAAAACGAGCCTACATCCCGGTAGACCCCCAGCCGCGCAAAGAAGACGTATTAGAATTGCAGCGAACTTACCAGACACTGAAGGCATCGCACAAGTCCACAGAGCCATTCAAACGCCGAATAACATTCTTTGTCAATATACCGGCTGAATATAACTATCTTTCCAAGAACGTTGCTTTAATTGAATACATAGGAAAATTCCCCGGAACCATATTCCACGGCAATGTAAAACGAGTACTAAAAAATGTTCCGTATGTAAAAACCAAAAAATCGGTGTGCGCAAAATTGAAACAGGAATTACAACATTGCTCCGTTAAGGACGTCGAGAAAACTATGAATAGTGAGGTTAAGTGCGATTTTGAAAAACAACGCGACGAGAAACAGCTTCAGAATTTTAAATATCAACTTAACAAAAAAGATGTTGCAAAATCGAACGCTGCAGACCACGTCATAGCTGTTGAAGAAATGCTAAAGTCTGACAATTATGTCCAAAGTGTTGAACATATTAAAGGTCTTAACCACCCTGTTGTAACTCTGTTCAGTGACCAACAAATAATGGACATAAAACGTTTCTGTTGTAAGGAGGGAGGGGAAATTTTAAGTCTGGATAAAACGTTCAATCTTGGTGATTTTCACGTGACGCCTACAATTTATAAAGACACTTCCGTACTTAGACGCTCATCAATGGACTTTCCAATATGTTTCGGACCTACATTCATCCACACAAATTCTTCATCAAAGACATACTGCAGATTTTTACAACATATAGCAATGAATTTAACCGAAACTGAAAGAAAATCGCTGGTAATTGGGTCAGACGAGGAAGCTGCCTTTAAATCATCGATCAAATTGTGTTTCCCAGAGTCTACTCATGTTCTATGTACGCGTCACCTAAGAAATAACGTGATGCGATATATGGAAGACCACTCAGGAATACAAGTTAAGGAAAGGCAGACCATATGTGCCCTCATTTTTGACAAAAACGGAATAGTGGACAGCAAAGATGACGACACTTTGACAGTCAGGGTAGATATAGTATTAAACTTGATAAAATCAAATGGAGACAACGCGGCGTTTTTAAATTATTTCACCAATAGACTTTTACCGTTACTTGAGACGCACGTCATATCTCCAATGCGTAACGGCAAAGTGGAAGCAAACTGGACATCTAACAACGCAGAAAGTGCAAATCATATTTTAAAATCTGCAACCAAATGGAAACTGTGCGACTTACCAAAATTTATTGAACTGTGGCAGGATATCGTCGAAAACGAACTTAGAGAACGGGAACGGGCATTAAGGGGAACGGGGAATTTCAAATTAGCGTATCAATTTCATCATCATTCGGTAGACATTTCATTTTGGGCAAATTTAACCAACGAACAACAGGAGAAAAAAATCAAGAAATTCAGGACAGACAAAGGACGCGAAAATCAGAATGCAATCATTTCAACAAATGGACAGAGAACTGTACTTAGAACACCAACAGCCGGCAAAAAACCGAATCAATTGAAAAGAAAACGTGCAGAACGTACCAGAACTCCGACAGCAAAAAGAAGACTAGTTAAACAATAGGAACAGGAACAAAATTAACATTTGAGAGTATGCCGTGTAAATAGTGTATATAAGTTATAAAAAAAGTCTAGTGAAAAAAAACAAAAAAAACTGTGGGCCATGATCTGAGCGCCTCCTCGTTGGTGTGGCCTGGATATCATTCATCACAAGTGTTTTATCTTTAAATGATAATATTGTACCGTCGGTACATGTATAACTTATGTTAAACTTGTGCTGAATGGTAACTGAACGCTCTTGAATGATTATATCAATACAATAATTAACACCATAAATTTGCATGGCCTAAAATGTTAACAAATTTGTCATAATCACATTATCTAACCAATGCAATATCTAATTGATGTTCAACGGTGACATAATCCAATTATTATTTTAACGTTACCCTATACCAATTGATGTCTGCCGCAGTAAAAGGTGTTAAAGTTGTGAAATTCAATAGACGAGAAAGCTGATTGATTCAACATCATGGACGTATACGTATCTACATGAAAAATGTAAGTGATCTTTATTAGCTATTTAATTTAGTGAACTATATATAAGTATTTGGCGCATCAAACTGTATTTATATTTTCTGTGTCTATGTACCGGCGAGAATCAGACATTTTCTCGTCTACAAATCGGAAATTTTCAGGTCTACGAATCGGAAATTTTCTCTCTATATATATCTGTGTAACGGCGAATAGGAAATTATGTATGCACCTGTGTACTAGCAATTTATATTAATTATATGACATAGTTTGTTAAAATTCCCTTACCTCATAATTCACAATTCTCGTCTACGAATCGGAAATTTTCTCGGCTACGAATCGGAAACTTTCTCTCTCTATATATATATATCTATGTAACGGCGAATAGGAAATTATGTATGCACCTGTGTACTAGCAATTTAGCTTAATTATATGACATAGTTTGTTTAATTGCCAATACCTCATAATTCACAATTCTCGTCTACGAATCGGAAATTTTCTCGTCTACGAATCGGAAATTTTCTCGTCTACGAATCGGAAATTTTCTCTATCTATCTATGTACAGACGAATCGGAAATTATGAAGGTAGCTTAGTACTAACAATTTAAAGTAATTACATGACATAACTTGTTCAATTTCCCATAGCTCATAATTCGCAATTCTCGTCTACGAATCGGAAATTTTCTCGTCTACGAATCGGAAATTTTCTCGTCTACGAATCGGAAATTTTCTCTATCTATCTATGTACAGACGAATCGGAAATTATGAAGGTAGCTTAGTACTAACAATTTAAAGTAATTACATGACATAACTTGTTCAATTTCTCATAGCTCATAATTCGCAATTCTCGTCTACGAATCGGAAATTTTCTCGTCTACGAATCGGAAATTTTCTCGTCTACGAATCGGAAATTTTCTCTATCTATCTATGTACAGGCGAATCGGAAATTATGAAGGTAGCTTAGTACTAACAATTTAAAGTAATTACATGACATAACTTGTTCAATTTCTCATAGCTCATAATTCGCAATTCTCGTCTACGAATCGGAAATTTTCTCGTCTACGAATCGGAAACTTTCTCTCTATCTATGTAGGCATACACTGATACAGGCGACTTGGAAATTGTGCATATACCTTTGCACTAGCAATTTACAGTAATTACATGAGGTAACTTTGTTTAATTCTCATATATCATAATTAACAATTCAGTTAATATACACAGTTGTTCTATTCATAAATCCTACGATTGGTTCATCGGAAATGTTCTACCCATAAGAAGGCAAATTGGAGACTGTTGTATACTTTTGTTGATTTGATACATTATTAACTTATCAATACATATGAGCTTGCACCGATAACCGTTTTATAACAGTTTCACAAATGTATTGCTCGATTTTTCTTTATAAAACATTATAAAATATTTTATATTTCCGATTCGTCCGATCCGTTCCGGTTCGTAAAAAATTTCCAATGCGTAAATTAGTGTGACCCCGTTTGGTGAACTCTTCTAATTAGAGGTAATTGCAAAACGAAACTAAAGTTAGAAATTACGTTATTTTGGTCAAACAAGACAACATAGTAAATATTTCCTGTTCTGTAACATTTTTTTACATAAAGGTTGACAAACTGAAGCCTCCTAATCAGTTGATTTTGCTTAATTGTATACGCCTGTCAACAACACATGTTTCAGAGTTTCGTCCCGTGAATTATCGACCACTGGTCAACTTCGGGCTTTGATATTTTAAGTAGTATATAAAAATAATTTAACATCAATCATTAGTTAAATTACAAAATTTCTTATTTTTTATTGGGCAAAACAAAAAAATAACTAATTCGCCATATCAACATTATCATTATGTATGATAATTTTTTTTTCGGAATTTTGGGTCGAATTGCACTAGGTGTTCTGGCTGCAGTCTGCGAAATTAGCACTTGTCAGGTTGTCCAGGACAAGTAGTTGTTGATTCGTGAAACTTCTGCAGTAATTATGCATAGCGTATATAGTTTTGCAGATTTGGGAAAGTAGTTTAAAATTCTAAATTCACAGACTGCAGTTATGACGTTAGAAACGTAGAGAGCAACCCGGTCTAATTTCGACACCCAGCTATTATTAACACCTTTAACGTATATTTTACAATTACTCATTAAATACCAATCAGACAGTGAAAATGACGGTGCTGACGTTATCTATGATGTCATTCAGGAAATCCTGTGAAAATTTGAAATCGATGCTCGAATATTTAGCACATTTTTTTCAATAAGACGTGACGTCACAATAACAAAATAATGACGATTCCATCCTTATCACCCAAGTTAATTAAGGTGGGTCCATACATGCATTCTGGAGGTCATGTTTTATGTTTAAAAAGGGAATTTACCTGGTTTGTTTGTTGCCTATAAATCATCACTGAATAGCAAATATATCCACAGTGTGTTAGTATTTAAGATACAAGGGGTGTCGATAATACACCTACGAAAGTAAGTATTTGTGTATTATCGACACACTTCTTAAATACTTAATTGCCAATTATCTCAAATTCTATCTCCTTGATCGACAGTCAAAAACAGCATCAATATTTATTGTGTTGATTATATAGTGTGTCAAAAAACTGAGACGTTAGCAGGCCTAGACACTAACTATTTTGGCCACTGGTCCGACAGGGCAAAAGCACCAAATTTGTAAATAGGACAGTTACTGGTCCTTCAGAATTTTCATTGGTCCTTCTGGATTTCCACTGGTCTCGGACCAGCGGACCAGTGTTAGTGTCGAGCCCTGGTAAGGACATAATAGTCTTGTGAAATAATGTTCGATAGTGTCTCTACTCAAGATTCTTTTGTAAACATAAATTCTTTTACACCGGCGTCCACCTATATATAAGAAATTTCTTATTTGCAATGTTGATTTCTTATGGTTTCACAACATTCAGCGTATTCCAGAAGTTTTGAAACAATGACTGACCAGTACACAACTACCGTATATATAGTGGGACATTTTTGACATGTCAACAATTTACATGTATATGATTATCTTACTGCAAGTGATTAATTAGTTACTTAATTGATTCTGCGAACTTGGCGTCCATACAATAGTATACTTAGGCCTACCAGCTGCCAAACATTTCTGAACACGCCCACACCTGATAAATCTCCTAACTTAGATCTAATTGACCACTGAAAACATAGCGGCTCGTTGAACGTAACAAATGATTGATGGGTGCATATCTTTGAACTGAAGCAGAATGACGCAATCATGTGCAGTTCCTTTCATGATTAGCCTTTGTCCCGGTGAACTCTTTTTTAAAAGTTGATGGTAACCATGTCTGTTGTTTCGGGATATGTGTAATTATGGTCATAGATCTATAGCAGGTACTCTTAGTTACGTATATTTAATTGAGGCTGTTTGTTACGGCTTCTAAATGTTTCACAGATGTCTATAAATTCATGATTTAAAAAAAATATATTGAAGGGTGTCGATAATAGCCAGGGGAGTGTCGATAATGCCCCGACGTACTGTGCATTCTTTTGATTTCCTAAGCATATCATTTCGGGGAGTAAATTAGATTTGCCTATCGGAATAGAAGAGCAATATAACGATATAACTTATATGCTGATAGAAATTAACACCTTGTGTCATCTTCCCAATATATGAGAATATCATGACTTAAGGTGTCGATAATACCCCTGTTTGCTCTATTTGCATTTAGGATTGTATTCAAATAGATACATCTAGGTTAGGGCAAGTTTTGTGTTCCGCATGAATATTTAAAATGTAATTAAACATGTCGAGTAGGCCCTGGGGGTCAAGTTGTTTAAGACATGTCGTAAAGTTAAATTTCAACAAAATGAATACAAGTGTAACAGGGTGAGAAAAATGTGCAACCAGACCGGGGCTCGAATCCGGGAACCTTCGCTAACAGGGCGAATACTCTACCGACTGATCCAGCCGGCTGCCTACACAAGTTTCTCCCCTATTTGTAATTAAATCGTATACACACTACTTCATACAGCCCTTCCTTCGAGGAATTCATCTTCGAATTCCTGGAGTTATCAGTACCTCTTTGGGACGTTCTAAGAGTGTAATGCGGGTTATTTATGTTGGGCGCCAAATGTATCCGGGGAGAAAAACCTGCAACCTGACTGGGGATCGAACCCGTGAACCTTCGCTAACAGTGTTAATGCTCTACCGACTGAGATAGTCGGCTTCCTACACAAGTTTCTTTCCTATTAGTAATAAAATCCTATACACAAGTATTGAAATTTTAAAAAAACATGTATAATTCTTCATGCTGGCATGTTTCCTAAAACATTGCTTATTTATTATGACAAATAACTTGAAAACACGTACAGCATATTGGCAGAATATAGCTTTCTATAGACTATAAACCCTCACCTTTTATTCGGGAAAACTAGGTTTTATCCTATTATGTTGATATTTAGAATATTTAAAATGTTGTAATTTATTCTACAAAAAGATATAAAAATAGTGTTATTTTTAGATCTTTGTTCTACACTGCCCCTTTCGTAGGCATAACTCAATGCAGATGGCGTGAAGTTCTGCACCTTTTTCAAGTTAAACTATTTTATACGAAATGTTTCTGTTTCATTTAAATATCTATTTTATAACCTTTCAGCAAAAATGATTATGGATTCTAAACCTGTTTGCTGTTGACTTAGAACAACAAATTAGACTATATATATTCTCATTCTGATAGGAAAATATATAGGTAGGGTCTTGTTTACAGGACTACTCCTTGCGTTATATAGTAATTTATTTCCATTTCAAACTCACTGAAATTAGGTTTTATCCTATAATGTTGATATGCTGAATATCAAATAGGTTTAAGCTTAATCTTAATTAAAACTTGCGACAAATGTTTGTCTCTATAAATTCTAGGCCATGTTCAATACAAGCTCACATGGAGTAAAAATTCAGTCACAAAATCTTACTAATTTTGCTAAAATTCTGATGTATACATTCTAGTGAGCAAGTAGGGCCAAATTTTTCTTATAGCATTTTCTTTCTTTGTATTGGAATTGTGCATCATCATGACTTCTTATGCTGTGATCTGTGACATTAGGTATCATTGTGTATTTATAACCTATAGCACTTTGCAGTGTCAACAAGTGCGATGTTTCGTCGACCCAAGCCAGGAGAAACGGAGGAAGATTTGTTGAAGCTTCAGAAAGAGTTTCTTGCTGGGAACCAGACACCATCTGTCAGTGTAACTAAGAAAGCTGGTGACAAGAGGAATGCTGATAGAGATGTTGTACAACTTGAGGGTAAGCTTATTGTATAATTCTTGGTTGTAAACAATAAAAGATTATGTGGAACAACAACCAACAAGCAGATGTGTTAATCTTCTTTAATGAACCAACGTTTCGGCTATGGACACATAGCCTTTGTCAGGGTATGAAGATAACTCTAAATTCTTGGTTGTGTGCAATTACTATGGCAATGTAGTATAAGGGTCTACATGACACAATATTATGTATGTATTTCACTTAACAATGTGCTAAATATTTAACCTGTGGATCCTATAGGGTATGAACCAAGAAACAACATTCATCCTGTTTTTCTGATCACAAAACAACTACAGTGTATGATACTATCCTCTCCAGAGCAGTCCTCCATAGAGCAACAACCTCTCTTAAGCAACATGATCACCTCGGTTCATGTGAAATTGTGTGATTTCAAATGGGTGTTGCTGTAGAATTGCTGTACTGTATTGACTTAGTACAGTTCTCAGGGGTTCCATTAGCTTCTGAATCTGAAGGGTCTTTTTGATACTTTTGACTAAATTTTACCATTTTAGGCAAAATACCCATGATTTTAAAAGAAAATGACCCTTAAAACCAAAATCTTGACGGTCAAAATGTGGCTTTGTGGAAATTTCAAGTGTCAAAACCCCTACTCCCGAGTCAAATGGAACCCCTGAGTTCTGTTTAATGATACAAGATCACCTAACTTTGTTTGCTGTACCTATAAAATTATAGCCACTGTGCAAATTTTTCATTATCTTCAGTAAAAATGTGACATCTTACAAATTCCAATTGAAATCACCTCTAAATCTTATGACTGTTTTTTTAGTTGCTTGTCATCTCTATTTTTAGAGCTTCCTTCAAAGGCACCAGCAACTAATCCTGCACCTGTAGCTAAGAAATCCAAGTTTCGAGCTGCGCAAGAATTGAAAGCAAAAGTTAAACAAGAGAGAGGTGAAGCACATCATGGGGATATCATTGATGGTATGTTGAAAGCAATGCTCTGGTCTAATTTAAATGTATTCTGTATTTTCTAAATAATTCAAAACTTATTATTACTCTTAGCTCAATTTTTCTTCAATGTCTACAATCTATGTATTTCATCTGTAGGTGTTTTGCTGGGCATTATTGGGCTGTTCTGACCCTCTTGTCAACGTATCAACACATATTCTGTGTATCATATTGGTTTTGAAGAATATGAGTCCTTTCACACTGAACTTAAACCCACTTTGTAAAAATAGAGTATTTCCAAAATTTATTGAGTTCCAAGCTAATTGTATGAGTCATTGTCTTTATTGTTTTTAAACAACATTTCTAACATGATTTTAATTTACTCTACAGAAAGTTACAATATGTGGTGATTTTCACCTGTTCTAGAAAAATAATCTGCGTACTTGGTCATAACATTGTCAGAGCCTCAATTTCCAACCTACCTGAATCACAATTCTTTTTAATTTTGGCTTTTGACAAAACAATGAACAGTCAAAATGATGTCAAATATCCTCAGTCTTCACACATGGTCAAACCAATGATGTATAGTGTTAAATTAATGAATATTTTACTCTCTTTGCAGAACATGATACAAGTTCAGCTACAGTGTTATCTAAAATAATTGTAAGTATGGATCAATATTAACAAAGTAAAATGTATTCATGATATGATGTTATGATATTTTCCGCAACCATTCTTTAAATTTTGTTTTTTACTTAAATCATTGTTCTTCATTGTTGGTAGGAAATGTTGATCTAGCATTGAGTGTGTTGTTAGTCAGTTCATTATGTTGTAATGTATTCATTTATTGCAGTCATATTTCTGACATATCACTAAAACATGATTTTGCAAAAAATAACAAATTATCAGTTTTCTTTCAGGAAAGGGATACCAGAAATGTGGTTCATCGGTTACCAAATCCTGTTGATTTACCATTTCCTTCAGTTTCACAATTATCTGGAAGTAAGCCACAGGTAACTGTAGTCCACACTTATGATGCTTTGGCTTATTATCCACCAACTTGATAGATGTAATGATCCTGACATGTAGATGACCCAATTGATTTTGAGGACGTTTGTTTAAAGGTCAAAGTCACAGCAGTTTTCACAAAATAACCTGATCACTCGTGTTTTCATAACATTTATTTTTCACCTTGATTATAATGAAATACGGAGAAGTAGTATGATAAGCTTTTACTTGTACAGTTTTAGCAAGAAATTGGAATTTATTTCTTAATTTAAGTACAGTACAGTACAATACAACAGTTTATTCATAATTCAGGCCACCGTCCCATAACACAAAATAGGAACAAATTACAGTGCATAGATACGATTGTATACAGAGGAAACATAATCAGTACATATCAAAGTCAAACGACGGATTAAAGAAAGTATGTTCTACATCAAAAGATTCTCCTTTCTGAGGTGAAAAGCATAGTAAACAAATTCTGACATACTAGTAAGTAGAATGTTCTGTATGTTGAATCTCGTCACTGATATCATTAAGCATATGATTGCTGATTATGTTTGTTTGTTACAGACACAAGGAAAACAGAAACAAAGTTTATTTGCTCAACATTTTGCTAAGGCTCCTGAAAAGTTCACTGATGGACAAAGTGACATTCCTAGTGCTGTCAAGGTGGGAGTTAATATGGAAACAGATGATGATCAAGGTTGGTGTACTGATAATTTACATCTACTGATGCAGGAGGCATATAGTGATTGTCCTGTCTGTTCGTCTGTTCGTCCAATGAAAATGTTGACCAATCTTTCAAGTAGTTTAAACTCAAGTATTAACAGAGTCCATCCATTGCTTTCAAACTTGGCATATTTGTTTGCCACAACTATCCAACATTTGACTCGGCTAGTTATTATGGACAAGGCTTCCACCGTGGCTTAAAAGTTTATTGAATGCAGTCTTGTATTTGTATTTTATCCAGTCACTTCTGTCAAACTCTGCCAGTTAACGGGGTGCCGATTAAACTTAGCTATAATCGGTCACCTGGTCATGTGACTAGTGATAATCCATCACCTTACCACGTGATCTGATGGATTTCTTCTGATATGAGAGTCGCCGGTTGCAATTCCGTGCCCGAGGGTGAGGTTTTCCTATTCTAAATGAGCTGGTGGTTGATCGGTTATTTTCTTCAACTTACCTGCGTCTACACGCCGTCTATAAAGATGTCCGACGTCCTTGTTTATCGTGACGTTGCGCGCTAGTTAATGAAAGAGTACCAATATAGTCCCAAGTTTGATCCCCTTACTGAGCAGATTAAGTGACTGGATAAATAGAATAATAGGTTAGTGCCATGAATGAAGTAAAAGTTTATCTGGCTCGGCTGCGGAAATAATCAGATTCTCCTACGGCTCACCCGATAAATTTGTCCGCCTTGCTAGATAAACTTTTTCATCCACGGCACTAACCTATGACTCACAAAGCGCTGCAGTGCACTAATAAATGAATCAGTATTGAGACTGTGCGTAATTTCAATGTGCACAATGTACATAAACATGTAAACAAACATCCATACCTTTTTTGATGTCTCCTGCCAAATTTGACGTACATTGGACCAAAGAAATCCACTTCAATGTACGTAAATGGCGGTTTATATATTGTTGTTTTATCAAGTAAACAGCAAAGTTTGTAAGTTATCAAACCTGATACATTGTCTTTTGTGATAATTTGATGAAACATATAAACCTTGTGTTGTTTATCTGTACTTGTACATGTGGAATATACCAGTCACAGTGTATTGACACAATTATTTAGCTCATCTGATTTTTCTGGAAATAAAGATGTGTTAATGTCATCATTTGGTCAGCGTTCGTGTTGGTTTGTTATGTTTTCTGTTTATGTCAACTATTCTTTTCAACTATCAAAGCTATTGCTGTGAAACTTGCAGAAAGATAGTAGAAATCAGACAGGGGAGGCAACACTGAACAAGAGTCGAAAGTCCAAGTCACAGCTGTCAACAAGCTGAAAGACCTAGAACACTTATATTTTGTTCACCGCCAATATCTGAGTCTGTAATGTCAGATAATGCCAGATATAAGATGAGCATCTGTACACGCTAGGCTATACTCTTGTTATAAGTATTGTGCTGTGTTTTGAAATTAGTTTCTTAGATTTTCTTATGATAATACTATTTATAATGTTACTTTTGATTTTGTGTGTGTACAGGATCTGTTTCTGGTATTATTGATGGTTCCGGTTTAAGTGCTACATTCGGTCAAAATGACATTAAACAGATACACCAAGAGAACCTCACTCAGCTGTCTGAATTATCGGAGCAAGAAATCTTAAGTGAGCAGAAAAGACTTCTTCAAATGCTTGGTAAGGTACCATTTAATTTTTAAAAAAAGTAAATTGATTCTTCGGTTAAATGACAATACTTAAAAATAACAGCATTCATAGTTTACCCTACTGCCAATTAAAAGCCAGGGATTTTCAAATTTTTGGACCACTTATTCGCAAATGTTTGCAATGGGCACAAAATCTAGTGAGTGGTTTATGAAGTAAATCCTTTTATTTGAACAATTTGGCTGTTTCCAATATGTTTATAATTCTAATAAATGATCTATAACCTTTACATACATTAAGAGTTTGCTGATTCATTGCTACTGTATGCTGAACTGAACCAATACACAACTTGAATGAAAACTGGACTTAATCTTTTTATTGGATTTTTTATATTGATTGATTCACCTTATCCAGTTTCAAGTCTTGCCATTCAGAACAAAATATTTTTTTCAGACCCAGAAGTGATCAAATTTGTTAAGGAAAGACATACAAAGAATATTAACAAAAAGACAGAAAGTCCAATTAAGTCTGAGATTGCTGCAGCTAAGACTAAAGTCACATTTCCTGCATCAAAAGAAAACAAACGTAAGTATACTCCTGTAATCATAGATGGTGGAAAAAATGTGTTCATTGAATACTTTGATTGTTTCGTTTTCGCTGTACTACTTTGTTTTTGACAAATAAAAATATAATCAGTGAAACACACGGAAAAGACGGGTCGGGTTTCAAGTGTGATTTATTGATCGTTTTTGGTGTAACTTTCATCACGTGTTTACACATACCAGTTACACAAGTCATGTTAAAAAAAGAAAAGTTACCAATTTTTGAGGGCTGCTTTCAGCAGTTTAGCTGTTCAGCCACCCTTTGACATTTTACCTAAGAAAACCTGTGTTTAAGTCTCCCTTGGGAGACTTTTTCTCTCCTGGTGAGTGTGCAGCCAACATCGAGGTACTATGCCTAGGAATATCGAACACGTACAGACACTGCCCTCTCAGGTACCAATTCACACCTTGGTTGAGTGGAGCTTGTGAGTTTTTCTTGCTCAGAGAAATTAGTGGCCACTGCTTATTTTCTCTGAGCAAGAATAACTCACAATGCTCCACTCGACTAAGGTGTGAATTGGTACCTGTGAGGGCGGTGTATGAACATGTTCAATATTTCTCGACGCTGTACCTCAATATTGGCTGCACACCCACCAGGAGAGATATAGTCTCCTCAAAGAGGACTCGAATGCAGGATTTCTTAGATAGCCCAATGACGAGGGAAAGTTGAAATGTCAAAAGGGGGCTGATTGGCTGCTTTGTTGAAAGCAGCCCTCAAAAGTTGGTAACTTTTATTTCTTATATTAAGTGTTTTAATGATTTTATCATTTACCAGAAGTTGAAGTGGAGGCACCTGTACATGTTAAGAAAGACTGGGTTCACATGGATACTGTAGAATATGAAAAGTTAGAATGGATGAAAGATTTACCAACCCCTCAAACTGAAGGTGTCAAGGTAATAGTTGTATAATAATATCCTGGGGATTGTAAGGGAAAACTTAGAATTTTCATAAAATCTTAAAATTTTAAAAATCTTAAAAAGTGTATCAGCTTAACAGGAAAATCAAGATTATCAATTTTTTGCATAGTTTAGAAGCATCTTGTAAAGAGTTGTAATAATCTGAAAGAAAACTTGGTTATTCTTTGTTTCTTGGGAAATATGTGCAGCTCAATTTTTTAACCTTAAGTCAAAATACACAATTATATCTAGATAATTTATGGCATTTATTCTGATAATTCTAGTTCAGATGCATGTACTTAGACAATTCTTTGTGACTTATATTACAGTCTGGACAAACAGCCAGGTTTGATTTTCAAGGTAACTTGGTACAAGGGGATGCTGATATTCCTGTAAATATGGGATTACACCACCATGGCGATGAACCGGAGGTATAAACACTGTATGCTTTATTGTCATGTTGTTTAAGTCCACTGAAATGTTTCTTCAGCGATTCTACATAAAATTATTTGCAACTGTGTTTAGTTTAGTTCAAACATAGTTTATTGCCCAAATGAAATAAACAATTTCTATCACATAAATATACATATGTTTTGCATGAGTAAAGGGTCGAGCCACAAGTTCCCAAACTTAGTTACGGCTCTCCCCTTATCTCCCTTGTGTTATCCATTACAAACCATGGCTGCTAGGGGACAGAGCTAATTTGTTCGGAAAGTCTAAATTGTTACCTTAATATAAAAGATGCGTATCTGCAATTAAACAAAGAGGGAGGCTTGCCCTTTTCCTTCATATGTGATGAAATGGAAAACTGAAGATACATTGTCAGAAATGACTTGGTCAGTTGCTTAATAATTTCACTTTGAATTTGTTCCAACCAGTTTCTTTAGTTAATGACTTTGACTTCTGTATGGCAATGTGGTTGGTTCAGTTGGGCATTGTGTTTTGGGTGTTTTTATTTTTTTCTGTGCTCGGCTGGTTAAGTTGAGTGCTGCCTTCCCTGTCTGACTTAATATATTTTTTTTAGGTTACCAATATTGTTTTAAATTTATTTGCATAGAGACGTTTCATGTAATAACTATTGTTTCTAATCTTAAAACAGTATGATTGTTCATTGACAGCCAAAAAGGGCTATCAGCTTTCTTATATAATATTCTGATATGCTTTTTTGGCTGTAAATGAATGGCTTGATATGGTTATTGTATATTTACTATACACAGAGAGCTGGTTACACACTGGAAGAACTGTTTACTCTCGCCAGAAGTACCAACATGCAACAGAAAGTCATTGCATTGACAACATTGAGTAAAATTATTAAACAGGTAAACTGTCTAGATTACTTTTACAATGGCTTATGTACTGATATTTTAATGTTTAAGTCACTTTATTAACTATGTTATCATATGATCAGGGTATATAAATATTGCATCATTTAACATTATATGAGAAAATGGCACCGTTATGTCTTCATAACAATCAATGGTTGTAATGTGTAGTGTATGCAGTAAAAAAATCAAACATAATTATGATAAATTAGTAAGAACCAAAAACATGTTGATAGTTTGAAGCTGAAGTTGGGGTTCTCACAACCTTGGGCATCTAGTTAGTCTATAGATGGTGATTTCTGACTGTATTAGATATATATTTTATTGTTTGTATTGTTTATATTTGAAGGCAAAAGAAGGAAACCTGTCAAGTTTGGTTCAATCACCAATTTTACCATGTGTAATAGATGCTGGTGTGATCTTTTTGTTACGCTGGTCACTGGATGACAGTGTGGAGTCAGTAATAGGGTCCGCTGTAGCAGCCCTTAATGCTCTCCTTGTCAACCATGCTGATGAGGTGAGTACCGGTACTGTACTACAGAAATGGCAAAGGGTTCGAAGCTCAAAAATAGCCAAAACAAAAAAGTGTATTGACTTGAAGACAAATTGAGCATGTCGTCATCAGATAAGTTTGGAGGATTGTTTACTTATAATAAAAAGTGACCACTTCCAGATTTTCATAATTTCATGTGGATTACCCATGGCCAGGTCTACAAGGCCTACAAATTGGAAGGAGAGGAGGTCAAAGGTCACCATGACCTTTGTTGCAAAACTTTAACCTTGCCTAAAAAATGAACAAATATGCCTTTAAAAAGTTACATCTTATGGCACAATGGCACAAATTAAATTTCAACATTGTTTTGCAATTGACCTAAAATAACTTTGTATAGTTTATACATAGTTTTTTTTGTGTTTATACGCCAAAAGAATATCCCATATTGAAAAGAGCGTTGTCTACTACATGTAGTAACCGCAAAGAACAAAAATGTAGTTCTGTACTGTGTACTTTACATTATTCTATTTTGTTGTGTATTGTTTTAATATTGTGTTGTATTTTAAAATCATATCATATCATTTTGCAGAAAGCTTTAAACAAAGTGTTCCATTGGTATCAAGGTCATCGTGTGGCATGTCAAGCTCCTAGTGAACCAGAATCTGTGGGAATAAAGCTTCCTGGTGATCCAGATGAGAAGTCTGATCCGTCAGATGCTCAACTTACAAAACAGGATCTTATAATGGTATGTAGTGTCACGCATGTTAATTAAATGTATATGACACTCTATATTAACGTAAATATGCTGCCGCTTACACATATCGATCGGCCGATAAACAATGTTACCGCGTTAAGCGTAAAACGCACTAGTCAAATTCTACCCTGCTTTATGTAAGACCTCATAATTTTCGTATCTGTTATCCGATTTTAAATATTTAAAGCTTGTAATGAAGCAGAGATATATGTCTGTCTTTTAATACAACATTCATCACTATACCCTAATTATTAAATCCACGGCGACGAGTAAGAATCCGTTCCGCGTAAAAGTAAGTTTAAAATACCGCTTTTTTTACCAAATAAAAATACAACCAACGGTCGAAAATCATCAAATATGAATTTAATTTTCGATCGATTTTGTTCATTAAAACTTGTTTTAAAAGCTAATACTTTAAGGTTTTATAAAATGTAAAACTTATTTATAAAGCATTTGTGAGTTGTCGACCGCCAATGATTTGATTAAACTTCGTGCATTTATGTACTAATTATTGCAAATAAATTTTCAAAATGGCGGAATCACGTCGAAACGCGTGTGAAACGGGCACCTGCACACCTTCCATGCGCTAATTGAAAACATATTTTTGATTGAAACTTGTTTAAATTGTGAGATTAAATACATTTTGAGGTACTGGTTGTACTTTTTTCTGGTTTCTATTGGTTCTGTCTTTACAGAATGGAGTCAAAAATAGTGATTTTTGTCACGATGCGGGACTATTTTTTTTGGTAGCTGTATTGAACTTGCAGACTTATTGCCGAATGTTAATTATAAAATGGCGATTATTTACAATATAACCTGCTATTAAATGCATTTTGAGAGGTATTGGTTGCATTAAATTACGAACTATGATGCTAGCCTTTGAAAAAATCGCCACAAAAGATGATCAATGGTCGGCGTAGTTTACATCAAACATTATTATGAATACGTCCGTTCTGTTTTATTTCGTTGGCGGTCGACAACTCGCAAATGCTTTAAAAATAAGTTTTTACATTTTATAAAACCTTACAGTATAAGCTTTTATAACAAGCTTTAATGAACAAAATCGATCGAAAATTAGATTAATGTTTGATGATTTTCGACCGTTGATTGAATTTTTATTTGGTAAAAAACGGGATATTTTAAACTCACTTTTACGCGGAACGGATTCTTACTCGTCGCCGTGGATTTAATAACTAGGGTATCGTGATGAATGTTGTATTAATAGACAGGCATATATCTCTGCTTCATTACAAACTTTAAATATTTAAAATCGGATAATAGATAAGAAAATTATGAGGTCTTACATAAAGCAGGGTAGAATTTGACTAGTGCGTTTTACGCTTAACGCGGTAACATTGTTAATCGGCCTATCGATATGTGTAGGCGGCAGCATATTTACACCTTTTACATAAGTTAATATAGAGTGTCATATACATTTAATTAACATGCGTGGTAGTGTACAATGGTTATAAATTTTAAAATCTTTCACCGACTTCTAGGGTGGCATGGTGGTAGAGAGAGTAACTCTCTCATCTACCGATCGAGAGGTCCCTGGTTCAAATCTCGGGTACAATATTTTATTGTGTGAAATAACATGGTTAACCTTGTTATTTTGAGTGATCTTTTGACATATCTTCAGTATCAAACCTTTCATTATACAGAAATAATCAATATTTTAGTAGAAATCCATGCGCTGGCTGTGAAATAGTGTTAGATACGAGGTTTTCATTGGTACAATTAATCGCCCAATCACAGTACATGTTTTATCACAAGCATTTTCCATTGATCTGATTGGCTGTTAAGTCCAGTATTTTTCGCATTTCATTGGGAAGATAAATATTATTTGATATCTGAAGAAAAAAATATGAGAATTTTACAAACACATCAAAATTATATTCTTTGATTTAAATTGTGTTTTTACATTGAGTTCAGTTTGTATCAGCATTTGTTTTTGTTTCAGGCATTAGGAATGAGAATGAACTTGATACAAAGACTTGCTTACATACTAGATGTTGTCAAACCTCAGGCACCTACTGTCATAGCCATCTTGCAGATCTTAACAAAGATGTGCAGGCATTCAAGAAACATGGCATATGAAGTAATATTTACAATGTCACTTTTACTAAAAATAGAAAAAAAATGTTTCCATTAAATACCATGAATAAGGATTGAAATATATTGAAATTTGCTACATTATATACATAGCTTATGTGAAGAGAAATGTTGGAATTCGTAGTTTGGCTGGTGGGTCAAGGTCACTGATCCTAAAAAAACGTTTCCAGTCAATAACTTAAATGAAGAATGAGATACAGATATGGTAATGAAACTTGCTATATTATTACTTGCGTGAGGAAGAAACTTGGGTTTTAAAGTGGGCATTTTAGCAGTTATAATGCCCGCCATCTTTGATGAGAGATTATATTGCTTTGCACAGGTAGGTCTGCTTATAAGCAGTAGATGACCCCTATTGAATTTGAGGTCAGTGGAACAAATGCCGAAGTCACTGTGACCTTTATTGAATAAATAGACCAATTGGTTTCCAATAAATAACTCAAGAACAGTTGTGCCCCTCAAAATTTATAGGTACTATAATTATGTTGGTCACCATCAGTAGTTGACCCCTTTTGATTTTGAGGTCTGTAGGTCAAGGTCGCCATTCAACCTTTAACATTTCTGACTATTGGGCTGCCATGGGAGCATACTTGGTTTACAAATATCTCATGTTATATATGTTAAAAGTAATGTTGTTTGTGTTCTAGGTATTCAAGTGTTCACGTCTGGTTGATGTTGTTATCACACAGTTTGTTCCTGTGTCGTGGAAGTTATCAGGTATTGTTTTAGTGAAGATATAAAATAATTAGAAATACTTTCCAATGTTGATAAGTACGAAGGAGTTATATGCCAAATTTTATAAACATTCTAATCAGGAACTAGGATTATAGTTTTCCTTTTTCACATTCAACCATTCACCTTTCTGAGCAGCTGCAGTTGTGGTCCCGTTTGAGGGACTTGTATCCTGGTTATTGATGTTCAATTCTCGGTCGTGGCTTGTCCTACCCTTCCTTGAAAATTTAATAGCAGTGTCAATATTCCTCCATGCATGGATAAGTTCCCGGTGCCTTGTGGAAGAGTAAGTTATTACTAGTTGGAAAGCTGGTTGTGTGAATTGGTTGCTCCATAATTATATTTATAACTGAAAAATTATTAAGAAATGGTGTTAAGCATGAATAAACAAACGAACCAAACATTGTACTATAACTTATCTATTTGATATGTAGGTATGGCAGAGCCAATGAGTAATGTATATGGTGTAGTATTGAAGGAAGCTGTCATCCTGATCTGTACTATGTGTCAAGCTGGTAGAAATATGGCTTCCATGTTGGTATGCTGATTTATCTTGTTTAGCATCTTTTTGCTAATTACATTGCAAATTATATACCTCCCATACAACAAATTGTATGCCAAGCATAGCCTTTATTTGGCAGTCAGCCTTCTGCTGAAATATGGCAGGCATATGAGTGCCTTCATCGGAATTTGAACCAGGGTCACCAGATTAGATGGCACGCTAAACATTGAGCTACAGAGGCAAAAGGTGGTTTACTGGACTCGGCTTGTCTGTCTGTCTATAAACGTATTCCTGTGGACATTTCTCCTACTGTTTTGGCATGATTTCCGTCAAACTTTCAATGGTGAGCAACCTCAACATGTAAATGTGCAAGAAGGAAGAATTTGTGCTGTGAATGTTTTTGCCAGAAATATCAGGCAGGGGTATGTCTAGTTGGTATACTGCTTGTGTTAAACACAATTCTTTGGGACAGCAAAATAAATCAGCTCCCTTTCAGGAGCCTGTTGCCTAACCAAACTGTTACCAAGTCGTCCCTTTGGCGCAACAAGGTTGTATCTCACTATATAGTGTGTAGAGAGATACAACCTTGTTGCGCCAAAGGGACGAAGTGTTTGATTGCGCTATGTAGCGGATGAAGCGAAAAATTTATATGCTACCGGTTAGCACTCGTGGCTAGCAGTCAGTTGCGCAGCAAAGCGCTACTGAAGTGGTCTGTTGCATAAGAAAGCATCGGTAGAGCTTGCCTAGCAAAGTACATAGACTTAGTAAAGGGCTTTCAAGAAGCGCTCAGTAGCCTGGGTTATGTAGGGGACACAATCAGCTGATGGAAATGGAAAGAAGATGCATTTTAAAGGGAGGTCATTCCTGATATGTGTATATGAGATGTGTACACATTCTAGCTCATCTCTTACCACAATAGTATAGGATGTATGGAGTAATGGGTTAATCAACCCATCATATATCATTATGGTAACATTTACTGCACTATATAAATTTCACAACACACTCCTTAATACATGTGCATATTTATTTCAGCTTAAGAAGTACCAACTGGAGGATAGATTGATCAGGTTTATTATAACAGACGTGAGGTAAGTTGTATTCTGTATTCAATAAATCCAGGTATCTATATCAAGATGTACTGTACAGTAGTCCATCAACCAAGCCACCCTCACTGGAGACAGAGAGATTGGTTGTTGCACAGAGAGCGATAGAGGGTTGTTTTGGAGGGATGTTCTACGTGTTTGTTATATCTTGTACATTATTTTAAATAATTGTTGACTGAGTTTCTATCCTATACACAGTATATGATTCAAGTTATGTGATGTTCATGAAAAAGTCTCCGCCATGACCATTCAAACCTGGAGCTTGGATCAGGCACTCTGAGACTGGCACTCCGTAACTGGCACTCAGAGACTGGCACTCTGAGACTTGAACTCCAAGCCTGAGACTGGCGCACCAAAACTAGCACTCTGAGTCTCACACTCCGAAATTGGTACTCAGAGACTGTTACTCCGAGACTGGCACTCATGTCACTTTGAGACTGGCACTCATGTCACTCCGAGACTGGCACTGTTCGGGTTTTCTTGCAAGATGATCTTTATAACATGTACATCGTTTAAGGCATGTTTTCTTTCATAACCCCTTGTTGATATTTCAGTGATATGGGTTTATCTGAAACTGAAGCACATGGTCTACAGATGTCGGCTTACAATCTATGGAAAGTATGCCTCGCATATGGACTGGCTGATCATGTTTATATGTAAGTTGTGGTTTATGCATTCATGCATATACTTTTATTCTATATTTATTATAGCTACTGAACAAAACACTGTTCTGTGACAACATAGATCTTAAATTACTTTTATGTTCTCTTCTGATCTTTTTTTTATATCAAAGTGGTGTAGTTCATGTATCTTTTAAATAATTTTACCACAGACTTGAAACTTTTGCTACACTGTATGTGAACTTGCTTTTGCAGGAACTAGATCTTTTCATATTTCTTGTTTTGTGATAAGAGGGTGTAAATTCTACCAGCAATATTTGATCATAGAATACTGTAAATCACTTTTTTTTCACGAGAGTTTACTTTCCACAATATTTGCAAGGATATTGACATGCGATATTATTATCGCAAAAATTTCGCAATACAAAGTCTGTAATTGGACATTGTCAATGACTCGAATTCAACATTCGCGTGAAAATTACATTACTAAAAATTAAGAGTAATGTACATGTTGTAAACCTGTATGTTTGTATTGGGGACCTTGTGCCGTATATATCTGAAAAATGATAGAGACACGTCATTAAACCCAAATCTTCATATTGTTTTATCCCTTGATGTATTGTTCATATAACTGTTGTTCTTCAGAGAGGTGTATCCGAAGATTGTAGAAAAGTTGAGGAGATGTTTTGATGTAGAGCAGGATACCTACACACTAGATAGACTATCAGCTCTTATATCCTGTCTAGAGATGGCTCTATCTGTGGCTGCTACTCCTAGAAAACAACACGGATTTAATCAGAAGTTTGTATATTCTTTACCAATATTTGTTTGTTTGCATTCAACTGAAGTGTGTGGTTATTTGGTTTTCTTCCGATGACCTCCTGCTTCTAGGGAAAAGACAGAAACATTTATGTGATACTGGGAAACAGTTTTGATACCCTAGCTCTTCCCAAATAGACTTCTTGTGTATAGCACTGATACAGGAAAGTCTACCTCTGGGTTACCAACCAGTTTGTCTCTAATTGGGTGAAAAGCATTTTCAGAAATGACCTAGTACCCAGGCCGTGATTCGAACCTGGAACCTGTTGATTTGTAGTGCTATCCTCCCGACTATGGTGCTACCATTCACTACCAATAATCGAATTTATAGGTCCATGTTGGCATACAAAAGCCTATTTCTGTGTGCCCATCTTTGATAAGGGGGTATATTGCTTTGCACAGGTCAGTCCGTCTGTTGGTCAGTGGGTAGACCTAATGGTTTCCGTTCAATAACTCAAGAACGCTTTGCCCTAGGATCCTTAAACTTTACATGGAGGTTAGTCATCAATAGTAGATGACCCCTTTTGGGTTTGAGGTCAGTAGGTTAAAGGTCAAGGTCTTTGTATTCTTTACCATTTCTGACTACTAGGCTGCCAGGGGGCATACATGTTTTACAAACATCTCTTGTCTGACATAAAACATATTCAACATCCTTCAGCAGATATGTGAAAATTCTCGAACTGTCAGCATATGTTGTTGTCATACATTGTAGTGTTACTGCACAATTAAATAGGGTGATTCCATAATACATGTACATATATATGTTTACAACATAGACTATTTATTTTGATGTGTTTACTTACAGTGCTGGTGAGAGTGAAGGAATGACAGAGGATGTATTACCAGATATAAACTGGTCACATGTAGCAGATCTTATACAGCCTATTACTCTCCTGTTACACAAATCACTCACTGATATCGCTCAGTCCTATCAGATACAGGTAGGATTCTTTATATTTGTCAGCATGAATATTTATGTTTGTCAGCATGAATATTTATGTTTCTCAATATGAATATTTATGTTTGTCAACATGAATATTTATGTTTGTCAATATGAATATTTACGTTTGTCAATATGAATATTTATTTTTGTCAATATTAGTATTTATGTTTGTCAATATGAATATTTATGTTTGTCAATATGAATCTTTATGTTTGTCAATATGAATATTTATGTTTGTCGATATGAATATTTATGTTTGTTGATATGAATATTTATGTTTGTCAATATGAATATTTATGTTTGTCAATATGAATCTTTACGTTTGTTAATATGAATATTTATGTTTGTCGATATGAATATTTATGTTTGTCAATATGAATATTTATGTTTGCCAATATGAATATTTATGTTTGTCAATATGAATATTTATGTTTGTCAATATGAATATTTATGTTAGCCATATTCCATTTGTTGAATATAATAATCAGATAATCACGTCATACCAAAATGTGTTCATGTTTAGGCTTTAGCATCCAGGTAAGATTTTGAAATTTACCATCAAGACTGGAAAAAGCCAACAAATTTATTGGTACCCCATCAACTTCCTTATGTATTTACTGTCTTTTTCTTTGCAAATGGACAGAAAATAACTTATTTACGTACCAATCTAAATATAAAGCCAAACATTGGTAGTGCAAGATACGGGAACTGTTATACATATAATTATCTATGAGTGTACGAGTATATGTTTACTTGGTCATAGAAGTTTTTTGAATGAATGAAATGTTACACTAATACATTATTTGTGCTTCGAAGTAAGCCAATAAGTTTAAAGACCCCAACAGTCCTTGCAATTGTATGTTTAAGACTAAATGGTGTTTTAATGTTTATGTTATGTGTTGGTATCTTCCACAGAAGCAGAGTCTACAGCTGCCAACTGTCTGTATGAACTTTATAACAACATATTATATACACAGTCAGTCACAGGTAAGCTCGAACACATTAATGGTTGAATGGCTTGAAATAATATAGCTATTGAAACATCATAAAATGGACTCTCCATTTGTTTTTTCGCGAGTACATAAAGTTCAAAATTGGTGTGGATCTGAAAAATTGTTTTAACATATCTATAAGTAAGCTTGCTGCGGCCATGGTTCATTGGTTAGTGTGCTGGATTTGTAACTCTGTGATCTGGGTGTTTATCTGGGTTACGGCAAGTCACATCCTTCCATAGACATTTAACAACAAAGTTTTTTGCTCCATATGTAGATAAGTTAGTTTCGTTGTGGAAGTGTTAGTTACTACTGGTTAGAACACAGTCCAGGAAAACTGATTAGGTGAAACAGCCACTGTATATAACCAAAGAATTGTTGATAAACAGTATTAAACACAAATAAACAAACATATAATTAAACTATGGTATTGGAGTAAAGTTCGTATAAGAAATTTATTATTGTGAATGAAAAGTACAGAATATATTCAAATAATTTATCACATGTTATGTTTGTAAGACATCATCACATGATTTAAACTTACGTTACAGTTGCAAGGTGAGGATATTGTAAACAGTTTACAAAACATGGAACAAATATACCAGGATACCCTTCAACACTGGAACTTTATTGGCTTCCAGTATCTAATGTCTAGTCTGAGGTATGTATTGTATTGTATGGATTCCAGTATCTAATGTCTAGTCTGAGGTATGTATTGTATGGATTCCAGTATCTAATGTCTAGTCTGAGGTATGTATTGTATTGTATGGATTCCAGTATCTAATGTCTAGTCTGAGGTATGTATTGTATTGTATGGATTCCAGTATCTAATGTCTAGTCTGAGGTATGTATTGTATTGTATGGATTCCAGTATCTAATGTCTAGTCTGAGGTATGTATTGTATTGTATGGATTCAGTACCAGAAGAAATCAGGGGTCCCACAGTTCCAGAATAATCCGGAAATCCAGATTTTCTGCACTAGACAGAATGAGCATTTCTGCAGAAAAAGTTATTTGATGAAAAAATACCGAGTACTGACTGAGTTATGGTCGCTTGAAATTTCATATGTTGAATTTTAACAAATAAACAGTATTTGAAACAGAGTTTTGGTGCAGAGATGTGTCCTAATGATACCTGAAAACGATTTGCGTCATATTTTCAGGATTGGGCATTATGCCACAGTAGAACCCCTGAAACATATCTTTGTGTACCATTTCCTATCTATATTACAGAAGCCATTCAAACATTATTGCCAAGGATCGTGTGAAGAATCTGGAACAATCTAAAAGTCTTCCTGAATATTCCAACTCTTCACTATTGGAGGAAGATTTTGTACCTACTGTTAGCAAAGACTCTCCTGTCGGATTCTTCTCTGCATTTTATCGTCTGGTGTATCATTTCTGTAAAATTCATCCTGGCTTAAAAATGTCTACTGAGGTAAGCTTTTACAGGGAAGGTTGTTGTTCATTGCATATCCAAGGTAAACTTATTCTTGCTCATGAAGTTTATTATGCCCCCCATCTTTGATGAGGGGATATATTGCTTTGCACATGTCAGTCGGTCTGTTGGTCACCTTTGTTTCCATTCAATAACTCAAGAACTCTTTGCCCTAGGATCTTCATACTTGACATGGAGGTTAATCGTCAATAGTAGATGACCCCTATTGATTTTGAGGACAGTAGCTCAAAGGTCAAGGTGAGTGACCGTTACCATTTCTGACTATTGGGCTGCCATGGGGGCATATGTATTTTACAAACATCTCTTGTTCCTTATGAGTTTACATAACAAATACACATTACAATTAGGTCAGAGATGACCCATGATCATAACTTACTGTTTTAAACATTCAAATAAACTATTGATTACAGTTTAATGGCAATATTTATTAATCACGTAAGAGTTTGACAACAATATCACTATTTAGTTATTGAATAAGTTCATAACCAAAATTTCGATTTAGACAACATATGATAGCGACCGTTTGTCTGTTATAACCATTTTTCGAATTTCCTATCTATTATGTTCTGTCTCATAAAATTACCAGCAACAATCTGTTTTTAAAGACCCAAAAGTTTTACTTTATAACAGAAAATGTTGCTATTAAAACTAAGTTTGCTATTCCTACCTATCCTATAATAATCGTAAGACGTATAGTTCATTTAAATTGACATTTCTTTATTGTGCTTACACAGTTTCAACAAATCTCAAAGCATCACATCACTGGCTTAGAATTAGAAGGTCTTAAGATCTTATTAGACTCATGCATACATTTGTATTTAAGATCTGCATCTCAAGATGCTTCTTATGAGCCTATTTTCATGAAAATTGGAAGTGGTCATGTTGACCAAACTGAAGTTTAAAAAGCTTATTTTTCCATAAGTGAAGAGTAGTTTTCAGACAGTTTTTTCTTGTTTTCTAAAAATATTGATTTTTTACTTACAACCTTCTAATTCTAAGCCAGCAACATATCGTTATGTTTTTATGTTTGATGCAAGATGTAGTAAATTTTGTCACTATCATTCGAAAATATTTGCTATGTTTTTTCCTGGATTAGGAAATTTGTGTTTTTTTTTTCATAATTGAGATCACTGATCAGTGTTTGTTTTACAGCCAGGATTGTCTCCGTATCTAGTTCTTCAATCTACGGATTTGAAGATTTTCTTTGAGAAGATTGTAACAGAAAAGTTGGGTCATTTAGCGAGTAACATGTTTACCAGATTTGAGACACTGATGCTTTACTTCATACTCAAAATAGCTTCGGAAATGGTATGTAATATGTTGATTTATTTGTAACTCAATATAGGTAGTATGGATTTTTTGGGAAAATGAGGCCATACTGTTTGCCATTGTGTTCTTGGTTTGCTATTAAGTTTATTGAATGTCCTGCATCATAGTACATCATACATCAATATACAGGGTTAAAAGTTTTAGTCTAAATACTGTTTCCAGTATTTTGAAAATAATTGCATGTAATTGATATGAAAACATCTAGTTTACAAAATTGAAACACAGTCTTCAGTATTTTGAAAATGTTGAACTTTTCCCCATGAATCTATTCCTAATCAACATCTTATTCTAAACCACTGAATAAATTTTGAATAAACTTCACTGCAAGCTTCTTTATGTGACCCTCTTGTAAAGTAATACAAAAGGTTCTGTTCTGCTACAAAGATATATAACAGATTCCTAAGTGAAAACCTTGAAACATCTTCTTGTACTTAAACATAAGTTCTAGAGCTATGATATTTTGTGTCCCATATTTAGTGGAGGAGCATATCGAGGGCTCAGTGCAAAACTATTGTAAATCCCTATATAAATTGATGTAGTTACCATAATTTTGCACCGAGCCCTCGATAATGATTTAATCCTGCTGGACAGAGTTTGCTGCGCTTGTCCTACATAAAGATTATAGTAAGTCAGACAGGGAAGGCAGCACTCAACCATTAGTTGGATTTTAATCTAGACTATTTGTTGAAGTCAGGTGTCTGTATATGAAATGCCCAGTAAGTTAAATCCAACATACTAGGATATAATTTAACTGCTATTATTTATGATCATGTATTTTGTTTTTAGGCATCAGTGAACAAGGAAGAGTTAAACATGACATTGTTACATCGTTTGTCACTGAAGTTACTTTCTGTTCTACAACACGGTGATGAATACATTGCCCATGATCTACTATCTACTGTCGTATTTAACCCAGTCTTCTTCAGGTATTTATTATTATGCATCAAAGATGGGGGTATATTGCTTTGCACATATTGGTCTGTTGGTCAGTCGGTTGACCAAATGGTTTGTTCAATAACTCCAAAACACTTTGCCCTAGGATCTTTAAACTTTACATGAAGGTTTGTCATTAACAGTAGACGAACCCTTATGATTTTGAGGTCAGTAGGTCAAAGGTCAAGGTCACTGTGACATTAACCATTTCTGACTATTGGGCTGACATGGGGGCATACATGTTTTACAAACATAATATACATATGATACTGCACAGGAACTTGCATTTATAATTTGAAAAAAAAAATTCATTCACCTCGGAGCAGACGCTCAATGGAGTCGACGCCAAATCAAAACTCCACAAATATTGGCTTTAAAAGCCGATATTAGATGATTATCGGTACCGATTGGTTGAGGTGGGGATGTATTCTGTATTGTTATTAGCCCCTTTAACTGCCTAGATCATGTGTTTTAACTGTCAAGTTGGTATAGAGAAAATATTTGTATTAGAATAGTTCGTGGGCTACAATAGCATTGCACTCCTGTCTATATTTTAATAGTACAGTAGGCCTAGTGAAAATTTTTTTCAAATTATAAATGCAAGTTCCTGTGGATACTGCTACTTTCTTTAGAACCGAAATTGAGAAAACTTTTACTCCCTGGGTCTTCTTGATTTATTATTTTATCTGTTTTCTTGTCGTGGAGAACAGAGTTGTTGAAAAGTTCTCTCCAGATGCTACTTTCCCTGGTTTGTGTAGCTGCCTCAGTCCACGTCCAGAATCCTAAGGAATCTGTCTCCTTATCAATGATACTCCGCCATGTTTCTCATAATTCTTTAACCTCTACATATTGGGGAATATAAATGCTTTCAAAGTAGGCCTACAAGTTTAATATGAACAAATGCACTGCATCCAGCGGGGATTTCCCATCAGGTGTTTGGACAATCTGATCGAGGAAAAAAATGACTAAGGAATTTGTTTGCTCCACAGGGACTAGATCTAGCCTCTGGCTGCCAGACAGCACCCCATAGGAGACCAGGCGAACAAATACTTAGAAAAGAGTGTTTTCTGATCTAGGAGACGGGTTGCACAGATATGTCCTATAAATAGTTATTATAGTTTTACACTCATCTTTTATTTGCTATTTATATTTCAATTCAACATATTCACATGTTGGCGCGCTATGCCGTGCGACGAAGTCGCGTTAACGGGCGATGACATCGCGTTAAATGGTGTGACGTCATTTCCGACGTCGCCATATTTTTTTTTTAGTTACGTTGGATTTAATAAGATATGTATTTTTTCAATAATTTTCATGGTTTGAATCAGGCTTAATAATTATGCCAAAACCTTATTAAAAGAATGGAACAGTTACTGTATTTATATTTCATATTGGAAAAAATAAAGTAAACATGATTGGTTCTCAAATCTTGAGCAACAACTTGCCTCTACCGGAAGTGGGACGTGAAATTCAGTCTACCGAATCATTATTCTGCATCCGGTCTGTCAAAAAAATATAGGCCATAGCCAATGCAACTAGAACAACAACAATCACGTGTTTTTCGCATGCCGCAGCGGCCGGGGATAAATCCCCTATTAAGTGATAAATGATTCATTTTCAGTTAACTGAAGCCTTAGCGCATGACAGATGGGTTATTTGAATGAAAACTTTTATCATAACATCTTTGTTTGCACAAGTGTGTTTAACTTAGTAAAACAATATCCTGATGATGTTATAAGATGACTGTGTATATAGTATGGAGAATTATACTCGATGTTCGACCTTCTATTAGCATAATTTAACAGCTGATATATCTTGCCTTAATTTGTAGTCTTGGTTGTGTGTTTTCATAGGCGGGGAGTATCACGAAAATTCTCGAGGTGTAATACAAACAAAAATCTAAAGGACACAATTTGCTTGTGGAAATTGATATATTCAACACTCAAACTTTGTAGTATATTCATGCATAAAGTTTAGGATCCGGTATTATCTCTGTATATATATATATCATTCCTTTCCATGAAAATATTACAAAATCTTCATTTTCCTCCATATATGGAGAAGTTGCTGATTCCTCGTGGGAGGGTAAGTTAGTACTGGTTAGGTTACAGCTCAGGAAAACTGGTTAGGTGAATCAGCCACCATTAATAACTACAAAATTGTTGAGAAACAGCGTTAGCCAAAGAAAGTGTATACAGTAGAACTTTGATGCCTCAAACAACCTCCTACAGGCTCTTCTGTCCTGGAAAAATGATGCTGTACTAGTATCCAGTACATGCCTCAAACAGGGAGGTGGTTTTAATTTTTTCCTGGTCGGAAAGCAGTTTGAGGCATCAAATTTCTACTGTATAGTAATCAGTGTGTTTCATCCCCTCCAGATCCCAATCTACAGAGAGTACAGTGTTAACATTGGAAGGATTAAATCTAACTCTACCTACACATATACAGTCTCCCACCACACAACACATGGAGATAATCAGTGAGAAACTGTTAACAGAAGCCAGGGACAATCTGATGTCTATCAGAGCAGCATATCTAACTTCAATGAGTGACAGTGAGAAGTTTGTGATATTTTCAAGGTAAATATTGAGTCAACTTGTGTGTTATCTGTTGTGTGATATGTTCAGCTTTACATGTTGTTCATTATTTGATGTTCAGTAGTGTTGGTGATGGATGACTTCTCCACATGTGGAGAGGGCCTTTGGTTCCTTGCGAAAGAGCAATTTAGTAATTTCAAGGAACTCTGGTTAGGTCAACTGGCCTCTGAATATAAATGAAAAATAGTTGAAAAAACAAAAACAACAACAGGTGAAATCAAAATGAAATAACTCGCAGCTGATAATACCTGAGGTGATATTGAAGGTGAGAGAGCAGACAACAGCCTATGAACTTGCTACCATGGTGACTGAGAACTGTGCAAGGTGAAATATCAAATTCAATATACCAGCTATGGAAAAAACTTGATATTTCTAAAGCATGGTAAGATTAAATTATGTAAATTTGTGGATTAAAATTTGTAAATAAAGTATTCATTACAATTATTTAATACTTTGTTTTCAGGAATCATTATTTAGGTATTACCATGGCAACAACTAGTTGTTTTACCTCCAATATTGAAGAGTCCCTCATGCCACAAGACTGGATGTTTTCTCCTCTAATTGACTTATACAACACATTTATGTCAGTGTGAGTATTGAAACAGAGGCAATTAATATGATTAATACAAATTTTCAACATGTTTTATATGAGTTTTAAATGAATAGTTTATTAAATTAAGTTGAGTGCACAGTGGCTCAATTAAAGAACCAAGGAGTCTGTGAAAGAGCTAGCCGCTAGGGTATCCCACCAAGATTCCTTGTATCACACCACTGTCTCTTCTACTTGCTGAATAAGTGCTTGCACTTTTATGGGTTATCCTTGATTGAAAGGTTTAAATATTGACAACAACAACGAGTGCAACAGCATCAAATAAGTTTTATTGTGACTGTATTGAATTGTCAATGATAATTATGTGAGTATTATAACCAATATCAGGGATGTGTTTATGCCAACACTTGAGAAGAGGAAATACTAACCCCCTTGTTAAAGAAAGTAATTTTGAGCTGGTCAGACAGAATCTAAACATTCTGTTTCATAGATTTCAAGTACATTGTATAAAAGGATGAAATCCTCTGAAAGGAGGAAAATCACACATGGGGTGGTATTCAATATTGATCTTACTTGACTTGTTAAGGATAAGGACAACCAATCAGATCACACCATATTAAACTCTTGGTCAGTAATTAACTTGCAATATGATTGGCCATGCTTATTCTGCAATTGAATAAGATCAATATTGAATACCACCCCTGTTACAAAATTGTCTGATCGAAAGGAGTTTATTTGTCCATTTACAGTGGTGCTGATGTCCAGAATGTGCTGTCTAACTCGCAATTAGATGTTGTACGTAGTGTACTAAGATGGATATATGTGATAGAGACATGTCGACCAGTGATGCTGGAAGGGGTATCAGTTACACTGAGATTGTCTCGAATCATGTGTACATTCCTTACAGGTTCGTATTCAGGACTATTTCAATATTTTGAAACTGGTTAATCGTTGTAATGAAATCGAATCAAACCGGTTAATCAGCCGCCAAATTTAAAATGGTTGTTCCTTCCATGATGACAATACTGAGGTACTTTCAGCAGCTGAACTCTTGTGTGTTTATTTTATTCTTCGAGGTATTCAATATTAAATAAATGTATGATAATAATCATACGGATTACATTATCATATGTTACATCCAATTAGTTGGCTTGTTTATGTGTCGATCAACACATTCAGGCATGTTGTTTTCAAACATATAATGAATATATATTCGCAGTAATATACAATTTATTGGCATTGTAGGATGTGTATTGTTTTTGAACGATTCGCGGTTTTGCAAAATTGAAACCGATTTCACCTTGCAATCGTATCATATCAGATTAACTGAGTAATTTTCCTGGTCCTAGTATTTAGACCAAAACAAAATATTGTGGTTCTGGTAACCATACATACCAGTTTTTACCCATTCTCTAAACATTTTTTGGCATTTTTGTGGAAATCATCATGGATTGTTGATTTATCAGTGCATAATATCAATAAAATAATTGATAAAAATAAAATGTTTTTCCTACTTAGATACTAGGGCTGCGTACCGGTTTCCGATATAAATCGAATACCGGTATTTGGCGTTCGATCGATTACATCGTATCGAACGTGTCCCTATCGGTCAAAAATCGATTAACAAAAATATACATGTACATGTAAATCAATAAAATACCCATTTCCAATCAAGTTTTTTCGTCGTCTATTTGTTTCGTCTCAAAATGGCCAGGTCGTTGAAGTAGTTTATGTCCAAGTTAATATAATTTTCAAACAAGAATCTGCTATGTAAACCACTTGTGCAATTTAAAAAATATGCAAGTAGGTTGTATATCACATCTCAGGCCTGACTTGATTGTGTTAAATACATGTTGTAAGTCTGCACGTGCATATTTACAGTATTAAGATGTTTAATTGCCAAAAGAATATATCATATGATATATCGAATATCGATCATTTTGTATCGATACAAATATCGTATTGATCATTCTAACTGATACGCAGCCCTATTAGCTACCCTTTATTTTCCCAATGTTACAAGAACCACAGTATTATATTTTTGGCCTGTAAAGCATACTGACATACCCCCAGATGTTTGATCTTAATTTATTTATTAATTGATTTATTTAATGCTTCATCTTTGGCATTTGACTGTTATAATTAACATCATATTTTCAAAGTCCTTCAAGGCATTGCATTCAAATTTGGCATACTTGTTTTCTCAGGATGATTTTCATCAGAGTTATTGCCATTTGTGGAAGACATATTTGAATTTGAATAACGGATTAGAATTCATTAGACATATGTTTTTGTGTCAAAGACCCTTCTTTTTCATTTTAGCAATTACATCGCTGGCTTAGAATGAGAAGGTCTATATGCTACTTACGACCTTATAAGACTAATGCATATTTGCAATCTGCATCACAAGGCGCTTGTTATGAGCCTATTTTAATGAAAATCGGAACTGGTCATGTTGACCAAACGGAAGTTTAAAAAGCTTGTTTTTCCATTAGTAAAGACTAAAGAGTAATTTTTTCGTTTTCTCAAAATATCGATTTTGTAATTACAACTTTCTTATTCTTAGCCAGCCACATGACGTATGTACTAGATTGATATCACATATGTTCAATATTTACATGCCATGTGTTTACAGGTAATGAAATGTTTCTTGATCATACTGTACACATGTATTTAGCTGGACTGTTGAAAACATATACACAGTCGTCACTTCTAGGCAAGATGGACTTCTCTCAGGATGTTCCAGGGTTACCATCATTTTATGATTTGTAAGTACAGCTGTTTTTTTCGGAAACCAATTGTGTGTGTAACTTGAGGTGACCATATCTTTTTGTAGGTCCCCTTTAAGTAAAGCGCCTTATGTAGGTATGTATGTGAAATTCTTACATTTGTGAACCATTTTACATCCAAGTAAATTTAAATCTGAATTGGTCAATCATTTGATAAATGCAATCTTTGATACCATCATTATCTGTTTCATAACCAAAATGAAATTTAGTAATTGTTACAGTATACATATGATTTCCCACTTATTGTTGGACCTATTTTGGCACGGTTTTCATCGATAAACTGCAAAATAATTCCTCCATAGATGTGTCTTGTTGTTTGATTGCTGACTATTTGAAATGTGATATTATGTTATTTTGAATATGATGAGGTTGAATATAATGAGGAATATTGATAAATGGAATTTAAACTTTGTATTATCAGGAGTCTGATTCTTCCTCCTCAAAAAGGATGTTCTTGCAAGGATAAGGGGAGGGGGGATAGGGTATTTCAGCCTTTTTGTTCTTTGAGCAATCACAGGCCGCGCATATTATATTTATACCTAGACCGTAAAAGATGATACGACTACCTATGTGTGTAATATTTCATGGTTTACAAGAGACTCAGAAAAACATGAAAAATATATATAATATTGTGGCACATTAATTAGAAACATGCAAGGAAGAGCCGGTATGATAACATATGTCCAGTTTTGTGTGGAGAAAACAGCCTCTTTTTACATAACAGGTGCACAAATGTAAGATAACACTACATAAGGTATAAAATAAATACAAATGTACTACAATGCAATACAAATGTAACCGCCTCCTCGATAGCCTAATGGTTGAGCGTTCGCTTTGAGTGCAGGAGGTCTCGAGTTCAATCCCTGGCCACATCATACCAAAGACGAAATAAAAATGGTACCAGAAATTCCCTTGCTAGATGCTCAGCATAAAAGAGAAACTGGCTTCTCTTCTCTCATACCCTCGTGGGGATGGATAACATCAGGAATGAGGTGTCGAGAGTGATTAATATAAGTTGGAAAAACTTGTTTCACAATCGACTTTAAATAAATTAGTATAAACTAAATGTACTATGAAGAAAAAGTACAAACTTCTGACTTCTCTGCTGTTCTGATTAGTTTAACGATCAACTTTAGTCATCTACATGTGTCTTATTACTACCTTACATTTCCTTATGTTTACAGATATATGTCCCTTGTTCAACAGTTTGAAGCAGTGTCATTTGGTGATTCTGTGTTTGCTTGTTACCTGCTAATACCACTTCAACAAAGGTGCCATGTGAAGTTCAGAAAATCCATCTGGACAGAATACACTGGCATACTGAGAACTTTGTCACTTCCATTAGATCAGGTCAGTCTTATGTAACTGTGGTCAGTCTAATGTAACTGTGGTCAGTCTTATAAATTATAATACTTCTTATGTTACTGTGTCAATAATATACACAACTAGGCTTGGTATGAATAAGTCGTGTGAAATTTTATTGAAATCTGACCTATAATTACAAAGAAATAGGATGGATGAAATTGTTGTTCTGAATTATGGCCGAAAAGCTTGTCTCCAATGTAGAATACATTTGATTTGTAGTTTCTAGACAAAGCTGGATATCCTGTTTCATACATTATTATTGCTTATTTGATATGCATGAATAGTGCTGAGGTATTATCGGATCCTTTACTTTGTGTTAGCATAATTTAACAGCTGATATATTGTCTATATTTAACCCTGGTTGTATATTTTGATAAGCAGGAAGTATCACGATGATGCTCTCGGTGTAATACAACGACAAATTGAAAGAACCAATATTGCACAATTTACTTGTAGACATTGTTGTGTCGCCTGAAAAGGCGACATATAGGTGTTACTTTGCTTGTCCGGAGCATAACTTTGTCACCTTAAGTTCAAATGACTCAAGATTTGGTATGCCTGTTTCTTGCAATAAGCCGAAGTGCAGTGCGCAAGAACTATAACTCTACCTGTCATATTTTTTGAATTATTTCCCTTTGATTGATTTTATTAGAGCATTTCTTGTCCGGAGCATTACTTTGTCACCTAAAGTTCAAATGACTCAAGATTTTGTATGTATGTTTTTTGCAATAAGCCGAGGTGCAGTGCCCAAGAACCATAACTCTGCCTTGCATTGTTTTTGAATTATTTCCCTTAGATTGATTTAATTTGAGCATTTCTTGAGGATAACTTTGTCACCAAGTGGTTGAATGACTTGAAACTTGGTATGCATGTTTCTAACCAAAAGTCCAAGTGCAGTACACAAGAATCGTGTGCCATTTTTTATTTTTCACCTTTGATTGATTTTATAAGCATTTCTTGTCCGTGGCATAACTTTGTCACCATAAGTATTAATGACTCCAAAATAGGTATGCATGTTTCTTGCTGTGACATTTTTTTGTCCAGAGCATCACTTTGTCGTTTTTAGTTCAGATGACTAGAGAACTCTTGTGAGTCAATATGTAGCCCAATACTGGATAGTTTTCCATGACAAATGTGCATGTCGTCAGGCGACACATGCGACTCGCGGAGCTTTTATTAATATATTATATTCAACACAAGAACTTTGTGATATATTCTTGCATAAAGGTAAGGATCATGTGAATATCTCAGCACTTTATGTTCTGCACATACAATGATTGATATAATGTTATGTTTGATTTAGTTACTATTACCTTTGGAACTGTATCTGGAACCAGAAGAAACCAACATAGAATTGCTGCGATTATATTACCAGTCATTGAACAGTAGAATCCTACGTCCACAATGGAGTCCTGTCCTGTATTTGATAGCTGTTCACCATGTCAACAGATTTATGTATACAAAAGGGAAAACATATAAGAAACTGAAGTCAGCTATGATGCAACAATTACTGAAATGCAACTATGAGGTAAGTTGTTTCACAGTTCATCTTTATTAATCCCCCGCAACAAAGTGGGAGGGGATTATAGGAATGGTCCCTGTGCATCCATGTGTAACAAAATCGTGTCCGCTTCATAACTGGCATACAGTCAAGTTCACTATACATTAATGCGGCGTTGATTATTGCCATCTTCTGGGCCGCCTTGTTATGTGTACAGGAGTCCTTCTGTGGAAAAATGCCAAATCCTAACATTAGGCTTATGAAACATCAAAGGAATGTCACTAAGTCAGTACTTTGATTTTTTTCACCAAAAAACTTTTATTTCTAGAGCAGCAAATCTCCGGATTTCCGAAATTGTAGGACCATTGTGTCTAAGGCATTTTGAACTCATGGTTAGGTATTAGATACAGGCACTTGAGGTTGTTCATACTTATTAATGTTACAGATGAGTACATTATCTCGTACCAGATATATAGGTCTCATTCTCCTGTAGTATTTATGTTGGGTTTGTTGGGCGTCATTTAATCCACTGCCATTCTTTACACTCTAGTATTTATGTTGGGTTTGTTGGGCGTCAGTCATTGCCATTCTTTACACCCTAGTATTTATGTTGGGCATTAGTCAATCCACTGCCATTCTTTGCACCCTTGTTTTATGTTGGGCGTCAATCCACTGCCATTCTTTACACCCTAGACATCTTGCTGAGCGATTCTAACCAAACTTGTACTTTATATACATGTGAATTTTTATGCCGATTTTATAGTCAACTGATACACTAGTCAGGTTGACAAAAAAGACAACCTAATGCATTTCCGATGTCAGCTTTTGTTCGATCATGTACATAAACAATTTGAAATGTTATTCTCCTTTAGACTACACTTGACACCAGCTTTCAGTCAACCGTGCAGTGTTTATATTATCATTTTTGTTTATATACAAAGCTATATATTGGCCTTTTCGACTGGGCTGTTTCGTGGTGCAGGTTATAGTCTGGTTTCCGTCCCAAGCTTATGGCACTACTATAGTACTACTACTGCCATATTGGGGACGAGAACCAGACTATATCAAGTTTGCTCCACGAAACAGGCCAGTCGAAGAGGCCTTATGTCAATGATGTGCCTGTAAAAAGGCCTTATGTCAATGATGTGCCTGTAAAAAGGCCTTATGTCAATGATGTGCCTGTAAAAAGGCCTTATGTCAATGATGTGCCTGTAAAAAGGCCTTATGTCAATGATATGCCTGTATATGTCTATGTATGTGCTGATATGCCTGGTCAACACTAATGTTTCTGTCTCCACTGACCTTGATCATTTTTATACAGAATCTGTCTACTGTGTAAATATTTCTCTTTCAGGAATTGAAGAAACATGTTATATGGTACAAGAAAGCTGATATATCCAAGCCTTATGGAATGATTCTGTACGAAACACTACCAGACATCAGACAGTCTTACATAAACACATTTGAAGATAGTTGAACAAGTTCTGTATGACTTAGTGCAATTAATGCCCAGTGCATCTTTATCAAAACATTTCTTTGTTGGAATTCTGAGGGCACAATACTCATGAGGTGAAAAACATTGCTTGCTATGAAATGTATTGCCCTCGCTACAGCCTTACCATGTACAGAAGTTATTGCTTTCAGGAAGCTTGGACGCACTATAAAGACATACATCTAAATGTAAATATTATACAATACTGTCGAGGAGTTCATGGAACCTAAACGGCAACTGACAAACTTGGTGTTTGCATGGCTTTTAATGCAAAACAAATTTTTGTGTATGAAACTGTGCAAGTTTTAGATTGATTAAAACCTTTGTCAAAATTGATGTTATTGATATAGACGACCCAACTACAGACTATGGCACTTAGGTGACCCAAGTTATCATGGTAAAGTGCAGTTTTTATGCCTCGGCATCTAATGAAGTGGGAGGCATAGTTATTCTCCTGTCCTTGTGTTAGTCCACCCCATTGAAATTGCAAGTTCTTGAAGCTAAAATATTTTTAAAGTCAATCAAGACATTGCTGTCAAGCTTGACATACTTGTTTACCATCATATACACATTACATTGTCAACGCAGTGTAACACTATCCAACAGAATAATGGCCCCTGGTTGACTTAGAAAGTTATTATGGACCAGGCTTCCACAGGGGCATAAGTGTTTACTGAACAGTCTTGTTTACCTGTCAAAATGAACATAATTACATGCTAGTTGAAAAGTTACCTCCAGCAAGGGGAGTATTATTACCTCCAGCAACATGAGTATTACTAATCTATAGTATTCATTGTCTGCGTTGTTAACGGTTTATGTTTATTTTATCAGCTAACACACCTTTCACTTTACAACAGTAACCTGGTCACAGAAGCACCATTATGATAGATCACTGGAACATTAGTGGGGTTATATCTGACCCCAATCTCCCCAAGTAGCTCAATATGAGAAAAATCTCGGCTCAAATTTTGTCTCATGTCATGAAGTGAATTGCCATGTGAGACTGGACTCAAAACTGGTATCACAAAACAGAAACATTATTTTGAGTTTATTACAGTAAAATGTCAAGAAGTCCGACTAAAGATTTGTCTGTAACTCAGACTCTAATTTGAGCAAAATCTCAATTTGATTTGAGATTTCTACTTGAGATGCTTTGGGAGATCGGGGCCTGGTGTTCAATATAATCTTGTATGCCAGTATTTGCCAGCGCAACAGATCTTAATACAACAATACTTCACAAATTTCATACGTTTATTAACAATAAAAAATTATTTCACAATCAAAACATTACAGTTTGAATTCATTTTATACAATAATTCATCATTCTAAAAACATCTCAACATAATAAATTTATTTACAAAACTACAATGTATATACAAATATCAGTACAATATACAAACATCATCAAAAGAAGTTATATAATTTTGCCTGAATTGAGACATGTTTTTCTGAATGTCTTGTATCCCAAAAGAACTGCTGAAGTAAAATGTTCCAAACATTATAAAAGCCCCATTATAATGTCTTCAAATTTTTTTTTTGATCATCCAGGAAATAGACTTAATTCAAGGAATTAGGATCTTTTTCACAAATGGCCAATAATTGACGACAGAATGTTAACTATATCTGATGAAGTAGTATGCCAAAAGTCACACTTAGTAAAATGTTTTGAAGACAAAATACAAATTTTGCAAGAGTTGCTTTCCTTATACTATGAGTTCTGCATTTATTGTTCACATTTTGTTTACAAACCAACTGGAGGTTGTTTTTCGTTTTCTTCCATCGTATGGTGTTTTTACACCTTTGAGACTAAACTAAAGTGCTTAAAATTCACCATACTGCAGATAGGTTTCCAAGTTATTGTTTTTGAAAACAGTCGTTCAAGGCTTAATGGGGCTTGAACATAGACATTCTGGTAAAAGCATAGGACAACACATGTGATCTGTTGTAACTTCACAGGTTCAATCCCTACATTACAGGATGTAAAACTTTGAGATAACACAATAACGACAGCAAACTGATTCAAGACAATGGTGGATTAAATATAGGCAGGTATTTAATCGGAGATAAACAGCGGACTGAGTGTTCTCACGTCGGAGCACTGAAAATGCGGCTTCACATTTCTGCTTAATACTCAGCAACAAATAAATTATAAATCACTGTCCAATAGGATTGTATGTTTCAAGACCGAGAAAAAAAGGCAAGTAAATCACAATGTTCAGTAGAAACTGACACTTACAGCTGATAGGAAATGGAATCAAATTAGTATAGCACAGAGAATTTGACCTGATCATGACCTTTATGCTAGAATATATTACGAAGTTCTTGTGTTGAATATATAAATTTCCATGAGCAAATTGTGCAATATTGGTCCTTTTAGATTTGTGTTGGTGTTACACCCTGGGGGTCTTTGTGATACTTCCCGCTAATGAAAACATACCACCGGAATTATAAATATAGACGATATATCGGCGGTTAAATTATGCTAAAAAAGGTTGAGAATCATGTCAAATTCTCCATACTATACATACATTAATTAGAGTACTGGTAAGTCATTCTTGTTTCTTGTTGTTTTAAGATAGTCTGAAAATATTAACTTGATCTTTATGACTTACATGCATATAAATACGAGGTTACCAATTTTGTGCAGATTGTTCATTAGTAGCAGTTTATTTCTTAGAATACATAGAGCACATTCGATTTACTCCCCACTTAGGAAAACTTACACCCAGTTTAATACAGTCAAAGTCAGCTGATTAGAGTTTACAAGGATCATGTTAATACATGTTCACTTAAATACAAATCAGAATATACAATGAAGGGGGTTTTTCTCGACGGGGCTTCCTCCTGCTGTTTCATGTGGATGACTGACGATAGTTGGTTGTGCTGATTATCTTTTTCCCGCACATGGCACATATACCCTTTTTGTAAGCACATCCTGAATGGAAAGAATATATATGACCAGTTACAATAGATCAGTAACGACACTAAAGTAACAACTTATGACACATGTAACACCAATACTTACATACACAATGAAATAGCAACTGGATCTTAGCTGAACAAGACATGGTTGATATCCAATGTACCAATTACATGTAATTAAACTGTGGTTTGTATTTAAATTATTTGTCAATAAAGTTAACACTTTCGGTAACAAAAGGGATAGTATTTACAAGCATAACAGCTATACATGTATATAGATGACTGTATTGAAAATTATTAAATCAATAAGCTGCATTTGTCGTAAATACACCCCAATACCACAATGTATGAATCACAATAATAGGTATCTGCTGTATGTATACATGTTCAACATGACTCCTGATAGAGAAACAGAGATGTGTACCCTGTCAGGGTATACAGTACCTTGACAATACATGTTAAACCTGACTCCTGATAGAGAAATCGAGATTTGTACCCAGCCAGGGTATACAGTACCTTGACAATACATGTTAAACCTGACTCCTGATAGAGAAATCGAGATTTGTACCCAGCCAGGGTATACAGTACCTTGACAATACATGTTAAACCTGACTCCTGATAGAGAAACAGATTTGTACCCTGTCAGGGTATACAGTACCTTGACAATACATGTTAAACCTGACTCCTGATAGAGAAATCGAGATTTGTACCCTGCCAGGGTATACAGTGCGTGTAGTTCTTACCTTGACAATAGTGAGATCCCTTCTGATGCACCGATGATTTACAAATTCTACATTTTTCAAATTCCTTACTGTATGGATTATACCTGTAAACATGAAGTCACAAATTCACAACTGGTAATGTAGATTATCAAAGCAACATCAACAATGTTCTGTTCGTATAAAGACACTGAAGGACATTTCTTAACCACTGAATGATAATGAAAACGAACAGTACAGTGCAGTAAAAACTAGTTCTTCAGACACAAATTGACAATGTACAAAGTCTCAATATAATTATGCATGTACATACTAGCAGGTGCATTAAGAGTGAAGGAAATTTTTTACCCCCTTTGTACTATTCATTTAGCCCCCCTTGGAAAATATTGCATTGAACACGCATGGGTTGGTAGGTAGGTCCATCTGTTCGTATATCAAATGGTTTCCGATCATTAACTTAAACACAGTTGAGCCGAGGATCCTCCATTTTAATAGGGAGGTTGGTCATCAGCAGATGACCCCTACTGATGACCCACCCCTACTGATGACCCCTATTAATTTTGAGGTCAAAGTCACTGTGTAACATTTACCATAAATGACTAAGTGGTTGACTTGGGGTATAATATTACAAACATCTTCTGTTACTACATGTATAAACACTAGACTGATGGGTTTATAAACATCTTCCAATAAGAATATAAACCTGACATGTATGCTGTCAGATTTAGCAGATTTTAAGATGTCAAAACTTTTGGAAATAAACCTCCGACAATGATGGAAGACCATAATGGATGAGGACAGGTAAACAATTAGATTGTCCTTCTGCTTGATTGTTGGATTCATAGAAACAATTCATGCTCACATATGAAGCAAGAGTTATTAAATTAATGCTATAAAGAAACATTGAAGTAATAAACAAAATTACCTGTTTTTCCTTGATGTTAAAGCTTTATTCTCATTCAATGATCGTCCTCCACCCTCTGAAATCAAGTGTGTACAAAAACAATTTAACATTGAACTAATTATACTAAATGATATGTCTAAATTGTGGTATGACCCGGCATAGTTATGTGCAGAAAAATGCCACAACTTCTTTGAAGGTTTTATTTATGATTTTGCAATAGTGTTTTTGGTACGGTAAGTACGGTAACTCACTAACTGTGTGATCAATACAATAAAATACTTCCAGTATATCAGTAACTTGACAGTTCTATCATTTCAACAAAGTCATGTAAACAGTAGATACAGCAGGATGTGGGATACAATGATACATGTTATGATTATTTCAGATACAAACAAGCTACGATAATAACCTTTGAAAGGGTAGCTTAAATTTATATGCCTAATGTATTAAATTACATAATCTACGAAGCAACAAACTAAGTTCCCCTTGAGTCATACCTCAACCTTGGCTATATGATCTCAGTCTTTCACTCGCACTTTATTATTATATCTACCAATACACTTTAACATTTTTTGTGTTGCGTACATGTCTCAGCACTCATTGCACTGCACAAAACATGAACACACAATAATTATTATGTCGCAAAAGCATACATGATAATTACCTGTAGTATTTCTTGCACCACTTTTCCATACATCAGGCGTTCTAACTTTTCCTAACTTTTTCTGACCTGTAAGTATATTTACATATAATCACATTTAAGAATAGAGGTATTCTCAATTATGTCTTGCACTCAAGTTACAGTGACAATGGGGTTTCATTAAGACACAGCCATCTTTGGTGAAAATAGTAAGACTTATCATTATTGTCTGTCTGTCCTGCCGAACACCTCTAGCGAGTGTTATTGGTAGGGTGCATGTCAGTAAAAAAGTAAAAGATAATAACTGAAAGAGAAAACTTCAAGCTAGCTAAAATATATGCAGTTAAAGTAAAAAGAGTGAAATAATAGAAAAGATAGGGAGTAATAGGGTGTAGACTATTGGGGTGCACATGCCTTGTTAAAGTTGTTGACCTGGTTGGGTCTTCTAAATAGGCAGGGAGAGATGTACATACAAGATTATTATAGATCTTGTAGAAGGAAACTAGCTTGGAGGCAAGGTGTCTGTTCTCAAGGGAGCTCATCCTAGCAACACCTTCTGAAGGTCTAGATCTGTCACGGATATACACAGAACGGATAAGCAGGTCTAAAAATAGCCTAATTATGACCTGACTACCCATAATGCATTGCGCGCTTCGGTAAGCACGATAATTGTGAACATGGCTTATCCAAAAGAAATCTTTTTTTCGTGTCAAAACCACAAAACTAAGTGGTTTGATCATTTTCAACAAATAGAGGACACCCCAAAGATCACAAAAAATATTGATTTATAAGAAAAACAGTCGCAAATAAGTTTCCTTAGGGATTTAAAAAAGTAAATATCGGAAGTAATCCAAAACCCGTTGATTGAAAATTTATCGACCAGGATAGGTCACAGAAAATGTGGTCTATGTCACAATTGACAGATGAATCGTCCAGACTATCTATTTAAAAACGTTCCAAACACACAACGGAACAAATAAACACCCATCTTTGCTTATTTAGACGAAGAGTTGCTTTAAATGAAAACAAATATCTCATTGACAAATCAGGCTGAATTGGTGAAATAATCCAAGATGGCGGCGGCTAGCGGGAAAAATAGCGCCAACTTGAGAATCTCGTCAAGTCTCGCTAAGTCTCGTACAAGTAAGCCGATCGCGATATTTCATTCCAATATGGCGGCCTATATAGGAAAATAGTGGGAGTTGAATGAGTAGCCATTCCGTCTAATGTATTTCCGTGGATCTGTACATAGGCTATATTGGGTTTAATCATTTTTTACCCTTCTAATAGCATGCCATCATTATATTCACTAGAGGTAATTGACTTCCGTGTTACTAGATACTACATGAATTCAGTCTAAATTAACCGACACTGGTATAAATGATATGTCACTGATGTGTTATCCGAAATGAAGTTATCCGAAAACACGCTAAAATCAATTATCGAATTTTTATTCATTCAACAGTTCAAAACAAACACTATGCGAAAATATGTTCTCAAATTGATACTTACATTTTTCACAAACCATTTTTAGAGAAAAATGGTAGTAAAGGCTTCCGATTTATACAATAAACCAAGAAAAAATTAATACGTTTTGTTTTGATAACAATGGAGGTTACACACCACCAAATTTTGGAACCTTTAAATTCCAGTTCATATCCGTACACAAAGGAACGTTGAAGTAAATATTAAGTGAACCAACTTCAAGATTCGGAATGATTTTATTATATACCAAAGCCCTAAATAATTTTATTCATTGAATTACATTATGCGATCAAGAGAGCAAGCAACCTCAAGTAAACGGCCGAGGCAAATGTCGACCACAATAACCAGAAAAACTGGAACAGTAAAAAACCCCTCTTTACAGTCTTATCCCTGTAGATCTACACGGGACAGGAGGCATGGATGTCCCTACAACACTGCATTTGTTACGCACCTATGTCATGCCAACACTGCTTTATGGATTAGAAGTTATCATAAGTCTGCCTGTAGCTAAAATCAGCCCTCTCGAAAAACTACGAGGGGTGTTCAAATTGGAATGCAACTAAGCCCACAAAAATGTATTCTTGATAGATTTTAATGAAACAAGCTTTTGATCTCCTTGCAGTATTCATCTCCGATATATATGCGAAGTCCATTTTTAAAATGCGATTTTATTATCTTTCCTATATACACTGCATATACTGGACAAGCCTTGAGCCAAACAGAGATCTTAACGTACCTAATACTTTTCCGACAATGCATTTTAAGAGTCGTGGAAGCACATAAAGGTCACAAGAAACAATGCTTGACAAATGAGGATGGTCGGAAAGCTCAAGAACCTGAACGCTTCTCAGAAAGTCGCGCTAATGGATGCTGCATGTGGAGGTTCATTGCTCTGTACAACAGCTTGCCATCCTTCAAACCTATGACTGGGCAGCGATTGTCGGAGTATTTCATCTATTTCTGAAGGAATTTACCTGCGTTAAACGTGGCATTTACCTAGTGTCCACCTAATACATCAAATTGAATGGTAGAAACTTGGTTTATATACAGTAAACAAATGTGTACATTTCTACTGGCGCCAATTAATGGTGCGTTTTGCAATACATACTTTCGTTCTGTCTTTGCTGGCCCACATTTGTTTATGGAATTGTCGCATGTGTGACCAAATTAACGCACGTCTAGTGTATGGTCATTACATTTACAAACGGTCGACTTTAAATTTTCAACTATTTTTGGACAGTTGGCAAGGGCATTTGTGCTGACGTCTCAAAGCAAATAGGGTATCCAAACTTCACCTATCCTCCTCATTTTTGTAATATGCTTGATCATTGTTTGAATAGCTCCTAATGATGTGCCAACACAATGAGCTACTTGTCTCATTGTAAATCTTCCACCAGTTTCCAAAACAAATTTGATTTTTGCAACCCATTTCTAGTATTTTGCGGTAATTGGATGACGTGCATGAGGTTCATTTCCAAATAAAATTACACCTTTTTTAAATGTCTTTGAATAAGACATTATATTACACCATTTCACCATACACGTTAATTTTAATATGGTATTTGCTCCCGCAACGATTCTTAAATGTGACCGAATTTGGTTAGAAAAAAGTGACATTTCCCCAATCATTTAAGCATTAGTATACACGAGTAGACAGTGTTATTCGACCTACTGCTGCAGCTACACTGAACGGATTTTAAAATGTGATGTATCAATTTAAAGCTAATACAATGATCTTTGATATACAGCATGTCCCATGTACACGAGAATGTCGCGAATATTGATTACATTACTCACCTTTACTAGCAATATCCGGTGTACGGTATACCGCAGTGGTTTTCAATGAAGATGTGGACGTTATTTCATCTCGTTGAAATTGAAAAACACAAATCAAACTGGAATTTAGGTATCTATACATGTACGTATTGTTTGTCAGTAGATAAAAAAGAATAATAATATAGATATGTGACTTTTTATGGTGCATTAGGCTGTGACTGGTTCGCAAATGCGCATCAGAAAAGGGTTCAATGCCATCGTACACGTATTTAATACAATGGCCAATACTTTAAGATGGAGAAAAATGTTCTGCGTAAAGACGTTCTATAACCTTGACGTCACTGTGTGCCGCACTGGCACAGCATGTAGGCTATATATGAATAATGGAAACAGAACATTCATTTCATGACACATTCTCATGAAATTCCGAAAATCTGCTCGGAAAGTATTTATTAATCATCAGTGAAATTTGTAATTAAATACTTGAATACATTTGTGTATTAAGCCAAGTACCCGATTTACTGGAACAACCCTCGTGAATATATGACGTAACGTCAAAGGGTGAGGCACACCACAGGCCTAAGAAATTATATCACAAAATACAGAGTTTTGAAATTCCCCACCATCCCGTCATTACTATACTGTATATAATCTATACACCTGGAAATAAGTTAAGCACACCCCGGAAATTTAAAATTGGTTGTGATTGAAAGCTCTGTCATGAGATGACGACTTAATTGAGCTAAGAAATAGTAATTTGATAAGTAGCGATAGCAATTTAGTAATCATAAACCAGTAAATTTATGAGTTTAGTTTATTCTTATCCAAATTATTGAAGCATAAGCAAATGTGTTGTTTTTTACCAAAAATGTAGGTGTTTATAAGTATGGTGTTGGAGCGTTTACAAAACATTTACTGGTGGGTATTTTTGGTAAATGTTGAAGATTACTTAACCTTAAATGACATTATGTAGCCAAATTTTTGATGACGTGTGTAACCTCGACGTGCCTGGATGACAAGAATGGCAAAATTTATCTCAAAATCGCATTAGACGCCTTACTGGTAGTACGAGGAGAAGGGTTGAGGCTGTCGTCCGGGCACGTGACAGTTTTTATTTCGATACTAAATACGATAATATCTCGTACTATGTAACTGCGCGCATTCCATTTTCACCCATTTGACAGTGAACACAATTCCACGCTGAAATTGAGTGGCTTGTTAGCTGGTACAATTACCTCCCTCGTTAATGAAAACGACCTTCGTTATTCTCTGAAGGAAACAACACATTTTAAACATTGAACCACTTTTAATAACACGAGTATAGGGTATCTATTTCATGAAATGAAAAATATGAATGAATTGATTATCAGAAATTTTTATGAAACATAGTTTGGAGAGTAAATTGGAGTTTCTAAAAATAGATGGGTCATAGCTGTAACACTGGATACTCGTGCAACTCGCGACTCGTTGAATTTTTACCATAAAGTTTACGTTCATTCATTCATAAATATGCCACGTGATACGGGGCGTAAAAAGTAAGAGCCAATTTGACAGTATGTTTTATTGCGGTAATAATACATGCCCTGCCTCTTTGCGTATATGGATTAATACGCAGATCATGTTAGAATTAAAAATAAAAATGAAAATTAAATACATTTTCGATTTTCATTTTTTTCAATCTTGTGCATATACACTTTTAATGATATACTCTTTAAATCTACACTGATAACTGGCGGCCATTCGACCGTGCAGTGTTTATAATTTGCTTTGCTTGTTTATTGATAAGTTAGAGTTATCCCCGGCGATATACATATATAGTTCGCCGGAGATAACAGTAGCCTTTGTTTACAAATAGAAATAAAAATTAAATACATTTTCGATATTCATTTTTGTTCAATCTTGTGCATATACACTGTTAATGATACATGTATACTCTTTAAATCTACACTGATAACTGGTGGCCATTCGACCGTGCAGTGTTAATAATTTGCTTTGTTTGTTTATTGATAAGGCTAGAGTTATCCCCGGCGAACTATAGTACTCCAAATGGAAATTAAGAGCTTTGGGGGGGGGGGGGGGGCTAGGGAAACGTCGGGGATATCGGGAGCCATCCGTAATCGGGAGAAACTATGTGTAATTTCACATCGCCGATGATTTTTCCTCCGTGAGACCTAGGCATTACCGAAACTTTATTAATATTGCACAAACCCTTCACCACAATTGGCAGTTATCAAAATTATGAAATATGATTTAAGTGTGTGTGCAACTTTTAGATAGTACCATGAAACCTGCATGGCTAGCTTATTGGATAGAGTGCTATATTGCTAGTACTTTGACCGGGAAGACCCTATTTCGATTCTGGCTCCATGATAAGGCTGTTTCATGCTCAATTCATCAATATCATTGGCACTACTTTGCTTCTTTAAAGCGCCACACTTGAATACAAACTATTTTGTCAGGAGATAACATACTGGTTTCCTCGAGGCAGCACTCAACTTAAACAGCCGAGCACAGAGAACATAAAAACAACACATACCATAATTACATGGCACAATGCCCAAACACACAACTGAACAAGAAAATGAACTTAAGGATGCTGGAGCGGTTCAATGCGCATGCGTCATTTGTCATAGTACGTTATGTGCCTTATAAATGTAAAAATGTGTCAAAATCATCTAAAATAAATCAAGTTGAACAGTTTTGATAAGTATTATGCAATAAAATTAGAAAATTCTAATCGAAATGACGGTTTCCATTCCGAGAAAAATATTACATTACAAAATAGGTGGGTGGGGTAAAAAAATAAAAATATTGCTATTTATGCCAAATGACTTTTTTGGGAGTCAGGTTCGTTTGGTAATGTTTGTTTATTGTGTGTTGATGTGTTTTCGCGATATTAACATGTTCAATACATTTATTTTAAGAGTTTTCATTGATTTTCTCAGCATTTTAGCCACATTTAACCAAAATAAAAACAAAAATTGCGAAAAAGGTACCTCCGTGACATATATTTTTTATTGCATAATTTTGAAGATCTATGTCACTAGACTTTTTTAACAAAATATAAAAAAAAGTTTAAGGTGGGAAAAAAGTTATTAGGGTTTTACCTTGGTACTATTTTGCTGCATTAAATATGAAGTGGGTGGGAAAAAAGAGCAATATATATTAGACCAAAATTAAATATACCCTTTTTGGTATCTTGATCATGTATAACAATGTGTACCCAAACTATATTGAAAAATATTTTATTATTTAGATCACAGACATCAAATAAAAATGTCAAATTTGAACACCACCACCAATTTACCAATTTCCATGGAATTATAAAAATAATTCATACACACTTCAATCAGGGGTGATTACCCGAAAAACGAGTTCCGTGACCTATTGTTTTTTCATCATATTTTGTGTCAGGATAGATTTCTTTACTTCCTGGCAAAATTTGAGCAAATTCTGAAGGTGGGGTCCTAAGCGCTCCAACATCCTTAACCGCTAAAAGTCCAAGCTGCGGCTATTCGTATCGTATCGTCTTCTTTCCCTCCAGATCTGGAGAACCAAGGAATAAATCCTCGTAGTTGAATATGAATAAGTAATCCACCACCACAGTTTCGTACACTAAACACAATCAGTCACAATCAGTTATTTACGTCGCGCAGTATACACTATTCACTATTCATAACAAGAACAAGAATATATATTCACATCATAATTATTATATACGGTAGGATTTTGTGAAGAGTCTTATTCTAACATGCTTAGGGATATAGATATTAGTAAACTCTACTTAAGGTTACAATAAAGAGGTCATACGTTTTAACTATATATTGGAATGGGTAGCGGTAAGAGAATACCAGCATATCAACAATTTAATGAGAAAAAAAAAAAACAAAAAAAAACACTTCAAGTTCAGGGTTTAGTTGTTAATGAAATTACAGTTTTGAAAGAACAAGACTAAAACAAAAAATAACCCTTAATTCATCATTCAATACTTTTAGTTCCTTTTGTACTTATAGTTGGGACTGTATCTCTGGAAATGTCTAATTTTATTTGCTATCCAAACTTTATATACCCTTAAAGCGACAGAATATGGAAAGTAACTTCTCTATAATAGGGTGTGCCCCCAGTCTTATATTAAGAGAAGCTTTTTTAGTAATGCGTAACGATTATTATGCATGGAGAACAGTAGACGTTTACAGTGAAAGTCTAAACTGGCCAGATTTGTTAGATACCGTGCATTAAGTTTGTTCCAGGATAAGAAGTGTGTGGGATCAATCAGTAACTTCAGTTTGTCACTGTCTGTCAAGCTATCTAATCCTGATTGACCTAACTTTTCTAGTTCCCTATTTATGTCATTTATAATTGGATCTCTCCTGGTGGACAGTTCGGGGCAATGGAGGATGAAGTGTTCTAAAGTCTCATTTTCAGTGGAGCAGATCAGGCAAGTAGGGTCTACCCTGTTCTGGTTTACAGGGCGCCTGTTGGACTGGAGCTGATACTGCCCTGAGAGCATTTTCAGCTGGACTATCAGCCGAGCGGATTCCCTTGAGGAGCCAATTGGTAGACGCAGCAAGGGGTGTGGCTTACCAGGTGTGAATAATTCTATATTCAGATTTCCAATGGAACTGTAATATTGACCCCGGTCCAGAATCGCCTCCCTCCAGTAACTGCCTACTACCTTGTTTACACGGGACTTCCAATGTACTGATGTGGGCGGGTCCGATATATGCTCAAGTGGGTGACCTAGGTCATACTTCCAGAACACTTTTTTCACTTGGATGTACCAGCTGTAACTGGAGTTTCTTTTCACAGTTAGTTGTCTAATTGCTAATCTCCTTTCTACAGCTGATTTAGATTGGAGACAGACATTGTTGTACATGGTAAGTACTCTCTTATCCACCTGAGCTTCAATAGGGAGTATACCACTGATGATGTACACTGCTACGTCTGCACTATTGATGGGGATGGAGAGAATCTGCTTGAGCAACTTTTTCTGATAAGTTTCAAGGTTTTTGAGAGTTCTACCAGATGGTATGACTATTTCGAGTCCGTAGAGCAGAATTGGTATAATGTGAAGAGTGGCAATGTGGAGATTAGAAACAGGGTCATTACCATTTTCTCCATGGAAGCCACTAGACATTAGACTATATGCTGCGCGTCGCGACTTTTTTATATTGTTCTCTACCGTCTGCTCCTCTGTATTCTGTTGGGTGACTGAACGTTTAAGACCAAGGTGAGTGCTAACATGGGGTTGGGAGATCTCTTTTCCGTAAATCTCACAGGATTGAGGGGTTGCTGTGAGACGCGAGTTTTTGGTAGGGTTAACTCTCAGAAGCTCCGTCTTCTTGGGCTGGAGAACATACCTCTCGAGAGAGGCGAAATCCTCGGCAATACTCACTAGCACCTGAGTGTCCAAACTGTCGCCAGAGTTTATTGTTACGTCATCAGCGCAAGCACTAGAGTTGCAGCATATATCTCCTATGTTGATACCAAGGTTAGAGTTTTGAATGCGGTCTAAAAGGGGGTTTACATATACTTTGTACAGATCAGTGCTAAGTACCCCTCCCTGGCGGACCCCTTGCGAGACGCAAAAGGGTTGAGAACGATTGGAGCCCCACTTAATGACGCTTGAAGAATCAGTGTGAATACTTTTGATAAGAGACCAGTGTTTGTCACGTATCCCTGCGTGAAAGACGCGTCGCATTAGGTGATCGTGGTCAACCACGTCAAAGGCGCTCTTAGCGTCTAGGAAGACCAGATCAAGTGGCATTTTCTCATCTCTGCAGTGTCGGGTGACCTCCTCAACAATAAGGGCTGCATGTAAGGGGGATGTCTTCTTAGTGAAGCCCCTTTGAAAGGGATTCTGGTGCATCGACATTATTGGAGCCACTCTATCCTTAAGGAGCGCCTCAATAATTTTCTCAATCACCGGGAGGACAGTGATCCCTCGATAATTAGACACATCAGACTTGGAGCCTTTGTTCTTGAATATTGGTGATAACAGACCTACCTTCAAGCATTTTGGAATTACACCAGTTTTGAAAATATCGTTGATACCTTCTAGTAACCATTCATGCAGCTTTGTTCCACCATATAAGATATGCTCGATGGAGAGCCCATATATATCCGGGGATTTGCCCTTGTTTATTGTCTTCAGCGCAGCTTGTAGTTCTTCTTGTGTGACTGGGTCTACGTCCACTTCTGACACAATGTCACTAATGGCCTTGGTTTCTGTCTGTACTTGGTCGTGGTACTTGCTGTCAAAGATAGGGTTAGTCGATGCCTCAGCAAGCCTTTGAAAGTGTTGCTTGAACCCACTCGCCACATTGTCTGCTCCCGAGAAAACCTCATCTTGTACCTGGAGGTCCTCGATGAACACGCTAGCGACATTTCTTTGTCTCCTGATGAGCTTGTGGAATTGTCTCATGTCACGAGAGCGCGAAGCTAGTATACTTTCTCTGTAATCTATTTCACGCCTAGCTGTTTCTCGGCGGATTGCAGTTCTGAATTGTTTCTTCATCATCCTTCGATTAATGAAGAATTGATTGGTTGGTTCTTGTGGTTTACCATTGGCAACCCAGTTTTTGACAGCGGCTTTGAGTTGTTTGTTACAGTTGGAAATATACTCATTCCACACTAACAACTTTGGAATGGACTTGAACTTGTTAGCTTTAACGGCTGCGACCTTCGTTGCTGCCTTTGCTAAAACGTCCATGATCATGTTTACTTTCTGTTCTGGGTGTGAGCAATGCTTGTCAGGGCGGGACAACATGCCAGTCACACGATTCTCGAATTCACCTTTGTCTACCTTCTCCCAGTTGACTCGGGCAGGTGGTTTTGGGGCTTGTTTGGAGGGTTTGTCTGAGAGGGATAACTGACACTTTATGACAATTTGAATTGGGTAGTGGTCTGAAGTGTTAGCATTATGTAAGATGCGCTTGTCCTGCATCATTTCTAGATTGTGTAACCTTGTAATAAAATAATCAATTTCCGAACAATCCTCGCCTTTCGAGTTAATGAAGGTTTTGCCCGCAGAGGAATATAAGAGCCGTAAATCATTAATCATGTCAAGCATTGCCTGTTTTCTCTTTGATGTGGGATGGGGCTTTGCAATATCCTCATTCAGGTCTCCACCCACCACGATGGAGTGAGTTCTGCCGTACTTCAGTAGGATTTCATTCAGACAGTCTACCGACTCAATGTAATCCGCAGTAGCAACTCTGTCACCAGCGGTTGGCATGTAGGCTGAAACAGCAAGCAACTTATTCGAGTTGGCTAGTGAGACCTCCACACATTGCAGCCGCTCATTGCCGTCTGGGAGCTCGCGCACCACCCTGTCAAGTCTCTTTTTCCAGAGGATTGCGACTCCCCCATGTCCCCTAGGATTCTTACCTGGTTGTATCGGGTCATAAAAGTCGGAACACTTGCCCGCAAAGCTAGAGTTCTTGCTAACCTCTCCTAGATAGTGAATGTTGAACTGGTACAGCCAGTGTTCTTGAATGAGGACAAAATCATTATCTCTTAGAAGCGTATCAATTTCATGGGCACTAGACTTAATATACTTGCAGTTAAACGAGACTATGGACAATTTCGATTGGATGAGTACTGGCAAGTGTGGGTCAGGATCTGCTACCTTTGGGTTGTCTGGTCGTTGGCCTGTAACAAAAAAGGCTGCCTGTTCGAAGACGACTGGGCAGCAACGTCGGAGGTGTGAGCTTCTCTCTGAGTGACACTGATTGCGCTACCCTCAGGAGGAGATACCATATCTAGCTTATGTGTTGGGGGTCCCTGTGGTATGGGACCCTCATTGTCATTGCACAAGTCAATAGGGCTGTCTACAGAGGTGATGACTTCTATCAGCTTATGTGACGTAGCTGCGGTAACCTTGGGATCAGAGCTTGAACAAGTGGGTTGTGCTCTGCGTTCTAGGTTGTTGACTTTAACAGGATATGGTGGATTATGGTACATATTATGTCTTAAGGTGTGATTTGGAGGTTTTATGGTGCCCGTTGTAGTGTCGGGTTGGCGCTTATGTGGCGGAATGTAGGCGTTCGGCCCAGCTGCGATACCCTGATACGACTGACCCTGTGGCCGTAGTAAATGGGGAATCAATGTCTGGTTTAGGCATTGCAATGGATGCGCAGGTACGAGGTGGCTAAGCCTCCATGTGGGTTGTACTTGTATCGTCTGATTTGTCCCAGCAACGGTTTGTGCCGGTGAGAAGACATTCCTGGGAAGGGCAGGTTGCGCATATAGGATACGGTCTTGTACTGTATGCGGAGTGACATACGGGTGAATACCATTTACCATATGCGTTGTTACGGAATGGTTGGGGCCATACAGAGGCTGGGTTAACCTGGGTTGATTGGTACTCACTGCAGGTTGTGTCGGGAAAGTGGGACTAGTACCTGTTATAGTGGGCATCATGTTCGATGAGGGATGAGTAGGTATTCCCAAGTTTGTTCTCAGGTGCGGCGGCATGGATGGAGTTAGGTTTAATGGTGTCTGAGTGGGATGGTATGTCATTGATGTTGGTTGTGTATACATTGTGGGATGGGTTGTGCCATGTGTGCGTTGTGCTGGCTGGGGGCAAGACTTCTGTTGTCCCGGAAGGGAATGGGTTGATGTACTATCAGCGGCAATCGGTATTGGCGCGGGTGCGTCAGAAGTGTGAATGTCCCTAGGAAAGGGGGGTTGTTGTGTCTCTGCCACTGGATGAGTCCCCCGTTGGGATGCCACATATTGTTTGGGATGTTCTGTGGACAAGTCATCAGCTGTTGGGGTTAATTCGATATTGGTATCTGTCATGACTGATATCTGTTTATCTATTTGAGTGAGAATGTAATTGCTTAACTTGTCATGAAACCCCTGTATCGTTTTCTGTACTCCTGTTGATGTAGATTGGGTGTTTTGTCTATCAGAAGAGTTTGAACCACAGACACATGAACCTGTTTGTGTATCACTGTTCGTTCTTTCAAGTGACTCAATTCTGCGTTTTAGTGTTTTAAATGTTTGCTCATATTCAAATGTTCTTGCTTCGAGTTGTTTACAGTACTTTTCGAGTGTCATTCTTTCATCGTGTGCCTGTGCGATTGCTTTTTCTTTGATTTTGAGGTCGTGTTCTAGTTTTCTTAGTTTGGTATCTTTCAGTTTCAGAGTTTGAGATTTTATTTCGTTACTTTCTGTAGTTTTTGACTTTTGGGTTGTGATGGGGTCTGGAGGGGTAGATTTGTTGGCAGTGTCAGTGATTATATTTAGTTGTGCAGGAGTAGATTTGCTTGGGGTATCAGGAACTTTAGGTTCAACAGAAGACTCAAGGTTTTGTAAGAGTGCTGTTTGGTGCACTGACCCACCACATGGTGTACAGATAAAGCAACTGTCAATTGTCTCGCCACACGTAGGGTGGCATGCCAGCTTACAATTATCACAGGACTCACTATCCAAGTCTGTGGGCCTGTCACACACGTTGCATCTCTCACTCGGTGCTTGTTCATTTTGCCTGTTCTCTACCCTCACAAGGTCATCTCCATCTAGTTTTGCCACCACAGAATTACATTTTGGAATAGTGAGTTTGATGACATTCTGTGTGGGGGTGCATCGTGGGAGAGCCTGCTTAGTGGGGGAATTTGCTATCTGTTTCTTTCCTGTTGAAACCCTTGGTTCAGAGGTAGGAGTATCATCTCCGTTCTCACTCAACAGCGTATTTGGAAGTGCTGTTATAGGGTTATGAATTTGATCAGCAGTTCCAGCCTGACTCTTCAATACTAACTCACAGGTTTCCTTAATCTTCTTGTCAAATGCATTTATAAATCGTTTGTCCTTAAGTGCTTTCAGGATAACTGGTAGGTCTTCATGTATAAATTGCTTGTATTTGTAGCCATTCACTTCAACTCGACTTGTTGTGTTGTAAATATTAACCCTGTATATTTGTCTATTACTATCCAGAGGTTTAACTGACAAAGAGATTTCCACCTCGGCTTTATTTTTGTGCTTACTGTTGCTGCATTTGGTCTTTTCTGTGATTATTTTGTCTTGTGAAGTTCTAAAATGTTCTAGTGTGTGATGCTTAAAGATTTCGAAGGCGGCAGGAGAGAAGGTTATTATGAGATTTGAGTTTTTGTCTTCCACCTGACATTGGAATGGACGGTTTGTATCTGTGAGTTTTTTCTTAATGGCTTTTGTATCATTAAGTCTATATGCTACTGTATTTTCTTCTACTTGGTACCTTTTTGATTCAAATTTGCTAGGGGTGAATTTGTCAATACTTCCTGCTCGATGTCTTAAGGACCTCCTGGTACAGGTCGTTTGCAGGGCCATGTCATTTGGAGAGGGGCAGTCCATGTCAACAGGACTCAAGACGTGCTATGAATAGTATTCAGAATTTTACCTAGTAAGCAGTGTAAACTAGACACCGACTAGACCAGAAACTGGTGTCAATCCACTAGTTGCTTTACTATAGAGAACAAGGAAACAATACAATCCCCAGAGCTAGAGTATAATCTGATGAGCTATGACTGTATATGATATATGTATTATTGACTTAATGCTTCGTAGGTAACTAAAGCACTTATAAATGGTATACAGTTTGGTCGGTTTCAAACTTGGAACTGCCCACTTCTATACCTTTATACCTTTATAGCTGAGAAAGAGTTGGACCTTCAGCAGACACTATGCCTTACATCATATTTAAAAAAAAAAAAAAAAATTAATATAGGATATGGATAGAAGAAAAAAAATAAAAATTCAATACAGTTAGGTCAGTTTCAAACTTGGAACTGCCAACTTATATAATTTTATAGCTAAGAAAGAGTTGGACCCTCAGTAGGAACTATGCCTTACATCATATTTAAAAAAAAAAAAAAATAAATAAAATATAGGTTAAGAATAGATGAAAATAAAAATTCAATACAGTTTGGTCGGTTTCAAACTTGGGACTGCCCACTAATATAACCTAATTTATATAGCTAAGAAAGAGTTGGACCCTCAGTAGGAACTATGCCTTACATCATATTTGAAAAAATAAATAAAATAAATAAAATATAGGATAAGAATAGATTGCAAATAAAAATTAAATACAGTAAAATATTCAATGGGTACAATTTGTTAATAAATTATTTATAAATTTAGGAATCTAAATCTAAAATTCACTTCTATGATTTCTGGTGCAAAATGTTTACATATCAAAGTTCCTTTGATGAACACCAATTACTTTAGCCTACAACAAATTTCCTAGATCCAGTTTAAAGGTGCTAAATGTTTTACAATTGTATGTCTTTTTTTGTGAGAACACCTATCACATGAAGGTCTTGTAGAATATATGCCTGGGTGGGGTAACTCGGCGCGAAGTTGGCGCTTTTCGGATGAAGCCGTCCCCGGACACACTCTCGACGCCGAGTTTTAGAATACGTTGAGGTGGATGGACCTTACCTAACCGTGGTTTAACACCTTATACAAATATTTACATCAATATACACAACTTAAACGACTTTAAAACGTGTGATATAAATAAAATAAATAAAACTTTGTGAGCTATTTTTTTTACAACATTCGGAACAACCGGAAGTTCAGTCCTATTGTTGTCTGAGCCATGTATGTTTATCTCAGTTGCACATCTTTGTCAGCAAAGGGAGGTAACTACTGCGCGGAGTTTTGGTCAAAACACGATACACATGTAGTCACTATGTATAGTCCCGACTCTCGAACTTCTGTTAGCATAATTTGACAGCTGATTTACTGGTTGGGTGTTTTCATAAGCGGGGAGTATCACGAAGACGCTCGAGGTGTAAAACCAACAAAAATCTAAAGGACCGATTTTGCACAATTTGCTCACGGAAATTTATATATTCAACGCGAGAACCCTATAATATATGCATGCCGTGTCAAATTCTCCGTGCTATAGCAAATTGATCTCCCTTGCCACTACGCTGTAGTATAAATCGATTATTCATGTCAGTCATTCGTTAACATAACACTGTGTACATAAACATTGCAATTTCTCTTATTAATGTCTTAGTTTTATAGATTATGTGTATTAGTATGTTGCTTAGTGAATAACATATTGGTTTTCATTGTCTTTTTCTCCAAGTAAGATGTTTAAAACAATAAAAATACAACGTTATTATATTGTAATGTTTGTATACAAGTGACAGACCTGAATAAACGGACTGTACTGAAGCAACAACACGTGACTTTAACACTTGAGTGGAAATATCCATGTGGCTCTCATTCACTTAAAACACAAACACCATAAACTGGTTTCATTTGTTCAATAAACGATTTTTCAACACAATCAGAAATAATTCATCTGATCTCTAATAACGTCTGTGTTGAACGCCTTGATCCCGACTTGAAAATACTGAAAAAGATTAAGATCAATTTATCAAAGATACCTGAAAGAAACATTGTATATCCTGGAAATGGTGGTATGCATTGACAATTGTGATTTGAAATCATGAAATTGAGTTGAAAGTCATTGTGAACATGTATTGAATGTAGTGAAACTGTTTAATCTTGAACTTTTTGACATTTAGACCCAAATGTGAAAGTGAAAGTAGAGTAGGGGTTAACCGGTGCGGGAGTGTACCAGGTGGCCATAGACTAAAACCTGTTGAAATATGAGGCCGGCCATTGTCACTTTCCATTGAACTAAAGACAAATCTATTTGGTGGTTCTTTAAAACCTATAGGCTAGTGTCCAAAAATTGGTAATAATGACTGCGAACGTTGTCACTTGTTAGTACTATACAGCTAAATCCAAAAGTTGTGTTAATGTTTTTCAACATTTTACAAAGACAAGACGTAAACAAATATTATCAATTTAGAATGACAGATTGTGTTTGCCTAATCGACTATAAACACTATAACTTGCCATATTGATGATACTCAAATTATATTCCTGTCAAATATGTAATCCATTATATATCCAGTCATTATTATTATTTTAATCTTATATCAAAGACATGTCTAAAATTGATAAATATAAGTCAACAGTGACTCATCAGACTTGAACGAGCATCAGTGAACGATCATCAGTGAACGAGCATCAGCTCTCAGTCTCAGATAACATAATTTGAGGATTGCCATTATCAAACATACACACTATCTATATAATGTTACCTTGCATTGAGAGATTGCCAAAGGATGACAGCGAGTCATAATCAAGATTCTCTTATAGTATTATCCTGACTTCATGAAATGCAAAACCATTTCGTACAGAAAACACTTCCCGGTTAATCGCAAGTTCTGCCGACTAACATGTTTGGTGATTAGTAACTAGTATTACTAACTTAGCGTAGTTTAGCTGGAAAGCTTCACTACCCTAATCAGGGACTGTATATATTTATATACATGTATATATATATATAGTGTAGATATATAAAACAAGCTACGGTCGCGCAACTTTACTACTCTAAACGATGATATTAAGTCAGACAGGGAAGGCAGCACTCCGCTCAACCAGCCGAACACAGAAAAGTTTGATAAGGGTCAACACATTTTCCTTGTGAATATTTTACTAGTTGAATAAGATGGACTGATGGGATTTTCTATAAAACATAATGCTGCATCTGCAATATTGTAAACGAACAAAGATTGCGTAAAAAATGATGTCTCAGTACTGATAAGCCCAACCTCACTTAAATGCTTGTGCTACATTCAAGACTCTGCTGTCCGTTTTTGACCATTTTGGGTTTTTCAAAATATGAGAATAGTAAAAGTAAAACATTTCCGTGTTATGCATACCATTAATTTTTAATCTCATTAGTTTTTCGAAATTTAACGGCATGATTAGATGATGTTTTAATATTATTTCAATATTTGCACAACATTTTCTTCGTCAGTTTGTTTGAAGTTAACGTTAGACGGACACGAATATTGATTTGTTGACCATTTTCAAACCTTCAGTAGTATAGTTCTACGGCATATCAAGCTGACACTACATCAATGATACATCACTGTACTGACAAATGTTTTAAAGATATTTTGATATCAAGCTGTGCATATACTAGTATAAGAACTTGAATTTAAGAAAGTATGACACCATTTTATCACATAACACGCGGTCCAGGAGTGCCGTTAAGCCGTGACGTAAATATCGTTCGGCACTCCCAGACCGTGCAATAAATATTTAAATTAGCTTGACGTGACGTTGGCTAATCCATGCATTGATCCGTCACTGACGTCAGGATAGTATCAACGTCGCCATGACGTCGCGCTCATTGTACCGCTAAATTTTGGCTGAAACATATGCAGCGCACATCATCCTTCTGAACAATATTGAGCGTTTTCTAAGGTTATGTGATAAATAGAATCTTACATTTGTGCTCATTACGTACGAGTTTTATTAAACTCGTCGACAACAACTGTATGACACTCGACAAAGCCTCGTGTCATATCATTTTGTCCACTCGTTTAATAAAACTCGTATGTAATGAGCACTCATGCAAGATCCTCTATATAATGCTAGAACAAGTTTAGCCAGGTGTGATTAAACTCATAGTAATAGAGGATATTGCATGAGTGCTCATTACATACTAGTTTTATTAAACGAGTGGACAAAATAATATGACACGAGGCTTTGCCGAGTGTCATATTGTTTTTTGTCGACGAGCACGAATGTAAGATTATATTTTTCACATAACATTAGAGAACGCTCATTATTGTACGCTGCATAAGTTTCAGCCAATGTTTAGCGGTACAACGAACGCGACGTCATGACGACGTTGGTGTTATCCTGACGTCATTGGTCAACCAATGCATGGACTGGCTTACGTCGCGTCAGGCTAAATTAAATATTTATCACATAACCTGCAGTTCAGGAGTGCCGTTAAGCCGTGCCGTAAATATCGTTCGGCACTCCCAGACTGTGCAATAAATATTTAAATTAGCTTGACGTGACGTTAGCCAATCCATGCATTGTTCCGTCAATGACGTCAGGATAATATCAACGTCGCCATTATTAAACTCGTCGACAAAAACAATATGACACTCGGCAAAGCCTCGTGTCATACCATTTTGTCCACTCGTTTAATAAAACTCGTATGTAATGAGCACTCATGCAAGATCCTCTATTTATTGAACACTCTGGGAGTGCCGAACGATATTTACGGCACGGCTTTACGGCACTGCTGGACCGCGGGTTATGTGATAAAATGAAATTCTCGACAATATTATTCAAACTCTATTTTTGTTGATTCCAAGATGATTTGTGTCAGGTTCTTTTTGTTTGTTTCTTTTTGTGCCTTCCGTGCTCATTTTGTCTGTTGAGTGCTCATTGTGTCTGTTGAGTGCTCATTGTGTCTGTTGGGTGCTCATTGTGTCTGTTGAGTGCTCATTGTGTCTGTTGAGTGCTCATTGTGTCTGTTGAGTGCTGCATTCCTTGTTCAATTTTCATTATCTTTATGTGTCAATAAAATAACTGCTATTTTGCTCATAGCGTATTTTTATATGGTTTGTATGAATCCAATATGACCGCTGTTTGGACCAAACGTACGGCACGTCAATGTACTTACCCTATCAGTACAAATCATACTGTTTGAACAAATACTTACGGCACGTCACTGTGCTTACTTCATCCGTGCAAATCATACTGTTTTAAGCAATACTTACGGCACGTCACTGTACTTACCCTATCAGTACAAATCATACTGTTTGAACCAATACTTACGGCACGTCACTGTGCTTACCTCATCCGTCCAAATCATACTGTTTGAACCAATACTTACGGCACGTCACTGTACTTACCTCATCAGTACAAATCCTACTGTTTTAAGCAATACTTACGGCACGTCACTGTACTTACCTCACCAGTACAAATCATACTGTTTTAAGCAATACTTACGGCACGTCACTGTACTTACCCTATCAGTACGCATCATACTGTTTGAACCAATACTTACGTCATCCGTGCAAATCATACTGTTTTAAGCAATACTAACGGCACGTCACTGTGCTTACCTCATCCGTACTAATCCTACTGTTTTAAGCAATACTTACGGCACGTCACTGTACTTACCTCATCAGTACAAATCATACTGCTTTAAGCAATGCATGCACTTACGGCACGTCACTGTACTTACCTCATCAGTATAAATCCTAGAGCTGTACTTCCAGCGAATACGTAAAATACAAATCCCTTGTCAACACTGACGGTATGATTGTAGATTGCGGTGGCCGCTACACCACCTCCAAGGTTTATACTGGTCTCCACGGCAGATATAGCGGCAAATATAGCACCTGGAAACACATTGAACACATAGTATAATCAGTTTGGTAGATCGTATTGATGGTGGTAATGGCAACAATAATAATCAGACGAAATATCTAGAACTGCATATATTTTAATAAGAAAAAAAAAACAAAGTGAATAAAAAAACCATCTTTTTGAAGGTATATACGACGGTTGAATGCGCATGCGTCATTTGTCATAGTACGTTATGTGCCTTATAAATGTAAAAATGTGCCAAAATAATCTAAAATAAATCAAATTGAACAGTTTTGATAAGTATTATGCAATAAAATTAGAAAATACTAATCGAAATGACGGTTTCCATTCCGAGAAAATTTTACATTACAAAATAGGTGGGTGGGGTAAAAAATAAAAATATTGCTATTTACGTCAAAGGACTTTTTTGGGAGTCAGGTTCGTTTGGTAATGTTTGTTTATTGTGTGTTTATGTGTTTTCGCGATATTTACACGTTCAATATATTTTATTTTAAGCGTTTTCATTGATTTTCTCAGCATTTTAGCCACATTTAACCAAAATAAAAACAAAAATTGCGAAAAAGATACCTCGGTGACATATATATTTTATTGCATAATTTGGAAGATCTATGTCACTAGACTTATTTAACAAAATATTAAAAAAAGTTTAAGGTGGGAAAAAAAGTTATTAGGATTTTACCTGGGTGCTATTTTGCTGCATTAAATATAAAGTGGGTGGGGTAAAAGAGCAATATGTATTAGACCTAAATTAAATACACCATTTTTGGCATCTTGCTCATGTATAACAATGTGTACCCCAACTGTATTGAAAAATATTTTATTATTTAGATCACAGACATCAAATTAAAATGTCAAATTTGAACACCACCACCAATTAACCAATTTCCATGGAATTATAAAAATAATTCATACACACTTCAATCAGGGCTGATTATCCGAAAAACGAGTTCCGTGACCTAGTGTTTTTTCATCATATTTTGTGTCAGTATAGATTTCTTTACTTCCTGGCAAAATTTGAGCAAATTCTGAAGGTGGGATCCTAAGCGCTCCAACATCCTTAAACGTATGCAGTATTTGACCTAAATCAGATCTAATTCAGCACTTCGATTTTTGTGATGTGTCAAGTCATGCCCTTGCAAAATACCCTACATTTTAACATGTATATTTATTATAATTAGCACTTGCCAAGATTGCTATCAAGGTACAGGGTGTCACAAAGTATATGTTACAGTTTCGTAGCTTAAAGGGACTGGCTCACATTTTGGTGTATTGCAAAAATAAAATAAAATTGTCAAATATTCATGTAATTTTGGTATAGTTTCCTGTATATGCCATAAACAACCACATTTTGACATAAAAAATAACTTCGGCATTTTGTAGTAATTTACCATTTTTACACCCAAAATTCTATAGGGTATTAATACCCTATAGAATTAGCACTACTATCACTTAAATTGCCTGAAATCTGTTTCCATTCGATGAAAACAAATTGCGAAATGAACCGAATACCTCACAGATGTTTCGGCTTTAGTTTGTTGAAGTTACAGTTTGATCATGTGTGAATTACATAATTCACAAAACATTTTGAAAGGAAACTATGCGATATTTTCAAATACTGAGTGCCATATATCAAGGGTGATTTAAATTGCTTATATGCCATAAATCTTTCATAAAGCAACCACCAGTGGCTTTCTATTATATAAATACTTGGTTAGGTAGGAAAATTACGTCAAACAAAAATTTTAGCCCGATCTGAGAGGCAGCACCTAACATATGCATTACATAAAATCCGGAAATACCATTTTAAAGTAGAGGCTTTAAATGTTTTTTATGATATATCATATGCCATAATTAAACATTTCTTATAAACCTCACTACTAGAATGAAAGTTACGTTTTACATGTTAAGATTTGACGTCATTGTTAGAGTAACAACCTGAATGGTCTATTTTTTTTTTTTAAATACATTTGTGTATTTTTTTTATATACTTATCAATATAAATGCTTGATGAGTTAATTAGCAGAATAAGATGTTAAAATGGGAAAATATGGTATACATTTGTGTTGCTAGGCAACTAAAACATATTGTAAAAAGGCTTTTCATACCTATGCCATTGGAGGAAATTGGTTGCCATAGTAACCAAAATAACTTATTTTTTACTAAAATGTCAATGCATTTAGAGGCCAATTAGTTTGCACTAAAAATAAAACCCAAAACGCAAAAATACCTTGAATACTAAGAAAAAATGAATATTTACTTGGGCCCATGTAAATAACTTGCAATTTCTAACGGCTCTTAGCTGAACGAGAATACCAATTGTTCATTTTTTCTCTTTAAACATGGTTTTAGTGTTTCCGAATGCCACCATAGGTACATGTTTATACTTCGTTTAATGTCCTGTTGCTTAACATTGATATTGGAATGAAAATATTTCAAACATCTCATGATTAAAGAGATGATGTTGTTGAAATCATAATCAACAAAAGCCAAATTTTGAATAATTAGATTGTTGCTAGGCAACGGTGCAGTTGCATTAGTTCGAAGAGTTGTATTCTTCAATTACCCATATATCATATTCATACAAAATGATAAATTTATGCAAAGTTACTATCAAGTTCATTACAAGTATTATTACTTTAAGCAGATACCTTAAGCAAATTCGTGGTTTTGATGAAACTGTGACCAATTTTTGAAATATACCTTCTAAGTAAATATCATTTACTTTATTAAAGTAAATATCTTTATCAATTATACATTTACCTGTATGTATGAGCTGTAGGTTAGTAAGTTACATACCTTGTTGGTCTGATCGTGTGAGTTTGGATAGGAGTGATCTACACATTGGTATTGTCAGCATACCAAGCGCTCCAATAACAGGTACTATAATAAAGTAATGACTATGTTTGGTTTGAAATACAATATAAGGACTAATGAGGATTCAGACTTGACATTACACGAAGTTGAAGGTGATTATAGGTATGGTCTCCGTCCGTCCTTCGGAGCGTCCGTCCGTGCGAAGGACCGTAACAAAAACGTGTCTGCTCTAAAACTTTTAACTACTGGATCGAATTGCTTGAAACCTATGGCAAATGTGTAACTAACGCAGGCGATGGACAGAACCCATGTCTCTACAGTATCGGTTCAAGTCATTGTCATGTTCAATATCAAAGGTTGGAGCCTTACAATTTGTGTCCACTCCGTAACATTTTGATAAGATCTGGACTGAATTACGAAACATAAACATATAACCAATGTGTGGATGGATGGATGGAACGTGCAGAACCAAGTTCTAACCAATCTGGCTTGCATACAGTCAAGATAACTGTTCACGAAGGATATATTCGTCTTTTAGACTGTGTTGTGTTCAAACGTATAAGCTTCTGTGTTTTCAGCATTCGATTTTAGCAGTAATTTAGAATCTTGGTTAACTGTTTTATGTCATTGTAGTTTATGAACAAACGTCTTTTTCCGTTCATTATTTTTTGCACACACACGAGTCGCTAGCTGATGTTATTGGAACAATTAATCAAATACATATATGCGTTGTTTAACAAGTACAACTTAAAAATCAACACAATATCATACCTATATATAACATGGTGACTGTTTTCGCCAATCCTTCCAGAAGCATACTTCCTGTATAAGACACACACCCTAGCAACGCTATTGCTTCATCTGAAAAGATCTTTTGTAACAATTTAATAATTGACATACCAATAGCTTGCTGAATAAGGCTACGCAGAGTTCCGAAAAATCCAATTTTCGTCGGGGACAAACAGAATGGCGCATCTAATTGATAAATGGTCTCTACACTAGATCGTCCAAACACGGTGAACGCGCACGTTGCAAAAAACATTATCAAAATATTAAATTTCCAACGACGACCTCGATTGAATGACCCGAAAAATAAATCATAAGCTGATTTCAACTTTAAAAGGACCGATTCCGAATGATTTCGTTTGCTTTTTGGAAAACTTTCCGGTATGAAGAAAACAACAAGGATAGATAAACCCATTAATATTCCAGCCGACAACATAGGGTAAAAGAATCCATAATATTGTATAAAATAACCCGTTGACAAACTGGTTATGGACATTGCAGCACCGATACACAGTTCTATTAGAGTGATACCGAATGATCGTTGTTTCCCGTTTCCTTGCGTGACGTCAGCCACGTACGTAAAACAAACCACTAACATAGTAAACATTTGACCCGTGGTGCCCTCTATAGCATATCCAATCAAATGGTATTTCAAATCAAAGTCTAGATATATTCCCAGCACGCTAATTGACATTCGCACGAATGTTCCAATGCACGGCAGAAAGAATAGAAACTTTCGCCCGAATTTGTCCGTCGATGCGCCGAGAATGATGTTTGAAAACACTGCGGGAACTCCCGCTGCTACACCATAGTACATAGTCCACATGGCTGCATTCTCTTGAATTTTCGTCTGTTTTTCATTGTCTGTAGTACTCACATTTCCGGAACATGGCCCGCTTATATTGAACGACTCTTTGTCCGGAAATATATCTCTTTGCACCTTGGCGTACACGTACTGAACAAACGTGTAGTATGATGTGATATATGCCGCCATGAACAGAAAACAGTACAGCCCCACGAACCATTTACGTCCTGACCCTGCAGGTTCATATTTCACCAGGTATATCGTATCCCCGTTTGTTGATCCAGCAAGATTCGGAAGGGATGACTCAAAGTAAGGCCCACCTGTCGGTGTGTCCATAGGGCGGTTAGGTATAAAATGCCGATCTGACATTGTACCACAAATACTGACCGTATCATAGTCGCATTGTGCGTCTGTTGTATCGCCTGTCTGGATAAATCCATAGTCTTTACCTTCGTGGTTTTCGTGTTGCGTCATTTTCAATGGTGAGTTAGCTGAAAACAATATCAACAACAATGTTTTGATCAGTTGACAATTATGTACATGTATCATTAATGGTTGATTAAAACATAAGCACATGGTTTCATATTACGGGTTCAAATTATCTGAATGTACCCTAAATAGAAAGAAGGATGTGTAGCCACAACAGATACATGTGTGACGTTACATGAACTGGTATCCGTGTTTGCTGTGACAACTGTAGAAAAACTTGGTAAGAGCTTTCGTAACGTCATAATATTCGTTGCGGCTAAACATGGCCGCTACACAACCTTCTCTCTCTATATATAGGGTACACTCAGATAATTTGAAACTTGCATATTGCAACGCATGGCAAGCACGCGTTTATATTAAGTATTTTGGCATAACTGATGAATGCCCTCTTAGAAAAACGCGTAACATGCCGAGGTTGACCCAAGCCGAACTCGGCTGATGTGTAAGAATCTTAAACAAAATTTAAAAAAAGTTTTTTTTTCAATAAAATGTCAATTTTGCAAAGAACACGCTTACGTGTTGATACTCAGACATTGTTACTGCCAATAAAACAACGGAGATAACTACTAAAACAGCAATTACAAACGAAATGCAAAAACATATTTTTTGTAATTTAAAAGGGCCGCAACTGTATCCGAGCTTATAACATACCGACTAGTCAACCGCGTTGTTTGTGTCCAACTCAGCATGTCAGGTTTTCATTAATTCAATTCAATTCTTTATTTTCCTCTATGTAGAGGATATTGTACACAATATGGATAAAATAACGAAATAAACAGTAGTTATACAAATATGAACATGAGCATGATAGTAACTACATGCATATGCATTTATCAGAAAACATGTCGCTAGTGATTAGCGGCAGCAATTGATCGGTGATACATATTATGTTCTGTCTTAGGTGTTTACTAAACAGAATAGGCATTCAGATATTGGTATACATGTATGAAAATTTGAGATATTCAGTCTCTTAAGAAGTGAAATGCAGTCTTCCGAGCTTGAGAAATAAAGCAACAAAGCGTACTCTGTCGAATGCTGCTTATGATCGAGACATGAAACATAGACGTCAGAGTGGCGTTCGATATTGTACAGGATTGTTTCTTGTACAGCGAAGGCGCTTGATAATCAGCTAAGATTAGACTGGTGGAAGCCCTGTTGTTGCATATTTGAAAAGTCGATTACCCCATTTTTCAGATGGAAATTGATTCATTTTGAAAAGGTCTTACTTCTGTTTAAAATACTTTGCAGAATGCGGGTATTAGGGAGATGGGGCGATAACTGGAGGGCTCAGTCTTGACCTTGCCCTTTCCCTTGTATATTGGTATTATTATACTCGTTTGACAATCTCCTGGGACCTTCAGATGGGTAAGAATAGAGATAATGATACAAACATGAGTTTGACAGTGTTTCCTCCTTGTATAATATGTTCGTTTACAAGTTGGTCATGACCGGGGGATTTCTTTCGTGACAAGAACGGCATGACCTTATTCAGTTCCTGTAGTTCGAATAGTCGAGTTAGACGCTCTGTATGAGCGTTTTATTCCATGCAAATGTAGTTATCCAATTCCACGCGGTAACACTAAGAAGTCGTCGCCTTTGTGGTAAGTACCAAATGCGACATTGAAATTGTGTTTAAAACCGTTTATTGCGTCTGGGTCATGGAAGCTTTTGTCGTATACATTAATATTGGTACATATGTCGAAGTTCGTTCCGCCATTTATCTTCCAAAATAACTTATAGTCAGATTCAGCAGTGTTGTTCAGCTGGTCAAAAACTGCATTGTCGTGTTTGTCAATACAACGCATCTGCTAAATATTAATTTCCTTCCATACTAGATGTTAATAAATGATGGAATAGCATTCTTGTCTTGCATAAGGCTATACACATCTTGTTTTGAAACGCCATCAATGTTACCGACAAAGTCTTGTTACGCATAACAGCCTTAAATCCAGATTCTGAGCATCGGTATGTGACGTTGGATAAGATTTCGAGGAAGCGCTATGTTTGTCGTTCACGGCCATAGAAGTAGAGTTGGTAGTACTGTTATTAACCTGTATTGCCGGTAATACAACGATGGATCCCTACAAGAAGTTGGCTTATCGATGCAAATGTCTTACACGTGTAAAATTACGTAACAAGTCTAACACGCTGAACTAGACCGAGAGTAGGCCTAAAGTAAATAAATAATTGGCTTTATTATATATTGATATGTTAATATGTGAAATTTCATGCATATAAAAAATGCATTATCAAAACAAATATTGATAAAATAAAACATTGTCGACTAGGAATTGTGTTTACAGTGATATTTCAAAATCGCATGAGTCAAGTTCAGCATGTTATGTGTTTTTCAAGATGAACAGTCGTCAGCAATTAAAATTAATGCTGAATTTGTTCAAGGACACCTGATATGCATGTGCAAAACATGCTTTATTTCGCAATACACCGAATGCACTGAATTTAGCTGCAAAACAGCCAAATTTAATTAATAATCAACTGCATCTCTAAATATTATCGGTATGTGAATTTTCATGTGAATACATGCATTTTTTGACCAAACAGGATTGAAATATAAACTGGTGGTTTAGCACGTTTGAGTAGTGTACCTGTACCCACTGTTGTTTTCGGCTTTTATAGTGGAACATGAAAAGTGAACACAAATTGTTTGAATGGACCTTATATGGTAGTATTTTACACTGTCGTATACATGTTGAATTACGAAAAACCACACATGGATAGGAATGTAGCCAGATGTATTATTATACTATCAAGTATGACAGATACACGCCTACACGTTATTGCAAAATGTCAAAGTCTTTAGGGAGATTGCGAAATGAACGTGTACAAGCACCTGGATGTGTAGCTACCCATACATCTATACGTACACGTTGCAATTCAAAGTTGCTTGCGAAACAAAACATGTGCGTCTAAACTCACATGACTGTTAGAGCATAATTCTTTACGAATTGAAAATGAGTGTGCATATAAAGACAATGAGTCCAAGAGCGATGAAATCTTGTGTTTTTCATGCATACACATACCAGTGTCACTAAGTCCACATTTTATTCACGATCGTTATACGTCCGTAACATGATTGTAGACACTACACATGCCTGTGTGACGAAATATGCAAAAGTAGTATTCGAAACCTCTCTATTATTTGATATCAGAATGTTCGACACACTGCATAGAACACGCCTACGTTTACGTTAAACTTCTTCTGCATGACAAATGTGCAAAATATTTACAGATTGTCGTAAATCAGTAAAATAAATATAATAGCCATGACGCCACATTGCATATCAATGATACAAATTTGAATCATCTATTACAAGAGACAGACAATAAATTCACAGAGGAACAAATGCAAATGAGAACTGTCCCAACGAATTTAACAAACCGTCTGCAATACATATGAGCAGTTCTCCAGGAAAACTGGGCTTAGTGACATTATATGGCAATAATGTACTATGGTTTAGAAAAGTGTCTAAAATGAGAAAAAAAATAATATTGAAATCTAAATTATGTCTGCCGTATCTCAATATAATCGTTTTTTGAATGTCAAGTAAAACAACGAGCAAATGTATTGTAGAATATAGTAATAAATAAAATATCAGTACGGAGACCAAATGTCACGAATGCATTATTTCAATAAATGTTGATATACAAGTAGAACTAGAAACCTATTTGTCATTCAAGCTTTTTATACGTCTAAGACACTATACATTGTATGTCCCGTGTGATGAACAATTGTTACGGAATGCATATACGTACATTTGTATTTACAACGATGTGGCTATGTATATACGAAAATCTAAATATTAACAAAACTGGTATTACGGTAATCACAATATGGAAGATCAGGGGTGAACAAATTACTAACAATGGACAGACAGCGTACAGACAATGTACAAACAGTCTGCATAAATTGTTCAGATAGTGTCTAGACGCTATACAAAAATGTACAAACAGGCAATGTGGATACGATTCATATACACCGTACAGACAATGTACAGACACTATTAAACAAACAGTGTAAAACAAGTGTAAAACAAGTGTACATACAATGTACATACAATGTACATACAATGTACTGACAATATACATACAATGAACTGACAATATACATACAATGTACTGACAATGTACATACAATGTACATACAATGTACTGACAATGTGCATACAATGTACTGACAATGTACTGACAATGTACATACAATATACATACAATGTACATACAATGTACTGACAATGTACATACAATGTACTGACAATGTACTGACAATGTGCATACAATGTACTGACAATGTACTGACAATGTACATACAATATACATACAATGTACATACAATGTACTGACAATGTGCATACAATGTACTGACAATGTACTGACAATGTGCATACAATATACATACAATGTACATACAATGTACTGACAATGTGCATACAATGTACTGACAATGTACATACAATGTACTGACAATGTGCATACAATGTACATACAATGTCAATGTACTGACAATGTACATTCAATGTACATACAATATACTTACTGTGTACTGACAATGTACATACAATGTACTGACAATGTACATACAATATACTTACTGTGTACTGACAATGTACATACAATGTACTGACAATGTGCATACAATGTACATACAATGTACTGACAATGTACATACAATGTACTGACAATGTACTGACAATGTACATACTGTGTACTGACAATGTACATACTGTGTTCTGACAATGTACATACTGTGTACTGACAATGTACATACAATGTACTGACAATGTACTGACAATGTACATACAATGTACTGACAATGTACTGACAATGCACATACAGTGTACTAACAACGTACATACAATGTACTGACAATGTACATACAATGTACTGACAATATACTGACAATGCACATACTGTGTACTAACAACGTACATACAATGTATTGACAATGTACATACAATGTACTGACAATATACATACAGTGAACTGACAATGTACTGACAACGTACATACAATGAACTGACAATGTACATACAATGTACTGACAATGTACATACAATGTACATACAATGTACTGACAATGTACATACAATGTACTGACAATGTACTGACAATGTACATACAATGTACTGACAATATACAGACAAGTTACATACAAATGTACATACTTTGTACAGACACGTTTCAATTTAATTCGAATAATTTGACTGATTTCTTCAGTATTGCAATTTCGGATGATTTTAACGTACATGAGGCTACACTAGCACCGCTCTTTGCAACAAAACAATTACTATATATATGGTTCACGATACTTGATACAATGACCATTTCTGTATGATAGTTATACCTTCTAATACATCATCGACATTGCCAATACGTATTATTATAGTCATTGTTTGACTTTAATTTATAACCGCCAGGCCGGCTCATCGATAGCCTAGTGGTAGAGCGTCTGCTTCGAGTGCGGGAGGTATCAGGTTCGATCCAAAGCCGTGTCATACACAAGATGGAATACAAATGATGGAACCAGTAGTTCCCTGCAAGACGCTCAGCAGAAAAGGGGAAACTGGCTTCTCTTCTCTCATACCCTCGTTACGATGGACAACATCAGGAATGACGTGTCGAGAGTGATTAATATAAGTGGAAAAACTTGTATCACAATCCACCTGAAATAAATTCGTAATTTATGAATTTAGAAAGTGAATATCTCACCTTTTCATAATTAACCACTTCTCGTGAACATGACTTGCAGTATCAACTGTGAACAGTCATAAAATAATCCGATATCGTATCACGGAAGCGATACACCATCATATCAATGTTTTACCAGCTCATGTACAAACGCTGTACTAAATTATCACAAGTTACTAATTAAAATATGTTTACATGTATTTATGTAACCACATCAAGATATGTCTTCATCTACTACGAAGTGTACATTAAAGTTGACTATAAAATTGTGATTAGATAATTGAATCAAATAATGAACGACCCACTTGATAATCAACAATGATATCACCTCGCCGTATTTTAACGTGGTAGTTTGGTCATACCTCATCCAACTCGTACAAGGGCAAACTCATGACATCTCTGATTATAATTATTACAACAGATACCAACTAATCAATGTAATGAAAACCTTTAACACATAATCATCGTCACTTTAAATCATCGGACAAGCGCTCCAGGGTACTGTTTTATCAAAGCACTTACGGAATTAGAGAGGTTGTGAAATTGTACGTGGAACGCGTACGTCTACGTGAATACTACTTTTGGGTATTTCGTCATACAGATATGTGTACAAGCAACGGATAAGTGACAGACGAAACAAAAATGTGTACTACATCACAGATATACGAGTGTGTATGCACGGGAAACACTAGGTTGCATCGATCAAGGATTCAATGAGTTTATATAAATATTCACTATCGATTCATGAAGAAATCAACTGTCACGTGATTATACACGCGCACGTTTTGGTTCGCAAGAAAACTTGAATTGCAACGTGTACGTAAACATGTACGGTTAGCTTCACGTACAGGGGTCCGTTGCCTAAGCAAAGCGCTACCGAGCGCCTTTATTCAGTTACCTCCCGTTCAATTAAATATAGAAGGCAAGGGTTACCTCCTGTGGAGAGCGCTACGTAGCGCTCGTCCATGTTAACGGTCTCCAGGTACTCGTACACCTTCCCTTCGCAACCTCCTTATTGTTTTAGAACTACAGCTACACATTACGTGTGGTAAAATGATATATACGTACATTGTACTATTTATATTGATTCATTTGATGAACTCCTCCAAACTGTATCGGTCCCGAATTTGCAGTCGTTAAAGAATAATTCAAATTTGAACCTAAGTTTACGAGTCCCGTAAGTGCTTTGATAAAACAGTACCCAGGATTTGTCTTCCACATCGGTCAGTATAATGCATTGAACAAATGCAAGCATATATGTCCTACCGTGGGTATTTTATTCAAACACATACCTATTATTAAATAGTCCACGCTATTCGTACATAAAAACGAAGCGAGGCGTTCCTTGCTTGATGAATGTAATGCCTAGGTACCATTGAAGAAAAATCGTCGGCTACGAATTGCACACTTTTTCTCGTGATGGCTCTTGACTGGAATTGTTCGGTGAACGTTTACCAATACTTCTGTGAATGACCCCCAAATAATGACTGTGAATCATCACATAGTTTAATACATCACCGTAGTACACCGGCATGTACGAACCGTTCCATGTACACCGGCATGTACGAACCATTCCATGTACACCGGCATGTACGAACCGTTCCATGTACACCGGCATGTACGAACCGTTCCATGTACACCGGCATGTACGAACCATTCCATGTACACCGGCATGTACGAACCGTTCCATGTACACCGGCATGTACGAACCGTTCCATGTACACCGGCATGTACGAACCGTTCCATGTACACCGGCATGTACGAACCGTTCCATGTACACCGGCATGTACGAACCGTTCCATGTACACCGGCATGTACGAACCGTTCCATGTACACCGGCATGTACGAACCGTTCCATGTACACCGGCATGTACGAACCGTTCCATGTACACCGGCATGTACGAACCGTTCCATGTACACCGGCATGTACGAACCGTTCCATGTACACCGGCATGTACGAACCGTTCCATGTACACCGGCATGTACGAACCGTTCCATGTACACCGGCATGTACGACCCGTTCCATGTACACCGGCATGTACGAACCGTTCCATGTACACCGGCATGTACGAACCGTTCCATGTACACCGGCATGTACGAACCGTTCCATGTGCACCGGCATGTACGAACCGTTCCATGTACACCGGCATGTACGAACCGTTCCATGTACAAGGGAAGGATAAGTGGTGCATGTGATGATCCAAACTTACGCAGACTTTTGCGATAATATACGTACACATTGTATTTCAATTGATCATGTACAAACATATAGCATACGAATCGGAACATTTCCATCATAGTACAAACTTTTTGAGAAAAAATTAAATCAGTGAAAAGTTAACAGATTCGTGCCCTGCGTAGATTAGATCATGAATAAATCTAGTTGATCTGCCTTCAACGAACAACGCTGCTTTCTATGCGACTACATGTACGATGCAACGAAGTAAACTAAATTCCATAACTAAGATATAACAGCAATAATTTATCTCGTATTTCATGAATATTTATTTATTTCTTCTGTAAGCTATTGCGTAGGTATGGTTTATTACCTGAGAACATCCAAATGGATGCTTTTATAGCATAATTTCAATAACAGGTTCTGTGAAAACAATTTCAATCCAGAAAAGCTTTCCCGTGGGAGGAAAATCGGTGATTAGTTTTGTTTTTTCGCCGTTCAAATTTTGTATAGGTTATGGTCTATGCACATACACTTTGCACTGACATTGTAATATACGTACTCAGTATTCCGGAAACAAGTGGAACCAATAAAAAACTGGTTATGCTAGTGCAATTTTAGCTGTGATCATAATGGTGCACTGTGTTCCACAAGCAATTGTTTTGATAAATTGGTCTACACTACGTAAAATTCTTTTTATTGTTTTATTTAAGTACACTAAACGGACTGTCTTGCAATTTCGCTCAGTGCTTGGCGCATATATGTTACACGAGTCGTGTCGACTGTAAATTTCAAAACCGTTAGTATTTCTGTAGATACAGTGGAGCAAGTAGGTCATCGCTAAGCGGCATCCATATAACCGAGGCATCCATATAACTGAGGCATCCATATAACGTATGTTTTCCGGTGAACTTCGTAATCCCATCTTTCAGGCATTATAGGCGTGGCTTGTGATACTGGATTGCCCGTAGAATCAAAATTGCTAAAATTTCCGATTTCTTGCAACCTTTAAGTTTTTGTTCATCTCATTTCGTCGTCTATATTTCCTATAAGGCAATGAGCGAAAAGTTATAGAAGACTATTAGTTACGTGTCAACTTCATGACTTTACGATATTGCAAATGTTAACCTCTTCAATTCGCAATTTTAACTTTACAAATTTACGATTTTAACTTAATGAAGTCACACGTTTGACTTCATTAAACCTTCCCTTTCTGATTTTAGTATCTTTTTTCATGAAGTCAAAATCGTAAATTCATGAGGTTTCCTTGAAGTTGCATTCTCGTATTTACAAATTTCAGATTCATGAATTCATGATTTTATATTGTGCATCCATCAGGAAACTCAGAGAATTAGAAATAGACAACGTTTAATTTATTACATAAAACTAATAGGTGTTAGGTCAAAAGCATTTTTGTAAAAAACTTTGTAATGCAATCAATGGAACTTAAATATTCAAAATGAAAAAAGACAACGTTAGAGATTTCGATTTTGCATATTTGAACATAAGTTTAGTTTCAATTTTGTATATTTGAACACGAGTTTGACTTTTTTAATGTATTGCGCAATGACGAAGCTATTTTCTTTGAAATTTGTATGCGTGTGCTGACATGATGAAATACGAACAGTTTGCTACTGATCAAAGGCGGTGAAACACTATATTATAGTTATATTTCCACCATATTAAACATCATCCTTATATTGTCTCATAAATTCAATGTTTTATGTAATTTAGTGATGTAATCTTATTTAAGTACTGCGGGTAAGAACTAAACAATTCATTAGAGAGGTTGCGAAAGACGACGTGTAACGTGTTCGTCTACGAGAATACTCTTTTTTGGGTATTTCGTCATCCAGGTATGTGTAGTTTCTACAAGTAACCCACGTTAGACAGACGAACATATAATGTGTACTTTGTCCTTCAGGTATGCGTATGCACTAGAAACGAAATATTTTGTCGCCACACTCCATTATCGATTCACGAAGAAATCACGTTACAACTGTCACGTGATTTTACAAGCACACGTTGTGTTTCGCAAGCCAATTTTAATTGAATCATGTACTTCAACATGTACGGGTAGTTACAGGTAGTTACACAGTCGACGAACACGTTCGTATCGCAACCTCTCTATTTTCTAATATGCATTTACGTGCGTGTATGTTTCTCATAACGTCAATTATTCATTATATGAACATAATAAGTATACTTATTATATTTCGCTGGCTTAGAATTAGAAGGTCGTAAGCACAAAATCAATATTTTGAGAAAACAAGAAAAAACTGATTGAAAAATACTCTTTACTTATGGAAAAACAAGCTTTTAAACTTCGGTTTGGTGAACATGACCAGGTCCGATTTTCGTGAAAATAGGCTCATAAGAAGCGCACTGAGACGCAGATTTCAAATATGTATGAGTGTTATAAGGTCGTATGTAGTACTTGCGACCTTCTAATTCTAAGTCAGCGATGTATCCTAACTTGAAACAAAACTTTATAATGTCGGTACGTACTTGATGAGACATATCGATACATATCGGTTTTGTTGAATAGATTGACAACGAAAAATAAGAGAAACATGTATGCTACTAATGCATATAGCCACATCTAAATGACAAATTCAATCATTTATTACTAACGTTAGTACTCCCATAAGTCTCTGATGTCCCTCGTACGAAATACCATTCTTGTGACTAAAAACACGTATTGCCTTTACAGAAATGGAATCGCAATGCTCAATCTACACCTTCTTGGTTTTTCTATGTGAGTGATTGGCCTTCAAAAAGCCAAACACGACACCCTCTAAAAATGTTTGTTTTGTGTTCTAACCACAATATTGCACAGAAACCAAACAATGAGTATATGTGTTACCTGGCATATAACTCTACACGATACAAATACCTTCATATTGTGTTTGCATGAAAATGTTCGATGTTCAACACTGTTCAAATATAAGCGGGGCACCTCTCATAGTACACGGTAACTGAGGTCGAACTCCAATTTCACTTCTTTTTTGTTAAGGTGAACTAAATGATCGAACATTAGCATGAACTATCTATAATAACACCTGAGTGCCTTTCATCCTTGTTTAGTATCAAGTGACGACACAAAACAAAGCTAAGAAAATCGTTTTCCTGGTAAAATTAAACTTATTTCATTGAACATTTGCTTTTTCCAAGACGGTAGTCTTAGATATAATAATTATGATTTTTGGTAATTACAGAAATATCTTGCAGCGGTTGCTAAGTTACCAAGATATGAGACGCATGGTTTTGTTATAAAGTAATGTAAAGTCAAGTTTAGATCATTTAGAACAATAAAATTCTATCGTTAAAATGGCAGCACGGAAATGCATTATTCTTTACTCATGTATGTATACATAATATGTTTTCTTTTTTCTTATCTTCATTAAACTCGAACGTACGAACGTACATGTTTGTTATCCATTGTATTTTTTAAAAAAATATGTTTTTTCTCTTTTCTTATCATTTCATACAATGTCATGCAAATTGTTTCAAAATGTGACAAAATTGAACATTACAAATTTATGCATATTGATTTAACCCCCCCCCCGGATTTTCTGTTTCATCGAAACATGAGGGTACTCTGTAAAACTGAAAAAAACTGAAATGAAAAATCAGACATGGAAAATAGCATTCAGCGGGAAAGTAGAGCTCGTGCACACATGCAGACACATGCACTCATACGTAATTCCTGAATATAACCACAATTCACAAGGACAAACATCCAATAAATACTGCAAATGAAAACTATACAGTGACAATAACTGTACAGTCTATCGCTTTTAAAAGTCAGTTAAACATGACAAGGGATAGGGCCAAGAGACAACAACGATTCGAAAGGACGACCACACACCGCGCCCAGTTATTATTCATCCATACAATTGTAAAAGAAATGTTTCATCTATACAACGCACGTCATTTTGACTCCAACATGACTTAACGTTTAAACGGATAACGTAATGTGCGTCCGTTCAACCGGTCCGATTATGATTATGAGATTGCGGCCCGGGCGGATAGTTGATAATCAAGCGTGTGATGGCCTTAATCATCCCTAAATTGGTTCATTTTTGTTATTATATATAGTAACAAGTGTATAATTAAATACTTTAATACACTTTAGAAGTTGATAATCCGTGTTTACAAAATAATAACGTTGTAGCAACGTTAAATGTCGCATCGACGCTAAATGTCGCACTTGACTAGGGGTTTATCCAAAAGGGTTCGACACATAAGCCTGCGGTGATTAAAACCTGTTTTGAAAAAAGTATTATTGTTTTTACTTCTACTATGGATATTGTATGAAATACGTGTATACACAGTAGAAATAAATTTTTTTTTGAAAACAGTTTTTAATCACTGCAGGTGTTTGTGTCGAACCCCTTTAGGTTAACCGGGATGAACCGAATCTTCCTCGGTATACCCGGTTCAGTGAACCGTCGTACAACCGTAACAGCACTGGATGGCCAAGACAAACCGTGGTGAACCGTGATACTCTTATCAAACTGACAAAAGGGGCTCGGTTGTTTTAAAATGTTTAAAGCCTCGTCATCAGGAGTTACCGGGAGGAATGGTCTAGATTTCAACAGAATCGAAATATGGAGTCAAAACTGGGTTACAACCGGGGCTACACCTTAGCCCTACCGCGATGTTGCATCCCGGTATTAGTACGAATTGTCCCGGTGTATCCACGGTGAATCCCGGTTTTGAGCTGACAGCAGAGCCCTAGTATCACTGTGTCGGTTTGGCATCCCCGGTTAGTCCCATTGTATGGACCTTGGAGACATCGTGAACTTCTTAGTTGATTCGGACTAACCGTGACGAACCGTGTTGATCCGACCGTATGACGTCGTACAGTTGGTTCGATATCCAATACAGGTGTATACCGAGTAAGATTTGGTTCATCCTGGTAAACATAAAGGGGTTCGACACACAAACCTGCAGTGATTAAAAACTGTTTACAAAAAATATTTTTTTATCTCTACTGTGTACATATACAACAAACATGACCATTACATAGTAGAAGTAAAAACAGTTTTTTTTAAAAACAGTTTTTTATCACTGCAGGCTTATGTGTCGAACCCCTTTGGGTGAACCCCTAATAACGGAGGATACGTCTGAACTAAAACTAGAATAGTGATACTACAAAAGAGTGTTTATAAAGGATTGCGACATTTAGCGTTACTTTTGCGACATTTAACGTCAGGCCATTTTGTTGCGACATTTAACGTCACAGATGCGATGTTTAGCGTCATGGGGATTGCGACATGTATCGTCGGTTGCGACATTTAGCGTCAGTCTTGCGACATTTAATGTCAAGTGCGACATTTACCGTCGATGCGAAATTCAACGTTGCAACAAACGTCTTACCGACGAAATGGCGATTTTTTAGACATTGAAATCTGTCAATAAATGTGAATATAAACAAAAACCACGTGATGGAGGTTTTTATAAAAAAAACATGATATTGTAAGAATCTAGCTTTGATCTACAAAATAAGTGAACTAATTGAGCTGTATAATGTCTTTTACTAATTACAGGTATATCGGTGATCGGGGTAGGCCTACATGGTGGACTGTCAATGAGATTGGGTACAATGGAACATTTATATATAGTATTTCATTTCAAGTTCATATAACGATGATTAATCTAAAATATAACTGCACGTTCATTTTAAAGCCTTAAATTAACAACTAAAAGTTATATTTGTCCGACCTTCGTATGTTTTCAGATGATCCTGATGTATGTTTGATATAAAATAAAATATTATCTTAAATAAAACACATATTGATCTAGATCTACAACCATAGTGTGTAACAATGATTACAAAATGCATGTACATGTATGACAATTACATTTGTATAACAATGAACCTAGTTAATAGTGTATTTCATTTTGAGCATTTTATTAATGCCTCTATAACAATATCTTCTATTTCCATCAGCATCTACTAAACAGTCAACGCCACTGTGGACCGTGTATTCCCCTGAACCTATTACCGATTTCCCTATTGGGCCTTTCGCTGACGACTCTACTGGGCCCTTTAAAGACTACTTTACTGGTCCTTTAGCTGACTACTCTACGGGACCTTTCACTGACTACTTTACTGGACCTTTCACTGATTATTTTACTGGGCCTTTTACTGAACAACCTACTGAAAAGACTTCTGAGCAGGTTACTGAAGAATCTATTAAGCAGACTACTGAACAGGCATCTGTACAGGGTACTGACCCATCTACTGGACAACGTACTGGACAGTCCACTGAGCATGCTACGGAAGGGGCTAGTACTGAACTGGCTACTGAACTGTCTACTATACAGACTACTGAGCTGGCTACAACAGTGGTAGGTGCCTCAAATGTCTCACCTATTATACACATAATGAGAGTTGTTGTGCAGTTGAACGTTCGTGAATTGTCTACAATTGAATCCTTTAAAACTCTGATTTCGTAGTACGTTGGTATACGCTGTGGATAACTTAAAACTACATCCGAAAGCTTCCGTTGGGCGTTTACACAACGTGTATATTACATAGCTTCAACATAAGTGTTAGTTATTTTTAAGAGGTCCGTATCGCATACATACCTTATAAAACTCAACTAAGCGTAGACCGCGTGTACCCAGCGTATCTCTAGAGCGTTCATGACGTACGTGTATGTGACGTCGTTTTGTCTTCGCCATTCACACTCTAATTCATATACATTGTACGTTACTTCTATATCAACATAATTTATCATGTATGTACACTTTATTACCAAGGCGGGTGATACAAACTGTCACATTCTTTATCTCTAACTTACTGCTTATTAGTCCCCTACCGGTTTTTGTCCGGAGGGACTATAGGTTTGCCCTCCGTCCGTCCGTCCGTCCTACAATCAGGATCCTGACATAACTGTAACAGTTTCCATGCTAGATTTATGAACATTGGTTGTTGATAGGGGGCAATAAGGGGATTATGCACGTCCAAAAATATTGTGATTCAGACAATAATTGTGATTGCTATGGCAACAGAAACATTGAAAATGGCTTCAAACCGATTGGGGACTGTATTGCTTGCAATTCTTAATGACTTGTTAATAATGTATTACATATTTTTCAATTTAAAAGAAATGTAACATTTGCACAATGTCTTATTTTGTTTAATTAAGGGGAACGCTAGGAACATAAAGATTATTAAACTAATAATGACTGTGCCTTTTATATTCAAATATTCCTATACAAATGTACCACTTCTTCTAGTTTTAAAATGTGTGTGTTGAGAGGGTGTTTCTTTCGTCCGTTGTTTTTTTTTATTTCAGTTTGGATACATTTCAGACACCCGTTGTACAGTGTTATAATGGAACATGCTTGGCGAATGTTTCTGATGATGATGATTATAACTGTATCAGTGCAAATATCACCGACATGTGCGATCTTACTGATGGTGCGAGTTGTTATGTAAGTATAACTCACGGTATTCATCGAACTGGTTTGAATCTCGAACTGCGAACTTGGTTATGTTTTAGTGTTTCCCACCCAATTTGAGACTGAGTCCCATATTGAGGATTGCATTATTGTTATTATGCAAGTCCCGTATAAAACTTTACTTTACTTTTCCATCTTTCTTAATGAATGTCTGATTACTCAACCCAAGTCACGTCGCAGACGACGGCACCTATAATGTAAGCAGAGTTGACACGTGAAAATCACGAAAAGTATTAATAATTTTATGACGAGGAAAATTCCTCGACTGCACACTCATCTAGGACTAGATCTGGAATCAAGTGAGGACTTAATTCATGAGATATTATGTAGTATCATGTATTTGTAAATTAAAATTGTAAAACAACATTTATGGCCTTGTCAAACATACGAGATATCCCCCATCTGATTAGTCCTTCGTCGGTTGTCGGTATCGTCTTCGTGATAGATGGGGAATGTCTATCAGTATTGCAGCACCATTTACCAAACTTTATAATTATTTTTTTGTTGCTGAAATCGGGCCTTTCAACGTTATAATACTGTTATTTAACTTTTGAGACTAAAGGCTGCTAAAACTATGTAGTTCAGCAGTTTTACTGTTGTAACTAGGTCATTCAGCGTGGACTTTCTGCCTTTTGTTTGCTGAATCTTTTCTATTCAGTTTTTAAACTATGAGACAAGGGGCGTTTAATTTTCTTGGTCGGTAGTGTGTTGGGCACTTCTTCGTTTTAAGATTTCTTACAGCTAAAGCGGGGAAATATAGTCCTTTTGTTGTGGAAACTGTGTCATTCAGCTAGTTAGTAGGTCATACGACTATACGGGCCTTTCAACGTTTTAATACTGTTATTTAACTTTTGAGACTAAAGGCTGCTATAACTATGTAGTTCAGCAGTTTTACTGTTGTAACTAGGTCATTCAGCGTAGGCATTCCGCCTTTTGGATGCTGTATCTTTGCTACTGGGTCATTCAGCTAGTTATAATTTATTATACTTTTCGACGGCTTGGACTTGGGGGGATCTGCGCTTGTTTAGTTGGGCATTGTGCTTTGTGTGTTTTTAATGTTTTCTGTGCTCGGCTGGTTAAGTTGAGTGCTGCCTTCCCTGTCTGACTTAATATAATCTTTTTTATAACACTTTAAGACATATGGTCAGTCTTGCAATAACACAAATGAACAAACACTGTTATACATGTAGTTAGATTTGTATATGAAATGAACAATTTAATACTGAATTATATGCTTAGGTTTTATAACACCAACTGTCCTAGTGCAAATTTATGGATGTTTTTGTTGAAACTAGGTCATTCAGCTTGAACATTCAGCCTTTTTAATGCTAAAACTAGTTATGTATTGGGCATGGTGCCTTGTATGTGTTTACTTTTAGATAATGTCAATGAAATGATATGTTGTTTCAGCAAACTGTCTACAAGTACAATTTTGATATCATTTACGAAGTTGGATGCACACGTGATTGTGAATATAACAAAGAACAAGGGGAGGGAACCGATACAATCTCCATCACAAGATGCTGCGATACACACGCATGCAACAGCAGACGTATTAATGATCCTGAAAACTCCGCTTTATCTGTGACGTCATCGATATTTGCTGTCGTCTGTCTTTTCGTATTTATAATATAATAGTTGTGTAGGGATGAATTGATATATGTACTCGTATATATCTGCCAAGCAAACTGTGTAGCATGTTGAGTGGCATATGCACGGTACGAAATAACTGACTAATGATATCTACGAGGTACCGTCGAAACGTCCCTTTTGTTTTTGTTATGTCGGAATGGTTTGACTATTGTATATCATACCTATTGTAATAGGAATAACATTAATTCATTGTATACACTCACAAAAACAAAACTTTAGACGTTTAAGTACCTTTATGGCTGAGTTTAACAAAGTCACAGGAACATCTCGGACGCTTCATATTCCTGTTTTCATGTTCTCTGCAATAAAAAATGGACCAATCGACCGCCCTGTTTATTTCGAACCCATGTGTATCGTACTAAATGCACCGTTCCGGAACTGATTCCTGTTGCAATGTCAATTTCTACCACTTATTTTCTACGGTATGACAACACGAGGCTCTCTGCTCCCTTGGCTCACTGACAACTTTTGGTCTCCCACTTCGCGCATTATCTTTTTTATCTTATAATCATTCTGTGAACCATTTATACTATATTTTGAACACAATGCTTCTACACAATTTCTATATTTTCCTAAATTTTCATTTATCCGTCGGCATTATACCAGCTCTTATTTAACATGAATTAATCACAGCAAATTGCGTCGTACAGTCACATGCCGTTGACGTTTTTCCGTCTAAAATGTCCTCTATTGTTTTTAAAATCGCTTCTCACACCTTATATATATTGGGCGTCACTGAAATGTTACCACTTATATAAACCTCTGTATTTTGTATACAGTAGGACCTATCGGTACAAAATTTGTATTGTGTGTGCATTTAAATATTGTTAAATATGATAGCTGTGACTGCACAGTAAGGTCAAAGCATAGTCGTGTTCGGCTTTTAGCACAATGTAACGTGGATTTTAAAATATATAAGGCGATAGGGTGGTAACTTTTCATTGACGCTGGGTATACTTAAATGATCACATTGATGCTTTTTTGAAAAAACATGACAAGATGGCATGCTAAATTTCACGACGTTATGACACCATATTTTTATAAGAATAGTAAATTCCGACGAGCTAGATATATTGAAGTGCTCCAAATTATCGTTAATTCCAAAGGTATTTTATGGAAGTAACGAACAGTTTTATTGAAACCTTTGCAAACTATAATAACTTGGTCAAAGTTATAACTGTAGCGCTCAAAATTTAGCATTATCGGATGTGGAATATGCTTATAAACTGACCTGTCCGGGAACGTTTTGACTATACCTTGTAGTAAAAGTGGTGAAGTGGAAAGCTACACATGCAGCGTGACCTTTACGCGGTTGAAGGTGGAACTGTTTAATGATAGTATAAGTGGTTGAATGATTGTATGAATATTGTATGCTTATTGATTTTTAATTCTGTGTCCAGCGTCGTACCAGTACTTTCATTGTTGTTTTTATATTCTTCCTACATATATCCATGACCTTGTAATGATTTTAACCACAGTGTCATCTTCTTATTCGGTGTAAGATGTATGCACATACAAAGTACGAACTATATGATGGATGCCAAACGTCTCATCAAACGTCATGTACTCGATTACACAATTGACTACGGATCAAAAGGTCTCAGGTTAGAATCTTGCATGTGGCACTTGATCATTTCTGAAACGCTTATCGGTGTTTCCCATCCAACCAGAGATGAACTTGTTGGTACCAAAATATAGTCTTTCGAGTACCGGTGCTATACTGCAGGCTTGTTGAGGAACCAATTATACATGAGTCGTTTCGGAAAGAGCAGGGTAGTGTGACGAACCCGGACTTCGCACCCAGTGTTCTTAGTTCGTTCGAGCCGGTTCTGTCGTCAGGATGACACCACTGGCTATCTAGGGTCAGCCAGAACCCAATAAGTACAAACTTATAAAAGAAGTACGACAAATGCCAAATAAACTGAACAGATTTTAATTATAACATTAAAGCAATAATCATTCACGATACAAAATCAAAATGAGAATACAAAAATCAAAGTGTATTTACAAGACTAAAATGCAAGAAATAGCGAAGTAAAATGAAATAAAATGTACAAGTATATACATATGCCAAGTATTCAAAATACACCTATCGATCAGCCTAGTTCAACAGCTATATTCTGCATACGACTCTGCAGGAGCAAGTTTCTTGGGAAAAATATAAGTACAAGTATAGTCCGAAACTCAGGATAATTGTAAAAAATATAACCCAGTTAGTTACGAAGTTAAAAACAAGTGCAAAGAGAAAAAAAGCCACATGGTTCATAGGTGATGAAACTATCATTAAATATTCACAATTGCTCAAACAACGAAGTCTACTATTATTTATCAAAAGCGCTATAAATTGGAATGCAAGTGATGCTATATCTTTCTTGTATCAACGATATTTTAGAAGTAGTGAGCTGTATATCAAAGATAAATGCATTAGCTTTAAATTTATAACTCACATTTTAAAATCCGTTCAGTGAAACGGTAACAATAGGTTAATTAACACTGTCTACTCGTGTATACTAAGGCTTAAATTTGTTCGAAAATGTCACTTTTTTTCTGACCAAATTGGGTCCAATTTAATAATCGTTGTTTTCTTAATGTAGGAGCAAATACAATATTTGAAATAACTTGTATGGTGAAATGGTGCTATGTAGTGTCTTATTCATCATATACTTGATAGTTTAAGAAATTTGAAAGTGGTGTAATTTTATTTGGAAATGAACCACTTGTACGCCATCCAAATACCGCAACATACTAAGGGTTGCAAAGGGTTGCGAAAATCAAATGTTTTTTAGAAAATGGTTGAGTATTTACAATTAGGCAAGTAGCTTAATGTGGTAACACATCATTAGGAGCAATTCATACAATTATCAAGCATATTACAAAAACTAGGACGAAAAGTATAGTTTGGATACCCCTATCTCTTTAGGACGCCAGCACATGTGTCCTTGCAAACTGTCCAAAATATAGTTGAAACCAGTTTCTAGATATAAAAAGTCGACCGTTCGCTAATGTTATGACCATAAACGAGACAATCATGGGTTCATTTTGTCACCCATGCGACATATCCATAAACAAATTTGGGCCAGCAAAGACAGAACAAAAGTGTGCGTTGAAAAAAGCACCGTGGGCGCCAGCAGAAATGTTCATCTTTTTCGATATAAACTAAGTTTCTACCATTAGATTTGATGTATGAAATAGACAATGGGTAAATAAAAGCTTAACAAAGGTAAATTTCGTTAGAAATTGAAGAAATACTACGACAGTCGCTGATAAGCCACATGTTTGAAGGATGGCATGCTATTGCAGGGCAATGGGCCTCCACCTTAAACAGCCATTATCGCGACTTTCTGAGAAGCGTGAATGTTCTTGAACATTCCGACCATCCTTATTTGTCAAGCATTGTCACTTGTGATCTTTATTTGTTTCAAACGACTGCTAAATTGCATTGTCGGAAAATATATCAGGTACGTTAAGATCTCGGTTTGGCTCATGTCCAGTATATGCACAGTGTACCTAGCAGTAATAACAAAATCGCATTTGAAAAATCGAATAACTGAATGAAATCTCATATATATCGGAGATGAAGATTTCAATGTGATCAACGGCTTGTTTAATAAGACTCTATCAAGGATACTTTTTTATGGTCATAGTTGCATTCCAATTTGAACAACCCTCGTATAAATCTAATTTTACATCAAATTGTCAAAACTCCAGAAATTTCCCAAGTGTCTTAAAATATTTAATTAAATAATTTATTACCAGTAGATGATCACAGATTTACTCTTTTTCCAATTTCCTTGGCAGCAGAGAATGACTAAAAAACAGCTGCAAGCTTATTTATAGTGATCTTACATAATCTCTAATTGGTCAGAAAACAATGTTTAATTAAAAGATTTGATTGGCTGATAAGCCTCTGGTCAACTGGTCAGTCAGTACATTCTAAAGATTGACAGATCTGAGAAACTGATAAGCACCGCCTAATAAATGTCTACCAGTGACTCATCACACTAAGCCAAGTAAAACAACAATATTCAATACACTAATGTTTTGTAGAGGCAATTATCATAAAAATAAACTTCCAATCAACAAACTTACAATGTCATCATATTTCTAACAAAATGCTGATTAAATAGACACCAAATATAACCACATTCTGATAAAATTAAGATTTTGATCATTTAATACTTTTATGTAAAACATAGTGCACATGCACTGGAGTAAGCAAAACAAATAAAAGACAATTTCTACAAAACTAGACTTCAAATCTACAGTTTAGCACTGTCATCTTATTTCTTATGAAATACTGAATAAATCAACACCAAACATGACAATATTCTGTTGACAATAAAGAATTTAACAATTTAAGCATTAATTAAAGACCACCACAATATAATCTAATTGAAGCTTGACATATCTATCTATCTGCATATCTGTATAAGACTGTATTGGTATTTAAACTCCCTTAAACTTGCTAATCATTGCCAGTTAACACCTCCTGTGACCACCAACCTCCACAAAAGTATAGTACCATATATGGTAAAGGTATTTGTATACACTGGCCCCTGATTACTGCAGTGCAGAGAAAGGCCTGGGAACACTAAAATACCCAATATAAAATCTAATAATATAGTGCTACTAATATAGTGCTATTATTATATAGTGCTAATAATATATAGTGCTAGATCCCAGAAACTTCACAGTAGGCACCCGGATTCTGTGTAACACACAACTATCTCTGCCATCAAAGTATGTGATCATTGACCGATCGTGTAGGGGAAAGTGCGAATGACCACGCACTCACGATTGTCTCAGTCGATCACAAATAAACAAACAAAAAACACCATTACCAATTTGCGATTACATTATCTTTGTAAGTCCATTTGGTCCGCAATTTACCGTATGTTGTCTGTGACTGCAGATAATAGAGCTATTTTGGAGACATTTAATTAGTAATCTATGTATGTGTCGTGTGAACGAACTGTATTCAGTAATTGACAATATGTACACGAATGAGCAGAGTCATCACAGCAACATGTTCCTGTGTCTGAAAACTAATAAATGAATTGTTAAAACATTTTAGCACTGTCATCAGGAAGGAGACGTGGTGCATTTTTGCCGAAAAAGGCTTTTAACCCTTCTGTACATGTAACTGTGGATTTACTTTTACGCCCACCCCTTGTCAATAAGTTTGAGTTCAGTATTTCCATATTACCAACCACAAACCATGCCATGAAGGCAACGGCACCAAGCTGAGCAAATCTCATCGCATGCCTATCATCGTGACCCTTTCTAAAATTGCAAACCCTGTCTCCATCATGACTTCATGTTTTGCTTGCCATCGAGCTGAAGAACGATGCTTTTTCTGCATCTAACATTTTCAAAACAATTCGATTGAATGTTTTTATGTATACTTACAACTTCGCTGCCATCCTACCTTGGGTAAATATACTTGTCCTTGTTATAACGGAATTATTGGACATGGTGACTGCAGATTTCGACAGTTTTTTGGCGGTTGTTAATCTTGGGTACCATTTCACCAATATGCATAAACGCAAAACGCATAGACCCCATCCAATGACAAATATTAATTACTAAATGTCTTCACTGAAAAGTGTATTTCATAATATACCAACACTTTTTGGTGCTTTTGCATGTTTTTTTGTCTTAAAAGGTAAAAAACAACGCCCTATATCCGATGACTGGTTTTGGTTCGAACCATTAAAACTGCGTACATAGAGGGTACTAGTATAAATTACGTAGCACATTTTCATACACGGTAACATAGTGCTGGAGTGCAACATTCCCCATCTGATCTAAAAAATGTCGAGCACAGCCTTGATTTGCCGGTCGACTTTCTGCTGAAATATGACAGACGCATTAGTGCCTCCGATCGTATTTGAACCCGGGTCGCGAGATTAGACGGCAAGCACGCTAACCATTGAGCTACGGATGCACATATATTATAACATGTTCCTTTCCAACGTCCACCTTGTTCTTGTTTTGTCAGTGTTTTATCAAATTCTTCAGAAAGTCGTATTCGACAGAGGACTTTGCTTGGTACTGAGATTAGTATAGACCCTCTCTAATAGTCGCAGTTTCCAAGATAAACATTCTAACAGGATTCCCAATTAAAATGGAGGGAAAATGGTTCTACAATATTATTAAATAACCACTGTCCAGTTTGGACAACAGCATCTCGTATATCTGCATAAACTAATTATGTACGTTGGGTGATCAAAAAGAAATGAGACAAATGCAATAATTTGTAAAGTTTACGTGTTTTAACCATAAAAATATCATATTCGTTTAGGTGCATTTAATGCCGATTTGTACGTGTGAAATATAATTTTCTACTATTAGTAGTAATTTATTAATAGAACGTTAAGTATAAGGTGTTCCGCTATGTCGCCGCATATCTAAACGTCGTCAGTTTTCGCCGTATGATATGGGAAAGCATATGACTAACATTTTATTAAATATTCCTCCAACATTTGTCAAATTAACTGGACATGTCGTCAAAACATTGAATAACCGCGGACTAAAACGGTTTTGATGTTAGTGTGTCTGTTTTAAATATATGACGTGAAAATTAACAGTACCGTCTCAAAAACCACGTCATATTTCGGCAAAAAATCACAGCTTGAATATATACAGTTTTATCACAAACTAGGAGAAAAGACTAAACAACCATTTAAAATGATGAAATGGGCATCGGAAGGGAAGTCTGGCAGAAGTATACTTATATATCGTTAGTACACAATGTTTTGTGGTGGAAAATAAACTTTATTATATCAAGCAGAGGCCCGAAATGCATTAGATGAGGGTTCAATTTTGGAAGTCGCCCGCCACGACGGACGTCATACGCGGACGCCGACTTTAGAATGATAACGATGGAATAATTATTTAACATATTCGACGGTCGTGATATTTTATTACAACTGAAATGTTTTATATAAACAAACTATCTTTCTTGCTAAATACTGAATAAATTGCAATTGTATGCAATATCTTTAGAGATATGAGCTATTTATTTGAGCAATGTGACGTGCGAATAGTTACCGTTTACGTACATGACGTCATTGACGTCAATTTTGTGCGGCGAGTCGCATAACCCAAAGTTGCGAAAACGCTGATATCTATTCAAATAATAAATGAATAAATATGAAACTCAGCACACAGAGAGAGGATATATTTTGTAATAGGCATACAACTTTTCTTATTTATATCCGTATGCATTGTCATTTTACAGCATTTGTCTCATTCCTTTTTGATCACCCCACGTATAATAAAAATTCAATCAAGAAACCTTTTTTTAACATTCGCAGTCAGCCCTAGAGTAGACATAGAGTACTCATAAAAGACATGAATTATACAAATGAAGACAGGGACACATAAAAAAGCAAAGATATAAGGTTAGCTGTAAAAAGAAAGATAAATTCATATTTTTCAGAATCTATCAATAGTTACCATAAAAAGAATTCTAGAAATCAGGAGAACATTCATATTAAAACCGTACACATTTTATTTAAATGTTTATCAAAGCAACCCAGGTTTAGATAAAAAAACAAGCTGCAGACACATTAAATGATTTTTCCCCAAACTGTATTTTAGTCTTTTTGCAATAACGATAAAAATAAAGTATATTATTTCTCAGACAAATACAGCGAACTTAATGTTTTAAATCTCTTTGTTCAATGAGTGTTTGCCATGAAACAGCTAACGGCTATTAACCCTACAAAATATGTAGGTTGAGATGATTAAAATTTCTGTAAAAATGTATACGGAACTATTATCTAAGCATGTCACTTAGATATTAAACTTAATTAATTCCTGAGCAGTTCAAATTTATGATACACCAAGGGTGTGGAAATTCCCAAATTGGTCACTGAAAAATCCACTTGCCTGAATACTAAATCTACTTGCCCAGGAAAACACAAAAACGCAACAGAATATCAGTTTCATTCAATTATTTATCAGGAAAAGAATACTAGATGTATTCAAAGTTTGTTAAGTAAATCATTTTTTGGTCAGTTATTTAGGGATTAATCACTGTTAAGGTAAAATAAGGCACTTAATATTGTTTTTCTCATTGGAATTTCACACCTCTGTACACTGTTCAAAATTATTAAAAGAACACTTGCACTTTTGCTCCATTTGTTAATACTTAAGGTAAATGTTAAGAAGATAAGTTACTAATTTTCGCGGGCTGCTTTCAGAAGTTCAGAAGTTCAGCCGTTCAGCCACCCTTTGGCATTTGAACTTCCCCTGGTCATCGGGCTACCTAAGGAAATCTGCGTTCGAGTCGGTGGGTGTGCAGCCAACATCGATCTGCGGCGCAAAAGAATATCGAACATGTGCAGACATCGCCGTCACAGGTACTAATTCACACCTTGGTCGGATGGAGCATATGCGTTATTCTTACTCAGAGAAATTAAGCAGTGGCGCAGGCGGGGATCGAACGCGGGACCTCTCGATCCCGAAACGCGCGTCCTACCTTTAGGCCACCGCTCCCACTTCAAGTCAGGAAAACAACCTAGACCCACAGTAATTCATTACCCTGGAAGGCTTCTTGGCGAAATGTTATGATTTGATAGATAAAACTGCATAATGCTATAACTATCTGCTGCACCGATATGTTACCAATATCATTGAATGTGCTCTAGGGAAGATTGGATAGGTTTTCTGGAAATTCATTCATGACAGGTCAAATAATCTTTATAATTATCTAGTTACATTGTATTTAGAAAATTCCATACTTTATTTTGAAGGTATTAATCAAACATGATAATATTAACTCAATAAATTTAAGGAACTATGACGTTTAACTTAAGTCTTAGTTTATTATGTTTCATAAATAGAACATATTTCGTGCGATTACCAAAATGGGAAATGATGTGTTTAACAGGAATTCTCAACACACATGGGAAATCCTGTCTATTAAATTTCTTCTAAATTTGTAAAACATATTTTCTTTACATGTCTAGACGAATAATTTTAGTAAATGTAATAAACAAAAGTGGTGGATTTTGACTTAGGTTATTGGCATGTGAATATTTGTTAACGTACTAGTGTTAAGTACGTAAAGATAACTATTAGAACGATGGAGCATAGTAATATTCTGTATTCAATATACTATAAAAATTCGTTACGACACCCCGTTTGTTCCTAAGGTAATTTGTTGGCTGGGGTTTGGCGCTATCTATAGTCTGGTATGGTTCGAATATCTGCACATTTCTGGTTTCTGCAGGCGCCAACACACATATTTGTGTTTGAGTAGTTTCAAGATGGAGCCAATAAAACAAGAATAAAGCAAACTAGAGATGATACGATCATTGTTTTACCACTGTAGGTTTTCGCGGTCTGTAGTGGACTTACGAGGGGTGATCAATATATTCGTGGACTTTTCATCTAGCAATTTTGTTTTGTCAGCAATGCTCAAAAGCAAATAAGCATTATCCAGTGTAGGATATCTCCGACCGAATGCACCTTTTACATAGTTTTATTCATGTAATGGGTGCGTGACGCAGGACGTTACGTGACGTCATTCCAAGCGTCACCGTTTGAGCAGCACCGAGCTCCTTTCTGGACTCATATCCGACCCACTGTATACGATTTATTTACTTTTAATATAGAAATAAGTCATACATAGCCAACTCTGGAATGTAAGGCGGAATAGAAATTGTCTCGTTGCGTTACTGGACTTAAAACTCTGAAAAAAGCGGTTGGCTTTACGCGGTAGCATCATCCCGATGAAGAAGGAATCACGACCTAACAAGTTTAGGGCGCAATTTCTAAAGAACTCCTTTCAAATGGAATGAAAAATTAATGTTGTATAATCTATACTGATCGTAGAGTTCGCCAGGAACATATCGTTCAAAAATATGCCTCTAGGAGTATCCCTAACTCTGCCTTAATTCTTCCGTTTATTCTTATTTTACCATGGTGTCAGTTTGAAAGAGCCCTTACAATCACATAAACAACGAAAGCATGTGTAGATCACTGATTTAGAGTGCAAAGAATCCCCATACATGTTGGTCAAGTCATCTTCGAGCTATCGCAAGGATTTTCCAAGTTAGGCCGTCACGCTCGACGGCGCGCGCTGCACCTTGGTCACAATAAGTGACGTCATCAATAACATTGTGACCTCACAATATAATTATTTAATCAAAATGCCAGATAATTGATAGATCTATATTGTCTGGTAATTTCATTGTTCTAGAACCAATATTTAAAAAGTTAGAAGGAAAGTTTTCGAATATATTGATCAGCCCTCTTATTTTGACCATGATTAGCGCCAAAACCCAGCTGAAGTTACCCGGCATTCATACGCTGTATATAGTTTTACTTCTTTATGGTGAGAATCGTTTTCTTAATATCTCGCCCTTAGGCGATGCTAACTTATTTTCATCATTGGATCTTACCTGCTATATCCCGAGGAAATAATGAGTGCAAAACTATATAAAAGTGACAAAAGGAGCATAGAACAAAGACCACAAGCATACGTCACAATGCCAACACAAAACTAAACACATTTACATAATATGCAGTAAAAGAGTCACACATATTACGCTGTCACCTATTCCACAATCTGTGTAGGAACAGACATACGTGTTCAGGAAAATCAGAAATCCATTAATTAATACATAACCAAAATTTGGTTCATTACACAGCGCATTTTGGTTCGCGATTTGGAACACCTGTAACTGTCTCTTTAAACGACTCTGTTCGTAGCGGTGTGTCGTCATCATGTTATATTCATCATACTGTTTGACCTTTAAAGTCCCATTATGCCTTACATGGCCATTTTAAAAAAAGCAATAACGTGGCAGCCTATCTGCAGAATGGTGTTTTTTGAGCACTTTAGTAGAGTCCCAAAGGTGGAAAACACCATAAGTTGGAAGAAAACAAAAAGGCGCCTCCAGTTGGTTTGTAAAGGTAAACAATAAATGCATAATTCAAAGTCTAAGGGGAGCAACTCTTGCAAAATTAGTATTTTGTCATCCATACATTTACTAAATGGGCTTTTTAGCATACTAATTCGTTGGATATAGCTGACATTCTGTCAACAATTATAGGCCATTTGTGAAAAACATCCTAATACTTTGTATTCAGTCTATTTACTGGATGATCGGGAAAAATATATTGGGAGAGATAATGATACCTCGTGGGGTTCCTGGGTAGAAGAACTGGACCCCGGTCTAACTCCTTTGCATGTTCGTAAGAGGTGACTAATGGGAATAGTATGTTGAACGGGTCTCGTTTCTTGTCGTACATTTTTTAGATCGATGTAAATAGGATTTTGAGCTGCAGCCATCTCATGTGTGTGTTATCTGGGATTAGAATATTGGGTAAACTGCGGTCCCTACTTGTCAAAAAGATTATATTAAGTCAGACAGGGAAGGCAGCACTCAACTTAACCAGCCGAGCACAGAAAACATTAAAAACACACAAAGCACAATACCCAACTGAAAACACGGCATCCCGTACCGAAAGTCTGCAGCCTCAATCAGTCAAACTAAAACGGAACGAGAGCCAGGTGAAGAGAAAAATAACAACTGGACATTACACATCACATCGACATCTACAACATATATATAGTGTACATGCAATTTTGAAAGATAAGAAGGAGCCTTGTGCTGGACAACGAAATTGCAGGATGGCACATACAAAATGAACAAAGTTTAAATCTGGTCAAATCTGGTCCTGGTTGCCAGAAAAAATACGTGTCACTTGTCATGACGTCAATGGCGTCTGCAGGGGACAAGGCGTATCTCCATTTAATACTTTTTCTCATTTCTTCATTTTTCAAAATATTTCAATTCAACGATTGATATTCGTTTTACTATTTGTTCCTATGCGCTAAATGACCATATCTGTCTGCGCCTTAAAAAACATAAAATAAACAAACCAACAGACGTACGTTTATTGTGTGGTTTATCTATTGATAATTTGCTTGACACACTTGCTAAACAAACTTGAGCCTACAGGAGAGGACTGTGGTAAATTAATGATAAACACACCTTGTGAAGAGAAAGTCGTATTGTCATTTGTCTTAGAAGGAATGTGGAAATTGTCGACAACACACGAGTTCTCTTGAGTATAAACAACCTCGATAAAGTAATATTCATCAAATTAAGCGCTCGAAATGCCAAAGTAAATTATTCCGTATGGTAGACGAGGCATGTGGAATATGGACTCGCGTGTTTTGACATTTAAACTTGCAACATTAAAGCTGGCTGTCTAATCCTGATTGATAGTTAACGTTAATTCGAATGCTGAATTCCACAAAATTAAACATACTAAATGTAACACTTAGAACTAATATTAGGTTATTCAGCTTGGGCAGTTAGCATTTTGCTTTCTGAAACTAGTTCATTTAGCTTTTTGACAGCTGGGACTTGTGCGGATCACTTTCCGGTTTTATGTTTTAGGATTGCTGCCTTTCCTTGTCCGACTTAATATTATCTTTTACCTTGATTTTTTTCTATTGCTCTTCGGATATAACATACACATCGTTATCTCGAGTATTTACTTGTCCCGATCATTTCCCGAGATAACAATGTATCCCTATTGATAGCCAATTCATTGGGAAATAATTGCACATCATAATTATGAAGAGCACCATAAAATCCGGGGATTTGGAAAACTTAACTATGGATATGTGATCAACGGTTTTGTGTCTCCAGTTATTAATATTGACGTAAACATGAACAGGAACGTCAAATAGGCGCCAATATTTTAAAGTTTCCTGAATTGTTTTAAAATTATTTATTTGTGGAGTATTTGTAGAACGTGATCAACATATGTACTATGTAGTTTCTTGGAAATGTGAGACTGGGAAAAAATGTCGAGGTCATAAATTTGGTGTTTGCAACTGACTATTCCTCGTCATTTTACGTATTTGTTTGGTTTGCAACGACATAATACGACATCCCATAGACATGAGGGAATACAAAACAAAATTTTACATAACAATACCTAGCAGACAAAACGTAAATTAAATGTAATACATTTGTATGGACGCTGGGGAATATAAAAAATATAACAGAATAAATGACGCAATACATGTGTGTTTCAATATGATCCTGCTCGACACGACACATACAGTAGGCTTGGGACTCAGCCAGGTGAGATCCCAACGCTCCACTAGGATACAATTTTGCATTTGGTCAAGTCTGAAATGAACTGGGAAGGTGCATGAATACCCAAGACCTGGGAATGTTTAGGTGCTTTACAAGATTACACTATCGTAATCAATTATTGTTATGTCAATGAGACGGAGATGTTCTGTTTCTGTTGAGTGTTGCTTTGTGGGTTGTCATAGTGATTAGTTCATGTCTGCTGACCCTTGTTCCGATATGTTTGACTAAAGATTGTCGGAGTAAAACGCCGTGTTTTTGTAGCAGTTCAGTTTTCTTTTTTTGTGCTCATTCGTGTGGTTGTCATTATGGTTTGTACTTGTTATCTGTGCATTTTCGTTTTGTGTCTTGCTTGCCCTGCTGTTTCTGTTGGATACCCGCCCCTAGTACCACATTTCAACATACATTACTAGAAACAATGCTATATCTGACTAAAAGGTCAAAAACCGTCAACAATGATAATTTTCAAACTAAAATAATCACTCAAAAGTCATCAAAACTCGGCATTTGTCAATTTCACCGGACGACTAGATTATACATGTATCATGCAGGGCTAGTAATTTCCACACTGTACGTGTTCGTGCCTTTTGTGCTCTGTTGTATCTGTTGACTGCTGCATTCCCTGTCCGATTTGTAATTATCCTTTTGTATAGTTGCAAATGGTAGTTTCATACGCTACCGATTGCGAGTTTTTTTGAGTTGCCACTGATTAAATTACCACAACGCAAAGATGTGTTATAGTCAATGACGAAATTTACATGTACTAGTATGTCGACGTGTATCTGAGAAAAGTCATTAAAATTATTGATGTACTGTGAATCTTACTGTAATACAAACGAATCTCAGTGTATAATGAAGCTAATAATGAATTAAATTGCTTATGGAATGTCTGTAAAAATGTGCAAGGTGCTTGGTTTTTGCTCATGACATATAATCAATAGTTTTTGTTACTCGCCACAGTTTCAGAATGGCATGCCATATACGGATTCACAATATGTGGTGTAGTTAGATGTGGGTGATTCTAACAGATTTTGGTAAAGTATTAGTCTGCTGGATATACATTAATTAAGAGCTGAATTTGAGGAGCCACGCGCTCAAAACAATTACAGGAACACCAGGATGTTTTGGCGATATCTCTGCCAAGTTATATAAACACCAGCACAAGAAATATATATAACAAACATGTCAAATTTTCGCAGAACATGCGTTATAATACGGCAAAAAATATACAATATATATGAAAAATGTTGTTTCACTATCTTTAAATATTTAACAAAAAGAGCAACTTTACACTACACATTTATTCTTTGTAAAGTTGTACTTATAATGTTGTTTTTTTGCTAGAATGTAGTGATGTTTCTGTTTCTGCTGCTGGTGTATATATTATGTAATTGTTGTTTGTTATAAGATGCTCAAAGGAGATCTGACAATTGCCGATCTGTGTTGTCTCTATAAAGTTGTATCATTATTATAGTGTATCAAATAATTACATACATATATGTATATCGATTACATAAATTAGTCATAACATACGAGCAACAACAATAAATGGTGTAAATTCCTAAAGTGGAAGAAATGCAAGTCATTGTTAGCTGGTTAGTGGGCATTTCAACCATGTCGCTACAGAGCTAGCCAAACAGCGAGACTGAGAGAATTTAAAGTGGCTTAAATCACCATTTTGGTAAACGCTATCTGCCATGGAATAAGAATATTGTAAAATTACTTTTTCGAAATTTGCGGAACACGCGTGTGAATTTTAATTACAGTAAGTATTGATGTACTCGCAGCTGTATCTACATTTGCATTGCTGTTGTATATATTATGTCAGTGCTGCTTATCTAAACACTATCATGGCACGTAGAGCTGATTTTTACACAATCTTGCCTTTCCCAAAGGTAAAAACCCATTGTTCGTTTTCATATTACCTAGAGCAATTGGATTGTAATGATTACGATGATTACATTGACTTATCTCGTAACACTTAGCATTTTGAAATTTCCAAAAGCAGCAAGCAGTTTGTAGGCACTCATGAGAACAAAACAATTACCGGATTGCATTATGAAATTTTGAGAAGTAGTTAGCCGTTTTAGCGCACATGGGAGCAATACCAATTGCATGAAATACTATAAAACATTGTTTTGCTATTCGTGCAATAATGATATTTATGTTGTTGAAATTATTCATTAGCTTGGTAGGCTTCTTGGCGAAATGTTATGATTTGTTTGATAAAACTGCATAATGCTATCTGCTGCACCCATACGTTACCTATATCATTGCATGTGCTCTATGCTTCGTGGTATGCTCTCATCTCTTCAATGCGTTCTTTTTCTGGAAGCTCATTTATGTCTTTATGTCAGGTCGAATAGTCTTTATATGTAGTTAAATTGTATTTACAAAATGCTCTACTATATTTGAAGGTGTTAATCAAATATATTGATATGAACTTGATAAAGTTATGGAACTGCGATATTTAACATAATTCTTACTTTATTATGTTACATATTATAAAGAATATTTCTTGCGATAACCAATATAGCAAATGATGTGTTTAACAGGAATTCTCAACCTACTTGGGAAATAATGTCTATTAATTTGTTTCTAAATTTGTAAAACCTATTTTTATACATGTTTAGACGAATAATTATAGTAAATGTAATAAACAAATGTGATGGATTTTTACTCGTACTTAGGGTATTGGCACTATTGTTTAGTACGTAATGTTGACTATTGAAACGCTTGGGTAGAGTAATACTATTATGCTGTATTGATAATACCGTAAAGCTTCGTTACGACACCCCGTTTATTCCTAAGGTAATTTGTATTCTATTATATGTACATGTCTGGTTTCTCCAGGCCCAAACATCAACATCAATAATTGTGTTTGAGTAGTTTCAAAATGGAGCCGATTTAACAAGAATAAAAGCGAACTAGAGATGGTACGACCATAATTTAACCACTGAGGGTTTTCCCCGTCTCTATGGTGTCAATGGTTAGCGCCAGAACCCAACCAAAGTTATCCGGCATTTATTCCTAAGCGGTATATTGATATCTCGACCTTATGTGATGACGAATAAATTTCCATCATTAGACCTTACCTGCTCTATCCTGAGGAAATATTGGGAGCAAAAAGATAATAAAAATTGAACACGGAAGGCAGCATTCAACGGAAACAGCCGAATACGAAACGAACAAATGGAACTCGGACGACAAGCATACGACACAATGCCAACAGAAACTAAACACATTGATGTGGATGATATTCAGTAAAATAGTCACAAATATTACGTTGTAACCCATTTCACAGTCCGTGTTATCACAGACGCACTTGTTTAGGAAATATCAGAAATCCACTATTGATACATAAACAAAATATGTTTCATTGTACAGCGCATTTTTGATTACCGATGAAGAACACCTTAAACTGTCTCGTTTAAACGGCTCTGTACATAGCGGTGTGTTGTTGTCATGTTATACTTACCACACTGTTTGACCTAATAGAGGTGTACCTCGTAGGGTTCCCAGTTAGAAGAACTGGATTTCGGTCTAACTCCGTTGTATGTTCGTAAGAGGCGACTAATGGGGAGAGTATGTTGAATGGGTCTAATTTCTTGTAGTACATTTTTTAGATCGATGTCAATAGGATTTTGAGCTGCAGCCATCTCATGTGTGTGTTATCCGGGAATAGAATATTGGGTAAACTGCGGTCTCTACTTGTCAAATCTGGTCCTGGTTACCTGAACAGTACGTGTAACTTGTCATGACGTCAATGGCGTCTGCAAGGGACAAGGCGTTTCTTCATTTTATACTTTTTCTCATTTCTTCATTTTTCAATTTATTTCAATTTAACATTAAATAAACAATCAAACAAACAAACAGGTGTACGTTTTTTTGTGTACTTTTCCCGGTGATAATATGCAGGGTACGCTTGCTAGACATACTTGAGAATATAGGAGTGAACGGATGTAAATTAATGAAAACCATACCTTGGGAAGAGAAAGTCTTTTTGTCATTTGTCTTAGAAGGAATGTTGTAATTATCGGCAGTTCTCTTGAGCATAAAGAACCTCGGTGAAATAATATTCATGAAATTAAGCGTTCGAAATTACAAAGGTATATTATTCTACTTTTTAGTCGAGGCATGTGGTATAGTACTAGCGTGTTGTGACATCCAACTTGGGACTTTAGAGTCGGTTGTCTATTCTTGATTATTATTTACGTAAATTCGAATGCTGAATTCCACAAAATCAAACATGCCATTGTACTGAATGTAACACTATGCACCAATGTTCGTATTAGAATTGTTTTTATTGTACTTCGGATATGACGAACACATCGTTATCGCGAGTAATTTACTAGTCCCGAGATAACAGTGTATCCTTAGTGATAGCAAATTCATTGTGAAATAATGGCATAGCATAATTATGACGAGAACCATAAAATCTGGAGTTTGGGAAAATGTAACTATGAATTAACGGCTTTTGTGTCTTTAGTTATTAATATTGACGTAAACATGAATTGGAACAGCAAATAGGCGCCATTATTTTAAAGTTTTCTGATTTTTTTTGAATTGTGTATTTGTGAAGTAATGGTAGAACGAAACCAACATAATTATGTAGTTTCTTGGAAATGTAATACTGAGAAATATTGTGTCATAATTGTGTTGTTTGGAACTGACCATTGCTCAACATTTTACGTATTTTTCGTTTGCAACTTTATACGGCATCTCATAGACATGACGAAATACAAACAATACATAACTGTACATCAATAAGGTGTGGTACATTTGCATGCACATTGGTGAATTTTAAAGCGTAACAGAAACAATGACTGATCATATACGGGAGATAACTTTGTGTTTCAATATAGTCGTGTTCGACTCATACGGTAGGCTAGGTTATCAGCCAGGAGCGATCCCAACGCTCCATTACGATACAATGATGCAATTGGTCAAGTATGAGATGAACTAGAAAGGTGCATGAACGCCTTAGACTGAGGAACGTTTATGTTAGGTGCTAAGCCTAGCCTCATTGCAAGAATAGAACATATAAGCAAGTATTGTTTTTATCAATGAGAAGGATGTGTTCTGCTTCTGTTGGGTGTTGCTTTGTAGGGTTTTCTTGTGATTCGTTCTTGTCTACTGGTCCTTACTCCGACATGTTGGACTAACTGATGCGACAGATTGTCGAAGTCAAACGTCGAGTTTTGGTAGCAGTTCACTTTCCCTTTTGTGCTATTTGTCAATATGGCTTGTACATGTTGCATGTATCTGTGCTTTTTCGTTTTGTGTATTCCGTGTTCTGAGGTTTCTGTTGGGTGCCTGCCCCTGGAAGTTTTCTGTGCTCGGCTTGTTCATGTGGGTATTGTACCTTGTGTGTTTTTTATGTTTTCTGTGCTCGGCTTGTTCATGTGGGTATTGTACATTGTGTGTTTTTTTTTATGTTTTCTGTGCTCGGCTTGTTCATGTGGGCATTGTGCCTTGTGTGTTTTTTTATGTTTTCTGTGCTCGGCTTGTTCATGTGGGCATTGTGCCTTGTGTGTTTTTTATGTTTTCTGTGCTCGGCTTGTTCATGTGGGCATTGTGCCTTGTGTTTTCTTTTTATGTTTTCTGTGCTCGGCTAGTAAAATGCTATATCGGATTTTCAGGAATAATAATGTTCAAACTCTATTTATCAATCAAAAGCCATCAAAACTCAGTATTTATCAATTTCACCGGAGCAACTCGATTACATCATGCAGTGCTAGCAATATTCACACGGTACGTTTGTGTGCCTTCCGTGCTCTGCTGTATCTGTTGACTGCTGCCTTCCTTGTACTTAATGTTGACGTAGTCACATGAATAGTTGTTGGACTACTAATCTCAGTGTATAATGTAACTTATTATGAATGACATTTCTTATTGAATATCCATAAAAAACTGCAATGTGCTTGGTCATTGTTCATAATACGTACATACTCAATAGTTTTAGTTACTCACCACAGATTCAGATTGGCACGCTATCAGTACATTAATTTAGAGCTGAATTTGCGGAACCATGTATTATATACAAATGTACACTGCTCAAAACAACGGGAGGAACACCAGGATGTTTGAAAATATTTTTGCCAGGAATATATCAACACCGGCACAAGAAATATATACAACAAACATGTGAATGTTTTCTCAGGCCATACGTTAGAAGGTGGTAAAAAATATACAATTTGCATGTATAAGAAAAAAGGTTGTTGCCCTGACTTTAAATATTTAGCAAAAGTAGCAAACTTGTAACTGTTTCTTTAATTCATATTTAAATAAGCGCTTCCGTTAAGTCTCATCAAATGGGTGGCCATCTTGGTGGCCATGATGGATTTTGGCCGCCTTCGGGGTTTGATCGGAGGATTTGATGTTACATATATAAAACATGAAGTATAACTACGTTGTGTACAATGTATTTATAGAATAATACATGGCTGAGCAGTGCCAGTGAGTGATAATCGCCCCGGTAGGTTGATAATTGCCAGAGGGCGCTAGCCCGAGGGCAATTATAATCTACCGGGGCGATTATCACTCAATGACACTGCTCAGCCATTCATTGTTCTGTATAATATTTATGTTGTTGTGTTTTCATTAAAACTACTCTTTTAAGAAAACACTTACAAGACATAACATGTTCCGTAATTGATAGACAAACCCATCGTCATTTTAGAAATTGTCAAACTTGGATCTATTCGCGTAGATCTATAACTTAAATTCTCCGTAACTTTGTTATTATAAAACGGAAACATAGCATATGGGTATTCATTTTTTCGGTTATAAAATTTGCTACATTTTTGTGTATGTTTTTATGTAAAATTCTGAAAAAAGTTGTTTTTCACATTTGTGTGAATCTCAGTGTATCTCGTCTAGACCTGGTAAACACGGATTTAATGTCTAGATCTTAGACAATAGGTGTAAATCTAGATCCATTTGGTCAAGGATTGATACAATTTTGAAATTTGCTATCACGCATGTCCAAATCTATCAATTTGGTTTGCAAGTGATTCAAGAAGGCCTAGACGTTACGCTCGGCGCCGGCCACTTGTGAAATGCAAATGACGTAACGTTGCGCGTGTACGTCTTCCAAGGGCGATTATCAGTGATAATAGCCCTGCACGAGGCGGGCCAAAAGCTGATAATACTTAAAAAGGGCGCATAATACATTTTTTTCAATGCAAATTTGTTACTATATATAGTAACATAAGTATTATTACATTATAAGAGCCGCCTCATGCGATTTTAGGCCTTAGGACAAAATTTTGACATTTCAGTTTTTGATGTATACTTAAAATACAATCTTTTCTAGGTTGAATAGTCTTTATTTTGGCAATTTTTATCAACCAGTTACAAAGTTATGCCAATTTTCGTCGCATAACTGCACAAGAAAAAGAAAACTTTTTGACGTCATTTTGACGTCGTTTTAACGTTATAATTTTCCTAATTGTTGTGCGCTACTTTGGGTGGTAAAATTGAACTGAACACGTTAGTTCAGTTTAACATACTGTCATATTTAGTTGACACCAGTCTGTTAATATGTATGAATTATTTGTTTCCATTTAATATCAAAATATAACACGCAACATTGTGCATTTTAGACTGTCCAAACGCCTTTACATAATAGAACTAAAAGGTCCGGATGTACGAGGGATGATCAATATATAACGAGAAAACGCGCTTATACTTTTGTTATGATCAGTTCGATTTTACTCAAACTATAGCTGGAAGTAATAATTTATTAACATTTCGTACTCGATTGTCTTATCGGAAAACACATTAATGTTGTAGATTTTTCAACATATTTCTAGAGCGTCATTTAATGTTTGAACTGGATTGCGTTTATACTGAGTCTGAGTGTATTTTATATCTAAGTACATAAATTCATCACGTGTAGGTTTGAATGATTTCATCACGTGCATTCATCGATTTTTCCTCAAAGTAGTTTGTACTTCAGAGAAAAAGAGAGCACGATAATAAATTATTTACCTTCGAAAATCCTTTGTAAACGTTTATTACCCCTATCACTGCCATAGAAAACAATGCCAATGCACTGGTGTTAGACTGATCACGGGGAACATTGTCCGTATTGTGAGTGAGTGATAATTACAGTGAAACATGTAACATTTATTGACAAAGTAACTTAATAGAAACATGTGATTGGTTGATAGGGCGGTGGCTGATATCACAGGAGACATCATAATCATATAACTATCAAACCAGAGTTATTGTCATATAGATCTAGTTATATCTATCATGGAACAATTGAATATTTCCCATATTGGAGATGTACTTAACGCTCTATAGAATAGAACCCAATATGGAATATATACATGCGTATGTTGGGAACTAATACCGCCTGTATTGTTTATCGTCTCGAAATATGGTGGATACTTATTTTCTTTATTTCACTAGTGATTTTTGTTATGATATTTTTTCGCTGCGAAGTTTTCAACAATTACAAATATGTCGGTTAAAGTGTGTGTGACTTGTTTAGAATTTCAAGAGTTTCTATGTAAAGTGTAATAACTTATCAGAATGGGTTGTATGCAATCAAGCGACGGAACTGGTGGGTCGGACACAACAAGTAAAATTGTTATTCGATTGAAACCAGTGTTCAATGATATAGTGTCAGATAAATCAACGTGGAATAAACATTATCAGCTTTCTATTGAAACCAAACAGATTGTGAAAGAAACATGGGCTATAATAAAGCTAGATATAGCAAAAATTGGCGTTGTGACTTTTGTCAGGTAAGTAATTGGTTTGTTAAAATATATTACCAGACGCTTTAGATGTCTTCTGAAGTTCCGCAGACCAAACTTACGATTAGTGATTACGTTGATAATATTTGCTGATTTGGGTCTAAGATTGAATTTAATTTCACTGAGCGATCACAGATATCAATAGATCTACTATCGAAAATTTATTTCACTTCTTTGAAACGGCGAATTACATTTACAATTATTTTTCACTAATAAAACTTTATCCAGTCACTTCCGACTACTAGTATATCGCAATATCGACCGGCTAACAGATGCCGAATAAACTTTGCTTTATTAGGTCACCTGGTCATGAGACTTCTCATAATCCGTCAATGACCACGTGCTCTGACAAAATTCGGCTCATCCGATAAATTCCCTAGCCTTTTACAACAACGCCATAAATCCATTATTAATTGATAAGCATACATTATGCCCCTATATTAGCGTCCTGAAAGTGTAAGTAAATTATAAATTGGCATTATTTACGGAGAAAATTAGTAATACGCGTATATGTCGTAAGAAGATTATGTTTCTGATATGTGTAATAGTAAAATGGCACCCAAAATTAATCAAAGCACTGAGAGTACCACGGGGAGGCGTCAGTGTAAATTACATTTAGTCGAAATTAAAACAGTGTTTTATGCGAATTTTAGTGTCTCGAACGAGTTAGTTGATGAATTAAGTTTATACTACATGTACTTAAGAACTACTTCGTTCAATGTAGTACTACTAAAATAGTTTAAATATAGCTACATAAGAGACATTCGAGGAAGATAGATGTCGCGAACAATTGTGCATTGATCCATGCATTTTGATAATACGAAACAATTGCGATATAGCTCAAGCGGAATGATTATCCGTAAAAATCAGTTTGACAAAAATTGTTGATCTAAAAAAAACAAATATGGCTGATGTAAGTAAACCAATTTAAACATTTTGAGAAACATAAGTAGCAGTATTGAAAATGTTGATAGTTTCCTAAAGGCGTTACGTTGATAATGAGAAATAGGCAATGCTATCTTTGAGATGCTTAGTCTGCCAAACATTCCCCAACATTTTCGAAACCTACACTAATCATGCCCATTGGTTAAGCGATATTTATATAGTAACAAATCCGTCAGCCAAAAGTGGGATGGATACAAAAGTAGGAGTCCCCATAGGAACTCTCAGTCGATGTATTTCCGGGAAAATACAGCGTTCATCCGTTTAAAACCAAGAAAACAATAGAGCGCAGCCAAATGTCTTTGAGTCTGTAAATGCGGCATGCGGGGGATGATAAATTGTCTTATTTCGAATAGACAGCTTCTAATGTGCTTGGTGTATATCACCGATACCTAGCTTCCTGGCACCTTTTACCAGATACATTACAGAACACATGGTTCTGGGTGGCATGGTGGTCGAGTGGATAACGCCCTTGGCTACTGATCGAGAGGTCCCTGGTTCGAATCTCGGCCGGGACACTTGGTCATTTCTGGAACGCTTTTCAGTGTTTCCCACCCAACTAGAGATGAACTGGTTGGAAACCCAGAGGTAGTATCGCGTGTATCGGTGCTATACATCGGGCACGTTAAAGAACCAGGGAGTCTATTCGGAACGAGCTAGGGTAACGCACCCGGATTCCTTGTATCACAACTCTTTCTTCTACTCGCTGTCCCTTCAGCAAAAAACAGGACCCCATTAGAAATAAGTGCTTGCACTTTCATGGGTTATCCTTGACCGAAAGGCCTAAATAATAACATACATATGGTCAGATATAGCGGGAATACTAGGAATATACTTTCAGAAATATCATGCTCAATTGACCGGGATTGAACGCACGACCTCTGGATTGATAGCCACGTGCATTTTTTTGCTAGCTTAATTATGTTACCTGGCACAATAATAAACGCAGTTCATAAGAGATATTTGAAGTTTATGATGTTAGCAGGAAACTCTCGGATGTTTAATATTATTCAAATAGTCGTATGGCATCTCTCGTACAGTACGATAATGCTAGTATTATGGATGATTTGTTTTACTGATACCACCCGCTGAGATTTCATGTGTATTAGAACCATACGCTATCGCTCCCACGTGAAGTTCACGAAGATAAATGGAGTTCTGGTACATGCGCACTTGCTTCAAATTTCTTGTTGCAGCTGACTGCTAAAAAAGTTTAGCAATAACTTAATCATGTAAATTTTCATATCTAATGCAAATAACGTTTGCTAATTTAAAACCATTAACAAGTCATCTCTACAAAGTTTTTAACCCGCGATAATATGTCCCTGTAAGATGCATTATGTATAGCAGAACTTGTACAAGGATTTCTCCGACTTGTCTTTCTTCTCTCATACTTGTGTAGCTATGATAACAGCAAACATATTAGGCGCCGCGTATTATATTTAATGCAACATATAGAATCAAATATAAATTATAATTATAATAATATATTCATTAAAACAGTACATAATGAATGCCAAATACAACACCATCAACAAAATGGTTGTTTTAAGCTCTCCCCAAATTGCATATATATTACATAGTGACTAAAATATATATTACCTCATTTTACAACACATATTTAACCTTGTTGAAAAGAGATAACATAATATCGATTGTATTAAGCTAGCAAGGCAACCCCGACATTCTTTTTTGTTCAAATACAAGTTGAACGCCTCTTGTAGAGCGAAGTTCATGATTCTGATACATGTACCTGATATTAAAAGGTTTCTGTCATTCTATTGACTGTGAACTTAATCAACTAGAATAGATAGACAAAGTATATGGGCGGTATGACATATTTGCTTTTATTACCTAGGACACTATATAACGAGTAATTCGACATTTTTTACTGTTTTATGTCTGTATGTTTATTTTTAGACTCATGTATGAAACATTTCATTGCTAGGGGGAGGAGTGGCAAAAGTTTTGACTGTTCCACCCCTGGATAAACTGTTACCTGCTCACTACGATGCGCAATATAATTCCTGCAAAAACACCCTGCTGTATCTACAGCGTATTTTAGTTAAATTCGTCAACTTCAGATGCTATTTTTAGTAAATTGTGTCAATTTCAGATGCTATCTTTAGTAAATTGTGTCAATTTCAACAGTCAAATTATTAGCGTATGTATTGCTGCCCAGATAGCGGCGACCGTGATGCCGAACTTTACACAAAACTGGATTTGTCCACACGCGCTTAATAATGCAGATCAAGTAAACAACAACGGTGGAAATGTTTCATTACCAATTAATTATTATCAAAAATAGCCGATAAACTGATAACTGATTATACGTTGCGAGTACTTGTTGAACACAAGAAAATCCGTCTTTAATTCTCACAATCGACGTAGATATGCAATTCAATAACCATTTGATGCAGAATTTAAACATTGAAATGTGATAGTAACTGAGTAAATACACTGTCATACTCGTACTTTTTCGTACCCAAAACAAAATTTGTAAATACCTATTGAACAATGTTATGACTCTATTTTGTTTTACTACATGCCGGTTTTATTTGTTTGATAATACCATCGTAGGGATACAGTAATGACAGTCTTGAATTGTCCGCTACGACAAATTTCATAAAAACATTCTTTTTGTAGAACTTTACTGTAGTAATACAGAGTATAAGGTTATAAAACAGTTATTTCATGTTTGTTTATGGTTAACAGTCAAAACTATTGTCCTCGGTATCGGGGAAGACTTTAGAACTTTTGCACGAGGCCGATAACCAAATAGCCATGAACTTACTGTATAATAAACTGATCGATCTGATAAGTTAAGTGTTGGGTAATAGACAGCTAAGTGTATAATTTGCTGATTGCGGCACTGAACGCAACAAATAAGACAGAGTAAATATATCATCTGATTGATTCATTAACACCAATCAATTATTTTTATGTATTTTGTGTGTTTAAGGCGTGATCAGTGTATTGTTAGAATGTCCTAACTGATTTACAAGCATTTCACAGAGGCGGTTTGGAAAGGTTTTGCGTGATAAACTTGCTGAACGATACAATGGAGCAATATGTACCCAGTCATAACGACCATTAACGACATGTGAACTCGTAAAATACTTCCCCTATTGGGCCTGTCTATAGAAAATGATAATAAAAAATCGGACAGTAATTGCAGTGCTTAACTGAAACAGCCGAGCAAGGGAAACAGAAATAACACAGACCCAAATCACACGGCACAATGCCCAAACAAACTACTTAACGTGAAGATGAAACTAAACCACTGAAAGTCCCAGCTTCAGCTGTCAACTGGCAAAAGTCCAAGTTTCATAAAGGTTATGTTTTTTTAGAAATGTCGTGGTACAACAGTTAACAGTACTCCGTTGCCTAACAAAAAGCGCAAAATGATATCTCCCGTTCAATGCATAGATGGCCTCCCTTGGTCGTGAAAGGCTCAAGTGCAATAGATAATCTAGGTCATTGCTACTAACAAATGTTCTTAAAAATGGTTGAAATTACGATTTTGGTTGATATTTTGTGGCACTCGTTTCTTGCTCGGATGAATTGGCTTTAAAATCTTATGGTATTCGGAATGCAAGAGTACTTACAGTACTGGGGGTGTTCCGCCAGTAAAATCCCCAAAGGTACTTAAATAATTTAGCAGTAAAAAATTCGACTAACGTCAACAAAAATCCACCGTAAAACATCAATCACACAATACACTTACTCTGGATCAACGAGAAGCCAAATGCATTAATTGCAGTCTGTTTATAAGCTGCACTATCGTGTCTCGCTCATGCACTCATCCTTATTTCTCTCTATATCTAAACACCACACAGTTAGGACTTTATGATAGTTGTAAACCAATAACAAAAGATATTGAAAATGACGCCAAAATTACATCTTCAATTATTTGATTGATTGCATTCATATCAGCTAATTCTTTATGGGTATACGCAAAGATTGATCCCACTTTACTTATATTACAAGTGTGATTTAGAAAACAGCCTGTATATCAACGACAGGCCGAAACCTAGACAACCAGCCAACATACTGCTACGATACGTATACCACGGATAAAACCTGCATGAAATATACATGTAATTGTTCCAAATCAATGTAAGAAATGAAACCCGTTAAGTGTACTGAACTGACTAAATAATAAATGAAACCATTTTAAGTAATCAGCCTATAGTTCGATTTACCTTCCGACTACATTCAAACTGTGGATATGATTTCTTGTACGGCGCATCTACATGTATACTATCGTATCAAGGATCGGCATTTCTTGAACAGGATGAAACTGTGTTTTTATACTCCCCGAAGCAATATGTTTCTGCCTTATCACTACATTTTTAAAGTGCGCTTGACAAATGACAAATTGAGAATATTCCAACTGATACTTAAACAGCCTCAATGAGAATAATTCATTTAGTTGGGATAAGAAGAATTGATTTTTGTCACTTGAAGATAATATTCTCAATGATGAACTAGCCGATACATTCGAATGAAAACCAACTTAACATTGACGTAAATACATAAAGTGATATAGTACAACTTATCAGGATGTATGGCATTTATTGCCACTCATTGATTTTTGTTTTGTTTTTCAGCCTTTTCGAGAAGTATCCGGATGTTCAGCAATTGTTCGTTCATTTCCGGGGTTTATCCTTTGAAGAACTTCAGCATAACACTAAATTACGGGATCATGGCCTTAGAGTGTTGAATACAATAGATAAATGTGTAGCAAGACTAGAGGAGCCTGTGCGTCTCGAAAAACTTATGTCACAAATAGCCGAAAAACATTTATTGTACAGCATCAAAACAGAACATCTAATTGTAAGTAATGTTTATGCACATTTGTAGCTCTACTTTTCGAAGAACAAAAGTCGAGCTAGTGTGCGTGTGCGTGTCAGAGTCATTGTCTCAAAGACTATCAAAGGTATCAACTTGAAACTCAACATAATTCTTCACCATCACAAGGGGACTCAATACTGACAAGGCTGATCACCCTGGGACCTATATTTATAGAGTTATCCGCCCTTGTTTGGACTTAGTACATAGAAATAGTGGCACATTTACCCATAAACTGAATTTTCTCAAACACTTATCATCAAAGCTCTCAACTTGAAAGTTTATAAACGTGTGGAATGTGATAACCTACATCTACCGACAAGAGGAAACAGAACTATCTAGCAATTTATAAGAGTTATTCCACTTTTCTGACTTTAAATATTTACACGTGAACAATGGCTTTTTCTCAAAGACTATCAAAGGTATCCACTTGAAACTCAACATAGTTATTCACTCTCACAGGGGAGTCCTTACTGACAAGGATGGTGACCCATTGACCTATTATTATGAATTATCTGCCCCTGTCACTCTAAGAATTTTCACTCACATATGTGCAAGGGTACTATCTAGTACGAGAAAGTCGAGCGTCCAGGACTCTTAGGCGGTGCTCTTGTTATAAGACATGTTATACTCGTGCTGGATGCAAATAGCGAGGAGCGGATAGCAAACTAAATATTCGGGGTTCTCATCAAAACATCGTCACACAAAATGTAGCGTATAAGGGTCATCTGCAAGTATATTCTCAAGAATGATATAAAGTACATGGTAACTAAAAACGTAAATTCTGAATGATCATATCGATTGTTTAAGTAATCAAATTCGATCAATGAAGGTTTTAACAAACATTTAAATATTTAAAAATTTCCTATTCACTTTGGAATTTAGAATATCATTGGATAAACAATGCCAATGGCAAAATGTAGTACATAACTTGAACACATTAAATGTGTGTTTGCAAGCTTATAATGACCGAATAAAATACAAGATCTAACATTTTAATCAGTAAAACCCCCTATCTTTTCGTCTACATACAAGTCCAGCCATAATTTTAACTGTGTGTGCTAGAAGAGGCCCGGATGGTATTCAATACTGATCTTACTTGACTTAAGGATAAGGACAAACAATCAGATCACACCATATTAAACTCTTGGTCAGTAACAGGCGATATGATAGGCTATCCATATTCTTCAATTAGATAAGATCAATATTGAATACGACCCCTGGAATGTCGCCACACATACTTTTCGGCTTTGTATGACATAGGATCTGCACGGAGATTCAGTAAGCGCTTAAAATTCTGTCGAATCTGCGAAATTTTCTCAAGTCATTGCCTTGTTTTCTGGCCAACTGTGCCGATGTGTAGGCAGTTAACAGTGGCAATCTATATGGATATGTCTTATCCGCCAAAATATTTAACTCTTGGGGAAATTTAGATCTTCACCGAGACCTATGTTGGTTAAAACATTCCAAATGAACTATCTTTCCCATGCATGATAATACTGATGACCGGAATAATACTGTTGTTGGGCAAAATAAAAAAGAGTACAATTTATTCGGCTCTGAGTAACATCCTTAATATTGCAGTTTGAACCGTAGCGCCTCAATAAAATCTTGCTATTTATTAGTATAAGACTTAAGTTGTCGCCATTCAACAGCGTAATATTATTTCATTCATACACATCAATATATCCAGATTGTACATCTATGGGAGCCTAAAAGACATATTTTCGCTAAACTGTACCTGTAGGATTTGCTACTGGACTAAACTGCGTATATATAATAGAGTATATCAAAGAAAATGGATAACTGGAAAAAAGTTCGTCGCAGTGCATTTTCTTTCCTAATTGTTCCTCTACATGTTCGTGTGGTTTATCTGTGGAAATTGGAAGAACATCTTGTAGCTGCGTCCACAAAAACTTTACCATATACTATGAAGTGAATGAAATAAAGGTCCATAATCGCACCACTATTTTTGCTCCCTGCAATTACACATGTCAAGGATGGTCATCAGTGAAGGGAAACCTGCCAAAAATGTAGGGTCAGTTGCACATAGACGAACAAACGAAATAATGGACGGACACACGCACGAAGGAAGGAACGGACGGACCAATTTAAGTATATCCCTTACAACTCGTCCTCTCAAAACAATAGTAGCGAATGTACCACTGGCATCCTATTTTGATCCGCGCATGACAGACAACATTGTTTGTACATCGATCAAAACAATGCTGAGAACACCCCTACGATTGTTGTTCGCTATTCGATTCTCGCTATTCGCGTCGAGCGCGAGTATAAAATGTCTATTATTGGGTCGATTTTTGCGCCCTTGTGTACATTCAGTTTTAAGCTCCTTCAAGATGTCAGTATCCGAACTATACCCTGCCCTTTTTTGGTCACGGCTTAAAAGATAAATACTTTCAAAGGCTACGCTCGCTTCGGCATTTAAAATCACAATCATTTGAATTCCAATTCAATCGTATACATGATCAATCGGCAATCAAAATGGTACATGTACAATAATTTAATTACAAGTTCCGACAAAATATAAACTTGTAAATTGGATTAGGGTTGATTTTAACAAAGCATCTTAAGGAATAACTTACAATTTTCTGCAATTTAGTGTATCAAGAAAAATCAAGAATGTCATCTTTAACATTGTTTAGAAGCACTATATTAGGAGCTAAATGAATCACAAACAAAGTATGCTATTCTTAGTTTCTTGTGAAATATGTGAAGCGTAATTTTAAATCTTTAGTAAAAATATTTAAGTTTCCCTTAAGATGGGAACTATCAAAGAGCAAATGTATACAGTATCACCATTGTGCTATTCTAAGATGTTTCAATTGCAGTATATTTTAAAAGGTATTTTTCATGTAAATCAGGTCCCAAATTTTAAAATATTTTATTGCAGACACCAATCACATGTAAAACAACATACTTTGATCTACATTTTGTACAAGTAAAGCAGTTAAATATTAACATGTCTGGGTAAACTTGATTTGAATCATCGGTGTTTTGCTGATAAACATATCAGCGATAATGTTGTATTCACACATGTATGCCTCGCTTCAGACATTTGAGACTTTGATGAATTCCTCACATAAATCTGCGTCGCTATAATGTCAGCTGGAAATGGAGACCTGAAACATAAGTTTAACCCACATGCTTTATATGTAAATAAAGTAGGATAATAAATCCAACACTATGCTTGTTAATGTATTTTACTTAATAGTCTTTGGAAGACGATATTGAAGCAGAAAGGTCTAAAAGCATCTACATTAACGTCTACATTGCTACTTAATATTCTAAAGGTTTAAGCTAAAGACTCGAATGTGCAGAATAACACCAAATGGATGCTTAATTGTAATATATGCGCAGCCGTCGGTGTTTTACATTTTTATTGTAACGTGAAGAAATGTAGGGGGGGGGCTAGAAATAGGGGCATATCAAATACAAATGTACAGGGTGATCCAAAAAACATGTCCCACAAACAATGCTTAATAACTTTGCGAATTTTGGTAGTATAGTTATTGTTTTAGTATTGATAGAAAGGACATGTTTTTTGGATCACCCTGTATGTCACGGCTTTAAAATAACCATCGGTCTCTTTTAATTGGAAAGTATCTCGATCGGGAAATTATTAGCAATGCTTTTGTACTGCATTTCTTTCACATGGAATCATTATAGTACAATCATGTTGATAACTATGAGTGTATAAATTAATTTGTATAGTACGCGTTCTTTTAGTACGTTGTTTGATTTTATCTATCTAAGTTCGTCATCTGGAAATCTGAGATACGACGTGTTGTTCAAATACTAGGACTACATGTAACACATCCGTTCTGGTGATATAATTCACAACAATGAGTGGGTGGGGTAAAGCTGTACATCAAATATGTGACTGGCTATGAACCGTAACATTTTCACGCGTATACTCGACGCAATATGAATCGTATTGTTATCAGTAATTAAATGTCATAATAACGTCTATATTATTATTGATTATGCCGTGTCTCTCAATAGGAAAGAATATTATAGAATATATTATTTACATTATAAACAAGATGGATGTCACTTAAATATAAGAAGATCGAATTAAAAAATCCTGATGAAGAACAGGAGCTCGAAAAATTGAAAGAAGAGTCAGTTATTTATTTATTCTTTAGTATTATTACTTTGCTCCTTGATTATATTATGCCGATATATTAAATGCAAACTGACACGAATCTATACAATAACAACACTTTGTAAATTTATCAATATCAACAAAATGTTGTGCGTTCTAGTTTCTGTTACAAATAGCTTGATAAACAAAAACATTTCACACTGTACATTAGAACTTCCGCATGTATATTGTACAATTGCGAAGGTGTTAATTTCATAAAATCTCAGTTAAATTCCAAGCAACATTCTCTTTCTGTATATACGTTGGAAACACTTCTTGGAAGTCTTTTTTCCATCAAACTGTCAAGACAAACCATCTTAGTCGAACTCAAATCGCATACCATGACATTTGTCTGTGGTCGGTCTTGTCTTGCCATAAACTGTTTAATGCTTTAGCTTTTGGCATCTCATGGACTTTATAATTATTATACAGCAGTATTGGTTAGCCGAGTTGACCGCCGTATAATGTACATGTAGCGAGATTGACGACGGTGGTCGAAGTGTGTTTATTTTGTCCAAGTTTATGTTTTCTCTTCTTGAGTGGTTTACTGATAGTGAAGTGAGAGAAATTGCCAGACTGAATTGACAGATTGTTGTTAATATGCTTACATTCTGTTTCTAGGAAATATTCGATATTAGTGTATAATAACAACGGGCGTGGTTCCCTAAAATCTGAATTTATTTTTCTGTGTCATTTCAGTTGCTGGTACCACACTTACTCAACGCGCTAATGCCAGTGCTGGGAGACGCCTGGACGGACGAGGTCAATACTGCATGGTCAGCATTTCTTCACTATGTCACACAAATGATGGCGGATGCCATATATACTTTACAAACACGCTGATGGTGACAGACATCCTAATTTAAGACATGGGGATAAGTTGAAACAAACTATTGTTTATGGTCTCACACAACGACGTTTAGCCTACATGTATGAACGCCATAGCTGTCTTTTGTTGACGCTTGCCATGTTGACTTGGCGGTAGGACATGTGAACTTTTAAGTATAATGTGTTAATATGTGAAACCACATTGTTGACTTGTCAAACTATCATCTGAATATGTCAACTTGCCCTGTTATATTGTTAAAAAACGTCTTAAATTGTTAACAGAATACAATAATATCTCAAGCCATCGTGTTATACTGTTAAACCACATCGATAAATTGTCAAATCACCATTTGCATATGTCTACGTTACATGCTAAAATGTTGATGAAAAAACGTTTGATAATGTTAGAAGCACGTGTTAACTTCTCAAAGCTTCGTATTATCATGTTAGACTTTAACTACAATGATGAAATGTCAAACTATCATTTGAATATGTTTATATGCGATTTTGAATTGTTAAAACAACGTCTTACAATGTCGAATGAGACATTTTTAAATGATATTTTAACAATTTAGCACTGTTGATTAACAATATAACACGTTCTGTTGAGAAGTTCACATGGTTATTGGACATGATAAGAAGCTATTTTAACAATTTGACATGTCGTATAGACATCTTCAAATGATATTTTAACAATTTAGCACTGTTGTTTAACAATATAACACGTTCTTTTGAGAAGTTCACATGGGTATTGGGCATGATTAGAAGCTATTTTGACGATTTAACATGGCTTATAGACATCTTGAAATGGTTTTTTAACAATTTATCTCTGTCGTTTAACAGTATTACACGTTCTGTTGAGAAGTTCACATGTCGAATGAACATGATAAGAAGCTATTTTAACAATTTAACATGGCATATAGACATGGTCACAAGATACTTGGACAGTTTAACAGTGTGACTTGACATATAGTAATGTTGCACTGAGAAGTTCACATGCCCTACAATTTAAGACGTTGTTGTAACAATTTAATATGTCGTATAGACATGTTCAAATGATTAAATAACAATTTAACATGACAAGCGTCAACAAAAGACAGCTATGGCGTTCCATATACATGCATTGAACTCGTTTCTTTTTGTGGCCATGTGCTTTTTCAGGACAACAGGAAACAGTTTGAGATCGTGGACACCTAGACGTGCAATTGTCATGTTATCTCTATTCTAAATACTGCTTGAAATTGTCACGTTGTTTCTATTTTCAATATTACTTTAGATTATCATGTAGTCTCTATTCTCAATTTACTTGAGATTGTAAAGTTATCTCTATTCACAATATTACTTGAAATTGTCATGTAGTCTCTATTCTCAATACATACTTGAGAATGACATAATATAATTTCTATTCTTAATATTACTTGAGAATGCCAAATAATCTCAATGTTTCCTGAAATTGTCATATTATAACCTTAGATGCCATGTAATCTCTATTCGCAATTATAACTTGAGATTACAATGTGTCTATTCACAATGTATACATGCGTCGTCATAGTCTGATATTTGTCTGTCTCATGTAAGAGTTTGCTATGTACTTAATTTGATTGTGCAATAAATGATATATATTGAGATATTATATAAACTCCAAGTTGTTACGTTAATGTGTGTGCAGTTACATGTATATACATGTATTCATATTTTGCCCCATTTGTTAAGAGTAGTGATTTGTCACATGCAACGCTTCGGTTGGAAGATTATGCCCGAAGATGCAGGGCTATACAATTGAATGTGTTGTAACACTCGCACTTTGTCTTTGGAATACAGAACTGTTTATTTTTTGTGCGCCTACAAATCTTTGTTTTTGTGGGAATATTGACTTGCCATTGTCCGACAGTCAGTCCGATCCAAAACGTTTTCTCGTATGCAACTTAAAAAGTATTTGTGCTACAATCTTCAAACTTCAAAGGAAGATTAGTCAACACGAGGTGTTGTGCAGCTATGTTTTTTGTTCGGATCAGACCATTATTAGCAGAGTCATTGTCCTTGGATGATGACATTTGGCTTGTGTCGCTCATAACTCTAAAATGTTTGAGCTACAGTCTCAAATGTTGTAGGAATCGTTGTAAGGGTGTGTAGTTGCCCGTCCTATTCGGTTATTCTTATTCGGATCTGACCTGTATTAACAGAGTTGTTTCCCTTGACATGATGAAATTTTGCTTTTGTTTCTCATAACGTATGCTACATTCATCAAACTTTGTCGAGAAGACATTTAGTAGAGAAAATACTAGCATGTAGCTATTCTATAGCATTTTACTTACAATTTATTGGATACATATACTATGTAGACCTGCAGCGATGTTTGTGAAGCCCTTATATTTCTCCTTGATAACATGTTTGTTAGACTGGGCACTACCATTTATAGACAAATTATCGTTATTCCAATGGGAACAAATTGCGCACCTCTTGTCGCAGATCTGTTTTTTTACTGTTACGTACATGATTTTATGTTAAAATTGTGTCCCGAACACCAAACTGATTAAGTTACAGCGTTTAGTAATACTTCCCGATACCTTGATGACATTTAAATATTGATAATTCTTACTTTTGCATAAGATCTTAGAAATTTACCTAGACGAATTAACACTAAATAAAGCTAATTCATCCGATACACTCTCGATCTTGCAATTAAAGCAGGTTAAATTTACGACAAGAGAGATGATTTTAACTTCGATACTGTAAATTACCTACACTTGGATAGAGATGTTCCACGGTCAACTTCATATGGTGTTTACGCTTCTCAATTAATCCGTTTTGCTAGAGCTTGTTATCGAGACGACATTTATAATCGAAGAATTTGTATTACTAATAAGTTACTGCAATAAACTTCGTAAAACTTCGCGAAATTTTTATAGGCGTAATTCAGATCTCAATTCAAAATATGGTATTAATTTAAAGACACTTCAGCGTGCACTGTAAAACGTTTACGCCCCAGTGACATTTGTCGCTGTCCGCACCAAGGCGGAAGCCTTTTAGTCAACCTTCCTCGCCATTGTGCCTTTTTGTTCAACTTTGTTCATTTTGTATGTGCCATTCTGCAATATCTTTGTCCAGCACAAGGCTGCTTCTTATTTTTAAAAAAATTGCATGTACTCTATGTAGATTTCCCTTGTGGTGTGTAATGTCCGTTTGTTTTTTCCCGTTATATGGCTCTTGTACTGACTGAGGCGACAGACTTTCAGGACTGGATGTCAAAGAAAACCTTGTTAACACTCTAGAGGTCATATTTTTACATAATATTAAGGAAACCTAGTCACAATGTATGTTCTTATGAAGTCTAGGTTAAGCTCGCAACTGGGTCATCTGGGGTAAAAAACTAGGTCACCAGGTCACATTGAAGAAAAACCTTGTTAACACTCCAGAAGTCACATTTTTGACATAATCTTAATGAAACTTGGTCACAATGTATAGCTCTATGAAATCTAGGTCAAGTTTGCAACTGTGTCATCTGGGGTCAAAAACTAGGTTACAAGGTCACAGTAAAGAAAACCTTGTTAACACTCTTAAGGTCACAAGTTTAACCTAATCTTTATGAAACTTAATCACCATGTTTGTCTATATAAAATTGAGGTTAAGTTCGTAACTTGGTCATCTGGGGTCAAAAACTAGGTCACTGGGTCACATTGAATAAATAATCTAGAGGTAACAAGTTTTACCTAATATTTATGAAATTTGGTCACAATGTTTGTCTCAAGTTCGTAACAGGGTCATCTGGGGTCAAAAACTAGGTCACCGGGTCACATTGAAGAACAACATTGTTAACACTCAGAGGTCACAAGTTTTACCTTATCTTTATGCAACTTTGTCACAATGTTTGTCACTGTAAACTCTATATCAAATATCACATCATAACAAATACTGATTCTGCCTAAACTGCTAGTCATCAGGTGATCGCTTTAGGGCAAAAAGCCCTCTTGTATTGTTTGAGAATTATTTTTGCTGTTAAACGTGGCTATTTTACCTGGGATTACTAATTGTTTATGGTGGGTCCTTCGGCTGGGGCATTCGGCATATTGGAGCTGAATCGTTTTACTGTCGCGCTCGGCTTATTCTTGCGTGCAATCTGGCTGGTACGAAGGACTTGTTGAAACTGGGTTATCCGGCTGGGCGTTGAACTTTTTTATTACTGAAACTAGGACATTGAGCTTTTTTATTATTTCTTCTAAAGTTAAGGACTTCTGACAGCTAAAACTAGGTATTTCAGCCATTTTGTTGTTGGAACTAGGTCATTCAGCTTGGGCATTCACCTTTTGGATTGCTGTTAGAATTTCGACAGCTTGGACATGGGAGGGTCATATTACTTGTTTAGTTGGGCATGGTGCCTTGTGTGTTTTTATGTTTTCTGTGCTCGGCTGGCTCATGTGGGCATTTTGCCTTGTGTTTTTTAATGTTTTCTGTGCTAGGCTGGTTAAGCTGAGTGCTGCCTTCCCTGTCTGACTTAATATTACCTTTTTGAGTTTTGATCCATGATTTGGTCGAATGACAAGTGAGAGCTCCATAAAATATGGTCACATTTCTAGTTGTGTTTGTCATTGTAAATGTTACTGAAAAGTTGTGAATTTCTGTCATTTGGGTTCCTTTCTATGCCTTTCGTGCTCTGCTGTTTCTGTCGAGTGCTGCAATGAAATTTATAAACATTAAAAAGTTCAGCTGCTTGCAAGGAGTTTGCACCAGTGACGGATTTATTCAAGGAAATCGTGTACATCAAAATTAGCACCAAATGACATTAAAGTACGAACTAATACATGTCGTTTGCCAATACTTTACTGCCTTACAATATTGACGTTTAAACAAAGTACGGTTAATGCAAATTGGATAACATAGCGCTAGTGGCAATCCGTTTCAAAGCAAGCACCACTTCGAACATTTGAAGTAATATATCCTGTAAATCTCTCCTAAAAGTCCAACATGACATACCAGAGTACATGACCACTTAAGATACTCCAGTTGAACAAATATTAAGCTCGACTTAATTTGTACAGTGGAACTTAAGTGCCTTTGAATGTGTGTCGCATAAAAAGGGCGCTATATAAATCTGGTATTCATCATAATTACACGCTAACTGTTTATTTGCAATTTAGTTAGAACCAAAATCAACACTTCAGTAGAGGGTATGGTGTTTGGCATTTTAAGGTCATATACTTCCACTGAACCACACAAGAGGTGTTGATAGAGCATTACTACACTCTTTCTATGCAGACAATCAGTAATTGTCGTCCTTAAAAAGATGTTTCGTATTATGTTGCTTGTGAAGTAATATTACACCGACAGATTGAAAAACGCAAACAATGAACGACGTCTTTTCACTGCAGTAATCTTAGCAATACATGTTTACTATCCAGGACAAGTCCAATAACTTCAATAAACTTGTGAGTATACATTGAACCTGTTTATCTATTCATTTTAAAAATTGTGCGCGTCAAAAGTGGATAAACGTCTTTAAAGCTGTATATGTCATCACGGAATTGTGATTAAAAAAATGTCACCTCGGACGAGACAATTGTTTTGTCATTGAAAATATATGGGAAAAGAAGCAGTCTACTGGACAAATGATCGTGATGTATCCATCAGTTACGTAACATGCATTGTTGTACAAATTTTAATTTCGGACTCTAATCTTGTGTGCCGTTTCACTATTACAAATATCAAACACAGAACCTTCTTACGACAATTGATACTGATTTTTTCCGTAAATCATGCAAAATAGTAATTTACTAACACTTTCTTGATGGGCATATTCCCATAGAAAGCCAAAAACAACACAATATACACATGGTTAGCTTTTAAAAACAGTGGCTCGGTTAGTACTTTTTAACAGGATAGCTGTGGACATGAACAAAACAATGTGCGTAAATGGTTACCCAAGTCTGACTTGGGTTTAACGTCGTTTCTGAACAATTTATGAGTTATATATGGTTTCGATTAATTATGTTATAAAACATTCCATAACCAATTTCGTATATTTATTAAGCCATGTAAAATGTCTTCACTATAACTTACATGTATATTTCTATGGTTACAATAAAAAATTATTTCGTCGAACATAACAATAAAGTTCCGATAATCATGACTTTTTGTCTCTCTACACCATGGAATTATCGGTTATACGATCTTTGTCTACACATACATATTACCTTGGTAGCTGCAGCATTTATAAGTGCATTGGACATGCAATCCGGCCATCCGGGGTCGACAACCAACTGCAACAGGTCGTACCCTTCCACGAAGTAGTGTCCATTTCCTCACGTCGATAAGTTGCTGGTGCTTGTGGAAGGGTAAATTGGTAATGGTTACAGGAAAACTGGTAAGTTTAATCGAATCCATATATAACTGACAAATCGTTCAGAAACTGCGTTAAACCTACTACTTGTGCGATTATATTTTGGGTAATTTTACTATAATAACAATGTAAAGCATGTGTTTGGGCTTAACTATTCAAAGCACGGATTTCAGGAGAAGACACGACACAATAGAGACAGAGGTATACGAACCGAGCCACTTCTAGCTTTTTTAAAAGCTAACCTTGTAACCACAACACCAAATATGACCGCACCCGTGGCACCCGTCAGAAATCCTTACCGCTTTTTAAAAGCCGTTGTTCATTGGCTATTTTTTGTCTTAACCAATCGCGATGTCTGTTAAAATTGCCGGGCATTGTGACTGTTACCTGGCTTCGTGCTGGTGATAAAAGGCATAAGGAGGCCGAAGCTGGAGACCACATTTGGAAGTGTTTGGAGTTTTAGTTGGTTATTATAGTTAATTCCTATTCCTATAGCAAAATAGCTCTACCCCGTATTGCATAACTTTTATAGCGGTTATAAATATCACTTCATTTTATAACACATTTTCTAGAGGTGAAAAGAGACGATATCATATCGATTGTATTGAGGCAAAACCCGACGTTCTTTTCTGTTCAAATATAAGTTGAACACCTCACGTAGAGCTTAGTTAATGATTCCGATATCCGATATTAAAATGTTTCTGTCCTTCTGTTGACAGTGAACTTAAAAAACCAGAGTAGATAGACTAAGTGTATTAGTTGTATATGGACGGTATGACATATTTGCTTAATAAATTGCTCGATCTTATAAGATAAGTGTTGGGTAATAGACAGCTAAGTGTATAATTTGCTGATGGCGGTACTGAAACACAACATATAAGACCTTGTGAACAGAGTAAATATAAAATCCGATTTATTAACCCCAATCAATTCATCTAATGTACTTTGTGCGTTTATGAAGTAATGAAGTGCTGAGTGTATTGTTAGAATGTCCTAATTGATTCACAAGCTCTTCACAGAGGATGTTTGGTTAAGCTTTGCGTGATACATTTACTGAGCGATACAATAGAGCTATACGTACCCATTCAGAACAAACAATAACGAAATGTGAGCTCGTATTATACTTCTTTTATTCGGTTTCTCGATACCAATACAATGTCATGGTAACATATATAGAAACAGATAATGAAAATGAAAAATCAGACTGGGAAGTCAGCACTCAGCTGGAACTGTCGAGGAAAGAAAACAGAAATAACACAAACCACACTCACACGGCATAATTTCCAAACAAACTACAAAACGTGCAGAAGAAACTCAACCACTGAAAGTCCCAGCTATAGCTGTCAAACGGCGAAAGTCCAAGTTTCGTATAGGTTATGTTTAAGTAATGTCGTAGTACAACTGAGTTGATATGTAACCGGTCGTACTGTCTGTATCATGAGATAAGATTATTGTTAGGTCGTTTCGCCTTTTCTCAGTCGGTTTATCAGCTGAACTATCGAGTCTTGCTCATGCACTCGTCCTTTATTTCTCTCTGTATCTAAAACACTCACACTGTTTGGATTTATGACAGTCGTAAACCAATAACAAAAGATGTTGAAAATGAAGACACAATTACATCTTTATACGCAGTCATTTCGTTTAACTGCATGCAGCTAATTCTTTATGGGCATAATTAAAGATTGTTCCCACTTTACTTATATACGTGGGGTGATCCAAAAGTAATTTCACTGATGCTGTAAAATTGTGCATAATGTAAATTAAACAACGCAATTTTACACGTAGCTACATTAATCTATTTCCAATATAATTGCCCAAATTTCATGATAGTGCATTTATTAGTTATTGAGATATACGTGTACATAGGAAGCCTATTTACGGACATCGCCGCAAGCCAATGACGTTAACGACGTCGTAAACATAATTTGACGTTACTTACGTTACTCCTTTTCAAAGTATCGTCCTTGATGTTCTATACAGCGCTCATGTCTGTTCATCCATTTTTAAACACATTTACATACCAGTCTTTAGGTAGTGAGGAAAACACATTGTTACAGGCCTGTTTAAGCTAAGCAAGATTGTTGTAATGGTTTCCGCGAAGCTCTTCCTTCAAGTAGGGAAATAGCGCAACATCACACGGCGCTAAATCCGGGCGGTAAGGGGGGTGCGGAAGGGTCTCCATCCCAATCAAATCAATGGTAAGTCTTGTGTCTCGTGCCGTATGAGACGTAACATTGTCTTTGTGTAGGATACAACGCTCGATATTGTCATACAAATGCTTTCTCTTCTTCCGTAATGCAGTCATAAGATGAATTGATGTCACCTGAAAACCGAATTCGAATGATCTAACATTCCCGTCAAACTCTGAAATTAACAGATCTACTTACTACCGGGTATACATGAATAATATGATAAATATTTTGCCAATAAGATACAGTTGTTATATTTATCTTAATAAAACATCCTAGTAAATCACGATATGAAGTAACTTGCTTACCTTCCCGTAATACTCTGCGTTTATAGTCTGGCCCTTCGGTACAGCATGACACAGCACTATCCCATCCATATCGAAAAACACAATAAACATGTGTTTACCAATAATCCTGCTGACCCGGGCTTTCTCCGGAGCTGGTGAATCAGTATTCTTCCACTGACTGGACTGCATTTTGGATTCAGGGTCGTAGAAGTATACCCATGTCTCATCAACCGTAATTATATGCTGGAGAAACGCATCACCCTCTTTTCTCCATCGCTTTAGAAATCGCTTCGACTCATGAACTCTCTTAGCCATTTCATCTTCATTTAATAACCTGGGGACCCATCTGGCACTCACTCTTCTCATATCTAAATCCTTTCGAATAATCCTCTGAACAGTCCCGTAACTTAAATCAAGTTCTGCACTCACTGAACGAATCGCTGTACGTCTGTCTGCGTGTTTAACGTCAGAAACAAGTCGAATGTTGCTTTCAGAACGTGCGCACACCGGTCTTCCTGACCTCCTCTCTCTATCATCTAGCGTGTCATCCCCGTCCCTAAAACGTTGGAACCAACTGTATACAAGCCTTCTGTTCACTCTGTTATCGCCATATGTATCATTTATCATTTGTGTAGTGTCTATCGGTGATTTACCGAGCTTGTAACAAAAATGTATAACGGCGCGCTGCGGCGTTTTTTCACAACTTGACATGGTGTTGTTTAGAGATCAAAGCACCTTGCGCGTTTCCTTCTTAAGTGACGTCACTGGAATTTCGGCACCAGACGTCAAAAACGTGTTACGTCACGTTAGGTAAGTATCGTCTGATTTGGCGCGTTATTTTAGTTACAATGAATGAATTAATCCAGAAATTATTTTGAAAAAAATAACATTATTTTCGTGTGCGGCAACATGACGTCAGTGGTATATTTTGAATGTCTATATAATGTTATTTGAATATTCAAACAATATGACACAAATGATATTAATTAGAAATGAATTACTTTACATTTTGATATAAATTTTATTGACGTACGCCAACAAATAAACTCACTAACGGAACAGTGACATTACTTTTGGATCTACCCACGTATTACAAGTGAGGTTTAGAAAACAGCCTGTATATCAACGACACCGAAACCTAGACAACTAACCGAAACATTGATAGGATACGTATACTAATGCAGCTGATAAAACCTGCATAACATATACATGTAATTGTCCCAAATTAGTGTAAGGAATTAAAACCCGTTAAGTGTACTGAACAGACCAAATAATAAATGAAACCATTTTCAGTGATCAGCCCTTGGTTCGATTTACCTTGCAGCTACATTCAAACTATGCATATATGATTTTCTTCGTGACGCATCGACATGTATAATATCCTATCATGGACCGGCATTATTATCAACATGATAAAACTGTTTTTTATTCTGCTCTTCGCAACATTTTTCTGACTTATGAGAACATATTTAAAACAAACTCGACAATTGACATACAACAATAGTTGAGAATGTTCCAATTGTTAATATCCGGATGTTCAGCGATCGTTCGTTCATTTCCAGGGTTTGTCCTATGAAGAACTCCAGCATATTACTAAATTACGGGACAATGGCCTTAGAGTGTTGAATACAATAGATAAATGTATAGCAAGACTAGAGGAGCCAGTTCGTCTTGAAAAACTTATGTCACAAATAGCAAAAAAACATTTAATGTACAGTATCAAAACAGAACATCTAATTGTAAGTGATGTTTATACATATTTTTATGGCGTAGTCACACCACAGCGTATGGCAATAACGTATGCCGAGCGTATAAAATTCTGACTAACACGCACGGATAGTGATACGCTTTGCACAAACTACGTGTAATAACATGAATAAATCCGCTGCCGTACGCCGACACCGGCTAAAATGTGTTCGTGCTCATCGCAATTCACACTACGACGTACACTAGCCTCTTTGCCAAATACTCTTACGTACGGTGTTGTCATACGTTATAGTGTAACTCTGCATTAAGTGTTTGTGCCTTTTCCACTAACGGAACAGTGACATTACTTTTGGATCTACCCACGTATTACAAGTGAGGTTTAGAAAACAGCCTGTATATCAACGACACCGAAACCTAGACAACTAACCGAAACATTGATAGGATACGTATACTAATGCAGCTGATAAAACCTGCATAACATATACATGTAATTGTCCCAAATTAGTGTAAGGAATTAAAACCCGTTAAGTGTACTGAACAGACCAAATAATAAATGAAACCATTTTCACATATTGGAATCGGCTGTCTAATTTGCATTTAAGGCCGATCAATGAGCCGGATTTTTAAACGCGATTCAACGGCCTTATATTTAGACAATTATTACGCACCTATTGCCAAAATCTCAAAATACAAGACGAAACGCATTCACTCATTCACCTACATGTATACAATACCTCTAAACTCAATAAGATGATTCTAGTTCCATTTTGTCATGACATATCACTATTTCCAGGCAAACAGAAGTTTCTGTAAGCACTATTTGAGTGTATCTGAGTTTGGTTCGCGTATGCATTTAGTGATGTATAACCTTGATATTCTAAAGGTGTAGGCCGAAAACTCAAATGTGCATAATATAACACAAAAAGCGTGCTTAGTTGTGAAAAATGCGCAGCCACATCGCAAAATATTTTTCAATATGTCTCCATGCATGGCTCAGGTTTATCTCATGTATTATTGTAACGTAGAGAAATATAGGCAAATACAAATATATGTCGCAGCTTTAAGCATAACCATTAGTTTCGCGATCGGGGAATTATTAGCAATACGTTTTTACTGCATTTCTTTCACATGGAATCATTATAGTACAATCATGTTGATCAATATGAGTGTATACATTAATAATTGTTGTGTAATTTTTATACGCTGCGTGGTTTCATCTTGAAATCTGAGATACGGCGTTTTGTTCAAATACTAATACTACATCGTGCTGGTGACACAATTCACAACGATGGGTGGGTTTAAGTAGAACTGTAGATCAAACATGTGACTGGCTATGAACTACGTGTATAACAGATTACGCGTATACTAGACACTATATAATTCGTATTGTTAATTAAGTTTCATAATACAGTCTTTATTATCATTATTTTGCGTGAGTAAGTCGACTCCTTTATTATATTCTGCCGATATATTTGATGCAAACTGACACGCATCTATATAATGACTACACTTTTTAAACTTAGCAGTGTCTAATTTCTATTCAGTGAAGCAATCCACGAGATTGAACAATGTGCACTAACTATAATGACTGGATGAACCGAAATAAGCTTAATATGAACTGTTCGAAGACTGATTTTATTCTTTCGGCAGTAACTCCCTATTGAAAAAGTGTACCACAAAATCTGTGAACGCTGATGTGAAATTTATAAAAATACTGGATGTTCAATTCTATTCAAATATAAGCTGAATACCTCTCGTATTAAAATAACACATTTACAAGAGAAATTGCAAAGCTTATGCAAACAATGTTATGTAAACAAGTGCCTTACCTGAATAATCGATTTGAACCTTACAGTATTGATATTTAAATAAAACACTGTTAATGCAAATAGTACATTGGATAACTAAAATATTTTGCTATTCTGTATCAATGCAAGTACCAATTCGATTGTTTAAAGAAATATTTACTGTAAACCTCTTCTACAAGACAAACACGAAACACCAGTGCACATTACCACTTTAAATATTTTCTATTTGAACACATTGTGGCTCGATTACTAGTAATTCATCATAAAGTACTTTGAAAAAATTTACATGTCAAAAAGTGGATAAAAGTCTTTAAAATCGTATATGCAATCACGGAATTGTGATTGAAAAAAGTATGCCACCTCGGACAAGACAATTGTTTTGTTATTGAATATTTATGGGAAAAGAAACAGTCTGCTACTTAAGAAATGATCGTGATGTACCTATAAGTTACATAACATATACTGTTGTTTGCTACAATTTTTAGTTACGAATTTTAATCTTGAGTGCCATTCAACTATTACAAATATCAGACACAAAACTTTCTTACGACAAATAATACTAAGTTTCTCCGTAAATCGTGCCTCGAACTACCTTCGGACCGTGAAAATAGTTCGAGCCACCTACCTGTTCGAGGCATCTATGGTATATCAGTACATATGTACTCTGTGTGTTAAGGTTCGAACTCACTTTAATATGTTTGCCCATAAGAATCTTGTGTGTTTATCATATTTTGTGTGTGTAATGAATAAATCATAGATTTGTATCAATTGATAAAATACTATTCGTAATAATAATAAAACATAATATGTTTGTCAAAATTGACCTGAAGAAGGTGCCGTCTAACTTTTTCCCCTTTCTATCCGAAACCTGACATAATTATCCCATGTTACTGGGCCTTTCAATAAGTCGCTTATCATGGCAATTGTATCCTGACCCAGCTATCAATACGTTAGCGGGTCCTTCACTGAGTTGCTCTGTACAACCTTAATTTATTTGTCTTACCAATTTCTTTCATATACATTGTGTATTGTTATCGTATTTTATATCAATATAGATTCTCAAACTAAGTTTGTTCAATCGAATGCGAGCATTTTAATAAATGTAAAATGAATTTTATTTACTAACATTATTTAAGTTATAATTCGCTTCACCTGTACGTATCCTCAATTACAACAAACTACTTTGTATGGAAATTCAACTTGTATTTTGGTAGTGAGCACTTGGAACAAACCGCTGATCAATTACATTTTACATCATATTAGAAAAACTATACACTTACACACATAACATGTAATACATTGGCCAGATATGCACAATTAATTGTGCGGCATTTTACATATTTTTGCGATATCTTATACAATGTGCATTATCCGACCGTTTCCAATTTTGGCATTGTCGTGCTCTAGCAGAGGCTGCGTCGCAGACAATGTTATTCTTCATATGGAATGCTGATCGTACACGAAAAATCCCCAGTGGAGGAAACGTGGAACCGTGACTCGCCAAGTATGTTGGACTTTCAGACCATTTCTCCGAATACTTAAACTACGGAACTTGCTCAGGAGCATTTTACTATTTATGCACTAATAGTCAAAACATCAATAAATAATGCATATATATAATGTCGTTCATTCTTATGAAATATAGCACTGTATGTAGAAGTTATTTCGTTAGATCAATTCAACGTTTAACCACTTATAACAATATACTGCAATATTTTAACATAACACTCAATAATGTTACAATGTACCTTTAGGTATCAAATACCTAAGTTTTAATAGACGCAAGGTTCATTTATGGCTTAATTTGGCCCTGAGTTTTATCGAAAAATAGAAATGCTTCTTTCTATAAATCTGTCCTATGTTTCTAATAGCCTAACATTGTCTTTCAAAAATTAAGCATACTTGTCCAAATTCCCCTCGTAATATGTCGAAAAATCTACTTGAAAGAGGTTGAGTTTACCAAAAAATGTCATTTTTAGCAATTTTCATGGCTTTTTATGGCGTTAAACCTTCCCAAAAACTACGATGGCACTCTTGCGACACTTTCATATTTAATACATATGAGCCAGTCTCCAGGAAAACCTGCTATAATGACATAATGTTATTACTATATGTAACACGATTTTTATAAAGCTCTAAAATAAGGAAAAATACACATCTATTGATTCTATTTTAAGTAATTGACCCATATAGAACTATACCTTAGCTTTAAATTTTCCTATTATGTCGAAAACACATACTTCGTTGCTATGGTGACCAATTTCAGAAAAGTACTCCGATTGAGAAAAACGAGGATTTAGTTGTTTAAAACAGAAGTAGCCTTTCTCTGAATGCAAACACTTTCGGTTATGATATATATTATGAAAAGTGAAACATAATTATAGAATTTGGTACTATTTTGAACAGTTTATGTCAAGAATTGATCAAATGGTGTAATAATGAAATACTTATTTCAGCTACGTCGAATAACATTTGAATGACGTTTGCGACGTCACACAAAAAGCCCCGAATAGGGACTCTACAAAAACAGCTGTAACTTCCTTAAAACTGAAAATATTAATATAATTTCTTTTGCAATTTGCTTGTTTAACATTATTCTGTAATACCAAGGAAAATCTTAAAGTCAGTATTTTTGTCAAAATAGCAGGTTTTCCTGGAGACTGGCTCATATATAAAGACCTGCAGAACACTGGTTATGTGAAAATATAAAAGTGTCGCAAGAGTGCCGTCTTGGTTTTTGGGAAGGATTTACGTCGTTAATAGTCGTGAAAATGGCATAAAATGACATTTTGGGCTAAACATGACATATACGTTATATTCTTGGCAGTTTTGTCAACAAATTACAAGGAAAATTGGGATATGTATGCTTATTTTTTACACAGGAAATGTTAAGTTAATTGAATTATAGGACAGATTTATAGGACTGCATTTTTATTTTTTGAAAAATCACAGGGCCAACTTAAGCCATTAGTGAACCTTGTCCTTTGCGACCAGCGCGGTTTATGTCCCAAAGCTGAATGACAATTTCTTGCTTTTCCCGCCAAAACTGACCAATTAATGGTTGAATTGTTATCAATACCTCATGTACCTATACCGTATCTCTGATACTACCATAACAATGGAAATTAGTTTCCCTCTATTTCGTAAACTCAAACTAGGGAAATTATATTTCCTTGTATACAGACTACATAAATTGCCAAGTCGTGGTATAATAACACCTTTTATCGACGACCCTCGGCCGAACAATATATTTCAACAATCAATGAACGGTGCAAAAACTGTATTGTTCGACCCATCTACTCGTAAATCATAGCAAGGGTTCGTCTAATCAGTTCGAGTGTTCGACCTAAATACTGTTCGAGTCATCTAATGTTTTACAAAATGAATAAAGAAGGGATTTTGTCGGGACCGAAGAACCAGTTCGAGGCGAGTACTGTTCGAGGCATCAAAGTTCTACTGTATATTACGTAGTTATTATATATATTACCTTATTTAATAACACACATTCTAGATGGTTGAAAAAAGATAATATCATACCGATTGTATTAAGCTAGTATGGCAAACCCCGACATTATTTTGTTTTAAAAATAATTTGAAACCCCCTCGTAGATGACAATGATTCTGATTCCTGATATTAACCCGTTTCTGTCATTGTGTTGACTTTGAACTTAATGAATCAGAATCGATAAACTAATTGTATGACTTGTATATGGACGGTATGGCACATTTGGTTATAAAGTCCTCGTTATGATAGTAATAGACAGCTAAGTGTATAATATGCTGATGGCGGCATTGGAACACAACAGTTAAGACCTCGTCAACAGAGTAAACATAAAATCCGACTTATTAACACCAATCAATTCGTCTAATGTATTTTGTGCGTTTTAAGAAGTGCACAGTGTATTGTAACAATGTCCTAATTGATTCACAAGCACTTCACCGAGGAGGTTTGGTTAAGTTTTGCGTGAAACATTTGCTGAAAGATACACTAGAGCAATATGTATAACGACATGTGAGCTCGTATTATACTCGTACTTATTCGGTCTCTCTGTACCAATGCGCTGTCATGGTTACAAATCAGAAACACAACAGTTAAGACCTCGTCAACAGAGTAAACATAAAATCCGATTTATTAACACCAATCAATTCGTCTAATGTATTTTGTGCGTTTTAAGAAGTGCACAGTGTATTGTAACAATGTCCTAATTGATTCACAAGCTCTTCACGGAAAAGGTTTGGTTAAGTTTTGCGTGAAACATTTGCTGAAAGATACACTAGAGCAATATGTATAACGACATGTGAGCTCGTATTATACTCGTACTTATTCGGTCTCTCTGTACCAATGCGCTGTCATGGTTACAAATCAGAAACAAAGGAAAATGAGCTGTAAGGGGCTTATGACCCGAAATGTGATGATAATAGTATTTTAAGGACTTTAAGTTAACAGAATGTAAAAGTTTAAAAATGGCCGTAGCTCCTATAAAATAATCCTATACTTATATGACGTGTCTAGTTACGTTGAGTAATGATGCTAGTATTACTACCCAGTTACAGCCCAATAGCATTAAGAGTAAGCAAAGTATTGAACTTTAATAAGAACTTTAACCAAACTGTCTAAGTTAAAAAGGGCCATAACTCCTTACAACATCATCCTAAAAATGATACTTTTCTAGTAGGGTTGACGAATGACATAGATTATGTTTAAGAAATACCGTGTGATTCAAAAATCCGGTCGTATGTTATATATCATGAGGTGTGTTTCTCAAACTCATCAAAGTTATGATATATTCCAATAACATTTCTACTTTTATCTATGTTTTTGCATTTTTCAGTTTAAAAATCAAAGCACTGAAAGTATTTTTGTTGGGGGTCAAACTCAGAAGTGGTAAAGAATCGCAGGTAAGACTCGCGTAAAGCGGGGTAATCGAGAAGATAATTAATAATATAATAAAATATTTGTGAAAACAGTTATCGGTACTCCGTTGCCTAACTAAAAGCGCAAAGTGATATTTCCCGTTCAATGCATGGTCTCTCTTGGTCGCAAAAGGCATATGGCAACAGAGGATCCTGGTCATTGCTACAGTTAAAATGTACATGTAATTGCCCCAAATCATTGTAAGAAATGAAAACCTGTTAATTGTAATTAACTCACTTAAACCATTTTCAGTAATCAGCCTGGTGGTTCGATTTACCTTGCGGCTACATGCGGCTACATTCAAACTGTGGATACATAATGTTCTTTGTGACGCATCGACATGTATAATATCTTAATTAATGCTAACTTATGAGATATGGAGTTCTTTCAGCATAAATAGTGTCTTTTTGCCACCAAATAAGCATCACATAAATACAACAGTTGAGTATTTCTTTTACTGAAAATTTTTAATATCTCAAATTGTAGTGATCAGATTTAGATATTTTCATATAGCGATCATGTAAATATTGACTTTTATCACAGCACGATGTTAATACATGTATCCAATCAAAACTAACAAATTTCATTAAAATTTTGTCTATCAGGGACCGGCATGCTTATCAACATGATAAAACTGTTTTTTTATTCTGCTCAGAGCATTTTTTCTTACTTATGGGAACATATATTAAGTGCACTCGACAATTGACAAAATACCAGTAATATACAACATTAGTAGAGAATGTTTAGAATAATTCATACAGTTGGAGTAAGATAAAATTAAGTTTTGCCACTAAAAGATAATATTCTCAATGAAGACCTAATGGATGCATTTAAATGAAAATTAACTTAACATTGACGTAAATACATAACGTAATATAGTACAAATTATCAGGATGTATGGAATTTATTGGAACTCATTGATTTTTGTTTTGTTTTTCAGCCTTTTCGAGAAGTATCCGGATATTCAGCAATTGTTCGTTCATTTCCGGAATTTGTCCTTTGAAGAACTCCAGCGTAATACTAAATTACGGGATCATGGCCTTAGAGTGTTGAATACAATAGATACATGTAAAGCAATACTAGAGGAGCCTGTGCGACTTGACAAACATATGTCATGAATAGCCGAAAACATTTAATGTACAGAATCAAAACAGAAAATCTAATTGTAAGTAATATTTATACGTCACACAACAACCTATGACAACAACGTATGCTAAGAAGTTTGACACTCACGCATAGGTAAAACTACGTCTTACACATATTACAAGCACGATATAGTCCGCTGTCGTACGTTGATACAAGCGAAAATGTGTACGTGCTCGTCGCAATACGCACTTCGACGTACATTGGCGCCTTTGTCAAACTTATCGTTCGCTCAGCATATCTCATAATAATGACATTGTTGTCATAAATTCCAGTGGTGCTTGTGCTTTTTCCACACAGTGGAATCAGCTGTCTATCGAGCATTTAATGTCTATCAATGCGCTGGATTTTTAAATTCGATTCAACGGCCCTATTTTCAAACAATTGATATGCACATATTAGGTAGATTTTCGTGCCCTCGTGAACCTGCAATTTATAGCTCCTCTAAGTTGTCAGTGACTGAGCTATGTTCTGCCCTTGTTGTGTCACGGCCGAAGAGTTAAATACACTTTTAAAAGCTATGTTCGCTTTGTTATTTTAAACCACACTAACTTCCAATTCAATCGTATACGTGATTAAGAGGCAATCAAATGATACGTGTACATGAACTTGAAATACAAGTTTCAACAATACATAAACTTGTGCAATAAATGAGGGGTGGTTTTAACAAAGCCTCTTAAGTGAAAACTTAGAATGTTCTGAAAATCTTACGAATAGTTAAATGTATCAGCTAAACAGGAAAAATCTATATTGTTTTGTTTACACTGTTTAGAAGTATTATGTAAACAACTACAATAATCACAAACACCGTATGTTAGTCTTAGTTTCTTGTGAAATACGTGCAGCGTCATGTTTAAACCTAAGTGAACATATTTAAGTTCCCGTTAAGATGAATACCAGCGAAGAACAAATGTATACGGTATCATCATTGTGCTATTCTAAGACGTTTCAATTGCAGTATATTTTAAGAAGCATTCTTCATGTAAATCTGGTCCTAAAGTTATTGAGTACTGTAGCACACAGACAATCCAAAGCCACACAGGAACGAAGGCAGCGCCTAGAGTTCGGGTTGTAGTTAGGCTTATATCTTTATTTACGCACTCTGACATTCTGACCACACACACGCATAGTTTGATGTATGCATGCCTTATCGACATGTTATGGCAGACACCGATCACATGTAATGCAACACATTTTGATCTACATTTTGTACTCGTAAAACAATTAAATTTACATGTCTTGGTAAACTTGATTCGATTCCTCGGTGTTTTGCTGATATATTCAGCAGCGATAATGTTATATTCACACATGGATGCCTTGCTTCAGACCTTTTTAGACATTGATCAATTTCGTACATAAATCCACGTCGCTATGCCAGTCAGCTGAGAATTGAAACATGAAAAATAAATTTAACCTACATGTTTTATATGTTAATAAAGTAGGAAAATAGAACAACACCCTGCGATATTGAAGCAGAATGGTCTTAAAGCATCTACATTAACGTCTATATTGTAACTTGATATTCTAAATGTTTAAGCTGAAGACACGACTGCGCAGAAGAACACCAAATGGATGCTTAGTTGTGAAAAATGCACAGCCACATCGTAAAAACTATATTTCCACTTATCGCCATGCATGCCAACTGCTTTTTACATGTATTATTGTAACGTGGAGAAATATAGGGATGCGATAAATAGGGGCATTTCGATTACAAATATGTGTCGCAGCTTAAAGCTTAACCATCAATCTATTCTTATTGGAAAGTTTCGCGATCGGGGAATAACTAGTATTTCTTTTTTACTGCATTTCTTTCACATGGAATCATTATAGTACATGTTAATTAATATGAGTGTATACAGTAATGTTTTACAGAACGCGTAATTTTAATACGCTGAGTGATTTGGTCATCTGGAAATCAGAGATACGTTGTGTTGTTCAAAGACTAGTAATGCATGTGACACATCCGTGCTAGTGATATAATTCACAACAATTAGTGGAAGGGGGTAAAACTGTAAATCGAATAAACTCGGTACAAGATGACTCGTATTGTTATCATAATTAAATGTCATAAATTTTTTTTTATTATTAGTATGTTGCGTAACTTAGTTGACTTTTACATTATATTCTACCGAAATATTTGATTCAAACCGACAAGCATCTATACAATGACTACACTTTCTAAACTTATCAGTTTCTAACTAAATCAATATCAACAAAAGGTTGTGCGTTATCATATATGTTACAAAAACTTACACAAGCACATTTCACACTTAACAGTTGAACAAGCTATAGTCTCTTTCTCAATCTATGTTAGAAGCAATACTAAGAATACTTTTTGCCATTAAACTGTCATGGCAAATGGTCTCGGTCGAAATCCAATCGCGTTACATGACATTTGTCTGTGGTCGGTCCTGTCTTGCACGTAACATTTTAATGCTTTTGCTTTTGACAACTCATGGTCTTTATATTTTACAACAGTAATGGCTAGCCGAGTTGACGGCCGTATTGTGTACATTTAGCGAGATTGACGATGGTGATCAAAGTTTCTTATTTTGACTGTGTTCATATTTTCTCTTCTTGAGTGGTTAACTGATAATGAAGTGGGAAAACCCGCCTGACAGGATTGATAAATTGTTGTTATGCTTACATTCTGTTTCTATGAAATATTCGATATTTGTGTATAATAACAACAGGCGCGGTTCTCTAAAATCTTAATTTATCCCTTTGTTTTCTGTGCGTTTTCAGTTGCTGGTACCACACTTACTCAACGCACTAATGCCAGTGCAGGGAGACGCCTGGACGGATGCACATTATGTTAAGCGCCTTAAAGTTTGAACGTGTGTCGCATGAAAAGGGCGCTATATAAATTCCACAGAGTCACACAAGAGGTGTTGATAGAGCATTGCTATACCCTTTCTATGCAGACAATCAGTAATTTTAGTCATTAAAATGATGATTCGTATTTTACCATGCATCTGCAATAGTACTGCCTGATAACACATGACAACAGGGTGCTAGTTACTGTAGCCTGAGGAAACATTTTGGCTCCGCCCACAAATCACGGACTATTTTCCCATTTCCCATTTCTCATTCAGTCTGAAATTGACCTAGATATTATTGAAAACTACAAAAATATACATTTGATAGCTAATATTTATTCTTAGTTTAGATTTACAACCAACATTAGCAATATGTTTTTGCCAGGTAGGGCTACGCCAATGGTATTGTTCTTGAATTCATTTATCCACGGATCAATCGTTTGGGAAAGGCCCTGAAAAATAACAATATGCACACATAAATCCACTGGCATAGTATGATCAAAGATAAATGAACATAAAAAGTATGCATAGCTAACGGTTCCCATATTGCATATATATATAACATAGTGATTATAGACATGTATATTATAAATGTACTTCATTCAATAAACCATTTACTAGATGGTTGAAGATATAAGTTGAAAACATCTCGTGGAGCTAAGATAATGATTCTGATTCCTGATATTAACGCGCTTCTGTCATTATGTTGACTGTGAACTTAATGAATTAGAATAGATAGAAGTGTATTGCTTGTATATGGACGGTTTGAAAATTATGCTTATAGATTCCTGGGTCTTAAAAGTTAAGTGTTTGGTAATAGACGGAGTAAACATTACATCCGATTTATTAACACCATCAATTCGGCTAATGTATTTTGTGCGTTTTATGAAGTGCTCAGTGTATTGTTAGAATGTCCTTATTGGTTTACTAGCTCTTCACAGAGGAGGTTTGGTCAAGCTTTGCGTGAAACATTTGGTGAACGATGCAATAGAGCAATACGTACCAAATCAGTACAAACAATAACGACTGTGAACTCGTATTATACCTCTCTTATTCAGTTTTTCGGTACCAATAAGCTGTCATTTGTAGCATATATAGAAACAGATAATGAATAATTAGCCAGGGAATGCAACAAATAACTGTAACAGTCGAGCAAAGAAAACAGGAATAACACAGACCACAGTCACACGGCACAATGCCAAACACACACTAAAATAGAAGATGAAACTAAACGACCGAAAGTCCCAGCTACTGCAGCTGCTGTCAAACAGCCGAAAGTCCAAGCATCACATAGATAACGTTGGAGATACAAATAATTTATGTGTATAATATCTAAGTACGTGCCTTTGTTGTTTAAAGAATCCAAGTACTATTTCTGAAGGGGGTCAAACTCAGTAGTGGTACAGTGTCGCAGGTCCAACTCGCGTGGAGCAGGGTAATCGATTGAATAATTAATCATATCTATAAAACTAAATAGTACTCCGTTGCCTAACTAAAAGCGCAAAGTAATATCTCCTGATGAATTCATGAGTGACATCCCTTGGTTCTGCAAGGCTCAAACAGAAACAGAGAATCTAGTTCATTGCTAGTGACAAATGTTTTTAAAAATGATTGAAGATTGTCGGGGCGTGCTTACGTACGCGACGTCGTCGCCCGCCACACGTCATGTTGTTGAATGACGTTACGTCCGTCGTTATTGTTATGTTATAGTATGATTAAAGGTACGAACCTGAAACGACGTGTTATTTACTAACCACTATACCTTACAAAGATTACGATTTTGCTGTAGAACAATTACATGGTTAAAATCTTAGGACATTCGGAAAACAGATTTAAAAGATTCGACAAACGTCCTCAAACACCCACCGTGAGACATCAATCACAGAATATACTTACTCTGGATCAACGAGAAGCTAAATGCATTAATTTCAACACAGTCTTATATAAATTCAGTCTGTTTATAAGCTGCACTATTGAGTCTCGCTCATGCACTCATCCTTATTTCTCTCTATATCCAAACACCCACACAGTTTGGAATTTTTGAAAGTCGTAAACCAATAACAAAATATATTGAAAATGAAGACAAAATTACATCTACATAGTTTACGCACTTATTTTGTTTTACTGCATGCAGCTAATTCTTGTTCCCCATCTAGCTTAAACATTTATTTCAAGTGTGGTTTAGAAACCAGCCAGTATATCAACGGCAGACCGACACAAAGACAACTAACCATAAAACTGCTACGATACGTATACTGCACTCCGCGGATAACCCTGTATAAAATCTACATGTAATTGTCCCAAAACAATGTAAGAAATCGAACTATGTTAAGTGAACAGAACTGACTAAATAATAAATGAAGCCATTTTCAATAAGCAGTCTGGTGGTTCGATTTACCTTGCGACTATATTCAAACTGTGGATATATGATTGTCTTTGTGACGCATCGACATGTATAATATCCTATCATTGACCGGCATTCTTTTCAACATGATGAAATTATTTTTATACTTCCCAAAGCAATATTTTTCTGTCTTATGCGAACATATTTAAAGTGCACTCGACAGTTGACAAAATGCCAGTAATATACAACATTATTAGAATGTTCCAATTGTTACTTAAACAGCCGCAATAAGAATACTTCATTCAGTTGGCGTAAGATAAAATTGATTTTTGCCACTTCAAGATAATGTTCTAAATGAAGATAATGCCGATACATTTGAATGAAAATCAACTAAACATTGACGTAAATACATAGCGTAATATAGTACAAATTATCAGGATGAATGGCATTTATTGCCACTCATTGATTTTTGTTTTGTTTTAGCCTTTTCGAGAAGTATCCGGATGTTCAGCAATTGTATGTTCATTTCCGGGGTTTGTCCTTTGAAAAACTCCACCAGAACACTTAATTACGGGACAATGTACTTTGAGTGTTAAATAAAATAGATAAATGTATAGCAAGATGCGACTTGAAAAACTTATGTCACAAATAACCGAAAATCATTTAATTTACAGTATCAAAACTGAAATCTAATTGTAAGTGATGTTTATACATATTGTTTATGGCGTGGTCGAACTACGACATATGACAACAACATATACCGAGCGTATGAGAAATGAGATTGGGATACGTTTTACACAAATTAAGAACGTATTAAATCACCCGTCGCACGCCGATACCGGCTAAATGTCACGTGCTCGTAGCAATACGTCGACATTATCGTCTTTGCCAAATTTCTCGTACGCTTGACATGCCGCATACGTACGTTGTTGTCATACGTTATAGTGTAACTATGCATTAAGTGTTTGTGCCTTTTCCACATATTGGAATCGGCTGCCTATATTTGCATTTTAGACTAATCAATGCGCTGGAACTTTAAATTCGATTCAACGGCCTTATTGTCTGACAATTAATACGCACGTTTAGTGTCGAATTTCGTGCTCTTATGTACACGTGTAAGCAGTTTTAAACTCCTCCAAGTTGCCTGTAACTAAGCTATTCTCCGCCCTTGTTGGGTCACGGCCGCTATCAAAAGCTACGCTCGCTTCGGTTTTGAAAACCACAATTAATTTGCACTTCAAATTCAATCGTATACATGATCAAAATCAAAATCAGAATGAAACATGTACAATAATTTGAAAAACAAGTTTAAACAATACATAAACTTGTGAATTATATCAGAACCAATGTATACGGTATCATCCTTGTGCTATTCTAAGATGTATCAATGGCAGTATATTTTACGAAGCCTCTTCCATGTAAATCGGGTCCCAAATGTTTAATAGTTTATATCTTTGTTCACACAATCTGACATTCCGACGCTCACACACACGCATAGTTTTATGTATTCATTCCTTGTTGACATGTTATGACAGACATCAATCAACTGTAATACAACCCATTTTGAATTACATATTGTACTATAGTAAGACAATCAAATTTGCATGTCTGGGTAAAAATGATCCGAGTCCTGTGTTTTGTACTGATAAATCTTTCGGCGATAATGTCATACACACTCCGATGCTTTGCTTCAGACTTATGAGACTTTGATGAATTCCGTACAATCTGCGTCGCTATACCAGTCAGTTGGGAATTGAAACATGAAACATAAATTTAACCTACATGCTTTATAATTAAATAAAGTAGGAACATAGAAACAACACTTGCTTGTTAATGTATTTACTTACTATTCCATGAAAGACGATATTGAAGCAAAATGGTCTAAAAGCATCTACATTAACGTCTAAATTGTTACTTGATATTCTAAATGTTTAAGTTGATGGCTCGATTGTGCAAAATAATACAATGTGGATGCTTAGTTGTGAAAAATGCGCAGCCACATCGCAACAGCTATCTTGCCACTTATCTTCATGCATGCCAACGGGTCTTTACATGTACGTTTTATTGTAACGTGGAGAAATATAGAGATGCGAGAAATAGGGGCATATCAATTACAAATGCATGCAGCGGCTTTAAGTATAACCACCAATCTCTTTTAATTGGAAAGTTTTGCGACCAGGGAATTATTCGCTATAGCTTTTTCACATGGAATCATTACAATACATGTTTATCGATACGTGTGTATACATTATTTTGTATAGTACGTGTACCTCTCATACGCTGAGTGTCTTGATATATTTAAGTTCGTCTCATGGAAATCTGAGATACGAAATGTTGTTCAAATACTAAAACTAAATCAACTCATCCGTGCTGCTGACATAATTCACAACAATGAGTGGGAACTGCAAATCAAATATGCGACTGGCTAATGAACTATAACAGAGTTACGCGTATACCCGACACAATATGAATCGATTGTATTGTTATTAATGATTAAATGTCATAATAAAGCCTTTATTAGTATAATGTTGCGTGACTTAGTCGACTGCTGCACTATATTATGTCGAAATATTACACGCAAACTGACCCACACCTATTCAATGACAACACTTTCTAAACGTATCAGTGTCTAGAATCAAATCAATATCAACAAAAACGTGCGGGTTCTTATTTCTGTTATTAATATCTGGATACACAAAAATATTTCACACTTTACATTGGAGCTTCCGCGTGTTAACACCATGTGTATTGAAAGAACGCATGTAAGGTGGTATATTGACTGGTAACTGTCATTAAATCTCAGTTAAATTCCGAGTTACTTTCTTTACGTTCGAAGCAATTCTTGGAAGACGTTGCCATCAAGCCAATCGCGTTACATGACATTTGTGTGAGTGGCCGGTCGTGTCTTGCGAGAAACATTTTAATGCTTTTGCTTTTGACAAGTCATGAAATACATATATTTTACAGCAGTACTGGTTGAGCCGAGTTGGCCGCCGTATATTGCATATGTAGCGAGACTGACGATCATGATCGACGTTTGTTTATTTTGTCTGTATTGTTTTTCTCTTCTTGTGTTGTTTAATGATAAGTGGGAGAAACCGCTAGACCAAATTGACTGATGGTTGTTATGCTTACATGCTGTTGATATAAAATATTCAAAAGAAATGTTTAATAATATCGGGCGCGGTTATCTAACAAATGAATATATCCCCCTGTTTTCTATGCCATTTCAGTTGATAGTACCATACTTACTCAACGCACTAATTCCAGTGCTTGGAGACGCCTGGACGGACGAGGTTGACACTGCATGGTCAGCATTTTTTCACTATCGCACACAAATGATGGCGGATGCCATATATACTATACAAACACGCTCATGATAAAAGGCATCTGAATGTAAGCCATGGAGATAAGTTGAAACAATCCATTGTTTATGGTCTCACACAACGACGTTTAGCTTACATATGGCGGGACAAGCTCTTAAGTCATTATTTAAATTAAAATCATATTTGATAAAATTTCCCAATATGTCAGTTAGTCAGAAGTTAGATTTATTTGATAAACTTATTGTTCCTATACTATGTTATGGTAGTGAAATTTGGGGGTATAACGATGTAAATAAGATAGAACCGATTCATTTACAATTTTGCAAGGAAATATTAGGCGTGAGGTCGCAAACACAGAATAGCTTTATCTATGGTGAACTTGGTAGATACCCTTTAAAAATAAGACGTTTAAGTAATGTTATAAGATATTGGTTAAAAATAAAGTCCGAAAGAAAGATACATTCCCATTATTTACACTATGATGTTAAACGCTTAAGAGCAAAACATAAACAATACGGGGTGGGTAAGAACAATAAAAACAATTTTAAAATCGAATGGATTTGCTTATGTTTGGTTGAATCAAGGGGTTGGTGATGAAAAGGCTTTTTTATGCACATTTAAACAACGACTATATGATAATTACTTACAAATCTGGAAAAGCGATATTGAAGATTCATCGAGAGCTAGAACTTATAAATTATTTAGTACTTTTAGATTACAACCTTATTTAGATGTTATGAATATCGAAAAATTTCGCATTGCATTAAGTAGACTAAGAACATCATCTCATAGATTAGAAATCGAAGCCGGAAGGTGGCACAAACCAGTAAAAACACCATATAATGAACGTAAATGTAGATTATGCAATGTCCTTGAAGATGAGTTTCATTTTTTGTTTGAATGTCCACTATATAATGAAATTAGAAAACTACATATAAAGAAATATTATTGGAAGCGTGCAAATATTATTAAACTTATAGATTTGATAAATTCTGAAAATAACACTGTCATCAGAAATCTTGCTATGTATACTTACAAATCCTTTGAATTGAGAAACAAAACATTTTATACCAATTGATACACTCTTATGCAACTTCCACTCCAAGTATAACGTTTTTTTGTGTGTGGAATCATTATACTACTAAAATGCTAATATGTTTTGTATTTACTATAACTTTGGAAGTTTATTTTGTGTCGTGTTTTCGTACACAATTTGATTCAATATTAACGTTGTAATTGTACATGTTTCAATTTATACCGTATTTTCAATAATTTTGATTTGACTCAGTCACTATACATAATTATGTACTTGCATTATTACTGTTGCCATTGACCATTGTATGTTTAAATTTGTATTGTAAATATTTGTAATGCTCATAGACTGTAAAGTCTTATGTATTTGAAAAAAAAACAAACTATCATTTTAATTTTCTATAATGAAATGGAACACGTGCTGTTTATGTAAGGGCATGTGCTTATTCAGAATAACAGAAAACAGTTTGAGAATCGAGGAAATCTAGACTTGAGATTGTCATGTAATCTCTGTCGTAAATGACCCGTGAAATGCTATCTTTTATTTTGTTTCTCATATCTCTAAAGTATTTGTGCTACATCCATCAAAATTTGTAGGAATATTAGTCAGCATGTGCAATTTTGATCAAATGACAAGTGGAGGCATCCGTGAAATATGAACACATTTCTAGTTGTGTTTATCATTGTGATTTTTACTTAGTGTTTGTGACTTTTTATGTCTTTCCCTGTTTTTGCCTTTCGTGCTGTGCTGTTTCTGTTGAGTGCAATATTCTTTGTCCTATTTGTTATCTTTTTTTGGCAAACCTGGCAATGTAAGTAATGTTTACATGTGCGATTTATCAGCGTTCAGATGTTCAGCTGCTTGCCTGAAGTTTGCACCAGAGACGGATTTATTTCATCTATATTAGCACCAAATAACATTACGGTGTGAACTAATACATGACGTATGCCAATAATTTACTGCCTTACAATATAGCGCTAGTGTCAATCCGTTTCAAAACAAGCACCACTTCGAACATTTGAAGTAATATGTCCTGTAAATCTCGTCTACAAGTCAAACATGACATACCAGTGTACATTACCGCTTTAAAGATACCCTAGTTGAACAAATGTTAAGCTCGACTTTGTTTCTTTATAAAGTACAGTAGTAGTTTCAATGAAATCACAATCACTAATGCCTTACACTATATGTGTTGCGGCAACTAATTGATGATAAAGTACATTTCATGAAAGGAAAAAAGCTTTTTTCCAACATCAGTGGAAACGTTAATTGAGCACACGTCGAGAATTGTGTCATTCATAAATGTATATAACATCTTTGATTCCTACATGTGCCAGTATTTACTGCTGATCTGTCCATAAACAGCAGGATGTGTTAAACGTTCCACATACTAAGAAAATACTACATTTTGCCACTCTGGTGGCTGCAACAGTATGTCATGTCCTTTGAACGTGTGTCGCATGGAAATGGCGCTATATTAATCATAATTATACGCTTACTGTTTATCAACACTTTAGTAGAGGGTACGGTGTTTATGAGTAAAATGACACCGAAAGATTGAAAAACGCCAAACATGGACGACGTCTGTACACTGCAGTAATCATTGGTAATACATGGATACTATCTATGACAAGTCAAATAACTTCATTAGAGTTGTGAGTATACATTGAACCTGTTCATCTATTCACTTTGAAAATTAAGCATGTCAAAAAGTGGATACAAGTCTTTAAAGCTGTATATGCCATCACGGAATTGCGATTGGAAAAACTATGTCACCTCGGATGAGACAATTGTTTTGTCATTAAAGATTTATGGGAAAAGAAACAGTCTGCTACTTGACAAATAATCGTGATATACCTATACGTTACATAACATGTTCTGTTGTTTGATACAAATTTTAAGGACGAATTTGAATATTGTGTGTCATTTCACTATAACAAATATCAGTAACGGAACATTCTTACGATAAATAATACTAATTTTCTCCATAATTCATGCCAATGTATTATTTACTAACACTTTCGTGATGCTAATATAGGGGCATATTGCCTTAAAAAGCCCCAAAAACAGCACCGTCTTCAAAATAGTTGTTTTAAGCTCTATCCGTATTGCATATATATTACCTCATTTTATAACAATTTTTCTAGATTGTTGAAAAGGGATAATATCATATCGATTGTATTACAAACTCCGACGTTCGTTTTTTTCAAATATAAGTTGAAAACCTCTCGTAGAGCCGAAAGATAATATTAAGTCAGACAGGGAAGGTTAACCAGTCGAGAACAGAAAATGTAAAACATACAAGGTACAATAACCAACTAAACAACTTATGGTCACCTCATGTCCAAGCTTTCGAAATTCTAAATAAACCAAGTTAATGATTCTAATTCCTGATATCAAAACGTTTCTGTCATTCTGTTGTTGACTGTGAACTTAATAAACCAGAATAGATATACTAAGTGTATTAGTTGTATAATTATGGACGGTATGACATATTTGCTTATAAATTGCTCGATCTGATAAGATAAGTGTTGGGTTATAGACAGTGTATAATTTGCTGATGGCGACACTGAAACACAACAGATAAGACCTTGTCAACAGAGTAAATATTTATTAACACCATCGTTTCGCCTAATGTAGTGTGTGCGTTTTATGAAGTGCTGAGTGTATTGTTAGAATGTCCTAATTGATTCACAAGCTCTTCACAGAGGATATTTGGTTAACTTTTGCGTGATACATTTGCTAAACGATACAATACAGCAATATGTACCCAATCAGAGTGAACATCAACGACATGTGATCAACTCGCATTTTACGTGGAGTGTCGCAAATAACGTATAATTGTTGAATAGATTCGCTAAACAAAATATTACAGCTATAAAATTTTACGAGAACATTTCTACAACTATTTCGCGTATCTTTAAGGAATTTTTGTTTCACTAGTATACGTTAAATATGACATATGAAAGAATTTGTAACACGTGGTAACGGTAGGTGCGCCAGCAGAAAAAATGCTCACAGATATCATTTGAAGTATTAAAAACCAATACAAACTCAATAAGTATAAGTCACATCTAGTAGAAAATTGTATTAGCGTAATTTGAATGTTTTGGCGCGTCACTGTGTGACGTTTTATAACAATGACGTCATATATGGCAAAAGTACATGCGGGAAAGTACGGTGTCCCGTGAGGGCCATCGCTGCATAGCTATAAAAGGTCGAAACTAAGATGATGAAAAGTCGAAAGTACGATAGTGAAAAGTCAAAACTACGATTATGAAAAGTCGAACGTACGATAGCGAAAAGTCTATAGTACGAAACAACGATAGTACGATAGTGAAAAGTCGAAACTACGATGATGAAAAGTCGAAAGTACGATAATGAAAACTCAAAACAACGACAGTACGATAGTGAAAAGTCGATATCATTTCGAGTTTTCACTATCGTACTTTCGACTTTTCATCAGGTTTGTCATTTTTACATTGTTTAAACGCTACAATAAGCACAAACAAAACATGTTATTCTTAATTTCTTGTAAATATGTGCAGCGTTAGGTCAATTTTTTAAGCAAAGAACAAATGTACATATGGTATCATCATTGTGCTATTCTAAGATGCTTCAATTGCAGTATATTTAAAGAAGTTTTTTTGTCGTGTAAAATAGTTGAGTTCGTAGTTGTGTTTATATCTTTGGTCACGCGCTCTGACATTTTGACGATCACACGCGAGCATACTTTGATGTCTTCATGACTCGTTTACATTTTATGGCAGACTCCAATGACATGTTATCAAACACATTTTGATCTTACTTTGTACTATAGTTAAACAATTAAATTTACATGTCTGGGTTCTGGGTAAACATGATTCGATTGTTCATTGCTTTGTTGATATATCTATCAGCGATAATGTCATATTCACACATGGATGCCTTTTAAGACTTTGAAACAGAAATCTGCGTCGCTATAATGTCAGCTGGGAATTGAACATGAAACATAAGTTCAACCTACATGTTTTATATGTAAATAAAGTAGGACAATAGAAACAACACGTACTTGTCAATGTATTTTACTTAATATTCCATGACAGATAATATTAAGCAGAATGGTTTAAAGACATCAACATTAACGGCTATATTGTAACTTGATACTCTAAAGGTTCAAGCTTAAGACTCGAATGTACAGAATAACACCACATGTATGCTTAGTTGTGAAAAATGCGCAGCCACATCGCAAAACCGATCGTTCCATTTATCAGTATAGTAACATGGAGGAATATAGGGATGCGAGCGATAGGGGTATAGGCAATACAAATGTATGTCGCCGCTTTAAGCTTAACCATTAGTATCTTTTAATTGAAATGTTTCGCGATCTGGGAATTATTAGCAATGCTATTTTACTGCATTTTTCACATACAATCATTACAGTACATGTTGATCAATATGAGTGTATACATTAAGTTTGTACTGTTAATTCGCCGAGAGTTTTGATCTATCTAGTTTGTCATTTGTATGTCTGAGATACGACGTGTTGTTCAAATACTGGTACTACATGTAACACATTCGTGCTAGTGATATAATTCACAACAATAAGTGGGTAGGGTAAAACTGTACAACAAATGTGTGACTGGCTGTGAACTATAACATATTCACGTGTATACTCGATCGACACAATACGAATCGTATTGTTATCATTAATTAAAACTTTTAATGTCATAATACAGTCTTTATCATTATTATTGCGTGATTTTGTCGACTCTTGCACTATAGTCTGCCAATATATTTTATGTAAACTGACACGCATCTATACAATGACAACACTTTCAAAACTCATCAGTGTCTATTAAATCAATATCAAGCCACAGGTTGTGCGTCCTTATTTCTGTTACGAATATCCTGATACACAAAAACATCTCACACTGTACATTGGAACTTTCGCATGTTAACACCATGTATTATGTTGGTACACATGTAAGGTGTTCTATTGATTTGGTTACCTTCATAAAATCTAAGTTAAATTCCAAGCTACAGTCTTTTGCTGTATCTGCGTTTGAAGCAGTTCTTGGAAGACTTTTTGTGATCAAACTGTCCCAGGAAATGGTCGAACTGCAGTCGCGTTACATGACATTTGTGTGTGGTCGGTCTTGTCTTGCGAGAAACGTTTTAATGCTTTTGCCTTTGACAACTCATGGACTATTCATTTTACAGCAGTAGTGGTTAGCCGATTTGACCGCCGTATAGTGTACACACATCGAGATTGACGACGGTGGTCTAAGTATGTTTATTTCGTCTGTGTTACTTTTTCTCTTCTTGTGGGTGGTTTACTGGTCATGAAGTGGGAGAGAAACCACCAGACAGAATTGAAAGATTGGTGTTATGCTTACTTTCTGTTTCTAGGAAATATTAGAAATACGTGTATAATAACAACGGACGCAATTCCGTGATTTCTGAATTTATCCTTCTGTTTTCTTTGTCATTCCAGTTGCTGTAACTACACGTACACAACGCACTAGTGCCAGATGCCTGGACGGGCGAGGTCAGCACTGCATTGTCAGCATTTCTTCACTATGTCATACAAATGATGGTGGATGTCATTTATACTTTACAAACATGCTGATGATAACAGACATCTCAATGTAAGACATGGAGATAAGTTGAAACGATCCATAGTTAATGGTCTCACACAACGACGTTTAGTCTTCATAAATTGAACACGTGTTTATTTGTTTTCATGTGCTTTTTAAGGACAACAGGAAACAGTTTGAGAATCGTAGACATCTAGATAGTAATCTCTATTCTAAATACTATTTAAAATTGTCACCGGTGTTGTTTCTATTCTCAATATTACTTGAAAATGTCATGTAATCTCTATTCACGATATTACTTGAGATTGTACTGTAGTCTCTATTTTCTGACGTTAAAAGGGGTCACACCCACCCTGGGGAAACCTTGCACATGCTTAACTTGTTCCACAAAATCGAAATAAGCGAGGCAGAACGAATATATATTTCCTAGCATGTAAATATATTGCCCGCAAATACGTTAATGGAATTAAATTGTCTCAGGAAAACATGACTATGTAGCTACTGAGTTTCATTTTTTCTTGTTCTTTTTTGTGCCTACACTATTTTTTGAGGGGAGGGGGCATATACATTTACCATTGTCCGACAGTCAGTCTATCCTAAGTTACTTGAAAAGTGATTGTGCTACTGTCTTCAAACTTCAAAGGAATAATAGTCAGCATGAGTTATTGTACATCTATGTATTTTTATTCAAATCCAACAAGTATAAGCTTAGTTAGTGTCCCTGGAATGATAAACTTCGGCTTGTGTCGCTCTTAACTTTAAAAGTTTTTGAGCTACAGTATTCAAATGTTGTAGGAATATTTTATACGATGTGTAGTTGCCTACAGTACATTAGTCGGTGATTTTTATTCGGATCTGACCTTTAATAACAGAGTTGTTTCAATAGAAATGATAAAATTTTGATTTTGTGTCCCACATAATAACTCTACAGTATTAGTATTGTAGAAATATACGTCAGCATGTTCATTTGAGTGTTTACCCTTGGCATGGTCAAATGGCATATTAAGGTATCCATAAAATATGGACATATTTCTAGTTGTGTTTGTCATTGGGACCTTTACTCGAGATTTGTGATTTTAGTTTAATATGTGTTCCTTTTAATGCCGTTTGTGCTGTGCTGTTTTTGTTCCCTGTCCGATTTGTTATTTTATTTTTGGACTCCCGAGCATTGTTATTCAAGTTTACATGTGACATTTCTCTGCTTTCCGTTGTCCACCACACCAGGTAAATGAGGCGAGGTTTTCAGCTGCTTGCCTGGAGTTACCACCAGAGACGGATTTATTCCAGGAAACCGTTTACATCACCTGCCACTATTAGCCATTAGGACTAAGAAGCTGCAGTAAAAACATCACAGTCAGAGTAGCATCGATATAAAACCGAAAAACATTAACATTTATGCCATATAATATATGTCGTATGCCAACACTCTATTGTCTAACAATATTAATGTTAAACAGATTACTGTTAATGCCAATTTGATCACTGTAACAAAGCAAGTACCACATCGAATGTTTAAAGACATATTTACTGTAAACCTCTTTTTCAATTCAAACATGACATACCAGTGTACATTACCACTTTAATGATACTCAAGTTCAACCAATTATAAGCTCGACTATACATGTATTACTTCATAAAGTACAGTACTACTTTCAGTAAAATCAGTAATGTCCTAACATTACACATTGCTATGGCAACAGACGGGTGATAAAGTACAATCATAAAAGGAAACAAAAACTTCCAACGTCAGTGGAAACATTTATTCAGCGCATGTCGAGAATTGTGTCATTCATAAATGTATTACAACTTTTTTCCTTAATGTAACAGAATTATATTTAAACTTGTCACGATTTTACATGAGCTGAATTCTAACAAATTATTTTTAACAAAGAAAAAGGAAATAATTATTACGGCTGATGTATCGGCACATTAGTTACAAACCAAAACACAGCATGATCTGTCAGACTTTCAACAGGCTAACAAAAGACTACATTATGTAACGAATTGTTTTAGATATGGGAAATACTGCAAGGGTTGAAAAATAAGCACAACAACATGGAGAAACACTTGTGCACATCATCATTGTGTAACACTTGTGCACATCATCATTGTGTAACACTTGTGCACATCATCATTGTGTAACACCTGTGCACATCATCATTGTGTAACACCTGTGCACATCATCATTGTGTAACACCTGTGCACATCATCATTGTGTACCACCTGTGTACATCATCATAGGGTAACACTTGTGCACACCATCATTGTGTAACACCTGTGCACATCATCATTGTGTAACACTTGTTCACACCATCATTGTGTAACACTTGTGCAGATCTACATGGAGTATCACAGGTGCACAGCTACATGGAGTAACACATGTGCGCATCTACATGGAGTAACACATGTGCACAGCTACATGGAGTATCACAGGTGCACAGCTAAATGGAGTATCACAGGTGCACAGCTACATGCAGTATCACAGGTGCACAGCTACATGCAGTATCAAAGGTACACAGCTACATTGAGTAACATATGTACACAGCTACATTGAGTAATACATACGAATAGCTTTATTGAGAAACATATATACACAGCTACATATACAGCTACATTGATTGATTTATCGTCGCTTTTAAAAGGACAAAGTCGTACATGCTTCTCTGGGAAAACATAGACAACTGTTTGAAAACTACTCTGCTTGTATAACTCTGGTTTGATCAACGGGACCTCTTCTTTCCATATTAATAAAAAAATGTCTCAAGATCTGCCTTGTATTGCAGATTGTGTATCTGTTAGTCTCAGCATAATAAGGTCGTAAGTAGCACTTACCCATTTTATTCTTAATGGCAACAATATGTACCTAACTACATAACTATATTGACACATGTACATAGCTAAATAGACTGACCTAAGGAAAACAACATGTATCAAATAAAATCTTAATACATTTGGGTTTTCTACATTTTATTATAAACAATATTGCTTGGCGATGAATTCAACTCGATTTCTGCAAGAGGTTTGTATAGAAATCACCGACCACTTTTAATGTTGTGTGTTTTACATCAAGACATAGTGAGTAAAACTGCAGTGTACGAAAATGAACCAGAAATTAACATTTGTCAAATTGAATCTACTACAAAGTAGTTTCGTTGTTACATGTATGAACTGTATCAGTCCATTATTACACTGACGTCTCTGCTCTATTATTGAAAGAATGAACTTTTACAATTGTCATAAGTGAGTCGTCGTTTTTCCGGCATCCAGACACGAACCCAAACTTTAACTGTGCATTTCGCCTCCTGTAATGATAAGTAATGCATGGTCAGTTTACAAATCTAAAACGGCATTAGGATAGAACACATCGCATCATAATTACAACAATTTACATTGATGTTAAGTGAAGACGTGTGGCTAAATGCAATGCTCATTCTTTTTCCCATCCAAGATCTAACGAAACATACTGACATCTAAACAATAGCTATGTACAGACCGGTTACGTGTTTCACCAGAACTTCGATTTATATTTTTACGAATGGCATTCCCTTGTTACAAACATATTGTATAAATCAATTTCATTGGTTGAATTGTGCTGGATCTTTCTTCGAGGGAGAATACGCAATCACTATAACACCATTCTGGTTGGAACTCTCCAAACATGTGTAACAATGCCCACCTTATATCATAGCAACATACATACAAAACTAATTTTAAAGGGATATGCGCATAAATGACGTTTAAATAGGAAGTTTTGAAATTTGGCAGAAATACAGATGAAACCTTCATAAATACCATGGCAAATTAAAAACAAGTACCTAACCATAATATTTCACTCGAAGGTCTGGAAAATGCGTACCTAAAACATTGACACGTGGATATGTATATTCTGTTGGAATCGTTAACAGTAAGACGAGGTGTGACAGTAAGAAGAGGAATCTATGTGTGATATTTTACTTCACAGGTAGCTGATACATGATTGTCTAGTTATATAATCATCAATGTTATTACAATATTCATCATGACTAGATCTATATATCAAGGGGTTATTATTGATTACAGAGTTGAGCAGTGAAGTTATTTGAGAAATTGTGAAGCTTGAACACCGTCTACTGATGATAAAATAATTTCCAAACAACTTGTCATGATGTACCAGTACATATTCCATATTTGTAGAATAGAATAACTTTATATACATGTAGTTGTGACTGAGGCTGACTGACAAAAAAGAAGAAAAAAACACTTCATACATGCGCTTGTCACACCTATAAACTATATCCCTACGATTATACAGCTCCTCAAAGTGTTTGAATACAGGGCTGGATTTATTTATCCTCGCTAAAGGGATATCCCATGTGAGCTCTATAAAACATGTTAACACTCCCCTGATGTAATAGTAAACAAGTGATCCAGTGATGAGAGCCCGAAGGTTGTGGGTTAGTTCCTGCCTCTAGTGGGATTAAAACAGAGATGCTTTTAATTGTTTCCCACCTAACATAACTAAAATTACTAACAGCCTTTCAAACGTGACTTTAAGAACCGAGGTCCAGTGTATGATACTTTACATCAGGCACCTAAAACAACCAGGGATGCTTCTGGAACTGGGACATCTTCTGTATCATGCACTATCCCCTAAAAACTATAGTGACTTGCTTCTTCTGGGGGCCTCGCCCATATGGATTTCCGATGGCGAGGATAAATTAAAGCATATAAATAAAATGATGTAATGGAGATGTAGGTCATGCCATAAACGTATTCGAAAGGAGTCCTGTACGGTGTGACAGTGTCACGCGACTTTAAACTCGATCATTAAACTGTTAATTTACGTCTCAGATGAATTACTAAAAAATGCTGCAAAATAAGCACATTTTAAAACACCATGGTCTTATATTTACTCTCTTTACATGCTTCATTTCCAAATAGTAGTCACACTGCCATGTGTCATTAATATACCTGAAATAATGACAGCTATCACTTCAGGATAGGTGATTTTATTTTGAGGCGGCCAAACATTTATTGTCTTGAACCTAAACATTTAAGGGTTCAAGTAAACTATGAATATGACTATATTTTACAGCATTTAAGCGGCTGCTGTTTTGCAGTAAGCAGCAATGAATGTTTGGTGCAACCTTGAGGGTGGTATAGTGTACAGCTACTAAGCCATAGAAAGTCAAACGAATTACAAACTGTTGCTATATAGAATGCATTAATTATTTAATAATCAAGCCGTTGTTGTTTTGCTCTCGGCTACCCATGTTTAAGTACAACGATGACTGATTATATGCTAATGAATTTGATTGAGTTGGATTGAATTGATTTGATTTGAGTGTATTGAAATGAGTTGAATTGAATGGAATTGAGTTAAGTTGAACTGAATTGAGTTGAGTTGGATTGAACGGAATTGATTGGATTTGAGTGTATTAAAATGAATTGAATGGAATGGAATTGAGTTAAGTTGAACTGAATTGAGTTGGATTGAATTGATTGGATTTGAGTGTATTGAACTGAGTTGAATTAAATGGAATTGAGTTAAGTTGAACTGAATTGGATTGGATTGAATTGAATTGAACTATTGTATAGAAATAAGCCGTTGATATTTTGCTCACGGCACTTGGCAATGTTTGGCTTTGTTGCACGGCGGATTTCGCTGGCCCCACCATTCGTGGCGGTGGTCCCTGCACACCGGTCCATGGCGTACCTGGACCGTTGTGTAGGGTCCATATGGCAGACAGCTTAATCCATTTATTATATATATAAATAAAATAAGGTGAGCCCAACACCTGTTACCAAGAGTTGGCTCAAATACAAATTCTATCTGTTCATTGTGAACATCTTGATTTATTGATGTTGTTGTTGTTAGGGCTAGCCCTTTGTATTGTCGGCAGCCCGAATTTGTAAGCCGTGGCCAAACATTGCCAAACTTAACATTAAATTTATCTTAATCAGTCATCTAGTTTGTTAGTATATTTGGAGCTTTGTGGCTGTACACATTGGTCACTCTTTGTCCGCCCTCAATAAATAATGAGAATGATGCGTTAATTCAACCAGTGTAGAGATATATTTTTAACACTTAACTGACAATTTTCACCAGAGTTTGTTTTATTTGTACATTCAACATAGAGGAGCACATAAAATAGCAGAGCAGGAAGGAACAGAACATTATGACAGAACAGACCATTGTGACAGAACAGAACATTGTGACAGAACAGAACATTGTGACAGAACAGAACAGAACATTGTGACAGAACAGAACATTGTGACAGAACAGAACATTGTGACAGAACAGAACAGAACATTGTGACAGAACAGAACATTGTGACAGAACAGAACATTGTGACAGAACAGAACATTGTGACAGAACAGAACAGACTAGAAATAATGACATCATGATAGCGATTCATCTTACAACCATGTCTAATACTTTTAAGAAAATGACTTGATCATTTCACAAATAGAGTTGTTAACATCTGAAGTGTTACAATATATCAAACTTATATCGTCTCATCATGTGACCAAGTCTATAATATTGTCGACAATATTATATTTTAAGAGAACCATGATTTAATACAATGATAGCATGCGTACTTTCATGCGAACATAATGCATACTAGAACGATAATATCGTGTTTATCATATTTGAAACAATATGAAGCACGCACATTTAGACACAGTAAATTGAAAATTATACTGAAATAAAAATGAAACCAATATTCCATATGAAAACATATTTCGAGGAAGCCGCAGAAGAAACTGAACAACTTGTTCACTAGTTTTCTAATATAAGTAATCAACGTACTCAATGTCCTGGATGTGCTGTGCATATTGCGGTTGCCGAGAGGCTATTTCAATACTTTGATAGTTAAAGCCACATTCGGAACATTCAGGGAATATCCTTTTATTTAGACTAGAAACCTTGTCTGAGACAAATCGTCTGAAAAGATCTCCAATCAAGACACATGGACAAGAACCAAATAACAGCCCTTCACTGACTCCATTCTACAAAAGAAGTGTATTGGCCACACCCTAAGGAGACCACACCACAACATTGCCAGACAAGCTTTTGCCAGAAATCCTAGAGGCAGTAAGAAAATAGTCACAAAATGATTTGTTGAAGAACCCCAGCCATCGACCTAAAGAAGCAGGGATATATCATGGAAAGAAGCCTAAGAGAATGCCACTGAGGTAGGCAGACATACAGGCAGGCCGTTTTCAACCGATGTCAATGTTACCTCAACAAATGCAATAAATAAACTGTATGTGATATAATCACCCGAATAAACAGAACAAATCTCACCGTCTGATCTGGTCTCCACATTTTCAATTGGATGGTATACAGTAGGCCAGCTACCAGCTGAAATACGTAATTTACAACTTTTAATTAAAAATATAATAATTAATACTGTAGCAATAAAAATATGCTACTATTTATTTTTGAGGTTTCTTTATAATTTTAGATAGCCACATGAAAGTTGTCCTTCGCCGAGTATGCATGGTATAACAATGGCTAACTATTGACCTTTGACTGGTCAAAGACCTCTTAAAGTAACTTGCGGTATATTTAAGATAGTGTGAATAGCCATTGCTAAGACATCAACAATTATCTTAAAATACATTTAGAATATTTGTGTCATTCAACTACATGTCGTGCCGAAAAAAACCAAGGAGATTATAATTACATCTTCCAAGCTTTAAGAACATGTAATTTCCTGTCGGCAGTACTTTGGATAGGCTGATTCTGTCCTGAACGAGAATTTCCGATCATGAATTCTTTCATACTGATTTTTTGACCTTATTGGCGACATGTATAATATGTTTTCCTGGAGACTGGCTCATATATATAATTCATATCCAGGAAAACCTGCTATTTTGACATTTTGTACGAGGGTCATTCAATAAATGTGTAGACTTTCAACATCCGATGACACAGAGAAAATCAAACTACATCACGTTACACTACAGCCTGTGTATGCTAGACATGTTTGTTTCAAGCCCCATGCACAATTTAATAGTCAATGAATTTTCCTGCGTAAAGAATTTTGACGTTATTGAAAACGCGGCTCGCCTTGATAAAACCGTTTTAAATTCACACTCCGACGTCCAAATAATTTCGTAAGTTAATGAAATCCCATGATTATATTTTGCAATAATGTGGCAGAAACATTGTAATGTACATTTACTTAATCGGAATTTATAACTAGTTGAACAAATGAAAAAGGTACGTAACGTCGGTTGGGGGTGGTAGCGAGTTACTATGGTAATACAATGGCTTATGACGTGCTACTGGTTTGCAATATTGAAGATACAATTGCATTGACTGTTGGTAATAAGTTACTGATTGTAATGATAAAAGAAGTTATTGTTAAAACGCAATAATAATCAAATGCGAACGATTGTCTACGAATATATGGAATGACCCTCGTAATAACTTAATGTAACAACGTTTAGAAAAATTCTGAATAGTTACTCCAATTGACAAACACGAGGAGTCGGTTTTTTAAAACATTTCTCTGAATGCAATTAATTTCGATTTAAACATGTATTTTAAACAATAAAAAATAATTCTAAAACCAGATACAGTTTTGTACAGGTTTGTGTCAAGAATTTATCAACATGTGTAATTATTATATCAGTGTTACAGGTTTGAAAGACGTTTGCTAAGTCACACAAAAAAAATCCAAATAGGACTCTACAAAAACAGCTGTAGCTTCTTGAAAACTTAAGATATTAAGAAATTTCTTTTGTAGTTTGCTTCATAATCATTATCCTTTAAAACTTTGAAAAATACTCAAATATATTTTTGACAAAATAGCAGGTTTTCCTGGAAACTTGCTTATATACATCAATCCATAACTGGTGCACAAGTAAAGCCAGTATTCCATGTCTCTGCGTCCGCGCTATGCATCCACGTGTCTGCCACAGCAAAACATGGAACTGGTTAAAAACCATTGCATGTCAATGTTTATTGTTTATTGAAGGGTATGTAACGATCGTATTAAGTTAGGAATGCACATTGGTTCATTGGTGTTAATCAGTAAAAATCAAATGTACCAGTCATACCAACATTAAAATCAAAATGCTCATTCAATTTAGTTTGAAAATGTAAAAAAGGAAATACATGTATATTTCATTGCGCAAGGGCACTTTGTTAATTCAAAATGTTAATTCATGATAAGTTCCTTATACATTCTACAAACGATGCTGCCATTAAAACATACACCAATATGCTAACACAGAAAGGCTAGTAAGCGGATACATGGAAGAGAGTTTCCGTGTCCGCATGTGGTACGCGCCACTGACGCTTGCACATGGAATATCGGCCAAATTTGTGATGTAGCCGCATTCATACTAGTCACTTTATTTTGGTGGTTTGTTGCAATGGCCGCGTGGTCAAATACGCTCGTACTTCATAATGATCTATGTGATTGCACCATGCAGTATATGTTCGGATACTAACTAAACGTTTTATAGAAGTAAGATGAACAATTAGGTCAGTAAAATTAATATCGTCGGGTAGAGACTTATTTAAACATATAGCCAATATGTGCACTAATGCCTACCTGTCTCTCCGCCAATAAAACTACTTCTAGTTCTCCCTGTAGTTGTTGTACAGCCCATTTCGCAGACTCCACCACTCCAGGATCATCCGTATCAACGTTAATCGGCGCACCTGGTTATATAAATATAAGCTATACACAATATATTATCGTTTTTTATTTATTTTATCCTCATTAAAATTCGTGTGTTTTCGTTATTGTTATGTATACCGTAGAAAGCTGTTAAAATATAGCTTGGCACTTTTAGGATGGAATCCTTGAATATCCGTGCTTATTCGTTCACCAATCAGAGTTGTTATTTTAACTAATCAAAACATTCTAAAGGAATAACGAAAACAAACGAGAATTTATTAGCGACAGCTCAAGTGTGCTCAGCTATAACAAACCTGACAGTACGACGGACAAGCCCGGATTATTCATGAGTATCAAGTAAGGTTTTTATCTGATACAACACCTCATCTATACACCATCATGTACATGCAGTCCACCATGTAAGTAGAAAGAAAAATAAATGTGCTCTGAGTTCTAACGAAAAATGTCTATAAACAATTTTAATATATACAATGTAGACCATTTGAGTGCTACGGGATCACTGAATGACATTAATTGTTGGGTATATCTAATATTAGATCTACTTCTTTTAAAGCTAAAGTATCAATAAACATTTACCTATAGAAGAAATATCATACTTAGCTATAATAATAATAAAATATGTTATTATAAAGTATTTTATCTTATGTTCGTTAGTTTAAATAAAGAATTACCGTATTTATATTTTCCAGAACATGGCACCGCCAGCACGAGTCCTAAAATTATAGTCAACTTGAACATGGTCCAGCTGGAATTGTGTATGTGCTTTCACTTAAAGAACTGTCTATGGTAAATAAAATCTCACAGTGGTGTTGTTCGCCTTTGACAGTGGATGATAGGATAACCAAACCGGACGGAAGATCTCCGGATCTCTCATGAAGTACATCACTAAGCCATTGTCGTTTAATGTGTTTTTCCGTGTATTTCACAAGGTCCGCATCTACTACGCAGTTCAATTACGCACATGTATGAAATATTGTTTCTATACACTTTGGTGTGGAGCTAAAAGATAATATTAACTCAACTTAACCAGCCGAGCACAGAAAACATAAAAACACACATGGCCCAATGCCCAACACATAACAGAACGAGAAAATGAACTGCCCAAGTCCAATGTGTCAAAAAGCTGAATAAACTACATGTGTACTTTCAGCAATAAAAACATTAACACAGCTGAAATACTTAGTTTTTGCTGTCTGAAGTTCTTCAAAGTAGACATGCCTTTAGTGAAGACAATTTTAAAATATCGGATACCCTTTGAACTGTATTTATTAAAATGTATGTATCTGTTGATACTGACATTTGTCAAAGGGTCATATTAATCCATTTCAAACTATGTAACTTGTTGTGCCAAAATCTGAATGAAGTTCTTCTGCCCCCAACGAAGAACCAAACAATTAAACCTATATCATACCAGACTAGCAATAATGATCTGAGACCAACTGGCAACTCAATTTGCTCCAATAACCATCAACAATGAGACTTCATCGCACCACACTTATGTCTTGACAAGATTGGTATTGTAGTGATGCTCAAAGACGATCATATGTTATAGAAGAACAAAGGGAACCAATACATCAGAGTCTGTGACGCCATATTGTACGAGATAGAACAGTTTAATGTCTCCAAATTTATTTTTTAACATTTCAATACACGTTCAGGTACAGGGTGTCCAAAAAGAAAGTATACAGTTTTAGTATATATTTATCGAATCTCTTCATTCTTATAGTGCAAATATGTACAAAAGATGTAAGTTTGTTTTCTGGTACCAGTTTTAAGATTATAAACTACCCTTTTACCCTAGACGTCTATTCAGAAATTTTAGACGTTCTCAAGCCGTGTCACATATCCCCAAAAAAGAAGTCGCAATGATTTAGATCCGGGCTGTGTGCGGGACAAATCACACAACAGTGGTATTTCTAGAAATTGCTTTGATATAAACTGTTTCATGTAATTCATCCAACCCATTAAAAATAATGTGTGGCCCTGGCACATCTTGCATGAACTATGCATCATTGAAATCAATAAATCCCATGTGGTGTTTAGGAATGAACTTGTTTAACATAGGCAAGTAGCGGGTTGAGTTTATTTGTTTATATTGTACTTTCTGAATTGCTAGTGTACAGTCTTAAGCCAACATGCACGTCTATGCCCCTGAGGAACATCAACAGAGGAGGTAAAGATCAGTTTAGACACATGTGCAAATGTCATCAAAAGTTTCAAAAAAAAGAGTGCAAGACTGGAAACGTCAGAAGGGCAGATATCATGAAGACGTCAATCTTAGTACAAATGGGCGTCACGGACAAAATAAGGCAATTTTAGAAAATTTACAATTTTCTTAAGATTATCCAAGATATAATCTTGAAATTTGCTCACAAAAAACTCACATCTTTACATCAGAATGTAGGGATTTTATAAATATACACAGAAACTGTATACATGTACTTTCTTTTTTGACACCCTGTACAAGGAAACAATAGCAACAAATTTGATAATTGAAAATTGATCCTGACAAAACCAGTTGTAATGTTAACCTTGTTCCTCCCGTCACATTAAGTTGAAATTATTACAATTATCGGAGACAATGGGATTTGACAATACCGATTTATCGCAATTTATTATAAATTATTGCAACACAGACAGATAAATTAGAAATATTCGAAACCAAATGGAATGGAATTAATTTTAATGCCAAGCGTGATATCGTCACACAAACACAAAACAAGTTCTTAATTGATTTAAAGGCTCACATGCTTTCCCTCCGTTCTCCCATCCCCTCGTTGTTTTTTTCTCTTCTGATCGAAGATCAACCCCCCTCTTAAAAAAGCAAGTCAGTATACATACTAATAACCACATGAACACACTTCTAACAAACATAATATATTGCATATATTGTGTTAATCGTTATTGTTGTTGCTGTGTGTATTGTATTATTTATATGTATTTGTATTTATCTGAAAGCTGAATAAAAAAGGAATCGCAATAAAACTATCGATTTATCATCTCACTATAGATATGTACGTAGCACGTGTCATTATACGATATGTCTTCATCAACAGGAAACAGAACAATTCATCTCCGTGATCAGTATCTCTTATTGAAGGATATATCTATAAATAGAATTATTATTTATACATCCTAGTTTCGAAAGGATGGACATGTGTTGTTATCGAAATTTGATCAAAATTCATATATCATCCCCTTAACGTTGATGTATTTGGTGAATAATTGCGACTTACGTTATGAGAAAGTTGTTATAAGACCCATACATATTTGATATGAAATCTGCATTACAAGGCGCTTCCATGAAAATCGGAACAGGTCATGTTGACCAAACTTAACTAAAAGCTTGTTTTTTCCATAAGAAAAGAATACTAGTATTAGCAGGTACAATTACCTCCCTCGTTAATGAAAACAACCTTGAAGTTCGTAATTTTCTGAAGGAAATACTGGTAGCTTTTTCTTGTTTTCTCGAAGTAGCGTTTTTGTATAAGTTTATGACCTTTTCATTCTAAGTAAACGGTATATTGTTATTACAGGCATGGCGCATGAATTTCGGCGGTCTTTAAGAGCGACGATATAAAATAAGACCGATCCTCTGTATATTTTATGCTACTTTGTTTCTATACCTGAGCGGTTAATATTTTGTCAAACACATACAATTAATCGGTTTTAAGCGTTATAATAAAATCTAGGAGCATACTGAAAGCTTTTTTGACAATGGGAGACAACTCATATATCGAGCCCATTGCTATTCTTGTTACCTCCCATGTATTCCGATTATCCAGATACGTACGTGACTTATGAATGTCCAAATAAGAGAGTGTCAGTTAAACGCATCTAGCCATCACATGCATTGATGTGGGTCCTTGTTGCAGGACAGCTGACTTACTGAATTACTCACTACATGTAATACAAGCACATTATATACACTGTAAGCTCGACATTTGTTTGTTTCGGGTTTGTTTCGGCTGTATGTATAATTAAATGCCAATTGTTGTTTGCGGAATCCAGAAAAGGCTCGGAGATGCCTGGGTCGATTGTAGAAGCTATCGTGATTTCCTGTTTATGAATATCGAATTTGAGAATATATTAACTTTTCACAGTCACAGACATTCCAACCGGTCAAGTAAACGATTCTAAACTAACGTTACCCGATGCGTGTAATTGATGTGCTATTGTACAGTATTTTATGAGATGAGGTATTGTTGACTATTTAGAATGAGGGTATTGTGTGATTTCATTCATTGTGTTGATATGTTCGGATATTAAGTACGTTCGCTTAACATTAATGTATAGCAACAATATACAACATGTTGCCTATAGAAACGTTGTACAATATGGTCAATCAAGTTCTCATATACATGCGTTAATCACAATAGTAATAGATGATAATGTTTCTAATTTGTTTGGCTCTGAACAGAAAATGAAACCATCATTTTATCTAAATTGATAAAAGTCTAGATCGTTGTAGCTTTAATAATACATGGTGAAACATTGATGAACCTGTATGATGAATTGTTATTACGATGTCATTAGCAGAAACATAGAAACAATAACCTTCAATTATCTTCTTGTAAAATAAAGAAAACGCGATCTGAACTTTAATGACGGCATCTACTTATAGATTCTAACTGATGGTTAATAGTATAATACATACTAAACAAAATAAAAAAATATCCATTTTTCACGTTGAAACATTGTAGCTAATAATCTGCTGACACGGTTTAAGAATTCCACAGATAACAACACTGCAATATTGAACACAAAGCTGAATAACTAATGTTATTCAAAGAGCATTAAGCTTATTTTAAAAACATAAACAAAATTAATGTAGTTTTGTTGATAATATAACGGAATATTTGACTACATACCACATCACTAATTCGTCCAAAAACGGACCTTTTAAGAAAATGTCTGAACATTTTCAGACTACTTTGTAGCCCTTTGGAGAATAGGCCATTGATAAATTCCATCAGCCTCACTCTGTTTGTAACAATCCTTTTTTAAGACGAAAAAATAAAAATGTGGTGTGAATAGAAACCTAGCTTCCCTATGGATATTTTTGTTTAGTATATATACACCTTTGACCAAATAACGATGTCGAGATATACGCAAGGTGATATGGTGGAAATCCGTTTTACCGTATTCAATAATAATAATAATAATAACGACTTTATTTTAAGAGGCGACACAGTTGGGCAAGCCCAGTCTTCCCTGTGAGCCTCTAAAATATACAATATGCATGCATGTTCTAATGACCTTAATATAAAAGGCTTTGATGAGGTCAACTGCAATTAGCATTTAAAGAACTGTCTGAACATAATAATATTATAAGTTAAGTTAGTATATGTGACGTACGAGTATACGGAAACGCGCAATCGCTTAGTACTGCGAAGCTCGAACGCATTTGACCACTCGCGTATCACAAGTCAACAACCCCAAAATAAGGTGTCGCAAATAGCCAGTATCAATGAAACTACAACACACCACTCCAGTAATCGTGTACTATGGATAACAACAATGATTATATAAACGGGGCGAACTTTTAAACAGCGCCGTTGTGAAATAGATAGTTTTCCCTATCGTGGGATTCGAACCTATACTGACCGGTGCCGTCGCCTAGAGCAATGCAGAGAGCGAACACATCAGAACAGTCGGCTATACGTGTGTCTAGACAGTATATTGTGGTGTATATTGAATGTGAATATTTTATATAATAAATGCTAGAATGAAGGGAGAACTTGGATAATCATGGTAACAGAAATATAAAATCGTGTTCCGATCCCCGGCGTTCGAGTGACTAGAATTTGGGACATACCGGTTTCGTTGTTTAAGATTATGGGTTCAATGCTCTATGTTTTACGTTTGTTTACTAATCTAAAATTAATTGACACTATGTATTTCTACGATTGTAAGGGTCAAATTCGCATTTACTACATTGTGATTAACTTCAAATTCATCACACACGTCAAGCCGCTAATTGATCAGATAGAGTTTAACCCACATTTCACTGTAATGGACGTGCTAATTGATGTATTACGTGTTGTTGTCAATCAGAGAACGCGCCCTCAATCTACTTACCTTATATCCAATATTTATTGCCTTGTCTCCTACAATAGTCTAGATTCATGTATACCAATGGTAAGTAAAATGACTAGTGAGTGGCTTAGATCTTCTTAATTATTTTAGCAAAATCGATATAAACCACTGTCATCGTGAAAACTGTGGTAATGATATGGATGCAAACTAAAGACTTAATGAGCATATTACTGAGATCAATATTCAATTTATCTCGCATCATGGTTGGGTTCAACATGTTTCCGAGATATTGTATGATCCGTAAATAAATAAGTTCTCATTTTTATATGATATTGAATTCATATTACTTTTCATCTTTGCGAACACATTAACGTGTCACGAGAGAAGGCTTGTTTATAGGATTGTTTATCATGTTGAGAATCCGCTACAACCTGTTTCCACTGGTATCGAATATATCGTGGTACGAATGGAGCGTTTTCTCGCAGGTATTTGCTTATAAAGAATTCATGCGTCCCCTGAGAATCCGCATCAAGATAAACGGTCGGATAGATGTATGTATCAATGTTTTCACTTCATTTCTATGGCGACAATGTGCCATTCGTAATTAAGTGGGTATCAAAAACCAATGTTGAGGAACGTAGCGTATAAATAATACATTATTTCTACGTGTACGTAGGTAGTATCGTGTGTGAAGCCTTGTTTATTTGTAGATAAAACTTTAAATCAGGTGTATGTTTTTGTTGATAATGGCAAAATGAGTTTCTGGATTTTTGTACCAGACTACCACATGCAACAATCAGACATTTGATAGAATTGCCGCATGCATCTATTTGTATTATCTTCGATCGAATGCACGTACTCCGTGTTCTGGCTACTGGCTTTGATAGCACGAATACACTATGTGTAATAGAGGTCCGCTCCGTGGCAGAGTTATACTAAAACGAGAACAATGTCACCACATTGTTCTGATTTGTGCTTTTCTTGATCTACTGTATTTGTTGAGTGCCGCATTCCCAGTCCTTTTTGTTATCATCTTTTCCAATTGCTTGACGGTGTAGTGAACGAGTTAAAGAGAAATTGGCTTCTTTTCCCTCAAACTCGTGTATTGGTGTATGCCATAAGATTTGGGTGTGGTATAAACTGAATACAATGTTGACGGTTCTCAAGTTGGACGAACTTCAGCATTTTATTTATTTTATACGACATTATTTATATAATTATTATATCATAACATGTATGGTATAATGTACGTGTATATGTAACTGTTTATAATATGTTGTAAATAATGGGAATATATATGTTTAAACTAATGAAGTATTATGCGTGGAAATACAATTTTCAATTTCAGAACACACAATTATACGTGTAAGCCAAACCATAGCAACTCCTGCCGTGCGTTCAAGGAAGCATTACGTGACGAAATGTTTTGTTACGTTTCGTACCTCCGATTCGTTTAACGCTATATATATATGGTAAAATACTGCCCTGCGTTCAAGGAAAAATAACGTGACGCACGTTTCGTACCTTGTACGTACCAGGTACGAAACGTTTCGTACCTTTTGCGTACCAGGTATGGATCGTTTTGTACCTGGTACGAAACGTGCGTCACGTGATATTTCCTTGAACGCAGGGCATGTTAGTCACTTGAGCGAATTAAGGCTAACCATAGACTGAGGTGGTACGTCTAAATTAGTGTAGCGTACCATAATTGGCTGACAGAGGCAAACAATGGTGTGTGAATAGAAAACCCCGTACATTCGTACACGTTGTGAACTAAGAACGAAAAAACGTTACACGTTTGTGCCAAACAGAACGTTCAACGAAGGATTAAGCGAACAATATTGTGATTTTTTAACGCAAATGTTGGTAGTTTTCCCTACACGCACGATTGATTTCAAATTACTTCGAAACTGTACACTGATGTTACATGGCGGGCATGTTGCTTGCGTTGAAGTAAAAGAATGCGAACTATTTTCTACACCTATACAAAAAGAATTTACCTGAAAACTGCAATGAATAATTGAACAAATAATGAGACACATTTTTCTTAAAGGTAATTGTTTGAGAACATAGAAGCATTATATAGTAGCTAGATCATTGAAGCTTGGCAACATAGGTTGTAAATACTGTACAGAAATCTAATCTGTCTTAAAGTAATCATGTAGAAAGTTCTAATTTATATGCAACTTTTTCATGTAATTGAACGTTTAATAGTTATGCATAATCACAACAAAAAGTGCCATTTTAGAAAGAACATAAAAGTACGTGGAACAAATACAGTAACATATCAGTTTTTAGATTCAGTTGAGCGCTATAATGTTCACATCCATGTTGACGCCTTTCTACCAGGAATAGAATGTTCTTTACTTGTGAGGTTTGTGATTGAACGCCACTCACTAAATTAACCATGATAATTGTGTGGGACCTTCGTTTGATACGACCAGGGGTGGTATTCAATATTGATCTTATTTAATGGAGAATAAGGATAGCTAATCATATCGCCTGTTACTGATCAAGAGTTTAATATGGTGTGATCTGATTGGTGAGATGGACAAATTTAAGTTTGAATCACCATTATGTGATGTTTGCATCATACGATTTTATTAAAACAATTTCTTAATATTACTAAGCACGGTTTGCAAAATCTCAAAAAGATTTACAGAACAACCTACATTTTCTTGGAAAAACAAGTAATTTCAAACAAAATTACTTTTATATAAAAAGTACGTTTTAAAAAGACTGAAATGAAGTTAAAAAGATAAGAACTGTTTTTATCCTTTTACAACTTCCGAAAGCTGAACTGATTTCGAACAAATTCTAAATCGCTATTCATTAGTACACGCAACCGCAAAATTGCAGCTTTGAAAGATTCGAATGACATTTTAGACTTTATTTCAAAAAGCTTTTTTCTGAATACTCAACAAGACTTAATGTAAATTTTCATGATGACAAGATATATATTTTATTAGATATTCCAAATGTAATAAATTGCGTAAATGTCTCAGGATTCTCCCCTGATGTATCGGGGAAGCTTTGGGGAGGCTTGAGACATCTTGTGAAATCACGGGTACATCGGGACAATTCAATACTGTTTTTATTATACTCGCATTGAATTCTGCCCGATGTACTCTCGATATCATGCCGGGAATATCCCGCGGAACCCTCCCGAAGCACATTAAACCCTCGGGAATTAATCAGGGATGTTTCAGCGAAAAACCGCTTTCCTTTAAGGCATCACAGAGGCTACCCGATACGTCATTGCATATCCGAATAATCCCCGAACAGATTAATCATGGTCTAGGGGAAGCTCAAGGCAAAATAGATGTTTTGGGGGCACGAGGAACATGTTTTGCAAAACAATGGTGAGTATCGGGAGCCATCGAGAACAATCGCGAGAAAACCAGTCGAATTCCTCATCGCCGATGTCTTTCCTCAGAGGATCGGACCTAGGAATTAATATATATGTACATGTATTAAGATGTTTGTCATAAAGCTAATTAATACAATTTCTTGCTCCATTTCTTATACAATGTAGTAAAATCAAATAATATTCAGAGTGGTTTCCTCCTTATGACACCGTTTCCTCCTTATGACACCGTTTCCTCCTTATGACACCGTTTCCTCCTTATGACACCATATTTTACTGACACGTGTCTTAACTACTGTATAGACTTTATAAACATATGTCTTACACCTTTATCGTTTTTATTATCGAACAAATTATATACTATTGACACTATTGACAATATTGACAATTGACAATTAGATAGCCATTAAAATAATAATAAATAAATAATAAAAAATAATAAGTATCGGCTACCCATTAGCGCCCCATCATACAAGGTATACAGTAAAGCTACATGAATGTAGATATATGGTCATCGATTTCAGTTAATGTTGAAACAAAAGCTGAGAATTGCGGGTAAAATCGATATGCGCATCATTAATTGATGCTGCTTCTAATGGGGGTCGACCAAACAGTTATCGGTCTGAATACTTCGATAGTTAAAGATTCAAGACACTCTAAAATTGTTTAGTACTTTACATACACTAAACAGTCTTTCTAAATTGTCGCTAGTGATAATAATTTGTTAATGACCGCTAAGTAATGGTACAAACTCTACCGTTTAAGTAACTTTTTAAATGTGAAGTTTACATGTACATGTATTTTGATATGCATTCAGTAAAGAGTAAGCTGTACCAATGTCGACAGTACTCGAGTTCAACTTTCACAGATATTGGCACCGCTTAGAAAGCAAAGACCGAGATCACTTTAATGCAAAATACATGTAACCTTTTAATTCACTGTATCTACTCATGAGTTTATTTGTTCCATCCAAGTTATTTTGACTTACATGCTTGTATCCATTTCAATTATTTTAACCATATATTGATTGTGATTATAAAGCACGTTTTAACGTGTAATGGTATGGTAAAAGAGCTAACTATATAAATGTGGCACTGGTATAAAAATAATAATAGTTGATACGAGTGAGTATAACACTGGGTGTGTCCAGGGTGACACACGCTTAGGTTTCCCATCACTACGCATACCTACATGTTATAACACAGAAACGTCTGCCTGTCTAGTTACGTCTAAACAAGATAATAGATACTTGGACAGGCAAGGCAGTACTCAACTTAACCAGCCGAGCACTGAAAACACAAAAAAACACTTCATACCACAATTACACGACACGATGCCCAACACATAACTGAACGAGAAAATGAACTGCCCAAGTCCAATATCCTGTTAACCTGTTGAAACTACCGACACCTTGATGACGAAATACCCAAAAGATGGTCTACATGCAGTCCTACACGTTCAGTTTCGCAACCTGTCTATAATTGGTAACTTTACAGACGGCCCTCAGGATGCTGTTATGGAAGAGCATCGTTGTTACTATAGTAATTACGGTTGATACAGAGTATACCTCGAGGTCGGATCAACGTTATTAATACAATAATATTGCACAGAGTGACTTCGATATATTATATTATATATTTCTACCTGGACAAGGAAACCTCAAAACCGTCACAAAATGGGTCGGCGTTATGAGCCGGTGAGTTTTTATTCATATTTATTTTGTTTATATTTTTATGTATCCAGCTGAAAACATATTTATAAGAAGTTGTAATATACATTAAACTGGTCGCTAGACATGCGCGTGATTAAGGTTTCAACGCCGATATAATTGTTCCTAAAAGTATATTGTTACATTGTGTGATATCAGGTTCGTAATTATTTTCTCGCAGTCGTATTTAATATATTGTCTAATTTTGAATGGCACTGTTTTGTAAAATCATTATTGAAAGCATCAAACTTTAATAGTCTTAAAGATTCTGTCAGTCTATAAAACATGTAATTGTTAAAACTGAATAAATAATGCGCAATTATTAATTGTATATCGTGCATTTTATTATTTTGAACGGCGGTGTAAAATATGACGAATATTATTATATTAACCGGTCTCGAGGAAAACACGCTATTTTGACATTATGTAATAAGTTCTTCAATAAGAACATTAGCTTTGAAATTTCGCATGCAGAAGTGTTGAAATAACTTGCGTCGTTGTTTTATTACTCTAAAAACAAACATACTAGTACGAGGTTGATATAAGTTTTAGAATATTATTCTAGAGTAATGAACTTTTAAAAAGTTTATGTCTAGTAGTATTTATCAAATTCTGGATTGCTTAAGTAACGCGTTACTTGCAAACTATTCATGTTGAGTGTTGCTTCTTGCATTGTCCTTTTGATGTGTTGTCGACCATGTGTTTTGTTCTTGTCTGCTGATCCGAATATATTTGAGTCGGGGTAGGATGCTGTGCTATTAGACCTGTTCAGTTTCACATTTCTTTTTCATTTTGTAGTATTTTTTGTTGTTTGTGTTTTCTTCTTTTTCCGCATTCCTTTCTAACCCCCTAGCTTCGCATTTCAACATTAATAAGTAGAACATTGTGCTAGATCTGCTTTTAAATTACAAAACATTTTACAACAATAATTATCAAGCTTAAATAGACATTCGAAAGCCATCACAATTCATATACTGTCCCTTTTGTACCTTCCATGCTCATTCCTCCATTGTCCGGTTTGTTATTGTCTGTTGTTATTGTCAACCATTACAAATCATGTCGGGAACTACAGGGTTAAGTCGAGCATGCCGAGCATAGCCTTTATTTGCCAGTCAGCTTTCTGCTGAACTATAGCAGGCATATGAGTGCCTCCACCAGTATTTCAGATTAGACAGTAAGCAAACCGACCATTGAGCTACGAAGTCACTGTTATTCTATTAGCAAGTACAGGTCATTATTTTCATTAAATTAAACTATAACATGTTATAAGTCATTGGAAAGATCTTTTAAAAGTGCTAAGCAAGTTATAGTGTTGTAACAATTGTTGAACCAAATTGACGCACGAAAACAAAATATTGTAGCTGTTAAGCTGCATATTGTGTTGTCAATCATAGCCATTATTTGCCACTCAGCTTTCTGCTGAAATATGGCATCCATAACAAGGTGTGTGAAGTTGGCTCTGAGATCGTTAATCGAAGATCGACATTCAATACAGACCTAGGTGCTAATACAGAGCTAGCTCTGAAATCGACATTGGCAATATAAGGTGAGCTAATACAGACCCAGTGGCCAATACAGATCCAGCTGTGAGATCGACATTCGCAAAATAAGGCCTGTGAATACAGATCTGAGTTTGAATACAGAGCCAGGTCTGACATCGCCATTCGATGTACACCTACGGCGAATACAGACCTAGGACCGAATACCGACCCAGCTCTGACATCAACGGTCGCCAAATAAGGCCTGTGAATACAGACCTGAGTTTGAATGCAGAGCCAGGTATCTATCGAATGTCGAAGGCTAACATTATTCATGTCTGTTTTTGTCACTGTCGCATGTACTGGTGGTTTATGATGTCTGTTCTTTTCGTGCATTTCGTGGTCTGCTGTTTCTGTCGTGTGCTGCCTACCCTTTCCGATTTGTTACTATCATTTCGCAGGTGTGAAAACGTGACTTCGCACAATAAGCCTCCAAAGAGGGTCTTACATAAAAGAACCGTAACTTCTCAACTAAATATTCTCAATTGAAAAACACTCCTTTTTAATTCTGCTTCATTTTTAGATTACTTTTTTAATTTTTGAAAACAAATGGATATTTTATCATAATAGCTGGTTGTTCTTGAGTCAGGCTCATACTTATAATGATATGATGGTAAATATGTGAATTTAAACAGAAAAAATGGCATGTGTCCGGTTTCAATGACCCAAATTAAAAATAATATGGGTCTGAAAAGAGTGAGTAGTCGCGTCATTCCTGAGGAGGGGTTTATGACTTTTTGACAGCTACGGATAGGTCTTACAGCTTTTGTACAGCTGAAACCAGCTAAAGATAGGTATTTTAGTTTTTTACCTGGACCTAAAAGACATCCCTCGTATATCCTTAAACTGGCAGGATTGTGTTGTTTGGAAAAAATGCAAATGCTAGTTCCAGTGACGGTTTAATTAGAAGTAGTCGTAGTTTACCAAATATGGCTTATCTTTTGAAGTTAAATAGTTCTAAGATCGCGTTTTCAATTAGAGGTGTTAATGCTTCTCAGACGATTAGATAAATGATATCTTAAATAATACATCAAACGTCCTATTGAACTACAATGAAGCTTTGAACCTTCAAATAACGAGGACATCACACATATTATCAGCGCCCATGACCTTACTGTACTGATGTCTTTACTGTATACACATATGTTTTTTTTCTCTGATAAGTAACTTCTTTAAAAATGTTTACATCATTGCTTCTATCCAATATTCCCCTTGCCTGTCAATCCGCAATATAAAAGGAGAACTGTTTACGCGTTACTCATAATCTTGGGGGCACGCATACAAGCAGCAATGAGTTGTCAAAAGCGACTTGTATAAATGAAGACTTTATTTGTTTCATATCAACCGAAATTTAAATTACCTGTGCGATTAGAGTTTTAATTAGATGTGTGTTTTATAAAGGTTTAATGCCGAAGATGCAGGGCGTAGCCTTCATTTCCTAGTCAGCTTTCAGCTGAAATATAGCAGTCGAGTGCATCGACCGTATTAGAACCCGGGTGGGGTAGACTAGACGGCAAGCGCGCTAATCATTGAGCCACTGAAGTACAGAGAGATTTTAAGAGATTTAAAACTTTTAAGAAATAAAATAATATCAATGTCTAAAGATAGATTTTTAGATGAAGCTAACAGTTTGCTTATAAACAAGCGAAGCCGTAATATAACATTTGTATAACAGTCACCACATAATATACAATCACATTTTTGAACGTCAAACATCAGTGACTTTTCAAGTTGACTGGTTTGTTTGAATAACTAATAAATATGATAGTTATCAGTACTAGTATTCGAATGTGACTTTGTCTCATGGGTTGCACATGTGAACGGATGTTTTGCCTGTTAAGCAGTAAAGCAATGTATAGATACGATACATGATATTAGTAAATAATATTTATAGACAATGGAGCCACAGACAGAATTTCAAATAGCTGGCTTAAAAAATTAAAATACTGAGAAAAGAAATCACATTAAGATTAGGGCAGAGAAGTGGTGGTTTTCACAATACATTGTACATCTTAGGTAGGAGAAAACTTAGAAATTTCTCAAAATCGTGTAATTTCCTCAGCAAGAACATCAAGCGGATTAATATTTGATAATAGTTTAGAATTATTATGTAAACAGGTACTATAATCACTAGGAAAACATGGAATAGTCTTCAAAATGCGTGACATATGAGCTGCACACATGTTTAACTTAAGTCAAAAGGTGAATATCACCCCAGACCTCGCCCCGCCTAATTGTTTGTCGAAGGCTTTCAAGCGATTGCATTAGACCATGCGCTTAAAATATACCGTAAAATATATCTGAAGATAATTGATCAAACAACTGACGTTATGTCAATTACATTAAGTTTAATCGACACAACTAATAAAGATCTACATAAATTTCAGGGTAATATTAAGTTACACGCATATTGAAACACCTGAAAACACTGAAATGGAACTGTACAATTCACTGAAGTGCCTGAAGTCATACATGATTTAAATGAGTGCTAAGTTTATTCAAATAATTGTTGTCTGGCAATACTATGTTGACAACACAACACCATAAATTGTCCTCTTGTTGCCTTTCTGTCACCGACATGTTATTAATATAAATGAAACATTATTGCTTTAGGCACTTTAATATGAACGTGATCGATTTAATATCAATGCTAATGTCTTTGATTAGCGATATGTGGCGATTTGATTAATGGAAACAAATACGTGATCTGGAACCAACCGTCGTTTTGTATCAATAGTCTCTTTCAGCATCAATTATTCTATAATCAATTAACTGAAACGTGAAGCCACCATCTGTCCATATAGGTATGGGTTAACAGGAAGTTCACTGAGTGTTTATATGACACTCGCTTGTTATCCGAGCGATCCGGATTCTGGATCGGGAAGACTATGGTCTTCAGTGTCAATGGTTATATGCATGCTTTCAACATGTGATAAAGTTGTCAGTTGCTTACGGAAGGGACGATCAAAATACGGTGGTGACTAGTCGCTGTCGCTGCCGCTTCTGTATGGCTGAGAGTGCCTATGCATCACCATATTGAACTAGTACTGATTGCAATACTTATAATTCCAAGAACAATTGTTATATCACCTGACCACCGTATTTGACTAACAATATATCAGTAAGCAGCGCTTAAGTATCTAAACAAGCAAACAAGAATGTACTGTACATACCTGTAGTTAGTGCAGCCTTGCTGATTAATAATGTTGTCTATTGTACCTAAAATATCCTTTTCACTACCATAGCGTACTAATGCAGACTGGCCGGAATGGCCATTTTGGCCTTCCATAGTTCACGTTCTTAAGGTCCAAATTCGGGAAGTTTGCTGTCATGGATACACATGCATCGCAGCTTTTATCATTAATGCAGGCATATTTGATTTGTCGTAATTACACGGTGAATATTATGTTATTGTTAACATATTGTCAATACCAAATTATAATATATATGTAGGCTGCAGAAAGCCTTATAATTAAGTGTTTTTTTCCACGAAATTACACATTCAGCAATTTCTTATTAGAATATTTGGTTGAAAACTAATGAAAACGTAAAGTTTTTCAACAGACTACCACTGAGCACACCAAACTCATTGTTCTGTGTGGACCACGAAATAAGCAATAGGCTGACCAAAGTGATCGGTTGATCATGTATGTGCGTTTCTTTATATAGTCAGTGCCCATGTATGATAAGCCTTCTATTAGCCAGTTTCCAGGCAAACCTGCAATTTGGACATTATGTATCTGCTGTATGTAATAAAGTTTTGAAAACGCTCTACAATAGGAAAAAATACATGTCTTTAGAATCAATTTTAAGTGATTTACCAATACAGCTCTTTATCAGATGAATTTCCTTGTGTGTTCGTATACTAGTGTAGTACAGGGTGATTCATAATATCTGTCACACTTTTCAATTTAAATAGAGGATCTTACATGAGTGTCTTTCTATATTGAATTTATTAAACGAGTTGGATAAAATGATAAAATGCGAGGCTCTGCCGAGCATTTTATCACTTTTATTCAACGAGTTTAATAAATTTAATATGGAATGACACGAATGTAAGATTCTTTTTATCACATAAACTAAATACACAGTAAAAGTTTGTCAAGAATGCACACACTTCCCCTTTAGCAAATAAACTCCATAGGAGGTAAGCGGTTCATTGAAAGAGCTAAGAAAATAGTGCAACAATGTATACTCCAATATGTTAATTTTTCTGCCTTTGAAAATAATATTTTTAGGGTATCTAAAATCCTGCAGATGTAAAACTACGCTTAACAAAGTAAATAATTAAATCTAGGACCGCAGCAACACAACGTATTCTGTTCTGTTCCGTTCCGGGTTTTAGTAACAACCAAGGACAAGGGAAGCAGGGGCGTAACTAGGCGTACTCCTGTACGCCCGTGCGTACAATTCGAATCTGGACAAAATAAATTAAAAAAAAATGAAAACTCGAATTCACTAATAAAAATCAGAGTCTAAGGGGGGTGAGGGGCATGCAGATACAATGTGTCTACAAACAATTCACTTTATAATATCAATTTTAAAGATCCATAATTTCTCAGGTATATATAAAATAATAGCTCTATTCTTTTAATTGGGTGAAATTTATAAACTTTGCTTTTTTTAAAGCTCGCTTCGCTCGCAAATTTACTTTTTTAAGTCAATATCTTCAAGCTTGCCTGTGGCCTGCTGTTTAGATAAACAATGCATGTTTTCTAGTTCGCTTCGCTCGCTAAATAACTATCATAAAACAGTTTTCAAGTAGAGTACAAGTGTGTCTGGTGTGCTGCTAGTGTTATGAATGAGTTTTCGTTTAGCTGGTGCGCTGTTCAAATCAACAATGCATTTTTAGTGAATGAAATTGATAAACTTGTTTTTCAAGATCGCTTCGCTTGCTTCATTCAATATCTTCAAATTTAGAACGAGTCTGTGGCCTGCTGTTCAGACAAGCAATGCATCGTATGATATTTGGCTCGCAATGTCAATGTCTTCAAATTTAGAACAGGGAATTAGATAACACTACACGAAGGTCCGTGTTAAGAACGAGTCTGTAACACGCTGTTCAGATAAACAATGCATTTTTTCTAACTCGCTTCGCTCACTCAATAACTTTATTATGGAACATTTTTTAATTAGAGTACAAGTTTGTCTGATACACTGATAGGATGAGAAATGCGTTTTTCTTCTACCTGACATGCTGTTTAGATCAACAAAGCAAGTTTTTCTAGCTCGCTTCGCTCGCTCATTGTTGTTAACAGTAAATAGTTAAAAAGGGTTTGTGTGGTATGCATCAGTCAGATGCAATGCAATTTTCTTTTCGCTGTTTATTTTTACAGTGAAAACTTATATATAGTAGAGAAAGGGTTTGTGTGGTTAGATAAATGATGCAATTTTCTTCTTCTTCGCTTCTTGGAATAACATCAAGTAGAGTTTGTGTTTTATGCAGCTCAGAAAACTTAATGCATTTTTGTTCGAGCACGCTTCGCTTGTCCAATGAATGTAATTTGCATTGAGCCACAACCTCCGTCAAAGAGAAACAGCTCTACACACCCTCATTATCCAAACATCCCCCGTCACCTCTTTAAGACCTGTAGTTATGTTACATGTACGTATAAAAATAAAACGAAAACATAACATGTATAAAAGTTATTAGTTTTTAGTAATTTTCTGTCTTAAAGCATGACGCGAAAATATAGACCTGATACTCTCAAATGTCAGGAAATCGTTTTCCTGCCAAAAAAATTTCTGAGGGGGGGGGGGCATGCCCCCAAACCCCCCTAGCTTTAGGAGTACAACCAAATATGCTCCAGTTACGCCCCTGGGAAGTAACTAGGTTTTCCGCGTGAATTTATTCGCGATTCGTCTGAATAGCCGAAAATAACTGATTGTACACGATGCAAGTACTTGGTAAGCAAGGAAAATCGTCTTTAATACTCAAAATTAACGGATTTGTACAATGAAATCAACATCCGATGCTGTGTTTGTGTTGATGCCAGATATTTGGTATGCACATTTCGTCCCGATCTTATTCGTACCCACGTTTAACGGACCTACCGTCATGTTTACTTACAGTCATATCTCTTAAGTTCTTGTACATCTGTTATTGTGTGATTATAACATGCCCTAGAGTGCTCATAATCGGATATAGAATTTATTCTATTCTAAAAATGTATTCTTTTACTTTTTTGACAACGTGTATGAATACATAAATAAAGTGACTCGCCCTTGTATATACCTCATTTGCATGTTTATTACACGTGTGTATTATGACTTTTATGTAATGGGTTTATTAAACTCCCAGAGCCTATTTTATGTGATAAATTGTTTTAATATGTTTGAGTAGGCTATAATAACAAGTAGTTTGCACATCCCAAAACGCATGTTTTGAAGCTCATACTTTCATGTTTATTTTAGTCTACACATGGAATTAATTTTTTGCCATAAATCGTAATCAATCCTCTAGCTCCTAATTTTAGGAAAAATCGTCGTTTCTGTATCTGTACGATTTGGCGCTTACTTTTGGTCTATAACTCGTAGCTCTACGCCAATCCGAATCACTTAAAATTAGCACGTGACGAAATGAAGTACACGTGGTTCCATTGGTCGCTCATTTTGTCAGTCGAATAGTCGTAGAAATTGTGTTGGTGATGAAAATTTAAAAACGTCTTTAATTTGGAATATTTAAATATATTTGTAATTGTGAGTAAGGTTGCATGGTTTATTATTATATTTTAACATCACTACATCTATCATTATTTTGAGATATTTTTAGGAAAATAAATTTACCAGAAACATCACCGTTTTAAGAACAACTGTGCATGATGTTTAGTAGTAATACTTTTGTTTACATTGCTGTGTAAGGTCCAGTTGTAACTTCGGAGATGTAATGTTAACCTTAGAATGCTAGAATAGATTATAAAACTTTTTCAAAGCTACGTCATTTCGTTATGTCATTTTGTGATGCATATGTAATCTACTTCGTCATCTACGAGATTTTGTCACACGGATAAAATAAAAATATCGTAGCTTCAAAAGTATGTGAATATTGCGATATAAACGAATAAATTGACATACAAATAGATTTAGCAGCTTGATGGAAATTTTCACAAACATCAGTTTCAAGAACCAACGAGACTGTTTCTCTCCTGAAAAGTTGGCATTTTGGAGCTACGACATTTAGGACTGTTGACGACGGTATTCAATTTGACAGATGATCCTCTTTATAATTGTCTTAGCTTAAAACTTTCTCATCTAATATGTCGAAATCACCCAAATGACACTCGGTTACTATAATGCGGAGGTTTACTGGTGTGTAAACGTCACGTCTTAGCCAATCGAAATGCAGGGATTTGCTTAACTTTGGAATTATTAACGTTTGAATGACGTTAGCGACGTCAGGCAAAATAATGAATATGGCCTTTACAAAAACAACTGTAACTTCGATATTAACAAACTACCTTTTGTATTGTGCTTCATTAAGATTATTCTTTTAAAGTATTAAAAATCTCAAAATTCATATTCTTGTAAAAATTGCAGGTTTTCCTGGAGGCTCAAATATTGTCAGTTTTGTTTGACAAATGTAACACGTCTGACAATAAATTTAAATTATAGTCTTCACGCTTGCATATTTTAAATAGAGACAGGAAAATTACGCGTTCATACATTTAAGATTTGAGAATCTTTGTCTCGTATGTCGCCATATTCTATTTCAGTTTGTAAACCATTTCTAATCAACAAGCATCTTGTTGTTTGTCCCATGTGGAGGACATTAACTGACAATTCTAACAACCGCTGCAGGTTGCTTGTATCAATATAATGGTATTAATTTCCTGCTTTATATGATCAATGATATAATCGTTTGACTGATGTTTTGATGTGTAACCGTAGCTGTGATGTCAGAGATTATGTAATTAGGCTCTCTATATTCTGGTTGATCTCGGAGTTTGTTCGCCGATTGACAGAGCGTCGCACGTACAACTGTTTTTGTGAGCAACACCGGTGTGTTTTGTTCAGCCGCAGCAGTCACAGGTCGTACCCTTTCAAACGTTTTTACGACAACCAAGCGGAAACAAAAATATACAAATGTCCATCACAATACAAAGATAATAAATCTAACAGAGAAGGCAACACCTAACAGAAACAGCAGATCACTTATTTAAGACAAAAAAGTAACTAACAAGATAGAAAATAACAGACCACAATTACACGCCATAATAACAAACGCAAACATGGACAAGACATAATGAATCTTAAAGCTTATCAAACTTTCAAATGTCAGTTTTGTTCAATAAAATTGTATGCGAGTTGTTAAGGACTTCAGGCAGCTAAAGCTAGGTATTTCAGCCTTTTTTCCATTGACACTATTCATTCAGCTAGGGCATTCAGCGTTTTGATTGCTGAAACTAGGTCATTAAGCTAGGGCATGCTTGGACTTGGGCAGTTCATTTTCTCGTTTGAAGTTATGTGTTTGACATTGGTTCTTGTAATTGTGGTATGTGATGCTTTCATGTTTTCTGTGCTCGGCTAGTTAAGTTGAGTGCTGCATTCACTGTCCGATTATCTATTATCTTTCAACCACACTGTAACCATGTGTAACTATGTGTGATTGAGATAATGGATAATGGATAAACTATCCATCCTTCATATTGATACAAATCAGTCAAGTGGAACTAATTGTGGTTAATATTCTATAAGACATTCAACCATCTCCATATGAATGAACATACTGCATGTATGTTGTTCCGACATAAAAGACATATAGTCACACGAGACAAGATGATAGTAGATGATATATGCACCAAGGAAATAAAACATTATCATGACATAAATAATACAAATTCCATTCAAACTTTAGAGAATAAACAGGGTATAATTGATATTTGTGACTGGATTTGTAAGTATGCATAGAAAGGTGTGGCGTTAATGTTGTCGCCAATACTCATTAAATCGATGTTGAAATTAAAAAAGTATATATCTAAAAGTGGCTTACACGTTAATATTTTTGACCTTTATCAAATGATACCCCTGTCAGGATAGTTTACACGGTTGATTGAGGCCCCTAACACTTTCAGCCACATCAGAGCCCCTCTATAAAATAAGTCTCTTGCCACAGTTATTTTGAAATACTCTTCTGTGAATGTGAGAAGCAATGTGTGTTTTCTGGAAAGCCGCGAAGAAATAATACGATACACAACCCCGTGATTTATAACTGTGTTCGATCCCGAAACCCCATATATAACTGTGTTCGATCCCTAAACTCCATATATAACTGTGTTTGATCCCTAAACCCCATATATAACTAGGTTCGATCCCTAAACCCCATATATAACTAGGTTCGATCCCTAAACCCCATATATAAATGTGTTCGATCCCTAAACCCCATATATAAATGTGTTCGATCCCAAAACCCCATATATAATTGTGTTAGATCCCTAAACCCCATATATAACTGGGTTCGATCCCTAAACCCCATATATAATTGTGTTCGATCCCTAAACCTCATATATAACTGGGTTCGATCCCTAAACCCTATATATGACTGTGCTCGATCCCTAAACCCCATATATAACTGGGTTCGATCCCTAACCCCATATATAACTGGGTTCGATCCCTAAACCCTATATATGACTGTGCTCGATCCCTACACCCCATATATAATTGTGTTAGATCCCTATTCCCCATATATGACTGTGCTCGATCCCTAAACCCCATATATAGCTGGGTTTGATCCCTAACCCACACATAACTGTGCTCGATCCCGTACAATTATGATCTTCAGTGACAGTGAGTTTGAATCTGTCTCATGGCACCTGTCCTACCTGTATTATTAAAGACGATCACATTAACTATGCGTGACATCCATTAGTCTTGGCTGATAAACTATCGACAATCCACCGCGATGTACTACATTATTCATTATCTGTATTGAATAGATCGAACTATCGATCCTCATTATTGCTTCTTCGGAACAACAACAGTCGGACAAATTGAACATGGAACTAGGAAATGCGCAGGCTAGATCGTCATAAACATTTTGTTTATCACTTGTTTCTCTGAAAATGTTTCTGAATAATTAATGTCAGGTTAATTGTTATACGAAGCCAAAGTATTCCCAATACACATGTTCCGCGCCCTCGGTGAAAGTTGATGACCAAACATACTTTGTTTTGATTTATAAACAGTAGTTACTATGTCTACTGACCATGTTTGTATCGTAATGACCATTAAAAGCCCGATACTCTATCATTGCGGTTAGTTGCCATGCAAACACGGTTGTGTAAGATACACACCATAGGAATATGACAGGACTAGACAGTGCTAAGGTTTTATTATTCACATATTGTTTCTACATATCCAAATAATACGTTAATAGCATATTAATATACATTTGTAGTTAAACTGTTGAACAAGGCGACACTGCAATAAAAATAAGCATTTACGTTTTAACCTAAAGTCAACTACAAAATTATACTTCTTCTAAAGCAAGTATGCAATTTTATTGGAATTTGGCATAATTCACTGAATTACCTTTACCAACTCTGTGTCTAAATTTCAGAATTTTTAACTGACACATTTATTATTTTCCCATTGGGTCTAATGTATTAATTTTGATATTTTAATCAACAAATGGACAGGGAGTAAAATGATCCATTACGGTTAGGTCTTTAGAATAATTCTATTATATTTGTAACAACTATAACGGGATAAATATGGGTAACTTCGACCTACATTTGAGGGACTATCAAAGCTTATATAGCTGAGGCCCGTCTTTTGATTTTAATAATCATTTGTACAAACACGTCTTGTATATAGATATTTTGATATTTTTCTTACAAAAGTTTAAACACAGTTGTCCTGTTATTTCAGCAACCTAAGGTCAGCTTAAATATTAATCACATAAACATTGATGTCTGGGCCTCATTATATATTTTCAATGATCACTGGTTTGTTACTTAATGCACAGTTATATTGGACACACACCCATACGTGTTTACTCTGTTTTAGACAAACAATTTTACATTGGAGGTGAATGCACAGTTCACTTTTCTGTAGATCAAAAATTATGTTTTATTTTATGAGAGTTGGTAAGGTGATTTATGAAGATACACCAAATTTTATTCTAATCGGCATTGTACTTTTTTAAGATATTTAAGGTTTATGGGGGTCCAGCCGTATCGCTAACGGACTATTTTTTATAGCGATATATTTATTTGAACATTTTGCAAATCTTACTCAAAGAAAATACGAGGCAAATAATGTGACGGTTCTTTAATCTGATGTTACAATCTCGTTATAGGACCGAACGAAAAGCGGGTGAGGTCAGACGACGGGGCAGTCTCTCATCTATCCTCGCGTCTAAGTTGTCCCTTCCTTGTGTAAGGGGTTTGGTAAATGTTAATAAGCAGTATATGATAATAATAATAATAATGAGATTATTACTGTTTCTATTTTCAGATGGAAGAAGGTTACGATGACTATCAACGATACCAGCCAGCAAAAGCGAAGAAATCTGGTGAGCTGGGCGTGGCCAGATATCAAGTGTCCAGACCTTCTCTCAAAAGTCTCCAGTCATCGAGAAAGGCAAAGTTTCTCTTCGTTTATACTAACAGCTTGTTTATAGACAAACCGGTGCGTGTGGCCTTCAGCAGGAAGAAATTTCCTCGCATGGAGTGTGTCTTTGAAGAAATTAAGCGTATGTATAACGACAAGCTGAAGGTTCTTGCATTGTTTAAATGGCCAACTGGTGAGCAAGTCGACGACGTTGGTGAGATAGAGGAAGAGGAGGACACCAATCTATATGTTTGTACATCTGGTAAAGCGCTGAACACAAAACCACCATACGGAGGGATACAGTTTGGTGGCAGCGGCGGAGGAAACTCAGCGTTCCTTGAGAAATACAGCCGTAATAGCTATGACAGTCGACGCTCGGAAAAGCCATCCCCCACTTTGCGGTCACAAGGCTCACATGGTGCAGTGCGAGGCGGTCAGATTAATATTAATATAATCTCTAACACCAACAAGGACAGTCGACGGAGTTTTTTCCTTGATCCACGGAGTACCCAACCATTTGAAGAGGTCTTAAAACTAATACCAGAATTGGTTGAGATGGAAAACCCGCCGTGTAAGGCACTTTTCAGTGTCGTTAAACCGTACAAAAAGGTAATTAACCTTGATATTGGACATTTGTACTTTCGCTGGCAGTTTAATGCTTCAATTAAGTACTTAATCACGCTTGTAAATATCTCACAGGTTAAAAAGTATCTGCGTACATATTGTCAGTGTTCTTTTCCACGTAACTTGTTTTTGCGCAAAGTTGTCGCGTATATAACAGATATATCATGGTGGTCGCTAAATATGCATCATAATTATATATACTCATTATAGTTAGACAATATGATGGTATTTTCTTCCATTTCGTGTCAGAACAAAATAAAATAATACATTACGAACGTTGTGGATGACACACAGTGAGCGTTTTTAAATGCACTGCATGAGTAGATCTATATATTCCTAATATAAAGATATATAGTACTTGTATAGTCGTACTAAATCAACGTTCTAATGTTACTCACATGCAGATGTCATGTTCAATGTGTAATGGCATATAGCAGGCTTAAACAAAAGTATGCGCAAACGGTTTTATAATTTGATGTTTGTTTTCTGAATTTTATATTAAAAACAAATAATGTTGATATGGACAGACGATTATTTATTTAATGTCTTAAACAATTGTTTACAATACTTTCAGGTTGAGAGTATAAGCACATTGAAAAGAGTCATATCTCAATATGGAGACACATTCTGGGCATGTGGTCGTGAAGGCGATCCCTTAGTGAAACTGCAGGGGACGCCTGATTATTCTCCTACGCGAAACGCTCCACAGCGGAGGATGGGAAACAAACAACAAAATGGGCATCGTGATGATCGAGCGATACAAAGCAATGGACATTCCTTACAATCAGATAGTCAATACGAGCAAGAAGAAGACGAAGATGAAGAAATAGAAGATTACCATAGAGACGTATCACCGCAGCGTAATAACAACAAACGCAATTCTAAACAGAGTGATGCCCGACAGTCACAGAATAGACAAAGCAAGAGGTTTGAAGATGCAAACGATGACAGTAGAGATACTCGCAAGCAAACACGTGGTGCACCAAACAAAGGACGTCGTGATGACGAAGAAGAGGATTCGCCTAGAAAGGATTCCCGAGACAAACAACGGTCAGACAGTGAAGAAAGGAATGGCCGAAATCAACAGAGCCCAGAGAGACGAAGACGAGGCTCAACACCTTCACCTCGTAGACACGATGATAGACAGCACGGTGACGGGGACGAGGATGCTAGATCATACGATGGTCCTGATGAGAAAGAAATGCAGAAAACAATCGAAGCAATGGAGAGACATGGCTCGGATTTAGATAAAGGTGTTGACTATTAGTTAAGGACATGTAGCAAAGTGTTTAAGAATACCGTACGTAATATGGATAAAACGTTTAATATCTGATTCAAATAACATGATTAAAAAAGACACGTTGCTTCTAATGCCAGACAAATAGCTCTTATCCTTAGAATTGATTATTTCTAAGCGCAGCTTTTACCAATTTTCTTTTGCAATAAAATATTTTTTTTTGATTTACTGCAGTAGTGATAGAAAAAAACAGTTACAATCAGTTAATTAGGTCAACCTTACCTTGCGGATCAATATATGAACATGACTGGGTGAGCTCAGCATCGAGAAAACAGAGTGTTGATTTGTTCCACTGAATTAAACCAGGATAATTATTTATAATAGCTTGTATGTATATTAATTCTTGTAAATGATGAGTTACCTTTACACTGCTAACAATATTGTTATATAAATTATTGTTGTTATCTGTACTCTGATATTCTAACCTGTATTTCAAGAATGAAGGAGTCATAAGTAACGGACTGTGATATAACGTACCGTTTTATAGTTTTGTTTTAGTTGTTGCGTTAGCAATAATTACTACTCCTACAGCACTAACACAGTTAAATCAAAATATTGATATTAGATATATTGAGGGTGTTAAATAAGTTTGTTCTCGAAATTTAAATTCATACTTATTTTATCTGAGTTATATAGGCAGTGTACAATGTTAATTTCTTACATCCGAATAGCTTCATTTAATGCCAGACAGAGTAGAACAATGGCACAACTCTCGGGAATTTAACCTGTACATTTTACATTCTTCTGACGACAGAAAAAATAAACTATTGAAATTTTACATCCTGTATGTGCGTATTATTAATCATGTTAGTGGTGACGGGTAGCACATGATATACTGTTTCTATGACAACATCACGTCATACACGCCATAAACACCATCATGCTTAGAATAATAGTAGAAGCTGAAAAATATATAATTTTGAATAAATGATTACCACTGCGGTATACCGTACACCGGATATTGCACGTTAATTCGAGTGTTTGAAATGAGTGTATTGACAGGGTATAATTATTTTTGAATTGAGCATTCTTTTTGTGATGAGCCAAAGATATGTTTAGTCCAAATGTCAGTAAAAATGACGAAGGTAAACAAAGATACTTACTAAAACACATACAAGCAACTGTACAGAGTATTGATTTTTACTGTACCGAGTATTGCTGAGTATCTCGTTTGTGTACGGTGTATTAAACAACATTATCACTACATTACTCATTTACTCGCTATATCCAGTGTACCGGTATACCGCAGTGATTATGTGATTGGATAATCTCATAAGTTATAAGTTGTTCATCAGAAACGATTTCCATGTGAGCGCGTTCTTTTATATGTGAATCATCATTTTGTGTTTAAATTCAATGACAAATCGAAGAATGTTTGTGATTCTGTATTTTTGATCATGTATACCACATATCTCATATTATTGAGTTTGGAGGTAAAAAAAATCATAGGACGATGGTGGTAGTTTTAACGATGATGGTGACTATAACGAGATACTACTCATTGTTTGAGAACTACTATAATAAGAGTGACCAGTGGAACACGTACGGCATGGGATAAAATCTTCTTACGTGAATAAAACATTTAACATATTGAAAAAAACGTACAGTACCAAGTACAATGTGAAGGAAACGAACCGTGTGCAATGTACACGCTAACAGATCGAGTATAGTATTTACGCAAAGAACCGAGAACACGTTGCAGGCATGCGCGTAAGAACCGAGGACAGTGTACAGGCAAACGTAAAGAGGATAAGGTACAGGCATGCGCGTACGGGGTTCAGGCAGACAAATCGAATGCAGTGTACAGGCGAGCGTACCGAGAACAAGGTACAGGCATGCGCGTACGAGGTGCAGGCAGACAAACCGAGGGCAGTGTTCAGGCGAGCGTACCGAGAACAAGGCATAGGCATGCGCGTACGAGGTGCAGGCAGACGAATCGAGTACTGTATAATAAACGTATTGGATTGTATTCGTAAGCGCACACTATAATTGGAGGCGTTCTACAGAAACTAAAAATAACGTTTCAGCTTCTAAGACAGCGGCAAAGTTTTAGTTTCATGTTTCGAAAACAAAATACGTTGTCTTTAGTTCATTTATTCTGATGAATAAACTAACTCTGGCTTAATGTTAGGCTGAAGAGTGTTTCCATTTCAAAGTGTTTCTGTGCTAGAATATAACGAATTGTACCCCAGGTTATTTGCGTAATACACCCAGTGTGTTAGTTAGGATGACGTCGAATCAATGATTGGACATGTGACATGTATACTGCATACATCATCAATTGTTTATGATTATAATAAGATAAAAAGACCAAATAAATACAGTTACATTAACATGCTAAATATCTTGCCAGTTGGTTCAGGTCAGTCACTTTTGTCTATAGCATGTTTAGATTGTATAAGTGTATTGACCGAATCGCCGATAATGAATAGAAATTCCAAAGTACATTCCTATTGTTACCTTTAACTTCCATGACGCTATCAGTTTATCTCAAATGATATAGACTACATGACGCAGCTAGACCAGGGTTCGAGTGCTGAAACATAGATCATGTCATCAGAGTAAACATATTTATTCTGATTAATGCTGTTGTCAGACATAATTATCAAGTTTATATCTCTCAATATGTATGTGTTCCATTACAACTGTTTAATATAAACTGTCGTGACTGATACTTACCATGTGATCTTTAACTATTGTTATATTGTTTGAAATATTATGTTATACGTATTGATATATAAATGTATTATTAATTTATATTCTTACTGAACCACGATTTTATGAATGTATTCGTCTTGCCGTCCTGTCTGCTTCTTTAATAACATTTTTGACATGTTGCTTTAATGAAGCCTCGTTGGCTAAGCATGAGAAAGTCGTAAGTACAAAAACGTTATTTTGAGAACAAAAATAAAAGCTACTCTTCACTTATAAAAAACGAGCCTTTTCAACTTTTCATGAAAATAGGGTCTTAAGAAGCGCCTTGTGGTGCAGATTTTAAATATGTATGAGTCTTATAGGTGTCGTTAGTAGCTCCTTCACATTCTAAGCCAGTGATATGTACGCTCTCAAAGTATGTACATGTACTTTTAAATAGTTATTTCAACGTACTTCAGATTCAGAAAACCATAATGTAATGTATAATGCACGACAGGATACATGTATATGTTTCTTTATACATTGTTAAACTATGTTTTTGTAATTAACGTCTGTCCATGTAATGTTTCATTATTATATGTATAAAACCCTCAAATTGTAATAATAAATATTCTTTATAACACTTTGTATACATTATTAGTTATCATTGGTTTGGTAAACATTGTGTGCTTGATACATGATAGAGCATTGCGATTTACCAGGGATTTGAGTCCATACTGTGGCCTACTTGTAGTCATGGTCAATAATACCCGTCACTGCTTATATTCGACATAATAATCAGTCTGGATGTGGTATAAGTTGGACACGTGTTCTAGTGGTAAGTGCTACTGACTGCTGCTGATCTGAAGGTTGTGGGTTCGTTCCCTACTCCAGCCAGGTCAAAAACATAAATGATTGTCAGTGTTTCCCATCTAACATAATAAAAATTACTAAAAGTCTTTGGACGTGACGTTAAGCGAGATCCCGTGCATGATGCTAAATACATCGGCACAAAAAAGAACCAGGGATGCTTCTGGAACTGGGGCATCTTCTGTATCATGCACTATCCCCCAATAACTAAAGTGACTAAAAACTCTTGAGGGTCTCGCCCATATCGATTTCCGGTGATGAGGATAAATAAAAGCAAATAAACCTGGATGTGGTATTATATGCTAAATGGCACAGTGTTACAGACGTTTCTGTATTTATGTTCAGTCAGGTTTAACGCTATTTCTCAACAATTGTTCAGTTATGGACTGTATTCTAACCAGTACCAAACCTACCCTTTCACACTAAAGAAGCAACTTTTTCACAACGTACCGGGTTACATGGCCGGTGTCATCTGTAATTGTTCATGGCAAATTTTTGAGTGATGCAAACCATATAGGACTCCGGTTACATGTATTTCGAGAGCGGATATGTCGACCAACGCTACATCGATCAGTGTACGAAACAAGGCAGCAAACAAGAGTGATTTAAATATAGATATACACATGTTTCGTTTTCAACTGTTATATATTGCATATTGTTTGCCAGACTGTTAGTGACATTTATTCACATAAGGAACAGGTATTCCTTTTTACTAAATATTACAGCACACAGACGAACGTCATCTACAGATATGGGGATATGACCCCGAACCAATGACGAATCGTTTCACAAATCCCAAAAAATTAACGTACGTACGTCTTTTAAATCATTCGATCTAATACACAAACGCATGTGAAATTTATTGTAATCAGAATAATATTTCACTCCAATTGTAATGATCAGAATAAATCATAAAGCGAACGAACAAAGGTCAATATCGCGTGCAGACAACCCGTGCAGCAATCAAAGCTAGCCATCGTCGGCCTGTGGCGTATACACAATAATTTTCCTGTAATACATCTTTCTGCAATATTGTCCCGCTGATCCAACAACGACAGATGAAACTGGTATAAATGAGCGGGAAGATTAACTTGTTTAATCTTATTTTATTGTATATATCGTATTTTAACAACAGAACAAATGGTTAGCATTCAAACTACTAATTACAAAGAATAGAAGCATATTATCAAAGTAAACCAGAGAAAGTTTTACAATATCGCATTTATTACAAAAGAATCGGACCACAAGTTATTCCAATATTATATATCGGAAGATAAACGCGCACAAAACACAATGCCACCAGTGGCCATATCAATAACGCACATTCTAATTATCACTTTAATATAACTTTATTCAACTTTATTTCGACCACAATTCAAATGTACATAACCAAGCATTAGCGAACTGTCGGTTTGGCTGTTACGCGGACAATCCGGGTTCTGTTCTCGATTTGGGCGTATTATATTTTCCAATGCCATTGGCTACAGCCATACCCTTTACATGTAGAGCAGTTGCAAGTTGCTGACAGAAGAGTAAGTCAGTACTGGTTAATAATTCATTCAATGGATTCTAGCTAAGTTCACTGTCTGCCAAATGTGACTAAAAACGATTGAAAGATGGTGTAAAACACAGTTCTAATTCTAACGTAAATGAAATTCAACACCTAATCCTGTGGTTTCCGGTGATGAACATCATCCACGTTATTTCTTCTCGAGGCTTCGACTATTGATGTATCAAACGATTATTCAAACAATGACAAGCTTGTGGTTGCTGGAAATGTACAGTGACAAAAACGACTATCCAACGGATACAACCGAATTGGTAACGGGCAAGTATCGGATCCTTAGGTAACGGACGTTTAACACCCAAGTAACTCACAAGCATTTGTCAGCGGGTTATCCGTTTAACTGTCGGACACCAACGAGACAAATACAGGACAGGGAAACGCACAAGCTCCGTACAAAACGCATATGTACTGTAAATTGCGGGACGTCTTTTGTCCGTTCTGTCCTGTGGCAATTTTTAAACATGTTCTCAAAAGTTTCCAACGGACAGAACGAGCCCCTGACAAGTAACGCATTTACATGACGAGGAACGGATTAGAAACGCATACCAAGAGGAAACGAACAGAAACAAACTGGTCGCATATTTTGTTGACCATGTATATTAAAACATGCCCAAAACCTTCCAACAGTTTGGTCGGAAGTGTGAAGCATTTGGCGAATCAGAAACGGACAAAAAACCCACACGAACAGATAAGATACAATACAGAACGAAGGAATTGGTCTTTTTGTTATCTGTTGGCTATCCGTTAACTCAACACGATAATAAAGCGTGACAGCTCCTTAATACAGATTCAATAGCCACTTACGACAGCGAGGTGTGGTTACAATTTGAATTTTGTTATCTTCTTAATCATCTAATCATCGATCTGGTGATCGAATTTTGGTCAATACCTCTGATCAGTTAAATGTATATACATACCTTTTCACGATTTTCGTCAATTGTGTTTCTGTTATTGGAATATGTTAATATAGTTAAAAAATTCAGATGTACCTCATCACTTGGCATCTTTCTACCAAGTCTCGTACATACAATGCTCGTGTAAACCTACATGTCTACAAAGGGAGACAATCTACATGCAACTTACCAAAACGCACACGAGTCAGTTCCCTTTTAGCAGGTCGCATTATCGAATGATGGCTCGATATCAGTAAAACATTATGAAGCTATAACGCAATCATATCAGCCTCTTTATATTGCATTCGATACAACCAACTGCATGACGAGCTACGACATAAGTACTAACCTCAGGCTTACATACCACTGTAATATTTACGAGACAGTCGTAGTACGTGGGCATTCGGTTTTGGCCATTCACCTCCGGCTTTAAGAGGAGAGAGACAGCAAGTTTGTGTGATACAACGACCCGGATGTGCTGGCCTAGCTCATTCCAAATCGACTCCTTGGTTCGTTACCGTGTCCGGTGTATAGCAACGATAAACACGAGACTACCCCTGTATGACACTCCGTGAAAGAGAAAGCCATCGTATCCTATACGACACTTCATGGATATGCCACTGTAGACTGTATATTATATTCTATATAGCTCAAGAGCTGGAGGCGATTTATTCAGAATTTGCACAGTTACAAAACACGACAACGTACCAAGACAGCCCGCCAAATACGTACAGCCGGAGCGAGAGCTAGCAGAACGAACTACAGGCCTCAAGCCATAGGTACAATCCACAATGTAACACCAAACAGAAAAAGTATACATGCCATTTTGAAAGCAATGACGCAGTTTTATGATGAACTACAAAGTTCCAAAGGGGCACGTACCCAAACTGAACACAATTAACATACCGGTAACTAAGAATTCATGCCCTTGGGTACATTTAAAATGTTGCAAGTTAGACGAAAAGTGTAGAAATATATATATATTAAAAAAACTACACTGGATAGCACTAGAAAGCCCTTTAGGGATAGAACATTTCACATGACACTATTCCTATATATTAATAAATAATTAAATTATAATCTATGTAATATACATGTATATTCACACACCCACTCAGTCAGAAGGCAATCATAATCAAATAAATACCAACAAATAAGATCGACAACGTTAATCCATTAAACACGGACAAACACGGATATACTTAAATTCTTTTGATGATTTGTAAATATACACCATTATCAAATAGTAAGCACTAGAAATAATATGCATACTTTAACATTTAAAACTTTGCAGATATTGTCGTTTATATCGATTTGCTGTCAGGGTATACCGAGTTAAGACGGAACTCATTGCATAGTAGATATCAGTCCGTTAAAGCTACAGGGTGCATCATAGAGACACATTATGGAGTTTTGCCGTGGCAAGCAAGCTATGCTAATTAAAGACAGGTTATCGGTAAAATCATGTGCCGAAAAAACAGTTTATAATTACTTGCATGTACTGGTAAACCGAATGATGATTTATCAAGAAGAACTCACTTCAAAACAAGGATTTGTTATTAGTTTTATATCAACATTATCTTTGTATACTGAATAGGAAATGCTCCGTTAGTGATAACTGACTCAATAATTTAGCATATGAGCCCCTATTCGTGGGGAGGGATGGCCCAGAGGTAGGGCACGCGCTGAGGGATCCTGGGGTTCCGAGTTAGATCCCCGTCTGCACTACTGCTAAATTCCTCTAACGACGAATAACTATGGTGGATGAATGGGTACCTGAGACGGTCAAATGCTAATATGCTGTGGCTGCATTCGGAACAGAATGTAACAGCCGACTTGCAACTCAGCGATCGGAGGAGGGGAAGTAAATGTACAGTCGGTTGAACGGACGTATGTCTGAAGCTAAAATAGACTTTAACTCTGTATTTTATTAATTTTGTAATGAGGGTTTCCTCCGTATTGGGATGTTTGATCACACTTGCAAGATGGCTGCTATCAGTAGCAAGTGTAGCATGACAATCTCATTTCATCCAACCATTATATCAAGTTCGGTAAAATATTCACAGACGGGGATAAAAGGTTTAATGTCGACTCATCCAGTATTGTTAAAGAGAAAGTTACTACACGTTTTGGTCGTGCATTATCCTGCTGGAATGTGCGGTATTTAATGCACACCGTGTCATCACTGGCATGGCAAAGTATGCAAACCATTCCAATTCGACCAGCTTTGTAATACCAATTTCCAAACGCAGATGTTGAAAGCAAGTTGGTGTGCCTCCGTAGCTCAGTGGTTAGCGCGCTTGCCGTCTAATCTGGCGTCCAAGGTTAAAATACAGATGGATGCACTCATATGCCTGCCATATTTCAGCAGAAAGCTACCTGGCAAATAAAGGCTTTGCTCGGCATTTTAAAAAAAGTACGATATTTTATCTCTGTTTGCTTCAGACCTATATGAAAGAGGTTCAAATATCGTACACGTAGCGCTTCAAAAATGTGTCAAGGCTCCATATTAAAAGGTGAACATTTTTTGAACGGATCGTGTAGATCCCGCACGGTGCGTTAGTACATAATTTTGATCAATCTCCAAATCAAAATGTCGTGCCAAAATTTATTAATATGATGGTTGAATTTGTGACGGATCCATACATAACACAAACGTTGTGGTGACAATATGGCTGCCAGGTGTGTAACAGTAGGAATATTTGTGGTGTATATGTTATTGGGTTCGAGTATATTCGATAGGGGACGTGTATATGGGTTGGGGATCGAGTATGTGTGATATAGCGTGTATATTGGTTAGGGATCGATCATGTTGGTTAGGGTTCGAGTATGTGTGAGAGGGAGCGGTTATATGTGATAGGGATCGTGTATATGTGATAGGGTTCGTGTATATGTGATTGGGTTCGAGTATATGTGATAGAGTTCGAGTATATGAGATAGGGTTCGAGAATATGTGATTGGGTTCGAGTATATGTGATTGGGTTCGAGTATATTATGTGATTTGGTTCGAGTATATGTGATATGGTTGGAGTATATGTGATAGGGTTCGAGTATATGTGATTGGGTTCGTGTTTATGTGATATAGTTCGAGTATATGAGATAGGGTTCGAGTATATGTGATTGGGTTCGTGTTTATGTGATATAGTTCGAGTATATGAGATAGGGTTCGAGTATATGAGATAGAGTTCGAGTATATGTGATTGGGTTCGAGTATATTATGTGATTTGGTTCGAGTATATGTGATATGGTTGGAGTATATGTGATAGAGTTCGAGTATAATGTGATTGGGTTCGTGTTTATGTGATATAGTTCGAGTATATGAGATAGGGTTCGAGTATATGTGATAGGATTCGAGTATATGAGATAGAGTTCGAGTATGTGTGATAGGGTTGGAGTATATGTGATAGAGTTCGAGTATAAAGTGATAGAGTTTGAGTATATGTGATAGGGTTCGAGTATATGTGATAGGGTTCGAGTATATGTGATAGAGTTCGAGTATAAAGTGATAGAGTTTGAGTATATGTGATAGGGTTCGAGTATATGTGATAGAGTTCGAGTATAAAGTGATAGAGTTTGAGTATATGAGATAGGGTTCGAGTATATGTGATAGAGTTCGAGTATATGAGATAGGGTTCGAGTATATGTGATAGAGTTCGAGTTTAAAGTGATAGACCTTGAGTATATGAGATAGGGTTCGAGTATATGTTATAGAGTTCGAGTATATGAGATAGGGTTCGAGTATATGAGATAGGGTTCGAGTATATGTGATAGGGTTCGAGTATATGTGATAGGGTTCGAGTATATGTGATAGGGTTCGAGTATATGAGATAGGGTTCGAGTACATGTGATAGGGTTCGAGTATATGAGATAGGGTTCGAGTATATGTGATAGGGTTCGAGTATATGAGATAGAGTTCGAGTATATGTGATAGAGTTCGAGTATAAAGTGATAGAGTTTGAGTATATGTGATAGGGTTCGTGTATATGTGATAGGGTTTGAGTATATGTGATAGAGTTCGAGTATATGTGATAGGGTTCGAGTATATGTGATAGGGTTCGAGTATATGTGATAGGGTTCGTGTATATGTGATAGGGTTCGAGTATATGTGATAGAGTTCGAGTATATGTGATAGGGTTCGAGTATATGTAATAGGGTTCGTGTATATGTGATAGGGTTTGAGTATATGTGATAGGGTTCGTGTATATGTGATAGAGTTCGAGTATATGAGATAGGGTTCGAGAATATGTGATTGGGTTCGAGTATATGTGATAGGGTTCGTGTATATGTGATAGGGTTCGAGTATATGTGATAGGGTTCGTGTATATGTGATAGGGTTCGTGTATATGTGATAGGGTTCGAGTATATGTGATAGAGTTTGAGTATATGTGATAGAGTTTGAGTATATGTGATAGGGTTCGTGTATATGTGATAGGGTTCGTGTATATGTGATAGGGTTTGAGTATATGAGATAGGGTTTGAGTATATGTGATAGAGTTTGAGTATATGTGATAGAGTTCGAGTATAAAGTGATAGAGTTTGAGTATATGTGATAGGGTTCGTGTATATGTGATATGGTTCGAGTATATGTGATAGGGTTTGAGTATATGTGATAGAGTTCGAGTATATGTGATAGGGTTCGAGTATATGTGATAGGGTTCGAGTATATGTGATAGGGTTCGTGTATATGTGATAGGGTTCGAGTATATGTGATAGAGTTCGAGTATATGTGATAGGGTTCGTGTATATGTGATAGGGTTCGAGTATATGTGATAGGGTTCGTGTATATGTGATAGGGTTCGTGTATATGTGATAGGGTTCGAGTATATGTGATAGAGTTTGAGTATATGTGATAGAGTTTGAGTATATGTGATAGGGTTCGTGTATATGTGATAGGGTTCGTGTATATGTGATAGGGTTTGAGTATATGAGATAGGGTTTGAGTATATGTGATAGAGTTTGAGTATATGTGATAGAGTTTGAGTAAATGTGATAGGGTTCGTGTATATGAGATAGAGTTCGAGTATATGTGATAGAGTTCGTGTATATGTGATAGGGTTTGAGTATATGAGATAGGGTTTGAGTATATGTGATAGAGTTTGAGTATATGTGATAGAGTTTGAGTAAATGTGATAGGGTTCGTGTATATGAGATAGAGTTCGAGTATATGTGATAGAGTTTGAGTATATGTGATAGAGTTTGAGTATATGTGATAGGGTTCGAGTATATGTGATAGGGTTCGTGTATATGTGATAGGGTTCGAGTATATGAGATGGGGTTCGAGTAGATGAGATAGGGTTCGAGTATATGAGATAGGGTTTGAGTATATGTGATAGAGTTTGAGTATATGTGATAGAGTTTGAGTATATGTGATAGGGTTCGTGTATATGTGATAGGGTTCGAGAATATGTGATAGGGAGCGTATATACGGGTTATGGATCGTATATATAAGTTGAATATCATGTTTATGGGTTGATTGTCGTGTATATGTGGTGAGGGTCGTTTACATTGGTCGAACATCGTGTATATGAGTTAGAGATCGTGTATGTGGATTAGGCATTGTGCGCATGAGTTAGGGATCGTGTATAGGTATTAAGGATTGGGTATATGGTTACGGATAATCGTGTGTATTGGTTAGTGATCGTGTACATGTCTTAAGGAATATGTGTTTATGAGTTAGGAATTGTAAACTTAAAAAAGGGTTCGTGCACACGTGTTAGGATTGTACCTATGGATAAGGGGATAATGCGTACGGGTGAATTGAATAGAGGCTTAGCATTTGAGTTGAGTGATGAGGCTCGTGATTTTCAATTGAAGAATCATATAGAGGGAGTATGAGAGCAGAGGATTTGTAATCATGTGTATTGGCATGGTATGATGAAGGATTATGAAATCATTTTGTTTGGAAGCGGCTGTTTTGGGGCTATGTATTGTATAAATGTGATAGATGACGCTTAAGGGAGTTAAGGAAATGAGAGATGAAAGGAAAAATGGTATGTTCGAGGCAAAGAAGATGAGCGATCGTGGTACATACATTTGTATATTGCTGTATAGTAGAATGAGAAGGTCGTAAGTACAAAATCGATATTTAGAGAAAACAAGAACTGAAAACTACCCTTTACTTAAGGAAAAAACAAGCTTTTTCAACTTCGGGTTTTCATGAAAATGGGCTCATAAGTAACGCATCGTGATGCAGATTTCAAATATACATGAATCTAATAAGGTCGTATGTAGCACTTACGACCCTCTGATACTAAGCCAGTGATATGTGCATACTACGTAAGCAAAATTACACCATATTGTTTCGTCACATTTATAATTACATCTAGATGTTCCTGCAATGCTTCGATTTCATCGTTTTATGATATATGATAATTCTTCAAATGTTAAATTATTAAAGATGGATATGTTTAAATTGCAATGATATTGCCAATATCGATACTTAATTAAGCATAACTATGATCAAAATAGTATGCAGTATAATTAGCATACGCAATCAAAGATTTATCAATTTATCAATAAAATGTTTTGTTTGATCAGATCAGATTATAGGAATTATGTATAAACATATCTTTGACCGTAATTGAATGCATAAGATATTCTGATACAAATGTTGATAACAAATTACTATGGAATATATTAGATCGTTCAAAATGTCACCGGATTTATTCTTTACATTATATAAACACATCATCATACTATTTAGAAAAGTGTTTAAAACCGCAGCGTTCTTGTGAAACACTTTAGAATTAATATAGTGTTTAAAATAATACCAACACATATTGCAAATCATAAAACTACCCTTTGAGTATAATTATATATGCAATAAATAGGAGTAATTGCCTTGAACGAAAAGAGCCAAAGATTAGTGTATAGATATCGAACGAGATAAGTCTTCTATACGCTTTTATATATATTTGTATTTATAAACTATTGAATGGGATATTCAGGTAGCGAATATAAAACCCTTCCAAATGTATTGAAAGTTAATGGCAGAGTTTGTTTAAATTACGTATTTGAATACACTACATTCGCTTTTATACGGGACTGAAGCTAGGGCATTTATTCACTGATAATAGAAATTGTCAGAGTGCAATAGAAGGGTTGATAACAGGGTGTTTTAAATTGCTTGGATACTGGGTACGGTGAATGGATTAAACGTTAGGAAGGCACTGACAGAGTACTTGTGAGATCGAATTTTCACTTATTTGAATCACAAATTAAAAGATGGACTTGACTTTGAGCTTAGTTTAAGGATTATTACACAGTTGAATATTTATTGAACTTGGATTTGTTTTGGATATCGAGTAACTGTTGTCAGAAATCATGATGGCAAGAAGAGCGTATACTTCATATGATGTCTACCCGGGGTGAGATATATTGTATTATATGTCTAGTGATTAAATGCGAACACATTAACGTGATCCTCGAACCATCTAGTAGCATAATTTAACAGCTGATTTCATGTCTGTGATTTATTTTCGGTCTTTTTTATAAGCGGAGAGTATAGAGAATATGTACGATATGTACAAGAACCCTAATCTAAATCCACGAGGGAATTAATATACGATAATATTCCATCAGTAGCTAGTAATATATTCATACATAAAGGTCGAGGACCAGGTCAATTTGTTCGCATTATAAACATATGGTATTGTGGGAATATATGAGTCAAGATGGCTGTAAATTAAAGAATGAAAATATTTTTCGTCAATATATGGCCTCTTGTTAGAAGCCAGGTTGAATTTTAAGTAGTGTGTGCTTTTGAAAGTCAAGTATCGCATCATATGGTACAATTACTAACGATTTCTTGGTGATATGTAATCATAAATTATATATTTTCATATATTATTATTTTCATTATCATATTAATTATTATTTAATCAGGATCTGTGATTTGAAGTTGATAAACTTGTCTGTCAAAATATGCCCAGAGAAAGATACAAAGACGACGATGTCGTATCTATTCGATAATATCAAAGTTACATATTATATCGCTGACTAAGAATGAGCACTTACGACCTTATTGGACACATACATATTTGAAATCTGCATCACGAGGCCCTTCTTATGAGCCCATTTTCATGAAAGTTGGAACAGGTCATGTTGAGTAGTTTTCAGACAGTTGTTTTCTTGTTTTCTCAAAATAGTATTTTTGTACTTTCGATCCTCTTCTAAGCCAGCGATATTTACTTGCTTCAGTCTGACATTGACGGTTGTGATTGATCAATACTATGCCAGTGTACGTCCTTAGCCCGAGCAACCGAATAGTTCAAATTAGGGGCACGTGTGACAGTAAGTGGGTCCTAAAATTTACTGATGCCAGGTATTCAACAATATGTAAACCATCATAATATCTAGTATGATATGTAATGTTCTATCTTATTCATGTATAAATGGTTTACTATCATATTTATACATTTAAAACTCAAAACATAAATGCACTCGATGTGTTACATACATGGCTATATACACTTCACTTTAAATAGATACGTTAAGTGTTAATTGGATTCTAAATAAAATGTAAAAAGCTCTTTATTGGCATATATGTGGGCATATTAAGCGTTTCTAAGTCGTGAGCCATTCCCCTTTAATGTAATACAATTTGTCGATAATTCACAAATTAGAAGTCCATGTCGACGGATATTTACCCTTTCCAATGAATATTTGACGCAAAGTAAACACAGTTCTTTTTAAACCTTAACCATATAGCAATTTACCTGATTTATTGTAGGAATCCATTTTTAGAGTCAATATTTGTAATGAATGCATACAGAAAGAATCGATTTTGTCTGTCAGGGAAATATTTTTATTTAATCAGCTCGCTCATAAATTACCTTCCGCTGAACGACAAAGATCGACATGATTGGAATGTCTAGCTGTTCATTCTCACGTGTGAAGTATATAACGATAAATCTGTGCACTAAAGTCAACCATTCCCTAGTGTGAATGTATTATAGTAGGTTTGTTAAATCTTGACATTCAAGTGATCGTAAATCTCTTGCCGAAACAAGCGTGTTTTACACTGAAGTCTTTCAGTGTGTGCTTTACAGTAGAATCAGTCTTGCAGCACTTTCAGTATACTTACATCTAAATCAGTAGCTCACTACTTTCAGTGCGTGTCATACATCTAAATCAGTAGCTCACTACTTTCAGTGCGTGTCATACATCTAAATCAGTGGCTCACTACTTTCAGAGCATGTGTTACATCTAAATCAGTAGCTCACTGCTTTCAGTGCGTGTCATAAATCTAAATCAGTAGCTCACTAGTTTCAGAGCATGTGTTACATCTAAATCAGTAGCTCACTGCTTTCAGTGCGTGTCATAAATCTAAATCAGTGGCTCATTACTTTCAGTGCGTGTCATACATCTAAATCAGTGGCTCACTACTTTCAGTGCGTGTCATACATCTTAATCAGTAGCTCACTACTTTCAGTGCGTGTCATACATCTTAATCAGTAACTCACTACTTTCAGTGCGTGTCATAAATCTAAATCAGTAGCTCACTACTTTCAGTGCGTGTCATACATCTAAATCAGTAGCTCACTACTTTCAGTGCGTGTCATACATCTTAATCAGTAACTCACTACTTTCAGTGCGTGTCATACATCTAAATCAGTAGCTCACTACTTTCAGTGCGTGTCATACATCTTAATCAGTAACTCACTACTTTCAGTGCGTGTCATAAATCTAAATCAGTAGCTCACTACTTTCAGTGCGAGGTATACAGTAAAGGCATCATCACTGTCCATTCAGTGCGTGTCAAAGTGTTAAGTCAGTGATACATACTAAAGTATACATTCAAGGCAGTCGTCTAATATTACTTTCGGTGTGGGCACTAATTGAAGACAGTCTAAAACTACTTACAATGTATACAATGTATATTGTAGAGCTATGGTGTTCACAATTTTCTAGACCTGTAAAGCCGCGGCGATTGTTCTGGGGTTAGTGTATATGAGTTGCTACCGGGTGATCTAGGCTCTAAGTCCGACCGTGGCAAGTAATATTTGATCAAATATTTCAAGTGGAATGTTAAATTGATACTCGATTCAATACACTCTATGAAAGCTGGTTAGGCGATCGGAAGCTGTGTATAACTGAAATGTAGCAATTGAACAAAACAGAACAGAACAGAACAAACAAACCAATATACATGTGACGAATCTTGTGAAGTCACCACATGTGCATAACCTGGTAGATTTGTGACGGACTTAATGACGTACACAATCTTATGAAGTAATGATGCCTAGACTTATGATATACGCAAACTCGTGTAGTACTCTCATGAAGTTATGAATAACACAATCTCATGGACTTAAGACTATACACTTTTAGGATTGCGTGACACAATCCTTCAAATAATACTAGCGATATATTGATTAGGCTCAAGTAAAGAATTATTGTAGTCAAGTCTTAAAATACTGATGTCATAATTATATTAGAGTAGAACAATAGTATATATTGTACGTATATATTTAAACCTTGACTCTATTTAAAAGGCAATATAATATGATGTAAAATTGTATAATATACTAAACTTGACTGAGTAAGTGGAATTAATTTCAGGATTAACGCGTATTTAATACTATAACACACGGATTATCGTTATACCAGCGTGAGTAGACACGTGTGATACAATTGTAAAGTTGTATTTATAGTTGTAAACAATAATTATATTAAAGCTGTTTTAGTGTAGGCGTTGATTAATGAACTAAATTCGATATATATTAGTGACTTAATAAATGTATTTCAAGAAAGTATTAAAAAACATGCGTGTCACATTATTGGGGTGGGGGATTTTGGCCATTTTTGGCATGTTTTTAATACGGGACATTTTTAATGGGGGCTTTTTGACCCGATACCGTCTGGACTAACCATACATATAAATGACAATGCATGGCTAACAATTCAACGTGTTATTGTATGGAAACTTGGTAAAGTACAAACAGAACACATGACAAAAAGGTCACTCCTTTGAGCCTAGGTCCCACATAGGAATTCCTCACCGGCGATGTGAAATTCTTAAAGTTACTCCCGAAGGCTCCCGATTGCTTCCGATGGCTCCCCCGGAGCTCCTAATTATTATCGGGAGTACATCCCCGATGAAGTGGAACCGACGTATAACGTCGGGGACACGGGAACATACCGGGAGTTATCCTAACTCCCCCGGTACCCCCGAAATATACCCGATAAATGCCAGCGAGTATTCGGGAATTGAATCCCAAGACCGCGAATGTGTCAGAAAAATATCAAATACTGAATGTTCGCGAAACATTTAAAAATCCCCGAAGATTCCTGACACTATAGCGAAACATCGCCGATTAGTCGAGGAAACATATGTCTCGCGCGATACGTTTTTATCACAGAAGAATTCCAGATAACTTCCCGAGGCTCTGGTTGCTTCGGTGATGCCTACTCGGGATATTCCCTAGCTTCGGGGATGTCTCCTGTTATGTTCCCGACATGACATCGCGAGTTATAATCGGATAAATTCAATACATGCATTGAAACTACCCGATGTTCTCTCGATGTCACTAAATGTCTCGGTAAGCTCTCCTCAGACATATTGAAACCTCCTGATTTCCATTGGCAGAATATCCCCGAGGCAATTGGTCCGACGCATAAAGCCGGGAATACAGCCCGATTTAACAAATTGTCTCATGACTTCCCCAAAGTTTCCCTCGACAACGAGTACCATGTTCCCGATACCTCCCGAAGCTCATTAAATTTCATCGGGAGTACATCGCCGAGGATATCCTTCAGATATACAATGTAATGAACTTTTAGTTTGTGCATGCATGCTCAACAATTCGACAAATTACAAGCAATGTTGAAATCCGAACATCATATTATAGAAGACTATCGCGTTTTGCTTAACGTAGTTACCTCCCGAGGCGTCAATAGATCTTAATGTGGCTTTGTACGCATTTGATATGGCAACATACGGGAGCAGTTCAAATAAAGAAAAATGGTATTGACGTATGAGTGTCGTCATCATAGAACTAATAATTAAATTTTCAGATTTATATTTGTAATTTACGAATTCATAAAAAAGCGTCCATTGATTTTGCATCAAATTTATTATTGTTGATATATTGGTGGGCGGTATAAATATATTTTCAAATGCTAACTGTCAGCTCAACACTAACACTGGTCCGGTGGTCCGAGACCAGTGGTTTTTATGGATGACCACTAACTCATGGAAGGCAGCTGGTCCCATTGACCACTGAACTTATCAATAACATTATTTTTCGAACATAATCTTATACATGTACATGTAGCTGTTTAAATGTAAAATTCAAATTGATTAAGGATATTTAAATGAAATAACACTAAATGCTCTAAGTAGATAAAAACTTAGCAAGAATATAGATGCATAATAATTATGGTGAACCTGGAATTCTGTCGGACCAGCAAGTCTCAAAAGTTACTGGTCCTTTAGACCGCCATTAGAAATTCGATAGTGTTAAGCACTGTTAATTAAACATGTGTCGATGTTAAACTAACGACCTTTCATTTTATTCTATCGTCATAATAAGAAGTAATGTACAGGAAATGTACCAAATATAATATAGTTATTGAACGGACAATGCTACCTGTATGCGATTATGAAAAACGCTTCATTCATAATCTGGTCGGTTAACAACAAGCTTATCCACCTAATATCCCATTACCTAACTTGTGAACACCGGATTATTGAGCTATCCTGATTATTGCCGTGCACTCATACCGACCAACACTTGATATCGCGTAGTGTGTCAATGCAAAACAGGTATTATATTTAAATCGTGCACACTTATCTGATCAATTTAATACAGTGATCGGCGACTGATTAATGACTTAATCTTACATATCATTGCTTATACATTTTGTAATTGATAATACGCGGTCACGGTCGATACAGACGTACGTACGTAGAACAATGTGGCAATTGTACAAACATAGCTGTATTACGACCCTGTATTATACAAAGTTTACATAATACAATGTATAATCAAAATTCCATATACGTACAGAAACACAGGTAATATATATATTTTTTAAAATGCCGAGCAAAGCCTTTTTTTGCCAGTCAGCTTTCTGCTGAAATATGGCAGGCATGAGTGCCTCCACCCGTATTCGAACCGAGGTCCCCGGATTAGACAGCAAGCGCGCTAACCTTTGAGCTACGGAGGCAACGTTCTGAAAGTCCAAACGATGTGGAAGTCACTTTTGTTTTATTTCATTCATATCATGCCACAGTCATACAAAGCTTACGACTATACGAGAGCATATCGTGAACAGCATGTCGAGACTACGACTGATCAGAGATATTGTGTGGGTTGAAGATAGGTGGACTTATAATATATGTTGCGTAGTTGTACATGTATTCCCATAAACTAAGTATTGGATATCCAAAATCTGTCAAATTGGACGATGCTCTTACGTTGGTTGCAATAGCCTTCTACGAGGCACCCATTACAGTAAATAAGTAGTTGAGTGCAGCGTCCAAAGGACGCCGGTGATTGGTTGCCAAACGGTCTGCGCGGTCACCTTATGGTTGTCGCTGATGTTTGGCGGCCATTCAACAATTTAAATGTACAATTTAAGATAAGGTAACAAGGACCGGAGGTACTAAACTTATTATACCATGTTTTAGTGGCCTGCAATTTTATAACGTCCATTGTTGGTGTTGATAGTAAAATCTGTCAGCAACACAAGTCTGATATCGAAGAACAATAACCTGGATCGACCATGTTTGGAACGCTTCTAACTCGTTGCCCTCCCTTTGTCCATATCTCTACACTACTTATGTCAACAGTGTACGTCTAAGAAACAACATAAAGTCCATTATACTATATCTACTTAGTATTATTTGAGCTTTCTCCACCATTAATTCGATTTTACTATGTTCAATTTTAATGTCTCCCGCAAGATGTCGCTTTATGAGAAACCCAGACTGTTTGTAGAAGTTTTGTATTCACTTATACTCTCCCTCATGGAATGATGGTTCATTGGTGTGCCATTAACTCTGAACTGATTCATAGAATCCATTTCAATGCAAATGCACTTAACGTTGATATATTACGTAAACGTTGTACTACACGTATATCTGTATACAGTCAGAACTCGATACAACGACGCTATTCGTTTCCAAGAACAATGTCGTTGTAACGAATATGTCAGTATATTGAATTGATACAAAGAGCGTTTTAATACTTTTGTCCCCAAATATGATGTCACTATAATGAATTTGTCAGTATATCGGGTGTCGTTATATCGAGTCCTGACTGTACATCTGTATCTATTGACGTTAATTGTTTCTACAAATTGTGCTTAATTTAGTATACTTTACACGGCTACATCGTTGTTTAAAGAGTTATGCTTGTAACATTTGATATGCTGTCAAGACAAACGCCTTTCAGAAAAAATGTTTAATTTCTGTCTTGGGCCCGCAGCGATAGCGGTTATCGTTAGCAGAACGTATTTTGTATGTAGTGACGTCAACATCAGACATTGACCTTTCATAATTTGCGTTCTGCCACACAATCCATACGATCAGGTAGATTTATGGCCTGGACAGCCATCAACCATAGTAGTTGACTGCAGTCTGTCAACGTCCAGTTGACAGCAGTGCGACAGAATATCGCCATCTGGTACGTAACTAATGCGGTACCAAATGTGAAAGTTGTCTGATTACGTCAGGGAATTTGCTTTGACCAGTCTATTGAATTTCCAGATTGGATGTATACCAAGTATTTTCCTCTTAACCATATTTATCAATGTGTGGGGAATAGATAACAGACAAATTCACACTTCACTCGTATTCCGTGACACGCACCAATAGATTGATTTACTATTGAGTGTCATGCTGTCGTCTGTATCTGCAGAATAATTATTTGGGTCAATGATAAATGTTTTGGTTGACATTTTCTGATTATCTCGCTAAAGAAGGAAATGGCATTGGTCAAACACGAGGTAATTTGTCATTCTTATATGAGACACTAGGAGCGGATATGTGACTAACTCCAGTGTTTGTGATTGTGTCCAGTGGTCTATGTTTCATGAAACGGCGTTATTTATTGCATTGCCTCTTCCCATTTTAATAAAACGACATTGTCTCTTACCATTTCTGTAAAACAACCTTGTTCTTGGATCGTAACAAATACAGTACAATACCATGGTACTATATACTACACATGTTACAATACTACCGGGGAAAGAGCGGGAAGTTATACCGTATTTTCAGGAATCAACTTGTTGTTTTATTGTCTGATACGCAGTAGTTATGCGCCGCACCACATGTCGTTATGTCTCCGAGTTTGAAAGATAATGAGAAGTTAGAGCATGAAGCTGAGCATGAAATGCGGGAAAGGGATAACAACGCAGACTACAATGGCCAACACAAAACTGAACAAGAACATGAAACTAAACCGCTACAAGTCCTAGGCTCAGGTGTCATAAAGTTAAACAAGTTTAAGAATCACTGCAGCTGCTGAGAGAGATGAGTGTACATTTAGCATTCACACTAGAAATAAAATAAATGAGAACAAACATAAACTGCCGTAGGCCAATCAATATATTAAAATTATCTTGGATGATTAAGAGATCCTACTTTTGTCTGCACATTCTGTTAATTAAGTTGTGTCTCTTGTATAGTTACAGTAACGACGAACCGTTTGAGGACCTATACCCGGGCCCTATAGACGGTGTATATACTCCACAACCCATGGACAGATGTTACACTCCACAAAATGCTGAGGGGAGGACGTCACCTGGCAGACCAAAGTCATCATCAGTCCGAGCTCCATCACGACAGTCTAGGGCGGAGGTCACAATTGAGGTATGAATGGTCTTTACAACAGTCTAGATGATCGTAGCCAATATTCCTGACCGATTATTTTAAGTTTTTTTAATATTCAGACTAAACAGTGATATTCATATATTTCTGACCACATTATCTCTGACAGAAGTTAAGCTTACATGGCGCATTACAGTCTCGTGCTAAATCAGTATTTAATCTGTCCCGGAAAAGAAACTATATTGTTAATGTCATCCAGTAATGTTTAAAGGGACTGCCTCACATATTGGTGTATTGCAAAAATAAAATAAAATTGTCAAATATTCGCGTAATTTTGGTATAGTTGCCTGTATATCCCATAAACAACCACACTGCCATCTAAAATAACTTGAGAAACTTCGGCATTTTGTAGTTTTTTTTGTATTTTTACATCAAAAATTCTATAGGGTATTAATACCCTATAGAATTAACACAACTATTACTTAAATTGCCTGTAATTTGTTAGCTTTGGATGAAAAGGTATCGAAAAACGAACCAAATTCCTCACTGATGTTTACGCTGTAATTTGTTGATGTTACAGTTCGATCATGTGTGAATTACAGAACAACTAAAAATGTTAGCCCAATCTGTGAGGCAGCACCTTTAAACATTGTTCCAGTGTGAGGCAGCACCTTTAAACATTGTTCCAGAATGTATTTTATCATCATGTGCACGCTGTATTACACTAGACTAAGTAACGTTTTAATAACTAACTAGACGTGTATATTTCATAACTATGATCATTATGATAATTCATTCCATTGCATTTATTTCCATTTTTTCAATGAACATGTATGTACAAAACTGTTCATAGAGTCTTTAAGTTTCAATACTAGTATATCACACTAGATTATATAACTATACATAATTACTAAATTGCACCATCCTGCTTCACAATCATGAACATATTTGTGTACATTTCTCCTAACCTTTCATGCACTACTTCATTCAAAAGTCTTAATGTACATTTACTGTTATGTTTTTTAACAAGTACATATTAACTACACGCAAGCTTTTTAATAGCAGGAAGCGCCAGCTATCAAATAAGTGTTGTAAGATTATGGACAACTAGAAAATATAAACCCAAATGAGACATGTATTTGAAATGCAAATGCACAAGAAGTCTTAAAATGTGAAGTATCATTGGCGTCTCGCCGAAGCAAAAGATTACATGCAATGAACCTTAAATGCTCTTACATATGCTTGCCGAACACCCCGGCAATGTATGACTTAAGGCTCTAGATTGAAAGGCTGAATATATTCTGTCGATGAACTTAAAAGTGTAAGATGATTATGAAATATATTTGTGCAATATAAAGAGGCACTTTGTAGACCCTGTCGAACGGTTAGTTTAGTTTTGTTAATACCTATCGCTAGGATTACGTATTCCAGCATCGTTTGACAACGCCATTTATCTATTCAAGGATTTCTATAACACTCCACCAATACACGTAAGTTGTCGGGTAGTAGGAACACTGGGTTGATGTGAATGTATTTGTATTTATTTGTTTGTGCATTCATCAGAGGTTTGGTTAATTGCAATAAATTACGTATGACGTATATCTAGTAACACCTCAAGTTTAAACCACAATATTTTCCGAATGGCTCCATTGACGTTACAAGTCATTGCCATGTTGGTCATTATTGGAACGGGATTGTTTCAACGTTGTTTACGCAACAGGTGTCTGTATTGGTGTATAAATTCATAAACATGTGTGTAATTTAATTGATGAAACAAAAACAAATCAGGTTCTAAACTTTTGTTTTCTTCATTATCATACCACAGGTCAATGTATCATTTATGAAGATTTTTTACAGAAATTGATGTGTAGTTTGATCTTTTAAATGTATAAATTTTAGAAAACAACATTGTTTCCATGTTTTATTCTTTTTCAATGATACAGTTGCCTGTGTATTATACTAAAGAAAACAAAAGTGTGGACCTGATTTGTTGCTTCATCAATTTAAATACTAAAACAGTCACCTGTGGTTAACACCTGGTCATTCAATTTATTAGAGTCCGGATTTGATGGGAGCATCGTCCTTGTTATAACTTCACAATCTGGATTTCAAAAACGATATGCTACATCAATATGCACTTGTCAAAAGCAGTTACACCATGCCTCTGGATGATAAACAACAGTTACAAGGTTACGGTTAGGTATTGAGTGTACTTGCTGTTTTGAATGTTTGTGTTTGGGAGAATAGCAATAAGCTAGGTAGAGGACTTAGAATTCGTACGACATACGGAGTGAGTATTATTGCTCAATCTATAGGAACATTTGCAGCCATGAAAGTCCACAGAATGGAATTAACGTTGATAGTAATATCTTAATTGAATTCGAACACAACCACCCGTCTAGTTCGGAGGGCCAGTGTTTATCAAAAACTTGGAATATCGGCAATTCTACAAACATAGCCTCAAATTATTGCAAAATAATCAAAAAGAAAAAATGTAGCGTTTAAAAAAAGGAATAACAACTCGGACATGCAACGCAGCACACACCAGAACGATAAGAGCACAAAAAGCAATACAAACAGACGCCACAGTCGGTCAAACATAACCAAAGTCACAACGAATCACTAGGATTATCACATAAACCACGCGCATTACCCCAACAAAAACAACGCACATGCTTTTTCTAAACAAGGTAACACTATACGAAATGTGAGATCTGCAGTGAAGCGTACCAAATAAGAGGTAGATTGCAGAGGTGTACTAGTTGCTATAGCAACTGCTTGTCGTTTGTTGTGGATTTGTTCGCATCCTTGTATATTGAATGCTCATTCATTGTTTGTTCCTTTGTCTATATCCCACATTACTTCAATCATTTAATTAAATGATTTTATCTCAGCTAATATCAATTTTATATCGTAGTGTACGTAACCGACATGGAAACTCAATCATTGCTTTATTCAGATCGTGACCAATCATTCTATGTTTTACTGTCTTAAACATGCTCAGTCATTCTATATCTGTTTCATGATTTCCTTTTGATAAGGTGACCACACACATGTTATGTAATCGAGTCAAATATACGCCTCTCTATGTACATATGCAATTAATACGTCGGAGGTAGAAAATTAAGCTTTGAAACCAAAACTCCCGTCGACCTCAGGTTATTCAGTGTTCAAATATACAACACGTATTTACTTAGGAACTGCGTACGTACAAATACATTGTATATTATAATGACCTTACGTATTGATACAATAATATTATTTGACTGTATAATATTTGCATTATATATATAACAATGGACCGATGCAGCGTAGGTACTTCAATTCCAAGATTGTGTTAGCTAGAATAGTATGATTAAACACGTCTGTACAAAGGTTTCAATATATACGACATGTATATATGTATACTCTCTATTGTATAAGTATGAATATACCGAATGAATGATAATATATAAGTTGGAAAATATTTGCTGTAAGGATTATATTGATTATTAAATATTCATTTGATTACTTCGCAATTATAATATAATTTCTTATGAAAATACAAAACATTGTGAATACATTTTGTAGCATTATCCGGTACGGGTTGCCATGAGTTGGTCGATAACAGAATATTTATGTGGTTTGAATTCCGATTCTAAGTTAAGTTGAAATTATAAGTATTATGAGTATTCATGAGAATCAATTTTATTATTGAATTTTGTTTTTCAGACGGAAAAGAAGCGGAAACCAAAAGTCTCAGAGACTCAGTATAATTATGCAATACCTAACGAATCTATGCGTCCCACGTCACCAGTACAGCGTATACTAGAAAAGTGGCATACACAACCTAACATAGCATTGCAAGGATCACCACCGGGGTCAAATATGGACCCTATCACGAGACAGTATTATCACAGAATGTGGAAAAATCAAGTTCCCCAGGGTGACATGTAAGAATAATTATATAAATATTATTTGTCACCGCTGTAATCTCGCGAGGAAATGTCAAACCCATACCATTCGATAGTTAGTTTTATCACATGGTACATACTTGCTCTGTTTTCTACGAGTAGTTATTAGTACTTATTACTAGCCATTTGTGGTATATAGGCAATCTGATAAAAATCATATCCTCTAACCCGCTACGAATGAGGATCTGACGACGACCTATTGAAGGTCACCTCAAGCGACCTTTCCCATTTGCCAATCGGCGCCTTGCTTTCACATTTCTAAAAGCGATTTGATTCTATTTTTAAATACGGTAGTTATCACTAACACATGTATCTTACGCGCCTTTGTTCTGATCACCTCGGTCGTTTTGGATTGCAATATTTACCGGAGACAAACAGAAATGGCCGAGCTTTCACGACTGATAATCATCAGTGCGTTTATATCACAGTATCTGTACCTCAAATTCTACAATGGCCCATTTAATCAGAATTACTAAAAAAAATCAGACTAAAGTTGAGGACAACTGTTTTATTTGTAATTTACTGTTTATAAATACGACAGAAGTACCAATGTAACGAGCTATATGATTGGCTGAATCATAAATAGATATAAATACCGATAGTGGAAATTTAGAATTCTGAAAATACAAACTCGTATAGCGTCGTCATCAGATCTCCCGATGAGGAAGATCAAGAACTTACTTTTTTATGATTTACTGATTTTCAACGAACATGTTCAGTATGACAATCATGTCCTTCATAAAATGGTGGCAAACGTAGTTTGGTGCGCGCTAGTAATGGTTTAAACCCAGTGCCCTGAAATACGCAAGGCAATTGGAACAAAAAGACAATACAATTCTTACCAAACAAATCACGCATGCATTCTCAGGTATAGCTGCCATACCAAATGCACATGCGCTGTACACATCACAATGCTTCAGTTTGCCTTAAACGAACTTTGCTTTTCATCAAAGTGATCTCTAATTACAGTATGTTGAACAGATACGGTCGGGCAGGAGGTGTATGGAGACACGTGCGTGCATGCGTGGCAAATACAGGAACACAGTTAGCATTTATAGATGGTATGTATTAAGATAGAGCATTAATAAGACATGATGAACTAAAAATTTACTGCAACATAGTTAAGGGGTAAAAATATAGTATTGATACAATGATAAATGTGCCAGGTATAGCAGGACGAATTATACGAAACTCGTATTCAATACATAGAGAAGGGGAAGTAATCCAGTTTTAATTTGAGCTTCTTTTCGGTCATAATCGTAAAGGAGACTTTATAGATCTATTAGTGAGTATAAAGTTGTTATTTAGTTCTATCAAACACTTTATCAAGGTTATTTTGCTTTATTTAAGAATAACCTATAATTAAAAGACTACAAAACCACCTATTTGAATTGACTTTTAGGAACGGTAAAAGAAGAAGATAATGTATTTTTCCCACCTTGGAATAAACCAAATCAGTCTAAACAAATGGTAAGACCAAGTTCATATACCGGGTACAGACAACAACCCCCTACCATGTTGAATGCATCATTTGTACCTGTTACAACAACCAAAGCATCGGGTCACAGATCACACGCGTACAAGAAGAATAGGTTCAACGCACATGCAAAGGAAGGTTTTAAATATTGGTATCAAGAACCCAAACCAATTGATTGTAAGTATTGAACTGTTCTTATTAGAGCTGGTTTTCTTTTGACAAATTGACACATTTTGAGGATTATTACTATTTCTATCCAAATCAAGAACTTTATTTTTGACACTGAGAGTATCGTTGGAAAGATACTGTCGAACACTATCGTTCGGTGTGCTTCATGGCTTTGTTATGCAATTCCATTAACGCAAATATAACGTTGATAGCAGGCCAAAAACATCAACATTATCTTTTTCAAAATTACAATTAAAGTTTTACGGGTTTCTAAAACTTAATTAACATTATGCATTTGAATTATATTTATTAATGTGCAGCTTGAGTTATATCTCTGGGCGTGGAAATGCAGTTTTGAAGTTTGAAGATACTCGATATAAGAATGATAATAATAATAATACTTTATAAAATAATGATAATAGAAAAATATCAGAATATTTGCAACGACCATATTCGAACCATGCATAATTCATGGTTGCTAGAAATAAATCAGAAAGTCATAGACGCTGTGATATTGCCATAGTATATATATGCATCTAATGCATCGAAAAGGCAAACAAAAGCAGTTCGATCGGCGACCATTTGATATTTCAGGACGATTGTTTCTTTTGAATGCCAATGTCATAATAAAGATGATAGGATTATACTTTAAGTTTACATAAAAAGTTACCTAAAGTTATCGTTTTAATTATCTTAGTACGAGACACACTTTCTCATTTTGTACGTTTAATATTCAGATTTGAAACTCTAAATATCGCCCATTTCTAAAATGTCACGAACTACGAGTTAAGATACAAAGAAATTAATACAATCACATCCATGTATGTTTAACTCATTAAAATCGGTTTAAAATATGTATAATTGAATTCATATTTCACAAAATTACTGGCTGTAGGAATAATACATTTGGAATAATGTGTTTTTATTCAAAACATTCTCTGCTTATATCGCTCAGCCAAACGTAAAGCTATGGCACAGCGAATTATCAGGATGGGATACGGTAACAAGACTGGTATCGGCAAAAAGATTGTAAGATCATGCACCCACATCTAATTGAATATATAAATATAGTAATTGCCATATGACTAATTATGTTATTTTTATACAACTTGCAGCATAACATATTAGATCTAGTAGTATTATATAGAGATTTTTGTATGAGTGCTCATTACATACGAGTTTTATTAAACGAGTGGACAAAATGATAAGACACGAGGCTTTGCCAAGTGTCATATTGTTTTTGTCGACGAGTTTAATAAAACTCGTATGTAATGAGCACGAATGTAAGATTCTATTTATCACATAACGTTAGAAAACACTCAATATTGTTCAGAAGGATGATGTGCGCTGCATATGTTTCAGCCAAAATTTAGCGTTACAATGAGCGCGACGTCATGGCGACGTTGATATTATACTGACGTCAGTGACGGATCAATGCATGGCTTGGCTAACGTCACGTCAAGCTAATTTAAATATTTATTGCACGGTCTGGGAGTGCCGAACGATATTTACGTCACGGCTTTACGCCACTCCTTGACCGCATGTTATGTGATAAACAAGCATTATTTTATTTATTACTAACTTTGTTTCATTATTGCATAACCTAACTGCAACGCCAAGTTGAGTTTATGGTGAATTTTCCTAATGTTTTCAATGTAGCTTGACCCACTTATTTGACCAATGAAAATTTATGTAGAAAGAAGTATAATGTGTTGTCTCGAATAAGCACATTTTCTTTTGTCGTGAATTTAAGTTGAATAGGTTCTGCTGCACCAGAAGTCCAACTAGAAGCAAAGGAAATTATAATAGCAGTCTTATGTGCATATGTGCATACTACACCATTAAAAAAGTAAATATTAGCAATGCAATTAATATAAGCAATGCACTTATTAACATTAGTTGAATGCTAAAAACATATAATTTATTTATCTTATTTACCAGCATTTGAAATATTGTCTTCGTCATACACTATATATAATCTGCTTATATCGCTCAGCCCAACGGCAAGCTCTAGCACATCGTGCACTCATGATGGGACGTACCAGCAGGACAGCTTCCATGGCAACATAAATCTGTAAGATCATGCACAAAACTGTAGCATTTCCCTCTGAATAAATCTTTATCTATGGTTATATGGCTATATATCAATTATATTTCTAAATTTTAACACATGAATATACACACCAAGTTGCACTATTATAGCAATATTGGAACTAGTATTATACAAACACCATTATAATGTAGTACTAACCTTTGGGGGGGGGGGGGGTTGTCATGAACTGCCAGTAAGGTTTTATGGAGTTTCTGTTTTTTTATTCTTGAATTCATTCTATCCTAAAGTAACACTCTGGCGAAGCATCGTATTTTGGTTCATCAAAGCATGCTACAAATCAAAGGTACAATGGTAAATGTGCCAATTACGATAAGTCGAAAGAACAATTATGAAAGTCGAAAGTACGGTCATAAAAGTAAAACATACGGTGATTATAATGTTGAAATTACCTTGTAGGAAGATAAAAGTCAAAACTAATTATTGTATTTTCTACATAATTTCGAATTTTGTGTTAGGTTCGACTATAAGTGTCGGCGTTACAATTTGCGATTTTCACAATTGTAATGTCGATTTGCTTCATCATTATGTCGTTCATCACGGTTTGCCTAGGGAAAAATTGCGACCGTATCAATAAATCTTACTATTTAGTATTAAAAACATCATGTAAATATATACTCGTCCGAAACATTGTGATGTTTCCAAGAAACGGCTGACATTGAACGATGAGACAACTTTGAATAGTTCCGTAAGAATTTAATCTCATGTGATTGCTTGCAATACATAGTTATATTGTGTGTATGTAAATTACCAATGACCTATTACTATATCCAATGATTTTGATTAAACCGGCTGAGGAAGTTGTGATACCACAAAAAGTCTTTGTCAACTCCTTTTTATTTATTCATTTATGCCCATAGTGAGATATTTATTCAATTTTGATCAAATAATTATATGGCCGATTGTAATCCCCATTACTGTACAGACCGAATGCCGATATACTTATAGAAATATACGTTAATTTTATCTTTAAAAATAATAGTTCATTCCATTCATATTGGTATAATAGATCTTTGACAAATATTATAAATGTGTCGAAAACATAACTCTGTACCGCTCTTATAAACCTTTAGGTGGAGTTTCAAGCTATTTACTTATTGACCTCTGCTTGATAGAATTACTGAAATACATGTTGTATATAACATAATTCATCTGAAAGTGTATGGTATAATTGAAGATCAAACAGCACTTCGTGCTAAATTGTTTAAGATGAAGTGCTGTCTGATCTTCAAGTTTATCTAATATTTTAATACAACTATTCAGATTAATTGTGGTAAGAAGCATTGACTATTAGATACTATTCTTTCTTTCCCCCGTACCTTTAGACTCACGTACAAACCTTTGTCTCGATGGTGAAGACTATATATCTTTCTGTTTCATAGTTTCACTTATTTTGCTTTCAAATCACATATATCAGAATAACACGTTTTAGACAAAGTCTGCCTCTTGTCTTTTTATTAGCATTTGGCATTTATATAGTTTAATCTTGGTTATTTTGTAAAATTTGTAAAATTTGTCTCATCGTAATTACCTTTAAGAAGTTGACAATCTAATAAGTATATCATCAGGTACGCTGTTGTATACCGTCGGCAACTATATATCTTCAGGCACAGGCAGCAACTGAGTTGTAACATGTTCTGTAAACGACCGTCTTAGAGGAATAAGGTCGTTACTGTGCTACTTACTATCCTAGTAGACTCATTGGGACCGTTTTATTTTCGAAATTTTCATAACAAGACTAATCCTTTGAACCTATATCTTAATCAAAATCTGAAAAGGTCATGTTGACTTATCTGAAGAAGCTTTTTTCGCAAAGTAAAGAGTAGAGGCATTTATTCTCGTTTTCACAGGAAAGCATTTTTGCACTTACGACCTTATTCTTCTTTGGCGACTAATAGTATCTAGTATTATCATTGTGGTTGTATAGGAGGATAAACAGCGGGGGAATATGGACAATCACCGGTTAGCACAGTGATCATCCTTATATAAATAACAACACTTTGTTCCATACAAGTTCGACCAAGCTTGGGTCTGCGCACCCCAGACCTTGAACAATACATTAATACAAGCGACTGCAGTACAAACTTGGTTAACCTCTCTGATGTTTTAATTGAAATATCACACGCTTAAAACATTTTTCCTGTGTATTACATCCAATATAGCGCCATATTTATGGTTAACAACGCTTGCTTACACATTTCTATCATATGTACAGGGACAATGAAAGACTTTATCTCGTTACAAGAGATTTCAAAACATTTGAAGGTATCTTGTGTGACATTCCGGTGGAAGAGTTCAAGGAAACTTGCAATCGTATATGTCTACGCTAGCTAACCCCATTATTCGCTTATATCTAACCCAATATGTTTGTGATAAATGTATTAAGCAGTTAAAATAAATGCAAGAGTGGCTATTGGGTCCGAGCACCATGCACGGGAGGTGGCCGACACTTCAATATAACCACAGAAAGCAATCATTTTGGAGTAATTGACCGTTTCAATATTATTTGTGTACGTTATACAAACGTTGTAAACATACCGCTAAGCATGTTTATGCAGAAATCACAATATTTCTCGTCTGACATATAATACTTTTCAAGTGCCTGGTTCAATTATTATTGTATTATAATTGTAATAATATTTCTATCATACCACATGGCTTTACTAACAGATTCTGCTAAGTATTCATTTGGGGCAAAAAGTCGTTGGATGGGACTTCAAGGGGAGTCGCTACACCCCATACCAGCCTAGTGTAATGTATATGACTAAGATATAAGTATTGGCTAGACATATATTAGTATACGCATTTATTAGTATCAATCATTTCCTCGGTATTGCGACTGGTAAAAGAAGGGTGTTCTTGAATTAGGTATGCTAGCTTTGGTGAAAGCAGTATTTGTAAGTGTGTCTTGTTATATTATTTGCTGCATGAGACATGAAACGAGCAAGACCAACTAAATGCCTGGTGTTTGTTTTAGAGTGTATAAATCTGGTGCTAGATTATAGTAAGTTTGTGGTTAATGTTGGTCCAATTAAGCCTAGGCAACTATATGGACAATGTCTACATAGATCCATAAAAGGTTTGATGTAAAAGTAGAGACTATTTAAGAGTTCAAACGCTCGTATAGACATACAAAAACTAGTACAAGCTGATTACAAATGTTCCAACACTGTTCTGTTTCGCTAGCGTGCACATAGGGGTCGAAGTAAATGTAAATACACAAGACCCTGGTTGCTACTTGCTCTATTCACCATGAGCAGGAGTACATATGCACATAGTTTCGATAAATGGGTTCATGGAGATTGTTAGATTATATAGATTGTCTGTGTGTCTCTGTAGACATATTTCTTTATACAATTATATATATTTAGTATGTGTTAGTAATTGTACGTCTTTTTTATGATTGTGGTTATAAATACTATATAATAGAAACCATACGTAATTATATGTTTCACAGTGAAATTGATTTAACGTTTGTCTGTGTTTCGGAATAGAGGAAATTATTGGTTCAGGGAACATCGAGTTATGACGTGTGTTTTAGAGTGCTTTAGCTGTTGTAGAGTTTTCATCATTTTATTTCATTTGACTAACTTCCATTTTATAAAGATATTGCTTAACAATTTCATTTAATGTATAATACTCATTTACGTGAATACCAGCATAAATTCTCTTGTTTAACTTTTACATTTAAACAATCATATATTACGTACAATCAAAAGAAATTGTTTCATAAGTATACATACAACTTAACATCTCAAATTGAACACGAGGCATCAACCATATTTTTCATCTAACGGCTGGGTAAATCAGGTAACGTGAGTGTATTTTCAATATTTCTTTATTACAGTGAGAGGTGACACCACCCGACTACGAGCACGGATCGTCGGCAACTGTTTCTGAAGCAAAAATATTCCCACTTAATGATGACAGATTTAATAGCATGATCATTTACAAACATTTACCACCATTCCATGGAACATACTTATCGTTCAGGAGAAGCAAATGTTATAGACGAGTCCGCAACTTCTGTGATAAAATTCCAAAAGCATAATCATATGTACATTATTTTCTTTATTCTTGTGTGTTTATTTATATATTGTCCATAGTTTATTTACATAATACAATAGTTTGTTTGATACTTTTGCGAATGATGCGATTTTGTTATGAACTACAAAATAAAAGGAGTGAAAATAATACAGATTTCTTCATTATGTGTCTTTTGAATATGATTTGAACTTCGCTATAAATAAGGCAAGACTATGTGCTAAATTGTTAAAGGCTCCTAATGTTTGACAGGAAGGATGACCTCCAACTTGATGAGGACGACCATGAAGATGAACGCAGACGGTATAGATTTACGCTCGACGGGATTGGCATACTTGTTCCACTGATAGGAGACAGACTCTAACGACCTTCGAGACGGAATCGGTTGTTTTTTACGGTTTTAAGGGGGTACATTTGGTGTAGCTGTTGCCATGGTGTCAAGCCCTTAGGGTCGTGTCACGAACTGAAAACAAGTATAGAAACAAGCATTATATGGCATTCCGTTTTTTCCATCGGTAATTATAAGGTTTGATTGAACACACATCTCGTTCATCCTACAGATAGACCTGATTTTCTTGTAAAATGAATAAATTAGTACTTGATCAGTTCTAGATATTACAAATGAGCATAAGTACTGTCAGATTCAAAACAGATTTTAGGGGGTCGTAAATGCTATATGGAGCCCGAATTCTGTCAAAAATGCTTGTCGGCGATACAATGTCATTGGCAACTACACTGGATTGTTATGTGTTATAATGACTCTTAGTTGCATTCTTAAAGTTATGTTTCATATGGTGTTAAAAGGGTGTACCTAAATAAATATCAGCAATTAATTGATAGAAACTCGGATTTTATGTCCTTTTCATTGAGTGAGACTTTGTCGGCGATTTTGGCAACAGATACGTTACGCTTAATTTATGTGGAATTGTATATATTTGTAGAATGATAGGCATATTTGCCTTTTTCTTGAATAAACTGTATGTATATATGTACGTTACGCTGCTATTATGTCGAAATATTAGATGGATAAACACGTATTTTTCATCATTTCATGGGCATTTTGACTGATTGGATAAAGTAAGATGGCATTGCTGGTAAAGAATTGTACAGAGAAAGCAGTATATTTCTAAGAAACGAAGATTTAAACAGTGAACTGACACTTCTTCAAAATTTTAAAACAGATACGTTACGTGCGTTTCGTGAAATTATTCAATTAGCACATGGAGCTGTTGCACAAATAAATAATTTTCACTTGGAATACCATCGAAGGATTACAATTATGTAGAAATAATCATACAAATACCCTAAAATCTTAATTTTTCATGAGCTTAAACTTTTGTTTGACAGATACGTTACACTGAACAGACAAGTTACGGCATATTTGTATATCTGCTAAAATACGTGCATTTTAAGCACCTTACTCCTGTCAGTGTTCATAAATTACATTGTTAAGTGACCCACTATGGGAAGATGACTTCCAGAGATCACCCATCGTCATATTGAATGCACTTACGTGCATATTCGGATGGTGCTTTTTTGAGAATCAGAGGGTGACCTTAAAACGCGAGGTAATTCTCGTCAATCATGGCTAAATTTCAATATTATCATATTGAAAACACACACTCTATAATTGTTTGTTAATATAAAGAAACTAATTTCGTAATTATAGCACTTAATTCAAATAATAAGCTTCATAACACCTCGTAACGTATCTGTTTAGCTACGTAACGTATCTGTTTTTCGCTTTTATGTACAAATCCTGACATAAATATTGACTAAATATCATGATTTATGCAATTTTAAGTGACTTTTGTCCTATTGGTTCAAGCTACGTCTGCGTCAGTGCCATATAGACTGTCCATGATGTTTCAAGTTTACTTCCTCTAAGATAGTGGGGACTATTTTAAAACACTGGCTTTTAATGTAATAACTTTTAATTACTACCAATTTTATTTTGCTAAATTCGGTCTAAATTCAAACTTAATTGAGAAAAGGTGTTTGTAAGTGAAGTTATTTCATTCATTTTTTGTTGTGTGCTGACATACAGCTTATACTTAGAGATCCTTTCACAATTAAGATACAGAGGATGTGAATAACCCACGCCTGTTTGACAAGTACCATTTGGTATATAATATATGGGAACCGTGGTTTCCTTATTGTTATGTTGCAGTCTGCTTATTACGTTATACATGTTTTGAAACATTTGTAATATTTTGCTGGAACGTTATGTTGAGTTACTTTTCTTCAATAGCTTTACGTTAGCAACAGATACGTTACGTCACTATAAAGATGATGAAATTGGAGATTCATTACGATATTTGTTGTGCTCAAACTTGAATAAACGTGTCATCATAGCTTTGCATTATTGTTTTGTTTGAAATAAATGAATATATCATTTTATTTTGGTGAGGAAACAACAACATTTTTTGACAGATACTGATACGTTACAAGAAGACACACGTACGTCTCCATACCCGAAGAAACTATAATTTCAAATGTTTAACCCTGACAACATTGTGTTTACAGCTTGAAGATTAGTATTTTTTCTTTAAAACTTGTTTGCGATGAAGAATCTATGTTGCAGAAAACATCATAATTATATGAATCAAAACGTACTGATAAACCACTCGAAATGAAACAATAAGCTAAAATTTTATTTATTTTAACATGTTCTGCCATCATGTTTGTTATAAATAATAATACAAAATACCAATGAATTTACAGGTACAATATATTTGATAACTATTTATATCACTTAGTCAAATAATCTAGTCTTAAATGCAACGTAACGTATCTGTCGTGCATTGATTGGTCGCATACTATAACTATGTGCAATATCAATATCCTTCAATACTTAACTCTGAAATTCTACACAGACACTCTGAAAACATAGAACAACATAGTGAACAATCGAAATTAGAATTTTGAGACTTTGCATGTCGGTTCAAATTTTTATCTCAAGTTTGTTCAGTTATCTGTAGAATGAACGATCTACATTATCTTACTAGCGAAGGTCCAAATATCACACTACTAGGATAGACAAAATAGAAGAATGTTCAAGCAACCTGTGATTCACAAGGTATTGATATCATCAAGCCTTCAATACTTTGGGTGGCCATACATCGAAATTAAGAAATAAAATCAAATGCACATGACAAACCGTTTACTTATTGGTTTATTTAGTAATTAATATGTAATCAACATCCTTCAACAGAAGCCAAAAGTCACAAAATACGCCCGTCTGGGGCCATAGTGAATGACAATAAAACAGTTCTACATGATCTATGTACCTATGTTTTTGGATTACTCGAAGGCAATATTCAAAGAAAGTATAGGCTGATTGTGCTCATAATCTTAACCTTACCTAGATGTTATGATGTTCGTGAAGTTGGCAGGCTAGCGGCCTAGCGGCCTAACAACGTGAAGTTGGCGGCCTAGCGGCCTAGCGGCCTAGCAGCGTGAAGTTGGCGGCCTAGCAGCCTAGCGGCCTAGCAGCGTGAAGTTGGCGGCCTAGCAGCCTAGCGGCCTAGCAGCGTGAAGTTGGCGGCCTAGCAACCTAGCGGCCTAGCAGCGTGAAGTTGCTTGGCCGCTAGGCCGCCAACTTCACAATTTTTTTTTTTTTCGACTGCCAACTTTGTTAGGCCGCTGGATCGCTAGGCCGCTAGGCCGCTGGGCCGCTAGAACGCTAGGCCGCTAGGCCGCTAGGCCGCCAACTTCATAATTTTTTTTTTCGACTGCCAACTTCGCTAGGCCGCTAGGCCGCTAGGCCGCCAACTTCACGCTGCTAGGCCGCTAGGCTGCTAGGCCGCCAACTTCACGCTGCTAGGCCGCTAGGCTGCTAGGCCGCCAACTTCACGCTGCTAGGCCGCTAGGCTGCTAGGCCGCCAACTTCACGCTGCTAGGCCGCTAGGCTGCTAGGCCGCCAACTTCACGCTGCTAGGCCGCTAGGCTGCTAGGCCGCCAACTTCACGCTGCTAGGCCGCTAGGCCGCCAACTTCACGCTGTTAGGCCGCCAACTTCACGCTGCTAGGCCGCTAGGCTGCTAGGCCGCCAACTTCACGCTGCTAGGCCGCTAGGCCGCTAGGCTGCTAGGCCGCCAACTTCACGCTGCTAGGCCGCTAGGCTGCTAGGCCGCCAACTTCACGCTGCTAGGCCGCTAGGCTGCTAGGCCGCCAACTTCACGCTGCTAGGCCGCTAGGCTGCTAGGCCGCCAACTTCACGCTGCTAGGCCGCTAGGCCGCCAACTTCACGCTGTTAGGCCGCTAGGCCGCTAGCCTGCCAACTTCACGAACATGATGTTATGCCCATCAACATTTGTGATCAAGTTCGGAGATGGCCAGGTGAAAACACTACGACTGCTTCGGTAACGTTTAGAGATCCATGGGCGAAGAGTTCTTGAGTTTTTGAACTGATACCATTTGTTCTACCGACCTACCGACCTACCGACCAACCTACCGACCGACATGTGCAAAGCAATATAGAATCTACTCCCTCATCAAAGATGGGTTGCATAAAATATAGACATGAAAGGTAGCATTCAACTTAACCAGTCGAGCACAGAAAACACGTAAAAACATCGCATACTACAATTGCACGACACAATGTCCAACGCTAAACTAAACGAGAAAATGAACTTAACCACTGAAACCCAAAGTTTCAGCTAGTAATAATAATAAAGACTTTAGTTATTGTGGATTACTGTACATATTTCACAGATATATTAATTTTTACAATGGTCCACTGGAAAAGAAAAACAGACTAACAGACGTCATAATAAATAAACAACATAATAAACATGAATGCATGTATAATGCGCCGGAGATAAATCTAAACCTACCAATAAACAAACATGCATGATATAATATAAACACTGCAAGGTCGACTGACCACTTTTTATCAGTGCCGATTTAAGAGTATATCACTAAGAGTGAATATGCACAAGATTGAACAAAATTGAACATTTAACTAGGACACTGAAGTGTAAATGTAGCTGCACAGAATTTATCATTGACAAACGTTTCGGCTTTTACCAGCTTTCATCAAGGTGGAACATTGAAAATGCATTTAGTTTACTTTTTTATTTGTATAAACTAGTGGAGAGTTATTATCGGCGGAATCTTCTATAAAATAAGTATAATGTACAGCATAGAGTGAATTACAATTATTAATATCATTGATGATAGGCAGTAGAATATCACAGAAATAATGCAAATGGAAATTTGCAGACAGGCTTGTATAAAAAATATCTGATATAGGATATAGATTAACGATCGGCCCATTGTGTAAATCTGTAATTAATGTATTTTGACTTAAACGTGTTTAACGTTTATGCATTTCTGATATCTTGAGCAAGGGACTTCCATAGTTTTGGCCCAACAGGCGAGTTTAACTTTCTGAAGATTTCTAGATTTGGCATGTATAAGAAATTGTTTGCTGCTGACTTTAATGTTTGATTGGAGTTATTCGTAATTTGAAAGTTTGAACGAAGGTATTCTGGAGCCGTAGTGGTCAAGCTTTTGTACACTAGAATGGCCTCTTTATAGTATATTCTTTCAAAGATTGGCATCCATCTCATGCTTTGAAAAAGCTGTGCAGATGATGAATCAAAGTCCTTGTCTAGAACAATGTTTGCAACACGTTTATGAAATTTGAATAGTCTATCAAGTAGAAGGTAAGTTGAATTTCCCCATATTGTAATACAGTAGTCAAGATGGGGAAGAATATAGGAAACGAAAAATGTTTCCTGTTTTTTTGGTCAAGTTGGGTTTTTATTTTCAGGAGAACAAAGAGAAGAGAGTTGCATTTTTTAAGAGTCTGTTCGATATGTGTGTTGAAGTTAAGATTGCTATCAATATGTACTCCAAGGATATTTTCTGTTGCGGAAAACTGCAAAGCATCATTTTGAAGGGTAAGGGGTGCATGAGTGGTTTGTTTGTGACATGCAGATATGATCATGGATTTTCTTTTTGTGGTATTTGAAATCAGTTTTGGATTGCACCATTTAGAAACTGCATTCAACGATTCTTGCAGTCTTGATTGTATGTCCTGGGAACATTTCCCACATGCATAAAGTGACGTGTCATCAGCAAACATGTGAGTTTCTGATCTACTGATATGTAGTGGAAGGTCGTTGGTGTAAAGTATAAAAAGGAGAGGTCCAAGATCAGACCCCTGAGGAACACCAGCTGTAATCAGCTGAGGTGTTGAAAGCTGTCGAAATCTATTGGTGCCTATTTGACAGATAGGATTGGAACCATTGCAGAGCAAGAGGGCTGCAGTGGTAAAGGCCGAGTTTTTCGAGAAGAATGGTATGATTTACCATGCCAAAATGCCTTGGAGAGATCAAGGAGGACTGTGCCGACAGTATTGTACATATTTATACAGATAGTCAGCCATCTATGATTGATGCAAGAGCAGTCTCACACGAATGATCTATGCGAAATCCAGACTAATTGATATGAAGAAGTTTATGTTGTTCAAGAAAAACACGAACATGAAAGACAACGTGACTTTCAAGAATCTTTGATAGCACAGGTAGAATGGATATTAGTCTGAAATTGTTAACATCCTGAGTCGGACCTTTCTTGTGAACTGGCGTACTTTTAGCATTCTTGAATGTTTCAGTTTCAGGGAAAACACCTTTGCTTATGCTTAGATTGAAAATATGAGAAAGAGGTTTGGCGATGATGTCTGCACTTAGGTGTAGGATACGAAGCTCAAGTTCGTCAAGGCTAGTTGACTTTGTAATATCAAGGCTGTTTAATTATTTGAGAATAAAGTCGTCAGAGGTGTAAGGGATTGAATAATTCCATCGGAATCCAAGTCCAAGCACCGGCTATCAAAAAGCTGAACGACAAGTTTGAAGATGAATCAGGCCTAAATTGAAATATAGTTTGTCTGACCTTTACCTACATATCCAATAAAATTGCTCCTACTGAAATAATCATATTGCTTTCCAGAAAAAAATATATTCCGACATGGCCAGAACTTGATATTGTTAAGGTTTGCATTTATTTTTAAAGAGCATGTCTTTGACAGAGCATCTACAATAAGGATCTACAAACAAAATTTATAATAGTATGCGAAAATAATTCTATATTATTGAGTCAACACAAAATCTACAAAATCAGTATAAAGTTTTAAGTATTTATCTGCATAGCTACCAAATTTGAAATTATTGAGTCGGTTAAAGTCGAACAAACAATATTTTAAATTAGGCCTCATATGGAAACTGCTTGAACTAGAGTACAGACAATGTCAATTTCATATGTTCTGGAAATTCAAGGGCCATACCCAAGGAATGCTTGTGTCGATTGGGCCTATAATCGTGCTTGGTCTAGATATTTTGTACACGAACATTATAACCAAATATAAAAATTGAGTCTTACAGCTTTTGCTAGTTAAAACTAGGTCATTTAGCTTCTTTATAGCTGAAACTAGACTGTACAATCAATGAAAGATACAGCCCATTAAATAACAGAGTTATTGAAACTTGTATTTTATCCTCTCTAATATTATTCAACGTATATCAGGATGGCATACATCACCTTTATTGACTTGTTCACACGAATACACCAGATATACCACACATATATAGAGTGGAGGAATATATTCCCTTGGGGACAATAAAACTGTAATTACAGGAGAAAGTTTGATTTAATAAAATATTGATATACTAGTATGTGCTAGTAATAAACGGAGCGGAAACTGGGATACAAGTCGTAAATGGTGAGGAAACAATGAAACATAAATGTGTCATATAAATAGTTTTTCGTGAATTGTCTGTATTGTCCGCTCAGACACATCCATACATACTGTTAAAACCAGTTTATTCAGCTTTATGATAGCTGGGACTTGGGCGGATCATTTTCTCGTTCGGCTATGTGTTGGGCATTGTGCCTTGTATGTTTTTGTGCTTGGCTGGTTAAGTTGAGTGCTGCCTTTCCTAAAAACTTAATATTATCTTAAAGCATCGAGCGCGTAACGCTGTGTGTGTGTATGCGATTGTTATGATATGTTATGGTCATTCCCAGGCTTTCATTTGAGCGAAAGTTTAACAAGAGCCAAAATGTCATAAAATACGCAGGTCAGGGGTCATGTTGAATGAAAATAAAACCATCCAACTTGGCATATTTTGTTTTGTTTTGGTAATAAAAGAGCTATAACACAAGACGGTCTAGGACTATTTGGTCTGTAATTTAACTTGGCCTAGATATATTCCCATGAACGTTGTCACCTAAACATTGTCTGAAAACGAGCAGATGAAAACGCTTTGAATTAGAGTACAGACAAGACCAATTTCTCAATTTTTGGTAATTAAAGGGCCATAATAGTTGATGACATGGGGCTTTAGTCGAACTTGGCATAATATACCCATAAACATTGTCAACAGAAGATACACATTTAATTTCTTGCTATGTAATTCTTGTATAATACTATAATTAAACAACATACATTATACTATAGTGTGCTTGGCTGTTTGGGTTGAGTGCTGCCTTCCCTGCCCGATTTTTATTATCTTATTTTTAAGAAATAAACTATGAAAAACCGTTGCATACCGGCTGTTATAACAATGGTTTAGAGTTCTGACGCGTAGGAATTAATCACGAAGGGTGTCAGAACGACAAACCATTGTATAACAGCCGGTATACAACGGTTTTTCACAATTTATTTTGATTTTAACATGATTTAAACCCGGAATTATATATAAAGCCAGTGTTATTTTGCGAAATCTATGTTGCTTAGGTTACTTGTTTACCTGCATGACGTCACTTTCATTGTATATCGGCCGATATACAACGTTATGATTTGTTCTTTGTCTATATAGGCAAAATCGCCGGTCATGTTAAAATAATCGATATTGACACTTACTAATGTATAACATATTTATAAAAATAGTTCGGGTATAGTTACATGCCATCATACTTACAGTAGCACATTTGTATTGTATTTCATAATGAATGCATTTCCGGATCATTGTGACGTAATATGTCCTGTAGTATCCTCTTGAGTATTTGTCGTCAATTATATACCGATTTAACGAATGTTCGTCTAAATACGATATTATAATTGTATGTATCATAATTTTTATTGAAACAATGCTATGAGCCGATCGGAAAGAAATTATAATCATGCTCAATCTGATTCATGTAAGGATGATGTCCGGCCTGTTGTTAGTATATACACCGTATTTCTACAGACACAAACACGATATTACGTGGTGTGTACAGTCATGCATTCCAAAATATATCATCTGTCCTTGTAACGTGCGGTTGATTTTGTTATGCGATGATATCTACTTCCTTCGTCGGATCGGAAAATCCGGATCTGCTGCCATCGTTGCATTGCATTTTTTCTTGTCAATGTCAATTTTGATGGCTCCCAAAGTGACTTTGATTTTCAACTTCTTGACAGCTGAAATTTGGACTTTCGGTGGATAAGTTCAGTGATGCCTTCCCTGTCCGATTTTGTACTATATTCCGACTGTTCGAAATAAAATACCAACATGGATCCGAACATCGATGATGCTATCATATATATATATCATCCTACGTTCATAACTCAAAGAATCCAATGTCTGCTTACATTTAACGGCAAGTAAATCTAACTTAGTGATATAATTAATGTCCATAATGAACATGGTTGATATCATCAAACAACAAAAACCGCCAACGTAATCTATCATCACTTGTGTATGTCCAAAACTCACAACCTATGATGTTGTTTTGGATATACAATATTCCCATGACGACAGTAAGATTAGAGGTTTGTTTTGTAATCAATCATTGACATCTGAGAGAAAGAGTGGCCAGGAAGTAAGTGAGGTAGGATTACTATACCTGTTAATGCCCTTCACATATTACACTTATGGTACCCACATTATCATGTTTACGAGTATTCCATTTCATGATACAGTAACCTTGAAAACTGTTGTTCGTTCGCATACAAACCACTTCAAAGTTTTTCAGGATGCTGGAAAGAACGACCGAGCTGCTGATAGAGATCCTATATTTCATGGAAAGTATATATATTTATAACTTTAGACTTGCGTATGTCTCAGAGGAATGGATGAATAAAATAAAATACTTGCGGAGCAAATCGCTAGCTTAGAATGAAGAGGTCGTAAGTACAAAAGCGATATTTTGAGAAAAAGGAAACAATTGTCTGAAAACTTCTCTTTACTTGCCGAAAAACTAGCTTTTTCAACTTCGGTTTGGTCAACATGTTCAGATTTTACGACCTTTTCATTCTAAGCCAGCGAAATGTTGACAAATTTAGTGTTGGATTTGTAGATTTGTAGCCTTAAGTGATGTCAGAGACACGTGGTATTACTACACTGGTTTTTAGCATCTGATCGATGTAAATACCTGCTATATGCACGAGCAATTATTTTACTACATGTAGTTGGAAAGCAGGACTCAAAAAGGAACATTACATAACGGCGTATGCCCTAGTAATATGACACTATTTCATTCAAAAGCGACACAAAAAGGTGCACACATGCGACCAATGTCTAATCATACTTGTCGTTTGTTATAGCAGTTAATATCTTCTACCAGACGTGTACTTTTGAATAAAGTGTAAGCTTTATTAGCGTTTTATGTCAAAATCCATTTTGTCTGATTTATTTAAACTTCCGAAGATAATTTCGAAATTAGTTCGAAAATGTTTTTAGACGAGACGATACACTATGACAAGTCACGAAACCGATATTGACTGCGTAAGATGGCATTATAATTGACTTGACTCTAAATGTTCTTGACATGTTGTTGTAGCTTCTATAATGACTACTCTGAAGCTTGGTGTACTTAGATGTGTAAAGAATATATGACGTAGTGTTATATTACATGTCGAAGTAAGAGAAATAGGTCGCACTTTGTAATAGAACATTCACGACACAGTTCACTATGTTTTTTTATATGCGCATGCTCCACCGTCATGGAAAAAATACAAACGGACGTAAACATATGCTAATGGAATAGCGATAGTGAATGTGAAACAATACATTTTTCCAGAGAACGAACATATTGCCTAAACTTAATATCAGTACATAAAGGATGCATGGCTGAAACATATCGACGTTCTATAAAAGTTGTTCACGTTTTAGCAATGGTTACAAACAATTGAAGCATGGATTAGAAGAAGTTGTTGGTATTAGCGATTTGAAGACGTCTGAAGCGAAAGAAGAATGAAGGGTTGTGCTTTAAATTCGGTCGAAGGCGTGCAATTATATACATGTAGTAGAGATGCAAAGTAACAACAAGCTTGCAAAACTTATCTAATTAAATGAAAAAGAACATAGTACATGTGCTAATTACTTTATTATTTACTTACTTTCTTAATTAGTTAGCATCGCCCAGAGTGTGCATAGGGCCTTCACTACACGTCTCCATCTACACCAGCCTCCTTATTACTTCTCCCCATAATAGGCTAATTAATTACTATTAGAATATATTTAATCATGGACGCAATGCAACACTGGCAGATATAATATATATTGTGTTCTCTTGAGAAAGTACAAATCACAATTTTATAATATTTCAAATAAAGAGAATGGCGTACCTCTATCACGGAAATGTTTTGTGTGCTTATATGTAAAAAATAGTTTATGTCATGATATCACTAACGGACTCATGTATTAGGAAAGCATGAAGGAACTTTACTTAATGTTAATATCGTGCGGGTCACATGAGATTTACAATATGTGTCAAATCGAATGCTATATCAGAATCTAACGTAATGACCTTTATTATTGTCTGTATAGTAACATCATATATCAATTAAGTCCCATGTTGACTTTGAATAGGCATCTAGCACGCAATGCGGGTATAAAACACGTAGAACACGTCTGATTACATGTAAGCAATTATCTACGTTTGGTATCCACGTTCAAATATTGAAAGTGATATAATGACCTATTATATCTCTTAGCTTGCAAATCTAGACGAGGAAAATGTATCAAACTGTTAATATATGAGTGTTGAAAACAACATCTGGAACATTGTCATTGCCATTATATCTATGCTATTAATGAGGTATAGATGCAATTATTGAACCTGAGTGCCACACTTAAAACTCATATTGATAAATAAGAATGATAGATTAGAGATGTACTAAATAACACAAATAAATAAGTCAAACATACTATTCTGTACCAGTACTAAGACCTGGAAGATAATTATGCACTTATTGAGTTCAAGTAAAACACATCTAGAGTTTTTGGTAAAATGAGTGTTTACATGAATAATATTTAGATGACTGTATGCTGTTAGAGATAGCTGGCTCGTTGGTCCAGGGGTATGATTTTCGCTTAGGGTGCGAGAGGTCCCGGGTTCAAATCCCGGACGAGCCCTACTTTTACTTCAATTATTTAATATTACGATGCAGCTCATAGAATGAAGAATGTTTGAAACAATTGATATAAAAGTGTGTCGACTTTCTATGACAATTAACATTCTCGTAGTAATGTCTCTCAGTTTATTAATATTACATCAACATTAAACAAAGTTTGTATGACCTGTATGACCAAATGTAATTGTTTACTGTTTATGAAATCAATGTGACTAGTGAATGGTCAGTGGTCCAAGCAGGTGCCGACGTTACGTATAAAGATTATTGCTTTATCATAACAGCTAGACGAATATCGAACTATGTGACCCCGCATTGACTATAAAGAGAATTAACCCCCAAAGTTATACGTTTTCAGTATTCCAAGTTCTTGCACTTAAAACTTGTAATTATGAGCATCTAAAAAGGGAAATTCAATGTAAGTGTAGGTATTCATTGTATTTTGGGTCCATGTCTTGATTTGTGCTCAACTATTCCTGTTGAATGCTGCTTTACCTAATAATAGTATGTAAAATTGGTTTCCGGGAACACTCATGGGGTCATCCAGTCCACTGAAGCTGCCTTCCCTGTCCGACATAATAATTTTTAATATATTTTTATTGTAAACTTGGCGGAATAACATAACAATATTCAGATACATTTCTTATATCTTCTTGGGATTAGGAATTGTCACGTAGATCAGATTATTTGGCTTATTGGTTCGATTTTAAATAAATTAAAGTCAGTATGTGCCATGGCGTTGTTAAATTATTCCTTTCGTGTTTATCGTTTCTTTTCTGATGATTAATGAGGGTTCTTTTGAAAAATGAAAACTGACAACAAATGTAAATACTAATATACAACATGGCGCCAGAAATGCTGACATATTGTGTCACATAAATACAATTTTCTCTCTCGTTTGCATCATAATAAAACTAATTTGGTACTTTACTTTATGTAAATATCGCGGGGGCCACATAAGATTTATAGTACAATGTATGTGTCAATTGAACAGCTATATCAAAATCTATTGTAATGCCCTTTATTAATTTTGCTTGTCTTGATAGAAACATCAATATCACATTAGTCCTATGTTGACTTTGAATAGCCATCTAGCACGCAAGACGAGTATAAACACACATATAACACTTGTAATTGTTTGTATGTAATTGTCTCAATTTTGTATTTCTATCGAACAAAGAGGTGCTGCTGGTCATATATGTTAAATAATACATTTATTATGGTCAATTTAAATGTATAGTACATAAATGTTAATTATTCATCTGCTGTCAATTGTATAGAAACGTAATGTTATAAATAGTACCAATACTTCATTGTTTGTTCCTTCTGGTCTTTTACAGGAAATTCGAACTCTTCTGTTTCTGTAGAATGCTCCATGTTCGGTTTGTTATTATCTTTGTTTGCAGAAGAGCATGTGCACGAATGTAAACATTCTGAGTTCATCTGGTCAACTTATTACTTTATTGTGAACTTAAAAGGAATTAACATACGTGTACGGGATCACAGGCGGCGTTATACTATATACGAAATACAAATGATACCAGTAATATCCTTGCTAGTCGTTCGGAAACTTGCTTATCTCCTCCCATGTCCTCGTGGCGATGGATAACATTAGGAATGAGGTGTTGGGAGAAATCAATGGAAGTTGGAAAAAGAAATTTGTTTCACAATCGACTTGAAACAAATTAGTCTTGATAAAAATAATAAACATAACAATATAAGATACATTACTTAACATATATTCTTGGTTTTCAGGGTATTTGGCATACTGATAAGATTTTCATCAAAAGTCGGTGCCATGGCGATATGAAATTATTCCTTTTGTTGATTGATTAGGTTTTTCCAAATATAAAAACTGTCTACATATGTAAATACTAATATATAACATGGCGCCAGCAATGCTAGCATATTGTGTAACATAAATACAATTTTTCTCTCATTTACACAATAATAAATAGAACTAATTTTGTCAATGTTAACTTCAAACCAACCTTAACCAATCTTCATAATAAAACTATAGCATATCGAATGAGTAAACAGGAGGGATTTCGAGATCAGACAAAAATGCTCTTTAAAATAATAACCTCATAACTCAGGGAAACTGGCAAATGATCCACATGTTATGCAAATGTATTTTAATCTACTGTGTTTTGTATTATTTCTGTAGTTCAAGTATGAGCATTGATATATAGAAATGTGTAGTTACAGTTGATATTAAATGTCCAAAACTAAAATACATATATATCAGTACGCATTAGTATTATAAATCACATTTGAATATTTGCTTGGTATAATGCACCAGTATAATAAGTCTGTTCATCATTAAACTGCATGTATACGACCTGTATAATATATTACATGTATATGATTATTCTAATTGTAATCCTCATAACTCGGAAAGTATAAGAAACATCTACAGAGCCGTCTTATTCTGACTAGTACATATATTTCATTCTGAAGACGTTATAGAATTAATGTAATTTTATTACATGCATCACGTTTCGAACACTTGGCGAAACATTTATCTAACGGCAAACTATGAGAAGATGAGATTTTGCTTCATTATGAAACATTGGGTGACATCGTTTAAATGGTGTTCCTGTGTTGTATTTGAATAACCAAACGTCTTCCATGGTGCGATATTATATACATTATCATATGCAAGCATGTATGAGATCGATAGTGTCAACCCAATGACAGAAGGTCATCCTGAAATAAAGGCTGAACGCGGATGTCCATGATTCATAATCTCATTTCGGTACTAATAATAAATATAGGAGCCAGTATCCAAGAAAATCTGATATTTTGACAAGTATTATGATTTCGAAATCTTCCATTATTTCAAAGGCAACTTACAATGAAGCAAAATGCAAAAGGAATGTGTTAATATAGTGATTTTTAAGAAGGTACAGCTATTATTGTAGAGGCCATGTTCGGAGCATTTTTGCGTGACGTCTAATACGTCATTCAAAACTTTTCGACGTAACTGTCAGAAGTGTTCATAAATACTGTATATGATCGACTCTTGAGATAAACTGTTCCAAATAATGTCTCGTGGAAGAGCTATGTTGTTATAAAAAATATATATATATTTTGAAAATATAAATCAAAATCGTAAATGTTTGCATTTGCAGAAAGACTATAACTGGTTTAAACAACTAACTACTCGTTTTTCTCAATCAGAGTACCTTTACGAAATTGGTCACCATAGTAACCATGTAAATTCATGAAAAAATTGAAGCTAAGCCATAGCTTAGAAATGGTAAATTACTTGAAACTTAATTTACAGATACTCATTTTTTTGAAAACCTTTTTGCATACAATAATAACATAATATCAAAATAGCAGGTTTTCCTGGAGACTGGGTCATACATATTGTAAATAAGGGAGGCATTAATGTGTCTAGTCGGCTTCAGAAATCGTTACATTGTCCAAGTCCGACACATTTTCGCATTTTTATAATTGAGTGAATTTAACTGGTCAACACAGCAAACCCGAAACGATCCTTTAGACAGAAATCAACTTTACAACATTGCAGCTATTTTGTAATTTGGGGTGCGCGATATTTTTAAGAACTTTTCTTTTAACTTTAATTTGAAATATTGATTTAGAACAATGTGAATATTGTATACTAGGTCAAAATAAACAGTTATCAAATATATACCTCATTGATCATCACTTGTATACCATAACTAACATGCCACATGCTGTAATGAATTGTTTAAGGTACTAAACGTGGGTTCGCAGCGCCAAACAGACACGAAGTGAACGTTACATGATTAAAATTTTAAAATGGAAACTGTCCAAAGTATGATTGTTTTCGTTAGCAATAAATGTTCTAGGAAGATGATTAAATTACGATAAAAATATTACCACACGTGACAGGCATAAACTGTCTACACGAATGTGATGCCTTCTACCATTGCACTCATTCAAAAAATAGTACCATACGCAATGCATTATTGTAAAGGCAATTCCGTTCAATAATTCGTCCTACAATTAATTATTATGGCTAGCTTTCTATTAACGAAACGGGGTTTGAATTATTTTAATGTAGTACAAGTCCATTATCATTGATCATATCATATATTATAAACATACATATGTCAGGCACATCTACAGACTTGTTTTAGAACAATATGAATTCAGAAACTATCATAATTATGAAGAATGTCAACATGATACATGGCAGCAAGTCAAGTAATGCTGCTATTACTGCTGACAGACACCGTAGAAAATCATAATTACTTCTAATACGCACAGGACAGCTCCGCGAGGTGTACTTTTATTGTAACTAGCGTGCTTTTAATAACCGTGTTTTACTTATTGCAGCAGACATGAGCACTTAGCAATATAGCTTGAAGTAATAGCTTCGTTAATGGTGGAAGTAATGTTAAGGCTATTTACGCATTGTTTACTCCATTCTAGACAACTAGTCTGCATTCAGTACGAGAGGCGTGATTGAATCGACTTTCCATATCTTTGATGGCGAAATAAGAAACAGTGGTAATCTTCTAAGATTATAAGGTGTATAAGTAAGGTTCTCATTTAACTCGATTAAGTAGTATCAATTAAGTTAAAACAGCACATACATATTGTGCGTTTTATACATTCTAGTATGTAATCAAAAATCAATAAATACTGAATACTAAAATAATATAATAACATACGAGAGGTGATCAACTTATAATTGGACACAACTGAACATCAATATTTTCATGATTTCATAATGAAATCGAACACGTCTATTCTATTGTGTAATGCAATGTATCAAGAAACATATAAAACCATTGTAAAATGCATATCACTACGGTCAGATCATGATCAATGTTTGAGTACAGGGCGTTATAATTAGCCGTTTTAAAGCTAAAAATCCGAGGTGATGGTGTTTACATTTCCCTTCATTAATCGAAGTTTCCATGTCAAACAGGTTACAAATTCTACTGTTGCAGTACCGGGAGACTTCTACATCCGCTATTTGGTTATACTACATTTCATAGTATTGTTGTAAAGGTATGTAGGGTTTAGAAAAGCGAACTGAATATTAGTCAGTTAACAAGCTTCTATTTCAGGTTTAATTCCTTCATATTTGCAAACTAAGTTGGCTTCAATAACTGAGTTCTTTATGACTTTTCCTGCATTCTACACTGACATAATTTCTGTTTGATGTCCTAATTAGGAGAGTTGAAGCTCTTTCCTAATCAGGTGCTCTTTTCTTAATTTCAGTCACTCTTTAATTTCCTGACTACTGTTAGGTTTTGCAGGCGTTTTCGTGTTTTTCAGTACTATCTGTGTTACATGTTGTTTTTCTTGGGTGTCAACATTTCAGCCACACTGGATCTTTGTTAATGAGCCCATACTTTACTGCCTTAGATTTCACACTCTTTATTACATATTCTAGTTCTGTTTTTTCAGATACTTTCGCGGTTTTCAGGGATTTGATGGTCTTCTCAGGATCACTCATTTCAGTACATGAGTTTTCAGATCGCTGCTGCATTGATTGCGATTCGGTTTTGTTAAGCTTTATTGTGTAACTTTTGCAGTCAATTTGGTTTCTTTGACCTCAATTTAACATTCATGAGTTCAACTTCAGGACGAGATTCACATAATTACAAAACGATAATAAGATATTGGACATGGAAGGCAGCACACAACATACCACATACCTAACTAACAATACCTAACTCACAACTGAGCGAGAAAACGAAAAGATAATTAAAAGACGGACAGGGAAGGCAGTACTCAACTGAAGTTCATATCCTTAATATTAATCGCAAGGTAATGTCTTTATTTCCCAAAAGATGTGCCCTTTCGTGTGATCTATTCAGTTTTTCCAATCCACCTTTCATTCTATCGTACGACCCGTTAAAGTTATCTTCAGCCTTATTCACTAATGGATTCATTCATCGAATTTACAAATTTTGTCTTATTTGTATTAACCCTACCGAAGAGCCTATTTATATCACTTAAACATTTGTGTAGCATGTCGATAGTACATGACAGATGGATAGCAGTATTTATGATAATGTTTCTTGATAAGGCAGCATTTAACACAGACAACAGCGTTGTAAACTATAATAATAATTATTATACATGTATACGTTTATAATTCATACAATCCATTGTCGACTTACATTTGAAAGCAAACCGAACATACTTATATCCACAAAGTACATCGTTAATATCAAAAAACAAACGTAATCGCCAAATTTAAAATATCCTCACTTGTATATGTCAGAAGTACGCAATACATGACGTTGTTTTCAATATACAAAACCCCAGGATGACAATAAAATTAGTTTTGGTTTCTAATCAATCATTGTCATCTGTGAGAGAAAGCATGGTGAGTAACCAGAACTCGTATGAAATATACATGGCCGTGTTCATATTTCCGCACGCTCACCATAGTACATGTCGTACATCAAATGTCCTGCTATGGTTATCCTCTGATTTGTTGATCATATGCATGTTTAACAATGTTTACTGACTGTTTACTTGATGGAAAAGAAGAACTTTTGCGCAATATATTAGAATATAAATAAAATCGTACATCCTAGTAGTAGGCTATTGTTCATTGAAAGACGCCCTAAATTGTTTGACGTGGCTATATATATATATATTATTTTCTATTAGTGTAATGATAGTTAATCTTCGAGTAACTGAAGGACGTGTTAACTTTAAGCTTACTCCAGTTTATAAGAAGTTCTAGCTCTTAAATATTTCTAGACAAGAAGATACAGTATGGCAGTATAAACGTATGAGAGAATGTCACGAAACAAGTATTGTCTGGCGTTATATTGTTCGTGACTCCAAATGTACCTGCTACGTTGTTATATCAGTATAATGACTACTTTTAAGCCTAGTGGTCTAAGTGGATAAAACTAGATGATTATTCATAAAGGTTGTAAAGAAAGTTTGTTCCTGTCTGAAAACATGACGTAGTTTTAATATTACATGTACAAGTACAAGGCAACATTTTTGGGGGAAACCTATTTTATAATTATAATAAAATAATACTGATTTTAATTAAAGAACATTATTCTAGAATACACAAGAATAACAAAGTCAACTGCATATAAAAACAGCATAAACTTAATAAAGACACACACTAGGGAGAGAAGTGTTCGGAGTATAAGCCCCTTGTGTACAATACAGGACATATTCGCTGTTGAGGACAAATTACCAGAACGTCAACTAACGGATGTGTGTCAAAACCAGTGTTAGGACAACCATCTGACATAGGATTCAATAAACCAATAACTTGATGTTACATTAATGGTTAAATGTGTCATATGCTTTTTAGAGATCAAGCCGAATCATAACAACGAGGTGTAGTTTGTCAATTTGAAATCTGATATAGTTACTTGCGTGATGCATGTGTCTGTTGAAAGCCTTGCTGAAGCCGGACGAAAGCTCATAAATTACTATTTTGTACAAGAAGCAGTTGTTGACGATAGAGATCTGATGACTTCTGGAGGTCGAAGGGAAATTTATTGTTAGGCAAATAATTCAGTCGACGACGTGCTGTACGAACTCGTATTAGCAATAATAATAACAGATATTTTATAAAACAAATCTATATAAATCGAAAGCACATATTGTGAGGGCTAATGATTCATTGTTTGTACATATCTAAGCATTGACGCAATAGAAAAATTACCAATAAAGCGTTTTATAGTATAGCAAAAAAGACACTCCTGTATGAGAAAATGGGGACTTCTTACAGATAATGATTTATACAGAGTTTTGTGTTCTCTAGTGAAAGTATAGAGTTCATTGTCTCTATATATTCCAAATAAAGGGAATTACATATACATGGTTCTCCGGGGAAAATGTATCAGATGTTCCCTCGTAACTAAGACGTTTATGCTAGGTTATGAGTCTTCTTTTGATTTTATAATGTGATATATTCATAACGTATTCATCCTAAATCGTCGAATAGTATTCTGGTCACACGATTATCTAAAACCTAAATGCACTTTACTTTACGTACGTTACCATCGTCGTTAAACATTAACAGTCTGTAAAAAATTAGAACTATATAATCTTAAGTAATAATCTATGAATGTCTGTCTTGTCTTTGTAAGAACTCTAATAATAAAGCAGTCCTCGTATGTAAATATGAATAGCATCTGGCACACAAGATGCACACAATACGAGTAATAGAACATCTAGATTACTTGTCTTCATTTGGTATTTAAATCCAAAACAGATGTGTTGTCGGTCATATATTTTATATACGAGTACAATCTTTGTTATTGGCTATGCGTGACCACATAACTTACGGTAATAGCTTGTATGTGGCATTATTGTCTCTGTAACAACACTATAATAAATCAGTCCTATGTAGATATAAATACCATCTAGCACACAAGCCGAGTAATAGTACATTTATATCACATGTCTTCATTTGATATTGCTACCAGAAAGAGATGTGTTGTTGGTCAGATGTTTTATGTATGACTACAACTTTTGTTTTTGCACATATATCACTTGATTAGAATTGACGATATTTAAGACTCATGCATATTTGAAAACTCTATCACAAGGCGCTTCTTATTAACCAATTTTCATGAAAATCGGAAGTGGGCATGTTGACCAAACTGAAGTTTAAAACATTTGTTTTTCCATAGGTAAAAAGTAGTTTTCGGACAGTTTGTTCTTGTTTTCTCTAAATATTGATTTTGTACTTCTTAGCAAATGATATGACCACATAATTGTCGGTCTCAAAAATCATGTGTCAAATGATAATATATACATACGCAATTGTGTAATACCAATACTTCGTTATTCATAGGTCTTGCTCTTCTTTATCAAATTAAGCACGTCCGGTGTTGATAAAGTGCCGATTAAGTAATGTACTCCAGATACACAAATAAGGCCATATTTGGACTGATAACTTATTGTGAACATGAAAGAAATCAAATGAGATTATTCAGAGAAATTCCTTTAGAATTATATTGTCTTTGTGGTTCGTCTCTTGCTAAATACTCTTTTACGAATAGTCATGAAGATTGATTGAATGTTAAAGGGGCATGCCATGGAACTGAAGTGTCTCGAATAGCAATCGAATTGGTATCATTTTAATACCTAAGACAAATAATGAAAACCCTGTAAAAAGTTACGAATTATCCCGCTAGGTTTTAAAAAAGATATTTCAAGAATAACGATTTCGGCCTCAGAAAAACGGAAACTCAACCTTTCTGGCTACGCACGCAAGCATCGATCAAAACCGAAAACATTGCGGGAAAAAATGTTTGTTGCTTTCAAAGTCAGCGCGCATGCTCAGTACGAATTATCAGACGAGTCGAAAATATCGTTGTCGTCAATAAATGTTTACGTCAAATTCCTCTTTGACTTTTCGGTAATAATTGGTTTTACAAGTGATCAACGCAATTTTGTTGTACGCAAACCAAGACACTCCAGTTTCTGGGCATGCCCCTTTAAATGAAAACTGTGACGAGAAAGTTGGCTTTTTTGCATAAGTATATGTACTGAAAGGTGATAAATTATTACTTCTCATGTTTTCTCTTCTCGTTTGATTGATGAAATATTTTTAAAATTGAATATTGACTACAAATGTTAATAATAATAAACAACATGACGCCAAGAATGCTGCTGTGTTGTTGATATGAAAGCAAAACTAAATACATCAGAATAAAATTAATTTATCAATGTTAACTTTCTACCAATCTTTAATTTGAAATCAATCTTCAAAATAAAAATATAGTATGGAGGATGAGAATTATAATGAAAGGATATCGAGAAAAATATGTGTTCTATTAAGTAATAGCCCCATTACTCGGGGAAACTGACAAAAAATAATTACATGTACATTGAAATGCACGATCTTTGAAAACAATGTTATACAAATTTATGTTGCTAAACCGTTATCTGTGTGTTATTTGCAGTTACGGCATGAGTATTGATGTATTGAGATCCTAGTTACAGTTAATGCATCAATTAAATTAAATAAACCATCAGTTTAAAGAAAGAATACGTATTTTGTGATTTATCACAATTGAATATTTGCTTGATAAAATATAATAGTATAATTAGTCTGTCCATCACTAAACTAAACATATGACATAATTATAACATTTTCATGTTAACCCTCTTTATGTGGAAGTGTAAAACACATCTATCAAACCGTGTAATATTCTGCATAGTGCGTTTGTGTTGATAATGACGACGGTATTGTAATTGTTAAAACATAGATCACCTTTCAAACCGTTGGCGAATAGTTTGTGTCAAAAAGAGTATATTAAGTCAGACAGGGAAGGCAGCACTCAACTTAACCAGCCGAGCACAGAAAACATTAAAAACACACAAAGCACAATGCCCAACTAAACAAGCGCAGATCCGCCCAAGTCCAAGCTGTCGAAAAGTATAATAAATTATAACTAGCTGAATGACCCAGTAGAAAAGATACAGCAACCAAAAGGCGGAATGCCTACGCTGAATGACCTAGTAACAACAGTAAAACTGCTGAACTACATAGTTATAGCAGCCTTTAGTCTCAAAGTTAAATAACAGTATTAAAACGTTGAAAGGCCCGTATAGTGGGATGACCTACTAACAAGCTGAATGATCCAGTTTCCACAGCAAAAGGACTATACTGCCCCGCTTAACTGAAAACGAGATTTAGCTTCATTAAGAAACATTGAGAGATATCGTTCAAATTGTGTTCGTGAATAGCCAAATGTGTTTCATGGTGTGGTATTTTACTATACTGCCTGTATATTTGTTTTCATGTTATAAGTCGAGCGAATTATTTTGAAGTACAATTTCAAGGTGTTTTTGTGTAAGTACTTTTAATTTATCAAACTAAATGAGCTGTAAACTACATTACACGTTTCAACTAAAAGTTTTTAACACGGGTCCGGAGGATACATGAACATAATCTCACCCTAGTACGAGCGTACATAGAATAAATATACCCACGCGATCCGGAAAACAAATCCCTGAGGCTCTTGAGAATTATTGGCAATAATTCTTATAACCACGTACATACTACTTAAACATCTTCAAGTTAACTAGATCAAAATATTCAGAAAACATTTTTCTCTTGAAAGAGTTAAATTAAATTAAAACAGAGGCATTTTTTTAAAACAAGGATTAACACTAAAAACCTTAACATTTTTCTAATCGAGTATAAAAACCTAGTTTAATGTCTTTGAAATTAAAGGATATATCAATATATACCCACCTGTATAAACATACCAAGCTTAACACGAACACAATTCCTGAATTTTAAGGGACATCTAGTTGAGCTTGATCCTGATCCGAAAAGTTAAGCCTCTGTGAACACAGGGCCAGGCGTTCAGACGGCTTCAGAAATAGTTACATTCGTCACATTTTCACATTCATTTAATTGGCTGAAATTTCACTGGCAAACAAAACAAACCCGTGCTACACTCAAAAACCGTAAGCAATATAGATTAGGCAGGAAACAACATCTTGTAATTACTGATATGTTATGCAAATTAACCAGTCGTAAATTGTAATAAACTGTCTGAGGTACCAAACGTTGATTCACTGCACAAAACAGGCGCGAAATGAAAATAACCTGAATTAAATTATAAAATAGCGAACGTCCAAGGTATGATTGTTTCTTGCAAGCAAGAATCGTTCATGGAAGATAATAAAATAACGGAGAGAATTATTACTACACGTGACAGGCATATACCGTACAATCGACACTAAAACTGGACCTTCTTCAATAAGACTATCTCATTCAAATAATACTTACACATACGCAAGGAAGTCTTGCAAAGGCAAACCGATCCCGACGATGATTCTAAATAATAAAATACATGTACATATAAAATACATATGTATAGCTAGATTTCGATAAACGAAACGGTCTTTGACTTGTTTATGTATATGACCAGTTGATTATTGGTTTTGTCACATTATAAACTATAACCCTCTGCAATATGAGTTTGAAAACTATATCACATAGAAAGGCCACACCGTTACAGAATTAATAAGTCATGTTTGTACTTCATTAAGATATCGTACAAAAGGCAAAATAATTTTAAAATTTCAGAGCAGCTCCGCGAGGTGTACCCATTACTGCAGCATACATAAGCACTTATCAATATCACTGGGATTAATAGTTCCGTTAGTTATGGCGCTTTTAAGACTTTGCGAACACCATCTAGACAACTAGTCTGCATTCAGTTCGAGAGGCGTATTCAGGTTATATTATATTTATTAGTCGTTAATAGATGAAACATTGGTAATTTTCAAATCAAAGAATGCAGGTTTATAAGAAAGGTTCTGAAACGTAATAGTAATAAGGTAATATTTGGAATAAAATTGTCATGGTAATAAGCTTCGGATGAAGCAATAAGTATTAATTACTCTTAAAATGGCACACACACTGTTCGTGGTATGCATTCACGAATGTAAATATTAACATCACTTAATATTCACGAAATAAAATAAATTGCCAGGATGCAGCGAATCATTAATCTTCGACTTAAAGAATGTTCCATGTATTAATTAGAATTGTAAATGAAATAAAATCTTCACAATTATCTATAGATGTACCCACATGTACAGAATAAAAAGATTGTTGCTTGTTTTTCACTGAATTGCAATTTGTCTATAATTGGCTGGTTAAATTAAAGATAAGAATTGAATTGGCATTTTCTGCAGTTCATCGGTGTATGAACTGTCGGGAAAACAACGCCTAATTGTCTACATAAACTTCTACATTCGTGACAACCAAGTATCCTCTAGGTTTCTAACGAGTAAAAGTAAACAACTTGATAATCGGTCCTTGTTCAAAGATACAACGGTGGGATGGGCCATACAATGAGAAAACACCACTGTTGACTGTTTGTTAATTAAATTCAAAAACACTTCTCAAGAGATGGACTATACGTACTACGATATAAGATAAATAGATATATAAGCTATACGCACATACTTAGCAGTGTAGTGTGGAATGTCGGTACTTCCACCTGGTATTCACACAAGTCTAAAATAACGATCACATGTTATTATACTATTCCGTCAGTGCAATGTCCTGAGAATAATCTGGGGTCTAGTTAACCTTATGATCTATTTGCAAAACGAACTACTACTAGTTTCCAAACATTGCATTTTATGTAAGAGTATCTAGATAAATACTCGCCTGGGTATTACCACAACTTTCTAACTACATCTACCCCAAGTGCTGTCTTAATCACTGCAGTCACATACATCACGTGACGATGTCTTATCAGACCACGGAACAGCAAGAACAAGACACGAAGATAATGAGCTTTCCGAGACATTATTCTCTCAGCAAGTCAATCTGACACCAATCCGCTCTTTTATTGATATTACATCTTAGATAGTATTTCGGACTATTTCCTACGTTTATGTGATGGGTGAAGATGGATGAAGTCACCATTACGTTGACTTTTTCATTTCTATACCAACGTCTTAATTAAGTAGTGTAACATTGTATTTTATTGTAAACATTTTTATATCTTAAGCTACTGCCCAATGCGATGACAGTTAATATCTTTAAACATTATTAAAGTCAACATCGGGTTGTGGGCTTTCAATGAACGTGGATAATAGTGCGATTGTAGGAGTGGCATGACCAAATTATATATAGCAGTCATATATTTCTGTATGATGCAAAATCGAGCACATAACACTTTATATTTAACATTTCTTAATACCTAAATGGTTGTAGGAGCTTTCACATCGTATATGATGTGCTCCGTGTTTACATGCAAAGATGGGTCGATGTCCGGGAAAATAATAACTCACAAAAACAAAAGAATACAAGACCAAGGCACAATTACAAAAACACGATCTGTCATCAATGCTTTCAGTATACGTAGTTAAAAACATTGGAATTAACCAAATATTCCCTTTGTCCTCTCCCATTCTGTTTCAACTTGTTGTGCCTTGCATGTCAAGGATATATTGTATGTGGGACACCCTGCACCGAGAAGGCTGTAGATAATGGATGACTCTCTATGAGTTACAGTGATTCGTATGTTGTCCTTTAAAACCATACAACGTATATCACGAAGAAGGCGCTAATAGCCACATGAACTACATTGACTTGTACTCGACATCGATAAAGTGGATGATTATATCCCCATTGGGAAATAAAATCGTAATTACAGGAGAAAGTTAGATCTAATAAAACAATGACATATTAGTTTGTGCTTGTAATAAACAGTTAATATAAATTAACTATAATATGTGTCAAACGTATAACGATCAGTGCCTTGTTTATCAAGGATTTGTTTCAATCATAGCATGGAGTAACACTTCGTGCTATTGTGATACTACATTAAGTTGCATTAGATAAAAACAGTTTTGAATTCCACCTGGGGACATTTGCGACTCAGTACATTACTATTCACTGGCGATTGATATAACTACATGTATTTATGTTTGAAACGGTAAAAAGGGAACGAGTTTTACACTGTCTAGCAGTTTTAGGGAACAGAAAACGTGTGTCAGATGATACTTCTATCAAGTAAATAAAACCCTTTTTGTAACTATTGTATACTCTAAAACTATGGGAATGAGAAACATTTACGTTTAATCTAAAAGTAAATGCCATTAAACACATAGAACTGCACCAAATCGTTGCCACGAGGTTAATCCCCACCAACGATTAGTACAGGCATACATATTTCATGGAAACGGGTGATGATATGGTTACAGGCACCTATACGATTCTTTCTATAAATCATGAAACATTTTCTGTAATATTCTTACCATTACTTGCTGGTCATTATAACGTAATCGGACCTGCATTATTCTGAAGTATTTTTCTTCAATATGATAACGATTCTAAAGAAAGTTCGTCTAGAAATACAACGCTATAATGGTTTACAAGGCAACATGATTATGGAAACCTTATAGAAACATTATTTGACGCCGGTCATCAAGAACAATATGGTTGATGTATGCTGGTTACTAGTATATAATGTATTACTCCTACTTCATACATCTCAACTTCTATGGTCCTTGGCGTCTGCTAAATCTACAAACACAAAGTTTAAACCTGATGTCCTTGGAGAAGTACTGTCGTGTATACAAAAAGCTATCCCCAAACATTTAGGGACCCCAACTGATATTTGACATTGGGATACCGGTACTCAATACCGGAAACGTATTTAATTATGTTCTTTAAAAATTTGATACCTGGATTTTAAGTAAATAATATTGTAAGCAATGGTTAGTAACACCAATGACGTATGAATTGCTTGAACACTAAACATGCGTGTGACACGTGACTTTGAAAATTCACCACATATAATAACAAAATTAGTAGGATTTATGATAAAATTTTGGAAAAGTTGGCTACAGATAACTGCGTACGACGCTGATAATATGGACGACCATAACTCATAGACACCGTTATCTTCTAACATTCGAAAGCAAACCGAACACACTTTTATCCACGTGGTACATGGTTAATATCGTAAAGCAAATATTATCGCCTACGTTAAAATATCATCACTTGAACTTGACATTTTTTCGATATACAAAATCCCCAGGATGACAATTATATACGCGAAAGAAGTTTGAGTTGGTTTCTAATCATTCATTGGCATGTGAAGAATAGCTAGGAACCAGCAAGACAAGAACTCGTAACGCAATATAGTTTATCACATGAAGAAATTCGTTATCCTCTCTATCACTTAGTACAGATCTACACATATCGCGCTGCTGATACCAACATAGCTCGTATACCACATTTCCTGCTACGGTTATTGCATCTGATTTTATATATCAGGTGCTTGCGAAACATTTATTAAAGAATATTCACTGGAATAAAAGGACATTTTCAAAATATCATAGACAATAAATGATGTCGTAAGCCGTAATGGTAGACAATGTTTCGAGCAAAATGACTCAATGCTGCTATATGTTACACATTGGCAACCAAATACATTACCCTACATGAAGTGCCTTTGTGATATTATTTTCTACTAGTATGATGTAAGTGAATGTTCGTCGAAAGGAAGTGCTATATTTAGCAGTTTGAGCATAATCCAATTTGGTCCGACTTATTACTATTTCAAGCTCCACACCATTGATCAGTTCCAAAATAGTTCCAGACAAGAAGCTACAATGGAACTTATGACGGAATGAGAGTATGTCACGAAATCCATATTGTCTGCTTAAGATCACGTACTAATGTACGTGACTTCAAAGGTACGTTGTTATATTTTATAATTGTTACTTTAAAGCCTTATGGTCTAAAGATGATAAAACAATATGTTCCAAAGTTCGTTCCTGTCTAATAGCATGACGTAATGTTTATATTACATTACAAGTATAAGGTAACATTTTAGGAAAAACAGACATAGAAGTGAATACCATAAAACCTATAACATAACACAGGATTTATTCGCTGATTAAGGACTAGAATCCGGAATCTTCAAATAACTGATGTCTGTCAAGAGTCGTATAATGCCAACCATTTGGCAAAGAATTCATTATTACCCATATGCTTTTTAGAGATCATGCAGAAATCAGCGATATGTCTTTTGTCCATTTTGTGTAGTTATTACGATTGGTGAGACATGTGTCTTTTTTAAACTTCATGTCTAAATGTCCAAAGCCAGACTAAAACCACAGGAATGTTAAATTATACAGAAATATCATAGCAGTCAATCTATTCAAAATATTAATTCTTCCTCGAAAGAGCTAGCTTGATCGCTTGTATCTTTTAGTTCGCTAGAACTGGCTATACGGAATTACATTTTGGACACGGAATTGGTTGCGTTTCTTGTCATTATAAAAATTTATAGAGCGATTTTGAATGGACTGCTCCAATATTTAATGGATAGAATTTCAAATGCGTGTGCTTAAACTGACATAAAATATTAATTTGTACAAGAAGCAGTTGTTTACGATATAGTTGATGACCTCTAAAGGTCGAGGGAAAATTTTAGTTCGGCTTATAATTCAGGCGACGATGTTCGGTATAACCGATACAAACTAACAAAACTCTTGCAAAGCGCATCTAAACGAATGGAAAACACATTTTACATGGGCTAATTGATAATTTTTTGTAGAAGTATGATATTGACTCAATGTACACGAACCACTTAATCCATATGTATTTAGAATTTTGTGTTCTCTAGTGACGAAGTCGTTTATGCGATGTTATGAATAATGTATCTCCGTGCAATACTCTTCTATTGACTTTTTTGTTTGAATTGTCAAAATCAGGTAGAATGTACGTAGTACCAACAGAGATGATATACCTGGATACAAAGCATATCAAAACACATCGAGTACTATTATGGTTACACGTCTTTCAAAACCGGAATCACTTTTAGACAATGTACTTTACACAAGTCAAAATCGTACGACTCATATAACATTCACAGTCTCAAATTTACAGATAAATCAGAATCTAAAACGAATGACATTATATATACTTGTCTCTTTTCACATTGTTACAACATCACAGATTAGTCCTATGTTGATATGAATAGCACCATCCACGCAACCCGAGCAATAATACATTTAGATCACTTGTCTAGATTTGGTTTTTCTAGAAGAGTAATATTCTAGTTACAAGTTTTTCAAAACCAGAATTCACTTTTAGACAATGTACATTACGTAAGTAAATATCGGACGAGTCATATACCATTCATTCACAGTCTCAAATTGACAGCTATATCAGAATCTAATACAATGACCTATATTTGTCTTTCTTGCCTTTGTTACCAGTTCAACATTAAATCAGTACTACGTTGACATCAATATCATGAAGCACGCAAGGCGAGCAATAATTCATTTAGATATATTGTCTACTTTCGGTGTTTTATCCGACAAGAGGTGTTGTCGGTCAGATATTGTATATAAAATCGTTTTATTCCACACATATGATCACATAACTGTCGATCACGAAATATCCGCTCAGAGGATGATATTTAGAAACGCAATGTTATAATACCAATAATTCGTTATTCGTTCCTCCTGCTCTTCAAATCTTAAACTAAACACGTCTGGAGTTGAAAAAGTGCCGATTAAGTATTGTATTCCGGGAGCACTAATCAGGTCATCTGTCGACTTATTACATTATTGTGAACATGAAAGAAATCACATGAAATTTAGAGGGTTTCTTAATAATTATTAGTATATTTTCTTTGTAAATAGTTTCTTGCTAAATATATCTTTTAAGAATAGTCATGAAGATTGATTGAATATTAAATTAAAACGGTGACGAGACATTTAGATTTTTGCGTAAGTACATGTACCGAAAGGGGATAAAAATTATGACTTCTCATGTTTATCTTTTATTTTGATTGTTGAAAATTGACTACAAAATTTAATGTAAATGATGATATGCTACATGGCGCCAGGAACGCGGTTATATTGTTGACATGAATGCCAAATGTTTTATATCAGAATACAATTACATGTTTGTAATTTGTCAAAGTTAACTTTCTACCAACCTTTCATTTGAAACAAATCTTCAAAAAAAAATATCGTATGGAGGATGAGAATGATCAAAGGATATCGAGAAACATATGTGTTCTATTACATACCGGTAACACTATAAAATGCAAACAGCATATTACATTGAAATACACGATCTTTGGATCTCACATTTATTTGGCTCAGCCGTTATCTGTATGCTTTTTAAAGTCCAATAATGAGTATTGATGTGTTTGATTAAATATAATAATAATTTTGTGTAAGTACTTTAAATTTCTCAAACTAAAGCATCTGTAAACTACATTATGTGTTTCAACATTAACACGGGGTCTGGAGAATACATGAACATAATCTCACTCTGGTACATATAATAAATATATGTAATTAAAAGGGAAAGGGAACACAGGTCCCAATTTTACAAAGATACAGATCTTGATCAAATGTGATCCTGAGAACATATTCCTATGTTTGAAGTTTTTTTAGAACTTTTGGCAATATTTCTTATAACCTTGTACATACTACGTTAAGTACTTCAAGTTAACTTGTTCAAAATATTCAGAACATCATTTTTCTAAATGCATTATAATTGTTTTTGAGACTGAAACTGATTCTGAAAGACCAGGATCATTTTTAATACCAGCATAAAAACTAATTATCTTAACATTTTTATAATCGAGTACCGGTATAAAACTTGTTTGAGTATCTTTGAAATTGAAGGATATATCAATATCTACCCGTCTGTATAAAAAGCTTAGCACTAACACAATTCCTGAAATTAACAGGACATCGATTTGAACTTAATCCTGATCCTGAAAACTAATCCTTCGTGAACACGGGACCTGGCGTAAAGATGGCTTTTGAAATAGTTACATTCGCCACATTTTCACATCCATATAATTGACTGAAATTTTACTGGGAACACAACAAACCCAAAACGATCGTGCTACAGTCAAAATCATTAAGCAATGTATATTAGGCAGGAAACAACATATAAACATTACATACATCTTGTAATTACTGGTATGTTATCCAAATTAACCAGTCGTACACTGTAAAAAACTGTCTGAGGTATCAAACGTTGATTGACTACACAAAACAGGCGCGAAATGACAATAACATGAATTAAATTATGAAAATACGTCCAAAGTATGATTGTTTCTTGCAAGCAATAATTGTTCAAAATATCGGTCAAAATTATTACCACACGTGACAGGCATATACCGTACAAACGACACTAAAATGATACCTTCTTCTATTACACTATCTGATTTAGTAATATTTTTCCACATACGTATGGAATTTTGGAAAAGGCAAATCAGTGCCAAGATTTATCCTTATTCGGACGATGGCACTAAAATGCACAAGTATAGCTACATTTTTACTTGGGGGAGTACCCCCAAGTATTGTTATATACCAACTTTAGAAATCACTACGATTTTACCCATGTAATTTCTCCACAACAAATTCATCCGAGCAAAAAACGAGTTCCAGCCAATCTAACCAAAATCATAATTTTCAAGCATTTTTAATAATATTTGTCCCTAGCAATTGAATTATTTTTTTATTTCTTTGTATTGGGAGAAATTTTGGACTGTTTCTTCTGTGAGTTAATGTTTTGGGGCGGATAAATTCCTACGCGCTGTAAAATGACTAATGGTTTTTGAGGGTTTATAAAAATGTCGCTGTTACAGTACCAGGTTAAGCAGACGAAATTTACACTGTTTGGTTTCATAACGTTCATATTACAGTTTAGCAACAAACTCCTGTTATAATGTATTCATTTTTAACTATTTACAATATTTTGCATTGATAAATAGTATTGATCGACGTTTCATCTATTAAATTTACCTCAGGTCTTCGGCTAAATATGTTGCGTCTATCGTTAGAACGACCCTTTTCCAAGCGGTGTTGTTTACACATTTCGCGCCGAGTTTCGAGACCATATTGTTTCGTCCCCTTTATGAATCGTTCGCGCTATTCGTACCCGAGTTATGGAATTTTGACTTTAGTTAGTGTAGTTTTAAGTTGTTTTTTTGCGACAATTTATCCCCTATCCTACTACTTATATTCTTTTTGTTTACTGTCGTCAAACATTATTTATGCAGATGCATGACATAACCATTTACTGTTATTCTTAGTCTTTTTAATACTTTTCTCAGCTAAAACTAGGTATTTCAGCCCACCTTTATAGTTGAAACTAGTTCATTGAGTTTTTTATGGACGGATTGCCTAAATAGGTTTGTTAGATGAAATTAAATGAGTCAGCTATCCGCGATATTTCTGAAAATTTTCACAATATTCACACTTGTTAATCCAATACGATTTAAGGTAATTTTTAATAGATTTCTAAGATTTGCGTTATCCACCAAGTAAGAGTACTTCAGTACTTTGATTATTAATGATGTTTGAGTAATTTGTGCGTGTTACCAGTTCACTATCATTGGTGGTCATATGTTCTAAATATGCATTTGTCTAAACTTGAGCAGGCATTTACCATTTGACTTGTTATCCTCTGCAATATGAGTTTGGAAAATATATGACATAAATCAAGTAATGATGTTATAATTTTATTTAAGAAATAAAAATCTGTTCGCGTATTTTGTCGGTGAATAAAACATGGGCAGGAGTTCGGATGCGGAAAAATTAAGTCACAGAGTTTTTATTTCGATTCTAAATACGATAATACCCCGCACTATTTAACTGCGCGCATTCCATTTTCACCCATTTGACATTTAACATAATTCCACGCTGAAATTGAGTGGCTTATTAGCTGGTACAATTACCCCCCTCGTTAATGAAAACGACCTTCGTAATTTTCTGAAGGAAATAACACATTTTATACATTGAAACAGTTTTAATAACACGAGTATAGTGTATCAATTTCACGAAATGAAAAATATAAATGAATTGATTATCAGAAGTGTTTATGAATCTTTATTTCGAGAGTTTATTGGAGTTTCTAAAAATAGATGCGTCATAGCTGTAACACTGGATACTCGTGGAACTCGCGGACCGTCAAAGTTTTACTATAAAGTTCACGTTCATTCATTCATAAATAGGTCACGTGATACGGGACGTTAATAGTACCAGCCTATTTGATACCGTGTTTTATTGCGGTAATAATAAATGGCTTGGTCTGCTCTATGTTTAATGGTTTAATCCGCAGATCGTGTTAGAATTAGATATCGTACAATAGGAGAAATAAATTTAATTCTCTCAGGGCAGCTCCGTCAGGTGTACTCATATCATTACTAACATACATAATTAAAATTGCTTTTAATAAACGTATATAACTCATTACTGCAGCAGTCATGATTACTTAAAAATCTCACTTCCGAGGATTAATAGCCTCGGTAATTGAGGCTTCAAAGGCTTTGCTAACACCATTCAAGACAATTAGTCTACATTCAGTACAAGAGGCGTGCTCAGTATAAGAATTAAATCGTCTTTCCGTATATTCGGCGTTTATAGATGAAACAGAGGTATTTTTCTCATCTATGACTGCAGGTATATAAGAAAGGTTCTAGATAGTAATAGTAATTAGTTAATATTTGACCTTATGATCTATTTGCTAAACAAACTACAACTAGTTTCCAAACATTACATTATATGATAGTGTATCTAGATAAATATTCGCAAGGGTATAACCACAGCTTCCTTACTACATCTACTGCTACTGCTACCTTAATCACTGCAGTCACACAGATCATGTGACGATGTCTGATCAGACAATGGAGCTGCAAGAACAAGACACGAAGATAATGATCTTTCCGAGACATTATCCTCTCAGCAAGTTGAACGTGACAATCCGCTCAGTTAGTGATATTACATCTTAGATCGTATTTATACATTTACTAGTATAGGATCGGTATAGACAGTCACCATTACGTTGCCTATTTCATTGCTATACCAACGTCTCAAATAGTGTAAAATTGTATTCAATTGCAAAAGTTTGGGTCTACTGTAGGCTCATACTCAATGCGATTCCAGTTAATGACATTAAATACTATTAAAGTTAACATCTGGTTTTAGGTGTTAAATTAACGTAGATAATACTGCGATCGTATGAGTGGCATGCCCAAATCATACATGTAGTAGTTGTATATTTCAGTGTGATGCAAAATCGAACGCATAACACTTCATATTTACTATTTTTGAACCAAAACATAGTTATTGGAGCTTACAAATTTATATGATATGCTGCGTGTTTACATGCACAGATGGGTCGATGTCAAGGAAAAGAAGCACTCAGCAAATAACAAAAACCAAACATTATATGACAAGGAACAATTACAAAAACACGATCTGTTAACATTGCTTTCAGTATGCATAGTGAACACATTGCATTGAACCGGATATTCACTATGTCCACTCCCTTTCTGTTACGTTATAGTTAGAACATATTAAGTAAATTTTAATGATTAAAAAGGGCGGAGCGAGCGAGGCCTTTTTAGTCATTAAAATTTACTTAATATGTTCTAACTAACTTAGAATATAACATTCTGCATTCTGATTGGCCGATAGAAATTAGCGCAAACGCAAGATGTCAAGTCTGTTAAGAGAAAATTTTAATGATTAAATTTTCATTTAACCGCGAAAATGCGGCGTTTTCATTGGCTCATAATGTAGGTTATATTCTAAAACTTGTTGTGCCATGAATATCAAGGATATACTTTTATGTTGGAAACCCAGCTTTGAGAAGGTTGAAAGGACGATCCTTTGCGAGTTACAGTGATTCGTTTGTTGTCTTTTAATACCATAAAACGAATAGCGCGACAATGGCGCTAATAGCCACGTGAACTTCATTGACTTGTACTCACGTAGATACCAGATATATAATGTACTCCACGTCTATAGAATGGATGATTATATCCCTATTGGGAAATATAATTGTATTTACAGGGAAAAGTTATATGTAATAAAGCAATGATATATTAGTATGTCCGCGTAATAAACAGTAAATATAAATGGCAAGGAAACAATTAACCATAGTATGTATCACCCTTACAACGGTCAGAGCATTGTTTATCAAGAGTGTGTTTCATCATAGCATGGAGTAACACTAAGTGCTATTTTGAGACTACATTAAGTTGCATCGGATAACAGTTGGCGTACACAGAGTGATTACATTTAGCGCACTTGTATTTAATTCCACTCGGGGCTTTTGCCACTCAGTCAATTACTATTCACTTGGCATTGATTGAACTACTTCTATTTGAAACGATAAAAAGCGAAGAATTTACTCTAGCAATTTGAGGGAACATAAAAAAGTTTTCAGATTATGAAAAGCTTTGATTGTCTTATTCGTACAAAATCAAATTATATGAAGTCCAAACGACATTATAACATGCCGATGTGACCTAACACTGAGTAACAAATATGACATTTTATCTCATAAGTGTAATAAAAAGATAATACTAAGTCAAACAGGAAGGCAGCACTCAACCAGCCGAGCACAGAAAACATTACAAACACACACGACACAATGCCCAACTAAACCAACCGATCACAGAAAATATAAAGCACACACAAGACACAATGCCCAACTAAACCAACCGATCACAGAAAATATAAAGCACATTCAAGGCACAATGCCAAACTAAACAAGTAAAGATCCGCCCAAGTCCAAGCATGCGAAAAGTAGAATGAATTAGTTTCAGCAATCACAAAGCTGAACGCTTAGCTGAATGACCCAGCTAAATGGAATATTTTCAGCAAACAAAAGGCGATAATAATAAACCCATTTCATTAAACACTAGTGTAATAAATATTCAAATGAGGTTTATGCAAGGGCTAGGCCGTTTATTTATGTATTCATACGCGCATTCAAAAAGGTAAACGAATAGAATAAAATAAAATTTTAGAATAGAATACATTTTATTTCCAATTATGGGCCCTCTCGGGCATATACATATATAATCAAACAATAACAGATGTACAATGTACAAGAACATATGAGATATAACCGTAAATAAACATGACGTAGCATCCATTAACCGTAGGCACGAAAATATCAGGTACGAAATGTAACTATTCTTACGTCAAGAAACCTCTGACAACTACAAACCGTGACTGCATCAGGTGTTGATTTAATTGTATAAATATATTAATTTGGAGTTTTGAAGACGATTTTCCTTGCTTACCAAGTACTCAAATCGTGTAATCAGTTATGTAACTGATATCGGCAATTCAGACGAATAAAATCACGCGGAAAACTGAGTTACTTCGCCTGATCCTCGGTCGTTACTAAAACCCGGAACGGAACACGGAACGGAACATAATAAGCAATCGCTCCGGACCTAGATTTATTTATTTATTTTGTTAAGCGTAATTTTAGATATCCTAAAATATTATTTTCAAAAGCAGCAAAATTAACATATTAGAGTATACATGTACATTGTTGCAGTATTTTCTTAGCTCATCCAAGGAACCGCTTTACTTTAGTTTTTTTCTTAAGGGGAAGCGTATGCATTCTTGATACACTTTTACTATGTAATTATTTTATGTTTATTAAACTCGTTGAAAAAAATGAGAGAATGCTCGGCAGAGCTTCGAATGTTTTCATTTTATTCAACTCGTTTAATAAAGTCAATATGTCGAACCATCCTTATATGGAGTCAACAAAACATATCATGCCGATGTGACCTTATTTTAGGTCAATAGGCCATTATATGATGTGCATTTATCAATATACTTTGACAGACCATCCTTATATGGAGTCAAAAGGACACTATAACATGCCGATGTGACATTATATTAAGTCAATATGCCCTTGAATGGTGTGCATTTATCAATATACTATGCCAAACTATTCTTATATAGAATCAAAAGGACAAGTTACCACAGCATGAAATATTACGTTTAATTTACTATTAAACATAACTTAAATTTAATTATATTCGGATTTTAAATACATTTAATCTGAAAAAAGTAGCTATTAAATTCCATATTTAAGTTAAATTTAATACTACGTTTAAGTCGAATTATTCCTACAAGTTTAAGTCACATTTAAGTTGCATTTAAAGGTGATTAAATATAGAATATAAATGGGATTAAATTCACGTTAATGCAATATAAACGCAAACTTAAATGCGATTAAAGTTTAACTTAAATTTGAAATTTAAGTTGAATTTAAAGGTGATTAAATATCTTTTTTTGGTTTTTAATAAAATTTATTCTGCACATATTGTACAAATAGGACAACAAACCGCTCAGTAGTTGAGCAGTAAGCAATGCAAATAATTCTTTGTGCGATTTATAAAGTATAACCATATTTGTTTATTTTGCTTTTATTTATCCTCGCCACCGGATAATCCATATGGGCGAGGCGCCCAGAAGAGGCTAGTCACTTTAGTGTTTGGGGGATAGTGCATGATACAGAAGATGCTCCAGTTCCAGAAGCATCCCTGGTTCTTTTACGTGCCGATGTAAAGCATCATACACGGGACCTCGCTTAACGTCTCGTCCGAAAGACTGTTAGTAAGTTTAGTTATGTAAGGTGGGAAACACTGAAAAGCATTTCACTTTTTGACCGTCTGGAGTAGGGAACGAACCCACACCCTTCAGATCAGCAGTCAGTAGCCCTTACCACTAGACCATTAGTCCACCTATATAACCATATGTTTTTATGTTAGCTATATGTACTGCTTTTTATTTCAATGTTCATGAGCAAATATGAAGTGGAATTTAAAGATGTTACACATACACTAGTTCACTATGAAACTACTTAACGGTATAATTTGTATTTAAAGTATATTTAACGGCAAGGGCAAGATATATACAAATTTTACTAATATTTTTATTCAAGGGAGGTAATTAAACAATTATGGAAATTCTTCTAATTTTAAAATTTGTGAAATAAAATTTGGAGATATACATGTAAACTAAACGCGAATCTAGTTGGATGCCTGTACTAGTATTATTTGTGATTATATAAATAAATAAAATTTAGTTAATATACGGAAAATAAATCGACTTAAATATGGACGTTTTTGTGAAATTCCAAATTAACGGAAAGATAATATAGTATTATTTGCAATTAAATTTACAAATTAAATTTAGTTAATATACGGAAAATAAATCGACTTAAATTTGACGTTTTTGTGAAATTCCAAATAAAAGTAAATATAATAAAATATCATTTGCACTTAAATCCGTTTTTCATGCTGTGTATCTTAATATATATGTTTTCTGTGTTCGACTGGTTAAGTTTAATGTTGCCTTCCCTCTCAGACTTATTATTATCTTTTTTCAACACCTGTAGTTTACAGCTCCCAGTACCTACTCAGTCGACGATGAATCGAATGAACCTATTTGGCATCGTCATGTAGCGTCTTCGATGGTCTTAGCACATTATTTAAACCGCTTATTGTACTTACATACACACCGGAGACATAGTGATCAATGATGACGCTTGTTGATTCTTTTTATACATCGTAGTTGTTGTATATCCGATTAAATAACCCTTTTTGATATTTGTGAGTCAAATACCACCATGACCAACTGTGTTGCATCAATTGTTTTGAATTAAGGCAAGTGCACCTGCCGATAAAACGCAGCATGTAAATGTCAATAATATAACTGAATGAATATGCAAATCTAAAGTCATATAGGTATGACACTTAGTTGCCATTTTATGTGTTATTGGAATAAATACGACTGGCCCCGATCATGCATTAGTGGGTTGCTAAATCAGAGAGCTTTTAATCGTCGTATATTTTGAAAATAAAATGTTTAACAGCGCTTTCAAAACAGTACTAGTAGTGCGGTTAATTTTTACGTTAAGAAATAGCGTTATGTCACACATTAACTAACATTACACAAAATAGTCGTCCGTGTGAACATGTTGAGGTTTTATTTTGGCAAAATAGTTGCCCAAGTGATCTTACATACATGCAAACATCCGGATATCTTATAATCATTGTTTCCCGGAATGCCTCTGTGGTTGTCGGTTGTGGATTGACTGACATTGTTTAATGCCTATTCGCTGGGAGCAAAAGAAGGACATTTGCAAAATATCATAGACACTAAATGATGTCGTAAGCTATAAAAGTAGACAGTGGTTCATGCATAAAAGACTCAATGCTACTATATGTAACGTATTGGCAACCAAATGCATTACCCTGCCTTACGTGTCTTGATGACATTATTTTCTACCAGTATAATGTAGGTTAATGTTCGTGGAAAGGAAGTGCTGTATTTAGCAGTTTAAGCATAATCCAATTTGTTCGGAGTTATACCTATTTCATGCTCCACACTATTGATCAGTTCGAAAATAGTGCCAGACAAGAAGATACAATATGACAGTATGAGAGTATGTCACGAACTCCATATTGTCTGCTTAATATCACGAAATAATGTACATGACGACAAATGTAGGTTGTTATATCTTCTATAAGAATTACTTTAAAGCCTACTGGTCTAAAGGTGATAAAACAAGATATTCAAAAGTTCGTTCCTGTCTGAAAACATGACGTAGTATCTATATTACATGTACGAGTATAATGTAACATTTTATGGAAAACAATATACATACATGTAGAAGTGAATACCTTAAAACCTATTACATAACACAGGAACGATTCGCTGATTGAGGACTAATTTCCGGAATCTTCAAATCACTGATGTCTGTCAAGACTCGTATAATGACAACCATATGGCCAAGGATTTATTGAGATGCATAACTTGAAGGTCAATTAAAGAAGGTCGAATATGGCATATGTTTTTTAGAGATCAAGCAGAAAGTTTGAAAGTTGGTGTTAGCTAGTTAGTTAGTTAGATGAGTGAGACATTTGTCTTTTCTAAATATTAGTCTCTAAATATTCAAAGCCAGACTTAAACCACAGGAATTTTAAATTATACTGAAATATCATAGCAGTCGATTTATTCGAAATAATAATTATTCGTCGAATGAGCTTGTATCTTTTAGTTTGTCAGCACTGGCTGTGGGATACCAGTTTGGACTGGGAAAGCGTTCCTTGTCAATATAATGAATGTATAGAGCGATTTCAAATAGACCGACTGCTCCGACATTTTAATAGGATTTCAAATTCGTGTACTTAAAATATTATTTTGTGCAAGAATCAGTTGTTTACGATTTAGATTTGATGACCTATAAATGTCGAAGGAAAATGTATGGTGAGACTTGTCGACGATGTGCATACCGCACAAACCGATACAAACTAACACAACTCATGCAAAACACATCTAAACAAACGGAAAGCACAATGTGCATGGGCACATTATTGGTCCTCCGAGGAAAATGTATCGCGTGCTCCTATGTAACGAAGTCGTTTATGCGATGTTATGAATAAGGTATAACCGTTCAATACTCTTGTATTGACTTTTTGTTTGAATTGCCAAAATCCGGTAGAATGTACGTAGTACCAACAGAGATGATATACCTGGATACAAAGCATATCAAAACGCATCGAGTACTATTATGTTTACACGTCTTTCAAAACCGGAATCATTTTAAGACAATGTACATACGTTTATATAAGACGAGTCATATAACATTCACAATCTCAAATTGACAGCTACATCAGAATCAAAAGAACATGACCTATACGTTTCTCCCTTGACACTGTAACAACATCACACGCAACACGAGCAATAATACATTTAGATCATTTATCTACATTTGGTATTTCTATTAGAGTAATATTCTGGTTACACGTCTTTCAAAACCGGAATTCACTTTCAGACAGTGTACATGACGTCAGTAAATATCGGACGAGTCATATAACATTAACAAATTGACAGCTATATCAGAATCTCAAGTAAGGACCTATATTTGTTTATCTTCCCTTTGTTACAAGATTAACATTAAATCAGTCCTACGTTGACATCAGTATCATCAAGCACGCAATGCGAGTAATAATACATTTACATCTTTTGTCTATGTTTGGTATCTTATTAGACATTGAAGTGTTGTTGGTAAGATATTGTATATAAAAATTTGGTTATTGTACATACTTCATCACATAACTGTCGATCTAAAACTATTAGCTGGCAAACGTGGTAATAATATAGAATCACAATGTTATAATACCAATAATTCGTTATTCGTTCCTCCTGCTCTTCAATATTAAATTAAGCACGTCCGGATTAACATGGTTGGTAATATGCCGATGATGTATTGTGTTCCGGAATACTTATTAGGTCATCTGGTCGACTAAATAATTTATTGTGAACAGGAAAATAATCAACATAAAACTATCCTAAGAACTGTCTTTGAATCTCTGTCTGGCTAAATATGTTTTAGCCCTTTAATCAACCTTACTTTATGTATGTATTGTTCACTTTATAGTAAAAATACAAAAATACAAAAGCTATTTCACCATTGTGCCTTTTTGTAAAACTTTGTTCATTTTGTATGTACCATTCTGCAATTTCGTTGTCCAGCACAAGGCTGCTTCGTATCTTTCAAAATTGCATGTACACTATAATTATATATGTTGTAGATTGTCCTTGTGATGTGTAATGTCCAGTTGTTATTTTCTCGTCACTGGACTCTCGTTCCGTTTTAGTTTGACTAACTGGGACGGGATGTCGTGTTTTCAGTGCTTTGTGTGTTTTTGATGTTTTCTGTGCTCGGCTGGTTGGGTTGAGTGCTGCCTTCCCTGTCTGACTTAATCTAAAAAAAAATAGAAATTGTGACGTAGCTAGATTCAATGTGGAATGAAGACGATAACGAGATATGTAACTTATTGGTTAGATAACAAACCGAAAGCTTAAGTACATGTCCCCTAGGCGGTATGAAATTATTACTCCTTTTATTTTAGTCTGATTGATTCAACAACGACAATTTGACAACGAATGTAACCAATAATATACAACATGGCGTCGGGAATGCTGGTGTATTGCTACAATAATATACAACATGGCGCCGGGAATGCTGGTGTATTGCTACAATCATATACAACATGGCGCCGGGAATGCTGGTGTATTGCTACAATAATATACAACATGGCGCCGGGAATGCTGGTGTATTGCTACAATAATATACAACATGGCGCCGGGAATGCTGGTGTATTGCTACAATAATATACAACATGGCGCCGGGAATGCTGGTGTATTGCTACAATAAACACAACATATTCGCTCTTTTACATCCGAATAAAATTAATTTGTCAATGTTGACTTCCCACATTTGTATCAACCTTAACAAATCTTCATAATAAAGTAAATAAAGCATCGAAAATGGACATTAAAATCATTTATTAATAATGTAATTCAAATTCAGTAGACTCGTCGTAGTATGTATTCTGTAGTTGATGAATAGTTTAAATGCGTTTCCATCGGATGAAAACCATCTAAAATATAATAGAATAATTCTGAAATATATCAATGACATTGGATTGAATTTTTATTTTGATATAACTTAAAGGTACAGCATAAATTTAAATTTTGCTAATAAATCGTCCGTAGAGTCAGATTTACCTCATCAACTCGGAAATATAAAGCAGATATGTCATGACGTGTATAAATATAATGCATTTGCAAATGTTTTAATTTCAATGATTATATCGTTCATTTAGTGTTGTCAAAGTAAAAAATCTGGATGTCAGAACTTGTCTTAGCTATCTTTATAACGTACAATTTGAGACAATAAAATCATCCCATCTGTGCCGATTAATCCTACATTTAATCATCAAAATTTTACTTTTAACATACTTGACGTGATGCGTGGGCTCGAACTCTATTTGCAAATCAAAATGCAGGATGTTACATTCAGGTTGGTTTGTACATACAGTATTAAATTGAAACGGGACTAAAAAGGACTTCGCTCAATCCGCCCTTATAATTTTTAAAAAATCATCCAAATCTTCTTACTATTACGTAAAATAGACATAATTATTATAGTCGGTTTAAGTAATATTTATCCTACAATAAACATTTTGTGTCGACCGTTTTTTATCGCAAGATTGTGAGAGGAAAGTAAATTTTGGAAATGCTTTGATGAATGCTGACGTTTGTATATTAACAAATATTTCTCTCAAGAAAGTCCTGTACAGTAAAAACACGATAACTAGACCATTATTAGGACCTGCAAAAAGTCAATCTGATTAAAGTACTTGATCTTCCTTACGGTAAGATCTGATGACGATCTGTTTACAACTTTTTGTTTTCAGAAATCGGAATTTTCCACTATCGCTATTTATGTTTTATGCCTGAAGTCAAAAATGTGCTCTAAAAAGAGAATTCCTTTTCTGTACCAAGTTTTGTAACAGAATAGTTTGTTATTACTTAAATTTCTTATATTCGAATTGTTCCAAATGATTTGTTTTGGTATTTGGATTTCCGTGTTTAATGTGTTTACCTTAGCCCATGAGATTAATATGTCTTTTAAAAATTTAGATTTTATATTTGCCTTTCTTGTTCTGTTATAGTACCTTTAAATAATAAAAGTCCCCCATATTTTTCTAACTCATTCTTATACTGAGAACTCCAATTTGCATTTGAATCAATTATTCTTTTTATCCAGCTTATATTCAGTGAATCTAAAAAACATTCAATGTCAATCATTTTAAGGCCACCGTCTTTGTATTCTTGAATTATTAATTTACGTGATATTTTATCAGGTTAGGAATTCCATAAAAAATCAAAGAATATATCTTTAATTGATTTAACAAAAACGGATGGTGGATTTGGAAGAACAGTTAAAGGATAAATTATTTTGGAAGGACAAACGTTTTTAGAACCGTTATTTTTCCTATGAGTGTTAAATTCCATTTTTTCCATTGTTTCAACATGTGTTAATTGGTTGCTAAAAGTAATTCCTAAGGTTGTGGCATCTGATGAAGTCCATTTGAATTCGTTATCATAGGCTGTATCTGTGTTTATCAAGTTACCAATGCGCATTGCTGAACATTTGCTTCTGTTGAGTTTGAGTCCCGAAGTGTTCCCAAAATCATCGAGGGTTTTTATTAGAGTTTCAAATGATTTTTGAGATCCGTTTAGTAAAAAGCTAGCATCGTCTGCGAATAAAGTTTGTTTGGTACAGTTGTTGTTTATAGAAATACCTTGAATATCTTCATTGTTTTCTATCGATGTAGACAAAAATTCAATACATAGTATAAATAGGTAAGGTGACAAAGGACAATCTTGTCGTACTCCATTCTTAATAGAAAAAAAGTCAGAAAAATGACCATTATTAGTTATACACCCTTTTGCATTATCGTTAAAAACCTTAACCCATTGTATAAGTGAGTCATTATCGCTATTTATATTTATTTAAGATTCAGCAAATCATATAGCTCGTTACATTGGTACTTCGGTCGTATTAATAAACGGTAAATTACAAATAAAACAGTTTAGTCTGCTTTTTTGGAGTAATCCTGATTTATGCGGTCATTGTAGAAGATGTAGTACAGATAATTTGATATAAACGCACTGTTGGTTAACAATCGTGAAAGCTCGGCCATTTTCGTTTGTCTCCGGTAAATATTGCATCTGATAAGAACGAAGTAGGCACGTAAGATGCATGACTTTGTGTTTGTGATTACTAACGTATTTAAAGATAGAAGCAAATCGCTTTCAGAATTATGAAAGCAAGGCGCCGATTGGCTAATGGAAAGATCGCCTGAGGTAACCTTCGTTAGGTCGTCGTCAGATTCTCATGCGTAGCGGGTTTGATGATATGATTTTAATCAGATTGAGCATAAAGTCGTGGTCTTTTAAAGTATCTAGTGTATGCCTAATATAATGCTCGGGTCAGTGCTAGTCTATAACACCATGTACTTGCTCCATTCGTTACTTGGTAACAATAAAAAACTACCATGTCATCAAGTACAATATATAAATATTATTTAATTATGGAACAAACTTATTTTTAACACAATTTACATTTGATACTATCATAATGTAATGTAAAACATGGATTGTTACGAGAAGCAATGGTTACAAGGAGAATCTGCCTCTGTGACCAGGGACACCTTTCAAAAATGCCGTATATGGAACATTCGCAACATCTAAAACCCCTCTAGTTAACAAGATGAAACTATTCCAATTTTTACTTCTTATAATATGTTAAGCAACTACAATCATGTCCGAAACTGTTGATACATTAGTTTAATGATATGTTTAAATTGTAGTTGAAGTTAATATAAAAGCTTTATTTATATTATTAAAGTTAAAAAAAAGTTATGACCCTGACATTTCATTCTTTGTAAACACGGGTCTTGGATCACAAATCGCTCTCTGAGAGGTACAATGTTTAATAATATTGTATGAATACCTGGGTAATCATGTGATCGGTCGGCTTCACAAACTATTACATTGCCTAAATTCTCCATATACATGTACAAAATATGACAAACAGATGCAAAGTTATTTATTCCACAGTCAAACATATTAACCATTGTAGATTAGGCAGGAAACAACTCTTTAACATTACAGACATTCTGCAATTATGCCATAATTAACCAGTCATACATCATAATTAACTGTCTTAGGTAACAAACGTTAATTCAATGCATCAAACACACGCGAAGAGAAAATAACAAGATTTGAATGATAAAATGGCATTTTTCCAAAGTGTAATTGTTTCTTGCAAGTAATTATTGTTCAGGATGGTAATTATTAGATGATGTGAAATAATTCTGCACGTTGTATTCGACCTATGCATATTCCACTCACGCGGTAGTAAGGTGTTGTATAAATTAACTCTTTTGTGATTACTGCCATGGCTATAACAGAACCTTTAGTAAGTGTAAAAGCCTCATTGATAGCCTAGTGGTAGAGCGTCCGCTTCGAGTGGAGGAGGTTCGATCGCAAGCCGCATCATATCAAAGACAAAATAAATTATTGATACCAGTAATTCTCTTGCTAGATGCTCCGCATAAAAAGGAATATTGCTACTCTTATCCCATGCCCTTGTAGTAATGGATATATCAGGAATGTTGTGCCGAGGGTGATTATTAGTAGGTTGATAAACTTGTTTCGCAATAGACCTAAAATAGATAAGTTGAAACTAAAAGTCTTTATGTTTACACTGACGCATTGTTTTCACAGATTCTAATCACATGACATTGTCTAGTATATAAAACACAGAGTAGGGGAATTGGACTCTTCACATAATGTGTTTTACTTACTCTATTATACCATAACTTGAGCGAACGAGAACACTTATTGAATTCAATATACAAATTCAAAGAAAGGCAAGTACGCCGCACGTATCCTAACAATTGTCGCCAAATTATGACGATTTTTTTATTTAATAGCGTAAACTTGAAGTAATAGTTTCGTTAATGGTCGGAGACGTATTATATTTTTCAGAAACTGGTAAGACCATACTAGACAACTAGTCTGCATTCAGAAAGAGAGGCGTATTCTAGGTGTATATTGAATCAACTTTGTATTTCTTTGGTACAGAAAGATGAAATAGTGTTAATTTTTTCTCACCTAAGATTATAGTCGACATAATGTTTTTATGTTAGGTTCTCTATGTTGTAATAAGTGGATAATTGGTCATGGTAATGAGCGTCGAAAAGTACATACTAAACGTATTATACTATATTTAGGTCAATTAGTAATAATTACACTTGTAAAGGCATTCTAAGGTAACGCACATTGATCCATTTAGACGTTAAATAATGTAAAGAAACATCAATTAGGTTCGGAAGAAATAATGAAATGCCAGGGTACAGCGATGTGTTAATATTCGACATAAATAATATTTTATGTGAATTAGATGAGTACTTTGCATTAATTCATCATAGGTATACTCATTATAACTGTTTTGTTGGCACCCCGAGAGGCATGAGACAAATTGCACATGTAGACCAATTACATTCTCAATGCGAATGAGGACTACTTGCTCAAGTTTGTACGTTATTACTATTGTTATTCTACTTGTCCTACTGCAACATACATTATATCCATTCTTTTAATGTTGTCTGAAGACTTTCAGAACTAATAACGAAAATGGAAAAAGCGCAACAGTCTTTATCATTAATGAATTGTATATTATACATCAATTTACCTAGGTGTACGTGTATTAGTGTGTATACTAAACCAACATGCTTAAAACGTTTATTTTCCAGAACGATTAAAACAACTCGTCATGGGAAGGTAGCACTCAACAACACAAACAACAGAACACAAAAGGCACAGAAAGGAAGATTAAAAAACGAGTTAGACTATAGATCTCAGTAGCTAGCCAATCAGCATGGAGAAAAAGTGTTGAATAAATCCCGTATACAACACTTTGCTGTGGTATATATAACAATAGATTGCTATATACTATAGTAGGCCAAGCAAAATAATTGAGCATAGCTATAATAATGTATACATGCATTTAGCATAGAAAATGTGGATGCCAAACATTTTTGATACCAAGCTTAGTTTGGTCTATATTGTAACAATACTATATTTCAAACAAGTAACTAATTGGACTTATTAGAATACAAGTACATGTATATCAAACCTTTCTACATTTGTTCATTATTACTGTCATAATCTGAGACAACAATTTTGATAGATAATTAACCAATTAAGGTATTGCCAACATCTCTGCTGAGTGCTTACAACATTATCAGTAGAGCCATGGTAGCTTCTATGACTACAGTACAACCTCTCTAGGGGACATATGTAGTGCAACAACCTCTGTATAACAAAACGTTATTACATGTATATACTTTTGTAATTTCTGTAGGGCAACAACTTCTGAACAATGACCAATATTTGCAGCCCACAAAGGGTCTCACTCTACAGAGGTTCTGTACTATTGTGTCTTTAATAATTACGTGCAGATTATCCCTCTCTTCTAAGACATCATTTTCACAGAGTAGAACTTAAACCAACTAAACGATTAAAACAAATTGTAGGGGTTCCAATGGTGTCTGGTAATTGAAGTAAATGACTTTCATACTATCACAACCCATAATTTACAAATGAAGACCTCACCTTCAAGACCACCTTAAAATAAAGACCACTACTTTCTGTTCAATGACTTGCACATTATTCAACCTCAAATTCACAGTGAAATTGCACCTATATGAAGACCACCTCTTTAACAAGATTGGCTCAGAATTAACCATTCCGTTTTCATCTGTTTGCTCTTCTATAGAATGATGCAATCACTCAACATTATTGAGATAAGTTTTTTACAGTCCCAAGAAGGAGTTTCATTATTGAGGTTTTACTGTAAATAGCTTTATTTTGCCACTAAGATCTATATATGCACCATGCAACACTTAACATATTACACCAGCACTTAAATGGTTTATCATTCCCTATGTACTGGTCGATTTATAAGCAAAGTGTGCCTGATAAACAAAGATTATTTGTCTATAGTCTAAGTCAGATAGAACGGCTCGTAGGTGTTGATATGGGATTATAATCCTCGTTTCACTCGGAGTTATAAATCCCATATACAACACCTACTCATGTTCTATCCTATACATATCGCAGATCATAAGCGCACATACCATAGAAAGACACACAACTGAAAAAGAAAAACATGAAAGTAAATCGTATAACTCTGCGGCTTCATACATGAATAGATAATAACATATCAGATATGAGACGAATAAGAGTAAAACAAAAAACTACAACGTCCTATTTCCATATGTCAACTAGACCCAATAAAAGTGTAAACAATTCTCTAACCCTGCTGCTTAATACACGTTTTAATGATTGCCAGCAATACGATTATAACGAAACGGACAGGGGATGAATGAGTCCGAAATGCACAAAAATAACAGTATACGAACAAATTGCTAGCTCGGCGTGAAATTGGCCCGCACTGTATGATAATATATCGTTTATGAACCTGAATGACTAACGTACGATTTTAAAGGTGACAAGTTCTGTTTTAAGACTTCGCAGACAAACATACTATATGGCAAAAAATGAAAGTGCTCAATGACGACCGTATAATGGTAAACGTTATGAATACTGTTTTGAAATTTGACGAATGCAAATACTATTAATATTGTTTAAGTCGAAGGCGCATAAAAGAAACTGGAAAGAGCACCGATGAAAGTCGAGAAAGAAAGTACAGCTATTGCCCAAATAATACAACGTATCCCCCACATGATACGATTGGATTAGTACGATTGGATTGGCGGATTGTCGCGACTCTGAAGTGGAACATACACCAAGAAAACTGGGTACTGTTTTATCAAATCACTTACGAAATTTACGTTCAAATTTAAATTCTTAATTTTAATGACAGATATGGTTTGTAGGAGTTTGTTGCCTGAAGCTTAATTCATATTAAACAACCTTTTAGCGCATATTTCATATGTTAAAGAATTATCAAGAATTTAAATTTGAACGTAAGTTTAAGAATTTTGTAAATGCTTTGATAAAACAGTACCCTGGTCAGTGGTGTTGGAATGTGTATATGAGTATTTAAATTATTTCCTATTCGAATGTAATTAATACGTCGGAAAGTCATCAAAAAGCAATTTTATTTTTTCTCAAATTCCGCTTGTATATTTTAGGGACAATGACAAGCGGGTTTTAAAATTGGCAGTGATTAACATACACTTAATACATCAGTGTAGCAATACCACGTGACTAAATACTACAGTCCCAAGAAGAAAATTGTAAACAAAACCTCCACTTCGCGAAGGAAAACGGGCGTTAGTATTTTATTTCTTCACCAATTTCTATGACATATAGACCACGCTAATGGTAAAATATAAGGTTTCCGTGATAGATAGTATATTTCTCCGTAGTTTGACCGATTTTTCAATTACCCTGAGAAACCTTGGGAAAAATTTGTGTAAAATCGGACTACAGTATCAAGCATTTTCGTTTCCTGGTATTATCTACTCCATGCGTGATTGAAGAGTTATGTTTACACCTTCTGGGAACACCGGAGGCTATTTCGCAACAAATAAAATACATATTATAACAATGCATGCCACTTATATGACATGTTCTTTTAATTTGCAATTATGGCTACAGTTCCAAGAAATTTCAGAATGTTCTATAATACCAAGCAACATATCGCCCCTGATGCTATTTTGTCAACATTACACACGCTACAATATTCTATATTTGGTGTTATTAATTTTGTAACAAGATATTATACCAACTTTAAGAACACAAACACGCACATGTGTAACAGTAGTTTACAAAATATGCATGTAGATCTAGTAATTGATAAAAAGCTAGCGTACGGGTAATTTGGAGTAATTTCCATACGTGCATTTGATGTTTGATCTAAATTATATATTGGACGGTGCCATCGATATTCACCACTGGTAGACACCATACGGCGTATATAGCCCCCTTTACTTCACAGGAAACGAAAGTAAAAGTTACTTTTTTAATCAATCTTCTATTAACTTAATTCTACGCGGTTTTAAGTGACTGACCAATAGCTGTATTGTACTCATCAAATTATGAAGAAACCCGGAAATAGCGTCCGGGTTGAAAACCTTTCTTTTTCTAATATACCTACACGTATGAATCTAGTCAACAATAAAAAAACATCGATAAAAAAGATATTTATCAGAGTGACATTCGAACCAAGAATTCAATAAGTCAAAAACTGTCATGCTTGTAAGCGTACCGTTCTACTGTCGATACTAATTATTCTATCACGAAAAAGTTATTTCATTTAAGGGTTATAATATAAACTTATGTACTTAAAACATTGATACATTGTATTGATTACCTTCTGACATAGACTCACGCAAAACGTCACTGTGAGGTTATCTGACAGCTATTTTGCGTAACGTCAAAAACGAACTTATCTTAGCTAAAAATGTGGTGAATTTCACTTTTAATTGACATTATAATCAAATAACAGACGGACAACGACTTCAAACACAATCCATGTATGTTATCATGTATACTAGTATTGGTAATATATTGGCTTTCCTTATGAATTTTAGAAATACAGTATACATAATATAATATAATATATATCTGAGAAGCGACAACCTCCGAGAAGCGGCACTTTTATTCCCCCCCACGTTCGTTTTCACTCTTATTTTAAGCTCCGTAGAACGACACCTCCACAGAGCGGCAAACGGGCGTTAAAATTGTTTACCTTTTGGTATGGGTTTACCTCTGAGAAGCGACAGGTGTGTTTTTACAACGCCATATTCACACGTGTTTACATAACTCCATGCGATGTTGTTTTCTATTTTTTCGCACCTTCGTGGATTATAATAATTATCGCTCATCGAGGTAACTAAACCTCGCGATGCCGCGGGCGCTAGTAAATTAGTGTATATGTGTATGATTCAATGAGCATAAGTGAACTTTTAAAATGCAAAACGAGAGCTATTAAAATGTAGTACATATCAGAACGAAATCTTAATTAACATAGCACAAAAACTGCATCTTAATAAAAATGCGCACATGCTTGGCTATTTTGGTAAAGTTGAATAAATAGAGGATATTGCATGAGTGTCTTTCCATATCGAATTTATTAAACGAGTTGTATAAAATAATAAAATGCGAGGCTCTGCCGAGCATTTTATCGAGTTTATTTAACGAGTTTAATAAATTCAATGTGGAAAGTCACAAATGTAATGTTCTTTTTATCACATGTTAGCCTTTTCTGGCCAAAACATAAAAATAGCTACTTATTTTCACTATAATAAACGCGCAACTTCGACGACGTCGCCTATACTTTGAGTGACGTCGCGTGATAGCTTTATTACACTAGCGTATTATCAAAAATAAATAATGGCTTTATTACGCTACCGCGACGTCAAACATGTGATAAAAATGATTTCCCTAAAAAGATTGAACGCATGATCTTATCAATATACACAAATCTTAATTTAATTTAGGCTAGTTACAAAGGCCCTATGAGTTTCGTTTATAGCTTCCCTTAAAGTCTAAGTATTTCTAATCATTGCATAGTCAGTATAATTATGTCATGTTTGTAATTATCAAATATTTTATTTCCGATTAGAATTCCTACTATAAGTATGTAAATCAGATAGACTGTAAGTATGTGTAAAAGATGGATGTTGTTTTAAAGGTTCTGCCTCACGTATTGGTGTATTGCAAAAATAGAATTGTCAATTATTCGCTTAATTTTGGTATAGTTGCTATAAACAACCACACTGACATTTTAGTAACTTGCGAAACATCGGCATTTTGTAGTTATTTAGTATTTTTACATCCAAAATTCTATATGGTATTAATACCCTATAGAATTAACACTACTACCTCTTAAATTGCATGAAATTTGATTGCATATGATGAAAACGAATTGCAAAACGAACCGAATAACTTACTTATGTTAACGCTATAAAGTTTAATTGTACATGTATCGCTTCCTTACCGGTGTCGACATACCACGTCGTATGTGGTGTAATTTTAGGTTAAAACACAAAGAAAAATCTGTCAACTCAAAGTTAAAAACAACTGTAATTATTTTATGTTTTAAGCGATTTTAACGTGAAATACTTGTGTCGAATTTCAAGGATGTCTTGTTAAATTCAGCCAAACAACAAAATGATTACGGCTGTTTTTCACTTTGAGTTGCCAGATTTTTTCTTGCGTTCTTAGCCTGAAATTAAGGGATACATGTACCATGAGGTATGTCCTCGCTGCTTGAGTTACATTCAATAATTCAGTGAATATCGATGGCACCGATCAATATTTAATTGAGATCAAACGTCAAATGCACGTATTGAAATTACTCAAAATTACCCTACGCAAGCTTATTATCAATTACTGCATGTATATATTTTAAACTACTGTTACCCATATGCGTGTTTGTGTTCTTGAATTTGGTATAATATGTTGTAACAAATAAAACCGGACCAAATAAAGACTATAGTATTGTGTGTAATATTGACAAAAATAGCAGCAGGGGCGACATGTTGCTTGGTACTATGGTGAATTCTGAAAATAGCGTTAAACTGTAGCCTGACTGTTTTTTCTTGAAACTGTAGCCATAATTGGGAATTAAAAGAAAATGTCACATTAATGCTATGCATTGCAACAATATGCATTTTGTTTGTTGCGAAATAGCCTCCGGCGTTCCCCGAAGGTGTAAACATGACTCTTCAATAGCGGATGGAGTAGATGATACCAGGAAAACGAAAAGGTTTAACACTGTAGTCCGCTCACACACACATTTTTTCCAAGGTTTTACAGGGTAATTGAAAAAAAAACGGCCAAACTACGGAGAGTTATACTATCTATCACGGAAACCTTATATTTTTTTAATTTTTCCCTTTGCGTGATCTGTATTTTATAGAAACTGGTGAAGTAAAAAAGTACTTACGCCTGTTTTTCTTTTTCAAGTGAAGGTTTTGTTTACAAAATTCTTCTTTGGACTGTAGTATTTTGTCACGTGGTATTGCTACACTGTAACTGGTATATCTTGATTTACTTCAAATTTAAAGATTCTTTTGAATTGAACATAAAGTTACAACAACTCACTTCAGTTTAAACACGTGGATTATCTGTGTCAGTATGAGTATGATATAGTTCAGTATAAGATCTAGCACGAAGGAGCCAATGTCTTGATTGAGTATAAAAACGGGTTTCGATATAAAAATGTAAACAAACAATAAGGGTAGATCTACGCAGTGCAGAAAACAGTCGGAAAAACTATACTGCCAGTAATCTGCCGCATGATTACCAGCTGACACTGTGCACTTAGCTCTAAAACAAAATGGTGACCAACTTTTGTCATATATAAATGATGACTTTATGGATATACATTAAAATACGGTACGCATTTTGCTTTTTATATATTTTACCGGCGATGTTTTCTCGCGTTACCATGTGGCCTTTCTTTCAACAAGTGTCACAATGCTATTTACGAAAAATAATTACTGGGAAATCTTTAACAAACACATACAAGTATGCTCATACAAGATTATACGGATGAGTTCAAAATATTCATAGCTCAAAAACCCTTTCTGTATAGACTAGTCTAGCATGAACATCCAACCACACCGAAATTGTTAGAAGTCCTCATAAATATTTTGCGTTGGACATTGTGCCGTATGATTGTGGTATGTGCCATTTCTTTTTAACGTGTTCCATGTTGTGCCGTTGGAGCGTGTCTGTTTTTGTTGAGTGCCGCCTTCCTTGTCCACATTTTCCTTATCCCTTTGCGTAGAATTGGAGGAGTCAATTAATTAAGATTTTAAGCTACTAGTATTACCCCGGGTGACCCAAGTTTATTTGTGAACTAATATTCCTATGACGTGCGACGAGTGTAGCTAATACATCTTAAGAGGAACGAGTTATGTGTGATACAACATTCGCCAAGTAAAGCAAGCTTTTTCGAACGGTCGGGCAAAATATGATCCACATTTGTAGAGACATTGAAGTAATTTCCATATATGCAATCATTACCATAGTAACTGTACATTTATTTAAATATAGCATTCGACTGAAAGTAAACTAACCAATTGATACAATAAGGCATGTGCGAAAACATCGCAGTTATAAATAGTGTTTTATAGCCGGTTCAAAAAGTACATTTTGTAACACTATGACAATCTTCTACGGCCGTTTATTTCCTCAGTTTGGATGTGGATATGAATTGTACCGTTTTGTGTAGGTTCTAATATCTCCACAGGGATGATTTAATACCGTCTGTTGTTGGCATCGTACATAAATAGCAACATTACAGAAAGAAATGGCAACCGATTGAACACGTTCATGTATCGTGTTTAATCACACAATTGATTCGAGAACGGACCTATTCCACAGGTATATGTATCGTTGACAAAGATTGTTTTACAGAAATTGGTATGTAGTTTAAGTATATGTTAGATATATAAATTGTACAATAAAATGTATTCTCCGTCAATGATACAGTTACCAGTGACCGATACATTAAACCAAATCACTGAAGGTTTTACAGCATTGGGCTTATTAGGCATATCATTTGATTTTCGTCTCTTAAGTCAGTATATTGAATAATATAGGAGTTGGATATATATGAATATACCAGATTGACAAATGAAGTATGGATCAGAGTTCATTTTTGACATGGCTAATGGAATTAAAATATACTAAATATATATGAGCCGATCTCCAGGAAAACCGGGCTTAGTGACATAATAATAGTAATTATGTAATAAGGTTTAGAAAACGGCTCTAAAATTGGGGGAAAAGCCATGCTGTCTGATATAATTTTAAGTACTTGGGTAATGTAATACTATCTCTTAGGTGGATCGTTTCTTATGAATTATGTTAAAATTACTGCTGTCGTTACTATAGCAACCAGTTGCTGAAAAGTGTTGTGTGTAATTGTTTGAAGAGTGCATACGACGTAACAGGTCTCAGAAAGCACACATACACTTAACGGCACTATTAACTCCACCCTTTGATTTTTCTTGATATCTCCAAAATCATTCGAGATAACTTTCACCGCATTGAGGTTAATGTACCTGCCGTTACACTGCAATTGTCAATTTAGAGATTAGTGGGTATAACAACTCGCTGTGAATGCGTAATTTACGTTATCCTGATTTTAAAAAGTCACAAAATTTAACAGCGATTTCATTAAGCGTAAACGGAGTAATTTCACTGTTTTATTTCATTACTGCTTTTTAAAAATGTTATTTAACACGTGTAAACAATAAAAAGTATGTATAAAAGCCATGTACGTTACAAATTCCTAGGTTACGGAATAGCAGTTGGTAAAAGGAGACCGCTTAAAGTAAAGACATTTTTATGTAAAAAGCTGATATGTTCAATAGTAAAACGATAAGCCTGAAAGAAGGCTTTTAAAAGTTAAAATACACAACATTTCTTATGACGAATATGCGATATAATTCTGTACAATTGTATTCATTCAGTTTTAAATCGTACTTGGTCGCAATTAGTTCCAGGTTTTCAGGTCGAACTATCAGGCTTATATGCCGAAACGTTATTAAAAGAGTGCAACTGTGTTTATATTTCATATTTGAAAAAATAAATTAAACCTCTACCGGAAGTGGGACGTGAAATTCAGTCCACCGGATCAATATTTTGTATCCGTTCTGTCAAAATAAAATAAACCATACCCAATGCAAAATATAACAACAACAATTGCTTCGCGGCCGGGGATAATTCCCCAATTAAGGGTGGTACAGCGGTTAACACAAGAAAGATGTAATTATTTCATATAAGTTTGAATACATACATATTTGATAAAATGTATTGTGTATTACTTTATGGAACACAGAAGAAGAAAAGGAAATGATACTGAATTACATGTTCCACCAACAGGTTAATAGTTTGAACATTTTGATTGATATGTGCTCTAAAGAGTGCATGTTCCATAAGTGCTGAAACTTGAAAGTCTGAAAATCTCGAAACTGTCGCAGATTATTACATATTGACACTTAATATCAATTTTCTATATAAATAAATAATAAAAAATATACCAGATTTATACAGCGCCCTTTTCATGCGAACACGTACACGTTCAAAGGCACTTTACATTATAGTGTTGCAGCCACAAAGACGCAGGTGCATCCTCTACCAGTGCAGAAACAGCATGATCTGACCAGAGGGACAGACTGAGAGAAAGAGAGACATTATATACAGGCACGTCCGGCGCTGCAGAAGCGTGCCTCTTATTTCGAATAGACAGCCTAGTCCTTTCATGTGCCCGGTGTATAGCACCGATACACAATTTCCTGGCACATTTACCCAGATACTTTGCAGACCACACGGTCAGATATAGCTGGAAATATTATAAATATTTCAGAAATGTCAAGTTCAGATGCTGGGGATTGAACCCTCGACCTCTGGATTGACAGTCCAGCGCGTTACCACTGAGCTAAATCCGCGCATATTGTCCACTTTAATGCAGCCAACCTAGGGCTATTTAACATAGTTTACTATCCCCTAATAATTCAGAGATTGACTTGGAAGTGCCGTGAAGTGTACCGCTTCTACTACACTCGGCTGATGAATGGGTAGGTGCCAATTTATGGAAGCATCTATGTTAATGGTTAATCTAGTTATAAACTATAAACATTTACAGGTAGAGACAACTTTACCACAGCTTGAACATGGATGCTGTGCATCGCCAAGGTGAGTGAAATATTTATATAATATTTTTTGAAAATCCACCAAAAGATTCAAAGCAAAATACGAAACAAAATACTTGATTCTTCGTATATTCTCAATTGTCACCTTGCGACCGGTGTTAACTTTGGTGCAACTATTATATACAATTTACGCAATATCTTCGTGACGATTAAGTTCGTCATGGCCTACCGTATGTCCATCTACGTACACACTCAATGAAGAAGATGTAATGGGGCTTTCACTTTAGAATCGGTCTCCAATGTGTATTTTATGGCATGTCAAAACCTGGTGCGACGTTTTTACAAAGTGTGTAGATGTTTGCATGTTATGTTGGAGAGGAAAACCTCTTGCATACCAAAACCTATTTCTCCAATGGATTGATTAGAACTAACTTTCATCATAACAAATTTACATGAACATAATTTAGTATTTATGTAAAAACCTTATTATTGTCTACCTTGTGGTATTATTTAGAAAGTATACCGATGAGTTGAAGCATCGTTAGAATAGATATATGACTTATTGTCCTGATAATTTGACACGAATATCCACCTTCTATTAGCATAATTTAACAGTTGATGTATTGTCTGTTTTTTAAACTCCCGGTTGTATGTTTTCATAAGCGGGAAGTATCGCAAAGACTCTCGAGATGTAATATAGTGCAGAGAATTTGACACGACTCTCGACCTCCGGTTGGCATAATGTCACAGCTGATTTATTGTCTATATGTATAACCCCGGTTGTATGTTTTCATAAGCGGGAAGTATCACGAAGACGCTCGAGGTATAATACCAACACAAAATTGAAGGAACGGTATTGCACGATTTGCTTGCGGAAATTTATATATTCAACGCGAGAATGTTGTAATATATTCATGCATAAAGGTCAGGATCATGTGAATTGTTTTGTGCTATTCCAACACGAATCTAATTGATCGATATTGCACGATTGGCACGCGGAAATTTATATATTCAACGCTAGAACCATGCAATATATTCATGCATAAAAGTCATGATCAGCGTTAAATTCTCTGTGCTTTACAAAAGTTAAATATTTTAGTTCTATTTTACCTGTCAATATTGAAACTTCAGCTTCCAAACTTTACAAATCGCTAAGCAATCGACATGGATTACGATTTCTTCTAGTTGTCTGCGTTATACTCATCCTCCTACAGGCAAGGTTACCAACCAATGCCGTCATGGTAAGTTAAAAGTAGAAACGTAATGATTACATATTACGATCCCAACCATATACCATGGTAGTATCGTGGTATAATTTTGATTAAAACCCAAATGGGTTGCGTATTGACAATAGCGATTTAAACGTATAAAATTCGAAGGTTCATTATTTAACCGTTCATACCTTCAAATTAAATTGCAACAAGACGGGAGTGACCATACTTATATTTGAACTGTGTTGAATTGTTGAAATACAAGTAAGGCACCTCTAATGTCAAGCTTCGACCCGGTTATAACATTAAAGATGGCTAAACTTGAGCAATTAGGCACTGTCACGTTTAGGGTGACATAATGAACCAAAGAGACGAAGACAATTAAAATTAATTAGAATGCAAAACAGGTGGAACAATATTGTATTCGATCATGTAACACATTTTGCGATAGGTCGGTTAATTTTATAAATTTCTTTAATTAATATGCTTGTGAAAATAATAATATAAGCCACATCTGGTCATTCAGATTTCCTTCATACCAACGTCATAACAATAGTTCTGATGTGCCGGTGTCACAAATGCTATTAAATGCATTATGCCCTGGGGTTGTTGTATGGTCTGAATGAGTATGTTTTTATTACTACTGTTTGCAAGCGTTACATGCATACTTATTTAAAAAAAAATAAAAATGCAGTACTCGCCATACACGTACATTTGTGGGGACTATTAAATATACTTTGCAGGTTTGTCACATTTGAACAACTATTACGTAAATCTTTATTAGATTTTACAAACAAACAGTGAACTTTCGAACTCATGTCTTATAGTTCCATGTTTATTATTATGCAGATAATGTATTTATATGTTTTATGTGATGTGCAATATTACTTGTAAATATAGATGAGACTGAACTAAAGAATAAATAATATACAAGAAGCAAACATAATGTTAATATTTACTAAATAGTATGTTTATCTGAGATTTTAAGATCAAGCGACAACATATCAATAAATGCAATACTGCACAAATAGAGTCAACAGCTTTGGCACCTGAAAGTCAAATTAACAAAATTGGTCACACAATTAACAAATATGTGTGCAATCATATATTTTCCTTTAGCTCGGTCTATAGGTATTTGATCTGGCTAAAATGTTCAACATAATTATGTAGCTTGAATATGTGGCATTACAATTCAATTGAATTTGTAACATTTGATTACAAGTGTCACAAACGAAATAAAAATGATGACATCAACACAAGCTAATGTTACACATTTGTTGAGGTGTGTTCTGCGGGCGTTTGTCAAGTTGTTAAACCATTTTGATGCCGACTGTGCTGATAGCGTTCGTTTTCAAGTCAAGTGTATGTACTTAACACGAAGACAGATATTAAAAATCAATGATCATAACAAAGCCCAATTCATGTGTAGAATTTATAACCTTAATTTTATTTACACATGGTTACTTCCCCTTGACCATGCAAATGTCTACTAAGCATTTTAAAAAATCACAACCACCATGTTATTAAGTAAGAAAGCGCATTTTTTTGTGTGTTTGTTTAATTTGACGACATACCTTTAAGTCCAATTTACTGTACATAAACATAATTTGCACCACTGCGTTAATTTCTCGTACATTGTACGTTGGAGGCGGTCATATAAAATATTGAACAATTGTGTTAAATTGATTTTTCAGGTGCCAACGCTGTTGTCTATATTTGTAAGATGTTGAATTTATTGACATGTTATTGTTTGATCTTAAAATGTCAGAAAACCATACAGTTATGTTATCCTCAATTATTGATAAAATCTTAAATAGCGAGAAGAAAAACTTATACTGTTCTTTTATTGATTTTCAGAAATGTTTAGATTGTGTATATCGGAACGGGATTTGGTTTAAATTGTTTCAACAAGGTGTATCATCTAAGATGATTAATATTTTAAAATGTATGTACGAAAATGTGAAGTCATGCGTGAAGGTCAACGGATCTCTATCAGATTATTTTGATATTAAAATGGGCGTAAAACAGGGTGAACCATTATCTCCGTTATTGTTTGTATTATTTATAAATGATATGCATGACTATTTAGAAAACGCAACCCAGAACACGTATACTCTTGAACAATTATGAATTTTCTTATTAGTGTTCGCGGATGACACTGCTCTATTTGCTTATACAAATGAGGACCTACAGCTATTATTGAATGAATTACATAGTTATTGTAACGAATGGGGTATAATTGTAAATGTAAACAAGACAGTAGTTATGGTTTTTAAAAAAGGAACCAGAATGGAGAATGTTGACATATTTTATAACCACCGCAAGCTGACTGTTGTTAAAACATTGACTTATTTGGGTGTAACGTTGTCGTCTAACGGTAATTTTTATCAGGCACAGCGTTCTCTTTCCAATCAAGCATATAGAGCAATGTATTCACTTTTGTCATTATTTGATGTAATATCTCTGAATATCTCAGAAAAAGTAAAATTATTTGATGCAATGATAATGCCAATATTATGCTATGGTTCTGAAGTTTGGGGTTTCCATAAATCACCAGACATTGAAAAAATTCATTTGAAATTTTTAAAACAAATTCTAGGTGTGCATGCTGAAACGACAAACCCTGCTATATACGGTGAATTCGGCAGATATCCTATTGAAATTACACGAAAAATAAGAATAATTAAATATTGGTATAGAGTTATGAAAACCCCAGACTCATTGATGTATAAATTAATGCATGTCACAAATGGTAATGGCATACTTCTTAATTCATGGGCATTACATGTGAAAAATTTGTTATCTAACCTTGGATTTGCTTTCATGTGGAATAATTTATATGTTACTCCTTTGCAAATTAACTATGTTATACAACGCATTATTGATCAGTATGTACAATGTTGGTTTGGTGAACTGAATGTTTTATCTACATTAGATGTCTATAAAAGCTTTAAGGTTGATTTTGTACAAGAAAAATATCTTAATTGTATTTTAATTGATTCGCATAGAATAGCATTAAGTAGACTACGATGTTCAGCGCATAAACTCGCAATCGAAGAAGGCAGAATAATAAATATTGACAAAAATATGAGATTATGCAAATTTTGTAGAATGCAGCAAATAGAAACTGAGTACCATTTCCTGTTAATATGTCCTTTTTATAAAGAAATTAGAGAAAAATTCATCAAGCGTTATTATCACACTTGGCCAACTTTAAATAAATTCCGCAATTTAATGAATTCACAAAACATTACAACCATAAAGAAATTAGCAACATATGTTTATTCAGCTACCAAAATGAGGAATACATATTTATCCCAACTTGACTAAATTTATATTTTCATACAAAATTGTTTCTACTTTATTATTGTATTTTTGTATCGATGTTAATACTAGTATATGTATTATTGTCTTATAAGTACCATGTATATTCGTCATTTTCACTTACCTACATGTATATACATGTATAACTTATACTTTTCTACCGCCAATTTGATTTGTATATATGTTTACTTGGCGATGGACTTTGTTGTTTATGCCAATAAATAATTTGACTTGACTTGACTTGTTAATATAAAATTTCGTTTGGTTCTGTCAACCTCAGATGATACAATTTCATAGTATGTACAATGTATACTTTCTTTTGCGACTAAGTTTAATTCGAGGAATAATCTACTTAACGCAGCTATAATGTATTTCAGAATATTCTTATGCGGATTGCGAATGATCATCTCAACCGAAACGGTTTGTACATGCGATTTGAAAAGAACAAAACCGATCCCATGTGTAGAAAAGACAATCTTACTCAGGAGTTCTTCACAGACGAATCTCCTACCGAGTTCCGCCTTAATTTTTCCGAATGCGATGGAAAAGACCTTGGTATTCATGTTCTATCAGCGATAACTTCAAATATAACAGAATATGTCGGATACGCAAGAGACATAAAACTCAACTCTTGGATAGATACTAAACGCAAGAAAGAACGCATCAAATGTTGTATTATGTGGACTGATAATACGATTTCGGAATTCAAAGACCCCATACTACCTGAAGAAATTGATAACAAAATTAGAATGGTGACTTATCCAATTGCATGCCCTTTTAACAAACCACTCTCTGACATAGGCGGTGTTACAATACAGGTAGAACAGTCGACATGTCCCGTCCCAAAGAACATGTACATCAAGCCATATTTCCCGAAAATAAACAAGGATAGGGAGTCATTTGCAGTGTGTTTGAAAGTCATCTATAGCAACGTAGATAATACTTTGTTTATCGACTGGTTAGAATATCTAAGATACATGAAAGTAGATAAAATATTCATGTACACATATAATATAACAACTGTGACGAATTCGATCGTAAGACGTTATGAAAAAATAGGTTTCGTAGAAAGAAGACACTTTGACTACCCAAGAAAGGCGACAATTGGTAAGTAAATCGTACCATTGCTTCATGCGTTATCATGTTGTCATTTGTTAGGTTGCTTAACAAACGAACACTATTTAAAGGGTGTAATGACAACAAAATATTACCGACTTTAAATTATCACCAACTTGAATACTAAGATCATTACACTCATGTAGATTTATAAAGGGGTGGTCCAAATATCAAAGTATTGTGTTATGCCTCATAGTATTTATCTAGAAGATGGCAACATTCGGCATCCCTTAGTGAGAAATAGATTTCGTTGGCAATGGATATTGTACACTTTTCTTAGCTACAATTCTGCTAATTTGCAGGTGACCTTGGAAGAAAGACACGTGCGATTCGGGAGATAAGACCTAACATCGTCAATGATTGCTTGTACCGTTCATCCGGGTACAGGTTTATGGCTGTAATTGATATGGATGAGTTTATACTGCCCAGAATACACGAACGTCTTAAAGAATTAATGGTTTCGTATAAATACTATCCACAACGTCCTTTGATTTTGTTTTTGTTCATACCGTGGTTTTTTCAAGAATGATTCTCAGAAATTGATAATTTCATTGCTATGACACCTACCACATTGATCTGGATCAAACACGTTTTAAACGCTTTACACACCAGGGTACTGTTTTATCAACGCACTTACGAATATCATAAAGTTACGTTCAAATTCAAATTCTTTATAAGTCATTGACAACTGAAATTGGTGACGGATATAGTATGTATAAGTTCAGTAACTGGCTCGTTATAAGTATTGCAGCTCAATTTAACACACTTTAAAATTGTTTACAAATAATAAAGAATTTAAATTTGATCGTAAGTTTACGATTTCCGTGTTTTGATAAAACGCTACCCTGTTTTACATTTTTGTATTACCTCCCCTGTATTTGGATCAGATAATTTCTAACTAAAGCAGATTAGTTTATAGTATTACGCTGCAAGAAAATATCACACATTGAATGATATAGTTAATGTTGAGAGCGGCCGGTGTGTCACCCAAACGACGTCCCCATCTTTGGTGTTGTTGATTCGCTGATTGGTACGGTGGGCTCCGATATGTCTAGGTGAACGGTTCAACCATTTATGGTAAGGGCAACATCTCCTAGTCATATTAACCGCGTATTCGAACACTATAATCATATTGCCATATTATCCACCTTATGGAGTGTAATAGAACCCTGAACATTATTTAATTATTTCAGAAATATTTAATGGCGAGATATCCAATGGCTGCAGGATTTGCACTACCGTCGGTAATGTTCGTTAAAGATGTGGGACCAGATCCAACAGCAAGCACAAATGCTTCAGATTTAGTAAAATATTTTCGACGCACACCGGTGTTATCAATAAGAATGGCAAGGCAGAAAAACATCGTTATACCTGCAAGAAATAGAAAAGTATATACTCATCAATTCAAACCTTACGAACCATACGAAAGGTAAACGAACTTTAGTTTTTCTTTATACAAATTCAATTTGAAGTTTATGAATCACGAACACTTTAAACCAATTCGCTAGCTTAGAAAACGCCTGTCTGAAAACTATTCCTTACTTATCGAAAAACAAGCTTTTTCAACCTAAGTTTGGTCAAAATGACCAGTTCCGATTTTCATGAAAGTAGGCTAAAATAAAGGGTCTTATGGTACAGATTTCAAATGTGTATACGAACGTCTCATTCCGAGCCAGCGAATTGTAAATGTAGAATCTCGTTCAAATGGTTTAAATATATATCTTGCTGCATACCACTTTAATCGTGTTGAAAGCTGTATACTACTGAGTATTGACTTTCGGTTCAGAGTTTCTTTCACAAAAAAGTTAAATATACGATTCGGTGTCCATATGCACCCATAGGATTGACTAGCAAAAAATGTCATATCGCCTCAGTGATGCGAACTCTGTCTCAAATATAAAGTTGTTTTGCAATAAAATAAATCAATTTTATTTCTTGTTGCAGTGTGAGAATAAGGACAGCGAACCCGATAGCAACTTTAAACCATTACCGTATGTGCTATGATAATATGAAAGACATATGTTCTGGAAAGCTCACGGAAGATAAATATATTCTGAAATTTGTTAAGAGATTTAGAAACAAAACTTTGTATCCCGATGAATGACTTAAAGGATATTTCAAAAACTCCGGATAGTGCACTTTAAGGTTGTTTTCAATTGAAGTACTGTAAAATCATTTAATTTCAATGGGATAAATTTCGTGGTTTTTGTGAAAACGATTATTTTGTGTGTACATTATTTAAAGGATTTCTGTTGTCAGGAAAAACTGAGACGAGGTCAAATTTCACATAAATTTGCAGAAATCGTTCAGAAATAAAACATATAAATAATGCAAGTTAACTTCCCAAAAACCCAACCTCATTCCTGACTGAACTTGAATGCAAGTATGGCAGCCATTGTTACTTGACATATATATTGGAATACTTATTCATTGAGGATTTAAGTTTGTGGTTGAGGTCATCAAGAAAATTTTCCACGAAATTCAATATTAATTATTGTACAGTATACACTTAACCGATTTAGAAACGCAACTTTTTTTGGTGCTGGTATTTTTCGTTTAAATTAATATTTGAAATTTGTTAGAGTTTAAATAAATGAGTTGGACGAGAGTAGTACGCCTGGTATGATTTTCCGAGATAAAATATTTCAATTAAACCCATTACGTCAAATTGGCGTCATTTTCATCATTTACACATGCCGCCAGAACAAAACCACTGGGCGTGACGATTTGGCCATCAAATTGTAGGACAACGATACCCCGACCGAAAAACATCAATTGAGTTAAGAAATGCGGTCTAAACGGTGCAACGTTTTTAGGATATATAGAACATCCTGGCGCCATTGACGTGCTTTAAGCAGATATGAGACGTTTAGTCACGACAAAGTCGTTAAACTGTAGTCTGGTGATGATCTTTAGACTGACAATATATTTTCAAGAAGCAGTTTACACCTACGATTGTCAGAGTCGGGTAAGCTGACGATACAAACACGTAAAAATGATGGCACCATATGAATGTTATTTATGAAGACACGTCCACTTCCGGTCAACACATTTTGGTGCTATACCTACAGTTTGAGGGCAATGATGCGTACGATTTAGTTATTTCGCTAAAAAATACATTTCATAACATTTTGTTTAATGTTTAGTTTGACCCAATTTGAAAATCGCTCATTTTTTCTGTCTTCTTATTTACCCTTACATATTCAATTATCGACTTCCGGTTATGGTTTTGAGATGCCATATTCCTAGGACAGGTATTATCTTAACCATCGGACACCATGCAGCGTATGCTAGAACGGCAACAAAGTACTGACAGTTCATTTTACGACTGAGGAGATCATTGGGTTTTTTCTCCTGAAGCTTAACTTGAAGGCAGGCACAAGTGACCGTCAAGAAATGCAGCATCAAGCAGAAACTTCAGAGCGTTTAAAGTGTTGCGTGTTTTCCTTATAGATGTGTGGAACAACATTCTACAATCCCATATTATCCCACCAATGAGGCACAGACGCCCGATTTGCGTAGCAATTTGTAGCTTATAAATACATTATTAATTTTGCGAATTTGACATTGTTGATCAATACCTTTCGTGATTTGGTTTTATGACCATTTAAACCTTGATTACATCAAAATGTTCACATATTTGACTTCATGATTTGATTTCATCATGTGCAAATTTTCAATATAATTGATGCTCCTTAACTGGTTAAAATACATCGAAACCCCGATGTTGCGTTTTTAAATCGTTTAAGTGTACATTTACGTATATGCATGGAGATGAATTGAAGATTATTCTAGTAGTTTATCAACCATTTTCAACACTTTTGACATAAATTTAATGAACTACGTTTACGCTGCCCATTTTGCTTTGATTATATTCCCTAGGAAATTGAAATCGATTTAATACAATTTATTTCAAATCATCCTTGTGCAGATGAAACTTTGAGTTTAAATCATGATTATGTGATTACATATAACTTGTATAACGTGCAATGAATGGTGGTCTCAAAACACAACATGAAGTCGTAAGTGGTGTATTTCTCTGTTCACTGAGGAATTCCACATCGGCGATGTTCTCCCGATTTCTTCCGATACCACTCGATTCTTAAGAATTCCTTCCTATATCACAAACTGTCTCATGACTTCCCCGAAGCTTCCCCTAGACCACGAGCGAGGAACCTGTTCCAGATGACATGATAGCTTATTAATTTCAATTGGGAGTACATCGCCGAGGCAAAAACTGGTCAGTGGGACCTAGTCTGACATGTAACCGGACCAACATCACGACAAGCGGCCAGAGTTTCCTGGTACACAAATACATTAGATAATATTCAAATATTCTCAATAGTTGTGATGAACAAAAACGTTTAACATAACAAACGCCAATGTTCTCTGCTTTTCCCATAGAAAATTAGCATAACATTCCGTTCTTATTTTGGTCTGCTTCCTTCAGGATTAACAACATTATTTACATACTTCGGATTCTATTTCATATACGGATTTGTATTTGTTGTTTTCCTTATTGCGTTTGACTCAACTTATAAATTATTCTATAATAAAGGTGGATTATTTATACACAACAATTCAAACGTTCGTATCAATCAATTAGTAATATAATCTGAATTATATAACATTTGGTATTTTGTGGTCATAACATTTAGTTTGGAAACATAATTCGCAATTCTGATGTTCGCACATAGTCTCAGCATTTCGCGACGTCGTTTGAGTGAAACCGTTTCGTGACATGTCCACGTTGTTTTGTCATTTTCTCATGTAAGTACAGCCTTGCATTGATCAATGCGGATATTCTGGCGCTCTCGCTACAAAGTATTTCTCTCTGTCAACTTGAGTTATGTGACAATCTCTTAGAAAGCATACAGCATAGACGTAGCTTAATTAAGAGTTTTATGACATGTCACTCAATGTCAATTTGTGTCTTGGGACCTGCGTCTGAATGCATCTATTCGCTTGGTCTATTCGTACTTGATATGATGTCTCGGAATGCAACATTTCTATTTGTTCGCATGTCTGACAATAACGCTTTTCCGTGAGACAATATGAGTTTTTTTGGACATTTGTCAAAAATCGAGATAATGCGTCCATAATGATAGATGATAAGAACAATAGATACCGACAATGGGTTTGGTACTTCATCTATAGCAATACGTTGCTCTGTAGTATCGATATCTTCTAATAATATCCAAGTATAGTAGATCATCAGAACACAATGTGCAACCTTTGCATCAAACGTAATCAATCTCCATTATATGTCAACAAAATTAATGTCTTGGAATATGAGATATCAGGAACGGCTTTACTTGCAATTACGGATGTAGTCATCTACCGAGCCAGCGGCGTGTAATAGTATGCATCACATCGACATTTAATGTATTTTTTATGTTACTTTTTTTATTTCGATAATGGCAAAATATAATGTTTAATATAAAAGCAGACGAGCTTCTGATTGCATCTGTTGTTTCAGAATGGTCATGGTTGAATTTCGGTGTAACATTTCCATTGGACATCATTGCCAGGTTTTCATGAAATCCAATGCTCATGAATGTCATTTAGTCATAACACACTGTATGACGAACGCATGTTTATCATACAGATGTCACATCAGTTTACGGATGAGAACATTATATCAATTTACAACTAGAAAACGCTTGTAACTGTTATTGTACGAGTGGTGCCCAACTTATATTTGAACAGCGTTGAATATCCGATATTTTCATGCTTATCCGATATGAATGAAAAAAACTCGTTTGAACCGCGTAAAGTAATGTGTCAGACATCATGTGCACTCACTGGTTTGGTTTGTGTGCGATATGATTCGAACCGATATCAGTGATTCTGTAGAAGATGTGGCGTTTGGCTTTTTGAAGGCCAAATACTCCTTAAGAGACACCAATGAGGTGTTAAAAGATCATGGATATACTGTTTCTATGAAGACGATCAGTATATTACGTATATAGAAGGATGTTTTACATTATGTGGCCCTAGTATGTGAAATTACACAAAATATTAAAAAATGTCACAAAGTGACGATTCCTTCAAAAATCGTTAACATTTGTTATATGATACCTAGCTAGGATAAATCCAATAACCAAATTGGCGATTTCGATGTACGGATGAGTATCCTTCGGAAGTATCGATCAAGTTATTTCGAAAATGGTGAATGCCAAACTCTGAAAAACAATCAGTGTTCACAAGCGATATAACCAAAAAAATAAAGGGAGACAATCGTCTTTTACCCCTTGTATATGCTACAACGAAACTGTAATTTCGATAACTTTGTTACCTATGATGTGACAATGCTTTATCATTGATATATTTGCGGTAAAAGAACATATTGCTATTTGATATATGTCTACGAGACTACCAAAATGTTTACATTCGTTAAGCAACATGAGTTCGTGCCCGGACTTGTGCTGTTTTGTTGAAACTTATAAAACAGAAATCATATTTATTCTACCAAGGGAAAATATAGCGCACAGTACTATGTTCCTAACGTTAAAATCGCCTTTGGATAAAAAGTTTGCCAAATCTCGGTCCTGACAACAATGCCTGTAACATGGTGTACTGGTCAAAACTCAGCTTCATACCCCACTACAATCACACCATTAGACACCTTAAGAACACGAATTCTAAATATATTATAACAGAAAAGTTAATGCCGAAGTCTAACAATCATGCATTCATAGACTTTGGAATCTTACCGATAAAGCAGCATTGATTACACTCGATCAATGTTTACACCATCAATGGGGTTTTTTGGTCTTTAAAAATGTCAAAACGATGCCCCTTCATAATTGTTGATTTGGGGTCTAACCAAACCGCACATATAAAAAACAGTCAGTGTGTATGTTAGTCAACACATTAATATACATGGCTCTATAGAGACATTTCAATTAAAATGTTTCAGCATGAAACTATCGCATGTTCAACTTTGTTCAAATATAAGTGGGGCACCTCTCGTACCTTATTTCGATACATATTTAATGTGTTGGTAAATAAAACTTTCAGTCTATTGCTTATGTACGTGAACAAGACAAATATGCCTTTGAGTGCAGATGTGAAATTCACGTATAAATAACGTAATTATATATACGAGAATATTATAACAAACATGTTAAGTTTGTTATCAATAAAATGAATGCATCTCAAATACATAGATATTATAGAAATAGGGTACAAATTTATTTCAAACATTAATTCATTAGAACATTTGTTTGGCCGATTAACGATTTAAATTTTTAACGAGAAAGAGTTTGTTCGCCTATTGAATCAAAGAAGTAGGTTCTAAACATTTATTGAGCGACTTAATAATAGGTTGCCATAATCGTATTAGGCGCCTGTCAATCTGCGACGCAACCAAATACATACACGTTTTTCTTTATATAATGCTAAATAATAGCAGAGACTGGCTATTTACTTTTAAAGATATGTATAAAAAGGAAATGTGTATATTATGTGTTAAACATTGCCGTGTAACCAGAGTCAACTTCTGTTCCTTCAATATATTGTTGAATTGAATACTCTTTCACATTGATTTAATGTTGCACCTGCTTGTTAACCATCCGCAAGGTTTCCATTAATACTTAAGTAGTTTCCATTAAGTACGGTATGACTGTATTATATTTACATGCCGTAAGGTGGCAGAGGCCATTTACTTATTTAAAACATTTTAATCGAGAACGGAAAGACTACTTCACTACTCCGCTCCAACACGAATCAGAAACTGACAAAAAGTTGACATTTCGAGCTGGCACGTCAGATGGGGGAGCGAAACTCGCAGTAGCTGTCAAATGAATTAATTCGAATCGTCATCCGTCAACAGGCAACCGACCTAATACACTAGCTTATTTAAACTTGCGGAAAAGACGACTGACAGCGAGCAGTAAATAACGCGAATCGGAACTGGAAACTGGCAGCCAAGTTTGCAGTGCTATTCAGATTAAACATTGTTTTACGCTATCATCAAAGTTCTAGCTGTCAAATTGATAGTGCATTATACAATCGACTCGGCAAATGTCAGCTTACTTCCCACTTCTCACTGACAATGCGTGTTTCAATTATGCATGTGTACTTGGAGCACGCAACGAACTTGACAAACCAAAAGGCAGGGTTATAGTTATATAAATAATAAAAATAAGGTATTCCATCGTCAAAACAAAAATCACCGTGCTAAATATGATTAATGCATTTCTTTATTAAATACGAGTACAATTTCGTCACAATGTTATTTATTTATACCTTATGTAAAGCGATAGCTGTTTGTTTTATTATTCATGAACAGATAGACGGATTTCGACGCCACCCTCTGTACATCAAGGTGTGATTTACATTATTCCATATTATAATGAATGATTTAATAGTGATGTAACTGCGAATGCTTCTGTTTCTGAATTATTTATCAGTATCTTCCGCTTAAACCACGAGCCGAATAAAGTAAGCATCAATTTGTTTTATCGTTCAAATGAAGGCTAAATGACATTATCGAACGTAAACAAATCAAAGTATTAGCGGTGTGCTGTTTTTTAATGCAAGAAATGATACAAGCGTTTACAACAGGGAGGTGTAAGAAACAACAGTTTTGGTCGAAGTATAAAATAGTTTGTCAGTAAGTACTTCGAATACGCCCGGTGTTCAACTTATATTTAAGCAAAAAAGAAAGTCGGGTTTACCATGCTAGCTTAATACCATCGATAACCAATGTATCCCTTTTCAACATGTCCTAGGTAATATATATGATCATTGTGTAATGTATATGCAACATTGTTAGAGCTAAAAACAGACATCTTGTGGATGGTGTTGTTTTTTACTTTTTAAGGCTTAATAATTAGCTTACATGAATATTTGTATTCTGAAACAAATATCTAATGTACATATAATCTAAGAGATATCATTCATTGTTAAAGTATTTGCTTTGTTCAGACACAGAAGACCAAATTTAGCAAATTCGATATTTCTTTTGTGAGCATAAAGAATAATGTTAATGAATATACAGGTACAAAATTGTTTTGTGCAATATCTGAAGGCTATACCGAGCTAGCATATGGAATTGTTATATTTTTACCCCTGTCAAGAATTCGATAACATATGTTGCTTCTTCGGTTCGTTATTGTAATGGACTCAAACTTTATGCGGATCATTTTGTCAACATTCCGTCTGAATGTATGTACGGGTATAGAATACGGAAAACCTTAATATCTCAATGCCACAATGTTCATTTATATGAGTATAAAAGTACGTAACTTCACGTGGCGATAGTACACTCACACTCGCACTAGCTATATAAAGATATTATTTTCTCATCGGACAAAAATAATGTAGTATATTAATTCGTTATTCCAACATCACATGGACTGTACAGGTCAAATCTTGTATCGTAGAAAATGACAATATTTTTTCTCGTTAATAAAATTGAGCTAAAAGTCCACTGACATGTACATTAACACCATAGCTGTTGTCTCTGACAATAAAAGGCGAATACCAAATGACGGATCAGAGTGTACTCGATTAGATATAACATAACATTTAGATCACTTTATAGAAATGCATTATTATATAACATTATTTATTGCATAAAACACACCTTACTACAAATGATATCATCTCCACACGACAGTCATATCCGTTAAACCGCGATACACTTTTGGAAAACTGACAAATTGACTCCATCATGAGAAAACATGTCATTTTAAGATTTTAAGATTCTGTTTTTATGCACTGAATTTGTAGACTAACCTAGTAGATGACGATGGTTATAGGCATAATGGTTTTGTTTTGTTGACTAATAGGGAATGGTTATATTTGATGTCGCTTTAAGTGAAACACGTTATACAGTGACGTATTCCGATAGTGTTATATGCTTGCATATCACGAACTGTAACGATGTTGTGCTAGTCTATCCTTTGAACAGTGTTTGCGTCCCTCATTATGAAACGTTTTTCGTGATCAAACCAGAAAGAAGTGTGTAGTATTTTTGATACAACTATTATGAGTTAATTGTTGCACTTTTAAGAAGCAAATCAAATTTCATACTATCTGGTATTTTTGGAAACTCTGCACATCATTAGAAGTTACCTCGCAGATATTAGCCACGAATGCATTACAAGAGGGCTAAACTGTCCGTAGGTTGCTCACCGGAGTATCTAACAAGTATGACCAATAGCTTGTGAAAAGTATACCAATACATTTATGTGCCAATTGTTGAGTGATATTAAGGCATCGCTGTCAAATGGCACGAATAGTATTTTATTTTTTATAAGACATCTGTAACCCAGCTTTAGGCACAGTATTAACCGGTAAACAGTATAGAACGTGACTTAGGTATTATAAAATATAGGTGACCTACCCGTATGTTCCATTAACATCGAGTCCAATCTGTGGCATCTAGTGTATAGAAACGTTTATTCATTTGGCATAAACAAATTATCTAGTCTTTTTCCCCCAAATGATCAATTATCGCCATAGGACTATATTTTATTAGGCATAACTTGTCACCAAGTTTCACAAATAGTGAGTGGCAAATATGATATAAAGTGCATACAATACACTGTTGACAAAGGGTGGAAGATTGAAATAATTTGGTGCCCCACCTCTCATACAAGAAACTGCAACGACCGCCTTTCAGTAACAACTAAATATTCCAGAGCAATAATGGGCGGACGGCAGAATCTCATGATCTGCTAACTATAACTACTTTCTGTTCAGGTAAGCTTATATGTAAATGAGATCCTAATGCCCAAGGTGAATCAATATGAACCATTATAATGCGTGTAACATGTTACGTGTCAGTTATAAATCTAGCATCTAGTTATTTTTTTCCCCTGGAATTTCGAGTATGTGATAATTTACTTGTTATACTTACTGGTGAATCAATTATTGTTAGATCGTCAGTTCTGATATCCAAAGCAATTGAACATATATAGACCTTCATGCTCTGGTTGAGGACATGATATTTGCTGCCGAATATGGGGTAGGGTTAATTAATGACTGACCTTGGGGGTGTGTTGGTTATGTTTTGTTTCAATATCATCTGCTGTCTCTGCTAAGTGATGCTTATCTGATAGATAAATAGATACTCATCTTTTTACGAAGATCAACTTTTTTAACGAATTCATATGATAACTTATTAAAGGTTTAGAATAGTATCGCTTACGTGAAATTCATGTTAACATGTTTCACTAACCTCTAATGAATACTCATAGTTTGATTCCCGTGTTTTGCAAATGTTACCGTGCGTTATAATTGGTTTGAATTGTTAGCCGTCAGTGTATCATACACACAATAGACGGGGTGACCTTTCTTTCTTTTTTAATATGTCCTTCTACAAGTTCGTTGTCCAGCATACGGCTTATTTGTTCCTTTTAGAAGTACATGTTTGTCCTAGGTTATCTTGCGTTGTCTGACAGTCTATTTTGTCTGCTTTTGTCCTCTGGCTCCAGCTCCTGATTTGTTTAACTGACAGAGGCTGTATGAAGTCAAAGTAGTATGTCGTGGTTTTGTAGCTGTTCAGTATTTCGTGATCTGCTGTTTGCTGATAAGTGTTGCATTTCTGTTGTTCATATAAGAGGTTCTACTACTATTGGTAAAATGTTCCACAAAATGTAGTACATGGTCACATATTCGGCATTTTTTATTTGGAACGAAATAACTACCAGTACAACAAAAATATAGTATTGATACATCTCAATTCCTGCTCGAATGTTAAGAGTTTTAAAACATTTAATCAAGAAAGCAATGCAGAACAAAGCAAAATAAGATTTTTTCATAAACGTTTCCTATATAGCAGTAGTGTCCATATTGACGCATTAACACATTCCTCATAAGTGCGAATTTAGAGTTCCTCATATCACTGTTTTTCAGTTTATGAATATTTGCATACATAATCCTATGGTATTCTCTATTAAATGGTGATAATTATTTGGGTTATCGCATCGTATTAATGTATCCGAGGAGTTCGAAGTATATAAGCAAATCAAATTAATAAGTTATACAAATATACAAATACCGGTGTAACAACAATCACGAAGAACATCCTATAACACAGATGTGTTTTGGTATATGCTCAATGTTGATATATTTAATCTATAATATAACCGGACCAACATTACGGCAGGTGGCCGGTATTTCCCTGATTCACCCGTGCATATACTTTCATATTCAAACATTCTCAATAATTGTGATGAACAAAACGTTTTGTGTAACAAATGTTCTCTGATTTTTCCATACTAAATTAGCATAGCATTCCGTTTTTGTTTTTGTCCTCTTCCCTGAGTATTGACAACATCATTTACATACTTCGGATTGTATTTTATATACGGATTTGTATTTGTTGTTCACATGATTGCCTTTGACTGAACTAATATGTTATAGTATAGTAAAGGTACATTCATTATTCATACTTTACACGCTCATGTGTTAATGAAATTTGACACAAAAACTCAAACGTTCATATCAATCAATTAGTAATATAATCTGAATTATATAACATTTGGTATTTTGTGGTCCTTAATTTTAGTTTCGAAACATATTTCGCAATTCTGATGTTCGCACATAGTCTCAGAATGTGGCGTGGTCGTTTGAGTTCGTGACATGTCCCGGAGCAAGTTTTTTTCTATCTCTCTATCGTAAATACAGTCTTGTATCGATCAATGTGAACATTCTAGCGCTCTCGGAACAAAGTATTTCTCTCGGTCAACTTGAGTTATGTGACAATGTCTTAGAAAGCATACAACATAGACGTAGCTTAATTTTGAGTTTAATGATATGTCACTCAGTGTCAATTTGTGTCTTGGGACCTGTGTATGACTGCATCCTTTCCGCTTGGTCAATTTGTGCTTGATTTCATGTCTTAGAATGCTATATTTCTTTGCGCCAATTTGAATTTGTTGGCATGTCTGTCAATAACGCTTTTCCGTGCGAGAATATGAGGTTTTCGGACATATGTCAAAAATCGAAACAATGCGACCGTAATGATAGATGATAATAACAATAGATACTGACAATGGTTTTGGTAATTAATCTACAGCACTACGTTGTCCTGTCTCATTTGGTATAAATATCATTTAATAATATCCAAGTATAGAAGATCATCAGAACACAATGTGCAAACGTTGCATCAAAAGTAATCAATCTTCATTATTTGTCAACAAAATTATTGTCTTGGAAAATTAGATATCAGGAAACGCTTTACTTGCAATTACGGATGTAGTCATGTACCCAGTCAGCGGAATGTAATAGAATGTATTGCATCGGCATTCAATGTATTTCCATGATACTTTTTTATTTCGATAATGGCAAAGTGTAATGTTTAATATAAAAGCAGACGAGCTTCTGGTTGTATCAATTGTTGTAGGTTTTGCATTGTTGAACTTCGGTGCACATTTCCATTGGACATCATTGCCAGGTTTGCATAAAATCCAACTTTAGCCATGAATATTATTTAAAAAAACTTAGCTATAATACTCTGTATAATGATGGTATGTTTTCCATACAGATGTCACATCGATTTAGCCAATTTACGTGAGAGGTTTTATTAAGACACGAACATTGTATCAAAATACAACCTGAGAACGCTTATAACTTTGTTTTTGTACCTAATTCTCTATACATATTTAATGTGGTGATAAAGACGATTTTCAGTGTATCGCTTACAAACATCTACAAGACAAATATGCCTTTGTGTGCATATGTAGAATTCACATTTAATTACGTATATATACGGAATTATTATAACAAACATAATTATTAAGTGTGTGATTGACAAAATGAATGTACCTCACATACATGTATATAGATATTATAGAAATAGTGTTCAAAGATATGTCAAACATTGATTCTTTTGAACATTTTTGCCGACGTCATTTACGCACCACTTAACGTATATATGAGTTGAACGATTTAAATTTTTAACTAGCAAGAGTTGGTTCACCTACTGAATCAAGAACGTAGGTACTAACACATTTATTGAACTACTTAATAACATTTATTGATCTACTTAATAACATTTATTGAACTACTTAATAATAAGTTGTCATAATTGTATTGGGCGCCTGGCTATCGTTGCTTTTATATATTCCTTTGTCTCCTAGTTTCGTGTCTTCTCCTGAAATTCGTGTTTGGTTAATTTCAGCTCTAATAAATGTATATGCATTACGTTGTATTCTTATTAAAATAACCCTTAAATAATATTCACACAGATGGTCTGTATCAATTCGGGCAGTCATTTTGGACGACTCGTCATAGTTGTTACCTTGACGACGAGAAACAATACGGGTAGTACTTATTCTAATTGGGATTCGTCAACTGGTGTTTATTGTTTTGCATATCATTTTTATTACGCATTTTATTTATCGCCACAGTTTATTACACTCAAACTGAAAACAGATTATGATAAGTACTACTCCAAATTAATTTAATTAATTTTACACAAATACAAACTTACATACTACATGGGGTCTCAATACAGCGAAGTTTTTACAGAGGCACGGATTTCATGGTTACCGGTCAACATGATTCAGAGCACCGACCTAGACAAACAATACCTATAATTCTAAGTATTTTCATAATCATTTCGTTATTGTTCTTGTTTGTATTAGTTAAGGTATTTATATTGGGCAAGAAAATGTCAGCCAAGAAACAATTGAAAAGTTTAAACGGTCCGCATGCTTCATAGAATGCATGTAGATTCAAAATATGTTACACATAGATATATGATGACATTGATAGTTTAAATATGAAACAATTATTACTTTAAATATAAAACTCAGAACAGCACATACTTTCAAAAGTGTCCAATTTTTGTGCACACTCCCAGACAATATTAGCAAACATATTCCCAATATAACACAATATTTCACTAGTTCAAACTATCCTACAGGTGCTCCGGATGAGGTAATTATTAAAATAATAAATATATTAGGTCTTATATTCATGGAAAGTACATTTCCATTTTTTTTCTTGGCTGACATTTTCTTGCCCAATAGAAATGCATTAAGTTAACCATTTGTTTTTCGAAATTGATACAGATAATTTTTGAAACGCACAGATATACGAGACAACAGGATTTAATGTCAATCTTTTGCAGATACTGGCTGATTGATGTTTTGGATATGTATAAACGTGGATGTACTATGTGTTTTACCTTTCCGTGTAACTGGGGGAAACCTATTGTTCCTTTCGCTCCAGCACCCATATATTGTTAAATTGAATACTCTGCATTCACATTGGTTTTAATGTTTCACCAGTCGCATGTTTTTTATGAATACGTAAGTCAGTTTGACAGTTGACTAATATGTTTGCACGCAGTAAGTTGGCACACGCCAGTCACTAATTCAAAACAATTTAATCGAGACTTGGAAGATAACATCACCACTTCGCTCCAACTCAAATCAGAAGCTAAATATACACAGTAGCTGCCAAATTCATTAAATCGAATCGTCGTCCGTCAACTGGCAACGTACCTAATACACTAGCTTAGTTACACTTTCGAAAAGGCGACTGACAGCGAGCAGTCAATAACGCGAATCGACAACTGGAAACTGACAGCCAAGTTCGCAGTGCCGCTTCAGATCCAACCTTTCTTTACACAATCATCCATTTTATACTAAGCTGTCAACTTGATGTTCCATTATACAATCCACTCGGCAAATGTCAGCTAACTTCCCACTTCTCACTGACAATGCGTGTTTCAATTATGCATGTGTACGAACTTGACAAATCAAAAGGCAATGTTATGGTTATATAAATAATAAAAATAAAATATTACATCGTCAAAACAAGAATCACCGTGCTTAATATGATTAATGCATTTCTTTATTAAATACGAGTACAATTTCGTCACAATGTTATTAATTTAAACCTTATGTAAAGCGATAGCTGTTTGTTTTATTATTCATGAACAGATCTCTGTACATCAAAGTGTGACTCACATTATTCCATATTATAATGAATGATTTAATAGTGATGTAACTGCGAAGCTTCTGTTTCTGAATTATTTATCAGTATCTTCCGCTTAAACCACGAGCCGAATAAATCTAGCATAAATTTGTTTTATCTTTCAAATGAAGGCTTAATGACATTATCGAACGTAAACAAATCAAAGTATTAGCGGTGTGCTGTATTTTAATGAAAGAAATCCGTAACACAAGCGTTTACAACAGGGAGGTGTAATAAAACAACAGTTTTGGTCGAAGTATAAAATCACCAGAAACGGCCTCGTCGTAAGAAAATAATGATGCGTTTGTCCGTAAGTACTTCGAATACGCCAGGGCTGATATTTACTTCAGTTAGATTCAAGAAGCATCTTAGAAATATCTTAGCTAAAATATTATCCTAAATCTTAAAGTGGTTGCTATGTAAAACAGATTATCCCGATCTAAAAATAGTAATGGAAATGAGGACTTCTGTTATGAAAATACAGTATAACGCGTCATAAATGTTTCCAAGAGATTAGCCCTACACTTTTATTATAAGTTAAAAACATGCATGCATAGAAAGAAATATCTAGTTTGGTTTCATGATTATTTATTTGTGTAATTTAAAACAGGGTGTTTATTTAAGTAGCACCTACTACAAATGTACATATTATATTCACGGTACACTCTGTTTAAATTACGTCTTTGAACAGGTGTGTGTATAATATACATGAAGTCATGTGCGGATCCGGAGGGATCCGAACCCCCTAGAATTTTAGAAAAACATGTCATTATATTGCGTATCTTGTATCTAATCAGGGCCTTAAAGTGTAATTATGACATCGCTCTAAGAAAAATAGTAGCTGATAGGCCCACTATTCTAAGAAAAATGCTAGTCGGATATTCTACTGAGTTACTAAGAAGCATAGCAGATCGGAGCCTTGAGCAAAAATGGTGGATCTGCGTAAGTGCAGTTCATGTATTTGGTATATGAAATAATCATTGTATCAATGCAGCGTAATAATCAGTGTGTTGTCAAAGTGTTTGAAATAAAAAATAGGGTTCCTGGGAGTAAAAAAAACTATTTGTTTATTACAGTAACAGTAGAGAGCCAAATAATGTGAATCCTTGTTCTGCTTTCTTATATAATGGACAAATGCAATTTGCAGTTGTATTGTAGATGTCAGCCAGGAATAGTTGAAACTTTTTACATACATCCTATGTGGGAGCTCTTATTAAATATCACTATCAATGTATGGAACAAATATCCCAGTGTATTGTTCTTGAAGAAAGAGGGTACAGCCGATTTGGGGTATTTGAAGTTGTATAAGGTATAGGTGAGACAGTCATTACACCGTCTACAAAAGCTTAAACTCCTTTCACAATCGTCGTAGGAATTTCTTCTTCGTCCTACGCTTGCGGATCTACGTCGAACTTATCGGCATAGGTCTTGTAAAGGTAATTTTGTGGTTCGGTCACAATAGTCGTACGTCGGACGCACGACGGTTCTACGATGACTCACGACAACCCTACGATGAACAGTTGTCGAACGTCATATGTTTATGAGTGTCGTGCAAACGTCGTTCGTGCGTCGTGCAAAGGTCGTACGACAATGAATATCCGCAAGAATGTCGTGCGTATGACGTGCGACAACCGCATTGTCCATCCACCGCACGTACATCGGGCGTTCTATTTCCTGGGTCAATACTGTAAACGTTATCGTAAACTTGATCTAGTACATTGTGAAAACTTATGAAAACTGATTATTATCGACTTTCTGCCATAAAAAACATGTAAGAACATAAGCAATGTATCTACGAAACCAATGATGCCATCAACAATTTCAGCCTTAGAGCAAACTGCCCGTATGACACTTGTATGTCTATCAATTTACGTAAGATGAACCATTGTTATATACCATTATATAGCCCTTGTTTTAGCCTCACATTCACATAGCATATAGTCGACACATATTTCGACAATACCACAGAGTTCATACAGTTACAATCACATTATATATCATAGAAACATTACTATTTGACCATTCTAATACAGAATTATAAGAGACTTATAAAGTATTCACAACGATATTACAAATCATAAATGCACCTACGATATATACATGTGTGCACATATTATTAATATAATTTTATATTAATTTTATCATTATCAAAAAAGTAATTATATAGTACAAGTTATTTAAATCAAACTTTAAACAGACGATGAATAAAGGAGCTTTTAAGTTTGGCCTACGAAGTGTGAACTGTGAGCTATGAAGTGTGAATTATAAATAGTGCAGTGTGAACTATGAAGTAAGGACTGTGAACTATTAAGTGTGAACTGTGGAGCGTGTAAGTGTGAACTGTGGAGTTTGATTTGTGGAGTACGAACTGTAGAGTATGAGCTGTGGAGTGTGAACTGTGGAGTGCGAGCTTGGAGTATGAACTTTGGAGTATGAACTATGAAGGGTGAACTATGAAGGGTGAACTATGAAGGGTGAATTATGTACGGATGTTTACATATAATATATGAACCATAAAGCGATATTAGACATGAAGTTCGAAGTGTGAAGCATGAACTATGAAGTCACCACCGGGCTTTCGAACAATAACACAGAAGGTGTGTGGAACCCATCCGGAGCTATTAGGTTCGTAAAGCACTTGAAGGACACTTCTATGGTAGCCGTACGGTGGCCACACGGTGTCAGTATGAGTACTTTTCGATAAGGCATGCGATTATCGACAAGCCTATTAGTGTTCAAATCCGTACGGATATCATACATAGCTCGTTTGGTGCGGTATGAGACCCGTACGAATTGTTCCCGACTTCGAAATCCCTGTGAATACATGTAAAACTCGGGAGTTCGGTGAAACATTTTCACTGATATAACAATTAGGAAAACTGTAAGATGATCGGTAGTCTATCATATCTACATTGGCTTATGGACGCCGTAGGCCTACTAGTTTACAAAAGTCAGCTCGTGTATATCACGTACCGTAAATGAGACCAAGCGTATGCTGACAAAAATTACATGTTTGATAATATAATTCAACGAAAGATATTGCGTTTTAAAATGCATAATAAAACATTAGTGTTATAGATCTACTATAAGCCTACTTTGTGTTAGCCAGAAATTATTGTAGCGTGATTATGATTATATACGTGGGGAGATCCAAAAGTAATGTCACTGGTGCTGTAAAATCGTGCATACTGTAAATAAAACAACGCAATTTTTCACGTAGCTACATTTATCTATTTCCAATATAATGACCAAATTTCATAATAATGCAATTATTTGTTATTGAGATCTACGTGTACAAAGGATTCTACTAACGGACATCGCCGCAAGCCAATGACGTCAACGACGTCGTAATCAAAATTGTATGTTACTTTCATCATTCCTTTTCAAAGTATCATCATTGATGTTCTATACAGCGTGCATGTCTGTATACCCATTTTTTAAAAAAAACATTTACATACTAGAGTCTTTATGTAGTGAGGAAAACACATTGTTACGGGCCTGTCTTGTTTCAGGGTCATAGAAATACACCCATGTCTCATCAACTGTAATTATACCCTGGAAAAATAACGTCATTTTCGTGTGCGGCGACATGACGTCAGTGGTATATTTTGAATGTCTATATAATGTCTATATAATGTTATTCAAACAATATGACACAAATGATATTAATCAGAATTGAATTACTTTACATTTTGATATAAATTGTATTGACGTACGCCAACAAATAAACTCACCAGTGGAACAGTGACATTACTTTTGGATCTACCCACGTACTTATTTACACTTTGTAATTTACATATAATGCACGATGTATTTAGCAACATATTTATTTCTAATTGACTGTGTGTTATAAATGCAAAATATTGATATTTGAGACTATACATGATAAAACCTGTATGTATCAAAAATCCCGAATTCCGAAATCTGTGTCCGGAGTTTCCACCTAACCTTCTACTTTCGCTTTAGGCCGGATGCGACACCGGGTTATTTCCCTTGAACTGTGCGTTTGTATGACGTTTTGATAAATTGCTAAGATATTTGGTCTAAACGACTGATTTAATACGTATATTATGGCGGATCTTCATTGTTACCTATTGCTTGATGATTTCCAAGCTTTAAAATCGGTATTAAACACGTAATAAAAAGCTCCTATTTTCATCTTAGAAATTTCTTAAATAGTAAGATACCTATGTACGTATCTTAAATATAGGCACATTTCTTAGTTGAAAATTGATATTTAAGACAAAAATTGGCTACTTAAGACGATCTTAACTTTAAGATATGTTGTGAATAGCTACTGAGAAATAAATTAAACTTAAGTCGAATTTTATCATATCTAAGAAATTTATTGGATATTTAAGATATATTTTTATCTAAGAAGCTTTGTGAATACCAGCCCAGGTGTTCAACTTATATTTAAGCAAAAAAGGAACGTCGGGTTTACCATGCTAGCTTAATACCATCGATAAACAATGTATCCCTTTTCAACAATGTATTGACATGTGGTAGATAATACATATGATCATTGTGTAATGTATATGCAACATTGTTAGAGCTAAAAACAGACATCTTGTGGATGGTGTTGTTTTTTACTTTTTAAGGCGTAATAATTAGCTTACATGAATATTTGTATTCTGAAACAAATATCTAATGTACATATAATCTAAGAGATATCATTCATTGTTAAAGTATTTGCTTTGTTCAGACACAGAAGACCAAATTTCAGCAAATTCGATATTTCTTTTGTGAGCATAAAGAATAATGTTAATGAATATACAGGTACAAAATTGTTTTGTGCAATATCTGAAGGCTATACCGAGCTGGCATATGGAATTGTTATATTTTTACCCCTGTCAAGAATTCGATAACATGTGTTGCTTCTTCGGTTCGTTATTGTAATGGACTCAGACTTTATGCGGATCATTTTGTCGACATTCCGTCTGAATGTTTGTACGGGTACATTGTATGGAAAACCTTAATGTCTCAATGCCACAATGTTCATTTATATGAGTATAAAAGTACGTAACTTCACGTGGCGATAGTACACTCACACTCGCACTAGCTAAAGAAGGATATTATTTTCTCATCGGATAAAAAATAATGTAGTATATTGATTCGTTATTCCAACATCACATGGACTGTACAGGTCAAATCTTGTATCGTACAAAATGACAATTAATCGTTATATTTCTACTTTTTATATCTTGTTCTCGTTAATAAAATTGGGCTAAAAGTCCATTGACATGTACATTAACACCATAACTGTTGTCTCTGACAATAAAAGGCGAATACCAAATGACGGATCAGAGTGTACTCGATTACATGTAGCATAACATTTAGATTACTTTACAGAAATGCATTATTATATAACATTATTTATTGCATAAAACACACACCTTACTGCAAATGATATCATCTCCACACGACAGACATATCCGTAAACCGCGATACACTTTTGGAAAACTGACAAATTGACTCCATCATGAGAAAACATGTCATTTTGAGATTTTAAGATTCTGTACTGAATTCGTAGACTAACCTAGTAGATTGCGATGGTTATAGGCATAATGGTTTTGTTTAATAGGGAATGATTATATTTGATGTCGCTTTAAGTGAAACAAGTTATACAGTGACTTATTCCGATAGTGTTATATGCTTGCATATCACGAACTGTAACGATGTTGTGCTAGTCTATCCTTTGAACAGTGTTTGCGTCCCTCATTATGAAACGTTTTTCGTGATCAAACCAGAAAGAAGTGTGTAGTGTTTTTGATACAACTATTGTGAGTTAATTGTTGCACTTTTAAGAAGCAAATCAAATTTTATACTATCTGGTATTTTTGGAAACTCTGCACATCATTAGAAGTTACTTCGCAGATATTAGCCACGAATGCATTACAAGAGGGCTAAACTGTCCGTAAGTATTACCAATAGCTTGTGAAAAGTATACCAGTACATTTATGTGCCAATTGTTGAGTGATATTAAGGCATCGCTGTCAAATGGCACGAATAGTATTTTGTTTTTATAAGACATCTGTAACCAAGCTTTAGGCACAGTATTAACCGGTAAACAGTATAGAACGTGACTTAGGTATTATAAAATATAGGTAACCTACCCGTATGTTCCATTAACATCGAGTCCAATCTGTGGCATCTAGCGTATAGAAACGTTTATTCATTTGGCATAAACAAATTATCTAGTCTTTTCCCCCCAAATAATCAATTATCGCCATAGGATCATATTTTATTAGGCATAACTTGTCATCAAGTTTCACAAATAGTGAGTGGCAAATATGATATAAAGTGCATACAATACACTGTTGACAAAGGGTGGAAGATTGATATCATTTTGTTGCCCCACCTCTCATACAAGAAACTGCAACGACCGCCTTTCAGTAACAACTAAATAATCCAGATCAATAATGGGCGGACGGCAGAATCTCATGATCTGCTAACTATAACTACTTTCTGCTCAGGTAAGCGTATATGTAAATGAGATCCTAATGCCCAAGGTGAATCAATATGCACCATTATAATGCGTGTAACATGTTACGTGTCAGGTATAAATGTAGCATCTGGTTATTTTTTCCCTGGAATTTCGAGTATGTGATAATTTACTTGTTATACTTACTGGTGAATCAATTATTGTTAGATCGTCAGTTCTGATATCCAAAGCAATTGAACATATATAGACCTTCATGCTCTGGTTGAGGACATGATATTTGCTGCCGAATATGGGGTAGGGTTAATTAATGACTGACCTTGGGGGTGTGTTGGTTATGTTTTGTTTCAATATCATCTGCTGTCTCTGCTAAGTGATGCTTATTTGATAGATAAAAAGATACTCATCTTTTTACGAAGATCGACTTTTTTAACGAATTCATATGATAACTGATTAAAGGTTTAGAATGGTATCGCGTACGTGAAATTTATGTTAACATGTTTCACCAACCTCTAATGAATACTTATAGTTTGATTCCCGTGTTTTGCAAATGTTACCGTGCTTTATCATTGGTTTGAATTGTTAGCCGTCAGTGTATCATACAGACGATAGACGGGGTGACCTTTCTTTCATTTTTAATATGTCCTTCTGCAAGTTCGTTGTCCAGCATACGGCTTATTTGTTCCATTTAGAAGTCCATGTTTGTTTGTGGATTGTCCTTGTATTGTCTGACCGTCTATTTGGTCTGCTATGTCCTCTGGCTCCTGGTCCTGATTTGGTTAACTGACAGAGGCTGTATGATGTCGAAGTGGTATATCGTGGTTTGTTAGCTGTTCAGTATTTCGTGATCTGCTGTTTGCTGATAAGTGGTGCATGCTCTTTCAAATTATTATTATATTTTCTGTTGTTCATATTAGAGTTACTACTATTGGTAAAATGTTCCACAAAATGTAGTACGTGGTCACATATTCGGCATTTTTTATTTGGAACGAAATGACAACCAGTACAAAAAAATATAGTATTGATACATCTCAATTCCTGCTCGACTGTTAAGATTTTCAAAACATTTAATCAAAAGAGCAATGTAGAACAACACAAAATAAGATTTTTCCATAAACGTTTCCTATATAGCAGTGGTGATCCATGTTTGACGCATTAACGAATTCCTCATAAGTGCGAATTTAGAGTTCTTCATATCACTGTTTTTCAGTTGATAAATAACTGCATACATAATCCTATGGTATTCTCTATTGTATGGTGATAATTATTTGGGTTATCGCATCGTATCAATGTATCCGAGGAGTTCGCAGTATATAAGCAAATCAAACTAATAAGTTATACAAATATACAGATACCGGTGTAACAACAATCACGAAGAACATCCTCTAACATGGGTGTGTTTTGGTATATGCTCAATGTTGGTATACTTACTCTTATAGTGGCGTTCCATAACCGGACCAACATTACGGCAGGCGGGCGGTATTTTCCTGTTTCACCCGTTCATATACTTTCACATTCAAACATTCTCAATAATTGTGATGAACAAAACATGTTTGTAACAATTGTTCTCTGCTTTTTCCATACTAAATAAGCATAGCATTCCGTTCTTGTTTTTCTTCTTAACAACATCATTTACATACTTCGGAATCTATTTCATATACGGATTTGTACTTGTTGTTCACCTGATTTCCTTTGATTGAACAAATAAGTTCCTGTATAATAAACGTCGATTATTCATACTTTACACGCTCGTGTGTCGTTAATGAAATTTGACACAACAACTCAAACGTTCATATCAATCAATTGGTAATATATTCTGAATGATAATATTTGGTATTTTGAAGTCCTAATATTTAGTTTGGAAACATATTTCGCAAAGCTGAATTATCGCAGCTCGTACCAGAATTTGGCGTTGTCGTTGGAGTGAAGCCGTTTCGTGACACGTCCTGGAGCACGTTTGTTCTCATCTTTGTCATATAAATACAGTCGTGCAACAATCAATGTGGATATTCTGGTACTCTCGAAATGAAGTATTTCTCTCGGCCAACTTGAGTTATCTGACAATAGAAAGAATACAGCATAGACGTAGGTTAATTATGAGTTTTATGACATGTTACTCAATGTCCATTTGTGCCTTGGGACCTGTGTCTGAATGCATCCTTTCGCTTGGTCAAGTTGTGCTTGATGTGACGTCTCAGAATGCAACATTTCTTTCCGTCAATATGAATTGGTGGGCATGTCTGTCTATAACGCTTTTCCGTGCGACACTATGAGTTGTTTTGACATTTGTCAAAAGTCGAAATAATGCGACCGTAATGATAGATGATTAGAACAATAGATACCGACTATGTGTTTGGTAATCCGTCTCATTCGTATCGATATCATCTTATAATATCCAAATATGATAGATCATCAAAACACGATGTGCAACCGTTGCATCAAACGTTATCAATCTCCATTATTTGTCAACAAAATTAATGTCTTGGAATATGAGATATCAGGCACTTACTTGCAATTACCGAAGAATTCATGTACCGCGTCAGCGTAATGGAAAAGTATGCATTACATCGGCATTTAATGTATTTTCATGTTACTTTTTGATTTCGATAATGGCAAAATATCATGTTTAATATAAACTCAGACGAGATTCTGATTGCTTCTATTATTGCGGGCTTGGCATGGTTGGATTTCAGTGTTACATTTCCATTAGACATATTTGCCAGGTTCGCATAAAAATCAACTTGTGAATATCATTTAAAAATGCTTAGCTATAATATGGTGAACAATGTTACACCATGTACAAATGTCACATCAGTTTAAGGATGAGATGTTTTATTGTGACCCGAACATTATATCAATGTACAACTAGAAACGATTATAACTTTGTTATTGTACCTTATTCTCTATTCATATTTAATGTGGTGGTAAATGCAGTTTTTAGTGTATTGCTCATATACGTGTACACCACAAATATACCTTTGAGTGCAGAAGAAGCATTAACAAATAATTACGTAATTATATGAACAAAAATATTATAACAAACATATTAAGTTTTTTATTAACAACATGAATGCATCTCACATAATAGATATTATAGAAATAGTGCAAAAATATATGTAAAACAATAATGCATTAGAACATTGTTTTGCCGATTAACTGTTTAATTTTTTAACGAGCAATAGTTATTCACCTATTGAATCAAGGAAGTAGGAACTAAACATTTATTAAACTATTTAATAATAAGTTGTCATCGTCGTATTATGCGCATGGCAATCTGCGACGCAAACATATACGTACACGATTTTCTATATATAATGTTAAATTATAGCAGAGACTGGCTGATTGCCTTTTGAGATATTATGTATAAAAATGGAAATGTGTGTACTATGTGTATTACCTTTCCGTGTAACTAGAGTCAACTTTTGATCCTTCAATTATATTACCCATATATTGTTGAATTGAATACTCTGCATTCACATTAGTTTTAATGTTTAACCGGCTCATTAACAAGTCGCATGTTTTTATGAATACGTAAGTACGGTTAACAGTATAAAAATGTTTGCACGCAGTAAGTTGGCACATGCCAGACACTAATTCAAAACATTTTAATCGAAAACGGGAAGATAACTTCACAACTCCGCTCCGACTCGAATCAGAAACTGACAACAAGTTGACAATGCGAGCATTGCACGTCAGCTGGGGGACCTAAACTCACACAGTAGCTGCCAAATATATTAAGTCGAATCGTCATTCGTCAACTGACAACCGACCTAATACACTAGCTTATTTAAACTTACGAAAAAGGCGACTGACAGCGAGAAGTAAATAACGCGAATCGGCAACTGGTAACTGGCAGCCAAATTCGCAGTGCCGCTACAGATTCAACATTGTTTTAATCAATCATCTGTTTGCAATCACCTTTTTTCTAGCTGTCAACTTGATGTTCCATTATATAATCGACTCGGCAAATGTCAGCTTACTTCCCACTTCTCACTGCGTGTTTCCATTATGCATGTGTACTTGGAGCACGCAGCCAACTTGACAAACAAAAGGCAATGCTATGATTATATAAATAATAAAAATAAGATATTCCATCGTCAAAACAAGAATCACCGTGCTAAATTTGATTAATGCATTTCTTTATTAAATATGAGTACAATTTCATCACAATGTTATTCATTTAAACCTTATGTGAAGCGATAGCTCTTTGTTTTATTATTAATTAACAGATAGACGGGTGTCGATGACACTCTCTGTTCATCAAGGTGTGACTTACATTGTTCCACATTACGACACTAGTAAATGATTTCAAAGTGATGTAACGGTGAATAGTTTTGTTTTTGAATTATTTATCGGTATCTTCCGCATAAACTACGAGCCGATTAAATATAGCATAAACTTGTTTTATCTTTCAGATGAAGGCTAAATGACATTATCGAACGTAAAGAAATCAAAGTATTAGCGGTGTGCTGTACTGTAATACAAGAAATAGCATAAGAGTATACAACAGGGAGGTGTAAGGTTTAATATAACTAAACGGTTTGGTCGAAGTACAAAAACAGAAGAAACGGCCTCGTCGTAAGAAAATAACGATGAGTTTGTCTGTAAATACTTCGAATGCGCCAGGTGTTTAACTTATATTTAAGCATAAAAGAACGTCGGGTTTACCATGCTAGCTTAATACCATCGATATACAATGTATCCCTTTTCAACAATGTATTGACATGTGATAGGTAATATATATGATCATTGTGTAATGTATATGCAACATTATTAGAGCTAAAAACAAACATTTTGTGGATGGTGTTGTTTTTCAAATTTTAAGGCTTAATACGCATACATGAATATATATTATCTGAAACAAATATCTAATGTACATATACTCTGAGAGTTATCATTCATTGTTAAAGTATTCGCTTTTTTCAGACACAGAAGACCAAATTACAGTAACTTCCATATTTCTTTTGTCAGCGTAAAGAATAAGGTTAATGAATATACAGATACAAAAGTGTTTTGTGCAATATCTGAAGGCTATACCGAGCTGGGAATATGGAATGTTATATTTTACCCCATGTCAAGAACTTGATAACATAATTTATGTTGCTTCTTCGTTATGCAGATCATTTTGTCAACATTCCATCTGAATCTGTGTACAGGTATATTATATGGAGAACATACATATCTCAATGCCACAATCAGGGTAGCAATACCACGTGACTTTTGACTACAGTTACATGAAGAAATTTGTCAACCATGGAAAATGAAATAGCCATAGGTATTTAATTTTTCCATCGATTTCTATTAAATATACGCCACGCAAAGGGGGAATTACTTGCTTTTCATGAAATATAAGATCTTTTTCAGCAGCTTAACCGATTTTTCCATTACCCTGTAAAACCTACACATTCCTTGGTTTCACAGGGTAATGGAAAAACGACACAGCCTATGAAAAATATTTTTATCCTATGGAATGCAAATACTTTTCACCTTAGCGTGGCGTATATTTCGTAGAAATCGATGAAGAAATAAAATACTTATGGCTGTTTTATGTTCCAATGTTTATAAATTTCTTCTTGTAACTGTAGTCACAAGTCCCGTGGTATTGCTACACTGAAAATGTTCATTTATAGGAGTATAAGATAACGAAATACATAACATCACGTGGCGATAGTACACTCCCGCGCGCACTAGCGGCACAAGAAATTATTTTATCATCGGATAAAAAATAATATAGTACATTAATTCGTTATTCCAACATAACATGGACTGTACAGGTCAAATCTTGTATCGTAGAAAATAACAATTAATTTAAAAAAATTCTCGTTAATTACATTGAGCAAAAAACCAACTGACATGTACATTAATACCATTACTGTGGTCTTTGACAATAAAAGGCGAATACCAAGTGACGGATTAGAGTTTACTCGATTACGTGTAACAAAACATTTAGATCACTTTACAGAAATGTGTTAATAGTGTGTGCCAAAATAAAAAAAAGATAATATTAAGTCAGACAGGGCACGCAGCACTTAACTCAACCAGCCGAGCACAGAAAACATTAAAAACACACAAATCACTGAAAACACGGCATCCAGTCCCGAAAGACTGCCGCCTCAGTCAGTCAAACTAAAACGGAACGAGAACTATGTGACGAGAAAACAACAACCGGACACCACACACTACAAGGACAATCTACAACATATATATAGTGTATATGCAATTTTGAAAGATACGAAGAAGCCTTGGGCTGGACAACGAAATTGCAGAATGGCACATACAAAATGAACAAAGCTCAACAAAAAGGCACAATGGCGAAATATTTCTGTATTTTTGTATTTTTACTATAAAGCGGACAATACATACATAGAGGAATATATATCACATAAAACACGCACCTTACTACAAATGATATCATCTCCACACTGCAGACATATCCGTAAATCCGCGATACACTTTAGAAAAACTGACAAATTGACTCAATCATGAGAAAACATGTCATTTTGATATTTTAAGATCCTGTTTTTATGAACTGAATTCGTAGATTAACCTAGTAGATGGCAAAGGTTAAAGGCATACTGGTTTCGTTTTGTTGACTAATAGGGGATGATTATATTTGATGTCGCTTTAAGTGAAGTTAGGTACGGTAGATACACACAGTTCGCGTTTCTCAAAGTGCGTAGCGTATTTCTTAATAATTCTATTTTAAACTGTTTGACCTTAATGTGACCCGGGTCAAGTATAGAATGGATTTAAAATAGTAATTCAGCGGTTGAAAGTTTAGTATCAGAATTAGCTATATTGGTAGCGTGTTAATCTACAACATTTCATTTTGTGAGCAGAGGGCCTCGATTTCAAATCCTACATCAACCTATTTTTTCTGATTTTCTTTTTTACCATTTTGTTTTTGTCTATAATTTCGACGTTAATTTGAGGTATTTTAAGACCCGTCTACAGTTTTTCCAGACGCAATGCGCGCTAAATATTAAAGTCTGAGTTAAGTTTGAAATCACAATATATCGATATAATTGCCGGATATAACAACCGTATAATCTAGACTAATACATATACCTATATTATTATTCTTTTTTTATTTACTGACAATTTACATGGATAAATATATAAATTCTAGTTTGATTAGTGTTTTCAATTTCACCGATATGGAATAACGTACGCATCTTTATTGAAAACAAGTACACATATCTGCTATCTTAATGCTGTTTATCTTTTTTAAAGATATTTCTTGTTTCGTGATCAAACCAGAAAGCAGTGTGTAGTATTTCTTGAATCGGCTAATATGAGATGATCGTTGCACTTTAAGAAGCAAAATAAATTCCATTCTATCTGGTATTTTTGGAATTTTTGCACCTTATTAGTAGTTACCTCGCAGGTATTAGACACTTATTAATTACAAGAGGGCTAAACTGTCCGTAGGTTGCTCACCGGAGTAGTCTAACAAGCATGACCGATAGCTTGTGAAAAATACACCCATGCATTTATCTGCCAATTGTTGAGTGATATTAGGGCATCGCACGAATAGTATTTTGTTTTTATAAGACATCTGGAACCCAGCTTTAGTCCCACTGGCAGTATTAACCGGTTGACAGTATCGAACATGACTTAGGTATTATAAAATATAGGTGACCTACCAGTAAGTTCCATCAACATCGAGTTCAATCTGTGGCATCTGTACTAGCGGGTAAAAACGTTTATTCATTTGACATAGTGATCTAGTCTTTTTCCCTTAGATAATCAATTATCGCCATGTGACTATATTTTATAACGGCATATATTGTCACCAATTTTCATAAATAGTGAGTGGGAAATATTATTAGAGTGCATACAATACATTGTTGACAACGGGCGGAAGATTATTTTTATTTTGTTTCCCCACCTTTCATACAAGAAACTGCAACAAAAGCCTTTCCGAAACAACTATGTCATCTAGAGCGTCAACGGGCGGACGGCAGACATCTCATGATCTTCCAAGCGTTACCACTTTCTGCTCAGGTGAGCTATTATGTAAATGAGATCCTAATGCCAAAGGTGAATCGATATGCACCATTATAATGCGTGTAACATGTTACATGTCAGGTAGTAATGGGAAGCACAGTGGTCGAGTGGTAACGTGCTTGACTACTGATCGAGACGAAACTGGTTGGAAACCCAGAGGTAGTCTCGCGTGTATCGGTGCTATACACTGAGAACGTTAAAGAACCAGGGAGTCTATTCGAAATGAGCTAGGGTAACGCACCCGGATTCCTTGTATCACACTTCTTTCTCTTGATTTTAAGTCTACCTACACAAATGTCTACGTCCCCGCAAGGACATTAATGGAAGATAGATAAGTCTAGCAGCTGGTTATTGTATTCCTGGAATCTAGAGTATGTGATAATGTACTTGTTATACTTACTGGTAAAGTAATTTTTGTAAGATCATCATTTCTGATATCCAAAGCAAATGAACATATATAGACACTCATGCTCTGGTTGAGGACATGGTATTGCTACCAAATATGGAGTATGGGTAAATAGTGAATGTCCTTGTGGTGTGTGTTGGCTCAGTTTTGTTTCAATATCATCTGCTGTCACTGCTAAGTGATGCTTATCTGATAGATAAATAGAGTCTCATCTTCTTATGAACATCAGCCTTTTTAACGAATTCATAATAATAAAATTTATGGTAACTGATTAAAGGTTTAGAATGGTATCGCGTGCATGAAATTTATGTTAACATGTTTGCTTAAACTCTAATAAATACTCATAGTTTGATTCCCATGTTGTGCAAATGTCACCGTGCTTGATAATTGGGATGAATTGTAAGCCGTCCGTGTATCATACAGGCGATAGACGGTCACCTTTCTTCCGTTTGTGATGAGTCGTATAGTATATCGCAATCTTGTACTGACGTTTCAAGTGTCTTTTTGTTAAACTATGTTCATTTTTAATATGTCCTACAATTTCGTTGTCCAGCATACGGCTTATTTGTTCCATTCAAAAGTACATGTTTGTTTGTGGGTTGTCTCTGTATTGTCTGACCGTCTTTTTGGTCTGCTTTTGTCCTCTGGCTCCTGCTCCTAATTTGTTTGACTGAGGCTGTATGATGTCGAAGTGGTATGTCGTGGTTTTTTAGCTGTTCAGTATTTCGTGATCTGCTGTTTGCTGATAAGTGTTGCATGCTCTTTCCAATTATTCTTATATTTCCTGGTGTTCATATTAGGGGTTACTACTATTGGTAAAATGTTCCACAAAATGTAGTACGTGGTCACATATTCGGCATTTTTTATTTGGAACAAAATAACAACTAGTACAACAAAAATATAGTATTGATACATCTCAATTCCTGCTCGACTGTTAAGAGTTTTAAAACATTTAATCAAGAAATCAATGTAGAACAACACAAAATAAGATTTTTCCATAAACGTTTCCTATATAGCAGTGGTGTCCATATTGACGCAATAACGAATTCCTCATAAGTGCAAATTTAGAGTTCCTCATATCACTGTTTTTCAGTTGATAAATAATTGCATACATAATCCTATGGTATTCTCTATTAAATGGTGATACTTATTTGGGTTATCGCATCGTATCAATGTATCCGAGGAGTTCGCAGTATATCAGCAAATTAAATTAATAAGTTATACAAATATACAAATACCAGTGTAACAACAATCATGAGGAACATCCTCTAACATGGATGTGTTTTGGTATATGCTCAATTTTGATATACTTAATCTATAATATAACCGGTTCAACATGTGTCAAAAATCGAAATAATGCGACCGTAATGATAGATGATAAGAACAATAGATACTGTCAATGGTTTTGGTAATTAATCTACAGCACTACGTTGCCCTGTCTCATTTGGTATAAATATCATCTAATAATATCCAAGTATAGAAGATCATCAGAACACAATGTGCAACTGTTGAATCAAAAGTAATCTATCTTCATTATCTGTCAACAAAATTAATGTCTTGGAAAATTAGATATCAGGAAACGCTTTACTTGCAATTACGGACGTAGTCATGTGCCCAGTCAGCGGAATGTAATAGAATGCATTACATCGGCATTCAATGTATTTCCATGATACTTATTTGTTTCGATAATGGCAAAATGTAATGTTTAATATAAAAGCGGACGAGCTTCTGGTTGCATCAATTGTTGTAGGCTTTGCATTGTTGAACTAAGGTGCATATTTCCATTGGACATCATTGCCAGGTTTGCATAAAATCCAACTTTAGCCATGAATATTATTTAAAAAAGCTTAGCTATAATACTCTGTATTATGAAGGTATGTTTTCCATACAGATGTCACATCGATTTAGCCAATTTACGTGAGAGGTTTTATTAAGACACGAACATTGTATCAAAATCCAACATGAGAACGCTTATAACGCTTATAACTTTGTTTTTGTACCTAATTCTCTATACATATTTAATGTGGTGATAAAGACAATTTTCAGTGTATCGCTTACATACATCTACAAGACAAATATGCCTTTGTGTGCATAATTATGTAGAATCCACATATAATTACGTAATTATATATACGGAATTATTATAACAAACATATTAAATGTGTTATTGACAAAATGAATGTACCTCACATGCATGTATATAAATATTATAGTGTTCAAACATACGAGGGGTGTTCGATATGTATTGTCACTTGGGTCACATGTAAGAAAATTCGTTGATATCTTTCAATCTTTTTACATTTCTGGAACTATCAAGATTTCCGCAATATTTCGTGAAAAAAATCAATTAAATTTAATTACCGGAATGTTGTTTCTGTTGTCTTTTCAAAGGGCTAGTAATAGACACTGCGACTTTTTGCGAATAACTGTCGATTAAAACTTCCTTTCGGGAAATAATCTTATTCCTTAACTATCATACCGTAAATAATCCAAATTACTACGATAAAAACATGATTTGCTGTACTTGATTGCCATTTTGAACAATATAATGGCATTTCAAAGTCGCGAAAATAGGTGTCAAAATTAGTCAAAAAAGCATGCTATTTTTCATTGACAATTTTCGATTAGTTTAATTGATTGGAATTTGACATATCATACATGTACGTAAGCCATAGACCATCAACATTGATTTCTGGGAAGAATTTGCGATCAAAATACAATTGATATGAAGTTATTTGCGCGTGAAGCAACCAGCATCATTTGGTTTAAATAAGAGTGATCTCCCTTGTTTTGACCGTCTTACTCGTAGACAACAAATATTTTCATTTTGATTTAAAGTTCTAATGGAAATATAAGGATCCAGTTATCGTTTCGTATATTGCAGTTTAACGAATACTGACATTTACTTTTCTAAACAACTACTGCGAAGATGACACAAATTTAGCTTAAAATGAACATTGGGCCATTGTACTCGAGCATACCCTTTTCTAAGTTCAATAAATTATTTAATTGTTGACGAAAGGCTGTGTTATTTCCCAGATATAGAATAGAAACATACAACTTTTAGACAGTAATCGTAGAATCCTTCTAAATAGTGTCATAGAAAAATGCAACCGACAGTGACAATACATATCGAACACCCCTCGTATGTCAAACATGCATTCTTTTGAACATTTTTGCCGACGTCATTAACGCACCACTTAACGTAGATATGAGTTGAACGATTTAATCTTTTAACTAGCAAGAGTTGGTTCACCTACTGAATTAAGGACGTAGATACTAACACATTTATTGAACTACTTAATAACATTTATTGATCTTACTTAATAACATTTATTGAACTACTTAATAATAAGTTGTCATAATTGTATTAGGCGCCTGGCTATCGATACTTTTATGTATTCATTTGTCTCCCAGTTTCGTGTCTTCTCCTGAAATTCGTGTTTGGTTAATTTCTAATACATGTAAAATGGAAATTCATTACGTTTTATTTTTACTAAAATAACCCTTACATAATATTCACACAGATGGTCTGTATCAATCGGGGCAATCATTTTGGACGACTTGTTATAGTTGCCTCCTTGACGACGAGGAACAATACGGGTAGTATGTTTTCCAATTTGGATTCTTCAACTGGTGTTTATTGTTTTGCATATCATTTTTATTACGCATTTAATTTATCACCACAGTTTATTACACTCAAACTGAAAACAGATTATGATAAGTACTACTCCAAATATATTTAATTTAATTAATTTAACACAAATACAAACTCTTACTACATGGGGTCCCAATACAGAGAAGTTTTTACGGAGGCACGGATTTCATGGTTACCAGTCAACATGATTCAGAGCACCGACCTAGACAAACAAAACCTATAATTTTAGGTATTTTCATAATCATTTTGTTATCGTTCTTGTTTGTATTAGTTAAGTTAACCATTTGTTTTTCGAAATTGATACAGATAATTTTTGAACTGTTAAGACGCACAGATATACGAGATAACAGGATTAAATGTCAAATTTTTGCAGATACCGGCTGATTGATTTTTTGGATATGTATAAAAATGGATGTACTATGTGTTTTACCTTTCCGTGTAACTGGAGTAAACTTTTGTTCCTTTTGCTCCAGCACCCATATATTGTTGCATTGAATACTCTGCATTCACATTGGTTTAATGTTTCACAAGTCCGCATATTTTTATGAATACGTAAGTCAGTTTGACAGTAGACTAATATGTTTGCACGCAGTAAGTTGGCACACGCCAGTCACTAATTCAAAACAATTAAATCGAGAACTGGAAGATAATATCACAACTTTGCTCCAACTCAAATCAGAAGCTTAATATACACAGTAGCTGCCAAACTCATTAAATCGAATCCCATCCGTCAACTGGCAAACTACTTAATACACTAGCTTAATTACACTTTCAAAAAGGCGACTGACAGCGAGCAGTCAATAACGCGAATCGACAACTGGAAACTGGCAGCCAAATGCGCAGTGCCGCTTCAGATTCAACCTTTCTTTACACAATCATCCATTTTCTACTAAGCTGTCAACTTGATGTTCCATTATACAATCGACTCGGCAAATGTCAGCTAACTTCCCACTTCTCACTGCCAATGCGTGTTTCCATTATGCATGTGTACTTGGAGTTGGCAACGAACTTGACAAACCAAAAGGCAATGCTATGATTATATATATAGTAAATGCTAAAAATAAGATATTCCATCGTCAAAACAAGAATCACCGTGCTAAATATGATTAATGCATTTCTTTATTAAATACGAATACAAATTAGTCACAATGTTATTCATTTAAACCTTATGTAAAGCGATAGCTGTTTGTTTTATTATTCATGAACAGATATCTTGTGGATGGTTTTGTTTTTTACTTTTTAAAATATAATAGGCTTACATGACTTTATGTATTCTGAAACAAATATCTAATGTACATATACTCTAAGAGATATCATTCATTGTTTAAGTATTTGCTTTGTTCAGACACAGAAGACCAAATTTCAGCAAATTCGATATTTCTTTTGTCAGCATAAAGAATAAGGTTAATGAATATGCAGGTACAAAATTGTTTTGTGCTATATCTGAAGGCTATACCGAGCTGGCATATGGAATTGTTATATTTTTACCCCTTTCAAGAATTCGATAACATATGTTGCTTCTTCGGTTCGTTAATGTAATGGACTCAAACTTTATGCGGATCATATTGTCAACATTCCGTCTGAATGTATGTACGGGTATAGTATATGGAAAACCTTAATATCTCAATGCCACAATGTTCATTTATATGAGTATATAAGTACGTAACTTCACGTGGCGATAGTACACTCACGCTCACACTAGCTATAGAAGGATATTATTTTCTCATCGGATAAAAATAATGTAGTATACTAATTCGTTATTCCAACATCACATAGACTGTGCAGGTCAAATCTTGTATCGTACACAATGACAATTAATCGTTATATTTCTACTTTTTATATATATTTTTCGTTAATAAAATTGAGCTAAAAGTCCACTGACATGTACATTAACACCATAACTGTTGGCGAATACCAAATGACGGATCAGAGTTTACTCGATAACATGTAGCATAACATTTTGATCACTTTACAGAAATGCATTATTATATAACATTATGTATTGCATAAAACACACACCTTACTAAAAATGATATAATCTCCACACGACAGACATATCCGTTAAACCGCGATACACTTTTGGAAAACTGACAAATTGATTCCATCATGAGAAAACATGTCATTTTGAGATTTTAAGATTCTGTTTTTATGCACTAAAATTGTAGACTAACCAAGTAGATGGCGATGGTTATAGGCATATTGGTTTGGTTTTGTTGACTAATAGGGAATTATTATATTTGATGTCGCTTTAAGTGAAACAAGTTATCCAGTGACGTATTCCGATAGTGTTATATGCTTGCATGTCACGAACTGTAACGATGTTGTGCTAGTCTATCCTTTGAACAGCGTTTGCGTCCCTCATTATGAAACGTTTTTCGTGATCAAACCAGAAAGCAGTGTGTAGTATTTTTTGATACAACTAATATGAGTTCATTGTTGCACATTTAAGAAGCAAATAAAATCTCATACTATCTGGTATTTTTGGAAACTCTGCACGTTATTAGAAGTTACCTCGCAGATATAAGCCTCGTATGTATTACAAGAGGGATAAACTGTCCGTAGGTTGCTCACCAGAGTAATCTAACAAGTATGACCAATAGCTTGTAAAAAGTATACCCATACATTTATGTGCCAATTGTTGAGTGATATCAAGGCAACGCTGTCAAATGGCACGAATAGTATTTTGTTTTTATAAGACATCTGGAACCCAGCTTTAGGCACAGTATTAACCGTAAACAGTATAGAACGTGACTTAGGTATTATAAAATATAAGTGACCTACCCGTAAGTTCCATTAACATTGAGTCCAATCTGTGGCATCTAGCGTGTAAAAACGTTTATTCATTTGGCATAAACAAATTATCTAGTTTTTTCCCCCAAATGATCAATTATCGCAATAGGACTATATTTTATTAGGCATATATTGTCACAAATAGTGAGTGGCAAATATGATATATAGTGCATACAATACACTGTTGACAAGGGGTGGAAGATTGATATTATTTTGTTGCCCCACCTCTCATACAAGAGACTGCATCGACCGCCTTTCAGTAACAACTATATAATCCAGAGCGACAATGGGCGACTATAACTACTTTCTGCTCAGGTAAGCTAATATGTAAATGAGATCCTAATGCCCAAGGGGAATCAATATGCACCATTATAATACGTGTAACATGTTACGTGTCAGGTATAAATCTAGCAGCTGGTTATTTAATTCCTGGAATCTCGAGTATGTTATAATTAACTTGTTATACGTACTGGTAAATCAATTATTGTTAGATCGTCAGTTCTGATATTCAAAGCAATTGAACTTATATAGACCATCATGCTCTGGTTGAGGACATGAATATTGGGTAGGGTTAATTAATGACTGTCCTTGGGGGGTGTTGGTTCGGTTTTGTTTCAATATCATCTGCTGTCTCTGCTAAGTGATAAGTATCTGATAGATAAATAGATATTCATCTTTTTACGAACATCATCCTTTTTAACGAATTCATATCATTACTGATTAAAGGTTTAGAATGGTATCGCGTACGTAAAATTCATGTTAACATGTTTCACTAACCTCTAATGAATACTCATAGTTTGATTCCCGTGTTTTGCAAATGTTACCGTGCGTTATAATTGGTTTGAATTGTTAGCCGTCAGTGTATCATACAGACAATAGACGGGGTGACCTTTCATTCTTTTTTAATATGTCCTTCTACAAGTTCGTTGTCCAGCATACGGCTTATTTGTTCCTTTTAGAAGTACATGTTTGTTCGTAGGTTGTCTCTGTATTGTCTGACGGTCTATTTTGTCTGCTTTTGTCCGCTGGCTCCTGTTCCTGATTTGTTTAACTGACAGAGGCTGTATGATGTCGAAGTAGTATGTCGTGGTTTTAAAGCTGATCAGTATTTCGTGATCTGTTGTTTGCTGATAAGTGTTGCATGCTCTTTTCAATTATTATTATATTTTCTGTTGTTCATATTAGAGTTACTACTATTGGTAAAATGTTCCGCAAAATTTAGTACGTGGTCACATATTCGGCATTTTTTATTTGGAACGAAATAACAACTAGTACAACAAAAATATAGTATTGATACATCTCAATTCCTGCTCGACTGTTAAGATTTTTAAAACATTTAATCAAGAAAGCAATGTAGAACAACAATAAATAAGATTTTCCATATAAACGTTTCCTATATAGCATGGTGATCCATATTTGACGCATTAACGAATTCCTCATTTAGAGTTCCTCATATCACTGTTTTTCTGTTGATAAATAATTGCATACATAATCCTATGGTATTCTCTATTAAATGGTGATAATTATTTGGGTTATCGTATCAATGTATCCGAGGAGTTCGCAGTATATAAGCAAATCAAATTAATATGTTATACAAATATACAGATACCGGTGTAACAACAATCACGAAGAACATCCTCTAACATGGATGTGTTTTGGTATATGCTCAATTTTGATATACTTAATCTTATAGTGGCGTTCGATAACCGGACCAACATTACGGCAGGCGGTCGGTATTTCCCTGATACACCCGTTCATATACTTTCAATTCAAACTTAACTCAATAATTGTGATGAACATAACGTTTTGTGTAACAAATGTTCTCTGGTTTAGCATAGCATTCCGTTCTTGTTTTTGTCTTCTTCCCTTAGTATTAACAACATCATTTATATTCTTCGGATTCTATTTCTTATACGGATTTGTATTTGTTGTTCATCTTATTGACTTTGACTGAACTAATAAGCTATTGTACACTAAAAGTAGATTATTCATACTTTACACGCTCATGTGTCGATAATGAAATTTGACACAACAACTCAAACGCTCATATCAATCAATTGTTAATACAATCTGAAATATAATATTTGGTATTTTGTGGTAATAAAATTTAGTTTGGAAACATATTTCGCAAAACTAAATTATCGCAGCTCGTCTCAGAATTTGGCGTTGTCGTTGTAGTGAAGCCGTTTCGTGACACGTCCTGGAGCACGTTTGTTCTCATCTTTCGCATGTAAATACATCGATCAATGTTGATATTATGGCGCTCCCGGAACAAAGTATTTCTCTCGGTCAACTTGAGTTATGTGACAATGTCTTAGAAAGAATACACCATAGACGTAGTTTAATTAAGAGTTTTATCACATGTCTCTCAATGTCAATTTGTGCCTTGGGACCTGTGTCTGGATGCATCCTTCCGCTTGGTCAATTTGTGCTTGATTTGACGTCTCAGAATGCAAGATTTCTTTCCGTCAATATGAATTGGTTGGCATGTCTGTCTATAACGCTTTTCCGTGCGACACTATAAGTTGTTTGGACATTAGTCAAAAGTCGAAATAATGCGACCGTAATGATAGATGATAAGAAAAATAGACACCGACTATGGGTTTGGTAATACGCCTCATTCGTATCGATATCATCAAATAATATCTAAGTATAGTAGATCATCAGAACACGATGTGCAACCGTTGCATCAAGCTTAATAAATCTCCATTATTTGTCAACAAAAGTAATGTCTTGGAATATGAGATATCAGGAAGGGCGTTATGGTAGTAGTCATGTACCGCGCCAGCGTAATGTTAAAGTATGCATTACATCGGCAGTTAATGTATTTTCGTTATTTTTATGCTAATTTTTTATTTCGATAATAGCAAACTATAATGTTTCATATAAAATCAGACGAGATTCTGATTGCATCTATTGTTGTAGGCTTGGCAAGGTTGAATTTCAGTGTTACATTTCAATTAGACATCATTGCCAGGTTCGCATAATATCCAATTTTTGAATATCATTTAAAAATGCTTAGCTATAATATGATGAACAATCGGACACATCAATTTATTCAATTTACGGATGAGAGGTTTTATTAAGACGCGTTTGGAACTTGATAGCAATATACAACGAGAAAACGCTTATTACTTTGTTGCACATCATGTTCTATACATATTAAATGTGATTATGTATATGTACGAGGTGTGTTTAAAACGTTCTTGGACTGGTTATTTAATTACCAGCCCGTTAAGTATAAGTTATATAACATACGAGGGGGGTTTCCATGCATATCTTGGTATTTTAAGGGTTTCAAACTTGGCATGTATACCCATTAGCTCATTGCCTGCACTTGTGGAAAATTTGGTTGAAATACATGCATCAGTTTGGTCATAATGTATGTTAATAAACACTTACTTATTTATACTAAGCTATATGAAAACAAAAGGAATTCCATTTGAATTATGAGCATTATCTGCATTATTGTAACAGATTGCCGACGCTAGTCATAATTTTGCGATTATACAATTAATTCAACTTCAAATAGTTGCACTATCTAAGTGTGTACATACCTTAAAGTATGTGAAAAGGTTGACTAACGTGTATGCAAGGTCGTGTATATGTATAAATTCATTTGGATATTACCAACAGTACAAACAACATCCGTTAACAAGAAGAGAGTCGAATTTCTATATCGTCAAAATGACGTCTGCTCAACGCCGGTGAGCGGGTGTCACTTTGAAACATTTGCTTACCCAGACATACAAAATGATTCAATGGGCAATATGGAAACGGTTGCTGTCACGAACTCTGGTTTTAAGTGGCATATACATATACGATCTATTAGTGAGGGGAGTGACATGGTCAAAATATTTCAACTTTCATTCATAATTTTTTATCATATTTTGCCGACGTCGTTTACGTCAGTTATTAATTCTAAACATTGAAATCGAGAACTGGAAGATATCTACGCAGTACGCAACTCCGCTCCAACTCGTATCAGAAACTGACAACAAGTTGACAATTCGAGCCTGCACGTCAGCTGGGGGAGATAAGGTCACACAGTAGCTGCCAAATGAATTAATTCGAATTGTCATCCGTCAACTGGCAACTGACCTAATACACTAGCTTATTCAAACTTGTGAAAAGGCGACTGACAGCGAGCAGTCAATAACGCGAGTCGACAACTGGACACTGGCCGCCAATTTCGCAGTCCCGCTGCAGATTCAACCTTGTTTACATAATCATCCATTCTCTAGCTGTAAACGTGATGTTCCATTATACGATCGACTCGGCAAATGTAAGATTACTTCCGACTCCTCAGTGTCAATGCGTGTTTCAATTATACATATTACTCTTTGTGAACTTGGAGCACGCAACGAACTTCACATACCCAGAGGCAATGTTATGGTCATAAACATAATATAAATAAGTTATTCCATCGTCAAAACAAGAATCATCATGCTAAATATGATTAATGCATTTCTTTATTAAATATGAGTACAGTTTGTTATTCATTTAAGTATTATGTAAAGCGTTATAAAATAAAATGTTTTTTGCATCAAGCTGTGACTTACATCATCCCATTGTATGGCAAATGATTGCATAATAATGTAACTGTGAATGCTTTTGTTTTTGAATTATGTATTCGTATCTTCCGCATAAACCATAAGCAGATTAAATCTAGCATACATTTGTTGTACCTTTCAAATGAAAGCTAAATCACATTATCGAACGTATACCAATCAAATTATTAGTGGTGTACTGCATTTTAATAAAAGAAATAACACAAGAGTATACAGCAGGGAGGGTTAAGGTTATACATAACCAACATGTTTGGTCAAAGTATAAAAACACCAGCTACAGCCCGATCTGAAGGTTGTGGGTTAGATCCCTACTCCAGACGGTCAAAAACAGAAATGTGTTTCAGTGTTTCCCACCTAACATAACTAAAAGACGTTAAGCGATGTCCCATGTATGATGCTTTACATTGGCACGTAATATAACCAGGGATGCTTCTTGAACTGGGGCATCTTCTGTATCATGCACTATCCCTCCAAAAACTAAAATGACTAGCCTCTTCTTGGGGCCTCGCCCATATGGATTTCCGGTGGCGAGGACAAATAAAAGCAAGTAAATCAAGCCGTATAAACATAACGACTATAACGACGAGTGTGTCTGTTTTGCGAGTACGAGAGTTATTCAACTTATATTTTAACAAAAAAGAAAGTCGGGTTTTGCCATGCTAGATTGAAACAATCGATACACAATGTATCTCTTTTCAACCATGTATGAAAGCCTGGTAGGTAATATATATGATCATTATGTAATGTATATACAACATTGTTAGAGCTAAAACAACCATTTTGTGGATAGTGTTGATTTTTACTTTTTAAGGCTTAATAAGATTACATGAATATATGTCATCCGAAACAAATATCTAATGTACATATACTCATTCATTGTTAAAGTATTCGCTTTGTTCAGACACAGAAGACCACATTTCAGTAACTTCAATATTTCTTTTGTCAGCGTAAAGAACAAAATTAATGAATATACAGGTACAAAAAATGTTTTGTACAATAACAGAAGGCTATACCCAGCTGAGAATATAAATTGTTTATACTTTACCACATCTCAAGAACTTGGTAACATAAATATTATGCTGCTTCTTCAGTTCCTTTATGTAAGTGCAATACGAATCAGACTCCTTTGGTTATGACATCTATTGACTTAACATTTCGCTTTTGACATTTTATGCCGGATGAATAAGATATTTTATTACAATGTACTCAGACTTTATGAGGATCATTTCGTCAACATTCAGTCTGCGTTGGTGTACAGTTTTATTATAAAGAGAATGTCAAAATGTTCATTTATACGAGTATATATTACCAAGCCCGCAACTGCACGTGGCGATAGTTTACTATGATCGCACGAGCGGCTCAAGAAATTCCGTGATGACGAGTTGAATCGATTGGTCTCGAAATATCTTACATACTAATCTCAGTTGAAACATTGAGATTTTGTTAAAATCTGAGTCAATGTTTTAGACAAACCCCAAAGCGTAGTGATTGATGCATATTTTACGACACAAGTCTAGCACCAGTTTATTACCCTCAACGTATTTAATGCGAGCTACCTCATCAAATCATTGGACAAGAAATCATTGATTAAAAAGATTGAGGCTAATATAAAAGCCGGATGTATGTTTCTCATTATAGATTAGTATCGTGATTTTTCGAGTTGTTAATTTTCTCATCTGATGAATAAATGACGCAGTACATTAATTCGTTATTCCAACTTCATATCAAGGTAGAACACTCCTGTAGAGGTCAAAGCATGTAGGACAGAAAATGACAATTAATCGTAATATTCTACTTTCTACATTTTTCCTCGTAAACTAAACTACGCTAAGAGCCCACTAACATGTACATTAACCACATATCAGTTGGCTATGACAATAAAAGGCGAATACCAAACGACGGATAAGATTTATGTCAAAGTTAACTTGATAACATGTAATAATAGCATTTCGATCACTTTACAAAATTTTGTGCCAAAATAAACCTCATTTATTGCAGAAAACCACCCACAAATGATATCATCTCCACACGGCAGACATATTCGTAAAACCGCGATTCCCTTTTGGAAAACTGTCAAATTGGCTCAATCATGAGAAAAACATGTCATTTTGAGATTTTAAGATCCTGTTTTTATGAACTGAATTCGTAGATTAACCTAGTATATGGCAAATGTTGTAGTCATAATGGGTTGGTTTTGTTGACTAATAGGGATGGTTATATTTGATGTCGCTTTAAGGGAAACAAGTTATCCAGTGACGTATTCCGATAGTGTTATATGCTTGCATATCACAAGCTGTTATGTTGTTGTGGTAGACTATTATATCTGGGTACATGATTATAAAAGCTTTTTCGTGATCAACCCAGATAGCAGTGTGTAAACATAAGTTAGTTGTTGCACTTTGAAGAAGCAAATCAAGCTCCATGCTGATGTTGATTCGGGTACGAAAAACGCTTTATAATCTTTATAATTTGTTTACAATAATTAAGTGGGATAATAGAGCTGCAATTATAATACTGATGTTTCAATGTTGTCTGAGCTCGGCTGTTTAAGTTAAGTGCTGTTTTCCCTGTCCAATTATCTACGTATTATCGTCTTGACATTTTGTTACCAACACGAAATCACATACAAATAGCTTGTTTTCAGTATAACCATTTCAGAACCATTACAACTTCTTCGATTCAAATCTGATTCCAAAACACATACATGTAGTAATATCAGTTATGTTACATTCAAAAACGAGAGTGTTATAATGGCGTAGATTTGGAGGTATATCGTTGTTATGGCAGTAGATCCGTGTTGATATCTGGTGGATGTTTTGGAAATGCTGCACATTATGAGAAATTATCTCGCAAATGTTAGTCGCTTATATATTACAAGAGGGCTACACTTGCCGAAGATTGCTCACCGAAGTAATGTTATACATGTTTGCCAAATATGGTGTAAAAGGTACATTTGATTTAAAATTGTTGAGTGATATAAAGATAAATTATGTATTATAAACATAAAGGTGACCTAATCGCAAGTTCCATTAACAGCGAATCAAACCTGTGACATAATTAACGAGTTTTATTTCATTTGACCTAGTATTTTACCCCTAGATGACCAAATATCGTCATATGACTATATTTATCAAGACGTAAAATAATTATACTATTGTCACCAGGTTTCACAAATACATTTTGTATAAAGTGACATATAAGACATCTAGTGCATACAACACACTTTGGACAAAGGTGGAAGATTAAATTCTGTGTTGGGGATTTTGCCCTACCTGAAATATAGGAAACTGCAACGGACGTCTTTCAGTAACAAATAAGGCATCTATATCGTAAACCAACATACCACGGAATACTGATGGACAACACACATTTGCTTACTCTTACTCTGCACAGGTGAGCTAACATGTATTTGAGATCCTTTAGCTCAAGGTGAATCAATATGCACCATTATAATGCGTTTTACATGTTACATGTCAGCTATACATCTAACAACTGGTTATATACGAACTTAACGTTAATCAGTTATTATTAGATCATAAGATGAATTCAGATATTTAAAGCAGTGGAAGAACTTTGATGGGAAATGCCGAATTTGAAGTAAGGTTTATTAGTGACTGTCCTTGTGGTCTGTGTTTTTTCTATATTCTCTGCTGTCTTTGCTATGACGGTAACAACGAGTTGTATTACCTGTCACTGTGGCCTTTTGGTTAGGGGGCATTACATGACGCGAAACCTTTATTTACAATGCCCTGTTATATAAAGTTGTCTGGGTGGTCAGTGTGAGGTTTGGTGCACTGTGGTTGTGTTTTGTGGTCGTCCAATTGGTCTGATCTTGTATTCTGGCTCTTGCTCAAAAAGATTATATTAAGTCAGACAGGGAAGGCAGCACTCAACTTAACCAGCCGAGCACAGAAAACATTAAAAACACACAAAGCACAATGCCCAACTAAACAAGCGCAGATCCGCCCAAGTCCAAGCTGTCGAAAAGTATAATAAATTATAACTAGCTGAATGACCCAGTAGAAAAGATACAGCAACCAAAAGGCGGAATGCCTACGCTGAAGACTTGTAAGACTGACTGACGCGGTAAGCTGTTGGAGTGGGATGTCGTGTTTTTGTAGCTGTTCAGTTTTTCGTGATCTGTTACCTTCCCTGTCCGATTTTTGTCATCTTTTCTGTATATTTTTCATGCAAATTTTCGGATTATAGTTAGTCAAATTGGTCTAATGTTCCACAATATGTAGATCTTGAATAACCATTTAGCAATATATATTTGGAACGTAATAACAAACAGGACAACAACAATATAGTGTCGATACGACTTAATTCCTGCTCGACTGTTTTGAGTTTTAACACAAAGATGTGTCTACATTTAATCAAAAAAGCACTGTACAACAACTCAACGCTAAGTATGTGATGAGTTCAATGTTCAGTGCATGGTTGCGTATGGATACAATAACATACTGCCATGTGGGACTACTCTTAATACGCCATTGGTGTATTATAAAATGGTATAATACGTATATTGTAGTTTGCAATATTCATCGAATTCATTGGTATTCGTAGCAATAATTATCTTAACTAGCAATTACATAGTCTAGACTATGGTATTATACCATTATATCAGGATTGTATTGATTCTTGGACTGAAAACAAACATTATGATTTGTATGTTGATATTATGATTTTTATTAGGATGTGATTGTTAAACTCTGTTATATTGGCACAGCACTATGATTGCAAGTAAGACTATGCATCCCAGTTCATTAAAAATTTAAATGTAACTATTTTATGTTTTAATCATTCTTTTGAAATTCAATTAAATGACATTTAAGTTTGTTTAACCGTTTCGTGCTCAAGTTCCATACATTTCCAGTCAGAATGTAAATGTATATCCAAATAAATAGTTAACCGTTTGTGTTGGCTTTACGCTTATATCGATTTATTAGATGCACTGCTATTAACAACATTGCGCTGGCATTGATTGATACATTTGGTAATTATGATAACGCGATTTGCGACGAAAGAGCAATAGCACTACAAAGAGAATTTACAGGGCAATTACAAGTCTGTTTTACGATAAGTTCAAAGTTATGCTTATGTTTGTTTGATGATATAATGGTAATGTATTGACCTTCATGATATATCCGATACTTTGTAAATCAATTAAGACAATTAAGAACGCAGCACCATAGACTTACTTTGACACGATTACGTTCAACATTGTTGTGACATGACTTTTTGCGTTGTTCCCTAACAGATGAATATTATTATTATTACTATCATATTTCACATTATTACAGTATCCTTTACACATAAAGATACATTCAAAAGTGCTTTGCGTGTAAAACATCAATACATATTATTAAGGCAACTTCGAAGTAATTTACAGGCAACAACGCTCAAGATTATGAAGATATGAATTAGTAAAGCATAAAACAGCAGTATATTTCGAATTGAAAAATAAGTATAGATTAATACACAGGGACAGCAGACATTAAGTCGATATTTGGCATACTAGGTTAGGTATTGGCCCGAGGACTTCACCCAAGTGCCAATACCTGTTTAGTATGCCAATATCGACTTAATGCACAACAGCCCTGTTTCATAACCTTTTTATCGCATATGTTCAACTCCACTGATTTTTTCTAAACACGAAATAACAAATCATGCTCAGATCGAACTTTTCCAGAGCTTTTTTAAACTGAAACAGTATCTTCAATTTGTATTCCAGCGCGCTAATGACGTCACATGTTGTGTACGTTACGTACGCGCGTCGCTTCCGAAATGACCTGATATAGCCTCGATACGGAGTTTTGACACACCGGAAGCGGGCCAGATATCAATATTTGGCACACTAGACACACATATCAGTTACAATAAAGCGCAATTTTGTTTCTATATTTTTATTAACACATGCGATAATTGCATATATCATAATATGATATTCTCTAGGACATGGTGATAATGACATTGGTCATGGCATCGTAATACGGTATTAGAGGTATTGAAAATCAAATTGGTAAGTTAATGTTACGATATTGACGTCATATTGTCACTGATCATTTGCAGTAATTAGACTGTTAGCGCAGATTTGCTTAACATGCCAATTTAATTTATCTTAATTTCAGAACATTACTGAACTTGCGTGGGAAGAAGTCGAAAAACACCGGATCAAGTTCCTGGAATTAACTCAATTATCTATAAGTTATTTACGTACCTGAAATATTTACTTGAAGGTTATACAAATCATAAAATATATTAAAATTATAAATACACTATGAGCGTGTAAATTTCCTGTTATCATTCACCTCTTGTTTTATGTTTCGAAATGTCGCATGTATTTATTTAATCTAGAGACAAATAACTTTCATTATATACATGGATTTTTTAATGATCTTATACAAATGGCCCGTAACAATACCAAATCAGTGTTTTTAGAAATTATTTGGGGTAATGACGTGTACATGGTGCACCTACATGATCTATTATAAACTACTAATTCAATTTACATATATACTGCGAACTCATCCAAAATCTTGATATATAGTTTATTATGCTTTTCTTTAATTATTCTCTCAGATATTGAATACTGGTATAACAGAAGGTTACTACTGATATACGGAACTTCAATACCTTTACAGGAGTAATAACATTTGTTTTTGTTTTTCTAAGCATTAAACTGTATTGTGTCGTATTAGTTGCATTCAGATTTGAAAGTTAATGGAGATATATACATGTAGCTAGGATTGTTGACCGGGAGGAACGGTTGTTAACATCGCCCAAAAGACAGATACCATCAGCAGAAGACACAGTTGCATTACATACAGACGAATCGCGAGTCGCCAAAAACATTGAATGATTGGCAGATTGCTCGTGTGTACGTGTGACAAACTTAGGTCATGGACCTTGTAGGTCAGTCCCGATACTGCTTAGATACAGACATATGTGCTAGAATGTGTTGAAGAGCAGAGAAAGTTTCCATGCTGCATGCATTGTCAGACACTAAAGATAATAATCTTCTGTGGTGAAATCAGCCGGATGGACGCATTGATCATGTTGCCCTTGGTGACGGCACCCTAACTTCCCAGCTGTATTGAGTTCATTTGTTCGATACCAAAGAATGGTTGTATGCTGGTACAGTTTGTGAGACTTTCTGGTTGGAGGACAGCAATGCCCTTCCACTTACAGCCAAAGGCGTCCAAGGGTACTTGCAAAGTGAGTATATTTCTCATTTTATTGGCCAACCCGACCACCTAAATCCCATTGAGCACATCTGGAATGAGTTAATTAATGGGCAAGAAACTATGGTGTAATGCTGTGATAGACAGATACTCGTTATTAAACCTAACTCAGTTCCACCGATGGGTAAGAGAATGAAAGGATAGCGACAAAACTAGGACTGCTACACACCTTACTGACATTATTTATAATGAGATCCCTGGGAAATTACAACAATTATACGTGTTTCCTACACGAACGAAGTATAAATGTTCATGAGTGACACAATTAAATGAACAACCTTCAATCTTTAACCCCATTCAATTTCTAAAGATTCTAAATAAACCCCGAAAAACATTACACTTCTTAAAACCTACGTCTATAATAATGTTATATAGATTACTGATCGGGTGCATAAAATGAAATAAAACTTATGACTGGTGCACTGGTATAACGGGGAAAATATTATTGATGCTCTACTTACCGTGAGTTGGTTGTGTATTGTAACCTTTATAAAGGGCAAGTATGCACGTGGGTGGATATATATTAGAAAATAACGAAGTTATGACACATGCCTCGAAACCTTCCAAACAAAACTCGTACATGTACATATCATTTATCAAGCTATGAAAAAAATAAAGTTGTGTGTGTTTTGTTTAGTTCATTAATAAAAAGCGATGTATGCATTTTCGTAGGTGAAAGTTATGCTATTGAAAATTAAGAAGTTCTCAGAAATCAACATCCGTTTTGAATAATGCCTTTGATACAGATACCAATATTTCTATAACTGATAAGTCAATTTGGTTTAAAAGCCAAACAATGTTCGGATGCAATTTCTAAGACGCGTTTTTATTCAGTAAAATATGTTTGGATGATTTGGAAAGACGAAAGCGTAATTAAGGACGTTCGCAGCAGTTTCGTCTGTGATATGAGGAACCCTTTTCTCTATAATATAATTTGTTTGATTTGTTGGTATACATATAACTATTCTTCGCCGCATGAGCTAATGTAATCGTTTGTGTCTGTTTATTTTGTGAGCACTGGCTATGGTATTCCATTTCGGACGGGGAATGCGTAGGACCCCATATCATTATATAAATATATATTATGTTATAAGCAATTTCGAATGGATCGACTGCTATGATATTTTACGGATATAATTTCATACACTGTAAAGTTTATTGTATAGTTCGGATATTTTGATCCTAGACCTTGTGTCAGCATATTTACCGCAGAGATCCGTTACCTAAGCAAAGCGCTACCGAGCTCCTTTATTCAGTTAAAATAATGTTTGAAGTATATCTGTGAAATATGAAAGATCATTACCGACAACTGCTATAAGATATGATAACATCATGTATCTATATGTATATAAATTACTTAGGTCATTCAATCGAAGTGTTTATATTATATGTATATTATACCTTTACATGCTCATGTATATCTAAATAAATCCTTAATTTGTTAACATTGAATTTATCTATATTTATGCTGCATACCATACCATACCATACCATGCCATTATATGTATCAATCTGTAAATATCATATGTTTAATTGTCAGTGACTTATAGGCCCATCGGGCCGTGTGCTGTAATATTGTATATAATATCATGTGTATTTTGTAAAAGTGCACATGTCACTTAAAAATGCGTTTTCCTGCCCCCTGCCCGCCTGCCTGCCTGCCTGCGAAACACACGCATATGTTTAACGGTCTTCTGATATCGTGTCTGTATTTATAACCGTAATCAACCGCGGTTGTATGCTTATAAGCAGAAGGTATCACGAAAACGCTCGGTGTGTCATACAAACCCAAATTTGAAGGAGTAAGATTGTACAATTCTATCGCGGAAATTGATGCACATAGTGGCATCATTTCTTTTGATATATGTACTAACCACCACATTAAATATATTTAGAAAATAGCATGTTATAGCAAAGTTATAAGCATTTTCTCGTTAGATATTTATCATCCCTCGCACGTTTCTCATCAACCTTGTTATTTTGTTCAGTTTTAGTTTAACAATCAGTGAATTCAACATTACTTTTGTTAGCAAAAGGAATAAAATTAATGGATATACATGTACAATATCAGAAGGCTATACCCAGCTGGAAATGTGGAAAGCTTATATTGTTACCCTCTGTCAAGACCTTTGCAACATATGCTAACAACTTCGGTAAAAATACGCGGAATCTTTATGAAGGATATTTACGATGGCCACTTAAAAAGTATTAATCAGTGGGCGATAAATCAACATCACTGCCTCTGACTATATAAAAAGTATACATTTTCTAAAAGATCAATCTCTCAGCTAGACATTCGTAGTATTTTCATCATTTAATATGAAAGCATTTCCATTTTATTGATATTAAAACAGGACATGGTTTAAAACACTTGACAAGAAATATCTCATAAATACGTAAGCAAATTGTGTTATATGGGCTCATACGGTTTCTGAGCGTTGTTTTCAAATGTCAGTCAGGCTTACTGAAATTAAATAGATACCATTTGCAATATTTATCATTGTACTCTTAAATGGCAATCCATCAAAACATTAAATAACTATCAAACTATAGCACTATAAACAAGTCACATCCGAGACTCAAAAAACCATACTTACACCCAAGCTAATATTAGATATATACTAGCTAAATAAACACTAATTTATTCTTAATATGTCAATTTTTCTAGATTATAATATGCAATTTCATTCGTCGAACGATTTTAGTCATTTTTGCCTCAAATTTTTTTTTTACAACAAAAATGTATGTTCCATCCCAAATTTTAAAAAGTGGGTGGGGTAATGCTATACCCCCCCCCCCCCATTTTTGATAAAAGAAAATTCATCATTTTTGTCCATTTCATGTGATTCTTCTTTTATGAAATTACTTTTGTTTTCCGTATAACTGTATGAGGGGTATGACGTTATAAATCTAAAATACGTATTTTTTTGGTCACGTGATCATGTTCTTTGAACCGTTGTAAAGGGCAAATTACGAATAACTCATGACATATTTATCATGTGAAAGATAGAAACAAATATAAATGTGTAAAAAAGCTATATGTTTGACTTTCCCACTTAAGACGTACAATAGTACAATACAGAAACAACGTATAGGGCATATTCCCAGCAAAATGCAGGTTTTGGGGTATTTGGAACGTGGCAGATTCCTTGTACAACTAAATCCATTTAGACTGTCCAAAAAATAATGTTCTTTTTTGTTTCACCACTAGTTAAACAAGTATATGGTGCATAAAATCTGCAAATTGCAAATCAATCGCAATTATGACCATACATATCAACCCTTACGGCTACTAGTATGCCTTATTTTTTCGCAATTCCAGTGTTTCATACCCCTACTGGTTAAATGTCATATGTGTGACTTAATAGTTTGCCGATTGCAATATTGTTTTATTGGTTAGCTAGGCAAAGGTTGTATTTTTTAGAAAATGTCCACTTTTATTCACATTGATTGGATATTAAACGTGTTATTTGCCACTGATTAATACTTTTTAAGTGGCCCTCATATTGACTCAACCTTTCACTCTTGACATTTTATTCCGGATGTATAAGAAATTTTACTACAGTGTGCTTAAAATTTATGATATTCATTTTATCTACAATCAGTCTAAATTAGTACAAGGTTTTATTATGTATAGAAGCATAAATATCCAAATGACACAATCTTATTTTTATAAGATTGCTACAAAAAGTACGAAACTTCACGTGGCGATAGTTCACTATGATCGCGCGAGTGACCTAATAATCCGTGATGGTGAGATGAATACTATGTAGAATGGTCTGGCTCTCAAAGCATCTTACATACTAAAGAAGTTTGTTCAAATCAAAGTCAATGTTTAAGGCAAAGTTCAAAGCGTAGTGATTGGTGCATAATTTGCTTTAATGAACTTGTATATACAATGACAATTTTTAAATGATCTAAACTATGAGCAGCATTACTTGAGGTGACAATCCTCTCGAAGTGTTGATACCAGTTACCCAGTAGGTTTGTAAACCGTTATGACTAGTGTCTATTGTCCGATATTATCTTTTCCCATGTCTACGTCACAAGCCTTAATCCGCATTTTGATTGCTGGAACTATTTCATTCAGCTTTGTAACAGCTGGTACTAGGGCGGATCATTTTCTCGTTCGGTTGTGTGCTGGACATTGTGTCTTGTGCGTTTTAGGGGTCATTCATTCTACATGGGCGTTCAGCTTTTTGTTGCTAAAATTAGTTAATACGGCCTTTTGACAGCTGAGATCATTTTCTCGTTCGGCAGTTTGTTGGGCATTGTGCCTTGTATGTGTTAATGTATTCTGTGTTCGACTGGTTAAGTTGAGTGCTGTCTTTCCGGTCCGACTTAATATTTTCTTGTTGCACCATTTTATTATCCGTAATGTTTTTTTAAAAGCGCGTTACATCATCAAATATTGCGACAGAACATCATTAAAAAGATTGAGACCAATATTAAAGCCGGCTGTATGTGCCTCCGTATAAATTAGTATCATGTTGTTTAAATTTCTCATCTGATAATAAATGATGCAAGTTTAAAAGTTTATTTGCGACATATACGGCCACCGGCCCATGCACATTACAATACATTTAAACAATATATACAATTATGTAGCAGTGAACAGGAGGAAAATGGTATAATGATGCAGTACATGTACTTAATTTGTTATTCCAACTTCACATCCAGATAGATCACAAAACAGGCCAAATCATGTATCGTGTAAATAACAATTAATGGTTATATTTCTACTTTTTATATTTTTTTCTCGTAAATTACATTAAGCTTAAGAGCCCACTGGCATTTACATTAACCCACATGTGTTGTTTATGAAAATAAAAGGCAAATAGCAAATGCCGGATCAGATATATGTCAAAGTTAACTCGATTACATGTAACATAACATTTCGATCACTTTACAAACATGTACTCATATTTTGTGACAAAATAAACCTTATTTATTACAGAAAAAACGCAACTTACCACAAATAATATCATCTTCACACGACAGACATATCCGTAAAACCGCGATACATTATTGAGAAACCGACAAATTGTCTCAATCATGAGAAAAACACGTCATTTTGGGATTTTAAAATCCCGTTTTTATGAACTGAATTCGTAGATTAACCTAGTAGATGGCAAAGGTTGTAGCCTTAATGGGTTGATTTTGTTGTCTAATAGGGAATGGTAACATTTGATGTAGCTTGAAGTGAAATTGGTTACCCAGTGACGTATTCCGATAGTGGCATATGCATGCATGTCAAAAACTGTTACGTTGTTGTCGTATTCTATAATTTAAACAGAATCTGGGTCCTTGATCGTGGAATTTTATTTCATAATCAATCCCAAAAGCAGTGCAGTATTTTTTCTTGATAAAGTAAACATGAGTTAATTGTTGTACTGTAAAGAAGAAAATCACGCTCTCATGTTGATTAGTAAATGAAAAATCATCTTTATTATCACAGGGCCATGGTACTGTTTATCAAAGCACTTTGAAAAGCACTCGGGAAATCGTAAACTTCAAATGTATAACATAGAACAATAACAATGTTCATACAAAATGCCTCCAAATGCCACTCGGAAGTAGCATGTTTGTCTGTGTACAGACGACACTACTTCTTCCATACATGATGACTTGAATCAATAATCTGGTACAACCAATAACTACTGATGGTTAATTGACCAGAAGTTGTTACCTCCATGAAGTAGCTTGTTTTCTGAGAACCAACATCTTTGATTCAAATCTGATTCCAAAAACACATTGTATTATTAGTTATGTTAGAAACCAATAATGATGTTATAACAGCATAGTTTTGTGAGTAGATTGTTGACATACTAGAAGATCTTATGTTATTCAGACGTATATTGTCACCAGGATACGCAAATAATAAGTGGCAAAAATGACATCTAGTGCATCAAACACACTGTGGAGAACGGGTGGACGTTTGTAGAAGTTGTATCTTTTGGGATTGTGTTGTCCTACTTCTTATGCAACTAATGCCTTTTAGTAACAACTCTGGCATCTAGTGCGTAAACAAACATACAGCGGACAATAGGCGGGCGCCAGACATTTGCTACCTATGACCTTTTTCTGTTCAGGTGAGCTAAAATTTGATTGAGACATGTATGTCATAGATAAATCAATGTGCACCATTATAGTGCGTTTTACATGTTACATGTCAGGTATAAATCTAACAGCTGGCTGTATCTAGGGTATGTAATTATCAACTTGTTACACTTGTACGAACTTTTGTTAAATTCATTATTGTTATATCATATGATGAGTTCTGATATATTTAAAGTAGTGGAAAATCTTTTATAGAATTAATATAGACCATCATGCTCTGGTTGAGTACATGGGATTTGCTGCCGCATTTGGACTAGAATTTATTATTGATTCGTTTGATTTCTGACACTTGGATGGCTAGGCGCCGCAGCCGTTTCTGTGTGACTTTGAAAGCATGTGTGCTACATTACTTACATATCAGTACAGCAGGTGTTGTGTGGCGGCTGTAAATAGTTTCCCGGTACATTTGTATATCACTTCAGTGTAGTTATCATCATCTCTCTGTATGGTTAATTATGCAAGCAATTTAAAATTCACGGTATGTCATTCATTGTGGTGTGCCGCCGCTCTGTGTGGCTTTGGATTGTCTGTGTGCTACAATATTTATTAGTGAATTTCTCTTCTGTTTCGATTGTATCTGCTGTCTCTGTAAAGTGATTATTGTCCTGTCCGATATATTAATAGATATTTACCGTTTTATGTGCATCGTTCTCTATAACGAAATCAGATGATAACTGACGAACGGTTTATAATTGTATCGCATACATGAACTTTATGTTAAAATATTTGCTTTAACAACTTTTTATTCCCATGTTTTGCAAATTTTGTTAGCCGGCAGTAAATCATACAAACGATAGATGGTGTGACCTTTCTTCCATTTATTGGAGAGGTGGAGTATAACATCCACAACCTTGTACTGATGTTCCAAGTTTGGATAATCACTTAGTCGATAGTTCAGTACTGTCTCTAGATACGCATATTTCCCATATACTCTTCAAATCAAATCACCATGGTGTCATACATATGTCATAAAAAGTATGTGATATGAAAGAAGTCGTGTTCTAAGCATTATCTTAGGCAGCATAATTTTGAATAGTTTTGTTTTGAAAGCGATTCTCCTATTAACACCATCACAACAATGCAATAACGTTTACTTGGTGTTGATAAACTGTCTATATGAAAGGCACACAGTCTAGTTAAAATGTTTCAGCAAGATGACGTAAATGGCGTCGTGACCGGGTAAAGTTCGAAATACTACCTTTGTTATAAGAATAAAACATCTTCCAAACATGATACTGTAAGAGTTTTTGTTTGGCGAATAAATGCCTTTTGTTTCCACATTTACTTGTTGTTTTTTTAAATGACACGTTCTTGTCTATTCAGACTTGCCTTCACTTTTCGACTTATTTAGTTACTCAATACATTAGACATGCATATTCGCCCATGACTTAGATGTTTGTAGAAGTTGTTCCAGTAATTTTCTGCCGTTATTATGTACACAGTCGGCCATTGACTTTACTCTATTCTAGATTTTCATTTGACGTTTACGTCATGTCATGCTCGACGAAATCCATACCATGTACTTGTAAACTCATATTTGTGCTCAAATCATATGTGTACCCGTCCTTTAGCTATCAATAATAATGATTATTTTAAGTGGATGACATATTTGGTTCTAGACCAACTTTCAATATGGTCAACATCAACATGGGATACATACAATAATTTACAGGAATACATGATAACCATGAGCAAAAGAAAACATAACAGAAAAACTCATGGAGTCAATAATAAAGAGGCAAAACAAAACGCAACAGCACGATGTTAATGTAGTGATATAAAACAATAATGATATAAAAAATTCAACAATGTAATTTATAAATATAATTAATATTGTAATGTTATGAAACATTTAAATGTTACATCATGTGATCAGAGTAAATCCACTTTAAGATAGGAGTTTTGAATTGTTTGAGTGTATTTAAATTACGTATTAGGTTTTGGATGGCATTCCAAATGACTGGTCCTAGTTTCAGGACTTATTTTAAGCCGTGGTTTATGAATTGTAAGTTCACAATTTTCAGTTGATCTCGGCGATCTGAGTGCTAGTAGTTTTGGTTATATGTGAATTTCGAATGAAAGTATTTTGTTATATATTATTCAGTGACTTGTATATCAATGTTGCCTTTTTATAACGAATTCTGTCTGGATAAATCATCCACTTTCATTATTTAAACATGTTGCATCAAATTTTTTATCAAAAAAGATTATATTAAGTCAGACAGGGAAGGCAGCACTCAACTTAACCAGTCGAGCACAGAAAACATTAAAAACACACATAGTACAATACCCAACTGAAAACACGGCAACCCGTCTCGAAAGTCTGCCGCCTCAGTCAGTCAAACTAAAACGGAACGAGAGCCAGGTGAAGAGGAAACTAACAACTGGACATTACACATCACAAGGTCAATGTACAACATATATAATAGTGTACATGCAATTTTGAAAGATACGAAGCAGCCTTGTGCTTGACAACGAAATTGCAGAATGGCACATACAAAATGAACAAAGTTTAACAAATAGGCACAATGGCGAAATATTTTTGTAATTTTGTATTTTTATTATACAGTGGACAATACATACAAAGAGGAAGGTTGACTAAATGGCTTCCGCCTTGGTACGGACAGCGACAAATGTCACTGTGGGCTCAAACGTTTTACAGTGCACCAAACCTCACACTTACCCAATAGACAACCTTATAGAACATTACAATGTAAATAAAAGTTTTCCGCCATGTAATGCCCTCTTATAAAAAGACCACAGTGACAGGTAATAAAAGAATGTAAAACATGAAACATATGAATAGCGTCCATCGAGTAGCACAGAAACTAATTCTGGTAGCACGTTTTTGAAACTTCCGAACAGTGCCTAACAGTTCCCCACTGCAGTTTCCCCATACTGTACAATAGTAGTCAATATGGGGAAATGTATATATGCATTGAAAAACATTTTCCTAGCGTGGATGTTTATGAAGCTTTTGATTCATAAGAGTTTGTTAAACCTGACTGTTCCAGCTAAGACTGTGGTCTAAATGCACTCCTAAGTTTTATTAAAATCATATCGTATTGTTCACAACATGATCAAATGTCTAACATGCTTTTAGTCGAATATGTTTCATTCCAAATTTCCTAATATTTTGCTTAGTACAAATAAAACTACGTCATACATTGTGACCGGAACGAACTTTCTTTACACCATTCATCTAATTCATTGATATTCATAGCTATAATTATCTTAACCAGCAATTAATATTGTCTAGACTCCATTAAGAAATGTCAGGATCGCATTGATTATTGGACTGCAAACAAACGTAATGATTCTTCTCGTATGTTGGCATGATCGTTAAAACATAAAGAGTGTACCTGTATCTATATACTAGTATCACCATTACAAATGAAACATATCGGTTTGAAGTGAATGAATTTTGAATATCAATCAACTGACATTTAAGTTTGTTACATATATTCTGAAGCTTCATGCATTTATGTAAACATCGACACACAATAACACATTAAAAAGTAAAACTTTTGGGTAGGATTTACCGGTACATCAATTTATTAGATGCAAGGTCATTAACAACGCTTCGCTTTGAAGGGATTCAATCTGTAAGTACGATAACGCACTTGACGATGAAAGAGCAATAGCACTACAAAGACAATTAACAGGGCAATTACAAATCTGTTCACGATATGTTCAAATTTACGTTTTTGTTCGTATGATGATTTAATGGTAATATATTGACTTTCATAATATACTCGATACTTTGTTAAACAAACAGGATCGCGGCAATCTAGACTTGTTTTGACGTAGTGTCATGTATTAAGCATCGATTGTGAAACGAGACTTGTATTGTTCCCTCGCTAATCTGATGAAAATGAGTTATACATACAGAAATTAGTTATTATACATTTACAAACATATAATTGAATACTGTATGGAATGAGTCATCTATACATTGTCCTGCTGTAGTTAAATTATTAGTGTTCGAGTTATTCCTGCTAGTTTAACAGAAAAGATCGTCGTCAGTTTATATAGAAATAAACATGTTTCACACAACAAACTGAGCTGAATAAAGTATCAGTCGCCTGTCCGTTATATTACCATTTGCTAATTGACATACTTTCAACACAACTATTTTACTATTTGCCTATCACTTTATCAGAACAATATGTGTTCATTCATGCACAGCCTCCTCCCATTTATTCCTACAACCCATTTTACAAATAATGAACTCGTAATATTATAAGGTCTAATGCTCATATATCAGCAGAAGGTATGTTTCGTTTGAGAGGAGATATTTGCTAATGTGCAATTAGAAATGATGAATTACATGTTTTAAGATCAGGTCAAGATGTGAAATTTCATAATGGTATTGTTTACGGCTTCAGTACTTACGCATTCTCTGAGGAATTTTAACTTGAAACCAAAGGTATTCCAAAGTTTATGATCGGGAGCCACTTAACAGTACTACACTCGTAATATTTTTATTACAACATATGATATTTTCATCAATATTTCGTATACAGAAATGTTGATACCTATTTGACACAAAATCAAATTTCTCATACTTTTGACGATACGTGCGAATTAAGGGTTCTATATAGTACTTGATATCGAACTGCTATCCTTTGTAAGAGGATATCATTGATATACACAGAAGATTCATATATTGTAGAAGCGCCGTTAACGCAACGACCGTGGTACGGCTTATATCAACTTCAAATCTCACCCGAAATACTATAGGTAAGGTGAGGTGAAGCCTTTGGGGCCAACATTCGTCTGTGTCACTAAACTATCTATAAAGGGTAACATACTCGTTATTAAACCAAAATCAGTTCCACCGATAGTTGACATAATAAAAGGATAGCAACAAAACTAGGATTACAACAAAATTAAGTGTCATTATCTACAAAGAGATCCCCGGGATATTACAACAATTGCACATACCTACTACACGAATGTAGTATGAATGTCAATGAGTGACACACTTAAATGAACAAACCTCGTACTTTAACCCCATTCATATTCAAAAACGTCTCATTAAACGTAGACAAAACATTACACTTGTTAAAACATTCGTCTATAATAAAGTTTGATGGATCTCTTATAATCAGGTGCATTAAATAAAATAAACCTAATAACTTATATACTGGTATAACTGGTAAAATATTATTGATGGTAAGCTAACCGTGAATTGTATATTATTACCTTCATTTTAAGAGCAAGAATTCATGTGGGTAGATATATCATAGAAGATTAGGAAGGTATGAAAAGTGCCTCAAAGCCTTCCAAACAACACTCAAGCTATGCAAAAGATAAAATTGTGTTTTGTTCAGTTCATTCATAAAAAGAGATATATGCATTTTGGTAGGTGGATGTTATGCCATTGAAGATGAAAGAGTTCTCTCGGAAATTAACCTCTGTTTTAGATACTTCATTTTTTACAGATACCAATATTCCTATAACTAATAAGTTAATTTTCTTTAAATGTGGCAGTTCGTCTGCGATATTGGAAACACTTTTCCCTATAATAGAATTTGTTTGTTTGGATGGGATAGTTATAATTATTCATTGATTGAGATTCTTTAGCGGCTAAGTTTACATTTTTTAAGCAGTGGCAATGGTATTCCATTTTAGACGGGGGAAATTATTTCGCTCCTGTTCATTATCTAATTATATATTATGTATAGAGCAATTTTGAATGGATCGACTGTTACGATATCTTACGGAAAGAATTTCAAACATTGTTAAGTACATTTGTATAGTACGGATATTTTACGGAGATCCGCGACCTTCTGTTAGCATAAATTAACACCACGTGTCCGTTTTCGTAAAATGTATTTATAGCATGATGCTAAATGATATGGAAATACATACTGACAAAACCAACTGGACATCAAATGTAAAAATAATCTTAGAAAGGCATGGTTTTAACAATGTATTGCTCTTTCAAGGCGTTGGAAACTCTAAATATTTAATTCTCAATATTTAATAAAAATATTTAGACTCAGAGTTAAGGATAATTTTAAACAACTATGGAATGAACAACTACGTGATTCTTCCAGAGCATGCTACTATGTACTTTTTTCAAATTTTGGTTTCTAACCATATTTGAATAGTGTTGATATCAGAATATTTAATACTGTACTATGATGCAGACTTAGAACGTCTATTCATCGTTTAGAAATAGAAACAGACCGATGGCACACACCATTAGAAATCCCTATCTCAGAAATAAAATGCCAATTATGTAACAAATTAGAAGATGAGTTTCACTTGACACTTGATTGCCCTTTATTTTGTGAAATACGAAAACAACATATCAAAATATAGTTTTGGAAGCGACCTAATATCACTACATTTGTAGAACTTATGTCTTTTGAAAATACAAGACTACAAAGTAGCATGACTAATCTCATGCGAATAACTATATATAAAGCAAAGAACAGAGCTGGATGGAGAAATCTCGTTGCGACCTTAAGATCCGACTCGGATCCAGGGTACTGTTTTACAAACATTGCGTAAATGTCGCGTAAGTTTGTGTAAATATTTGTCACTTACGCAAATCCTTAAGTGTATTTTACTGATCGATCGCATGTTGTTGCATACATAAGTAAAAATATTGAATATTGAACGTAGATAGGGTCACAATATTACCAATATAACGGGAACCAGAGTGAATAAATATACCTTAAAGTTCGATAAGTTTTGATGATTAAACATGTTTATATTACTAATCACGGTCTATAACAACAAGTGACGGTCGAAAATCAACAGTGCGTGGCAAAAACTCCTCACTACGTTCAAATTTGCTATTTACGCTTACTCCGACCTTGCGTAGAATTACATGAGAAAAAATATCTTAGTAAAACGCATTTGCGCCAATATTATTGACGTACGCAATATTTAAGGAAAACTTAGAGTTACGCTAGCGTAAATGCTTTGATAAATCAGTTACTGTACACATGAGATTAAGAAAGTACGTAAGTATTTTGAATATAACTCTTTGTCGTCGATATAATTTCCACTTACACCGCATATACTTGGCACCGGAATCGAAAATAATAATATAAACATGCATGTTTTGTTTATATTATAATGTGTATATTTATGTTTATAATTATGTCAATACATGTTTGTACTTTGTACTTAATATGTGAAATCAAGGGCATATTGCCTTATTTTCGAAGAAACTATCTATTTCTATCCATATCCATGCAAACAGGTCAGGATTTGATCAATATTGCCGCACTTCAACGTAAAAACAATAGCTAATGCACGTATACTAGATTTCTCATAAACCTTTTTATTTTGTTTTGAATGATATCAATGAATATACATGTACACATTTTTGTACAATATCAGAAGTCTGTACCCAGCTGGAAATGTTGACGGTTATATTTTTCCCTCTGTGAAGAACTTTGTAACATATGCTAACATCTTCGGCTTGTTTATGTATGTTAACAAGACGCGATATCCTTACGAAGGATATTTATTGACTAAAGCTTTCACTCTTGACATTTTGTTCCGGACGTATAAGAAATTTTACTACAAAGTACTCGAAGTTTATGAGGATAATTTTGTCAACAATAAGTCTTCGTGTACGGTCTTATTATGAAGCATAAAAATCTCCATACTGCTATGTTCATTCATATAAGAGTACGTAACTTCACGCGGCGACAGTTCACTATAATCGGAAGAACGGCAAAAGAAATTATATGAAATTCCGTGATGGTGAGATGAATACTAAGTAAATTGGTCTGGCTCTCGAAGCATCTTACATACCAAACTTAAGAGTTTGTTCAAATCAGAGTCTAGGTTTAAGACAAAGTTCAAAGCGGAGTCGTTGATGCATATTTGCATTAAGGATGCTGGATCGGTTTAATGCGCATGCGTCATTTGTCATAGTAGGTTATGTGCCTTATAAATGTAAAAATGTGTCAAAATAATATAAAATAAATCAAATTGAACAGTTTTGATAAGTATTATGCAATAAAATTAGAAAATACTAATCGGAATGACGGTTTCCATTCCGAGAAAAATATTACATTACAAAATAGGTGGGTGGGGTAAATAAATAAAAATATTGCTATTTATGCCAATTGACTTTTTTGGGAGTCAGGTTTGTTTGGTAATGTTTGTTTATTGTGTATTGATGTGTTTTCGCGATATTTACATGTTCAATAAATTTTATTTTAAGCGTTCGAAACCTAATCAAGCGAGGAAACCAAGTATTTTGATTATTGGTGACTCAGTCACGAAAGTGATTGATCCAGTGAAGTTCTCCGGGGAAAGTTTGTGTGCACAAATAAAGTCACATCCCGGGGCAAAAGTTGCTGATATTGTGGGGGAAATTGATACATCATCAATAAAACAGGATGTGCTAAATAGCGATATTGTTATAGTGCATGCAGGCATCAACAATATATCTGATGCTGAAACATGTGATACAATCGTTGACCAATTCAAGGGCTTAGTAAGCTCAATTCGGACAATCAACCAGAATGTTCAATTAATCATTTCCTCGATCCTACCAAAAAAACATGACAAACTTTCTTCAAAGCCCATAACTGATCTGAACAAACTTTTGGCTACATTCTGCAAAAACAACAACATACTATATTTGGACAATACTCAAAGCTTCATGACCGAAAGGGGTGTAAACAAATCTCTATATAGAGACGAGGTACATCTCAATCCACGTGGTGCAGCACATCTGGTAAAAAACATGAAACGGCCAATCTTTGGACAATTAAAAAATGATACCAGTGCTTATCAGTCGACAGGAAATACTAGTGCTTACAAATCATCTGGAAATTTTCGAATGGACAAATTCACAAATCATCGGATTTACCAATCGGGATACCAAGCCACCAGAAATCAGAAGTACATGATGTCACGCCAGCGATGGGCGAGACAGACTCCAATGTCGTTGAACAGGATGTGGGTACCAGGCTGGTATAAAACGAATGTTGTATTGAACCTGATATGAATAGTGCAACAAACAATTCAAACTGTGCCTCAAATGACATTCTGGAAAAAACTAATTTTCTACATGAAAAAGGAATTCATTTCTTTCATTTAAATATCCATTACTTATATCCAAAACTCGATGAATTAAAAATTTTACTTCATAATCACCCATATCTAGATATTGTTGCACTTTGTGAAACTTTCTTGAATAACAACTTCTCTGACAATGAAGTTCAAATAAGTGGCTATCAAATGTTTCGTAAAGATCGTGAAACAAATGGTGGTGGGATCATTGTTTATGTAAAATAAAACTATTCATGTCTAAAATGATTATACTGAAATTATCTGGCTTGAGATTCAGAACAATAAGCAAAAACCAATAATATTGGGTTATACTTATCGACCCCCTTGTTCCAACGCGGATTGGAACTTAAATTTAGAAAACACCCTTGAGAATTATTCATTGAAAACAAAGAAATTTTACTAACCGGAGATTTAAACTACAACTTTGATCCCATCACACAATCTACTAACAATAGTTCATGGAATAATATTACTAACAATTTCCATTTAAAACAACTTGTTGACATGCCCACCAGAGTAACTAGTACTACAAAAACAATAATTGACCATCTTTATACAAATGTTTCCCAAAATATTTCTGAAGTTAATGTTCCTGTTCTATCAATCAGTGACCACTTTCCTGTGTGTTTTACCCGTAAAGTTTCAAATACAGCGCCAAAAGATCCCTTACATCATATGATACAATACCGTAGTATGAAGCAATTTACTGAAGTAGATTTTCTTAAATCACTTGAGGAACAGCCATGGTCTATCCTAGATATGTATGAAGACACAGATGATGCCTTAGACTGTTTTCAATCATTATTCAATGACGCTTTAGATACACATGCTCCATTGAAACAGAAGCGTGTAAAACACTTCACTTACCCGATTGGTACAATCCAGAGATTTCCAAAATGACAAAAGAAAGAGATAAGGCAAAAAAGCTAAATAATATGGAACAATATAAATATTTGCGGAACAAAGTTAAAACTCTGATATCAAATTCTAAGAAAACATACTATGCTGAAACTATAAATGACAATAAAAACGATGCCAAAAAACTGTGGAAAAATCTTAGGCAGTTATCAGGTAAAATCACTAATCACCAAACAAACTTCATTCATGATGATGAGGGGACTCCGATTTTAGACCCACTTGAAACAGCTGAAGTATGCAATGATTATTTCATTGACATTTTCAAGTCAGCCCCTCAAAATTGCTTCTCTTTCTCAGAATGCGATAAAACAAAACTATGTGAATTCATTGAAATGCATTGTGAACACGATACTTCGTTTTCAATACCTAGTATAACATGCACATTTATAGAAAAAGAATTACAAAACCTTGACATAAATAAATCAACTGGATTAGATGGCATAGGACCAAAATTTCTTAAATTAAGTGCTAAAATCATATCCAACATCTCGCAAAAATTTTTAACCTCAGTTTATCAAATGGAATATTTCCCTCAATATTCAAGAGAGCAAAGGTGACACCTATCCATAAAAAGGGGTCTAAAAGTGAGAAAAGTAATTACAGACCTATTTCGATTTTACCAGTTCTATCAAAAGTACTTGAAAAACATGTAAGCAATAACTTAAAACTTTTTCTTGAAAACAAGTCTCTCCTTCACCCAAATCAATCTGGGTTTCGAACTCACCACTCATGTGAAACTGCCCTGACTGCCATTATTGACAACTGGATAAAAGCGATAAATGAAGGAAGTCTTGTTGGGACTATTTTTCCCGATCTTACTAAGGCATTTGACCTCATTAATCACAAGTTACTACTTGAAAAACTACAGCTATATAAAATTGGTGAAACTGCAATTGCCTGGTTCAGGTCATATCTAACAGATCGCTCACAGCAGGTGTGTGTTTCCGGAAAAACTTCAAGTATTAAACACATACCAGCTGGTGTGCCACAAGGCTCTGTGCTGGGACCTCTCCTATTCATTATTTATATAAATGATATGCCGTTACACCTATCCAATTCTGTGTTAGATATGTTTGCTGATGATACCACTATTTCATCATTTGGAAGTAATTTAGACTCAGTTTGTACTTACATTCAATCAGACCTTGATTCTATACAAAACTGGTTAAAAAGAAATTCCATGGTTGCAAATTCCGAAAAAACAAAAGCTATGGTTATTTCTCCCTCAACTCGCAGTTCCGAAAAAGTTTCAAGAATTTCATTCAATGGAAAAACTATTCAATTTTCAAAAACAGAAAAACTTCTGGGAGTCCATATTGATCGCACGCTTAATTGGAAAACACAAGTACAAATGACACTCAAGAAATGCAACTCATTATTATACTTACTTATGAGAATTAAACAATTTGTAAATCTGCATACTAGAAAAATGTTTTTCAATGCATATATCCTTCCTCATTTAGACTACTGTTGTTCTATTTGGGGAAACTGCACCACTAAGCTTTCCAATGATATGTACAAATTTCAAAAACGTGCTGCTCGAATTATTCTTGACAAAGATTTTGACACACCTACAGAGGAATTATTTATGCAATTAAATTGGATGCAATTTTCAGACAGAGTTAACTATAAAAAGGCCATTCTAGTGTACAAATCTCTGAACGGCTTTCTCCCAAATTATATGGAGCAACTATTTACCTATAATGAAAATAAATCATTGAGGTCATTTGAACAAAAACTACTAACAGTTCCAAAACCCAGGCTAGAATTTTGCAGAAAATCATTGGCATACTCTGGTGCAATATTATGAAACTGTCTTCCTTACCATATAAGAACATCTGCAAATATCAACTTATTTAAAAGCAACTACTTGAAGTGGTGGTTCTCTTGTGGTCAAGCACACTTCTCTCTCACTGGAGAGATGCATTGATTAATTAGTAACCCATCAATAATGTTTTATGCTATTTATGCCATCATTCAATGTGTTATATTATCTGCTCATTACTTTTCCTTTCTTTCAGCTGTGTATATATACTTGTATATATTTATATTACTTTGTCATTCATGTAACTTTTGGAAATGTACATATATTATGTTATATGAGGCTCACAGGGAAGACTGGGCATACCCAACTGTGTTGCCTCTTTAAATAAAGTCTTTATTATTATATTTCATTGATTTTCTCAGCATTTTAGCCACATTTAACCAAAATTAAAACAAAAATTGCGAAAAAGAAACCTCAATGACATATATTTTTTATTTCATAATTTTGAAGATCTATGTCACTAGAGTTATTTAACACAATATTAAAAAAAGTTTAAGGTGGGAAAAAAAGTTATTAGGATTTACCTTGGTGCTATTTTGCTGCATTAAATATAAAGTGGGTGGGGTAAAAGGGCAATATATATTAGACCAAAATTAAATATACAATTTTTGGTATCTTGATCATGTATAACAATGTGTACCCAAACTATATTGAAAAATATTTTATTATTTAGATCACAGACGTCAAATTAAAATGTCAAATTTGAACACCACCACCAATTTACCAATTTCCATGCAATTATAAAAATAATTCATACATACTTCAATTAGGGCTGATTACCCGAAAAACGAGTTCCGTGACCTAGTGTTTTTTCATCATATTTTGTGTCAGTATAGATTTCTTTACTTCCTGGCAAAATTTGAGCAAATTCTGAAGGTTGGATCCTAAGCGCTCCAACATCCTTAAGGTTCATTCTAACATACTAATTAAATACCGTTTTTGCAGAAAATCCCATTAGTCTCTTATATTATTTTGTTGCTTAAAGTTCATACAATTTATATCAGATTCTACGAGTGTTGCTATATTCACTTGTTATCAAAGTATAATTAGAAAAAGGTAATTACATAATAGGTATATACTTTCAAAATGTCAGCGTCAGTTATTTGATAACAAAATGATAGAAAATTAAAAAATTTCAGTTGTCAAATATTAGATCAAGGTCATGCCAGCCCATTTATTTAAATGAAAATAGTCAATATGCATTTATTTGGAAAAATCAAATGCATCAAAATGTGTATGTGTGGAGGACTACTTTTAATTAATCTTTAATAGTCTAGGGTATGGTAGGCCTCATGTACCAGACAGTTGTTGGTTTGTAATCAAGATGGAACATATCCGACTTTATCGGGTCTATTAGACTTAAAACTCGACTATTGGAATAATTTTTAAAACAACTGAAACAGATTGATGGAAAATGAATTTAAGCGTTAGTATTTCTATAATAAACATATTTATTTTAAATCCGATTTTCATTTCATTTTAGTGTATTTGTTGGTATACGTTGATAGTTGGGGAAATTTCTGTATTTGATCGGTTTGTCAATTAAAATGGTTACATATAATCACTCAAAACACTACTTGCAGACAATAATATAGCATAGCTGTAACTTTAACCCCATACGTAAACTTACCGAGCAAGTTGAAACATCAGCACGGTATATTCGTGGGTTTTGAAATATTTTTGACAGTCTTGTAATCGACCTATTTTACACAAACTGTACCTGATGGAGCAACGATCCTGACAATCGAATTGCAAAACAGTATAGAGAAAAAGAGTTTCGATTTCTGATGAACTACACTTTGATTTCTATTGTTTAACAGTGTGGGATTTGTAAAAATGGTCCTGCTTATTTTTTAACGTCCCTCGTATTAGCACATTGTTTCACACATATTAAGTGACAAATAAGACATCTAGTATATCAAACACACTGAAATCGTGTGGAAGTTATGTTATCCCACCTTTTATACAAGAAACTGCGCCGAACGCATATCAATAACAACTGCGGGATCTAGTGCGTAAACAAAATAACTGTGGACAACGGGTGGACAGCAAACATTAATGTTGCTTACTATCACCACTTTCTGCCCAGGTGAGCTAAATTGTCATCGAGATACTTATGCCCAATGTGAATCAATATGCACCACTATAATGCGTGTAACATGTTGCATGTCATGTATAAATCTAGCAGCCAGTTTTTTATTCATAGATATCTAGGGTATGTGATAATTTACTTCTTTACTCTTATGCAAACTTACTGTTAAATCAATTACTGTTAGATCAAAGGATGAGTTCTGATATTTAAAGCAATTGAAAATCTCTGATGGAAGAAATGTAGACCGTCTTGCTCTGGTCGAGGACATGGGATTTGCTGCCACATTTGACCTCGGATTTATTCTTGGTTCGTTCGATGTCTGATTATTGGGTGGCTATTCGCTGCCGCCGTTTTTGTGTAGCTGTGGATTGTCTGTGTGATACGTGACTTACTCATCACTCCAGCAGGTGTTAAGTGTCGTGTGGCACCTGTAAAAAGTCTCCCGGCACTTTCCTTCAGTACAGTTATCATTCATAATTGCCTTCCTTTGTGGTTAAATATGCAAGAAATTAGAGGTTCATAGTATGTCATTCATTGCGGGTGAGTATATAGGCTCGCTTGAAATATCCCAGTTTCGGGATATTGATAGTTCGTTGTGATTCTTACGTCGGTGGCTAGGCGCTGCCGTCCATTCTGTGTTACTTTTGATTATCTGTGTGCTAGCTAAGGTATTTATTAGTGAATGTCCTCCTGTTGTGAGTGTGATCTCTTTTGTTGCTATATTGTCTACAGTCTCTGCCAAGTGATGCTCGTCTTGTTCGATAAATACATACTTAAATAGATACTTATATTTTAATGTCCATCGTCCTTTATAACGAATGTAGATAATAACTGACTTAAGTTTTACTAAAATGGTATCGCTTACATGAAATGTGTTTGGGTATACTATGCACACGAATCTTAAACGCACATGCTTGCTTAAATTCATTATCATTTTTCCCGTATTTTTGTCTGTCGTATCTATTTCGATGTTGAATAATCCAGGGACAGTACAAGAGACCAGGGACAGTACAAGAGATGGACGAGTGTCTCGATGACGTTATATAGCGTTATCTATATCTAACCTGTCGGCCGATAAGCGGAGTGTATAACGGCCGCTTATACGGTCCGGTAGTATTTTCTTTCTGTACGGTCCAAAATAAATCCGGGATTGACGATTGCGGTAGGTAAAACGGTCAATTATACGGTCCGATTTAAATCCGGGATTGACGATTGCGGTAGGTAAAACGGTCAATTATACGGTCCGATTTTATTTTTTGTTTGGTGTACGGTCCTAAAAGTATTTGAGACTATCCAAGAAATTCATACCAGGGACAGTATAATACAGATGGTATACAGGTGTATAACGTACGCTTATACGGTACGGTAGTATTTTATTTCTGTACGGTCCATAATATATCCGGGATTGACGATTGCGGTGGGTATTATCACGAAGTTTAATCAACGTGCGTGGTATTATACGGTCCGATTTAAAAATTAATAATGTTCCAGACTGTATATCCTGTCTGTCATATAATTTTATTCCAATAAAGGATTCTGTCTCTCAAATAAATCTTAAAAATTTGACTTAAGTTAAAAATTTGTACAGCTCATATGTCCCGCGATTTAAAGAATAATCCTTTTTTCTTTAAGTTCTTATAGTAGCTGTTTACATAATGCTTCAAAACTATGTAAACTATTGGTCGTCTTGATTTTCTTGCTTAGCTGATACGCTTAAGAAAATTTTAAGATTTTAATAAATTTAAATAAGTTTTCACTTAAGATGCTTTGTGAATACCAGCCCTGGTTTAAATTCAAGAAACAGGTTTCAAATTTACAGCGATCTATATATATGATCTATATTTCGTCCTAGAATAAAACGCTTTAATTAAATATATATAATATTATAGTCTATATTTGTGTTTTATGGTTGTACATTCCAACATTAATTTTATCCGTGATTGTCGGGAATCGGTATAATGAAACAAAGTTACGATATATAGAATATATACTTAACAGATTCCATTCAATTAAATATTCTAGGTCCTAGGTCTGATAAATTCCCTTAATATGTGTGTAACAGATGCAATGGTTTAATTACTGTCACAAATGTAGATTACACTACGGGAGGGCGGTATTGAACTCGTGATTGGTGCATTATCTAGACAGTAATCTCATATTGTCTCAGTCTCAGCGGGAGTTTCCGGTAATACTGTTAATTAGTAAAACATAGACAGCCACTGTAGATGAATTAAGACTGCTTTATAATTTTCATAAATAGTGTTTATCATACACGGTTCTATAATAGTATAAATGCAACCACACTTGCTAAACATTATAGCATAAAAATGTACTATAAACACGGAGAATTGGCGTATTTTTAATTGAAATATTTCAAAATTGTATAAATAAATGTGCATAAAAGTATGCCTATTCCGAGTAGGGATTTATTATGTGATATTATAAATAAGACATAATTTGCTTTCAATCATTTTGGACATCATGGAGCTGGAAATTTGCTATAACTAACGTGAAGGAATGAAAAAGTGTACTGAAAGCACACAGAGTTGGCATATTTTGAAGTGAAATAATTCAAATGTAAAAATTGGGGCATAAAATTATGACTTTCTCGAGCAGGGATGTATTGTGTAATGGCAAAAATAAGTTTTAGATAATCTATCTTTATACATTTCGAGATCCTTAAGCTTCAAAATAACTATATAAATAATAAAGTTTTTACTGAAAACATGACGAATAGCTAGGCGTATTCTGAATTCAAATAGTTCCAAAATTATTTAAAATTTGTACATAAAATTATGCCTATCGCGATTAGGAATTATTATGTAATGGTAAAAACAAGTTTTAGATAATTTGCTACTATACATTTTGAGATCATTAACTTGCAAAATGGCCAGTATCGTGGACAGCGAGAGCGTTTAGCGTGTTGATCACACCTATTTCAATGAATGGTAGTTAATTATAATTTAATAGTGTAGACTGTGTTGTAATATTGTTATTATTTATTTGAATGCAAGTTTCTGAGGTGTAACATAAACAATGATTTAATTACTGTCACAGACAACATTATGTAGATTACACAACGGGAGGGGTGGTATAATTGTATTAAACTTGTGATAGGTACATTATCTAGACAGTAATCTCATATTGCCTCAGAAGTCTCAGCGGGGAGTTTCCGGTTGTATACTGTAATTACGTAAAACATAGACAGCAACTGTATATTAATTAACCCTACTTTATAAATTTCAAAAGTATTGTTTATCTATAATAATTTATGGCGGACATAGAGCAACCGAATTTGCTAAACGTTAACATAAAAATGTACTTTAAACACGGAGAATTGGCATATTTTGAATTCAAATAGTTCAAGAGTGTGGTGATAATTGTGCGTAAAACTAAGCCTATCACGAGCAGGGATGTATCATTTAATGGCAAAACTAAGTTTTAGATAATCTACCTTAATACATTTCGAGATCCTCAAGTTTCAAAAGTACTATAATTGTTGAGAAATAATAAACTGGTTGCTGAAAACATGGCGAATCGGCGTATTTTGAATTCAAATAATTCAAGAATGCGTTGATAATTGTGCATAAAACTAAGCCTATCACGAGCAGGGATGTATTATTTAATGGCAAACATAAGTTTTAGATAATCTACCTTAATACATTTCGAGATCCTTAAGTTTCAAAAGTACTATAATTATTGAGAAATAATAAACTGGTTGCTGAAAACATGGCGATTCGGCGTATTTTGAATTCAAATAATTAAAAAATGAGTTGATAATTGTGCATAAAACTGAGCCTATCACGAGCAGGGATGTATTATTTAATGGTAAACACAAGTTTAAGATAATTCACTACAATACATTGTGAGACCACTAACGGGCAAAATGGCTAGTATCGTGGACAATGAGACAAAAGAGCGATTAGCGTGTTGATCACACCTATTTCAATGAATGGTATATGATTTAAATATGCTAATTTCGTCTTTTCATCGAATAAAAATTCAATTCATAAGTTTAAACTTTCATTTCAGTGCAATTACAATGTTTGATACCGTTAATTAACGACAGATTTATGCATTTTTGTGTCTACGCTTTCGCGGGATTTTTCAAGATATCGAGCAATTTTTATCGGAGCGCGGTGATTGGCCGACAGGTTAGTCACGCTTAAAACCCGTGTTTCCGCTCCCTCTGTATTTATTCTTCCCAGAATAATCGTAGGGCAATTGCATTAGTTATACATGATGCTATACACTTACTCAAACTCCCAACGCAACACCTACATTTTTCATCATTTCTCAAGTAGTTTTCAATTGATATACATGTAGTTAAAAATTGAAATGTTAATGAACACATATTCTATGCATGTCTCCTAGACTTTATATGCAAATCGGTTCACTGAAAGATAAAAATCTAACCAAATAATGAGCATCACTGCAAAACTAAAAGTCACAAAAATGACACCATGTAAAAATACTGCATGACGTAGCTCTAGCTCACATAGCACGTGTACATCAAGCATTGCTGCATAATCACAACATGCAACAGTTGCCGCTATCATTAGAGTCTTCGGATTTCAAGATTATTTAGAATTGTGGGAACAAGCTGTGCAGGCAACAAACGAGACGTCCACCAACCACTAAAAAGCGTCGGAAATGGGGACCATTAACCAGGTTTTGGTACGATAGGGCAGAAGAAAAAATATATCATAAAATACATGGAATGACATATTAGATACTGTATAACAAGGAACAGAATGTGGTTCTTTCATTTTTGTATTGTTATAGTCTGTTTAGTGAAGTTTACACCCACCTTGGTAATATTTTTCATGTTGTATTTTTGTGACTTATCGATTTGCAATGATGATCATTTTTTGAAATTATTTTCATCTTACAATTAATCGATTTTAATAAGGCAATCATAGACACATCAGCTAAACATGAATCTATTAATATGCAATATTTTAATCGAATCGCATTATAAATAGTTGAGAAATTATGAAATAATGAAGGTGTTGCGTTGGAAGTGTAAGTGTAGTTTTAAAAACGACCATTAGCACGAGCTACATTACCTGTCACTGTTGCATTTTGGTTGGAGGGCATTATATGATGCGATACGTTTATTTACACTGTCCTGTTACATAAGGTTGTCTGTGTGGTAAATGTGAGAATTGATGCTCTGTGAAATGTATATCTTCATGTACCAGCCCAATGACATTTGTCGTTTTCCGTTCTAAGCACTTTCGTCAACATTATTTTATGTACGATCATCCAGTTAATGTTAAAATAAGACAATTACGAGCACAATTCGTCCAGTGTGCCTTTTTGTGAAACTGTGTTCATGTTGTATGTCGTTGTCCAGCATACCCTTCTCCAAAAAGCGAGCAAAACCCGGGTTAAACGCGGGTTAAAACCGTGTTAAACCGTGTGGTATTGGCACCGTGCTAAAAGCGAGTCTTTTAGCTTACCGACTGGGTTTTTTCTGAGCAAAACCTGGGAAAAACACACTTTAAACACAGTTTTAACTCGCTTTAACTCACTTAAGTCGGTTTTATGTGGGTTTTAAAACCCACTTATTTTTAGAAAGTGGGTTTATAGTGTGTTTTTTCAATAAGTTGGTTTTAAGTGTGTTTTTTCTGTGCTGAAAAACTCGCTTATGTGGGTTTTAAAACCCGCTTTTAGCTCACTTATTCTAGAAAGTGAGTTTATAGTGTGTTTTTCAATAAGTTGGTTTTAAGTGTGTTTTTTCTGTGCTGAAAAACTCGCTTATGTGGGTTTTAAAACTCACTTTTAGCTCACTTATTTCAAGTAAGTGTGTTTTTAGTGTGTTTTTTTCTCAATAAGTTGGTTTTAAGTGGGTTTTTAAACCCACTTTAGCCAACCTTTTCCCAGCAAGTGAGTTTTTTATGCGTCAAAAAACTCGCTTTAACACACTTCTACTAGATGGGAAGTTGGTTTCTTAGTGAGCTAAAAGTGAGTTAAAAGCGAGTTTTAGCTGTGAAAAAACACGCTTTAAACTCGCATTAAACACGGTTTTAACCCACATTTAACTCGCTTTAAACTCACGTTTAGCTCACTAAGAAACCAACTTTCCACCCAGTAGAAGAGTTAAAAGCGAGTTTCAGCTGTATAAAAAAAAAGCTTTAAACTCGCATTAAACACGGCTTTAACCCGTATTTAGCCAGCTTTAGCTCGGTTTAAACATGCTTTTAACTCACTTTTTTTTAATTAAAATTAAATGGAATACCTTTTCAAAGCAATGTGATGAATCCAGGTTTAAATGTTGTTTTGGCTGTGTAAACTCACTTTGATCAATAAAATGAAATGGCATACCTTTTCAAATATAATAAAGAATACAACAATAAATATCAATTAATAAAATATTTACTTGAAAAAATAAAAGATGTTCTTACTGATATACAACAATACAATCAAAACACAAAACAATGTTTAACATATAAACAACATGAAAGACCTGGTGAACAATGATGTAGATACATACAGAAAGACATTGCATTAATATAAACTTTAGAAAGACATTGCATAAATAGATAAATATAATAACTTTTTTGACATTAATAAGCAAATTAAATTCATTGTTAAATACATCACAGCTTGCTACATTTTGACCAAACCACAGAACAACCTGTCTAGAGTAACTCCTTTGGGTAAACACAAAGTTTGGTTGTTGTACAGAGGTTGTGCCTAGAGTGGTTAAATATATAGAAAATGTTACTGTAAAATAGTTATATCGCTTTAAAGAGGTTGTTGCTCTATTGAATGCTGCTCTGGAGAGGTTGAAATGAGGAAACATTTTTAGACCGACATTAAAAACAATGAGAGTTCCCTTCATGACAGAAAGTTACAAAGTATGTGCATAATAAAAATAAATTGCTATATAAGTTGTTGCAAACAACTTTATAATCAAACATATACAAAGCTGATTTAAGGTTATCAGGAAACTAATCAAAATAAGCATTGAAATGTATAGATAGAATAAAAGTAAGTAGAAATTTATTGGCCCATAATTTAATTAAGAAATAATATGTACCTGTGATTTATCGTAGAATAAAGCACGGACACAAGTTTTGATGCATAGTAATTAAATCACGAGTGCATAGCACACGTTATTGAATGTATGCATCCGAACAAGTGACCGTGCTTAATTATAGATAAAACCCAGGTACATATTCATTATTTTGATTCTAATACAGCCAATCAGGTGTTCTACTGAGGCATAATGCCTAATCCTGAAAACTAGTTGCAAGTCTGTTTTGAATATCAATAGCACACACCCGCACACCAAAACTTAGTTCAAACATTGTTTTAGTGTTAAAATTCATATGACTTTAATATTTGATGCAGATTTTACAATTTACAAATACACATTTTATGGCCAGGTTTACAAAGATGAGATAAAAAATGCTACCTCTAGATTATAAACAACCGTTTTCTTCGATGTGGCCTGTTGACCTAGTTTTTTACCCTGGTTGACCCAGTAGCGAACTTGACCTAGAGTATATAACGATACACATTGTGACCAAGTTTAATTAAGATAAAAAATGTGACCTCTAGAATGTTAACAAGGTTGTTCTTTGATTTGACCTAGTTTTTGACCCCAGATGACCCAGTTATGAACTTGACATAGATTTCAAAGAGGCAAACATTGTGACAAAGTTACATAAATCCAGTTACACAGAAAAATTTGGATCTCTTCCTTGTGTAGTTGCTGAAATCTTCAGGGTCGGATCAGAGAATGTTCGAGTCAGATAACGATTGGAGACCTGTGCAGGAATATCACGAGCCATAAAATTATGATCTTTCAGACCTGAGCTAGTAAAGTGTCTGAGTCTGTGACTATTGTCCGGCATTGGCACACCAATATCCACCAATTTTCGTGGGAAGAAAATATTCTAGCCTGAGGCATGTTCATTCATAGTTATTGATTTAAGAGGGGATGTAACTGGTGTTTGCACTGGGGTAATCCCAGATAAAAGTTTGTCAATAGTATTCTTATTCGTGGAATTCGTCTTCCTTTCTTGTTTGATGACTACTTCAAAGTTACAGTTTTGAGCACAATGAATTTCACTACAATCGGGGTCTTTAGATGGTTCTATGGCCGTAGTATATTTATCATACTGCTATGTGTATACGTTTTCACTACTTTGGCTGATGACTCCAGTACCGGTAACTCTACTTTGTCAGCAATGAAAGCGTTATTCTGTTTAACAACAACTTCTAGTTTTTCAACTCTATTCAAGATTGACGATAACTGGTTTTTAATAGAGGTGATACGAGCGTCTGAGCTTGGCTGGGTTATCTATATAATGTCATTGTTCACCAATTCTGTACAATTGATGAGTTCCTGCCCGTAGAGCTTAAGGGATTCATTAACAGCAGTTATCTGATCTGAACGTAGTTTTTAACGGCAATGTTTGACTGCTTTAATAGTAGCATCATGTCAGCTTGAAGACTGCTAAATGAATCCTTAAGGATGTTGATATCATCAGGGGTGTCAACAGAGCCAAATTAAAAATCCTGGAAATCATATGCGGCTGACCATTTTTGACAAACTAGAGGCTGTCAACCATATATAACTCAGTTTTTCAAACTATTTATTGAAGAAATTCCTTCAGAGCAGAGATAATTGACCATAACTTTGCCATTTCTTGATAAATCCGGAAAATTGACACCCCTTTATCATATATGCACACACACGGTGTATTTGTTTTCGATTGTGAGGTTGGAGTAGCAGTCATGTCAACAGCAGCACTCACCGAGGGATGTCCAGTACTGAGAAGATCTTTCATGGTAGAGAAATCATCACCTTCAATTACAGACAGAAATGCACAAAATCATTGGCCAGTTTTACAACAACGGCCTCTCTCTTTTCTCTAAAGACACATCGCTTGAGTTCAGTTTGTAGCTACTAAATCGCATTCATCGAGTCTCTTCCAATTTAACTTCACATGAAGCGTAATCTCGCAGTAATCTCTTTACAAATGTTTTGGATGGTAATTCTCGGTATAGGGACAACAGGCTGTTAAATTCTGGTAAGCTGGGACGAAAGCAGGTCTTTACCAATACATGATCCTAAGTTGTCTAAGCGATACCCTCATCTTCTCACGGACTTGACATCTGGCGATGCCAAACTTGTCGGATATAACATCTGCAATAATATAATATACATATTTCAGTTTTGAAATAGCCAGTACAAAACCTGATTTAACAAGAGATGTTTGTAAAACACGTATGCCCCCATGGCAGCCAAATAGTCAGAAATGATAAATGTCACTGTGACCTTGACCTACTGACCTCAAAATCAATAGGGGGTATCTACTGTTGATGACTAATCCCCATGTAAAGTTTGAAGATCCTAGGTCAAAGTGTTTCTGAGTTATTGAACGGAAACCAATTAAATAGTCAGAAATGGTGAAGGTCACAGTGACCTTGACCTTTCACCTACTGACCCCAAAATCAATAGGGGTCATCTACTATTGATGACCAACCTCCATGTAAAGTTTACAGATCCTAGGTCAAAGCGTTCTTGAGTTATTGAACGGAAACCATTTTATACGACAGACAGACCGACAGACCGACCGACACAGACAGACATGTGCAAAGCAATATACCCCCTCATCAAAGATGGAAAGCATAATAATGTAACAGTAACTCAGTATGCCCACTGGAATTTTAAAAAGTGGGTATCTGTACCCACTAGTTTTGGAAAAAGTGGGTACAGGCCTAAGAAAGTGGGTACCCTAATTTTTGTATGTGGAAAGGGAGGTAAATCGTATCTGATTTGTGAACGTATTTTCGGACTGGATACCGGTTTTAAACATTCTTAAAAAATGGCTGCCAATTTGCGCGATGTTTCCAAAATGTTTTATCCTAAATTAATGATAACACCCGCAATATTGTTTCAGTTTACTGTCGCACTTGTAGTAATATGCTGTTATGACAAAATGACGACCTCGTTCACTTGATTGATTAGTAGAAATAGTGCCTCGGCACTTGGAAATGCCACATGATACAAATGAGTCTAGATTGTCTCGATGTTTGACGCAGGTTGTTTAAGATTAAAAAGCAAGCGTTTATCGGTTTTAGGTCACTGTCTGCTAAAAGTTTTGCCGAGATTGTGTATTAGTCGGCACCAACAAAATGCGTAACGGCACTCGCGGACAGTGAAAAAGTTGCGCGGACATCGTGTTTGCTGCCTGAAAAATGCAGGATTCTGCGTGACTGGGCATACTGTAACTTAATCATTGAAATGAACTTTATCAGGTAGAGACCGAGTTTGTGTTGTAGGTGCATTTTTCTAGCTCGCTGCGTTCCACAATAACTTTCTCAATATCAATTATCATCAAGTAGACAAGTAGAGAATGACTTTGTGTGACATGCTGCTCAGAATATCAACGCATTTCACCTCGCTCACACAATAACTTTATCAGTGAATATGCCACGTAGACAACAAGTTTGTGTGATATGCTGCTCAGATAGAAATGCAATCTTCATAGATTCTTTTTATCACATTACTAAAGTTAAGTAATCAGGCCAAAACAACATCAGAAATAACATATTTAAGTCACAAAGTTACGTTTTGGCGCCTAAAAGCTGGTCACGACACACATGTGTTATCACACACTGAGAACATTGTTCCATAATTGTAAGTGCAAACAAGACTGCGTTCAATAAACGCTTATGCCCCCCTGGAAGCCATGTCCATAAAAATCTGAGCAGTGGTTCTTGAGAAATAGCCCGGACAAGAATTTAGTATATAGTTATAGTGCAACTTCCAAGGGGCATAACAGTGTGAATAATCAGCCACCGGAAAGTGCCAATGATATGCGCATCTCCACTTGCAGGCTTTCCATCAGCATCTTTGAAAAAACTAGGAGAAAACTAGGAAAATTATTTACAAAAAACTAGGAAATTTTAGGAAGGTTGAGCCAAAAACTAGGGAGTTTTCCCTACCTGATTAACGCAGTAACCGTACACATTTTATATTATTACCTAGCACTCTATATAACGAGTAATTCGTTATTTTTTACTGTTTCATGTCTTAATATTTATTTTTAGATTCAGGTATGAAACAGTTCATTGCCAGGAGGGCAACAGTTTTGACTGTTACACCCCTGGATGAACTGTTACCTGCGCACTACGATGCGCAATATAAATTCCTGCAAAAACACCCTGCTAGATATATAGCGTATTTTTAATATAACTATTGAACAATGTTTTGTCGCTTTTTGTTTTATTTAATGCCGATTTTATTTGTTTGATAATAAAATCATGGGGATAATGACAGTCTTGAATTTATAACAAAAAATATCCGCAATTAGTATGACAAAATGTCTTAGAAATATCCTTTTTGTTTGTTGTATAAGTAGAACTTTACTGTAGTTATATAGAGTACATGTATTAGGTAATAAAACAGTTATTTCATGTCTGTTTTGGGTAATCAGTCAATTTTTGAAATTCATAAAATGCATCTTATTTGACGTATTACATCTTAAAATATATCACTTCGATTTTCATAATCAGTCAATTTATAGATTACAATAAATACAAGAAATATCACTGAATCAGTGAATGTGATAAATACCCCAAATACTGCTTGACTCAGTCACTTAAATGTGCTCTGACAAACAACTAGACTAAGTACTGATTATCCATGCAAACGTTAAATGAATCCAACCAATGGTAACAAAGGAAAAGTGTAGACAAAATTTATGAGTGTAAAAAATCAAGGGCCATAAGTCCCTTAAAATTAATCCTACAACATGTGGTGAGGATATGCACAACTAGACTTGGTAATGATCATTCATGCGAAGTTTCATTGAATTCTGACCATTAGTAACAGAGAAATAGTGTGGACAAACTTTAAGTGTAAAACAAGACTGCGTTCAATAAACGCTTATGCCCCCTGTGGAAGCCTTGTCCATAAATAAGTCTAAGTCCAAATTAGGTCAAGGTGAAGGTCAAAATGGGGTCAGGTGATACAGGTGTGTGGAGAGTGTTCATATACAACATCCATGCAAGTTTGGAAGCTTTGTAGCAAGCCATAATGATGCTAGAAGAAACGGTCAATTTGGGTTAACCAGGACGGACGAACGGACGGACAGGTGAATCACTATATGCCTCCCGATCTATCGATACGGGGGCATAAAAAACAAAGGACCATAACTCCCTTAAAATTCATCCGACCAACGTGTGCCGAGGATATGCATAACTAGACTTGGTACTGATCAGTCATGCAAAGTTTCATTGAAATACGACCAATGGTTACAGTGAAATAGTGACAAGATCATAGGACAAAGCCTATTGAGATATTGAATGGAAACCATAATTTTGGTCTACAAACAGAAAGACCGACTGACAGACCGACCAATGTTTCGTCCTCAAAGCTAAGTTTCTCAGCTTTGATGCTAACGTGATGACTGCCGATGCCGTTGTATTCAATGTCAACGCTCATTATTGTTATATAAACGACAGGTCATACAACGTTTGTTTTAAACTGAAGCCTATTTCTCGACGAAAACGAATGTTTACCAAAGATGCTGACACTTTGGAAAACAATTTGACGGGTGCCGTTTTAATAACACGCTTTGATAACTACTATATGGAAGTAGTTTCGTACCCGAATATGTTCATACTTCGAACTTTCGCACCTTTCCCGGTTTTTCCCGACTTTGGCCAGTTTTGAATAAAATTCCCGACTTTTCACGACCGGGATTCGATTTTACCGATTTCCGACTTTTTCACGTTTTCCCGGCTCTGTGGGAACCCTGTAGGAGGTTTTAGACAAAACTAGGAAAAACTAGGAGGGCATTCAAAAAAGTAGGAAAAAGTAGGAAAACTAGGAAAAACTATGAACGCTGGAAAGCCTGCACTTGGTAGTGAAGCTATCCATGAAGTAATTAGTTTTGTTAAAATCTGAGCAGTCGTTCTTGAGAAATAGCCTGGACAAGAATTTAGTAGTGCGATCTTCCAAGGGGCATAACTGTGTGAATAATCAGCGAACCGGAAAGTGCCTAAGATATGCGCATCTCCACTTTGTAGTGAAGCTATCTATGAAGTTTTGTTAAAATCTGAGCAGAGGTTCTTGAGAAATAGCCTGGACAAGAATTATGATAGTTCTCATGATATAACGTGATAATGATTATACGCTATTCTGGGACACCCCACGTACAATAGTTTTGTACCGAGCCCTCGAACTTGTGTGCAAGTTCAGTAAAAATCATTAATAAAACTGCAAATTACCAATGATAGCTGTTCTTTCTGCAGCAGGGATTCTTGGTTGAACATTTGTTCATGGAGCAGAGCACAAGTTGCCATACGTAAACAGCATCCAAAAATGTCATGATGGCGTTTTTCAGTCTCACCTGGTGGCAGTGCTGTATCTATTAAAGCTTGAACGATGTGCTGCAAGAACCGGAGGAAATAATTAGAAAAAATGTACAAGCATATATCATAACAATAGCTGGCATTGTATTTGTAAGGGACATATGCCCCGAAGTGTGATGTTGATAGTATATGCAAGTACTGATGCAAAATGAAACCACTAATTAGTAAAATTCCTATTTGTCATGCACAAAACACTTTTCTAGGAGTAGGATAAAGAATTAAAAGTTGACAAACATTCAAATGGGTCAAGTCTTAGTTAAACTTAAATTGCAGCTGCTATTTTCAAAAGCTGAATCTGTATCTATCAAATTTTCCTGCAGAATTATGCCACAGTACCATTCAAAATACAGGTATGTTATCAACATTATCCTTGTCTGTAAATATAGTGGTTAACGCTCTCAACTACCAATCCAGAGGTCCATGGTTCCAATCTTGATCAGGGGCACTGGAGTCTGGATATTTCAGAACACTTTTCAGTGTTTCCCACCCAACTAGAGATGGAAACCCGAGGTGTATCGGTGCTATTCACTATATCTACATTATTGGCAGGTGTTACCCTAGCTTGGTCCGAATAGACTCTCTTTAACGTGCCCGGTGTATAGTACCGATACATGCAAGATAACCTCTTGGTTTCCAACCAGTACATCTTCAGTTGGGTGGGAAACACTGATAAGTGTTTTAGAAATGACCAAGTGCCCCAGCCGAGATTCGACCCTGTGACAGGCCTAGACACAAACTATTTTGGCCAATGGTCCGACAGTGCAGAAACGCACAATTTGTAAATAGGACATTTACTGGTCCTCCAGAATTTTCACTGGTCTCAGACCAGTGTTAGTGTCGGGCCCTGTGGTACAGACACTTGGGGTCTGGTCCACGCCCCCTCCCGCTATGCGCATGGATTTTTTTTATAGTTCTATTATATCCAGACTCATTCAGTATTCACACAAACATGAGTTGGGATGTATGTGATATTAATACAAAAATCTACGAAATTCCTTTTAATGCTGCTTACAAAACACAAAGATAAATATGTTTTGCTGAACTTTCTCGCACACCAACCTAGAAAAAATGATTGTGTAAAACTTGTTTTGCAACTTTCCCATATATTTCTGGTATCCTTCGGTCAATAACAAGTTAATCTTTATGATGACTATACTGACAATACTCGATTGATCAGCACTCTTGTTTACAAAATATCAGGAAAGTTTGCAATTGTCAACTCATTTTCCGCCGCGCACATAATATTTTGACAATTTGAACAGTGGTTCCCAGCCTGATACATAAGAACCGTGTCGCACTTTGAATGTTGGACCCAAACGAGGTATTCCGAATGGTTTATTTACATATCTGGTTCCAACGTTCAACGCACGACGACATACTTTCGTATTGATCAGGCGGGAAACCATTGTCGAAAGATTATGTGCGAGGCATGTTTTCAGTTGAAAATTGCCAACTTTCTCGCATATTGTGGAGGCAGGGGTGGATTTCGGTTTCTGTCACTATCATCATCGCGAAGAGTAATGTGTACTTGACCATTATATAGGCAGGAAATTTGCAGTCAGTTAAACACAAACAAATTATAAGTCCCGAATACGTTTAATAATGTTAATGTGATTGATGTATGGGTCTGGGTATACAATATTGACGATAAAAATATATCCTGATGCGTACCTGGGGGTCGGGGTCCAGACCCCAAGTGTCTGTGCCTTGTGGGACCTCTTGATAAGTAGTCAAGTGCGTTACCACTCGACCACTGTGCCACCCACAGTAGCAATTATCGTCAATATTAGTATAGCACACTAACAACTGAGCTAACATGTATGGTATCTAACTTAACATGAAACCCGTCGAGTGGATAATTAGTCTGGACGTGTGATCGCGAGGTGGCTGGTTCGATTCTCGGTCGAGACACTTGGCTAAATAGAGTTTTATAGAATCTCTACATTAAACAAAGTTACCATACAAATATATCGAGTTAGCACAAAGATATACAATAAGCATCAAAATATTCTGCCAGTCTGATCTACTGCTCTCGCGGCATTGTGATTGCAATTTTGAATTGAATTTGAAAACACAAACTTGACACAGAGTCAAGTCTCCACTTCTAAATCAATCTAAAGCATATTCCTTGCAATAATAAAGTGTATATTCTAGACTACAAAAACAAATTCATCTAACACGAAATTACCTCATAAAGCAACTACTTCTGTGTATAATTTCACCAGAATCTTCCGTCGTTCTCAATTTTCAAATATTGAGCTAAAGCGCGAAAGGGGAAGTAACTCCGCAAGAACTCTTGAAGAAGTTGATAAAGGCCGAATTCCGGACGGAATGCACGCGCGATTAAAGATATTTGTCAGAGTCGAACATATTTTCATAGAGCGGTCCTGATTCAAACTCCATGGTCCCCTGGTGAAATCAGTGTCCGAATAGCACACATAATGGCCCCGTTTGGATCCTCGCATGTTAGTGTAACAAATTAAGGCGCATTTCTTTTTTATTTAAGAGGAAATCTTTTAAGTTTACACCTTGCATTAAATTTATTATAGCACAAATAATTGGCATTTTTTCCTTCACTTTATTTAATTATTCGCTATGACAATCTACAAGATAATAAATCTTCTCATTATAAGGCATCCGAATGATTTTATCAGAAAGCCAGGTTTAATAGTTTAAAGGTTTTCGAATCACGTATAGATTCCACACGATATTCACTTTCGTGATTTAAACAATTAATGACAGGTATTCATGTGTAATGGGGGACCATAATTCATATAATAATACGTGCATAAACTGCGAAGTCTAGTTTCGGTATTTATAAAAAGTCTAACGTCGTTACCATGTATGCAGTGAAATATTAAATAAACTAATTTTAGTATTTAAAAAAAATATTTGGTATCAATTAAAAACTAAAAGGGGTAGATCTACTCCCCCTACAATATATGAAAATGAATTACACTATGTCATCAATCTTAATATGAAGACAAGACAAAGCCCTGCAATCACTCTATCAACTATGTTCATAAAATGTGTCCATATTGTGATCAAGCTATCACCAAAAATATATTGTTCAATGTATCTTTTATTAAAATAGCAGATGTCATATTAACAATTTCAAGGTAAATGGCTGTGCAAAGTTATATATGTATTATTTTACATATAGCATAATACAATGCTCATAACAAATATATACAAAATTAATAATTATATATTTTATGCTCTGGTCATAATTCACTGACCTGGTATATTGTGCATAATTTATATGAACAAATCGTGTGTGAAAACAAAAGAGTGTCAGTAGAGTACCAGATTTGGTTCTGAACAAGACCCCTAACTGTGAAACTGTCTGGAACGCGTGTCACATGGGTCATAAATCGCCGAGATATGTAGCCCTAGGCAATAAATTAAACTGGTGAGATTATAGTGTACAGTATGTTATAATTGGATTGGTTTACATTATACCGTCTGCAATTATCGATTGTTAATTGGGGATTAATTAATTCAAAATTGATAACGCTATAATACAATAATAACAACGTACTATGTGATATAGTTTATTATTTTCATTTGACAAATAGACTGATAAAAAAAACTTGCAAATATTAATTATAAGGTACACTAGTAGTTTATAGATAACTACTTTCTCTTGTGTCCTTATATATAGCATGAACTAATGTATTAATTGGTTTATAGATAAATACTTTCTCTTGTGTCCTTATATTGATTGCCATTTTTTTGTAATGTAAATGGTTACGCATGTTTAATTAACATGCGTGCTAGACATTTTTTATGTCGATTTACCAAATAAATGTATGTACGGGTGTATGTATGTACACGAAGTTGTCAAGTATATTTTGTATCTTTATAACCAACCGGGTATATTCCGGAGTTGTTAAATTGGTCCGGATGAACATGTGACAAGGTTCTTGCGTTGAATATATCAATTTCTTCGAGCAAACCATGTAAATTCCCGATTCTTTAAATTTGTGTTTGTATTACACGTCGAACGTATTAGTAATATACCACCGCTTATGAAAAACGTACGACCGGGTTTATACATGTATAAAGCATTAATTGTGCCAGCTATTAGATTATGCTGATAACAGGTAAGATGGCCTAGTCAATACATGTACATGTATATCCGCAGTAAGATGCGGAAATTCCGGAAAATGGGTTTTATCCTATAACGTCTCGAAATGAACGTTCGGTATTTTTTCACAGGGAAATAAGTTTACAGCAATGACTTAAAATAAACTGTCATTTAAGATTTTGTTCTAAACATATTTACATACATAAACAACAACAGTTACTGAAATACCAAACAAAAGATGTACAAAACATAGTATGCGTTGTAATTCGAAGCAATGAATAAGTGTAGATCTAATATCTTCGGTTCAGTGATCCAGTCAACATTTCAAAAGAAAAGACCAACTTCTGGAAGAAGTTGGTTTTAAGTGAGTCTTTTGCATGTGAAGCTCACAAAGCGCAATATTATCTAAAAAGTAAAAGACCAACTTAAAACCAACTTTAACCCACTCCTGAGAATATCATTATTTAAAAGACGCACTTTAGCCAACTTATTTTCTTAAAAGACCCACTTTAACCAACTTCATTTATTAAAAGACCAACAAAAACACACTTCAGATATTAAAAGACGCACTTTAACCCACTTATTTGATCAAAAGACCCACTTCAAGATACAAAAAACTCACTTTTGCCAACAAAAAACACACTTATTTGTTAAAAACCCAGGAAAAACTCGCTTTTAGCATACTTTTGTCAAAAAACGCAGGAAAAACCCACTAATAAGTTGGTTTTAAGTGGGTTTTTGGTATAAGTGTGTTTTTCTTCGGGAAGGGTAAGGCTGTTTCGTTTTTTACAAATTAAAGTACATGTACACTGTGTCTTTTGAATGATGTCTGTGGGTTGACCTTCTTATATGTGGCCGTTCTTTTGACGTCTGGCTCCTGCTTTTGATTTCTTTGTCAGGCGACATATATGATGTCAGTGTGAGATGTCGTGTTTCTTGTAGTTGATCAGTATTTCGTAATCTGCGGGTTTTTATAAGTACTGCTTACTCTGTCCGAATATTATTTTCTTTTTTGTGTTTTGTTTTGTGTTTTTTTATATTGCACATTTTCGGATTAGAGTTACTATAAGTTCCACAAAATGTAGTATGTAGACGCATTTTCAGCATGTTTAGAACGAAATAACGAACATTACAACAACAGTATAGTGTCGATACGTCTCACTTCCTTCTTAACGATTTAGAGTCATTCAAAACAACGATTTATTTACATTTAATCAGGACGCACTGTAAACACAACGCTTAGTAATTGGAGAATTAAATGTCCAGTGTATGTTGCATATTCATACAATAACATACTGCTAAATGGGACAACTCTTAATACGCCATTGGTGTATAATAAAATGGTATAAACGCTTATGTAGTTTGCAATATTCATCGAAGTCATTGATATTCAAAGCTATAATTATCTTAACTAGCAATTAAATAGTCTAGACAATAGTATTTTACCATAAAGAGATGTCAGGATTGCATTGATTTTGGGACTGCAAACAAACGTACTTGTAATGACTTCTATGTATAATGATTGTTAAACCATTGCAATATTAGTACAGCACTAAGATTGATCTATGTCTATGCATAGCAGTCCATTACAAATAAAACCATAGCAATTTTGTTTTTAATAATTATGTGAAGTTTAATGAAATGACATTTAATTTTGTTAAATCTTTTCTTAAGTTCCATACATTTCCATTCAGAGTATACGCATCTACACAAATAAAACAGTTAATCGTTTTGATTGGATTTGCGTGTAAATCGATTTATTAGATGTAATGCCATTAACAACACATCGCTTGAAAGTGATTCAATCTGTAAGTATGATAACGCACTTCGCGATGAAAGAGCAATAGCACTACAATGACAATTAACAGGGCAATTACTAATCTGTTAACGATGAGTTCAAAGTTATGTTTATGTTCGTATGATGATATGATGATAATGTATTGACCTTAAGCATATACCCGATACTTTGTTACACTAGTGGGATCGCGGCAATCTAGACTTGTGATGACATATTAGCATTTATTAAGCATCGATTGTGAAACCAGACTAGTATTGTTCTCTCGATAATCTGATAAAAATGAGTTATACATACAGAAATGTGATACACATTATACGAGGGGTGATCCAGAATTACGTGGACTTTTGCTCTAATTCATAAACCGTTATACTTCTGAATCTGTATACCACGTAATATTGATACTTATTGCACACGTATACCTAATTTCATTTGGATATGATCATAAAAAACGTAAATACAGCGTCTGTAAGAGGGTATGGTTATGAATCGCAGGGCAGCTCAGAAATGACGTACGACGTAACCTTTACGCCTGTATCATTGCATGAAGTTTTGAACTATGTTAATCAACTGTGCTTTATTTTCCCAAACCCATTATACTCTTATTTTATGCATTTGTAATTGCCCTGTCAAAATTTAACGGAGTGTGTACCGTTACCAGCTCTGAAAGGTCATATATTATCATTAATGCCACGGTTAGTCGATTCTGACCAACGTAAGCACCGATTCAGTCAACGTCAGGTTTTGACCTCTACCTTCATAGTGGCCTTCTTTAAAAAGTGCATGACATTTAAAAACAACAGATCGTGATACAGAAGATCTAATACTTGATTTCTCCAACATTTCTTCGGTCTGCGTTTTGGTTTTTCCTATCTGTACACAGAATAGCAAATTTATGCGACTGTAAATGAAATATTGTGACGTCATTTTTTACGTTAATTATGATATGACAACAGTAACTTTTATATTCATAACATGACGAATATACTGAATTTTACCTTGGAATTACACCCAGTTGTCGATAAGATATTAGACAACATGGTGCCATATTTCTGAATTTGTAAATGAAGAAACACAATAACAATCAGCAATAATGTAACGAGTTTTACTGAAAAATTCAGTGTTGATCCGCGAAAGCATTCGTGTGTTGCTATGGTAGCGTATAACTGTTGATGCAAATAATTGTTTTTAATATGTGTTTTGATTTATGTCAATAATAAATAAAAGCCGCTTTTGTGTAATTTTCATACCGATCTGATGTAAAATAAATTTTTTAGAGCAAAAGTCCACGTAATTCTGGATCATCCCTCGTATATACTACTCAAACTTTGCTAAGGGCCAAGTAATCGATGTTGATGCCCGTCTCACGTTAAATGTACAAAACCGATGAAGAAAACGTTGTGCAATTAAAAAACATCATCTTATCTGCTGGTAAATTTCTAAACTTGATGTCTTGCATTTGATACGCATTGTAAAAATGACGTCTTTTTCCAGGTAACTGATAAGCCGTATTGGCGGGGACCAAAGTGGCTAGATTAACATGGAAATTTTTTATCGCGTTTTTATAACCACATCGTGTATGACCTAAAATGTCAAGACAATTAACGCATTCTGTTACTACAGAGGCTTATATGCAGCACTTACATTTTAATGGGAATGGGCTTATCAGCACTTAGAAATAAAATTTTGAAGTAATCTTTATTGGTTTACAATATAGCAGATGTAGCATTATGTTTCTGAAAAGTCCACCAGTCAATCTAATTCAATTCGCAAAAATCAATTTTTGAGTAGTATACATTTACAAACATATACTTGAAAACGTTATGGAATCGGTCATCTCTACATTGTCACTGCTGTAGTTAAACTAATTAGTTTTCTTGTTATTCCTGCTAGTTTAGCAGAAAGGAGCGTCAGTAGTACATACAGAAACACACTTTTCTTGTAATATTATATTGTCTTGTTTCACACTACAAATTGAGCTGAATACGGTTGCAATAGCCTTTTCGATGTGTTACTATATGCTAACTGACATAGACTTTCAGCGCAATTATTTTACTGTCAGTTTATCAGTACAACAGATGTTCACACATTCACAACATCCTCCCACGTATTCCTACAACATATTTTTCAAATAGTGAAAACGAAATATTATCAGGTATTATGCTCATATATCATCAGAAGGTGGTATGTTTCGTTTAAGAGGAGAGGTGATATTTGCTGAATGTTTAATTAGAAATGATGAATTACATGTTTTAAGATCAGGTCAAGATGTAAGGCTTCATAATGGCATTGTTAACGGCCTAAGTGCTCAAGAATTCTCTTAAGAATTCTAACTTGAAACCAAAGGCATTCCAAAGTTTATGATTGAGAGCCACTTAATATTGGTACACTGGTATTATTCTTATTACACACTATGATATTTCCGTAAACGTTTCATATATAACGGTGTTGATCCCTATTGGACCCAAAAACTAATTATTTATGCTTGTGACGATACGTGTGAATTCAGGGTTCCAGATAGCACTTGATATCGAACTGTCGCTATCCTTTGTAAGAGGGGATCATTGATATACACAGAAGATTCATATATTTCAGAAGCGCCATTTGTGCAACGAACGTGGCAAGGCAGATTTTAATTTTAAATTTCACCCGAAATAATATAGGCAGGGTGCGTTGTAGCAAATTAGTTCATCAGAACATTATGATCATTCGTGGATGCGTGGAAAGATGTTTGCAGACACCGGATCAAGTTGCTATGCTCCTGGAATTAACTCAATTATCGGTAAATTAGCGTTATACCCCTATCAGACGAATCTCGAGTCAGTCGAAATGGGCCCAAATGAATCGGAACGAAGATAAAATAAAAATTCGAAATACATTCCGAATGATAATTTGAATTGACCAAAATTATAACAACTTTGTCAAAATGCCGTTCGAATATTTCGAATACATTCCCCTATTCAAAAATACAGTTTTCCCTCTTTCAGAAAAACATTTCCCTAAAAGATGACATCATGCAGATCTATAATACGAACTTATATAAGGCACAGTCTTAAACGGAGATTTATATATATATTAATGTTTGTATTTATGTATGTACTGAGTGTACATAATGTCACATGTATACATAAAAGTTAGAACATATTAAGTTAATTTTTAATGATTAAAAAGGAAGGAGCTAGCGAAGCGAGTCCTTTGTTGTCATAAAAAAATACCTGATATGTTTTAACTGGCTTAAAATATAACATCCTGCATTGTGATTGGCCGATAGAAATTCGCAACACAGACTTATGAGCTAGAGAGCTAAATCTTGATGATTAAAATTTTATTTAACCATCAAAAATTGGCATTAAATCTCATCTGCTCAAAATATTTATAGATATTAACTACTTAATAATAAAAAGGAAAACACTTTAATAGTGATATAGGTAAGTGATGGTTTTCAGTCACAAATAAGAACATTATTGACATTATGACTAGTATTAGTAGTAAGGCAAGTGTAAACAAGATATCCAAAAGTCAAACAATTCTCGATATCGACATTATAGTTGGGAGTCCATCAGCCCAAAAGTCGCTTATTTTTCATGGTCCATGGCATTTTTTAGTAGAAGTGTTTCAATACCATATTTGAATTGCCCAATACCAGTTGTCTATGGTTTGGGTGGATGCCACGCGCAAAAACCTCTGTGAAGGTCATAAAAGGGGTCAAAGGTCAATTAAGTGCATATTGCATACATCAACTTGAAATTGCACCATATCTTGGTCAATTCTACAGGTAGAATTGTCAAAATGGTATCAAAAGGAAGCTAATGAATTGGTCCTTCATTTGCAATGATTTTATGCAAATTATCACATTAGCATACTCATGAATATTAATGAGGAAGTCAAAAATTGGTAAATTTTCGTTAATAATTTACTAGTATAGTTGACAAATGTATGCCATATCTTCCTTATTTCTATTATTTAAAGATCCAAATTGAACCAAAATCATTAGAAGACATAGAGCTTTAGTTAAATGTATAGTTTTATAGATAAATATAATTTCATTCCACCGAGAGCAACCGCGGGTAAATTGAAACCAAAACGTAAAAATCTCAATTCAGTCAGAACCATCATTAAACACTCATTAAACATATTCCTTATATCCAAATATGATTTATTTGTGGAATTTGATTTTGACTTACTTAAATATTATGCTAATTAACTCATTTGCATATTTATGAATATTAATAACCTATTGAATATGTATGACAATTAGCGTACAAATAAGGATCTACTATCTGAGTGATAAACAAGCAGTCTCTTCTAATAATTATCCAAAATGCAAAACATATGCCTCTTTACACAATATATGTTTGTACATGACGTTTAGAACTGTATTATTCATTCTTATAATTATCGGCAAACCACAGTAGTTTCTAACGTTATTATTGTCCAGAGAATTTGACACGACTCTCGACTTCAATTAGCATAATTTAACAGCTGATATATTGTCTATATTTATAATCCCGGCTGTATGTTTTCATAAGCCGGGAATATCACGAAGACGCTCGAGGTGTAATACCAACACAAATCTAAAGAACCGATAATGCATGATTTGCTCGCAGAAATTTATATTATATTCAACGCAAGTACCTTGTAATATATTCATGCATAAAGGTCAGGATCATGTCAAATTCTATGCACTATACAAATTATACCAATTCCAATCAAAGAAAACATGTAGTGCCGTCAACGTGAAATGTCGCCTGGTATATTAACCTCTTAATTAATAAGTTGGTATTTCTTAACACACTACCGGGTATACGTGTGTTCTTTTAGTTGCATGTCTAGAGTTGTATTAGATAACAAGAAAACGTTAAATCTAAGCCAATTGCAGTTCATTTCATTCCTACCCTGACTTGTCCGTACTTTTATAATGTTTATACAGTTTGTTGCTATTTTAATCAGTAGCAATGTGTGGTAAGTAATGGTGGTTAGGACAGTATTGAATACACATTACCTTTCTGAACGTTTCTATTGTAATTTACAAAGCATAAGGTCATCAATAAAGACTAACAACTTGGAAACACACGAGGTAGGAAAAGTCGTCCGATGCGTCGATTTTTATATCTTGTCCTGATACTACTATGCCCATGCCACAATCAAACGAAAACATCTTGCTAATGAGTAAAACCAAAGTCGATACTCGCTAAGTTACTTTCCTTTAGTTTGCGAACAAGGTCAGAGGCATTGCTAAGAAAGAACGAGCTTGTTGTAAGAGAAAGCTACCACAATGTACAGAAGACAATGAAAAGACGCCAAGTATGCCAAATGTCATCAAAAGATGCGAGGGTCATTTTCATGCTTGGGTGCTTCAAGCGAAGGATGCCTTACTTATTCATCATTCAGTTCTCTTCATTGGTTCCGTTTTCCTCAGGTTCGGCTTCTACTGATCTTCGCCTTGCGGTTTTCAGTCTTGTTCTTGGTCTCTTAATGCCACGAGGTATCAATTGAGACGCTTGAAGCAAAATTATACATGTCTCACTGCGCATGTCTTTGGGAGGAATCGTAAACAGATTGCTTGTGGTCTAAGGTGAGTATCGGGGAGGTCATCGAACAAGTGGTGACATCAGGAGGAATCATGATAAATCAAGGAGTATCGGGATGCATTGCAAAAACTCTCAATGTGCTCCAGACGTTATGCGTCAATTCCTCTTCCTCGGGGATGTACTCCCGATGGACATAAGAGCTTAGAGGGGATGTATCCGGTGTCTCGGGTAAGCTTCGTGAACGTTTTGGAGAATCGTGAGACATCTTGTGAAAACGCGAGTACATGTACATACGTCAGAAAAATTCAATGCATGCATATTTTTACCCGATGTGTTCGCGCTGTCATGTCGGGAATATCCCGGGAAGGCATCCCAGAAGCGCACCAGAGACACGGGAATACCAGTAATGATACATTTTGGGTCATCGTGAGGAATCAGGGTGGGGGTATCGGTAGACATCGAATGACTCCCGATGTGGTCCTGAAGTTATACGTCTGTCCCACTGCCTCGATGATTTACTCCCGATGGAAATTAAGGACTTCTAATCTATATAATGCTGATCAAAGAAGGTTCGCTATGTTTGTCTATTAAGTGTTATACTGTTGTCAACCTGATCGATGTCTACGTCTTCAGCAAATAGTCTGACGTATGACTTGTGTCTCTTTGGTGTTGATGTGTAGTCAGACCTAGTTTGCATACTTGGTAAATAAGAGTATGAAGGGTATTAAATAATTATCGGATGGCATGATATAGATGTACGTATATAGAATCACCATCTGGGACATTCGAATATTCAAGACTGTATGATAGCTATGTCATTAAAGAAAACCAAACTGTGTACTGTACATATAATTCTCCAAACATGTCTCCAAACGACCACCGTATCATTGTGGTGTTCCACTCTTTGACAGGATGTGAAACTATTCTTCTGTTGGAAAAGATATGACCTTCTGTTGGATATTAGAAGAGACGTACATTCAGATGAGACAGAGAAATGTACAAGCTTGTTGGTGACTCCTATTTGTTAAAGCTCTATAACACAAGGCTTGAACTGCTTCCGCTAAGAAGTTAATTTACTAATATTCGAGGGCTGCTTTCAGCAGTTTAGCTGTTCAGCCACCCTTTGACATTTTAATTTCCCTGGTCATTGGGCTACCCAAGGAACCCCGTGTTCGATTTTCCCTGGGGAGACCATTTCTCTCCTGGTGGGTGTGCAGTCAATATCTATTTGCGGTGCCCATAACTATCGAGCGTGTACAGACCAATATATAAGGGTCATCCTCAAAGGCACCAATTCACACCTTGGTTGAGTGGAGCATGTGGGTTATTCTTGCTCAGAGAAATTGAGCAGTGGTCCAGGCCGGGATTGAACCCGGGACCTTTCGACACGAAGCGCGCGCCCTACCTATAGGCCACTGCTCCCCCAGTGATGTGAAATTGTGCGCTCGAACTGCACACTGCAAGAGCAAACTACCAACCAGGCACTTGTATACGGATACGAGCCGATGCATCCATAATGATAAAGAAATCAAGACTTGATCTACAAATTCTTCATACTGCTTGCATCGAACTGAGAAGGTGTTTGTAAATTCACGTGCAAATATATCCACAGCAAATGCACACACAATCAGTCTCAAACTAAACAGTGACATTGTAACTTGTCTTACTTGTACATATATTTGCACTATTATTTTATGAATAATTTGTGGTGTTTTCTATATAGAATCTTAGTTTAAAATTGCCAAGAACATTATTGTCTTTAGTACTTAAGGGGGTATATTCACCTTGTGTTCAATGATCAAAGTTCCCATGGATGGGCATTGGTACCTGCCGTTTCTCGGTACTCTGTAGATGTTATAACATGAAAAGCATGTGTTAACTCTATATTCATTCTAACTTAAATAAGACATGTATGAAAATATCAATATGGTGCTGTATGGAAATATAATATTAGGTAAGAGTATTTATGATTTAAAATGGACCATTCCCCAACCATTTGAGCTTGTACAAAGGAACATATATAAGTGTATGAACAATTTGCAATATAATTATGATTATCATGATCTATTTACATTCATATAGCATATTTTGAGCCTAATGTTATGTTTGTTCTTATTCATCACACTAAACTCGAAATTACTATTTGCAGCTCACGTGTAGGCCTTCGTGTAGGTAGCTCATTCCTCCTTAAAAACGAATATTGACATATTTTAAATGAATTGGTACATTCCAAAACCAATATAATAGTTGTTACTTGTAATCCCATTTAAATTTAATTTAATGCAAACATATATTACCTATTTACAATACTTTTGACGCTATTGTTTTAGTTTGGGTTCATGTGTCATTTTACCCCCACCCACTTTAAGCAAACGTGTGCCCTTAAATGGAGGAGAAGGTAAGTGACCAGTTAAGGTATCAATAACTTAGTATCTCACCATTAAATAAGAATCATTAAGGCTTCCAAAAAGCAAAAATGACGACATCATAACAAATATATTGTTCATACACGTCGATGTTTTATAAAAGATATTGCTAATTTTAGGTGTTCTCATCAATTATCATGTATACAAATGCATACATTTGTTAAAAGGTATTTTTGTGGATAGCGCAATGCATTAGCTTCATTTTGATACCAATTGTATAAATTTTGACCGAAAACTGACAGAGATATAATGATATTTTAAGTGAGATATATTAAAAATGCACTCATTTGACCTTTGACCTAATTCTGAGAAAACGAGGCAAAATCACGGATGGCATCCGGCCGTTTCAGATTACACACATATCAAAGATAACATATAGCATGGATGCCACATTCTACTCTCCGATGCCATGGCCCGTCATATTTTCTCCGTATGGACTCCCGACTATTATAGGATAAATCCCGTTTCTCCGGATTCGAAATTTCACGGTCAGGGGGTGGGGGTAGCAAGCAATAGGCCGTATAGCGGGAGTGTCTATCAAATTTCTTTTTTCAACGTTTAAACGTGAAAAACGTATAAAACAATTACTGCACATATGCACATAATCATTAAACATCTTTGTTTTTAAACTTTAGCAAGAATTATCATTAAATATGCTTTATATTTGAAATATTACATTTTATTTTTCCACGGCGGTTTCCGTAGCTCGATACCGATGGCGAGAAATATACGCATTTTTCAAGTTGAACATATTATTTAGCAAAACAATTGTCAGCGAGGTCGTCAAATAGTGTTTTCGTTGTGTTCAAGTAAGACCTTTTACAAATTCATATCATTTGGCTAAAATAATCGCGATTATTGTATCTGGTTGCTCTATACACTATATGCTGCGACCACCCTGACGTATAAAATATACCAGATTTATATAGCGCCCTTTTCATGCGAACGCACGTTCAAAGGCACTTTACCCATGTTGCAGCCATAAGGTCGCAGGTGCATCCTCTACCAGTGCAGATACAGCATGATCTGACCAGAGGGACATACTGAGAGAAAGCCCCTGAAGGGAGAGAGAAATACATTAGATACAGGCATGTCCGGCGCTGCAGAGGTGCGCCTAGCTCTTATTTCGAATAGACAGCCTGGTTCTTTAATGTGCCCGGTGTATAGCACCGATACACAGCTTTCTGGCACTTCCAGATAATTTGCAGACCACACGGCCAGCCATATTTAAAAATATCAAGTTCCGATACAAGGGATTGAACCCACGACCTCTGGATTGACAGCCCAGTGCGTTACCACTGAGCTAAATCCGCTTATATTGTATGTTCGGAATATCTCGCACATTGCCGCTCAATGAATTCCGTAATCCCGGAAAACGGGATTTAACCAGTTATGTCGATATGGTGAAAGGAATAAAACAAAAACGATCAGCGGGATGGTTATATGTAACAGGGTGAGAAAAATATGTAGCCTGACCGGGGTTCAAATCCGGGACCCTTTGCTTAGAAGCTGAATACTCTGACGGCTCGGTGGCTGCCTACACAGCTTTCTCCAATAACAGTAATTAAATCCTATACAGGTTGGCGCCTACAAACGGACACTTAGCATACCATTAACTGTAGACAAATATCGCCGAATACCCGATAATATTAGTCGTTATAATGCTTACAGGGACAATGCTTTGCCGACTGAGCTAGTCGGCCACAAGTCAAACTAATTAGACGGGTACATTATACAATAGCGGCTCAGATTTATAAACATTAAAAAGCTGCCACGACTGGCTCAAGACAGCTAGCTTGTCAAGCCAACACAAGTTTTTCCCCATTAGAAATGAAATCACATAAACAGTACTGCAATAATGTAATGAACATTGCTATAAAAAGAACAATAGAGACATAACATTGTTTAAGAAGTATTTTGTTTTGGTATGAAATGTTCCGGGTACGTAAGTGTACTTACAATTTCAACGGTAAACTCGTCATCAGAGGTTGATTTCATTGTATTACTATGTTAATTGTATGTATTAACGATGGCTTTCCTTGTTAAAACAAGTACTTCGATGTGTAATCAGTGATTATCGGCTAATTTAAATAAGATTTTATCCAAACAAACCAAACATCCAGATCCCAAAAAGGCTTGAACTCACGCGAAAAACTACTTCCGCTCTGATCGGGCTATCGCCACAGCAACGGGTTTTAACTCTTTTGTTAAGCGTCGTTAAATTTACACAATTTAAGAAATCTTGAAATTTTTGAAATAAATTTTTAACGGTATTCAACTAATTTGAGATTACAAGAATTCCTCGAACAGTACCAATCATAACTACTCTCGTACGTCACTGCTGAACTTCGATAAGACAGGAAGAGTCTTGAATCCCGTCGCATTCTATAGTAACGTAGTGGACTATGGGAACCAATCAAGAAACCGGAACTCACTACTTGTTCAGCTAATAGTGGGGCGAAACTTCGGCCGATTACGGAAAGACCTGAGTAGTTACGATTGCCGGGAAGACAATCGGTACGGCCTGTGCGACATTTATAGGCTGCTGATTAAGGAAAAAAGCCAATCTCAGACGTCTCGGTGATTTCCACCGGCCTGACGGCCGGTTGAAATCTCCTATTTTCCCAAACAGTAACATTTGTTCTAGATGTATATATAAATGCCAACTGTACAATTTAAAACAGCCTATAAATTTAAAATAAACAGTATCACAGGGGAATTAGGAAGATATCCACTATCTATATTATGTAAGGAAAGAGCACTCAAATACTGGACTAAAGTAATGAAATATACGCAAAGCCCTATACACTCTTTTTTTATTGACCAGTTACAATACATAGACAACGTTCCAAATAATACATGGGCTTATGAAGTAAAATCATCATTAGATAAACTAGGTTTTGGTTATATTTGGGAAACATTTAATGCGGAAACTAATTATATGCCTTTAATTAAACAACGTCTTAAAGATCAATACATTCAAGATTGGAATGCAACTATTGCAAACCAACCAAAATTATATTACTACAAATTGTTTAAACAGGAATTCAAATATGAAAAATACTTGGATATTATTCAAAATGATAAAGTTCGTAAAGATTTTTCAAGATTAAGACTTAGCTCACATTCATTAGAAATCGAAAAAGGTAGAAGTACAAATGTTAATAGAATTGATAGACTTTGCAAATGTTGTAACCAGAATGTTATTGAATCTGAATATCATTTTATCTCATGCTGTCCATTTTATCATGACTTAAGAAACAAATATTGTATAAATGTATCATTTCCATCATTACAAAAATTTGGTAGATTATTATCCAGTAAGAAAAATAGCACAATAAGAAATATTGCGAAATTTATACATGATTCTTTATTTTTAAGGCAAGAAAAGCTTAATATTTTACCTGCTTCTTGAATAGTGCATATTTAAATGTGTATGTTTGGATTTGATTGTATATGTATATGTTTGTTATTATGCATGCAATGTGTTTAGTTTTATTTATATATATGGCCATCTGTACTGTATATATGTTTTGTTAATGGCCAAAGGCATTGTGTAAATGCCGATTTGCCAATAAATTTGAAGTTTGAAGTTTTTACTATTACTATGTATAATTCTCCCTAGACCGTAAAACGACACGAACTCCCCGTAAGATGTATAATGAGCAAGAAAGTATAAAAAGATATATTTTACAAAATAACGCAGTTATGACACCTGCCTCAAAATTTTCAGAACACCATTTATATATATCATTGAGTTGTGCAAAAAAGTTGTATTTTGTTCGGTTCATTGATAAATAGGGATAATATATGCATTGGATGGTGGTATTTATGCCATTGTAGATAACACTGTTCGCAGAAATATACCTACGTTTTTAAGAGTGCGTTTGTAACTGACACAACTATAAGCCGCAACTGAAAAGTTAATTTGGTTTAAAAGTGAAAACAAATTTAAATTTATTTTCCAAGACGCGTGTTAATTCGGTAAACTATGCGTATTTGATTTAGATACGTGATAACGTTATTTTGATGAGGAACGGCGAACAGATTCACCAAGTAGTATTCGAAAGTTATCTGATTTACGTGGTGTTCAGAAAACACCTAGAGGAAAATGGCAATACAGTCTATCAGCTCCTGTGTGCATTCGCAATTACTTTAGTATCGCGCTCAACACTCGAGTTGATATGGAATTAGATTATTGTAACATTAAATTTTAATATTAGATAATAATGCTGCGTTTTATTACGGATAACTGACGCTGATAGTGTTTATTTATGATAAAATGAGAATCAATTACAAAATATAATACCCAACATATCAGCATTATATCAAAATTTTTGATACTTTAAATCCATAAATAACGTTCCTAACTAATAGCACTATATCCTTAAACTTTAATTAGGGAGGCGGGCAGTGTCTTGTTTCTGTAATCGGCTGTTACAGTTGAGTGCTGCCTTCCCTGATCGATTTTTACTATCTTTTTATGCAATTCGCAAAGCAAACATCAAATCAAACCCTAGTGTCTTGTGTTAACGATTTTACACAACTGCTCGCCTTGTTTGACGTCCTTTGAATCTAAGAGGTGAGAATTCTCAAATCTGGATTTTACATATTTGATTTTACATAATTTCTCCGGCTACAGTAATTTGATTGTGTCTCATTCGCAATTAAGTTCCCGTAGAATTAATTAATTATAAATTGATTATAAGTTTTTTAGGCATAACAATTCAGTCTGCAATTCCCATGTGCCGTGTACTTTTATCACGAAAATTTCAATAAATACTGTGAATGAAACATTTATGGATGTGTCGTCCGTGTATCATAATGTTTACGCATGTGTTGTGTTGATGCATAACGCACGATTTAGACATGTTAAAGCGTCATTTGTTCTAACTGGTTCCCTTGAGTTACCCAAGAAAATGAACCTATGCACAACGGACATCACTCTACATTAATCGCATATTAATTACTAATGTGTTCATCTTCAGACAATTAAACAATGTTTGATTTCTCTACGATTCTAACCAACTGGCAGTGTTCTATAGACTTAGCTGTCCTTATGTACATCAACAAAATCAGAACAGATCTGCTAACAATCGTATGAACTTATTTTAAAAACGCTGTAACAACTAATGTTAACAACTATATCTAAATAGTCAAGGGCGCAATATATGTGAACTCAGGTAAGACAGAACCGTCTTGATTTTACTTATGTAGTCAAAAAGAATATAGTAACTACATGTCGGAGATATTATACATTATTGAGTTTCATTGCATGCATGTTACACAAGACTGTTTTTCCTCCTTGGCACTGCTAAGAATTATGATGTGGGCTAAATATGCGACTTGTCATAGTGCTAAGTCTGGTTGTATCCATCCTTTGTATTATCACGTACTTGGCAATAAAGGTCATTATGTAAATATTTTGCTATTCAATTGTCCAAATACTCGATAGTATCAATGAGTAATGTTCTGACCAATGTAGTGTACTACAACCTTTGTTATAGTTTATTGTTAGAAAATCAAGATGACCTGTCAGGAACCGGAACTTGACATCTGTAAACATTTGCATAGTACTTACCTGGCTGCCACTTTGTTCGTGGATCACAATGCGGTCAGTTATTACTTTGTCAACAGGTCTTAACATCAACCAATTATTTCCTTCAATGAGCACCCGGGGGAAGCTGAATTCGATACTGTTTATATGACAAGGTGAGTGATTATCATAACATGTTACACGGACATATCATTAGTTGTCCACGCTCTGGTTAGGAAGTACCATTCTTCATCAGGCGAATATGGCACCATTATTAAAATTAATATAGAGATGCGTTCAGCCAATTGTTTACAAATATGCATTGTAAAATGTGAAATTATTAACAAACGATTACGAACCTATTGTCATTACATTGGTTGTGATGTTTACAATGTACTTGTTCTATGTACCTGTATTCTATGAGTTCTTGCTGTGACCGTCATGCTCCACTGTTTCTGTTGAATGCGGCCTTCAGATTTGTAACGATCTTTTTGCATCACCATAGTTTGCATTTAAACGAGAACAATTTACATTCTTATAGTCCGGTCTATTGGTACATTGGTTAGAGCATCAACCTAGCCGATAAGCGATACATTTTGAATGTTCAGTTGGATAGGTTACGTTCCGTTGTCCTCATGCCCTACCCACATATTGTAAGTTGCAACGTGCTTATGGAATAGCAAGTATGTACTGGTCGAAAATAAGATCACAGCATAGCAGTTTTCTGTGGTGAAGTGTTAACGTCTTAAATAACTTGATAAGGTGTGTTTGTATTGCATGGTTCGATTGTCAGTCGGCATCAGAAAATCAAAGTATATCTCGTTAAAGATAGAATATGCTCATCTGAAGATTTTTGTGTAAATTAAGTTTAATCCATTTACGTGTTCACATGAGCTAAAGCTTCCGTAATTTGAATCATTGTAATAAAAAGGAACTGAAAATATATGTTTGTCGCATTATTGCGTGACAAAACATCAATAAATTAAAAGAACAATTCCAACGTTTAACAAATACAGTATTTCCTAGCGTAGGCTTGTCACGTAAAATGTAATCGAACCGTCTTAATATGTAAAATTAAGGTAATATTCCTCGTATAAATGCATCAAATGAATAATTTAGTGTGGGGTAGGCGTTGAACTTCCCAGGAATTATACAATCACTAGATTCTTACAATAATTGTTTTTGTCTATCTCACATGTAATACGATTATACAATATGAGCAAATACAAGGTGTATATTTAGTACTTCACCCGAATTATAAAGTCACTAGAGCCTTGTCATCCTTATTTTGTCTCCTTCACATGTACGTGAATGTTACAATCTGAGCAAATTATAGGATGACAAAAGTAAAACTGTAGACAAAACGGTTCGCTGTTGGCATCGTATTGGGAAACAATTGATGGGAAATTGAGAACGGAAGTCTGTTTTTGTCTGTGCTTTGTCATTTTAATCACGTTGTGCTCCTGTGTTTTATGTGCAAAAATTAAATAATTATATCACAATTTCGCTGCAAATAGTATGTTTCGCCAATATTTTGCATCATAAATAAAATGGATCGGAAACGTACAGTATTATTATTATTGACAAGTGTTTATTCACACGAAGTTACACGGTTGATCTTCGTGTACGTAATTTCTTGAACATATCCAAACAAAATGTTCTAAACTGTGAGTTACAGAATGAATAAATTACTGGATTGATGGCGCTGGATAATAGATAAGACCGCAAGAACACGTGGTACATCATATACCCAACAGGGCTTAGCTGACTCACAAAGTCCTTGTATGTCTGTCGAACAATAGCAATCACATAAAATGGCAAAAAACTTACAATATATGCTAAAGTTATCAAAAACAGCATCAAAGTTGAGCGCCCAATTCTTAATTTCATTTGTATGCAACTTCCATTCAATTTGGTCAATGAATCTTTTAAATTTCCCTTTTTCTTTGAAAACCTTTGTTTATCACTACGCTTGTGTTTGTCATGAGAATGTATACTGACGTCACCATCTCCGGCTACAGTTGATATATCAGTACACGAACTGCCTCCTCGTGGAGTGACAGCTGCTGGTATTAAAAGTTCATTAGTTCTTATTTCATTTAGTTCATGACATTCAATGTTGTTACCAGTAGCGGTTTCATTTTGCTGTCGTTGTTCCTGCTCGTCTTCGTTTTGTTTTTGCAACATTTTCTTTATCTCATTAGAATCTGAGTCCTGTAACAAGGTGTTGTTCCGAGTGTTTGTTGTTGCTTCATTCTGAATTAAGTTCTTGGCTGCCAATGATTGAACCTTTCTCCGCATCCGTAACTTCCTGTGTCTATAAACTTGTACTCCAACAAAATAATATAACACAGACAATGTGATGAATATTATACAAGTACTTGCCATTAAAATCACAAAGAACACATATGGGTATATGGATGAATCATAATTGTTTTGCAGCAAACACGCTTTGCCTTGAAACTTTCCCAAGTGTAACGTTCGTGTGCCGTAAAACAGTAAAGATGGCCATGATATAATTAACGCCACAATAATGCATCCAATACACATATATTTCGATTTTCTAGCACTAAATTGAGGCCCATGTGGCCGACATATCCTTCTGTATCGGTCTACTGCTATGGCAACCAAAATGGCTGCCGACGAACTGTTCATTGTGTACGTAGAAAATCTGGACAATTTACATAGCCATGGTATATCCACCATTATTGAAAATCGCATAACATAAATTTCCATAGGCAATGTCGTACAACAATTTATTAAATCCAAACCAGTAAGAAATAATATAAACATTCGCGAAGTACTTTTCCGCCATTTGAAGAAATACACATACATCACCAACACATTTCCCGGCGTTCCAACGAACATCAGTACCGTTGTGTAAATGATTGCCGGTAAATGAAATTGAAATTGTCGAGCATTTTCCTCCACTAAAAGTTCCTGTTGATCAATTATCGAGAAGTCTTCCGAGGAATTCATTATTGTCATTAAATGAATAAATACACTGTACAAAATGTATGTAATGTCTATAGATACAATTAGCCGCCGGATCGTATCAGAGTATTTTCACATTATTTTTCAAACAGCGCTGTATATCTTCCAGTTTTATTAAACAAAAGCAATAATCGACGTTGGAAACTCATCCTGTACATCACTAGTTTCCTTATATAAAAGAAACCTCGTAATATGTGTACGTCAGTCTCACATGGTATATGGTTAGCACGTCATTAAACGCTGTTAATTATCGCGAAATGAAACTATCCTTTGTATAGATATCCAAACATGTGATCTTCTAGAAACTAGCTGCGTCCGTATATACCAGGAATTATGAGTTCTTGCTCACGCAGATCCGTTGCCTCGCATTCGTTCACAATTATAGACTAAATTTCCTTTAACAGGGATTGTATGTTAATCTAAACTTGGAATAACAACACGCTCCTGGTTTATTTACTAAACATTAAGCCTCGATTAATATTTACATGTAATTAATTACTTAGAACACGGTCTATAAACCGGAGTTAATTACAAAATTCCTCTTAATTAGTGTTTGAATCTGGAAAAGCCGATTTTCACATAAATAATATTCTCCTTTGCAGCCTCGGAATCCGTCGTTAATTAATCCATCTACAAAGGTTGACTTGCAAGCCAGTAATACTCTTGTTGATTATTTAGCAGAAATAACTCTTCACCACCATCAGCAAAACTCTGAAAAATACGAAAAATAGTATCTCATGATATACAGCAACAACAACTTCAAACAACAGGTCTTACACCCATAACACTAGACTAACGTTATGTTGTTAGGGGTACTTAACTAGTTTGCAATGTATTTAATGATATACAATTCTAAGGAAAATAGCCTATGAAGTTTTATGGTATACGATAATGACGAAGAGAAGTTAATCTAAAGTGTTTAGCATGTTCTATCACTGATACCTGAACAGTGATTATCTGTAACAATGTATTGTATAGCCGACAACAGACTCATAAAATAAAGTTCTTTTAAAGTTTCCATCAATGTAAGTCGTCAGTCGGTCGTTGTAAATTTGATTTATGTATACGATATAAGTGCACTGTTTGTACTTTATTGCCGTGGCTAGGATGTTTGGTTATATGCATCTAAAAGAGGGAAACATACAATTTGGTGAGTTGGTACTCAACTACTTAACAAAACATCAATAGAAATAAAAATTCCTGACGAAATTGCCTACTAGTAGTAAATGTATAATAGCGAACGGTTTAAGATCATTTCGAATTCATTTTAACCTGCAAATGAAAACAATGGCCCGACCTTATAAGCACCAATCAGTTTCAAGCACTCTTTACTCTCTTAGATATTTTAGAGTCCATGAAAAGCTATCACCCAGAGAGCAATTCTTGTACCAATCCACTTGGAATTTACTATAACTGAACATTACTGTATTATCTTCAATCTCGTATTGTAGTAAAACTCGGGAATACAAGAATGCGACTGATAACATGAGTGGGGAAATGACGTTTTGAAAGAAAGGAAGAGAAAGATCCATTGTAATAATTATACACAATAATAATTCCAAACTATTTAAAACTGAATTTGGATGTTGAAACACTTTAATATTTATTGAAAAAAAAAACAAATTATAGAAATCGGACAGGGAAGGCATCACTCAACTTTACCAGCCGAGCTCAGAAAACATAAGCTAAGAATGTAAATAGCAAGAAGAACCAGCTCACGTATATAGTGTAACAGTATAATTTGATCGCCATAGGGCAATTGATAAATCAAACTGATAAAATGTAAACATAGGAAAAATTTCTTCTGTACGTAGATTCCGAAAACAACTTTCTTACGCGTTGCAAGTTATTGTATACACAAGTACTAGGCAGAAACATTTCGCTTGTATATCTTGGCCAACAATTCACACATCTGTTCATATTACGTGTTCAAACTAATACAACAACTATAATCATTGCAACTGCCAAAATAAATGAAGCATCGACAAATACCAAAACAAACATATCTGTAAGGTAATTAATTGCTACATAATTAACGTGGAAAATACTACAATCAATGATATATTAAAAGTTGGTTCGTTTGGCCTCTTTACAGCCCAACATACTCTTAAAATGCAAAGGGAATTATATGCTCTAATGGGTCGAGATCTGATACATTAAAATATAATAATTATATTAGTGAAAGCGGTTTGTTAACAACACATCACGAAAGAAGACATTGTATACCTGTCTAAACTAAGTTTGTAAGTATTTGCTTATCTTAATGTACTAGTACTGTTACCAAGGTTGTATTAACTTAACTAACTTAGAACTTATATGATGATCATCTGTAACTTTTAATAAGCGACCCGAGCCTTTCGTTAATGACCGTCATAAGTTATGTCTTCACTCTATACATGCTATGTTTGTCATTGTTCGAAAGAGATACTTTTTAACATCTATTACAATTGTCGAAGCTGTACTTAGATGCATTAAAGACAGAAAATTCTCATTACGTCGTGTTTAAACCTACCTTCCACGTGTTCTTGTTTCTTACTTAATATTGCTTATCAGTTTAATTCGTCTTAAAAAAATATTTAAGACCTTCACCTTGACGTACAGTATGTGCTATTAGTTTACCAGAAGCAATTTATGACGTGTAACAATTTGGTAATTAGATATATTTAAACTATCAAATAATATTGAATGACATCCGATGCTGATTCATCTGATAGGAAAAATGATTGTATACAGAAATGATAACGTGGTTTATCACGTTTTTCGAATGTTGAGGACAATATTTATAGATATAGTTGTTATGCACTTAATGGTCATATATCTGCTATTAGCTCAAAGTCAAGGGAGCTATAACAGAAGACAAGTCAGGAAACATCTGTCGCAATGACTCTGTACCAGAGACACTATTGTGTGCTTCTTCTAATGTACTTACAACGTCTGGGCTTTTTTGGACAGTATGTCAAAAGATTGGAATAGAATTGTTATTAGCCCTAACATCCGTCGAATTTTCCTATAGATGCACTGTAGTTATGATAATTCGATGTCTTATAGGAATGAGATCGTAAGTGCTACGTATGACCTTAAAATAAAAGCATTCGAAAGCTGCCTTACAAGGCGCATCTGATAAACATATCCTGAAAGCTGCCTTACAAGGCGCATCTGATAAACATATCCTGAAAATCATGGGCTACAGTCTGAATTAAATATGTTGCTTGATTACTGCAATCATTCCAACTAAAGGTAAATACAACGAAAACAAAAGTTATGGTCTTCAAAAATGGTGGTATGTTATCAAAACATGAACATTGGTATTTCAATGGTGAAATGTTAGATGTTGTAAATTGTTTTAGTTATGTCGGGTTATTATTTCAATGAAATTGTGTATAAATAGAATGTCAAGTGAATTAGCACTTAAAACCAAGTGTGCCCTGAATTTTCTCCTTAGGAATCTATATAAACATGGACAAATGTCTAAAAATGTATTTTTTAATATATTTGATAAAAATATAGTGCCGATCTTGATGTATGGTTCGGAAATCTGGGGAATAGAACAGCGTCACAATACTGAAGTAGTACAAATACTTGCTTGTAAGCGTTATATGGGCATTAAATCTACTGCGTCTAACCATGTTGTATTAGGAGATTGTGGCAGATACCAAATGTTTATCGAAACCGCCAAACAAGCAGTAATATACTGGATCAAAATACATATTATGCTAAATTAAAGACTTGTGTCAAAAATCATACTATATGCTTAAGAATTTGGATAATCATAGTCAAGTAATATTGGTTACAAAACTCTGACACGTTCAGACATTAAATGGATTGGTTATATCTGGCAGCAACAAAATGTAACTCGTCAACATGTGTTCTTGACAAACTTCGTAAGTCGACTCAAATATCAATACTACCAATCGTGGCTTAGTGATATTGATTTATCTCACACATTAAACGTGTATAAATATTACAAACATAACTATGATCATGAATACTATTTAGATGTATTACATATGAGAAAATTTAGAAAAGCATTAGCAACGTTTAGATCTGGTGCACATTTTTGCCATAGAAATTGGACGCCATAACAACACACCTATACCTGATCGTTTATGTATGATATGTAATAGTCGTGTTCTAGAGGACGAGACATATTTCCTCTTAGTGTGTCCTATGTTGGCTGATCTAAGGAGGAGATATATTTCATGTAAATACTGGAGATCACCAAATATGCATAAAGTTATTATGTTATTAGCATGTAAAAGTGAGAAAGTTGTAAAATTATTAGCCTGTTTATTAACTATGCTTTTCACATGAGAAGGGAGATTCGTTCTATGTAGTATATACCTTATATAATCCATCGTTTGAAATTGATATGTACTGACCTTGTTGTCTCTGTATACGTTCATATCTATGCACTGTAGCATATGTAATTTGCTCCTGTTTGTGTTATGGGCCGGTTGCCTTAATCATAAATAAACTATTGTATTGTATAGTATTGAAAATCGGAAAAGGCCATGCTTTTTACAAAGAAAAGTAGTTTTCGGCAATTAGGTCTTGTTTTTCCTAAAGCATTTTGCACTTGATGTAGAGAATGGGTTCGCAAAACAAGAAAGTACTAGAACTATTAAATATAGTACATGCACAGACAGTTCGGAGCCATACAGAAACGGAGGCAGCGCCTAGGCATCCACATAAGAGACAGAACACGTACCATCCACATCCTGAGAAATGGATATCTCAATTAAGCCTGCAAGGTTTCTAAAATGTGCATATCTCCATAAAGGTAGGCAACTATGAATATAATAATAACACTGGAATGAATGAACGGGGATATATTTTACAGCCGCCACAGGGCACAAACAACTGTTTATATATTCTGTACAGGCAGAGAAAATTCAAAGACATACATAAATGGTGGTATCGACTAGCAATTGACCATATATTGACCATTTCTAATCTCTATTTAATTATATTAAGACTAGAAAGAAACACGAAGTCAACATTATGTTATAGTTAGAACATATTAAGTAAATTTTAATGATTAAAAAGGGCGGAGCGAGCGAAGCGAAGCGAGGCCTTTTTAGTCATTAAAATTTACTTAATATGTTCTAACTAACTTAGAATATAACATTCTGCATTCTGATTGGCCGATAGAAATTAGCGCCAACGCAAGACGTCAAGTCTGTTAAGAGAAAATTTTAATGATTAAAGTTTCATTTAACCGCGAAAATGCGGCGTTTTCATTGGCTCATAATGTAGGTTATATTCTAAGTGCTTTAACAGCGTGCGGATTTACTGACAGGTTTGGGTTATTTGTGTCATAAATTGACTACTTCTTATATATAATATCAATAACACTGTTTAATATATAAGTTAATGTTTTTTATGTTTTCTGCGCTCGGATGGATAGGTCGATTGCTGCCTTCCATGTCCGACGTTCTATTATCTTTTTGCGGGTATCGAGCTAAGTTGCAAACATTGCATATTGATACATGGTAGTTCGTTTTCTCATTTCGTGTTATCAAAGTTTACGTACTTGATTGGTTATCAAGTAGCTTATGTGGTTAACCGTATATTGTGTCTGCTAGGAATTCATAAAAAAACAGAGCTAAAGTACATACAGAAGTTGAAGATAAATAATGACGTAAGTGTGTTGTTTACTACATCGTTCACTATAGTGTTGCTTGTGTAAAGTGCATACGTACATAATTCACAAAGCTTCAAACGCATCGATAAGAATCCAACTATTAAATGTACCAATTTGTCAGAACAATATCAATATATTAACGCATCATAAGCGACTAATAGTCTCGTCATGCTGAGAAGTTCTCTGAAACGTTATTAACTAACCATCAGCCATAAAAGATAACTATCACCTTTACTGCGTCACGATAACTTAATAATTTTTATAATGATTAATCTAATATCAAAAACATCACCAAGCTCATAAATAATTATACGCGAGGACAGGAGTGTCTGAATGAAACATTTATATGTACTCGTCCTCCGACAATACGGTAATTAAAACATCGCATGGCATATGTAAGGTTTGTGTGACGTTGTACGTTTACGCGCGTCAATCAAACATATTTGACTTTCAAGTTATTGTACCAAACTTTATCAGCGCAGAATCTTCTTGACTTTTGTTCAGTTATTCAACAAAAAACATTTCCGCTTGTCGCTATTGACTATAATGAGAGTGTGGAATCAATTATGTACAATTATTGTCCAGCTTACAGATTCTGCCTTGTTTACAATGTTACGTTATGCTGTATCCGGTCCTTGAGTAATCAATATCTATAAATTGGCAATTTGTACCGATATATACGATCTAATTTACTTCACTTAATAACCAAGACAAAGTCATTATGATTCCCTCCGCCTATTTGTGTAGGACCATGACAGCATCCGTTCAACCTCTAGTTCATTTTCTATCTACGTTTGAAACCTGCTGTGATCCTCACAAAGTTTGTAAATGACTTTTTATCATGACTTATTACCACTTCCTTAAATTCAACAACGTACATTGGTACTGGTATCTTTTGAGATCTTTCGTTGACAAGTTGGTTCATATTAATTAATTATTGTTCATGTGTGGGTCGTTAGATTCTTTTGATACCCATCAATAATTACAAAGGAATTTGAATTATAATCATCAGAAAGTATAATATATTGAAATATTCCCATTACGAGGGAATAGTGCAACGTCGAGAGATCAAACTTTACAATTGAGAAATATCTACGAGTATCTATGACAGGCAATATCGCTTCGATGTAATATATATTAGATCATTTCAAATTGTTGCTGAAACAAAAAAAATCTATCAAAAATGAATAACTGCTTTTGAAACAATTCACTCACTTTTGGCATGGTATTGTAATATTTTGTCTATTACGCGTATTTAAGTATTGTTAAAACTAAATATTATGAGCCTAAGAGGCGGCTTCTAAAACGAACATCGTTTGCTCCGACAAGGACACCTATACAGAACGACAATATGATCCAATATCGCACAAGGAAGACAGGAATTACAGCGACACACACGTTGCAGGGTATTATATATAAAACTACTACATGATTTTATAGCGCTATCCAGGGGCGAGATATTGTAATGTTCTGTATGGGACTTCTTAAAATGAATATCTAACGCATTTTTGAGTATTGTGCTCGTACTGCGACGTAGACTACTGGCCACAAACGATACACTGGATGTGAAAAGTATGACAGCTGGCATTATGAATAAGTACAAAAAATGTATACTATTGGCAATACTAAGGACACTATTTGCCAGATGGTACATTATCCCAAATGACGTTATTCCATATCGACTTTGTCCTCAATGCGGTACAGTCCTCAGATGCGACAGTGTCCCTAATGTGGCACTGTCTTAGACGGTGGTAAGCGTACCTGATACGACAATATACCAGACGATGTGTTGTTAGAGATGGTACCTCTAGTGGAATGTAGACGATAGTATGGTCATAGTTTACGCTTCAAGATATAAATGTGTCTTTGCAAAGTTTAGCGTACATGTTTAATAAATGAATATTAATCACATTACTTATCATAGATTTGTAAAGGTACATTTTACAAACAAAAAACGTTCAATGTATGAGAATCCTGTAATCACTGACTGTATATACTTGTTGTAGTGTTTAATCAAATGGTATATATCAATAAGGGCTGTGGATCGTCAGGTAAGTGCCGATTCGATTCGATCCACGATTCGGTGTGAGCAATTCACAGATAGAACCACGAATCAGCATTTACATATGTCATGAAAAAAAATACTGCCATAGAGACCTTTTACTTTAATAACATCACATACTTTATGAAACACTAATGTACTTTCATGTATAAGGGTGCATGAATACATTTAAAACGGATAATCTGTAATCACCTAGCGACAAAAAAACAAGTTAAATAACACCAAACAACAATTTGTCTTCTCACTCCTTTGACTAGCTAGTGATACATTTAGACAGCTTTTGCATACTGCCTTTTTATCATCCTGAATGAAAATACCGAAGTAATGACTTGCTTTCAATGTGAACTCGGTACGTTCCTTCAGGCATTGAAGACGGTTCGTCGTATGGCGTGATCTAATAATTGACAATATGATATTTATTGGCATGAACTAAATGTACTTTATTATCAAGATATGACGTAAACAATTTAATTGAATAACGAATTAATGTTTCATTTCTAGTTACCGGTAGGAACTTTAATAAACGAGACTTTGTCCGACCATAAATTATTCGAATTCAATGATGTTGCTAGCTTCAAATATAGCACAAGTTTACTTTCGAATTGCAAATTAAAGATGCTCACAGTCTTGTTTACTGTCAGTATTTTGTCCCAAAAATATCCTATAAACTTATGATAACTCATTTAAGAGCCATTTGTATAGGGTATGTATTTTTATCAAAGATCGCGATCCAACGATCTCGGGGATGACAAATACTCGTACTCGATTTTCTAGCCCAAATCGTGGATATCCGAGTACCCGAATACTCGCAACAGCCCTAATATCAATGTCAGGTGTCGAACAGTCGTTTGAAACATGATAAACGTTTCGATCAATTAACAACATATATGTTCCATGCCTCCCTCTATAAGTGATAATCTCAAACTTAATAGAACCTGGCTGCCTGAACATACGTTATACTCCGATAGGATTTTAAATTGATAACTTTATATAACTATGTAAAATATTCCACGTTTATCATATACATTATCAGGGCTTATCATTTTCCGCCTAACAGCTTTCCACTATACAAAGACATTCCTTACTTTGACCGATAAAGTGTATATGTTAATTAATGACGATACAAGTTATATCAATTCTGACCCAACTTAAACAGCATTACTGTGCTAATCATTTTAGTCCGAAATGGCGTCGTTCCATTATTATTAAAGGCAAGTATTGTTTTAGTGGTAGGATTTTAGTGGTATCCATTTTAAAGGACTAGATAATTTGATTATCCAAATCATTACACAACGCCACTTCTAAAACATGTATGGTAAGTTCAGATGTAAAATTCCAATAATATCAATGGATTGTTTAAAGGTTTAGATAATTTTTGCATGTGCACCCAGTTATTGAAGCGATAGTTTGATACATTGCAATGGGAGCAAAAATGTTTTATAAGTTTTTGTTTTTGTACTATGCTTGTGTATATGAAAAAGAAAAACATATAATGTATTTTATGTTATATCTTTTTGTAAAGCATTAAATTTGATTAACATACTTCATTCCACTTACTGATGTTAATTGCAAACAGCTAAAGAGTATACTCACAATCATTTACTCCTCGTTCTGACAAACTGTTAAGAATATTCCTAATTAATTTGCTCCTTAAGTTAATCAAATAAAACCAACACAGTATAATCAATTGCCAGATTTTTACGATGAATTCATGTTAAACTAAACATCACATTTGTCTGTTTCTTCCAACACGCGAACAGACTAGTGGGTTAATGCCATGATTTATCTCAGAGTATCTCCGCGTACTACTTCACTGTCGATATTCTGATATCTTTTTCCAATGAACATTCTATTTTATTTACGATCAAACTGGTGCCCATGAAAACGGTCGAAATTACGCAATGTATCCATTGAATAAACGTACAAAATATAAATAAAGTTTCGTTGTCGATATATATCCATCGATAACAGTAAACAATAACGTTGCAACAGTTGGTTATGATAAGTGGCGGATTACAAAATCAACAACAACAAACTGGATAGTTCGGTGCTATAATAGCATCAGTGATTTGTTCAAAACGTTGAATTGTATAGTTGTCATTGGTGATGTCGTATGTATGGTTCTGTACTAAGAGCAATTGCATGTTAATGGTTGTACAGCTTTGAGTGTTTTTTTTTCGACTAAGTGCAAGTGTTTATAAATGGTTGAATGTAAGAACAAAACCATTTTATTCCTAGGTTACTAGTATATTCCCTGTCAGTGCAATCTATATTTTTCACAGACCTTATGGTATTGCACGACATATGATAATAAAAAACATAGATACTTTATTCGTAAAGGTATAACAGAATACGTCTCTAAAGACAAACATCGGGAACAGTTCGAGTTTTGTGCGTAACGTTATAACGTCCGACACAAAACGTTGTTGGCCTTTTCAGTAGAAACAACCAGTGTTTGGTTTAATGTTTATACAATATCTTTTGTTTTATCATGCAAAAGCTTAAAATGTCACCGTATAATTCTAATACACAAGCTGTTGTCATCTTTCTCATCAATGAAACGGAACAAAAACAAGCAACCAATCAGGATGTCATCGTTTTTATAGCTTTATATTGTAATAATGTAAAATACTTTATTACATGAACACTGATGTGTGGGCTGCGCAACATGCGCCAATAATGATATATGATACCACATATCGTCTATCACCGTGCTCGTCTGTGTTCTCATTAATTTTATAGTTATTTGCAAGGTAAAACTATATACAGTATCATACAGTAACAAGGAAATTGATGCTTCGTTTACTAGCTTGTGTCGTGTTACAAAATAAACATTGATTAAACGGTTGTCCCGTAATCCGAATCTCATTACGAGGCACATACTGTATAATGAGGATGTAATCATTTTTATTAAATGCGCAATTATACTATTTGATACTTTAACACCGTGTCGGTTAAGGACCAGAAACATAATACATAACTCTGGTTATTTTATTTTGGTTAAGAATAAGATGTTGAAACATCCTAAGAAACTAACAGCGGTATTCCTGAATTTGGTAAATAAGTATCATGATAAAATTCAAAGCCCTGGAAGTTATTAAAACAATTACACTGCTGCTAATATGAACGTGGAACATTGATTAGTATGTTACACAGAGCTTTGATGTGTCAAATTGCGTATCAAATGTTAACACTGGCAACATAAAATACAACAATATTATTACACGACGTCAACAAGTACAAGTTTAAGAATGCTAATAACCGAACGCTTAACTTGAATACAATTTTAATGATACTGGGCAATCAACTACTTAAGACGTCAATGAAGGAATGGCTAATAGATACTTAATGATTTCATTGAATCAAGACACAACAGTTGTGTTTAGGTTGGAGCATCAGCTGTGATCAAGATGGTATGTCAATACATTATTGTTATTTTTTAGTTTTTGTTAGAATAAATCCTTTGCATACTGTAGGCAATGAAATGTGATCATTTGTTCGAAAAGTTTTATAATATTATAAATTTGAGTGTCTGTTTGTGCATTACTAAATCAAGAAAAATACTCAATAAGCATTTACATTGTTTGAATTGCTTGAAGCAGCTTTCGGGATATTTTAACTTATTTTACACATGTAAAAGTATGCTCCTGAATCACTGGAAACTTGAGTGAATAAACAGATGGTTGGAAGTGATATTGATGTAATGAAGTTGTTCACACACGAGTACTGAAGTAGTGCGATTGTAACGATTAAACAAACTACTATAAGAGCCAATATATTACTAGTATACTGGCATGAGTAGCAGAATATGTTGTTAGTAGGCTTGTGCTAAAGGCCAGGTTTTACATATCATTTCGCCAAGTACAATGAAGCACAGATCATTCATGAAAAATATGGGTTCAATCTGAGTAACAAAATACTAGTATACCACAAAAACGCCCCAATGGCTGTTTACAATTTCATTTTCGGGGACATGCCCCAATGTTTTGTTGGGTCTATAAACCAACATGACTCTAGGCACGTCACTGCTTTTGGTTGCATTGTTTATGATATTGACCTAATCCAAATATGGACAGATTGACCGAATTGACAGAGACCTAATTAAAATATATTAGCTCCATTTACTATAAAATACAAGCAGTAATTGAGATACATATGTTAAAATGATTCCCAATTCTTACAGATATCTCAACCTAGATAATGCTGATGTAAGGACGGACGGCTTCTCATTCATCAAACATAACATCGATTGCTGTAAGAGTACCACCCCTAATAACTTCAAATACATTGATGATGGAACGTTTAAATACTACGAAAATACTTAATGAAAGTCAGCAACATATTTGTTTGTTTTTCGTAAATAGTTTTTAAAACCAATACACTGTTATTATTCTGCTCAATATTACATAACTATGATTATGCTTAAGAATATAGGGCGGTTTTAATCCCTCATTCAGACTTTGCATGGAAGAAAAGAAATCTATTATGAAACAAACTATGATGGCAAAACACTACGTCACCGAAGTAGTTTTCCGAGTAATCAGCCCTGTAAGACGTGTGTAAGAATTATTTTCATAATTATATTGGAATTAGTAAATTGGGTGTCATGTTCAAATATGATATTTTATATAATGTCTGTGATCTAACCAATACATTAATTTATTGGGTATACATTGTTATACATGACCAAGAAACCTAAAATGGTATGTGTAATTTATGTTATATATACCCCACCCAGTTCATATTAAATGCAGCAAAATAGTACCAAGCTAAAATCCGTATAACTTTGTTTTCCAAAATTAAACTTTTTGAAATATGCTTTTACGTAATTCTAGTTGTATTTTTAATTAAAAACGTTCAAAATAAAATTCATTGAACGTGTAAATATCACGAAAACACATTAACACACAATAAACAAACATTTCCTAATGAACCTGTCCACCCCCCCCCCCCCCTAAAGTCATTCAGCATAAATACACACGTAGTAATATTTCTTTTTTTTTTACTCCATCACCTATTGGGATATGTAATATCTTTTTCGGAATGTAAATCGCTATTAGAATTTAAATTTCATTTAGATAATTTCGACACATTGTTTATGATTTTCACCCTTATTGCAAGTGACGTCATTATCTGTAAAATGACGTCAAAGTGCAGGTAAATGCGGAAGTAAAAAAGATAAACATTGTCGCTAGCTTTGCCCGTTAAATGGCCAATTGCATGGTGAATTTTGCATTATCATACACAGAAATTTGAGGAACGATGGCAGAGTTTACGGTGAGTATATTTTAATTCATTTGTATGTGATTGCTTGACGTTTTCGTTTAAAATCAACTGTTATCTAAAGACGTCTGCTAGATCTACGATGAGCTCTTTTTAAGACCTCAGCTCATTTTCTCGCAGATCAATGTCGGGAATTGTGTTGCCAAAATGCTTAGTTCATGATAAGTGTAGCTTACTCAGGGATTCTACAGCAAGTGCTAAACAAACTTACAATTTAAATGCCGGTTTTCATCAATGGAACACTGGTACAAAACAGACAGACCCGCCCCAGCCTCAGGTAAAAACAGCACTCCGGGGTATAAAGAGGAACGAAACACATTTGAACCACGCATATCCTTGCCAAATAAATGTATGAATATTGTAAGCTTCAAACACAATAAATACCCACAAATTATCGCACAAGTTATTATCAAAACCGATTTATTATGGCTGATACCATATTTTGACATAGTTCTATTTCTAGATCGGCTATTTCCGTTCAACTTCATGTCGCTATTTTTAATCAATACAGTTTTAAATCATAGGCGTAGTAGTCGTCAGATTGGTGCAGTAGTTAGACCGCTGGTTCACCAAGTTTTTGCACAATGAGGTGCTGGTTCAAATCTCCATAGCTCCCAAGTTTTTTTTTAATTTTTAAATGACGGTGAACTTCATTATGTTGTCTTTTGTGGCATTTATTATAACAGTATACATTGTATAAATTTAAAAAATATATTTCCAGGAATTAGATGATCTCTATGAGGAACACTTTAGACCAAGACACCTAATTAGGGAATCTGTAGAACCTCCATCAAATTCTACAGAACAACATGAAAGTTCTGAAGGAGAAGGGGACTATGATATTAATATTGGTGGTAAGTACATATAAGTTAACCTCTTTTATGTGGTTTTATGGACCATGCTAATTTTATAATTATAATGTAGTTGTTGAGTATTTTTCTTGTAAATGATACCAACATTTAAGTTGAATCCTTTTTGTCCACTTATAGAAATAGAAGAGGCCTCAAGTAGCAGTGAAGATGAAAGTGATTTGGTCAAGACAGATACCGGGTTAATGATTGCTAATGGCTGTGAGAAAGCATGTATAAAATCTATGGATATATCCTCCATTCAGGAACATGTAGACAAGTTAAGGGAGATGACAAAGGATGAAAGGGAAATGTACATCATTGGAGCTTTACAGAAGGTAAAATCAATTAACTATTTTCTAAATAGTAATCATTATATAACTTGACTGGGTAAGACGGCTCACCAACCCGTATTATTAAAATTCACTTGTTTGGATTCAAACCTACAACCTCTTGCTTCACTTGTGGATTTTCTGATATGGAAATGGTGTAATAATATTTTGTCCAGATAATCTTTAAAAACTTAAACCATAACTATGATCATGAAATACAATTAATGACACACTTGAGTCATCTTGAAATAAACAACAATGTTTATATAAAATAAAAAATGAATTCCTATCAATAATAATCATATTTTGTCTAATTAAAGGTGAGTGCTGATCACAAAAGAAGTAGATATGGCGAAAGGAAGAGGACACGTTACGAATACAAATTTCATGGAAACATAATTTGTAGAAAATCTTTCATGATCATATATGACATTAAAGAATCCAGTTTAAAATCATTAATTAAACATCTAAGTGACACTGGAAATGTCCCTAGAGTACATGGAAATAAGGGGCGCAAGCCAAGCAACGCATTGTGCTTTCCAGACATTAAGAGGGCTGTTAAGTTTGTCGTTTCATATGCCCAGGATTATGGATTACCCCAACCGGGGAAGAGACAACACAGCTCCCATATATCTACCGGCTTCTTCAACAAAAAAAGAAGTTCATCAACACTACATAAAAGCCTGTACAGGCAGACAAATGAGCTGCAAGACATTCTGTAAAGTGTGGAATCATTGTTGCTCCCACATTAAGGTATGTCTAATGCTGTGTATTGATAATACATGTACATGTATTAGAAAAAATGTATTTTCTTTGTTGTTAGGTTATTATTAATTTAGGTTACAGTTTATATTAATATCACGTAAATTGATATGTTTCTTTACTGATATTATAAAATACAATAAGTTTTATTATAGATTGGTTTTTATTCTGTTAACCCTTTACTCAATATATCTACAAATTTTGATGCATAAAATATTGAAAATATATTTCAATAATATGTTATTATAACATAACCAGTATGATATGGTGTACACATCAACACTATATAATTATAAGTAAACCTATACTATATTACATAAATACTCTATACATTAATAAGTTTTGAGTCTATATAGTAAATTGATTATCTATGTGTTTGATAGATTGCCAAACCTGAAGATTATGTATGTGCCAAGTGCGAGACACTAAGGAGAAATGTCGCGGACGCAAGGACAGAGGAAGACAAGTTGCAGACAGCTACCCAGTTACAGCAACATATCTTGTCTGCCAAAATGGAACACCAGGTTAGGTTTACAGGATTCTTAAGTCCACCTCAATGAGAAGTCAACCTTTAAATGAAAACTGAACATTTCCAGGTCCATTTTACCTTATTTTGACCAACTTAACAGTTAGACCAGTTTCCATACCCTCATGGGGATGGATAACTTCTGGAACGAGCCGTCTAGAGTGATTGATAAAAGTTGAAAAAACTTGTTTCACAATCGATTTAAAATAATAAAGTACATGTAGTATGGTTTATATTAGAACAGTTTTCAGGGTCTCATGGGTGGTTTTAATATTAAAGTTTTACTGTATACAACTAAAGTTGTCTAGCCATATTTACCTGAAATTTGAGCTGTAGTACTCACACACAATCCGCCTTCCTTTGTATTCATAAATGATACCATAATCTTACAATCTCATTTAGAAAAATGGTTTCCATTCATTGTTGCAGGTTTATAGATCATGCATTGATAGCAGCAGAACAGAATTTAGGGATATACAGCGCCCTCTAGAGCCAGTACCACCTTGTTCAACAGACTATCAACATGCTCATTATCCCTTTGATTTTTCCCAGAGTGTGTGTATCCCTCACCACTCTCGGCAGATGGGTCCAATGTATTTCTTGACGGCCAGAAAAGTTCATATTTTTGGCTTTAGGGATGATGGTATTCCCTGTCAATACAACTATGTTGTAGATGAAGCCGATACTATGGACTTTGATGGCAAAGGAATACATGGACCCAATGCTGTCATCTCTATGGAACATCATGCTCTGGGGAATTTCTCACATGGAGAAAGATCAACCACCCTCCATGCAGATAACTGTGGGGGTAAGTATCAGAACAAGTATACGTAAATTTCATTTCCTATAACTATTGTCTCATTTCTACATTATGTACAAATAGAATTACTAGTAGTATAATGAATAGATGTACCGTACAGTAAAACCTTGTCTGAAGCCAATATTATTACCTCAAAATCTTTTAGAACACAATGTACAGGTCGACTGTCACTATTTTGCTCTTTATTTACTCTCAATGTTTAAATAACATCAATTGGTAATGAAACCAGTTTATAAAGTTTATAAGGAACAAATATGTGTTCCTTAAGGGTTTTCTGTAACGTTTATCTTTCATAGATCAGCACATGATATTGTCAGCTATGTATCTTATTTCTAATGTATGATGTTGTTTTGCAGGACAAAACAAAAATAAGTATGTCCTTGCGTACTTTGCCTGGAGAACAATGACAGGTCTGAATACAAATATCAAGTATTTGATGCAGATCCCTGGGCATGCTAGATGCTTGGTAGATTTTGGCTTCGCCCATATAAGGAAGCTGTACCGAAGAAGTGATTGTGAGACTGTAGATGATATAGGTAATTAAAATTAAAAACACACTAAGTCACCACAACTATATTGTAAAGTAATGTTATTTATTAATAAAAAATTTGCATTAAAGAGTTTCTCCAATATGCCTATTTGTTTTCTGTATAGATCTACTAGCATACTCTTAAACTATGCACTGACCTTAAATATTGTAATGCTGTTGACAAACAAAACTCAATATTTTATTTTTATATAGAGCTACTTTTCAAAAAGTAATTTGCTCTTTCTCTTTGTGAACATAATTTCTAACATATAAAGAGGCTATTTCTATGGACATGTTACAGGAAACAAACCACATTTTACTGGTATTTACAAGATTATGGTGTGTGGTATAATAACCACGTCTTCGACAAACGTGTACAACAAGTTAATGTATATATTTATATTATATAAATACATGTATATCTTTTCAGAACGTCTTGTCAATCTGTCTGCTAAGACAAATGTAGCGGTAAGGTATAGGAATGGGAACACGACCAACTTCGATTGGCGGGACTGGAAGTCATTCCTCGGCCCATATTTCCAACCAGTGAAAGGAATCAGACAACACCAACAGTTTGAATTCAAATCCGATCACCCAGGACAAGTTGTGATTAAGACCAGTGACGATAGTGAGGAGGTCCGTCTGCAGATAGTTAAAGGAGACACTGTACCTCAATGTCTTCCTGACATAATCCCAGCAGCTGGACTGTCTGTTGCTAGACAACAGTATCTGCATGCTAATGTCAGGAAGTACCTTACAGAATGCAATAAAGATACAACCTGTCCTCACCTTCAGGAATGAATGTTAAATGATTTGAACGTAATTGTGTAAAAGCATGGTTTCTATGCATTGGAATAGAATGCATATTTGTATGAATAGCATCTACACCATATATGGTAGTGTATTGTAGTCTGTTGTCTTGTTAACATTGTTAGTACATAATTATATGTTAATTATGATTATGTTATGTTAAGTAATTTATTTTTAAATGATGCTGATAATGATATATTCGGGCAATAAATATGTTGGGTCAGCACAAATATAAACTCTTTATTTATTTTTGTCTCCATGGTTACAGAATAAATTTATTGTGAAAAGATTAATCAACATGCATAGCAGACTTTCTTATAATTGGACTATTTGTCCTAAGTGATATGACATATCTTTTCATTACAACAAATTAATAATCATTGACACAAAGCATTTGTTGAGAGTTACATAATTGAAGGAAAACTGTTTTCTACATGTATGCATTTATTAGTTTTAAGTTTCAGCACTTTTTGGCCAACCTTCAGTGCAAACTTATTCATGCCTAATGATATAGAAAAATTTATGATAATGATAACATTGACCAAAAAAAGTTTGAATGCGCAAAAATTAGTCTGACTCGTTTTTTATGTTTTGTTTCAATGACAACATAATAAACCTACTTAAAACGCATAACCATCAGTCTACATGCAAAGCATAGGGTCATGGTTCGATAGAGACAAATTTGTCAAAAAACAATTCTTTACGTAAAATGTATATCCATCACTATAAAAATTAATAGACATCAAATATGAATACTGAACCACACTTTTTTGAAAGAAAATAGTTCTCTGCATAAAATTTTAATTTTAAGATTTAACCACTTTTTAGTCAACCCTCATTATATTTTTGTAATTAGAATGCATTGTACTAACAGGGATTGCATTAATAAGGTGTCAAAAACGGTTATGAGGGTGAAAATGTACACATTTTAAAGGAAATTGTATAAATGTCTATTCAAATTCTATATTTTAGCACTTTTTGGTCAACCCTCATTACAAAGTTGATTTTTTTTAATCAGGATGTATTACACTATCCGGAAATGAAATATAAAAACGTTAAGAAAACTTTAGATATTGATGAAATTGTACACAATTTAAAGGGAAATAGGCTGTATACATACCTATCTAAATTTGATATTTAAGCACTTTATAGTCGACCCTCATTAATAAAAACAAGACTGCGTTCAAAAAACGCTTATGCCCCCTGTGGAAGCCTTGTCCATAAATAAGTCTAAGTCCAAAATTAGGTCAAGGTGAAGGTCAAAACGGGGTCAGGTGATACAGGTGTGTGGAGAGTGTTCATATACAACATCCATGCAAGTTTGGAAGCTTTGTAGCAAGCCATAATGATGCTAGAAGAAACGGTCAATTTGGGTTAACCAGGACGGACGGACGAACGAACGGACGGACAGGTGAATCACTATATGCCTCCTGATCTATCGATACGGGGGCATAATAACATTTTTATAATCAAGATGGACAACACTATCCGAAAATGCAATAATAAAAAAAATTGTGATATGGGTGAAAATTTTCACATTTTAAAGCAAATTTAATGTATACATACCTATCTAAATTTGATATTTGAGCACATTATGGTCAACCCTCATTAAAAAATGACTTTTTTGTAATCAGGATGAATTACACTATCAGAAAATGATATAATCAAAAAATCGAAAAAATTGTGATAAGGGTGAAAATTTTCACATTTTAAAGGAAATTTAATGTATACATACCTATCTAAATTTGATATTTGAGCACTTTATGGTCAACCCTCATTTAAAAAATGACATTTTTGTAATCAGGATGAATTACACTATCAGAAAATGATATAATAAAAAAATCGAAAAAAATTGTGATAAGGGTGAAAATCGCAGAACCTGGCTCATTTATAAGGCACATAACCCGCTATGACAAATGACTCCTGCGCACTAAAACCGATCTTTCATCCTTAACTAAAAGAGAAGACATTAGTGCTCTATCTGTTTGTTTTGCGAAAAATACCAGCTTATTCCAAACGAGAATCGCGATAAAGGACATGTTTCTGATGAGAATTTCGTTTTTTAACTATTAATCAGACATGTGAACAACAATACTGTAAAAGAGGTGTGACCTCACTCTGTGAATAAACAATTATACTGACAATGGAAAGTCGTGCATAAATCTCCATCAGTGATAAGATCAGGTTTTGCCAAATTCCTCTTTAATAAGTATCTGAGGAGTGTCTTGTTAATTTTAAAGTGTGCCATAATGAATACGGAGGTTTTAATGCGCCAATGACACTGTTTCTGGACAACGGGAAGATAGGATAATCTCGATGCATCATGTATCAACTCAGTGGACATACCGTCGAGTAGCCTGAAATCGCGTTATCTCAGTAATCGTAATAGTGGGACCACTTTCAATTTCTTCATTGATCTTTTTAGTTATGACGTCATAAGCGGTATATTGAAATCCAATGACAGAAATAAAACTAAAAGCATTTCTCTATCGTGAGAAATAAATAAATTACCGATCTACCGCAAAATATATCACATTTCGTAATGCAAAACGGTTTAACATGATTTCAAATCAAATGAATTAAAGTTACTATTCTAGATCAATTTTTATCCAATATCTGTTCGTTTACACTTTTTCACTAAAGACCATTGTGGCCAAATGGGCTTGTTACCCAATTTACAAATACAAACAGGTGAGAAAAAGTATGACGTAATCTTATACGAAGCGGACCTAGTGTTATTATTAATGTCAATACTTGGCTCATATTTATTTTCTTACTTTAAATATAAACATTCATTTTGTTCTTAGTACATATCACATTTTCAAAGCTTACAGGCATGCAACAATGATTCAATTTATACAGTATACCATAATTATCGTGGCATTATCAGACAAACTGCCGATCAAAACGGATCTAGATATACTATGCTAACAAAGAACAAACGTCCGCAAAGTTTGAACCATTTATTTGTGATTTCCGATCCTGTTTAATTTAATACTCCCCGGTGCGATTATTTTATACACGCGTCTCAAAAATGAATACATATAATTGTAACTAATGACTTTTGTTGAGTTAACTAAAGTCAAATTTCCGCTTGTCGCTATTGGCTATAATGAAGATGTGGAATCAAATATGTGCAATGATTATTAACAAGGACGAAGTCATTATGACCCCAACCACATTTTTGTGGAGGTCAAGGTCATCACCCGTACAACTTCTAGTATTAGTATCATGCTCTTTTCAAACATGCTGTTATTCTAAAAAAGTTTTGTCTAGACTTATTACCACGTAAACATTCGTACTGGTATCAATTGAGATATTTCGTTGTCTAGTTTATTCATATTGATTAATTAAAGAGCATGTGTGGGTCGTTAGATTTATTTGATACCCATCAATAATTACGTGGTGGAATGACAAGGAAGTTTAATTATAATCATCAGAAAAGATAAGATTGAAATATGCCAAAACAAACGAGGGAATATTGCTACGCCGAGAGATCAAAATGTACAATTTAGCATTATCCATCTATGACAGGCACTATCTCTCAGATAAGTATATAGCCAGTATATAGCAAGGTACTTTTTCAAAGACTATCCTTTATTTTTGATAGATGTTTAACAGTTTATGCATGTTGTGGCTTTGTTGTAATATACATGTATATTAGATCATTTAAAGAGTTTGTTGAAACAATTAAACATCCAAATTGAATGACTGCTTTTGAAACAGTTCATTCACTTTCTGCAGAATGCTGTAATATTTTGTCTATTTTGGTTTTGTTATAACTAAAAATTATGAGCCGAAGATGTGTTGCAATTTATATCATTAACGCTCTGACAAGTACACATATACAGAACGACAATATGATCCAACATCGCACAAAGAAGGAGATACAGCAACATACATTGCAGAGTATTTTATATTAAATTATTGCAGGATTTTAATTACAAATGTAATATTAATCACATGATTTATTATAGATTTGAAAAGGTAGTTTTTACAAACAAAAACATTCGATGTACGAGAATCCTACAATCAGTGACTACCCTTGTTGTAGTTTTTAATCAAATTGAATACATCAATGTCAGGTTTCGAACAGTTGTTTGAAACATGATAAACGTTTCGATCAATTAGCAACATATGTTCCATGTCTTCCTCTATGAGCCAATATCAAATTTGAGCAGATTTTCTGTCTTTTTGAATTTTGATTTGTTTTCAGCTCTTTAATACAGAAATTTAGCACTTATAATTGATAATGACATTAAAATCTAGTAATTCGACGCAAAAAACCAGACATATATTGCATATTTAGCTCTTTACAGCATCTGATGTACCCAATTTGTCCTTGCTGTTACGTGTCTTTTGTCCCTAAAACATCATGAAAAGCCCTTTTTGAATACTTTACAACATAAGTATTATTCTTTTTAAGCATGTAAGCTTAATATCAGCATCCAATGTTTCCAAATTTGAATACAATAGTCTGTTTACAACATTAACATGTGTTTGTTGAGGCTTTGAACTTTGTCTCTCACATAGATGTACTTGCTGTTACAGTGTAATAATTCAACATGTACAACCTTAAACACTTATGATAAAATGCGGGAAAATAGTCGACAATGATTAAGTATTTACATTTAAATGAAGGATAAAATCGTTAAAGAGCAGTTGTAATTTTTATGAACAAAATGTGAAGTTTCATCAATGCAAGTAAAATAGTATTTTCAATTTGTGTCCTTAATGTTACACACATTACGCAATTACCCAATACCGTTATTATTAAATAGATATTACCTAACGATGTCAAATATTGGTATATTTATAATTTTGATTGAAAACAGATGAATGGTTGTAGGATTTTATGATATTTATAGAAGAGAAACCAAATACGTCCTTGCAGTAACAGTCCTTAAAATAACGCTCAATAATGTAATCAGCATGAAGTAAAAGTGTTTCTGCAAAAGCATATTGGTTCTGTACGATTACCTGTTAAATATTACTCGTTTGATTATCCCGTCATAAAACCTTTGCATATACTTCAATATTAAATTGTAGGTTTTATGTGCAAATCTGACGACATGTTTAACAGTGTTTGTTCATTTTTGTTATTGCAAGGACATAACTTGTTACATGTACATAAATGACTGACCATATATCTTAAAGTGATATAACACATATTTTAAAATCACAAACAATTAAAAACCTATATTGGAAGTTAAGAACTACTAAGATACAGTATGAAGTTTTGTATAATATTTTTTAAAAGATAGTTCTAATTTTACACAGTTTTATTTTCGTTACAGCAAGGACAACACCATGTCTTCTGTAAGCAATTTATATACAAGCAAACACCTTTTAAGGGTTAGAAACGATCTTATGCTCATTCAGATATATCAGCAAATAATATTATTGGTGTTTGTGATAAAAATTATGACATTGTATTTTTTAAAAATTGACCCATTAAAAACTGCCCAAATTTGATATTAGCTCCTATAAGAGATCATGTCATACTTAATTGAACCAGGCTGCCTAAATATATGTTGTACTGCCATATGTTTTTGAATAAACAAGAAATATCACTGAATGTGATGAATACCCCCAGAAACTGCTTGACACAGTCAGATATGCACAACTAGACTTGGTACTGGTCATTCATGTAGAGTTTCATTGAAATCCGACCATTGGTAACAGAGAAATAGCGCGGACAAAATTTGCACGGACCAACCGACCAACCAACCAACAGACCAACCAACCTCAAGCATGACTCCAATATAGCTCCCATATACTATGTATCTGGGGGTATAGTAACTTGATGTAACTATGTTAATTATTCGTTACGAGTTAATCATATTAATTATCAAGGGTTATCATTTTCGGCCTAACAGAAGACATTCCTTACTTTGAATAATAACGTGAATCTGTTCAATAATGATGGTACAAGTAATATCAATACTGCCCATCCAAAACAACATGAAATTAATGTGCTAATCATGATAGTTCATTAATATGTATTGCAAGCATATTTTGATATCACTTGATTCTTTAAAGGGTTTAGGTATTTGTGCATGCGCAACTTATTATTCGAGGGATATGTTGATACTTTGCAATGGAACATATTTTTATTTTATATTGTACTATTATTGGTTCATATGAAAAAAGTAATTATTTTACGTTACATATTTTATAACGCATTAAATTAGATTAACAGACTTTATTAACTTACTTTAAGTATATGGCAAACAGTTGAAGAGTACATCCACACCGTTTAAATCCTCGTTCTGATAAACTGTTAAGCATATCCCTAATTAATGTATTCGTAAAGTTATTCAAATAAAACCAACACAGTATAATCAAACCCCAGGTTTTCACGTTGAATTCATGTTAAACTAAACATCAAATGTGTCTGTTGCATCTCACACGCAAACAGACCAGTGTGATAATGCCATGATTTATCTCAGAGCATCTCCGCGTACTGCTTCACTGTCGTTATTCTGGTATCTTTTTTAAATGCACATACTATCTAATTTACGATCAAACTTGTGCCTGTACAAACGGTCGAAAGTATGCAATGTATTGCATAAACATACAAAATACAAGAAATATTACTGAATGTGATGAATACCCCCAGATACTGCTTGACACAGTCACTTAAATGTGCTCTGACAAACATTTACGGTAGACTTAGTACTGATCATTCATGCAAACGTTCATTGAATGGTAACAAAGCAAAAGTGAAGACAAAATCTCTAAGTGTAAAAAAACAAAGGGCCATAACTCCCTTAAAATTTAGCCGACCAACCTATGTCGACGATATCCACAACTAGACTGGGTACTGATCATTCGTGTAAAGTTTCATTGAAATCCGACCATTGGTAACAGAGAAATAACGCGGACAAAATTTATAAGTGTAAAAAACAAAGGGTCATAACTCCCTTAAAATTTATCCGACCGACGTTTGCAGACGATATGCACAACTGGACTTGGTACTAATCAGTCATGTTAAGTAATCTATTGTGTAAACTATTAAGAAATAACAATTCTACATTACTTTGAAATCAAACATAATCAATGTTACGGGACAAACATCACGAATAATTTGTTTGGCCGATTGATGACGATCGTAATAACACCAGGTTCGTTAAAAATTTAGACTGCTCCGTAGCGCACTACAGACTTTGCCTAAAAAACGATAACATACGCATATAAGCGATCATACAAAATACAATTGACACCAAAGTATGCCATATGCAAACAAATAAAAATAACCAAAATCGGTTAAAAACAGTGAAAGAAGTGATAAGAGTAACTAAACCTAATATGGACATGTTAGTACTACGTGGAGTTTGATAGATTCTGCGTGTAAAGCAATGGAGTACTCCGGATGGTGTTTCCATTGCTACTTCTGAGAGTCCGTGACGACACATTATTTTACCAAATTAAAGTAATTTGTTCTTAATCTATTACATACACTCGGGTAGACACCGTTCACCGGATATAGCCCCCTACTTCGCACGAAAACGAAAGTAAAAGTGGAAATCGATTTCGGACGACGGTAAGTTTTCAATGATTTTTCTGTTAATATTGATGTGATCCACTTGAAGTGAACAAATTTAAGCAGCGGAATGGTTATTTCAAAGCCCCAATCTGATCATTTCCTCTGATATTTCCCTATTTCTTGACAAGCAGCACCAAAAAGTATCACTGTTGAAGAACAATGAAGAAAAACGTACATTTTACTTTTATTGCAGCTAAATCATGCGTTTCCCAGGACTCTTTTCAGATTTAAAATTTTACCTGTCATGTTCTTCACCTTTGTTTAAACCCTCATAAACATACTTCTAAACCTCGTACCATTATGCTATAATCGATGGCTACGTTCGATTCATCCATGTTAAGAGTTTCGACAAAAGTTGTCTTGCGCATAAGCATTCAAGTGAACGCATCGAGTGATAGTCGAGTAGTTTAAAATATGGCGACATAAAGCGCTAATACAGTTGTTTCTGTCCTAATATGTTCGCAAACATAAAGACCTTTATAATAGTTATTTAAACTTTTATACGGCTGCTAACATGAACATGAACGTGGAACAAGAACGTTGAACATACATAATTATGCATTGACTCATTTGTTACACGGACCTTTGAGGCATCTAATTGCACATCCATTTTTAACACTGGCAACATAAAATACAACAATACTTCCACACGACGTCAATAATTACAAGTTTAAGTATGCTAAACTAAAATCTTATCTTGAATATATGATACTGGACAATCAACCACTTTGTGACGTCAATGAAGGAATGGCTAATCGATACTTAATTAGTTCATTGAATCAAGACATGACAGTTTTGTTAAGGTTGGAGCATCAGCTGCGATCAAGATGGTATGTAGGTCAATACATTTTTGTTAATATTAGTTTTGGTTAGAGTAAAGTCTTGTAGGCATTGATATTTGGTTATTGGTTTGTCTGATATGGGAAATGTTTAATACTGTTATAAATTTGAATGTCTGTTTGCGCAAATAAAATGCATGAAACTCACAAAGTCCCTTGCTATTAATTCAATATACATTTACGTTGTTTGAATTGATTGAAGCAGCTTTCGGAAACTCTGGAATTATTTAGCTACTGGCTTACTGGAAACTTTAGTGAATAAACAGGCGATTAGAAGCGCAAGTGAAGTAATACAGTTGTTCACACACGAGCACTAGAGCAGTGCGAGTGTAAAGATAAACTACTAGACGAGGCAATCGACTGCCATGAATACCAGATTATGTTAAGTAGGGGTGTGCAATAACGGCAGGATTTGCCTACCATTTCGCCTAGTACAGTGAAGCACAGATCATTTATGACAAATATGGATTCAACCTGAGTGACAGAATATACAAATAATAAACGCACCACGTGCTATTTACAATTTTAAACATACTGTCGGTTCAATAAGTAATACTAATGAGGGAACTGTCCCATTCAAAAGAATAGGGGAGGCAAATGTTTTATATAATAAAATAGATACCTTCAATCAATAGTATAAGACTTGAAAATCAGTTTTCACATCGTCTCGTTAGTTGAGTGGGTAAGCATGCCGCTATTATGCAAGTAATTTTGTTCAATCCGTCACTGGTTCGACACCCATCCAAGTTACTTCAATTTTTAAGTTTTTTATATCTTTTTACAAGTACCTTACTTTTTATTTGTAACTAATATAATAACATACACGAAGTAAGGTATGCAATTTACGTAGATTAATTTTTGTGTTATTTCTTCATTCTTTATCAAGTCGTATTTCAATTATTTTATTTTTATATACAGTACAACACTCATACAATCGTTTTTAATATATTCACTACAACATGAAACTTTGATCACTTTGAAGTATCGATTCATTAAAACAGCAGAATAATATAAGACTTTATAACATGGATACATGCAATAAAGAAGTTGACCGAAGTGAGGATCGAACCTACAACTCAGAATAAAATAGAAACTTGAAGGTAGTGAGGGTTTATCCACTACACTACCGCGCCTTTGATATATGGAATGAGAATTGCACACTATTTGATATCGACCCCATATAAAGTTTACCTGACGGGCGAGTTTATATTTATAACTGTTCTCATTTGACTTTGAACGTACTATAGTCGAGGGCATGTCCCAATGTTTTGATGGGCATATACATCAACATGTTTTTAGGTTACGTCGCTCCCTTTGGTAGCATTGTATATCAGATTTACTATATCCATACAAGGACAGACTGGCCGAATTGAAACATATTTGGTTAATCCGCTGAAAACTACAGTGATTGACATACATAGTATGTTATATGATTCACTGTTCTTAAAGCTATTTCAACGTAAAAAATGCCGATGTAAGGACGGACGACATATCATTCATCACACAGAACCTAGATTATTGTAAGATTACCAATAATTTTTATCTTTTCATATCCATTGGTGATGGTACGTTTAAATACTACGAGGCTACTAAATGCAAGCAATATGTTCCAAAGACAATTACTATACTTTTTCGGAAGTATTTATTCGATAATTTGTTGTAATAGATTCTATTACGAAACTCATTATAACCTTACTTAAAATCAAGCAATCGCCATAAATTGTTCGTCATACTACCCATTTAGCAAGACAATCACTGCCTTGATGTGTGTGCATCGTATCATGCTATACTTATGTTTGTTTTTTGATCCACCGCAAAAAGCGTCACGTTTTGTAATGCAAATTAGTTTTAAAGGTGCTGCCTCACAGATTGGGCCATAATTTTTGTATACTGTGATTTGCCAACCTAACCAAGTATTGATGTAATAGAAAGCCACTTACGAAGGCTTTATGAAAGATTTGGTGCAAATAAGCTATTTTATCCACTCTCTATATCGTCCACTGAGTGATTTTTTTCTTGAAAAAAAACTCTTAAGTTTCCTTCCAACATGCTTTGTGAATTATGTAATTCACACGTGATCGAACTGTAACATCAACTAACTACAGCGTACACATCAGTGAGGTATTTGGTTCGTTTTTCGATTCGTTTTTAACAAATGCGAACAAATTGCAGGCAATTTAAGTAATACTAAGAATGGGATTCGTTAAACGAAAGGGGACGAAGGCCGTCAAGAACCTCCCGACAGATTTTGAAGTCATTAAATCGGAAATCGTCAAGAAAGTTCAGACTGTGATTACCGAACATCAGATTCCAGATGAATTGATCATTATACGTAGTAGTAGTGTTAATTCCCAATAGAATTTTTTATGTAAAAATACTAAATAACTACTAAACGCCGAAGTTTCTCAAGTTATTTTTGATTTCAGTGTGGTTGTTTATGGTATATACAGGCAACTATACCAAAATTACGCGGATATTTGACAACTTTTTTTTATTTTTGCAATACACCAATATGTGAGGCAGTCACTTTAACTGATTTCAAATCAAATTAATTACAAACATCAATTTTAAATTAATTTTTATTCAGGGTCTGTTCGATAACACTTTTCTACTAAAGACCACGGTGGCCAAAATGGAATTGTTACTCAATTTACAAATACAAACAAAGAAGACATCTTATGATGTAATGTTATACCACGCGGATTAATATTGTACTTGCTTTCAAAAAAGACTGTAATCACAAACTATCGATCCGAAGAAAAAATGATTGGTAGTATTCAGAGGATTTCAATACTTAAGGTTTGCATAATAACGGACTACCTAAAACATTCATTAAATTTCATGAAGTTCAGGGGAGCTATGACCAATAGGTAGGTGCACCCTTCTTGTTCCACGGTAGAACCCAAATCTAGACCACTGCGTAATTTGCCAATGCACTGTGGCTTCCAGCGGCACCGAGTGTACAAACGACTGCCAACTCAATGATACATTATGTTGAACGGACGCGTGTCTAAAATTAGACTTTATTTAAAGCCAAATTATAGAGGACTAAATGAAATCGATGTCTAATGAGCCATACCAGAGAAGGAAGTGTCATATTGCACGATAGATATATAATCAAAACACGCCCCGCCCACTGCGGTATTTGACTTCAGCAATCCAAATTTCTTCAATGAGTCTGGTAGAATAATCGTGCAAAATCATACTTTCGGTAATTTTTGACAACAGGCCATTTCAGACAACATTTCAGACTTCTGCATATAATTGAATTCCTCAAAAGAATTTTCGAGAAGGCCATACAATGGACATGTGACCAGTGAAGCTAAAATGCTCAGCTTAGTTAAAACTGTAACAGTCTCAATAATGAATACATATAATTATAACTAATGACTTTTATTCAGCTATACTAGAATCAAATTTCCGTTTGTCGCTATTATATTGGCTATAATGAAAATGTGAAATCAATTATGTGCATTGATTGTCAAGCTCACAGATTATATCGTGTTTAAAGACAATGTTACGTTATGCTATCCGGTCATTCAGTAATCAATACATATAAATTGGCAATTTGTACCGATATAGGTCATACGATTTGATTTACTTCTCTTAATAACCAGGACAAAGTCATTATGAGGTGTAGGTCCGGGACAGCATCTGTACAACCTCTAGTACCAGTATCATACACGTTTGATCCTGAAAAAGTTTTGTCAAAAACAGTATATTAAGTCAGACAGGGAAGGCAGCACTCAACTTAACCAGCCGAGCACAGAAAACATTAAAAACACACAAAGCACAATGCCCAACTAAACAAGCGCAGATCCGCCCAAGTCCAAGCTGTCGAAAAGTATAATAAATTATAACTAGCTGAATGACCCAGTAGAAAAGATACAGCAACCTAAAGGCGGAATGCCTACGCTGAATGACCTAGTAACAACAGTAAAACTGCTGAACTACATAGTTTTAGCAGCCTACAGTCTAAAAGTTAAGTAACAGTATTAAAACGTAGAAAGGCCCGATTTCAGCAACAAAAAATCTGAAAACCTTAAAACGAGTGACCCAGTTTCATTAAGTAAAATGACGTAATTGAACAAATCGAGATATGACGTACTGAATTGCAAGCAATACAGAAGTCCCCCACCGGTGTAAAGCCATTGTCAATATGTCTGTTGCCATATCAACAACAATTTCCGTCAGAACCAAAACTGACGGACAGATGGCAAACCAATAGTCCCCTCCGGTCAAAAACCGGTAGGGGACTTAAAACTACATTAAATGACCTCAGGGGACAGAACACTACATCCATAACTCAACAGCTGTACATAGACTCATGAACGAACCCGGTAGGATGCGAACCGCGGGGACGAAATAGTAAGAGGACAACCGGCAAATACGAATAAATAGTTAACTCCTAGCTCCTTTTGGACCCGGTCAAAAAATTAAATACTGAGAAATTATGGCATATTATCGATTATTTAAAAATGAAAAACTCGATTGTAAACGGAATTGGCGTTTAGATCCAGATACAAACCCATATTATAATAATTAAACAAAATACGAAACTACCGGAAGTAGCACCGACCCCAACAGAAACCGCGGGACACGCGAGAACAAAAAGGCACAGAAAATATACAACTTCACTCGAAAAGGCGCGGAACATACATAAAAAACTAGCACAGGAACATGTAATACAAAACCGGGCATCCAATCCCGACTTATTACCGCTTCCTTAAATTCAAAAATGAACATTCGTACTGGTATAAATTGAGATCTTCCGTTGACTAGTTGGTTCACATTAATAAAGTCTTGTTCATGTGTGAGGGCGTTATATTTATATAATACCCATTAATAATTACGTAGTGGAATAACAAGGAATTTGAATTAAAATCATCCGAAAAGATATGTTGAAATATTACAATAACGAGGGAACATTGCTACGCCGAGAGATCAAAATGTACAGTGTAGCATTATTTATCTATGACAGGCACTATCTGTTAGATGGGTATATAGCGAGTATATAGCAAGGTACATTTGAACATCTTTTTCAAATACTTTTGATGCATGTGTAACTGTTTAAGCATGTTGTGGCTTTGCTGTAATCATTTCAAGTTGTTGCTGAAACAATTAAAATTCATCAAAATCGAATGACTGATTTTGAAAAAGTTCATTCACTTTCCACATGGTATTGTGGTATTTAGTCTATAATGTCTATTTAAGTATTGTTATAAGTTATAACTAAGAACTATGAGCCTATGAGGAGGTTTTTAAAACGTAAATTGTTTGTTGTTGCAGTTTGTGTCATTAACGCTCTGGCAGGACACCTATACAAACGACAATATGATGCAATATCGCACAAAAAAGACACGAATAACAGCGTCACACACATTGCAGGGTATTTTATATCAAATAACTCTAGGATTTTATGGCGCTATCCAGGGACGAGACACGCAAGTTTTCTGTATGGGACGTCTTAAAAGGAATATTTAACGCATTTCCGAGTATTAACTGTGCTCGGTATGTGACGTATTGTAGACTTCTGACCACAAACCATACCCTGGATTCGTAAAGTATCACAACTGGCATTATGAGTAAGTATACTATTGGCAAAATGAAATACGCGATTTTCCCGATGGTACAGTATCCCTAATAACGTTATTCCACATGGTGCAGTGTTCTTAACTGGACATTGGTCTTTATGGAACGATGGCATGAATACGGTGACAATGTAGTGTCCCATAATGGTCCGTATTTCAGATACGGTGTTTTATTCTTGTATGCCACAAGTAAATTGCCGTGCAGTTCTGATAGGTGTCGTGTCCGAGTCGTGACTTTGTCCTAAATGCGGTAGAGTCCTCAGAAGCGACTGTGTCCCAAATGCGACACTGTCCTAGACGGTGCTAACTTATATCTGATGTACCGGTGTACCAGACGATGTAATGTTAGAGATGGTACCTACAGTGGATCACGGCTATGGAATGTAGACTTCAGGACGCTTCAGGATGTTAATGAGTCTTTACATAATTCAGCATACATGTTTAATTAATCAATATTAATCACATGATTTATTATATATTTGTAAAGGTACTTTGTACACACAAAAACATTCGATGTGCGAGAATCCTACAAAAAGACTACCCGTGTTGTAATTTTTAATCAAATCGAATGTATACATCAATGCCAGGTTTGAACAGTCGTTTGAAACATGATAACGTTTCGATCTATTAACAACATATGTTCCATGTCACCTCTTTAAGAGATCATGACAAACGTAATGGAGCCAGGCTGCGTAAATATATGTTATACCCCGATGAGATTTTGAATAAATAACTTGCTATAACTATGAAAAATAAAAGTTACGAGGTAATCATATTAATTATCAGGGGTATCCTTTTTCCGCCTAACAGAAGGCATTTCGTACAATTATGATGATACATGTACATGTTAAAACAATTCTGCCCGTTCAAAACAGCATGCAATTAATGTGCTAATCATTCTAGTCCGAAGTGGCGTCAGACCATTATTATTTAGTGCAAGCATATATTTATTGGTATCCATTTTACAGGGCTAGACAATTTGCTTATCTAAATCATTACACAACTCCACTTCTAAACAAAAATGGTGTGTGTTCAGATCTAACATCCTTATTATATCACTTTATTGTTTTAAGGTTTCGATATTTTATGCATGTGCACCAAATTATCGGAGGGATATTTTGATACATTGCAATAGAAGTAAAAATAAAGTTATAAAGTTATTGTTTGGTTTATATGAACAAACATAATGTAGTTTATGTTATATATTTTATAACGCATTAAATTAGATTAACAGACTTTAATCCATTTACTAATGTTAATTGCAAACAGCTGAAGAGTATACTCACAACGTTTTAATCCTCGCTCTGACAAACTGTTAATATATTTCTAATTAATGTGTTCGTAAAGTTAATAAAAAACCAACACAGTATAATCAAATCCCATGTTTTATCGACGAGTTCATGTTAAACTAAACATCAAATTTGTCTGTTACTTCCCACACGCAAACATATTATGCCATGATTTCTCTCCGAGTATTTCCGCGTACTACTTCACTACCGATGGTCTGGTATATTTTTCCAATGAACATACTACTTTATTTACGATTAAACTGGTTCCCACAAAACAGGTCGAAATTACGCAATGTATTCATTGCATAAACATACAAAATATAAACAAAGCTTCGTTGTCAATATATGCATGTAATCATTGGTAACAGTAAACAATAATGTTGCAATAGTTGATATGATAAGTGGCGGATTACAAAATTAACAACAACGTACATGACAGATAGTTTCTTCGATGCTATATTACCATCCTCGAAAAGATCAAAACTTTGTACTGTATAGTTTTTGCTGGCGATGCTGTATGTATGGTACTGTACTATGACCAAGTGCATGTGAAAATACTAAGCGTCAATAAAAAGTTACCACATTATTGACTCTTATATTTTCAAATTCACGTTACACTATGTTAAAAGCCGAACAAAACTATGTCTTGACCTTACTGTGTAGTCACAGCTATCATATGTTAACAATATTCAAAGTCACACAATATAGAACTTTTGTACCGATAGGTCATATCGTACACAAAATACAGAGGTATATATAAGTGGTAACTTTTCAGTGACGCCCAGTAGTAGTTGTACAGGTTTGAGTGTTTTTCCACAAACTGCAACGGTTTATGGATGAACGTTAGAACACAATTTATTCTCATGTTATAATCCCTGCCAGTGCAGTCTTAATTCTTCTCTGACCCTATAGTATTGCAAGAAACATGACGATGACAAATAAATGCTTTATTCATGAAAGTATAAAAGAATACTAAAGATCAAAATTGAGAACAGATTTGTGCGTAACGTCATGACGTCTTACATAAAACGTTGCGTCAAATGTTTTTTTGTAGCAGAAACAACTAGTGCTTGGTTTAATGTTTATAAATACATTTGTTTTGTCTTCTCATGCATAAAATGTCATCGTATGATCCTTTAATACAAGTTATTGTCATCTTTCTTATCAATGAAACGAAAAGAAAGCAAGCAACCAATCAGGATATCATCGTTTTTATAGCTTTATATAGTAAAATGTAAAATACTTCTTTGTTTTGCATGAACACTGTGCTGTATGAGCTGCGCAACAAGCGTCAATAATGATATATTATATCAAAATATATTAGTATTAAATTGTATACTGCATATTGATGATGTAATGTAATGTAATGATGTATTAAATGCGCAATTATACTTTTTGATGCTATATAACACCGTATCGGTAATGCATCAGAAGTATAGTATATAACTGGTTATTTTATTTTGATGGGAAACAACATGTTGGAACATCCTAATAAACTAACAGCGGTATCCCTTAAACTTGTATATACATATCATATTCCAATTCAAAAGCCCTGGTAGTGATTCAAACAAATACACTGCTGCTAACATGAATAGGGGACATAATGTATGACAAGCATGTTACAGGGACATTTGATGCGTGTAACTGTGCTTTAATTTTTAACACTGGTCACATCAAATACAACTGTTACAATACTATTACACTACGTCAACAAGTACAAGTTTAAGTATGTGAATAACTGAAAGCTTATCTTGAATAAATGATATTGGGCAATCAACCACTTTGTGACGTCAATGACGAAATGGCTAATCGATACGTAATGACTTCATTAGATAATGGCACGACAGTTTTGTCAAGGTTGGAGCATCAGCTGTGATTAAGATCGTATGTAGTTCAATACATTATCGTCATTATTTAGTTTTGGTTGAATAAATCATTTGTACACTGTAAGCAATGGCATTTGATGAATTGGTTGTCTGATATTGGCAATGTTTAATAATGTTATAAATATGAGTGTCTGTCGGCAGATAACTTAAGCAAGAAACTCTACGGAATCCCTTGCTAAACACTCAATATGTATTGCTTGAATTGTTTGAAGCAGCTTCCGGGAAATTTGAAATTACTTGCACACTGGAAACATGAGTGATTTAACATGCGAAGTGAAGTAATGAAGTTGTGAAGTAATGAAGTTGTTCATATAGGAGTACTAGAGCAGTGCGATTGTAACGATTAAACAAACAACTCGAAGAGGCAATCGATTATACTGCCGCGAGTGTGCTCTTTTAGTAGGGATTTGCTTTTAACTATGCCATGATTTACCTATCATTTCGCCATGTATAATTAAGCACAATACACCAAAACGCACGACAGGCTAACTGATATTTGAAACATTTTCGGGGCGTTCCCCAATGTTTTGTTTGGTCTATATATCAAAATGCCTCTAGGGTACGTCGCTGTCTTCGGAAGCCATGTGTATCAGATTGACTATCATGAGCATGGACATATCTACCTAATTTTCAAAGTATAATAAAAGCAGTCAATGACATACGTATGTTAAAATTATTTTCAAAGTATAATAAAAGCAGTCAATGACATACGTATGTTAAAATTATTCCCTGTTCGTACAGTTACTTCAACCTAGATAATGATGATTGAAAGACGGACGGCTTCTCATTCATCAAACAGAACCTTGATCGTTGTAAGATTACCAACTCCAATAATTTCATCTTCATATCAATTGATGGTGGTATGTTTATATACAACCAAAATACCTTATGAAAGTCAACAACGTATTTGTTTTGGGTTTTTTTGTTGTAAATAGTTTGTAAAGCCAAGGCACTGTTTTTAGTATGCCCAATAATACATGTATACTTAGCAACTTTTCTTAGTCCTCAATTATATTGTTGATGATAACTTTGTCAACCTTGTTTATACCTAAATGAAATAATATGCGTGTGTTATCGTTTTGCAGAATTGAACATCAACAAGTCGATTTCAATATATATTTATTGAACGAAAACAATCTTAACATAACAACTAAAGAAGGTACAAGCCACAAATGAAGATTTTAATATATTGTATGACCACCATGTAGTCTGATTTTTCTGCTAGCAGTCACAGACGAGACTCGGAAGTATTGCTGAACGAATAGACTCGTTGCATTTTACTGTCTGAACTCAAAGTGGTATCACGTTTCCGGAGTAGCCCGATGTAACGTCAAAACATCACTTCAAATTGACAAACAGACAGACATCAGATAATGATGTTTTAGGTAATTATTCTGACTTGTCGACAGAAAATGCCTCATTGCATTTTCCCGACGTCACGTCATCTTTTTTCTGACATCGTCGGACGCATAACTGTGATATTGTAATTGATTTTTAAATTTTATTCATACGTGGCGAGTCTTTGGGCGTACTTATATAATAGTCATAATAAGTGTTTGGAACAAATCCGGGGATGTGTAACTGCGCGGAGGCAGAAAAACACAAAAATCTAACAACGGCCAAACCACGTGACAACATATACAGCCAGTTTGTGAAATGGATTGGTTTGTCTGCCGCATACAGACATTATTTGACAAATTTGGTATTATAAAGTTATTAATCAATGAAACTGAGGACTTAGAAAGGTTGTTAAGTATACTGAGAGGGTACGTAATGCAGATATGTCTGTATGCAATATGCTTAAGTGACAATAAGACATTAGTAACTGATATAACTGTTTTTGCGAAAGTACCTAATTGTTTCAAACGAGAATCGGGATATAATTCATGTTGCCGATGAGAATTCGGGTTGTAACTATTAATCAGACATGTGAACACTAGTATAATACCAAACAAGGAAACAGTGACAATGGAAAGTCGTGCATAAATCTCCATCAGTGATAAGATCAGGTTTTGTCGAAAACCTCTTAACAAGTATCTGAGGAGTGCCTTGTTAATTTTAAAGTGTTTTCTGCCAACAAAAAGAAAGATATGATATAAATATGATTCAACTGAGTGGACATAAAGAGATTTGTGGTTCCTGGAAACGAAAAGGCTCTGCGCCATGATAATTGTATGTTTAGTCCACATGTAGACAATGTTGAAACAAACGCTACAGGATACTCCAAAAAAATAGATAATTGGTATATAGCTTTCTTTTCAATTGTTTTGCCAAGAATAGGGTTTATGATTATAAAACATGAATGTGTCTCCGCTTCCAAAGTGATACATGTATTTCTAAACAAAGTAAAGCCCAGAGTAATTGATATGTAATGTTCAACTATTTGATACAAATAATAATATATTTCAAATATTAAATAATGACCCGATTACCTCAGCTGCTTAGTTTTCTTATATCAAGGGAAATGTCATAACACCGTAAGTTGTAATGGTGAAGATCGTGATGGAAACATCCATCGTAAAATAATAAAAAATAACATTTAAGTGTTTGATGAAAAACGAGATGGAGTAGAACAACGTTTTGTAATATGTGTAATTTAAACGATATATAAATAGAATGCGATAACATTATGTTAAAATACGCCCGGTCTATAATGTTATTAGAAATTATGTTGTAAAAACAAATATGAAAGACATGTGTAATTATTACACCTGAAAACAGATTTCTTCCAATAAACTTATTTCATATGCATTTGTCAAAAGAAAGTTTGTATTTTGTCAGTAACATTGTAATTTCAGAAGCAGCGGAATCAAAATTATTGTATTCAATTCTAACACATGTAATAAATATACATGTGTTAACACAGACTGCCAAGTCAAGTCTGATATGAAAACCTGGGTTTAAGTAACCCAATTTATAAACACGATAGCAAGTACTAGGAAGCATACACAAACATTTTTACTGTTTTTTGTGTTATGTGTCGATTTGCATACGCGGAGTTGATTATAAATAATATCGTAAGATTACCTGTCTGCAACACAATCATTTGGTATAGTTCCGATAGCAGGTTTTTGTTATTTTGTTCAAGTCTTTCATCTCGATAATTCATATTCCAGATTTTAGCCTTTGATAACATCGTTTCTTGTGCTATTTTTGAACCTTGGAGTTGCAGCAAATATGTCTGAACGAGGTATTGTATTACGATGTTATGAAGGTGTATAAATCATAGATATACAAGATTGCAATGGTGATTATGTTCTTGCCCCTAGGATGACGAAACATTATGATTATAATGAAATATAAAAATCGGTCGGGTAGCATATTCTCTAAAACATGCAATGCGTTAGCAGTGAAGTTTGTTTGATCAAATTATAAACGCACAGTGTAGCGATACGTTTGAGACCACCACCAACAGTAGTATAGATTTAACTTAAGTACACACAAATTTTATGGCCAAGGCGTTGCGATAGTTCCATATTAGGTGTAAGTGTAAGATAAGTATCACCATATGCAGTCTGTTTTATTATGTTTATTGATAACATGATATAATAAACAGAAAAATACAAACTAGAACACATCATATTTATTAGCCTGTTGCATGAGGGGTGTTCAATAAGCCAATGTCCATATACTGGCATACGTAATAGGCGGATTTTACAACTAATCCTAAAATAATGATGTTTCTTCTTCGAGCCCGGAAAATTACTCATGTCAACAATTAACTAGGTTATTAAACCTCAAATATCGTACATTAGATTATACGGACCTAGTGTTAATTTATGCACAATAAGTGCCATATTTGCAGGAGATACATAAGCGTTAACATTAAATCATCTGCAAAATACGCTACGATAACAACTCCTTAATGTGTCCATAAATTCTAACTAACCCAGCAGCATAACCTAAACACGCATGTATATAGAGGAAACGAATGTGTGCTTGAATTGACACATACACTTAACCGATTTAAAAACGCAACAGTGAGTTTTTGAAAAAATCAAGTCAGTTACGGTGATCAATACATGAAGTCATATATGTGCAAATTTCATTGTCATCAAGGTTTAGATAGCCACAAAACCAAACCACGAAATGTATTGATCGACAATGCCAAGTTCGCAAAATTAATAATGTATTTATAAGCTGCAACCTGCTATTAAAATCAGGCGTCTTTGCCTCATTGGCGGAAAATAAAGTGTTGTAGGATGTTGTTCCACACATCTATGGGGAAAACACGTATCAATCCAAACGTTCAGAAGTGTCTGCTTGATGATGCACTACTTGACGGCCATTTTTGTCTGTCTTCAAATTTCGTTTCACGAGTTAAAATGCAATGACCTCCACAGCCTCAACATGAGCTGTCAGCAAGTTTTTGCCCATCTAGCATAGGCTACATTGTGTCCAATGGTTAAGAATGTTCATTTCTTATGTCTATGGCATCTCAAACCCGTAACCGGAAGTGGATAATGGAATATGTCAAGATAAATAAGAAGACAGACAGAATGAAGCGATTTTCAACATGGGTCATAATAAACATTAATCAAAACGTTACAGAATGTATACTTTAGCAAAATTACTTAATCGTACGCTACATTGCCTTCAAATTGAAGGTATAACAAAAAATGTGTTTGACCGGAAGTGGCGTCTTTAAAAAAAACATTCGTTTGGTGCCATCATGTTTACGCGCTTGTATCGTCGGCATACCTGACGCAGACAAATTTAGGTGTAAACTGCCTCTTGAAAACACTATGCAAGTCAAAATATCGTCGACAGACGACAGTTAATCTACTTTGTCATGATAAAACGTCACATAACTGCTTAAAGCAAGTCGATGGCGCCAGGATGTTATGTATCCTAACAGCATGGCACCGTATTCAACGCACTTCAAAATTTAATTTTATGTTTATTTTGTTGGGGTATCGTTTCTCTATAAATTGTCGGTCACATCGTCACGCCCAGTGGTTTAGCTCATGCGTCACAAGTAAATAATGAAAAAGACGCCATTGTGACGTTATGGGCTAAATTGAAATATTTTTTCGTAGAAAATCGTACCAGGCATAAGACTAGCGTCCCATTAATTGGTTTATACTCCAATAAAATTTAAATAATAATTAATACAAAAAATACCGACCCCCAAAAAAGTTGCTTTTCTAAATCGGTTAAGTGTACATCGAAAAACGTAACGCCCCGATGAAAAAAAATAGTGCAACGCATATCGTGTCTTGCTATCTTTAATGCAGAATATTGGCTTTGTTAGACTCAAAGTAATAGATGTGTGCCTGTGTTGTATATATAATGAAGTATTGTATTCGTTCAGATGCATAAATTAAATGTATTTACCCTGTTCCGAGCACGTGACCATACTTCATTACGATAAACCACTAGGTAAATTATTCATTTCATAAATAAAATGAACTGTTGTCGTCGATTGAGACAGTCATTACATTTAGAACTTTACTAGTACAACGAATTACTCAAACATACCAGCATTCATTACTGTAGGAATAGTGTTAGTGTGCAAAGACATTAGTTTATTTTAAAAAAAATTACCAAAGGTACCAAAAAGGACCGACAACCTGACCTGAGTGTGGCACTTTTTACACAATTAAATTGTTAAATAAAAGGAATGTTCTATAGATCATAAGACTTAACAGATAATGTTCAAACTCCTCAAAACAATTTATGTCTGTATCAAGCAGTTGGCATTCATTTCAGTCTGCTTTATCCTGCTGCGTCACAAAAATTCTAAATTTGATAGAAACAAAATATTCCAGGATAAAACATGCGAAGAGACCGTGCGTTGTAATTCAAAGGCACATTCATCAATAAACCATTCTTGAACATTTTAATTACAAGTTTCAAACGGACTCAGTTAAACACGATTGCCGTCACGAATTTCCCGTCGAGGGATTGTCACCATGGGTGAGTTCATATGGAACGCGAGATCGATCTATGAAGACTCTGATTCTATTCGGACAACCCTCGTTGTGACTTTGGTGAGGTCATTTTAATTGTTTGACTCAAAATCGACCAACACCGGGTAAGGTTTGGGTTACTAGTGTTCCACGATGACTTATTTCTTTAATTATCAAGGAGTTCTAATTGAGTATTAAACGTTTACAAAAAAACATGAGATACATCTAATGCAACATTATTTCGATTCGCTAGTGTATTCATGTAATTTGGAGCATTTTGCAAACTTTTATTAATGATTTATCCGTAGACTCGCTAATGTTATGCTTGTTTTGACAGTTTCCAGTTTGAAGTTGCTAAATATACCAACACGTGATTTTGTGTTACGATCTCAGTTTACATTGAGTACTTCTCTGTGCATGCTCTTGAACATTTTTTAAGAACTTGTGTAAACACTAACGATTCTCGGACTTTCATATGAGCTCACCCTATGTGACACTATTGACAGAACCATGCAAACCTTAATGATGTATGCTATCTTGTTAAGTAAGTCTATTTTTAATCCCCCGCCACGAAGTGGGAGGGGATTATAGGAATGGTCTCCGTCCGTGCGTCCGTTCGTCCGTCCGTTACAAAATCGTGTCCGCTCTATAACTTTTTAATGCCTTGGCAGAATTGCATGAAACTCATACCAAACGTGTAACCAATAAAGACGACGTGCAGAACACATATTCTAACCTTGCAGTTTCAAGGTCAAGGTCACAATTCAAGGTCAAAGGTTTGAATCTTACATTTCGTGTCCGTTCCATTACTTTTTAATGCCTGGGCCGAATTGCATGAAACTCATACCAAACGTGCAACCAATAAAGACGACGTGCAGAACACATATTCTAACCTTGCAGTTTCAAGGTCAAGGTCACAATTCAAGGTCAAAGGTTTGAATCTTACATTTCGTGTCCGTTCCATTACTTTTTAATGCCTGGGCAGAATTGCATGAAACTCATACCAAATGTGTAACTAATAATGACGACGTGCAGAACCCATATCCCAACCATGCCGATTCAAGGTCACAATTCAAGGTCAAAGGTTTAAAGCTTACATTTTGTGTCCGTTCCAAAACTTTTTAATGCTTGGGCAGAATTGCATGAAACTCATACCAAATGTGTAACTAATAATAACGACGTGCAGAACCCATATCCCAACCATGCCAGTTCAAGGTCACAATTCAAGGTCAAAGGTTTGAATCTTACATTTTGTGTCCGTTCCATAACTTTTTAATGCCTGGGCCGACTTGCATGAAACTCATACCAAATGTTTAAGTAATAATGACGACATGCAGAACCCATATCCCAACCATGCCGGTTCAAGGTCAAGGTCACATTTTAAGGTCAAAGGTTTGAATCCTACATTTCATGTCCATTCAATAACTTTTTGTTAATGTCTGGGCCGAATTGCATGAAACTCGTACCAAATGTGTAACAAATGAAGACGACATGCCGAACCCACATTCCAACCATGCCAGGTTAAGGTCACAATTCAAGGTCAACGGTTTGAATCTTACATTTCGTTTCCGTTCCATAACTTTTTAATGCCTGTGCCGAATTGCATGGAATGCATACCAAGTGCGTAACTAATAAAGATGAGGTGCAGTACCCACATTCCAATCATGTCGGTTCAAGGTCAAGTTCACAATTCAAGGTCAAAGGTATGAATCTTACATTGGTGTCTGTTCCATAACATCTTAATGCCTGAGCCAAATTGCATGAAACTCATACCAAATATGTAACTAATGATGACAACCTGCAGAACCATGCTGGTTCAAGGTCAAGGTCACAGTTTAAGGTCAAAAGTTTAAATCTTACATTTTATATCAGCTCTTTAACTTTTTAATGCCTGTGCCAATTTATATGAACTCTAGCAAATGTGTAACTTATTGGAACATTTCATTAATCATTAATGCGGCGGGGGATTATAGCCGTCTTTTGGACTGCCTTGTCCTGATTCATACGCTCCCTTGATGTCAAACATTTGATAAAATAGTTAAACTCATAAACTTGTGAAACGGTTATCACACAGGTCTTAACAGGTTCATTCAGAATAAGTTCAACATAAATCGCTATAAGATTGTTTATGTCAAAAATGACATGTACATATAATATATATAAATATGACATAGCTAGCCAACAGTAGATTGATATTAATATAACCAATAGAGGGGAGGAATACGACTTGTTTCTAATTTTATGTGAATATTTACATGATTTAAAATATGTTGTGTACCAGACCGGAACTATCACAACATTGGTAGAACTTAAAATATCAATCTGTGTATGTTTTACAAGCTAGAGCATTGTCGTTGAAGAGCCGTAAATGCTAGTTTTTTCCAAAGTAACATGAAGTTTGTATTGCATATACACATACACACCGTTTTGTGTTTTGGAAAAGAAGTTACACATGTTTACAGGATGTACAAAATTGATAAACATCCAGATCTAATCACAGGTGGCTGTATCAGTGTATCCACATATGAAAACATCAAGATTTAATGGATAAATCGACAAAAAATCTTGTTATTATATCACAATTTAGTATATAATAAGTTATATATTTTTTATTTGTTTGCTGTGTTAATTGAATGTGATTATTTTCATGAGCAAAAACACCGATACATTTACCTGTGGACCTAATCTAGGAGCACTGTTGATGCTTCAAATTTAGCGCGATGATAACGTCGTTAAGTATAGGTTCGATTCCCACTATAGGTTGTCTCCCCATACATTTAGTCAATGTTGTTATCCACATATCGCTGGCTTAGAATGAGAAGACGGTCGTAAGTAAAACATCGATATTTCGAGAAAACAAGGAAAAACTACTCTTTACTTATGGAAAAACAAGCTTTTGCAACTTTGGTCAACATGACCAGTTCCGATTTTCATGAAAATAGGCTAATAAGAATCGCCTTGTGGTGCAGACTTCAAATATGCATGAGTCTTATAATGTCGTAAGTCGCACACGACTTCTAATTATAAGCCAGCGATATCAACCTATTACTTCTGTGGTGTGATGTCTGATTTTTTGCGTAGTTTTGTGGGGGTGTTATGGTGCTTTCGTACGTAGAAAAACGGTAACCTTGGTTAAATGATCTCATATTGTTTGTATTCTTAGAGTGTAGAAATAACAAAAAAGTGATTATAAACTGCTTAGTCCTAATAACATAATAATCTTTTTAAGATATACAGAAACTTCGAGACTTATATTTTCGATTACTAGTATTTTAAAATATAAATAAACATTATATAATAACATTGTTTTTGTTACTACTAACATACGTAACAGCTATTCTAATATAATTAAATACATTCATGTTTTAGAAACAGCTGTAAAGTTTTCAAACACATACTGATGAAGTTAACTTTACTTACCATGTTGTTGTTCAATTTACATAATATAATCGCATATCCTGATTTTTTAACTCAAACTTCAAAACCAAAGCAAGTGAACAAAATATTTCCTGAGATCAAGCCATGGATTAAATCAAAGGTATTTGTTTTGGCTAGTTTACACAAGATCAAATAAGTCCGATAAAAATTATCTCTGAAATCCATTCGCGAGAATTCTGCCTCTTTCTGAGCTGCACTATAGCTTTATATGAATCAAATCCAATATCATGAAATTGGAAAAACCCTGACTGGTACAGAGACTGTTACAACAGACCTGTTTGCGTAAAACATTGCTACATGTAGTAAAGGTATCTATAAATTTTCGAACACTGCATGTCAACTATACTCATGCTTGTGAACCATTCTTTGGAAATAAATGTAACTAGCTCGGAGCAAAACATCAAATTATTTAAGAAAGATACATAACTTCTTGAATAGACAGATGGCAGTGCCATTTCTTATATTATAAGTCATTGTACTGCCATCTGTCTATTCAAGAAGTTGTATTACCTAAGGTATCAATTAACCACTGTACTTGTCAATATTCCAATGCGTGTGAACCATTATTTGGAATTAAATGTAACTAGCTCGGAACAAAGCATCTTAATATTTAAGAACTATACATATAACTCATTACGCTGCCATCTGTATATTACCCAAGGTATCAATTTAAAGGATAATGTTTTATATATTCATGAACGTCCCATTTTGAAATATGTCACATCAGTTGAGTTACTTTCTCTCATAGGCTTATCTCATATTAATGCGATCTACGTAAGTTCATACACAGTTTATACATATTCCAATATTTCTAAGATATTTTGGCCTGGTTAAAAGGATCAAGTTTGGTATGACATGGAACCTTTCAAATCCCAGCGATTGGTCCAGCATATTAAATATACATAATATCATTGTATTTATTTTGCTTGGTTTTATAGAGATGGACCGAGTATTCGGAAATCGAACAAATATTCGAATCCTAAGTCAATATTCAAATATTTCGAAAGAAAACATTTTAATGTCGTACGATGTTAGTGGCCATACAATTTTTTTTGCGTTCGACTGAGACAGTCGTCGCGTGCAGCTATTCTGTTTTTTTCCTGCCTATTTGGCCAATTACCTCCGTATTCGAGGGAAGAGACAGAAAGTTTAAGTAATACAAGGACTTTTGGCGCGTCCTTTTCGAATAGGCTCCTTTGTTCTTGAACGCGCTCGGTGTTTATCAACGATACACGAGAGACGATCTCTCGGTTTCCAACCAGTTCGTCTCTTGTTGGGTAGGAAACACTGAAAAGCATTTCTGAAGTTTCCAGTTCCCCGGTCGAGAATCGAACCAGGAACCTCCGGATTGGTAGTCCAGAGAGCTAACCACTCGACCACCGTTCTATCAATACTCTTTCCCGTACACTGTTAATGGCCATCTAATACGTAATATAATCAGTAATCTGGGATCAGTATAACATATTATTGTCCTTATCAAGAAAGTACAGAATGTTTGCACGGCTAGTTTAGATCCAAAATAGTAATGAATGTTACTAGTTCATTGGAATCTTCGCCCCGCTCAATCACGCAATATTCAAACATCTACAAAAATCCATTCATCTATTCACCATGTCACAATCACGTGTTTGGAAATATGCCACGCGTTCTCAGGACACAACGGAGTCAACTTATGACCTCTGTAATCAACAGTAGTACAAGGGAACAATTTCAAATTTGCTGAACCACCGTTATTGTCAGCATCCTTCGTTCTCAGTGCAGGGTATAATGAATTAGATTTACCTTCAATGTCTGTCTCTTGCGTGGGTGGCTAGACAATGCAACGCATTGCGTTGTATGTGCATGTACAGTATTTAAAATGTGTAATTACAATATGTCTACAGATTGGATTAAGTGCTTGAGCGATCTTATTAAATTGTTAGTCAAAAACGACGTCCGAATGTATCTCTTCATCATCACGCTAGTGTTCAGTTGTTGAAAGATACCGAACGCAATTGTTTCAGTGGTTAGGTGACATGAAAACAAATGGCAAAGATGCATATCTTAAAGTAGCGCGGAAAGGTGGAAAACATTTAAGACATTAACATAGAATGAGTGTAAAACAGGTGTTGAATGACACTAGTAACGAAATTGTGTCAGTGAAATAAAAGAAACGCAAAGGACATAAGTTACAGAATCAGTCACAGAAAAGTAGAAACACAAAAACCTTGACAAATGATACGGAGGACCGCAATAATTTCGCAACTCATTCATTTGTGGCTATTGAATATGTTGCGATTGCTTATCAAGACTCTTGGTACCCTGGTTTTGTGGAAGAAATTTAGACGGACCAGAAAGCAAATTGTAAAAGTCATGGCTCCATGTCGAAAATCTGAATTACTTCTGGCTGTTACATGTAGTGTTATAAAATGAACAAATCCAATTAATGGTTGAGCATGAAATGTTTGAAAATTAATATACTCAGAACATATAAAATCGCACACTCTGTACCCTGTGTCATCCTATATGTTTGTAAAGTATTATTTCATAGTATTCTCAGAAGTTTATGAAAAACGTGTAAATTCCAATTCAATACAGGAAACCTGAGAGTAAACTATTAGTGTGTTAAGTTCATTTGAAGTATTCTTATGTGAAATAAAATACTAGTTAGACTCATATGGTATTATTTTCATCTTGTTTATCCTTAATATTTACGGCACATATAGCTAAGATAGTTTAACTACAACATGGTAAAACAACCTGGAAAGTTGATGAAAATATGTTGACAAGTAGCGAATATGTGACTTAGCAACATGTCTGAAATCTGCAATGGAATACCTGTGGTATCCAAAATTGTCGGAGTCGGTGCTAGACGTTAGAGGGACACATTCTACCACACTTACAGCTGTAATTTGAGAACGGCAGACGGCCACGAAAGTACCGGAACATTATGTTGAATCTGGACTTTATGACAAGATGGAACTTTACCTACACATTTACGAAACGATGGAAAGGTTAGTGGAGCAGCGTTGTGTAACGGTGGATATTCTGCTGGAAACTACACTTACGAAGAAGTCAGACAGATTCCTCAATGGAAAGCCATGGATGTGTTCAATGTACACTTTAATCCGGATGTGAAACGCAGTAACAAAGTTGGTGAACTGGCTACCAAGCTCACATGGACTCGAAAGTAAGATCAGAACAGTTCTTAGCTGTGCAAATTAACAACACGCCTGTGACGAAGATGTTGGACAGTGCGCTCATAGCCCGTGAGAAACAAAATGCTAAGATCTTGGAGTCTATAGCAAAAACAGTGCTTCTTTGTGCTAGGCAAAACCTTGCGCTCCGTGGCGATAAAGACAGTGCAGTATTATGACAATAAGGATGTAAATTGTGGTAACGTTCAGGCTTTGCTTGAATTTCGCATATAATCAGGTGACACTGTACTTAAGGAACACGTTAAGACTGCTGGAAGGAATGCAACGTACAGATCGGCTGCAATTCAGAATGTACTCATTGCCATAATTGGAAAGACAGTTGAGAATAAATTCTGAGTGATGTGAAAAATGGACCTAACTTCTTCATACATAAGAAGTCTAAACCGCACCCACCACTCTTGGCCCCAAGGAAAAAAATCCTGGATACGGCCCTGGCGTGGACATCTCAAATATTTAACTTGGGATGAGCACACCACCAATAGGTAAACTTAAATTGCGAACCAAACCCTGGGTTTTCTTTGTAGGAACATAAAGGTCAAGTCCTAGCACATTAAGTCCCTTGTTTACAGGCTCCCCACCTCGAATACGCTTTCTTGATTTGGTTCCCACATACACAAAACCAAATGGATCAAACCGAGGCCAGCCAGATGGATTAAGACTAATTACTAGAGAACAGCTAACGTATCTGATACTAAGATCCCTCAAGCTGAGGCGCCTTGACCCGAGAAGAAATGACAGTCGGCTAACCCTTATTTACAAAACTACCAACAACTTGTAGCAATTGCCATTGAAGGTCACTTAGTGCCTCGCTCTCGCTCCTCAGGACTATCACATCTCTAGCATTTAGGTTGATTAACATTGCTACTGATTACTATAAGTTTGCCTTCTTCCCAATGACCGTATACCACATGAATTAGTTTCACCATAATCATTCTTCTGAAAACCTATTATTACTGCCTTTAAACCTATGTTTCTACTTTTATCCCTGTATTATACTGTTCTATACGTTTTTACTGTTCCTACATTCCTCTTAGCAGTTTGACGCGTGTTATGTCTACGTTCCTTCAAGTGGTTTGACATTCCTGGCAGATAGATAATATTTCTATTACCAACAAAGTGCACTGGATGTACAAATAGATTCTTACGACGTACTATATAATTATTTAGTGTTTGTTCGACTTTGTCGACCTATCAGCGGGATTGATTTCCGTCCTCCAATTCCCGAAGAACGTTCTATTTTTCAAAATAATGTGTCTTTACCAAGAAGTAATTTGAAGCCACTGCGCATGTGTAAATAGACCGTGTCTCGTCGTGAAGCCCATGTAAGCGGAAGTGAGCGGTACTAACCATGGACTATGAACGGGTGGTATCAGCCGTGCGTTTAATGTAGAATAATGTGAGCAACTGGAAGACAAACCATATGTGTCCGTTATGGTGGCGTTTTCCTCGTGATATGACATGAATGTGAATATTTGTTCTATATAGTCTATAGACTATACAATCAGACGAGCGTTCTTTTGACATAAGGTTTCGTACCTGTTATTCGTTGAACGCTATGTTAAAAACCAGTCCTACCTTCAAGGAAAGTAACATGCAAACTTGTTTAACAATCACGGGTGTTTGTCGATATAATCCTTCGTTGTACGCTTCGTTTGCGGCATACAATTTGAAAGTACTAATTCCCGTTTTTCCGTTCTCAGTTCGAAATATGTACGGATGCTCGGATTTTACTATTCACATTCTTTTGTTTGCCTCTGTCCGCCACTTTGTTTAATAACACAAATACTCGCACACCACCTCCGGATATGGTTAGCCAAACTTGGCGTTCGTGTCAACCAAGTCTTTTTAAACATACCGTTCAACGAATAACAGGTGTGTATTAGGTGCGAAACGTACGCCACGTATTGTTTCCTTGAACGTAGGGCTGGTACATCACATGAGCGAAGATTGGCTAACCTACTGCGAATGTGCAAATATACCGTGCCTCTTCGTGAAGCCCGTTCGAGCGAAAGCGTGAGGTTCTAACTATGGAATATGAGCGCGTGGTATCAGTAAAGTAAGTAAACCAACAATTCATAAAACGCACGATTTATTGAAGGACATCCCTTAAGGTGCGTCTACACGGTAAGTCATGGTGTATAGATCTTGACCTACATTCCGCGAAAAAAACCTGTATTTCTTAATTATTCAGATATTTGCATTTTATCTGTTCAGAATTTGGTATACTTAAAGTATTGAATAAATGTGAAGCACAATATATTGTGCGTAGTTACACGGATAAACTGTGGATTTTGCTTTTGAACGGGTCTACCGGCGAAATGCTGTGTTCCTGACCATTCATTTTAATCGTCAGTTTTGTTGTTACTCGTTCAGCTCATGTTCATGTTAATTTTGGGTAAATTTGGACTTTTATAGTAAGAATACGGCTTAAAAGTATATGAGGAGACAATTACCACTTGGTGACATGGAACAATTTAATGAAATGCTGTTGGCGGGACACACTCAATGTCACATTGGACGTCAGTGTAACGTCAGTCATACTGTGGTCGGTCCTGTCGGGTAGAGGTACCGGAACACTTGGTTTGTTGTTTAGTGCATATAATAGGAAGTGCCTGTCCGAGGAAAACGTCGGACTGTAATGACCTTAATGTTGTCAACATTGCTAAACGTGGGAAGGTCGTATCCGCTTAAACGTTGACTTCTTACTACCGGCCGGCATATGGGGTTCGCATCTGTGCATAAACTCTTTGGAACATACTCCATGCTGCCAATAACCATCCCCACATTCCTGTATTCCGTCCACCAGAACACACGATGTTTACACCGGCATTTTCTCTGGAACCCGAAACATTCTGTTAGCAAGACTCCGGTATGTTCTTAGACGAATCAATGTTCTAGGTAGACTTTAATGACGGCAAGAGACCCAGTCAGCACTACGGTACTGTCCCGGTACTGGCAAATGATCGTACTATCGGCAAACTACCGGCATCGGCATTCCGTCACTGTGCCAGTACTGGCCCGATGCTGCTTATTATTGTAGATTTATTTGCCGATCATATCTAACTCGCTGCTGGCATCGTGTAATGGGCCGGTACTGGCCCAGTACAGGACGTTTACATTGAATTGTCCATGTATTTGTACAAGTGTGCAATGTATATTCAATTGGCTATACAAATGGTTTTCCAGAATTCAGTCTGATTTATGGAAACCTCTTCCAGAAGATCCCACTGAAATTTGAACCAGTAGTAACGTTAGGATTTGATCACTTTTCTTGTCAAAAATGTGATGGTATCCTTAACTGTTCGGGTTTTCATAAATTTCCGATGTTTCTGTCAATGTTGACAATTCTCATTCACGATTTGTTTGCAATGTCACCGGTAAATACATGCGCAATCGATAGTATAGTGCGCCCAGGATAATGTGAAAGGCGGGCAAATTCAGTATGGTCCACAAAGATGGATTACAATTATGTGCACTAATTATCAGTGATGTTTTAAGTACAATACGGACCTTATCTGTTTAAATGATTTGTAAAACCAATTTTGCCGCAGTTAACCAAACCGATTCATGTTTGTAAATATCACATTATCCTGGTCGGACTTTAACGTTTTCTAAATCTAGTGTTGTACCCAAACTGGTAAACGACAGCCAATACAGGGCTCGGACCAGCATTCTTGTGTTTACAGGGCCGATACTCAACCGATAGAGCTAACCGGGCTTACATTACTTCGTGTAATTTATATGAAATATGTCCGTTGCTGATAAAGGTTTGTTCATTATTTTATCAACGAATTTTAGTGCATATTAGTGGTGCCGTACCTCTGATAACTAAGTCCCATGAATATCACATTTCATTTTATCTAAATACGAAGTTTTGTGAAAACGACACCAACACAACAGTATGTTTTTGTGAAAACAATAATTGTACTATATACAACACCTTACTTCCACCATTTTGATTCTAACCATGGGGCCGCCATCTTGTTTACATGATGCCAGACCCTTACTGCGTAGATTATAAAGACCAGACTATAACCTATGCATCAACCATGTGTTTATATCAGGTTGTAAGAGTGAGAAACACTCAACATAATAGACATGGTGAGATCAATACTTACAAGAGCCCTGATCACATGGCCATCCCCCGCCGTATATGATTGCCACTTATGGGTCTAAATAGAAACAGGACTAGATATAAAAAGAAGGAAAGAGATGTTAGGGAAAATAAATAAAGAGTTAATTAATGAAATGGAACCAGGCAGAGTTCAAAAGAAGGGAAAATGTTTTGGTTGATCACCCCCGTAATTGCAATTTGTCGAAAAAAATGTGAGGACCATACTGACAAAAATGTCTACAAAATCATCAAATTTAATTTAATTTTTAAAATGAAATGATTTCCCATGTGCCTAATAGTTATATTAATTAAAACAAAATCAATCACAAGCAGAAGATGCTTTTTAAGATAGTTATGTTCATATAATTATTACCAACATAGTTGTAAATATTTTTTAGTTTTTTCATTCTACAAAATATATAATGTCTAAATTCCTGAATAAAACTCGAATCAATGGGCATATATCACTATCAATTACCCAAACATTTTCTTTATACTGTTATACACATACTTAGACCGAATAAAATACAGGTTCACATTGAAATTATCAAGATATAACATTTTGTATGACCCCACCCACCATATTTCATGCTTTAACGATGAATAAATTCCTATAATGTAGAAAAAACCATATAACAGTATAAATGCATGATTAGATACAAAGTATAACATTAACACTTAAAAAAATATTAAAAAATTGGTCCCAGTAGGATTTGAACCCACGACCCTCAGAATATAAGTGTTCATTTGTTTGACATTCATTTTCATGATAGTGATTCCTGCGGACCAATATGGTCTGCAGGGATTACAGAATCCCTAGAGGTTCTATAATACCGTGAATACCACTATGCAAAAACTCAGAAAAGACGTCCCGAGGAATCTAATGATGAAACGGGTGACGAGAGTCATATCGACAATCACAACAGTCCAGCTCCCGGTGAAGTTGTACCACATAAACATCCGATACCATCGTCTGTGCGTAAGAATCATGCAAACGTATGTGCCGCACTAGGTTACATCACTATGGTTCATGTACCCATACAAAATGCAGTGCAAGAACCAGCCAACATGTCCAGTGTGTCCGGTGATTCCCCCCACGCATTCAATGTTTCTCATTAGGAACCGCCGGGGATTGTGTTCTTCTGTGACAAGTGTTTGTTATTGCATAGTTGTTCAAAAACAACTCACTGTGGTCACTATTATGACAACAAAAAATAAACATAGTGCAAAAAATGTAGTACTAGTAAGCAAGTAATCCAAAACATTGAGTAGAACAATCATGTGACGTAAACATGTTACTATACAGATAGGTTCACTTAATGTGTGGCCTTAAGTAAAGATTGAACATTCCCGAATTTATTTGTTTGATTCATAAGTATTCTATTTTCTGTGTTTAATAAACCAAAGTTGACAAATTTGATATTTTAAATGTACCACATTAAACATATTTTTACAAACCAATATCAAAGAAATATAAGCGGAAATCAAGCGGTATAGGGTTGTTCGTCCAGCATCCTTAAGATATGTTGTCGTTGTACTTGCATGACATTGTATAAATCTAGTAGATCTACGGTGAATAATTTACTTACTAGTACTACATTATTCAAAATTTTCGCATAATTTGCCCGTGCAGAGGCTTGTCAAAGGTGAAATCGGTCAAATAACCACTCATTCATTTTTCGCAACCCCAAGGGGTAAGAAAAACACAATAATCTCAATCAGAACTTGCAATGCCTAATACTATCGGAACGTAAGCGAATTGAGGCGTTAATGATTCTCAAAAGAGGTACATCTATTGATAATGTTGCAAAGGGTTTTAATTGCCACAGAAGTCTTCGTGCAAAATCCAGCAAACTGGCGAAGTTGCAGACCAGCATCAAAGCGGCAGGCTTCGCGTTACTAACACCAGATTAGACCGTCACTTTGAACTGACGCACACAAGACGGCCACCGCTACAGCGAGACAGAACGGTATTAGCAGGTACACCTTCCCAAGGCATCTTCGTCACTGTATTCGGCCCATAAGATTGAGACGGCCTTACGTTGGAAGCATACTCACGCGACGTTATCGCTATGCTCGTCTGGACTGGGCACGGCAACATCTCGTTGGCAAAGACGCTAGTGGAATGAAACTGTTTTCTCTGACGAATCCAAGTTCATTATCTGTCGCCTTGATGGTAGAGAGCTGGTGTTTAGTAGGAGAGGCGAGCGATTTTACGACACGTGCGTTGTTGAAACAGGTTTGGCGGAGGAAGCGTAATGGTTTTGGGTGCGATATCTGAATGCAAACGACGTCAATGTTTTGCCCTGGTTTGACTTCCCCCTGACCTAAATCCCATTGAGTATATAAGAGATCTTCGTGGTAAATGTCACCAATTTGCAGGAGCTACATACATGTATTACTCTCCTGGTCGAATGAAAATCGTAGTAGGAAGTCAAATAGATTGTATGTTTGTTGCCTAAAAAGTTTGTCCAGGCACAGTCTCCTTAACCCACTGGTCCAATGACCTACTTAGGCTTTAAACGCCGGATCTAGCTAACCTTGTTCAGCATTGTATTCAGATATTCATTACATAACATGATATTACAATATTATAATAAAGCTTTGATGTGACAATGTTTAATATATAGGGGATTTCCATCGCTTTGACAAAAGACAAAATACAAGTAGTATTTTTGATGATTCATAACTAATATGTATATAATAGTGCAATAAACAGCATAGTTAATTTTTATAGTCTATTGAAAAATAATTCAAAATTCAACCACTGGCCAGATTTAAAATCATATAATCGTGCAATGACATACATTTGATTGGCTTTGAAGGATTTGCAATGTTTTAGAACCATTGGCTGCCAAATAAGGTGTGTTTGATGTACTTGTATCACACTTGATTCCATCTAGTCCACCAAGACAATCAAGAGTATTCGATATGAGACATGTAACTGAGCTGGCCACATCATTTGGAGCACAGGGACTGACACGGATGGTTTTTTGATTGGTATGGTCTCTGCTACGTGTGATGTATTAGGTACAACAAAAGGTACATGTTTAAAGTGAAGCTATTTGAATCAATAAGATAATATTAAATCGGATAGGGAGGGCAGCACTCAAATTAACCAGCCGAGCACAGAAAACATAAAAAAACATACAAGGCACAGTGCCCAACACACAACTGAACGAGTAAATGATCCGTCCAAGTCCCAGCTTTCAAACAGCTGAATGAACTAGTTTCAAAACAATGACCTATAAAACATACAAGGAACGAAGCGTATTTAATTTAATTAGCTTATTATGTCCACAATTTCATTAAATGCTATCTCCCCATAAATATATGGTATCAGTAATTCCCTTGCTAGACGCTCAGCAAAAAAGGTGAAACTTGCGTCTCTTCGCTTATACCCTGATGGCGATGGATAACATCAGGAATGAAGTGTCGCGAGTCATTAATATGATCTGAAAAACTTAACTATATAGAGGTTTGTTATCATAGGTAGATAAACCTTACTTATTTTGAGATCAAAGGTTACCAAGATGCCTGCCATAGGGCATACATTATTTACAAGCATCTCTTGTTTAGTGGTTATTTAAAATATTTATAATTTGCTCATCCAGGTTGTTCATTTGTTGAGATGCTGCGAGGAAATCACACTCGCGAGGCGCTGCAGAATTTGATTTCGCGTGGCATTGTTGGCGCCAGTACGACAGTCAAGGTACATTTGTATCGACCGCTATCCCGCTGTGCAGCTTTGGTGTTGAGTGGGCAGCACAACCGTGTCTTGCAGGAGAAGCAAAAGTGCCTGACCTATATGGACAAGATTCGTCTGATAAGACAACTGAGAACAGTAGTGATGGGGAAAACAGAGCAGTGGAGGGCAACTCTAGCTACGATATTTAATGCTTCAATAAGTTACAGTATGTCGTTATAAAACAATCAACCTGTATTTTAATTTATAATATAATCTACTAGAGCTGCTAAGTATTACACTAAGATATAAATTAGATTGGATGTAACACAATGCTGGATAAAGAGTTTAGTTTTTCCCTCCTACAATGGGCATGGACATATTGCTTTGATACTTCGCATACTTATTGGACTTAGTAATGCAAATGTCAAAGATAGTGGGGACATCTGTGCCTAAGGACACATGTCTAATTATATCATAATTCATGAAATTTCAGACTGTCAGAAGATTCAACCAGAGCTATTACACTCTCATAAAGGTTGCCAATTGGAATTCAGATATACAAAATGTATACACATTACTGGAGACTGCAGCATCTAACGTGAAAATAACGGAATCAATCAATCAATCAATCAAGAGGTGTTTTAAAACTCAAAATTGATACTGCAATAACGAGTAGCCTACATTGCCTCCTAGATGAAGGTATATCTGATGAACCTTACTTATTTTGAGATCAAAGGTTACCAAGATGCCTTCCATAGGGCATACATACATTATTTACAAGGATCTCCTGTTTAGTGGTTATTTAAAATATTTATAATTTGCTCATCCAGGTTGTTCATTTGTTGAGACGCTGCGAGGAAATCACACTCGCGAGGCGCTGCAGAATTTGATTTCGCGTGGCATTGTTGGCGCCAGTACGACAGTCAAGGTACCTTTGTATCGACCGCTATCCCGCTGTGCAGCTTTGGTGTTGAGTTGGCAGCACAACAGTGTCTTGCAGGAGAAGCAAAAGTGCCTGACCTGCATGGACAAGATTCGTCTGATTAGACAACTGAGAACAGTAGTGATGGGGAAAACAGAGCAGTGGAAGGCAACTCTAGCTACGATATATAATGCTTCAATAAGTTACAGTATGTCGTTATACAACAATCAATCTGTATTTTAATTTATAATATAATCTACTAGAGCTGCTAAGTATTACACTAAGATATAAATTAGATTGGATGTAACACAATGCTGGATAAAGAGTTTAGTTTTTCCCTCCTACAATGGACATGGACATATTGCTTTGATACTTCGCATACTTATTGGACTTAGTAATGCAAATGTTAAAGATAGTGGGGACATCTGTGTCCTAAGGACACATACATGTCTAATTATATCATAATTCATAAATTTCAGACTGTCAGAAGATTCAACCAGAGCTATTACACTCACATAAAGGTCGCCAATTGGAATTCAGATATACAAATGTATACACATTACTGGAGACTGCAGCATCTAAAGTGAATCAATCAATCAATCAATCAAGAGGTGTTTTAAAACTCAAAATTGATACTGCAATAACGAGTAGCCTACATTGCTTCCTAGATGAAGGTATGTCTGCTTACAGGAAGAAGATGTACATGTTTAAGTAAAAGTATTTTTAAATAGAGCGTACAATATAATTGTATGTTTTCTACATTATACTAGGGTTGATCAACAAATACGCGGGAAAATATTGCTAAAAGCTGTCAAAATAGAGGTTAGCGTTTTGCAAATACATAGCAATAAAAACATTAAATCCAAGAAACATTTGGTCCAAAAAAAACCAGAAGCCGTAATGTCACTTCAGCTACAACGGCCCTACGAAATCGTGACGTCATAGCATATAACATTCACAACACGATTTTTAGTCACATTTTCTGCATCACATTTTTTAGACAACGCCTCGAAAATAGATATACAACGGGATTTTTACGTCAAAGAGTATTTAGAAATAATGGATGTAATGTTATATAAATGCATGTTCAAAATGTACCCTTTCGAAAATCATAGTATAGCAAACGCACATAATTTATAGTATGTCATTGTTTGCTATGTGCTATGTTTAAAATACGAAAACTTGGGCCGCATTACGTCAAGTGACGTTGCCATAGGAAACTGCTTGCCTTCAGGCGTTGGCTAAATATAAAGTATCAGTGGTAAATCCATTGAAAATGAATGTATCTACTTATTGAGAAAGTTTTACAGACTAACAATGTACATTAAAGAAATTATCACACTTCAATGCGTATGTGTTGATCACCCTCATAGTAAGGATCCACATTGATTTTATGCTAATCCTAAAGGTAAACCTAAGGCAGACCTGTCGAGCCAGAGTACTAAGTTGAAAAGGGGGGGGGGGGCATAATTTCACATAAATGCTTGATAGAGTTACCTACCCATGTGTATGGGTTGGGACATGATGGTAAACAAGTATGCAAAATATCAAAGCAATTTGTCAATGCACTTTGAAGATATTAGAGGTTAAAAAACCTGTACCAAAACTTTAACATCTGCACTATTTGCATTAAGTAAAAAAGGGACATAATTTCAACAAAATGCCTGCTAGAGTTACCTACTCCTACATACGGGTTGGGTCTTGATGGCAAACAAGTATGTAAAGTATGAAAGCAATATCTCAAAGGACTTGGAAAATATAAGAGGTTAAAAACCTGCACCTAAACTTTAGCAAAAGCATTACACCGACGACGACGCCGACGAACAGTTACGTGGTTAGGACAGGGTGAGTTAACTAGTGATTAAGCGTTGGTTGAGTATGTAGGCCAATTCCCCGGACTATGTTTACATGGCATTGCCAAATCTGGACCCAATGTGAAAAACTACATACGGAGAGATTATCAAATAAATGACGAAGCGAAAGAGTTGTTAAAATCACACAAACCTAAAACAGTCTGTGATATGTTAGCATTAAAATATGAAAGAGTCCCATTTCCTTACCTCAATTGTGTATCCGCGAAATAAAGATATATTAACAAAAAAAAGTCTGATGCACCCCACCCACATGTACGTGACAATTTTGTTGACCATGTAGTCGCTTTACAAAATATGGTAGCGTAAAAATCACCCTTATGTACGACAAGTAGTTCATCAAAACGCGAAGATCCCATGTATTTTGTGGTACACAGAAGACTTACAGAATGTCTGTGCTCAAGGGCATGCGGTGTTGTTGGTTGATAAAACCTTTAATGTGTGTGATATGCATGTAACTACCACATGTTACAAACAAATTAGTGTCAAGCGTCCACGCATTGACCAACCTCCCAAATTCTTAGGTCCAATTTACATAAATGACAACAGTGATTTCGAATCGTAATCTTCTTTCTTTTACCACCTTAAGATAAACTATGCAGTAATCCCTTCCATACATTGGTTATAGGCCCAGATGATGAACGGGCAATGGTTAATTCAATTACCACCACATTCCCAGAAGCCAGACATTTACGTCAAAACACAAATTGACTGACGATGCAGTGACAGTTCAGGAACGCAAACAGATACTTAGCATGATTTTTGGCGAAGGGGGTATCTTAGATAGTGAAAATAGTGTTTGTTTTGATGAGAAGTGTGATAGATTGGAAACTCAATGTTCAAAATATCCAAATATTTCACGCACTATTTTCAAAACAGACTTAAAAACCTCCTGAAGACAAAGATCAACCAACCGGCATTAAACGACAAAATAGACACTGCTTATTTGACGAATAACAACTCAAGTCAATGAACAATGTTCTTAAACAGGTCATTGATTGGAAATCACTACCCTTGTTAGAGCTGGTTAATAAACAGTACACACTGATCCAAGGTCAATTTTCGAATTTGTGTGGCGCTCTGTCTGGAGCCGGCGAACTTCGTTTGAACTATACTCACGAACAATGTCTAGTCACCAAAACGGAGTACCTTGAAATGACTGCCCAACAAAGGTTAAATTTGTACAACAAATTCAGACGACACATTGTTGAACGCCCGGGTCAAATAAGTTCCACTGACGAACTTTCAACCGTTTTTGCACCCAGGACGCATGGTAAAAAGACAGGCCAAAACAAACGAAAGATAAACGTACGGTATGTTACAGTAAAAAGAGCGTATTCTGATAATTAGCAATTTGCAGATCAACATCATGTTTCTGTTATAATCCATCCTTTATTCATCAGTCAGATTGGTGTGGAGTCTGGTGATACATGGTGAACAAATGTGCCCTAGTTTTGACACTAGCCCCATGACCAGAAGAAGATCCTGTCAAACACTACACGTCGCTCCTCATCAAAAGCCAGACATTCTCCCGCTAATGAAGCATCATGTAGACATGTAGAGTGGTGAAATGAATTTGTATATGATATGAGATCCCTAGTTAGTACACTGGACACTCCAGTCAGACAATGTTATTGGTATGTGCTTTTACCACAGGGTTGACTGTATTTTATACAGTTTCTATTGTAATGTGTAATTATATCAATGCGTGTTGGCACAATACTGTGTGTTACTGTATAACAAATGCATAAACAGTGTTTGAAGGATGTGGTGTGCAATACATATATTTATTAATTATAGCCTTATTATAATAACTAAAATACACCTGATGGACAATAATATTTCAATATTATTTGTTCTGCATCACACAAGAATAATACACAACTGGATGCAATAAAGGAACATGAACTACAGTGTACAGACATACTGTTACTGTTTATAACCCCAGCCTTACCCGGTGTTAGTCGAGTTTGGGTCATACAGTTCAAATGACGTAACTAGAGTGGCCACGAGGGTTGTCCGAAAAGAATCCCGGGTCTACCGAGATCGAACTCACGTTCACCATATGAACTCGCCAGTAAAGAAGCGATCGAGATACAATGGTTAAAACCAAAGGAAAAACGTGGTTTACGTGATCTGTATTGTTCTGGGAATGGACAATTTTCGCGAGTAAAGCGTGCATTGTGGGCAAATGGAGGATAGCATTTGATAAGGAATGTCCTTCAATAAGCGTGCATATGTGCATATTTGTTCTGCTACGATCCGTTTCTAGTCCGTCGTTAACACATAAACATGTATCATTTTAACGGAAACACATTCATTTAGATATTTACATAATAAAAAAATCACAATCTTCCCACAACATAGCCATAGCCAGTTGTTTCTATTTTCGATTTCATTCGCCGGTGTTCGTTGCCTTACCGAAGATTTAATTACTCAATGGTATGGTCATGACTGTGACTATCCTAACAATACATTTATGCGTATTCAACATAGTCCTATTTTGGCAAATACAAACAACGATCTGACGTTTGTATTCCATCCGAAAGTCTATGTTTATTTTCAGGTTATGTTGGGCGGAAAAATCTGGCGTTCAAACTGCAATGTAAATGTGTCTTCAGCAAATAATTTATGATCACTGAACGAATTGTTGTCGGCATGTACAGCAGATCGAAACCAAATATTGGGAATCTAACATTGGCGTGGACTGAATCATTGTTGACCTAGGCATGAACTCTGACAGTGATATTAGTTGTGAGTTGGACACAGATACGGCTTCTGAGGCTGGATGTATCACTGACACACCATCAGACTACTTTACCCTGGAAATCTATTTATATCAGTCCTAAAAGACTTGTTTACAAATCCAATTCTAATCTAAAGTTAACAAATATATAACTACTTGTTACTTATGTTTGTATATGCACCTCCTTTCTTTAAGAATCTTGTCTATGCAACACATGATAATACATATATACCGAGTACATCTAGAAACGCAACACTGGGTATCCTATCAATATTTTTTCAACCTGATGCTAGACAATCAAACTACATGTACTTGATGCTGTTGTATTGCATTATCAATACAGCTGTAACATTTTATGACATTGAACTACAGTTAGATGCAGAGCAGTGTTTTGGTGTATAGTGCGGCTGAAAAAAAAACGGAACAAAAAATGATAAAATCGCTATTTTTTCGAAATCGTTGTTTTAGGTGAATAGGTAAAATATCGATCAAATATTGATTACTTACTTATTCATGATGTCCAACAAGTTGTTGAACACTGTCAGCAGCAGATGTGAGCCTGGTCTGGAGCTGGTTCACGCTGTCTTACTGGTCCTGTTGGAGACTTGTTACGCAAGTATGACATGAACTCGGGGAGTCGCAAATTGCGCCAGTATGTTGGAAGCGTGTCTCTAGACGAGAAATATTTGGTGCATGACAATTTAACAGTCACTCAGATGGCCTGATTCGGACAATCGTGGCATTAATATTCCGGAACATATGCCATTTTTTGTGATTTTCTTTTTATTAGCAAACTTTACTAAAAGTTCGATGCAATTCATACCAAAATTGTTCATGCGTAAACGGTGCACGTGGAAATCATGCTTTTTGGGATTTTATCAGCGCACGGGATTTACGTTACACGATCGATAAAATTTGGATGATGGCGATGTAATATTAATAAATTAATTATGCATCCGTTTTTTCTAAAAATATGATTCCAGTGATTCGAAGTAGGTCTCCATGAATAAATCGGTAATTTGCTATTATTGACTCAGTCTTTGACGAATTGGCGATATAATAATGAGTTTGTTCTACGATTTATTTAGTTTTAATGTGAACAATCGCATGGTCCGATAGTCTTAGAAGGTTCGACCTGGCAGTATTGGTCGTTCATATCATGTTTGGAAGGTTTATTATTTTTAAATATATGTTTTATTGCTTTTTGTTAACTAGTATTAACCTTCCTACGAAATAAAAACGTCAGTTTTTGATAATTGACGGGTAATTAAATGAGAAACGGATGTTCACACAACCCGTGTATATTTTTTAGCAATTTTGAGGGTCCTAGTGGGCAACCTTTCATTTATCAAATAGTGATCTGATTTTTTTAAAATTTGATGTTAGGTTGTAGATGGTCAACTCCACATGCCAAGCACCTGTGGTTATACCCGGTAATAATTCATTTTAGGCCGATTGTGCAGTTCTCACACGCTCCACAACTCATTCATTCCAATCATGCATTCCAATCACCTGCATTCTACCACTGACCAGCACTTAAATTTGTCACGAAATACTTACTCTTAGCTGCTCGCGGAGATATTACTCGTATCTTACTTTTATACCTATATAAATAAGCACGATTACTTAGTATTGGATTTTAAAAACACTGTGCTTTTAATTGCGCGAAGTATAACATACCACATGGTCTAAGTCAGATAGAAAGACTCGTGGTGCTGTCTATACAATATAGACACGAGCGCAGCTCGTTATTTAACCTATACATCTCAATACGACTTACTAAAAAAGTTCCAGAGAAGTATCTAAAAGCATAATGAAACGAAAAAAAGAAATGTCACTGAATGTGATGAATACCCTCAGAAACTGCTTGACACAGTCAGATATGCACAACTAGACTTGGTACTGATCGGCCATGCCAAGTTTCACTGAAATCCGGCCATTGGTTGCTGAGAAATAGCACAGACAAAATTTATAAGGGTAAAACAACAAAGGGCTATATACTCCTATAAAATTGATAAAACCTACACGTGTCGACCATAAGTACAACTAGTCTTGGTACTGATCATTCATGCAACATTTCGTTGAAATCTGACCACTGGTTACAGAGAAATAGTGCGGACAAGATTTATAAGTTTAAAAAAGCAAAGGGCCATAACTACTTTAAAATCAATCCAACCTACATGTGCCGACGATATGCACACCTGGACATGGTACTTACCATTCATGCAAAGTTGAAATCCGACCAATGGTTACAGAGAAATAGCACAGACACAATTTATAAGTGTAAACAGACAAATGGCCATAACTACCTTAAAATTATTCGACCAACGTGTGCCGACAATATGCACCACTAGACATGGTACTGATCATTCATGCAAAGTTTCGTTGAAATCCGATCAATGGTTACAGAGAAATAGCACGGAAAAAAGATAAGTGTAACAAAATAAAGGGACATAACTACCTAAAAATCTATCCGAGAAATAGCGCGGACATAATTTATAAACTGTGTAAAAAAACAAAGGGCCATGACAACCTTAAAATATATCCGACTACCGTGTGCCGACGATATAAACAACTAGACTTGGTATTGATCATTCATGCAAAGTTTCATTGAAATCCGACCATGATTACAGAGAAATAGCGCGGACAGAATTGTACGGACCAACCAACCAACCAACCTCAAGCATGACTCCAATATAGCCCCCATATCCTTTCCGCTACCACGATTTTTTGGGGGGTTATGAGAAATTCATATGGTCCCTATACCCCGTCCCTGAGACACTATTGACTTACAGCACTGATAAAAACTCGATACATCCGGATGCTACACACCCACCTCAAACCGAAAGTAGAAAAAATTGTCATTATTTCGACTAAAGGTCACCGGAAATGACGATGTGACGGTGACCCTTGCGCGAAAAACTTCTTTTTTTTTTTTTTTTTTTTTTTTTTTTAGCTTGACAGGCCTACTTTTTGGCCCCTTTAGGGCGTGGGTCCTGACCCCTTTGTCTAGCCTTATATTCCTGCTATAGAAAAATAAAAACTTTTTGGCGCTAAATGTTAATGCAATACCACAGGGAATCGTACCGCAATGGCGGGTAGGACCAGTAATTTCAGTTTTGTAAAATCTACGTTCAAAGCCCTCTTTAAAGGGGTCTAGCGGGCCCAAAAACCTGTGCACGACCCTGGGCCCGTAATATCCTGTAGTCTGGGATGCCTGTGTACACATGACAGCAAAATCCCCGAATTTGGGCATTTAGGTCGAAAACTACGGAAGGCCGAAATGGCCATCCCGGCGAGTCTGCATTAGTACGCTATGGTAGCGGAAAGGATATACTATGTATCTGGTGGTATAATAATTACTTTCTCGCACGACGAATCCTGATGACAATGTTCTCCCGATTTCCTCGTGATTCCGGTTTTCACACTTGCTTATAGTGATTAGTTACATCATGTGTCGTGTTGTCTGTATATTACACCGTCTTAGATTATATAGGATAGGTTTAGACACTTAGAGGCATACAAATGATTACTTGTCAGACACATTAGATTAAGTACATTGTTTGTAATCATTGATTTACATCATTAAAGTGTTCTGTTCGATGAATTGTACGTATACTGACGGTATAAAAAACGCTACATTTTTATACGCCCGTTTGAAAAACGGGACGTATTATGGGAACACCCTCGGCGGGAGGGCGGGCTCGCGGCGGCGTCCAGCAGTTTGTCTGTACCGATCGTCTTCAAACTTTGTGACAATGCTTATAAGCATAATATCTAGGCCAAGTTCGATTAAAGGCAAAATCGGGCTAGGCTTTTTTGGGTTATGGGCCTTTAATTACCAAATAAGTATGAAACTGGCCTTGTCTGTGCCCTAACGCAAACAGTTTTCATGCGATCGTCTTCAAACTTTGTGACAATGCTTATAGGCATAATATCTAGGCCAAGTTGTTTGATTATAGGCCAAATCGGCCTAGACCTTATTTGGTTATGGGCCATTAATTACAAAATAAGTATGAAAATGGCCTTGTCTGCGCTCTAACGCAAACATTTTTCAACTGATCGTCTTCAAACTTTGTGAAAATGCTTATTGGCATAATATCTAGGCCAAGTTCGATTTTTTTTTTATTTTTTTTTTCGATTATAGGCCAAATCGTCCTAGGCCTTATTGGGTTAAAAGTGTTAAATTGGCCTTTTATGTACTCTAGTTTAAATATTTTTCATTCGATCGTCTTCAAAGTTGGCGACAGTGTTTATGAGCATACTACCTAGGCCAAGTTTAATTATAGGCCAAATTGATATAGACCTCTTTCGGTTATTGTACTATTATTAGAATAAATGTGAATTTGACCTCGTCTGTTCTCTAGTGCAAACAGTTTTCGTCCGAGTATCTTCAAACTTAGTGACAATGTTGATGGGTATAATATCTAGGAAAAGTTTAATTGTAGGCCAAATCAGCTTAGGCCTTCTTGGGTTATGGTTCTTTAATTAAAAACTGTTGGATTGTTTGTTTTTTTCATTCACCACCATGACCCGAGACGGGCGTACACATATATTCGTATAACAATCGACAAACCATACATCTATATCATTACGCATCTAACTAAGCCAAAAAAAACTTTCTGGTCCCCATGCTCCCCTTCATGGTAAGGTGCACGATTCGCCCGTGCGCTCCGTGTGCCATTACCATTAGGTTGTGTCAATCGAAAAACGCAAAGTGACACGCTACAGTTGATTTACAAGTTGAAATTCAATAGGAAACTTTGAATTTAAAAGGCATAAAAATGCCGCGATTGACAAATGAAAAATGACTGCTTGAAAGGGGTATTTCGCAAACTGACGTCGCTAGGCGATTTGGTGTTGCAAGATGCACTATTGCGAGGTGAATTCAACGCGTTAATACCACGGGAAGCTTAGCAGAAAGGTCTCGCTCAGATACGCCTAGTGTGACGTTTGAACGTCAAGACATTTACATCCGCCAACGTCACCTGCGTGACCGCATTACAACAGCACAATCGACGTCAAACCAAGTTGTCGGTAATCGTGGTCGGGCTGTGAGCAGAAATACTGTGAGGAATCGTTTAAGGGAGTGCGGAAATGACATGCAGAAGATCTGATCGTGGAGCTATTCTTACGGACCGTCACCGTCGTGATCGTCAATGGGCACAGAATAACTTTCGACGAAACTGGTGAACAGTTGTGTTCAGTGATGAATCCATGTTTAACATTTCGAATGCTGACGGACGATTTCGTGTGTATAGGCAACGTCATGAACGTTTCGTACGTAACTTTATCTTGGAGTATAACCGCTACTGTGGATGAGGTGTAATGGTGTGGGCAGCTATTAATCATACTTTTAAGACATATTTGGTTGTGATTAATGGAAATATGACAGCACAATGCAACATAAACCAGGTTCTATGGCCTGTAATTGTTCCTATGTTCTGTCAACGTCTCGGATTGATCTTTCAACACGATAACGCACGTCCTCACGTAGCCAATGTGACAAGAAACTTTCTAAATGGCAACAATATTGATGTTTTACAATGGCCGGCAATTTCCCCGGATTGCAACCCCATCGAACACATGTGGGACGTTCTTGGACGCCGCTTACATCAACGTCATCCCCAGCCACAAAACGATCAGGTATTAACACAAGCTTTACGCCAGGAGTGGGCACGTATTCCACGGTATATGTTGCGTAATTTGTGCTGGTTAATGAGACGATGATTGCAAGCAGTCGTCGCAGGCCACGGATCGCAGGCCACGAAGGGCACACTCGTTACTGACATTTTACACAGGGTAACGTTTTTTTAATCACCATTCTAAACATCTCAATGGCAATAATGACAAATTTATTTGTGTATACATGTTACCATATCTCCATATGTTTTTGAGGTATTTGAGACTTTGAACTGATACTATAGCACAGAGAATTTGACATGATCATGACCTTTATGCATGAATATATTCCAAGGTAATTGCTTTGAATATTTAAATTTCAGCGAGCAAATCGTGCCATATCGGTTCTTTAGATTTGTTTTGGTATTACACCTCGAGAGTCTTCGTGATACTCTCCGCTTATGAAAACATACAGCCGGAGTTATAATTATAGACAATATACATGTATCAGCTATTAAATTATGCTAATTTAAAGGTCGAGAGTCCTGTCAAATTCTCTGGACTATACCATACCCTATCAAAATACACATACATAAAGTTAAGTGAAGCGTTTCTTTTTGACGTCAGTATATATTTAATGTGCCATATTAATGGCAAAACAAATGAAATTCGTTCGTGCTTGAAGTGCTATACTCGTAAGCTTAATGTGTTCCGACTAGATTTCGTTCCGATATTTGTTTTCGTACTTATTACATAGTTACGTATATTTGCTTTATTTCAACAGTTAGCAATATAATTTAGACTAGATCTATAATCGTCACAAATGACAAAAACTAATTTAGTATAGTTTGGTGTAAGTATTATTAGATGTTTGTATTCACGATGAAACAATACCGGTATCCGCATTGGTATGTGGTTCATGCGGGAGAGACGAACATACCACACCTCCGCATAGAAAGGAAATACAGTGTCTGGGTGGGAGTTAGGGGGTTAAGCTGAATATCGTTACAACAGGAAATAGAGACTAACACACTGATTTCACCTCACCCTAACGTAATACATGTATAAGTTTATGTACTAGTCAAAGTGTCAAACGCAACCCTATACATGTATGTAGAAATGTAGCAGTATGTAACAGTATGTAACAGTTCATATTCAGGTATAAGTGTATGAAGGAAGGGAAGTTTTACACCAAATAAAGCTAATCAGTTCATTACACTTTTGTAATATTAAATTCTAAAAATACTATATTAGGACGAAGGAATGCATATTTCTAGCATGTGACTTCACGTATCTAAAATAACTACCAAACAAAATTGTCTAGTCCATGGTATTTCCTCGTTTCATGGAAAATATTTATTGTCTAACAAAGGTCATTACAATATTTACTAACTCCTCACTTTGATGTTCTAATGTTTGAAGATGTACTTGACGACAGACCATCCCATAACAGGTTAACGGTCACCATAACCCTTGAAAATGCTTGAAAAACACACACTTGAAAAAAACTATTTCAGACAGCATATGCCATCTGACTTTATCTGTTTATCATATATAATAGGAAACCATTGTAGCACTCGCGTGTGATGTAAAATGTGCCATATAGTCGCCTAATTCAAATGCTAACACTAAAAAATAAAGGCGATTGTTTTAATGAAAAAAAAGCATTTTTTTCAAAATGTCAAACGTTATCATTAATTGTATTTTATAATACGAATTCATCGAATATACTTTATAATCAATCGTCGCAAGGGCATGCCAGGCTTGAAATTAGATGCTGGTGTTTTGTTTACGAGAAAAACACCTTCATGTCGATGGGTAATTTCGACAAGGAGGTCGCCATGTTTGCTCCCTCCTGTCATCGCAGTAAACGTACAGCAACAAGTTTTTCAAACACGGTAATCAACATAATCGATTGCCAGATCGAATAATGAACTTAATTGCGTTCATTATATATCAACTTTACAAACGATAGAAATCCAAGCATTTATTACAGTTGTCATCTCGTTTGTTTAATCATTTCGCGCTGTGTAGCAAATTTATATTCATGCGCCAAAGATGATTGTTTATCGACTAAACCATTATGATGCGGTGTTCATAATGTGTCGTTCATAACGAATGCTGACATCGAATACAATGTATTACTTACGGTTTAATTTAAGTCCTAATGAAACATCAATATTAGCATTTTCTTATCTCATCACATGCTCCACATGTTGGCGAATTGATAATCTGATATGTGTTACGCACAGGTAACTGTATCATTAATAAACAATACCTAAAAAAAAAATTAAAACAATTTTTTTTGTTAAATTTAGAATTCTTATACAAGGTGTATTTCCCGAAGAATTGATCGTACAGTCACTGGGTGTATTAATCATCTATTTAAAGCTGTGGGTGATCAAAAACATCTTTGTGAATCGAAAGCATTCGAAAACATGCTTAAATTTACCTTCGTACGATATAATTCATTGTTTAAACTTTGATTTTATTTTTTCGAGGGCGTAAAACGCTGTAGGGACGGCTGTAGTGGTTTTTAGTGTGTCTGACGGGTATTTCGAACGTATTTTATAACGGTCGTTTTCATTGGCGTAGTAACCAAGTCCTGGGAAACCCCAATGAAATCAACCAATGAAAATCGTTGTTACAAAAAGGAAATCACGCGCATCATTCGGAACGTTCTGACAAACATGGAGTCATTTTGACATTTAAATATGCCAACGATTCGTTTTTCGGCTTACACGTATACATTCACTGAAGTGAACATGTGTCAACCAGGTAAATCTGTTCCAACTTTTTCGTTCTTTAATTTTACCGCATTATTATGTTTCTACACAATGGTAAATTCGACATATGTTAGTGATTTCCTCAATATTTCCGTTTTTTGTTTTTATTGAGTCCACCCCAGTGACCGGGTGGACACCGTGATACGTATTTATGGCATAACTGTTTAACTACTTGACCAATTTCGATGGGATTTCGCATGAAAGTAGTTATAGTCATGTATTTGACTAATATAATTACTTTATGAAGATATCGAAAGCCAATTCTTGTTTTTGATACCTGGTCAATTCATGGAAATACACCTTGTATAAGAATTCTAAATTTAACAAAAAAAAATGTTTTTATTTTTTTTAGCTACTGTTTATTAATTATACAGTTACCTGTGGTGTTACGAGCCTTTCTGTCAAACTTTATTTTAGCTAAATTACAAAAGTAAATAGTCCGTATGTTAATTATGCTGGTATAAACATTGCAAACACTGTTTTGTATAGAACAACCACGAGTTTTGAGCCGTGACGGGAGATTACACTATTTAGTCATGGTGTGTGAATATACCTGGTTGGGATACCTTAAAAAATGCGTTAATATATATAATTGCTTGACCTGATATTGTCAGTATCGCTGGCTCAATCGGTAGAGAGCTTAATTGTCAGCCTCAGACATGCGGGTTCAAGCCCTGATAACTGCACTATTTTTCTCACTTCATTTATTTTGTTTCATTTTCGTCAAGAATATGAAGACATTGTTAAAGCCATTTTTTTAATAATTATTTTGACTTTGCATTGTACCTGCAATGGTTTTTCATGTTTCGCTGTTTTTATTTCATTTTTTTTCCTCGGGTCCAGTATTAATTTATCTTTTACTGAATGCAATACTTAAACTCGTGTCAAAGATTTTCGACTTCACATGGTGTGTTGGTTGACAACCTGTCAGTTTTGTCTGTCTCTGAGTAGGATGATGCATTTGGATATCTTATAGCGGTTGCTTGAAGACCGTTCATTGCATTAGCTAACGCCATTGTTTGTGTCAAAGTTAAAAGACACATAGACTACATGTATATTATATAAACTATGAACTCCTTGCAAACTTTCTGTATAAGGTATTTAATACAAGCCATATTAAATAGTCATTATCATACCATCATATTCATCAGTATGTTAACTAGTTGAAGCCATCACACGTTTATAGTCACACGCTGTTACTATGACTAACGACACTTAATTTTGACTAATAAATCGCTAATTATTAAATACATTCCAGGAAACCTTCTTTTGTAATATTACTTGAACAAGCGATTTGAAAAAATATATATAAAAAGTGATCATACCAAGGATCGAACCTGTAAAAGTAAGTCTCAGAAGACATCGCCGTATCCATTGGGCCACGTATTGAGTTACTTACAGAAACTACTTATTTAACTTATGTTGTTATTGCTTATATATACATACCCTTTTAGGGTGAATCAACTTTGCTGCATAAATTAGTCACGGCTCAAAAAACATGGTTGATCTATAGTTCGATTGTCTGGATCGTTTCTCGATCACCTACAGTTTGTGTAAAATCGGTCATTACACACCTGTCAAAAATATTTCACGAATAGTCCGTGCAAATGTTACAACATGGTCGATAGGTTTACGTATGATGTGAGGTTACTGCCATGCTATATTATCGTCTGCAAGTAGTTTTTTGAGAAATATTTAACCATTTTAACTCACAAACTGACCAAATACAGCAGTTTTTCCCATGTCAAAAGAAACGGGCTAACGGACGGAACAAAAATTAACAGGGGCCATTGCGACTAAAGATAAATAAGCAATTTCTTTGGTATGTAAACAAATAAAACACAGTGGAAAGGAATATCTTACTAAAAATATGTTTATAATTGAAAGAAATACTAAAGCTTTAATTCATTTTCCATCAACCTGTTTCGGTTCTTTCGTGGTAACTTAAAACTTGTCCAAATAATCAAGTTTTAAGTCTTATACAACCGATAAAATCGGTTATGGACAAACCAACAACTATCTGGTCCATCAGGCCCACCGTACCCTAAACTATTTAGGATTTCTTAAACCTATTATGTAATTAACTTTTTATAAATACATTTTTTTTGTTTATAACAAGTGAATATAACAGAAAACTCGTTGATATAGATTAGTGGAACTTTAAGCTACAAAATGATATATGAGACTAAGTGTTATTATGCAAAAAGTGTATTTAATTCACTGAAGAAAAATACACATTTTCGCCCATTAGAATGAATCTTAATCTACGGGTTAAGATCGACTGAGAAACTATGGTAATTTACACAGACACAAGCAACATGTGGACTGGCATTGTGCTGCTGTGATATGTCATTGCCTTGATTGGCGTCACGTATGGGAGAATGACGTGGTGTAGGGATGTATACTACTGTCGCGCTATGTCAGGGCGTCAAGAATGCAAGGAATGAATAAGAACCCACCTTTATGCCTGTAAACACGGTAACAACCAACTCCACTAGCTTCACCAAACGGGCGTCACTAAATAATCGCCCCTCGACGCCAGTATGTATACGAACATCGTAAATGAGTACTATCCATGTAGTGCTATACAGGTTCGGTTCGGGAAAATAACTTTAACCGACTTTTCAGTTGCATGGATAGTATTCGCTGTCGGCTTAAGCGTCAAAGATGTCTCGCTAAAATCGTTCAAAGAATAAAATACGTGAACAGTTGTTTTAAACTGTTTTTTACTTGCGTTCTTAGCCAAAATATTTCGTCACATACCAAGGGGTACGTCAACACAGTGTAGTGCACCTCGATGCATTGCATTGAAACCCTTATACTATTTTGGACTACTCATATTGTATTAAAGTAACGGGCGCACGTCGGAGAAACGAATCGGGATATTTATAAATAGATATTTTACACGTGATTCACGCACACTAGTTGAAGCTTAATTTGTCAAAATCGACGATGTTGGTAAAATTGTGTGAAAATCGTGCGGATTTCACTCACGGTCGGTGGCAAATAACCTAGAATAGAACTATTTTAGTTTTTTGAATTAAACACATATAAAATGAAAAAATACAGCAATACGTATATCCCGTTAAATGGGGAGTGTTGACTAGTATAAATGTAAAATGGTGTGTTACAGACCGGCGTCACGGAAGTTCTACTATAGCATTTATAAGACAGTATGATTGAAAAGTTATCTTAGCTTATCTAGTAGTTGGTGATGTTATCAATGTTGCAAAACATCAATCAGCGTCAATGTCAATTCTTAACAGTCCAGAATTACATTATCAATCAAGCCTATCGTATGTCTGTTATCATTCAATCGAGACTGATCAGATTAGTTTATCCGTCAGAAACAACCACATGGGTTTTGTCCATTGTCGCATAGATTTTCGTTGTCAACCTTTTGTCGTTGATTGAAAGTCACCAAGTAATTCATTCAGTATTTCCTTTTGTATTTTAGAACCTCAAGATAATTATGTCTATGATCTATCCGAGGTGCTTAGGTGTAGCATTGCATTACTGACACGGACAAGGCAAGTGTTTGACTGTGGTAGAGGGAGATGTTTTTAAAAATTTATCATCATACGAGGGTCAGTAAAGAAAAACTGAGAGTTGCTTAATAATGCTTAGAAAAATAGGTGGTCGTATGTTTTCAATGCATTATCGTGAAATATGGTAACTCACTGCTGTTATGGTGACTACCAATCAGGGTTATGACAATTTGATTCCTGTTGCCAGGAAACCAAAGAGGACAACTTGAGTGAATGCGTTCACGCTGTTAGTAGAACAAAAGTTCGCGTTGCTATTGAAACATAAAGATATATCTGACATTTTCAAACATATTATTTATTTCGTAATACATTAATCTATCAGATAAACTTAATTCTAATTGATTTATTCCACCAATAAAGAAAATATACTTGACGAAAATGTAAATTGTCATTTTATTTGATGGTATTAAAACCACAATTTTACCCCACCCAAAAGAACAACTCATTTTTTCCAAAGCGAAGTTATACATTTTATTTATATAACGGTTATTGGACTCCTTGAGATATAGAGGATATTTGTTGATTTTGGTGTAAGATCACCGAGTGATCACAGAAAATCAATATTTTCAAGAGTGGCGTAGCCACGAGTGAAAATATAATTTTATGTGATCACGAGTGAAATAAAATTGATCTTTCACCAAAAATCAACAAATTTTCTGTTTATTATATGCTTTTCTCTTAAAAGGGTACCGTAATTGGCCTAATTGGAAAAATCACGTCGAAATTGGAACGTCACGACGTGACAATTGTGACGTCATGATGACGTAACGTACATTTTAAAGCCCGGCGTCGTTGACGTTACGTTTCTTTTTCTGAACGATACTGGAACCAGCTTCTAAAACAGTGAAAATAACAAAGTGGTAATTTCACTGTTATTTTCACTGTTATTTTCACTGAAAAATCGCCGTAATCCATTGAAAGCAAATAATAAATATTCATAATCGTATTGAAGAGAAAGGGAGAAATAAGTGATTAGTTTTTAAACACCATGGCAACGAAAAGAACACGTGTCGGAGAAAATTTATGAAAGGTGGGTAAAATTGTTGCTAGGCCACAAAAAGAACACAGCATAAGTGACCATTCTGAAATAATTGCTATTTATTATCTGAGATATGCTATTCTACAATATACACGTGGTAGTTGTAATAAATCACGATGTATAAGGTTGAAAGAAACCATTGCATTTACAACAAATTCAATCTTCATGTCGGTGGCGCGAACGCTTACCTTTTAGCGACCTTCTTTGGGAGCTTGGCAACTATATTTAAAAGCCTATTTCTGATGACAGAAGGTCCACAGGGGATAATATTTGACGATGCATAATAGAAAGTACAACTGCAAACAGATTTTAAAGGCTTAAATTACCAACTCTCAGTTTTTCTTGACTGACCTCGTATATGGGATATCTTACACAGTAACTTTTATTATCAAGGTCATATATCAAAGGGACAATGTCGTTTTTTAGTATACCCGAGTCCAATAACTCCAGAGAGCAGACAAATGTACTGTTGCAACACAAATATGATGTTTATGTCCTCACATCGTGTTTCTTGCAGAGCAGACGTACAACACGCTGATGTGATGAACTGTACATGCGATGTATGATGTGAAATAAATACATAAACAGCGACACATGTCAAACGTATAGTTTAATCTGCGTAAATAAGGCAAATTAACTTCCAAATATAACATATACCTCTCTGATTACGAACGCAAAACGCCCATATATTGCAATGTAAGGTACCCTTGTTACTTGTAGCTGTTCTTTTTTACTTGTACAAGCTAATATTCAACGTAATTTGCACTATTAAAGTTTGCCTTATCGTTTGTGTAGTTAGATATTGGTACTGAGCAATACGGGAACCTGCATGCACTTCTTGGTATTTTTTTCGGGTCGCGGAAATATGCGACAATTCACTAAATAGCCATCGATCCGGAAAAATATTTATAGCACGGATCGATGCATGACAAACAGCAATTTCTATATGTGATGTATTGTTAAATACGTGTTTTAACATCCTTTACATGTGTGATTTAATATCGAAGGAGAACCGGCGGTCAATGTGAAAACCAAATTCCTACCATGTGGGTTCAAGACTGGGAATACAGGGAAAATCCATTTCGTATGCTCGTAGTAATTTGAACTTTTACTTTATGTCATCTACATAACTATTTCAACACCTGGGTCGGGAGTCTTCTGTGTTTTTCTCTTATTTCTATTTATCGTCAGTTTAACCGGTGACATTTACTTGCATTTTGTACACTGTTATTTTTGTGTCGATTGTTTGAGTGATGCCTTCCCAGTCGTTTTCGTTATTATCTTTTTACATGAACTTTATCACCTCATAACAAATGTATAATGGGAACAAATGCAGAACCCTCATTCCAACCGTGCCGCTTACGGCTACAATTCAATGTCAACGGTTTGAAAAAGAAAAGTACATTTCGCGCTTTTTTCGCCGAATTACACGAATCGTATAGCAATGTGTAACGAACAAAGACGATGCACAGAACCCACATTCAAACGGTGCTGGCTCAATACCAAGGTCACAGTTAACACCCATCAATGCGGCAGGGTAATACCAGTCTTTCAGATTGTATTGTTGTATTTATTATGCCGGTGAGCATTATTGTCACACAAGACTGACAATACAAAGCCACGCAAAAACGACAACGGCTTATGTCCATTATAAAACGATTATTTTAAAAAGAAAATTGTTATGATAGCGAACTTCGCATTAAGTCAACGGGTCACGTGGTTTGATCAGAGTTTGAATTCACTAATGGATCTGAAAATTTGTGTTACAGTTTCGAAGTTACAGAAAGATACTGAAAAATGGCCGCAAATAGAATAACAAAAGTTTCCTAAAATGCGTTATTCTGTAGCTCATAAATTTTCTTTTATATTTTAATGGTTTAAAAATATTCCAAACACTCTTGTAGGCCTATCTAGAACACATTTTAAAATAAGGGAGATAAATGCTCAGTTGCTTAGTATAGCACTTTGATCGACCGCCATCTTGGAATAGGAACGCTTGGAAGAGAAAACACTGGACGTGACAGCCTGCCTATAAGCAGTTATTGATCAACTGATTACGCCATGAAAGTACTAGTTTTAAACAAGGAAAATCGTATTTTTATAGACATAATCAACATAGTTATACAGTACAGTGCAAGCAGGTTCGTAATCGTACTGTATCGTCCTTCGTTACTTCGTACCCAAAAATGTCACAAATTTTCTACTGACTGTACATTTATGAATCATACATGTATGATCAGCAATCATTCTGTACTGGATGATCATGTTACCTTTTCTGGCGTTTTTGAACCTCAACAACTACATGTGAAGTCGGACCAGAAAGTATTTGACATTTCATAATAAGTTGAATTGGGATTTTAATAACTTCTAGGTTAAATCAACATGCCTAGTGTAAATGATATAGCTAAGCTGTTCTTTAATAGTTAAGATATAATTCGCTAAAATAGGCTGTACCTTAGTTCATATTATTCTTATATTGCTTCTGCTATAACCGGTCCCAATGGATTACTGTTATAGAAGTTGTCAAGGACACTCAATGTTATAGCAGCGTTCATACGCACTCTCCTATTTTATATTGAAGTAACACATTAATATTGCATGAACAGAATCCTGTTTGTTTAATAACTGTTCCGTCATTCGCTCTTGATCTTGTTATATGTGTATTATTGTTATTTTTAGAATATCACCACTAAAACATGGAAGTTAATAAAATAGAGACAAGAAGACATGTAATTAAATTTGATTGCTTTTATTCACAAACATGTACTTATTTGCCTTTCACTTGTAACCATTGTAATGCATGAAATGGAATTTGAAAGTATGAGTGTGTTATGCAATTCTGTCAAATAATACGGGAACTCTTTACTTTGTGTTCGTGACGAGTCTTAAGTGTAAAAAATGCTCCAGAAATACAGATAAGGATTTTTATGTGGCTAAAATGTTGTCACATAAGTATCGTTTATTCCCTACAGTGACCACATTAGTATAAATCCGAAAGAACGTCCGTTCGCCTTTCCGTACAAATTGATCCGATATCTGGTTGCATGTCATGGAAACTTCAGAGCACACATTTGTACCAGACCTAGTTGTAGATATCGCACTTTACAAGCATTACACGTGCAAATCAAGTGGAGCGTATCAGCAGTACGTAATCGTCGCTCGATTTTGTACTAGTTATGGCTCATTGACATTGTATTCATTATGTGGTCGCACCTCTTCTCTGTATTTTAACAAAACTTTACAAGACACGCAAAATACTCAGACTAACAGTGCATATCGACAGTAAGTTATGCTAGGATCAATTTAGTTGTTGCCATATGATTTTTATACAGATTTTTGAATGCGCTTTTTCTTAGTACGATTGGTTGGATTTCAACGACACTTTACAACGTAGCTAACGTAACGGTACCAGGCAGCTGCTGCTGGTATTCATCATTGTTAACAATAGCTGATGTTATTAGTTGTATTTGTGTATTGATTAAATATTAAGGATACCTTTCCCCTTGTTAGTTTCTTCACTGAGAGTTAAGTTAAATATCCGCGTTCTGCCCACGATCTTGTGATTTCACCTCCTAGATTTCTTGTCCTCTTATTTTTTATAATTAAAGGCTATTTTCTGGCTTCCTTTTTCACTTAAAAGGTTACAATTGTTTTTTGTTTGTTTTTCTACGAGTTTACGTTCAGTTGTAAACGGCTGCTGGTCGACCTTAGCAGTTTTCTTGAAATTACTTATCGACCGATATGACATTTCTGTTTAACAAGAACTATTAAATTATCGACGTAAGGTGAATACGACCAATATTACGGGAGAACATTACCTGTGCAACCAAAAAATCTAATACTCATTATTTTCCTGGAGCACCATAAACTATGTTATACGAGAACGATTGTTGCCTCTTTAAACATGCTATGTTGATTGCATTATGGTGTTCCTATTGAGTGGCACTGTCATGATTATGAGTGTAACATTCTGTTCAATATAATTTCGAGCAAAGATGCTTAATGTGTTTATATTTTATAAACACGTAATATTAGGTTTCTATAGCATAATTTCCGTTTGGAAAAAAACAGCATTTTATTCTTCCGACAATTGATAAACGTTTGTCAAAACTTAACTTTATCTGTATTGAACGGCCATTTAATGACGGCATATTTATCGTACACGATAAAACAAAAACAGATAATGACATCTTTACGAGCTGATAGATAAACCATGATGCTTCTGCATTGGGAAGCATATCAAATATTGCACACTTCATCAAATGGTCCATGTTATCGTTGTTATATTTTCTGCAACACTTATTTGAACCATTTAATGCCAATGTTGTGTAATAACAAGAAATATCTTTAAAAAAGATATACAGCGTTGAGTTAAATGACATACTGCAAATGTTATATTTTTCAATACATTTGCGAAAGATGTCAACTAGTTTTAGACATGAAAAAATGAATCCGCCACTCACAAATATTTCGAAGCAGACATCTATCCACCACGACAGAGAAATCTCCAGCACAAATGTGATATGTTTCCCCCACAATATGTTGGAAACAGAAGTATGAGAAAGAAAACCGAAGCCAATTGAAACTATTGTATATTGTATTCTGACTGTAACAAAACACGTAAGGTGTTTATATAATTTAAAAACGGGCTGGATCATTGAAACAGGAGATATCTGACAATCATGTATAGTAATATAAAATGGTGTTAATTAAGTATTTGCTGTTAGAATGAGACATGAAACCATATGCATATCCACATGCAGGGCTCAACAAATCTTTTCAAAACAGAAAACATCTTTTATACTTCGGCTGCAATATATATAATCTTGCGTCTTATGAAATTGTCGGCATTTTTTTGCAAAATTACACTTTTTCGTTTTTACAGTTCATTGTTTTACTTTTTTTAATTTTCACACCCGTATTTTTGAGAATGGTATATTAAAACAAGTCACTTCTGGTCCAGGTCGGTTAAATATCCCGCAAATTTGAAGTTGTTTTAAATAAAACGGCTGTTATTTTATGCCGATGACCAATATTTTGTGTTAAACTTACACGCAGATGGTCGTTTATCCAGCGGGTCTTGTCTTCCATTCTTCCATTAAATACTTTTCTATACGAACATAAATAGCTGAAGCATTGTAGACAATTTCATAATGAATAATTTGGTATATGATATTTAATGTATTGAATAAAATTGAAACATTTATCAACTACTGTTCTACAGCAAGTGTTAGGAATTACGAACGTATTCAGTAGCGTGCGTTGTAATACGTCTACATCCTTTGTTTGCTTTTAACGGATGTGTGTTGATTTGGGTAATACTGGACATGTACGAGCTTAAACCGATGTAAACGGAAACTGACAAATAAACCTGATTAAGGTAGATCCTACCCCTTGAAAATGCTTGAAAAACATACACTTGATAAAAACTATTTCAAACAGCGTATGTCATCTGATTTTATCATATATTAGAGGAAACCATCGTAGCAGTTGCGTGTGATGTGAAATGTACCATATAGTCGCCTTATTCAAATGCTAACACTAAAATAAAGGCGATTTTTTAATGAAAAATACAGCATTTTTTTTTCAAAATATCAAACATTATCATTATTGTATTTTATAATACGAACTCATTGAATATACTTTATAATCAATCGTCGCAAGGGCATGATAGGCTTGAAATTAGCTGCTGCTGTTTGTTTACGAGAAAAACACCTTCATGTTGATGTGTAATTTCGACAATGAAATCGCCATGTTTGATCCCTCCTGTCACCACAGTAAACGTACAGCAACATGTTTTTCAAACAAAGTAATCAATATAATCGATAGCCAGATCGAATAATGAACTTTATTTAATGCTAACTGATGAGATATGGAGTTCTTTCAGTGAAATAAAACCTATATCAGTCACTGGTTATCACCTACAATGTGACTGATATAAGCTCCGCCCCCTCACAGGGACTACTTTAATTTACCAAAATCTCAACACTAAAATGTCTGTAACTTTTTTATTACTGAACGGAAACATGTCATGTGGGGGTTTTTATTCTTAGTTAGACCATTTCCTACCTGTTGGTTTAAGATTTAATGCAAAATTCTCAAAAAAGTCGTTTTCACCTATTCACCATAATCCAAGATGGCGGATTTTGAAGTGAAAAAAATGAATGGAATAACATATTCATACATAGCCTAACCACAGTGGTAATTTGGCATAAATAGTACCAGTTTTGACACCATAAAAGCATTAAATAAATAGAATATGTGTTTGTTTTGATTGAATATGGTTAATATCTCATCTTGTAGTGATAAAATTTTAATATTTTCACTCGCGCTACGCGCTCTTGAAAATATTGAATTTTATCACTACACGATGAGATATAAACCATATTCAATCAAAACAAACAAATATCCTCTATTTATTGCATTCATAATTTATCATCTTTACAAACGATCCTACGATAATAACAATGAAATCCAAATATTTATTACTGTTTTCATCTCGTTTGTTTACGAATTTCGCGCTGTGTAGCAAATTTATATTCATGCGCCAAAGTAGTGCGACAGTTTATCGACGAAATCAATATGATGCGGTGTTCATAATGTGCCGTTCATAACAAATAATGACATCGAATACAATATGATACTTACGGTTTAACAGTTTAATATAAGTCCCAATGAACAGGCTGAGTATTTTTCCCAATCAGTCTATATAGATCATTCGGTCTATAATAGCTCGTTTTGGCTATTTACGGAACAATAGAAAGTGTGATGATGCTTCCTAAAAAACGGCTTATCCGAAAGCGCGTATCCGAAGTACCCCAACACTTAATGAAAGTCACTAACCTTTCCATACATGATGTTTCCCAACATATTCAGCTTCCCAGTTGCTGCGCCGATACATATAAGGTAGGGAGAATAGCAAAATATACATCAAATGGGCATTACCTGGTCAAATAAAGCAAAAGTTTGCAGTTTTTTTCGTTCGTGGACGAATCTGTTTCTGTACCGGAAGTGTTTGTATAAGACCGCGACGAATGCAACTTATTTTTTGGTTATTATTGGATTCTGCTGGATTCTGATGCAGCATCCATCTAAAAATAGCTTATTTATGTATAGGGTGTGTACAAAAAAACGAATCTATTTATTGGTTTATATTTTTGCTGATGTAACGCATATACATTATATGCCCTCGTTCTGGTCACTTCCTGTCTTTGAAGGTCAACGCACGAGAACACGTAGCTGTTTACAAGAAAGAGAAAACTAACTCACAATGGTTTGTTCTATTTAAATTATTCGTCTTCTGTTTGCATTATACAGGTATCTTCGTCGCATGTTTCCTCTGCAATATAAATCAATATATCACACTTATATTTTTTCCACATTTATATGGAATGACTTTGCATATTCCATTTTGGATTCAATAATTTTTTTAATACGTATTACTGTATAACTATAGGCGACATTGATGTTTACTACAAACGATTCTAAAATAAAAACCAATGCGTCCTAGATGAAATTTAGAGACTGTTATTTTACAGGAAAATAATTCGTTCAACCCAGGGAAAAATGTGAAGGGTCAACCATGTAGGGCCAAACAGCACCACGTTGGCGCAATAAAGCACGAATATATTGCAGATGCTGCTGCAAGGGCCTGCTCGCAGAGCAAACGCTTAAAGACTATAGAGGAAAAGGTAAGACTTACTTACCATCTAACGTTGGTGGTCCAGTTGAATTTTCCAATGCAGTTATAACTTCTTTGTAATAGGCTATCATTTCTAACTTGGTACGAGCTAAAATATACCAATGTGTGAACTTTTATGTTTTCATAGATGAAAGAAGTTTCGATATTGGCAAACACACAAATGAAAATGACCTACAGAACTGAGTCTGGGAGAGAGAAAACCATTGTAACTGACAACTGGAAGGACAAAGGTACTAAATTTAATTTTATGCTGCAATTTTATTTTCACAAGCGTTTAAATGTTATCCACTTGAAAAAAAGAACAAACTTATTAATGTATATATAGATAGTACATAGCGTTTGTCATGGTTTGTTTGACATAAAATTTGACATATATATAAGAAAAGACATTTGATATATTTTCAAATAGAAAAATAGCAACATGATATATCAATGACTATTTATAATTATAAATCAATAAATTTAATTGTCCAATATATACAATAAATTATTTCATTGTGAATATATTTTCATATTGAAGTATTTTATGAAACATTTAGTGGCGGATCCAGTAATGGAGCCCCCAAGACAGGTTGCTGAAGAAGAGTTGGAGGCAGCCTATCCGCCACCTCAAGTAGCAGAGCCAGAAAACCCCAAAACGAAGAGACCACGAGTCATGGAAGACAGTGTAAGTAAATACCATTACAGTTTAAATTATCTTGAGTGAAGATAATTACATGAAAAAATAATATTCATTTACTCTATATCGGTAGTTTAGTACTAAGTTCATAGTAGCAGCATACACTACATAATAGTAAACATAAGTGCCGAGTTTTTATGTCCTATATGTTGCTATGTTTTGCTTGATTAAATAGTTAAAAAGTACACATTTCACTCCCATAAATAGGCAGCAGAGGACATGTGCCAGATATGCGGCTTGGAAAACATGAGGAAGGGAAAGGGGGATATATGGCTCCAGTGCGAGCACATATCGCGTGGCAACAGTTGTAATTACTGGTGCCACTCGGTATGTGCTGGACTCATAGTAAGCAAAGAAAAAGATCTGGCGAACATCAGATTTTACTGCCCGGTCCATATCAAAAGCTTTAAGCAAACTTGTAAGTGGGTACAGTTATTGCATGAATTCACGAAGGCAAATTTAATCACTTACTTTTTATGTTAACCCACATATTTCTTAATACCAAAGCTTCCTGAAGGTCCCCATTTTCTTCTATATCAGATATTCCTTGTTGGATGATTTCTATGAGTTGTTTCTGTTAATTGTAATCAGATAACAAGGTGAACTATTTTGTTCAAAGCACAGTACCAAATTATCATATTTCCAAATAAACTGAAATGAGAACAAATAGCCGATATTTTTGGTAAGATATAGTAATGGCTGAAGTATGATATTGGCAGTAATATTATCATAGAATTACCTTCGTTTTACGTTCTATGGAATAAAACGTTGTTCGTTGCAATTCCGTAGTAAATATTGGAATAAATTCCTCTTTCTTGTTCCTGAAGAAAGAGTCCTCATTTTTTTGTAGCTGGTTCTCAAACAGGTGTAATGTTTTGTCCAGTAGTTGACCATTGATTGATGTATGTGGATTGCAAAATATAAAAGACAGATAAGAATTCAATAATGCAAAATTATAATTGCAAAAATATTGCAAAACTGTACTAGGTGACAAAAATACTAAATATTTACAATGTTACAGTGACATTACTTACTTTTCTTTGGTCAGATTATTGGATAGGTAGCCCAGTCTTCTTATTCTCGATCCATACAAGGCAACTTCCTCACTGATATCCCTCTGGTATACTGCAGGAGAGTCCTCTGACAGGTTGCATGATTTAAATGTCTGGTCTTTGATCTAAAAGTAATGTTACACTTATGGAAAATTGTAAAATCTCACACATAGTGCATGTTTAAATAGTAATCACAAAGTAACATCTAATCATCTGATACCTATTTTTACTCTTTCAAGAATCTTTATCTTTACATTACCAAAATGAAAAGCGAAAAGTCACAGAGTGTGGGTATCGGATGATGTTATATTTTATAAGTGAATTCATTGCTGTTGATATAATGAAAACAAGTTTATACTAACCTTCTGCAACATATCCGAATTCCTGCAAACCATTTGCCAGTGTTCGTTTGTTGGTATTCCTGGTGGCAGCCACTTCTTTATTCTGCCATTCATGGCCTCCAGAACAAAATCACCCCCTTCTCCTTTCGACTGATGTCCGCTTACTGAAGGCATATTTGAATTAATGTATGCACAGTAGTTAGAAAATTTATTAACTTAAATATATGTAAAATATTGTGACAAATTGGAACCACGGCGTGTGAAATCAATACAATAAATAGTATACAAAGTAATTGAATGAAAATGCGTAAAATGTTAAAAATAATATAAATTGTGAATGTCTATATTCGGGACACGATATGATGGTTTATTTATGTAATTATGATTTTCTTTTCAGGAACACGAATGGACAGTTCCTGTGACAGTGTCAGGGCGCATCTTAGCTAGACACATACAGTACATACTTGGAAATATGAAAGCATTACTTAATACTTATTGTAACAATAAATGTATACCTGTAAATGACATGGTTCTTTCTATCAATCTCTTCACATCTGGTGGGGCCAACACATACGCCGTTATGTCCTTCACCATCAATTGCTGGTAATTCTTCGTGTCGTATGCAAAAAAAAGCTTCATAAACTGAGCTTTTCCAGCCCAAATGTAGTTAAAATTGTTCCTCCTAATTCCAGCCCTAAATATGATAATAGGTAGTAAATAGTTGATAAGAATGTCACAGGTAAATCTAAAGTTCTTGTCTTGTGATTGTCCGATGAATGTATAGAAGTTGTTAAGGGATGGCTTTAACGAATTTATTTTGGCATATGTAAAAAAAGAATGAAAAATTTCCTGTAATGCTGATTCAAAAAATATACTCAAAAGCATAAAAGACTTGTGGTGGTCACTGCACGTCTGTGCGCATATCTGGGCGCGAGGTGACTTAAATCCGCATTCTTGACTGAGGTCCTTCAGCACTGGCTCCCATAAAATCTTGAACATAGCCTTCACTACATTCATTTCAATGTGACCTTGCCCTAGTAAAAGAAAGAAATAGAATTGAAAGAATGAGTAAAAAGTATTATATGTATAAGTCCTTTACTTATAAAAGTATCTCATAAATAGTTCTATACTAATAGACTCAGCCTTTATGTCTGCAACAGGCATGTCTTCACATGCCGATTATACCAATAAATATTTTTAAATTCAACTGTACTCTATAATGCATTTGGACACTCATTATGTGAGTATATTGTTTACCTGGTATAAGTAGTACATTTTGGAGATCTTGGTTTCGCTCTATAAGCTTACTGCCTAGTGTGTACGGCAAACCATCACATCCGATGACACACCACGACTTCCCCGTACCATCTACATTGGTTGACTTTTGTATTTCCTGTTATAATAATTTCACCACATTACATACTTAATACTTAAAGTTCAGTTAAACTGCGAACACGCATTTGTGTATTTTTACATGGTACACAACAATAGCAAAACAGTAAAGCATATGTATAATTTATGTAGTTTTCGGTATATCTTCACGATAACTTTATATTATACTAAGTTAAAGCATATTTGTCATTGTTACCTTCAAAACTGTTTCCACTGAGCGATAAGAGCAAGGATTCACCATAACTGGCTCGCCAATGCTTATGTCTGGCTGTGGATTCAGATGATGACTGGGAACCCATTCATATGGATCCTTCGACTCTTTCTTCGATGACATATTTTCCAGATTACCTGCATTTATATCACATACATTACGGGATATACAAAACATTATTCTGTAACATAATGAAGATAATACATGTATATACATTACACATTACATCTTTCAATATGCATGAAGTAATAGATAGTTAGATATTTCTTTAGGGTTCTGACAAAAAATAAGTCAATATGGTGTCGAACTGACACTGGCCTTCACGGGGATGTAAAAATGTGTTCATTCTCAACCAGGGGGTGGAAGACACAGTTGCATCAATGATAGTAAATTGTATCTTTGATATGCAGTTACATCAACTGGCGGCCTGATAGAAATTAACAAAAAAAAATAAACAATACGTCGTCTACGGACAGGATCCATGTTTAGGCCTTACACATTCAGAGCAGAATGGGGAATTCTTTACAAAATTAAAATCAATAGACAAGTGTCGTCTGCAGATTAAAGATTTATGTGGTGAGTCGCTGCAAAAACATAGTGAAATTTCATGGTTTGTGCTCACATTTTAATATCTGCATTGTATGTCTGTACTAACAATCCAATTATCTAGCACGTGATATTGCACATTTATACTCTATACCCATCTGTGAAAGTTGACGAAAACTTTTATATCAGCTAATTTAACGATGGACAACGCACAAGGTATGTTTAAACAGTAAAACCTCAGTAGAAAGACCGCCTGTAAGTACTGGGCCCAGAATCACAACCAATACTTACACTCAGCGCTCAGATATTGAAAAAGTAATATTATGAGCTATTTTGTGTCCAAGATTACAATTTTATGTGAGGAAAATGTGTAAAATTGTTAAATAAATGTTCAATATAGCATTTGATCAATTTATTTTGCCATTTTGTACTATTCATGAGGTATATATGTAAGTATTGAATCTGAGTGTCAGATTTGTAAGATTTATTGCCCCTTTCTGGACTTAGAAAATACTTTAGTGAAGTTTTATGTTTAGCTTAACTTTTCCATAAAGTATTAAGCTATTGCTGTGAAACTTGCTACACATTTTCACCATCAATACTTCATTTTTTAGTTTAAACAATATTTATTTCCATAGTTATGCATTATTATGTGTTATATATTTTTTCATGCTTTTATCTTCACAATTACACGAAATTATTTATACTTTACATATGCAATATTTTTCAGGAATCTATTGCAAGAGGTGGTAAGACAACAACGTCGTTTTGTCACAACCGGTCCAGCTCCCGGTCCAGCTTCAGATCCTGCTCCAGCTCCCGGTCCTGGTCATGCTCAAGTTTCCGGTCCAGCTCCCGGTTCTGCTCCAAATCCAGCTCCCGGGCCTGCTCCAGGTCCTGGTCCAGCTCCAGGTTCTGCTCCCGGTCCTGCTCCAGCTCCAGGTTCTGCTCCCGGTTCTGCTCCAAATCCAGCTCCCGGTCCAGCTCTCGGTCCTGCTCCAGGTTCAGCACCCGGTCCAGCTCTCGGTCCTGCTCCAGGTCCAGCACCCGGTCCAGCTATCGGTCCTGCTCCAGGTCCAGCACCTGGTCCTGCTTCAGGTCCAGCTCCCGGTCCTGCTCCAGGTCCAATCCGTGCCCCTGACCAAAGGGACGCCATTGTCCGGCAGATACCATCCAGTGACAGTGATGAAGATCGTGGACCACCACCAAGACGCAGACGACGGCAGCCACTGGCGAAATTGGTTCGAAAGAACCAGCTTATGTACCAGCTTATACAACTCGGGTATCTGTGCCCCATACTATCAGCGTCTCAGAATTACCTATACCGATATAACTGAAGACTCCAGAATGAAATCACAGCATGTTGATTCACCAGACATTTCAGAGGACCGCGCGAGTCTCAGTGACTCATCCGAGTCGCCACAGGGAGTAGATCGTGATGTGATACATGCAGTACTGAATGCCTCAACTACGTCAAATCACTTGATGATAGATGTCACAAAGGAAGCGTCATCTGACGATAACGATGAACCCACATCTAAATTATTGCAAGCAGAGGACTGGGCAAAAGGTCAAGATAAGGTCATTCGTCAGTGTGAAGTATCCACCTGATGTGAAGAAGGCCCGTGTTCGGAAATATTTGAAGCAATTTGACCGGTTGAGTATGATCGATGGTGTCCTGTAGTATCACGAAGCGGTTATCCACAATGACAAGAACAACAACAAAATCCGTGAGAATGACCATATTCAAGCCTTTACATGACGACCTCGGACACCAAGGCCAAGACCGTGTCATTAGTCTGTTCAAAGATAGATTTTATTGGCCAGCCATGGATGCATACATTAGACAGTAGGTAAGAGAGTTTGGCAGTTGCATTCGTCGCAAGTCCGCTCCTCCTCCGGCGGCTGTCCTAGTCGGCATATATTTATCGTCACCGATGGAATTAGTATGCATATACTACCTGTCGCTGGAGATGTCCAAGGGTGGCTACGAGAATGTACTGGTCATCACTGATCATTGCTCTCGCTACGCCCAGACGATACCAGACGGCTAGAACGACAGCTCGGGTTCATTCGATTTTTTGGGTCGCGGAAATATGCGACAATTTACTAAAAAGCCATCGATCCAGATAAAAACTATTGCACAGATCAATGTATGACAAACAGCAAATTCTATAATTATGTGATGTATTGTTAAATACGTGTTCAAGCATCCTTTCATGTGTGATTTAATATTGAAGGAGGACCGGCGATCAATGTGAAAACCCAATTCCTACCATTTGGGTTAACGGCTGGGGATACAGGGAAAATCCATTTCGTATGCTCATAGTAATTTGAACTTTTCGCTTTATGTCATCTACATAACTGTTTCAACACCTGGGTCGGGTGTTTTCTGACTTTTTCATTTATTTCTATTTATCGGTTTGACCAGGGCCATTCACTTGCATTTTGTACACTGTTATTTTTGTGTCGATTGTTTGAGTGATGCCTTTTCAGTCGGTTTCGTTATTATCTTTTAACATGAACCTTACCACCTCATAACAAATGTATAATGGAAACAAATTCAAAACCCTCCCTCCAACTGTACCGCTTAGAGTTACAATACAATTTCAACGGTTTGAACACTTACATTTCGCGTTTTTTGTCGCCGAATTACACGAATCTTATAGCAAATGTGTAACGAATACAGACGACGCACATAACCCACATTCAAACGGTGCTGGGTCAATACCAAGGTCACAGTTAACATCCATCAATGCGGCGGGGTTATACCAGTCCTTTAGATCGCCTTGTTGTATTTAATATGCCGGCGAGCATTATTGTCACACAAGGCTGTTTTTAGAAAATACTGTAGCAAACTGACAATACAAAGCCACACAGAAACTACGACGGCTTATTATTATTATTTTTATTATACCATATTTATATAGCACTTTTATCATGTAATTACACGTTCAAAAGTGCTTTACAATCACATTTAAGACATGGTTAAAACAATTTTACATAGATATATGCATGCAAAGCATAACAACACATGTATATATATATATATATTAAAGTTTAAGGCTAAAATCCTCCCGCAAATACCCCCTAACTTGGGTGTTTCAAGAGCAGCGTCACATACCACTGCCACGAGAAACTAACTCCAAAGGAATAGTGATACTTCCTTTAAGGAGGCAGGAGACCCACGATTTATTTACTACTGTACTAGTGTTTCAAGAACAGCGTCACATACCACTGCTACAAGAAACCGTCTCCAAAGGTATAAATGTACTACCTTTTAGGAGACCCTTAAAAAGTCAAACTAATCATCAGCCAGACTATGCTTTGGTAAAACAGTGCGTTTTTAGCGCTTTCTTGAATGATGGTAGTGTTTTACTATCTCTGAGTGCTGTTGGCAGTGCATTCCAGAGCTTCGGTGCTGCAGCCATGAAACATCGATCACCGTACGATACAGTCCTCATCCTCGGCACAACTAGAAGAATAGAGTCATTTTGTGACCTAAGCTGTCTTTGTGGAGTATATATTTCCAACATACTTCTGATGTAGCCTGGGGACTTTCCATACTGGTTTTGTATACATGGTGTAGTTTTTAGGACCAAGCACAGAGCCCTGAGGTACGCTATAATTCATCAGTACTGGTTATCAATACAAACAGTCTGGTAACGGTCACACAGATAGGATTTCATCCACTCCAATGGTTTGCCTACTATGCCGAAATGATTTTCAAGTCGGCGTAGGAGGATGGTGTGATCAATGGTATCAAATGCTGCTAATAAATTAAGCATGACGGGGACAGTGGTTTTATTCTGGCCTAGAGAACAAAGGATGTTATTTTGCACACGAAGTAAAGCAGTTTCAGTAGAATGGAATTTTCTATATGCTGACTGGCGTTCTTCATGGAGATTGTACAGTGTTAAGTGCTCATCTAGTTGAGCATCGACTACCTTCTCAAGAACTTTGGAAATGAAAGGTAAGTTTGACACCGGTCTGTAATTTTTCATTACGTTTTGATCAAGGCCTGGCTTCTTTATCGGTGGTCTTATTCTGGAGCTTTTAAAAGCCGTTGGTACATAAGCATTTTCAAGTGATGCATTGAATAGTCGTGTTAATATTGGCAGTAGTTCATTTAAACAATCCTTCAACAGCCATGTTGGGATTGGGTCAAGCTCACATGATTTACTAGGTGATCTATTTATCAGTTTCCGGATTTCTTCTTCTGAAGTCAGAGAAAACTCAGATAGTTGCTCTTCTCGAAAAGGTGTGTCGAATTCAGCAGTGTCACCATGTTGGGTTGACTGAGTAGTGGAGGCAATTTCAGTTCGTATTCCTTCAATTTTGTTGATGAAGAAGTCACTGAAGTCCTGTGCAAGCAACTTGGCCGATTTATTAGATGGTAACACCACTTCCTTAGCATCGCCCATCAGATGTTTAGTTATCTTAAACAACTCTTTCTGATCGCGACAACATTCCTCTACCTTATCTGCATAAAAGGTTACTTTAGATTGTTTTAGCAATTTGTTGACTGCCGAACATTGATTTCTATATATTTCATGATCTATCGTTAATTTAGTGGTTCGCCATTTTCGCTCAAGTTTACGCCTCAGATGTTTGGCGTCATGTAGATCTTCAGTGTGCCAAGGACAAGAAGGTCTTAAAACAATGGTTTTACATTTGAGGGGAGCATGTTTGCCAATGAGTGATGACAGTCCATGGGTATACACCTCAACAAGTTTATCAACATCGGAAATGTGCAGCCCGCTTTTCAAAACATCTGATGATTGAATGTCTATTTTGAATTCATTGACATCAATCGATTTTAGCTTTCTAAATTTCACAGTTTTTCTCACAGGAGCAGGTTTAGCAGTGCATGCTTTAAATACTACTGCAAAATGGTCACGTGACGTCTTTTCACTGTTATCAGGGAGTCCAGGGTCCGATATTTCAACTTGTGAAACAGTAGTGTCAGTGTCTCTGGTGATAACCACATCCAATGTGTGTCCAGCCACATGAGTTGCCCCAGTTACATGCTGCTGCTTATGTCCATTACAACACAGTATTTTTGAAATGTTTTTTGTTACGATATTATTATATTGCTTCTGTTATAACCGGTCCCAATGGATTCCTATTATAGTAGTTGTCAAGGAAAGTCAATGTTATAGCAGCGTTAATACACACTCTCCTATTTTGTATGGAAGTAACATATTAATATTGCATGAACAGAATCCTGTTTGTCTAATACCTGTTCAGCCATACGCTCTCGACCTTTTTATGAGTGGTTAATATTGTTATTATTTGTGGAATATCACCACTAATGGATGGAAGTTAATAAAATAGAGACAAGAAGACGTGTAAGTGAAATATACATTGTATTGCTTTTTATTCGCAAACATATACTAATTTGCTTTTCACTTCTAACCATTGTAATGCATGAAATGGATTTTGACAGTATGAGTGTGTTATGTAATTCTGTCAAATCTTATTCGTACGGAAACTGTCCACTTTGTATGTTCGTGACGAGTGTTAAGTTTCTTCAAATAATGCTCCTCAAATGCAGATAAGGACTTTTATGTGGCTAAAATGTTGTCTCATAAGTATCGTTTAATCCATACAGTGGCAACATTAGTATAGATCCGAAAGAACGTCCCTTCATCTTTCCGTACACAATTTATCTGATATTGGTTGCATGTCATGGAAACTTCAGAGCACGCATTTGTACCAGACATAGTTGTAGATATCGGCACTTTACAAGCCTTACACGTGCCAAATCAAGTAGAGCATATCGGCAGTACGTAATATTAGTCGCTTGATTTTGTACTGAGTTATGGCTCATTGACATTGTATTCATTATGTGGTCGCACGTCTTCTCTGTATTTCAACCAAACTTTACAAGATACGCAAATACTCAGACTAGCAGTGCATATCGACCGTATGTTATACTAGGACCAATTTAGTTGTTGCTAATAATTTTGATACAGAGTTTTTGAATGCGCCTTTCCTTAGTACAATTGGTTGGATTTTAACGAAACTTTACAACGTAGCTAAGGTAACGGTATCAGGCTTCTGCTGCTGGTATTCATCATTGTTAACAATAGCTGTTGTTATTAGTTGTATTAATGTTAAGAATACATTTCCCCTTGTTAGTTTCTTCACTGAGAGTTAAGTTTAATATTCTCGTTCTGTCCACAATCTTGTGATTTCACCTCCTAGATTTCTTGTCTTCTGATTTTTTATAATTAAAGGCTATTTTCTGGCTTCCTTTTTCACTTAAAAGGTTACAATTGTTTTTTGTTTGTTTTTCTACGAGTTTACGTTCAGTTGTAAACGACTGCTAGTCGACCTTAGAAGTTTTCTTGAAATTACTTATCGACCGATATGACACTTCTGTTTAACAAGAACTATTAAATTATCGACGTAAGGTGAATACGACCAATATTACGGGAGAACATTACCTGTGCAACCAAAAAATATAATACTCATTATTTTCCTGGAGCACCATAAACTATGTTATACGAGAAGGATTGTTGCCAACTTTAACATGCTATGTTGATTGCATGATGGTGTTCCTATTGAGTGGCACTGTCATAATTATGAGTGTAACATTCTGTTCAATATAATTTCGAGCAATGATGCTTAATGCGTTTATATTTTATAAGCACGTAATATTAGGTTTCTATAGCATAATTTCCGTTTGGATTAAAACAGCATTTTACTCTTCCGACAATTGATAAACATTTGTCATAACTTAACTATATCTGTATTGAACGGCCATTTAGTGACGGCATGTTTATCGTACACGATAAAACAAAAACAGATAATGACATCTTTACGAGCTGATTGATAAACAATGTTGCTTCTGCATTGGGAAGCATATCAAATATTGCACACTTCATTAAATGGTCCATGTTATCGTTGTTATATTTTCTTTAACATTTATTTGAACGATTTAATGCCAATGTTATGTAATAAAAAGATAATATAAAGTCTGGCAGGAAGGCAACAATCAACATTAATAACAAAGCAAGAAAGGCACACAGAGAAACAGAAGAGACAAACGCATAACACAAGTACACGCCACAATGACCAGCACGCACTGAACAAGAAAAACTGATAAAATATATTGGCGTTACATGTCTAGCTCTTATTATTACTACTTCTGTAGCAAGTACATTAAAGTAGCGAGTTATAATGCGAAGTGCGATTGCTTTTAGATTTGTTAGCTCTCGGGTTTGAATTTCACTAACAAAGGATCAAGAACTGCAACGAGTGTTTTGGCACCAGGCAATATGTTGATCAGACGATGATTTCGAAACCAACTGCATTTAAGTTGATGATGCTTCATTGTTAAATCGTATCTGTTACCAATAATCGATTAGTATTCATTACTACTAAACGTTGTCGAACCGACGTATTCTCTTATTACAATAGTATGTAAAATGAGCATCAATTGGAATTTAGTCATTTTTTCAGCTTTTTAATAGCTGAAACTTGTACTCTTTAGTAGTTAAGTTCAGTTTTATGTTGGGCATTGTGCCGTGTAATTGTGGTATGTGTTGTTTTTATGGTTTGTTTTCTAATACTAGATAAGTAACGAATAGCAGTTACTAACCAATACATTCACATTTCATTTTCTGTTGCAGGTTGATGATGTAAAACTGGCGCAATACATAATATGTATGTGCGATGTGTTCAATTGTATATAGATGTTTCAGACGACGTACCGGTATAAATGATGCCGTTTTACACGATGTCCAACGTGATAGTCGTCAGTGTTTCTATAGTCCGGCCCGAAATCCCCGAAATATGACTGAACCTTGCATTGGAGTATAAAGTTTTTTTCTTTGCTGATTTCAGTAGACAAGACCTTTCGAATAGAATTTCTGACGGGTGACATTGTGTCACCCTTGAGCATTTTGAGAAAATTGGGGTAAAAGTTCCAAAATATTAACGAAACTGCGAATTTTTGGAATCGGTAAACTACATTGTTATTTATTATCATATTTTATAATAAATCACATTTATATGTAGTTATTAAGTTTCAGTTGAAGACTGCAATATTTTATTGCCGTGCATTTATGCAAAAGGAGGTATTTTTGGGGTAAAACGTTCAAATGCGCATGGAAAAGTGCGAATTTTCGGAATCGTAGGACTTTAACGTCATTAGCCATTTATTTGGTAAATAATCCCTGTGATAGTTTTAAAGTGACTTGCGATGAAGATATTAAACACATTAAGCTAGGCTATGGTACCAAATGTGGTATTTTGGGGGTAAAACGTTAAAAAGTGCATTTAAAAATGCGAATTTTCGGAATCGATGAAATTTAACGTCACTGGCCATTATATTTTGTAAATAATCACTGTGGTAATTTTATAGTGACTTGTCATTAAGATATCAAACATTTTAAGCTAAGCTATGGTACCAAATGTGGTATTTCTGGGGTAAAACATTAAATAGTACATGTATGGAGAAAAACTGCAAATTGTTTGGAATAGGTAGACCAGGTACAGTGTCATGTATCTTTTCTTTTTATTATTTTATCGTAAATCCATGCAACATGTAGTTATTAACATGTAGAGTTTAAGATATCAAACCTATGTGTAATGTTATTGAGATAAATATGATATATTGGGATAAAATGCTATAAAATATAAACGAAAAAAGTGATTTTTGGAATCCGTAGACTTTGTTGCCCTTAGCTATTTATATGATATGTTTTCAGGGTCATAGAAATGACTATTCTAGCTGTGTGTAAGTTACATCATATAACTATTACTAGCAATGCCCAACAAACCTAGTATGTGTTATCCCATAAAGACTTGGAGATGTTGCTGTGCAAGGCAAATATAGATTTTAATAGAGCCAGTAATGACTTCTCCATAGTGCTGAGTACCCGAAACAGTAATCAAATCAATAGCAGCGTCAGGCGCAGTAGTTGATATCCTATTCCGCTAGGAATAACTATACTGATATACCAGGCAGTGTTTTGTCACCCTAATATAACCAGGAATACCTGTTCACAGCAGTGTTAGGTATCATATAGAGCATATCATGGCTATTCTATGCAGTGTTCAATGCCATATAAAGTCTGAAATGACAGTTTTAGACATCACAAAACAAGGCGAAACTGTACCAGGTAGAGTCAGAACAACCCAAATAAATCAAGGAATGGCTGTTCACAGCAGGACAAGGTTACTAATCAATACGATCATATCACTGTCACTCGACCAGACAAACAACTATATACATGGCCTTGGCTTATAATCTATGCGTTTCTGGTCAGTGGGTCATACATCACAATGACAATCAGTGGTACACTATGAAGTTAATAAAGTGTAAGTTAAATAATTAGTACCCCACAGAGCAACAAAGAGCAGTTGCAAACTGTGTTGGGTACCAATTAAAGCAAGGAATGGCTGTTTCAGGTCATGTATGTGTCCGAATTAAGCAAGGAATAGCCTAGAGGTAGGGCCCACGCTTTGGGATCAAGAGGTTCCAGGTTCGATCCCACTCTGCACCATTGCATAATTTCTCTGAGCAAGAATAACCTACTATGCCCTCTCGACACAAGTGTGAATTGGTGCTTTTGATAATGTGCATGTTCGATATTTCTGGACGCCCTATGTCGATTTTGGCGGCACACATTCCAGAGGAGAACAAGTCTCCACAGGGAGACTAGTACTGGAACACAAGTATCCTTAGGTAGCCCAATGAATGTAAAAGGGTGGCTGAACGGCTGAATTTCTGAAAATGGCCCTCCAAAACTCTGTAACGTTTTAACTTTAAATGTCAAATGTACTGTTTGATACCCTATAGATTTACAAATGGCTGCGACCAGTAATATTGTGTTTCAACTTTCAAATAAAGTCAGGAATGACTCTGTCAGGCAATATTCAACCAGGGATGGCTTGACAGGTAATGTATACTCCTTATACATTCAGGAATAATCATTGCCATGTTTCCAACAGTATTAGGTAACCCTTTTAGGTCATAAATTGCGATGTTGCAGTGTTATATAATGTAGCATATAAAGCCATGAATGACTGTGTCTGACAGTATTTGCTATCTAATAGAGCAGTGCTAGGTACCACAGAAGGCATGTGCCAAAACGTGTCAGGTGGCCCGTGAGCTCCAGGAATAGACTCTTTATACAAAAAACATTATGTTAGGTTGATTGTGAAACAAGTTCTTTCAACTCATATTAATTAATCACGCTCGGCGACTAATTATTGATGTTATTCATCACTACGGTGGTATGAGAGAGAAACCAGCGTCCTATTTATGCTAAGTATATATATATATATTTATGCAAGGGAATTACTCCATGGTAGCATTTTATATCGTCTTTGGTATGACAAGCCTGGAATTAAGCCTGGGACATCCCGCAATCGAAGCGAACGCTCTACCACTAGGCTATCGAGGAATGACTGTACACAGCAGTATATAGTATCGATAGAGCTAGAGATGACTGTCATGCAAGGTTACGTACGTAAATTGAAGGGGTACAAAACATGTATCCAATACCATAAGATAAGCAGCAGTGGCCTGTACCCATTTAGATGAGTAATGGCTGGTGGTGGTGAGTACTTTATATGGTTATGTATAGGTTTTCTGGCATGCCTTTATTAAATGGTGGTCAGTGCTCTACAGAAGGTCTTAGATGTTTGTACTCATAGGACATTGAATGGTGGACTCACTGTTGGTTTTAACACCCTACTCGGCCTAGAAAGCTTGTACTCAGTGGTAGTGGGTACTCTATAGGGCATGACTTGTGATGCATTTATCTGGTTCTAATGGGTACCTTGTCCGTAGATTAAAAATGTTCATACAAGTTTAGTGATGTTTTACCCCAATACATCGCATTTAGCTTAAAGCATGGCATTAGATGATAGATAACTTGAACTGCATGATGAAATGTACCTCTCACAGGGATTTACTATCAAGTTAAATTAATTATAACAGCGTAGTAAACATATTCCCAAAAATCATACTTTTCGTGACAAGTGTGTATGTTCTATCCTAAGATTATATATTTTGCACCATACCATGATTGAAGATGATTGTTATCATTAATAAGTTTATAAATAATAACACATTACTAAAGATCATATTATAGTAATTACAATTGTAATTACCAAATAAAAAGATCCATGACATTGAAGTCTATCAGTTCCGAAAATTCGCACTTTCCGTTATATTCTTTAGTGTTTACCCCCAAAATTCCACATTTTGTACCAAAGCCTTGCTTAAGATGTTTAATACCGTCATCGCAAGACACTATTAAACTATCACAACGATTATTTACCAAATATAATGGCTTATGACGTTATAGTCCACCGATTCCAAATATTCACACACTTTTTAACGTTTTACCCCAAAAACACCTCCTTTTGCATAAATGCACGGCAATAAAATATTGCAGTCTCCAACTGCAACTTAATAACTACATATAAATGTGATTTATTATAAAATATGATTATAAATAACAATGTAGTACACCGATTCCAAAAATTCGCAGTTTCGTTTATATTTTGGAACTTTTATCCAAATTTTCTCAAAATGCTCAAGGGTGACACAATGTCACCCGTAAGAAATTCCATTCGAAATGTCTTATCTACTGAAATCAGCAAAGAAAAAAACTTTATACTCCAATGCAAGGTATCTTGGGTTTGGGGCCGGACTACTATATTTATAAATCTATATGGCATGTAATGGATAATAAACTCAGTACAAAAAGAAACGTAAGTGGTTTTAGGGTAGTATTTTTGATGTTGTGGGAAAAGTTCAGTACCTATCGACATCATATTTTGCATAACCGATCAAAAGTTGGTTCTACACTACAAAAACACGATGTGTTTGTTTTTGATGGCCCGGTATTGCCCTTACTTGTAAAATCACGAGATTCACGTTCTACCAGTCTGCATGAATAAATTCGTTGCAGAAATCATTAGGCCTTTTCGACTGGACTGTTTCGTGGAGCATGTAATAGTATGTTTACCGTTCCAAGTTTACAGTTCTGTGAAAAAGAAACCTGATTAACGGGGTCATCTGAAAAGAATTTTAGACGTATCCAACTGACTGACTGTCTATAATTACCCGTGCGTTTAGGGAAGGTGGAAGTTTTCATCATTTGGTAGTTCGTATTATATAGGCTACCAAAAAACTATAATGGTAAAAATCTATACCACCACCTGTGGTTTATCTAACGGTATGTGATGTTTGTACACGCTATCGGGGGATTAAACTCCCAAAATATTAGTTGGCCAACTAAAACAAATGTTAGTTCACCGTGATATTTCTAAAAGCCGTTATTATACTCAATTAAATTAACAACATGGAAATGCCGTTATAATGGAATAATGTATTTAAAACATGCCTGTGACACTTGGTTTTTCGTAGACTTAATCTATCATCACCACTTTTTAAGTAATCGACTTCAAGAAATGCATTGGTCGTATATATTTTTTTAATTATAGGACATTGATAACCTTTATAATATCAAATACTAAATGATAAAAACTATGCGGTCACATGTGGTTTGTTTAACTTGTGCATGAAGTCGGTCAACTGAACATGTCTAATAATTCTCTGAGAAAACCCCTTGACATAATCCGTTGATTCATTTTCATTTGTCAGTTTAAGTCTCGGTTCGGACAACCCCATTACTACCGTAATATTGAGGACGGGAACCAGACTGTAACCTGCTCCACAAAACAGCCCAGTCGAAAAGGCCTATTATATCCCTGTAGATACTGGACGGCCACAGTTAAATAAAGGTTCATCTTTCAAATATAGTCACTTGGTACTATGAGACGGCTGTCTGATGATGTCTGTAACCGGGTTATTTGTCTCCTTGGTGCGGGCGTCAATAAAACTGACGTCGCATGACGTTTTAACCATAGTCTTGACACAATATCCCGTCTACTGCAACGTTAAAATGCAACGGGTAGTGTAAAAGAAAGACCAATACCAGATAGTCTACGTGTTACTACGCAAATACAGATTGCACACCTGAGGAATCGCGTCCGGTTGACGACCAAATGAGCTAGACTCACCATTGGAAACCATGGGTATGTGAACAGCCGTATATTTTGAAAATCTCATTTTCAACAAAAATCCTCCATTTTCATTTTGATGTTTTGACATTACACACTATTGACCATTTGTGTACATGTTTAATTAAAATCACATTTTTGTTCGTGGATATTAATTCGTTCCAAGAACAAGAATAATAAACGTATCTGTTGTATATCTATATACCGATTGTATGTTGAACATGCCCAATACATTACAACTAACGTTTCATTTTTGTACTGAGTTAAATTGAAATAATTGGTGGTCGGAGTCATGGCAAAGAATTGATGCAACTTTTACTGTCATTATATTTTCTAAGATAATTCTAATTACAACACGAAATGTTGACAAAGAAACCCTAGTAGCTACGATCGATAGTTCAAATCTAATGTTCACACATAATGTGTACTTAGTTATATTACACCGCAAGAGAAACTGGGATACTTCCACAGAATTAGTTTACGAAGTATCTGCGAAGACTAGGCAATGTTTACATAAACCACCCTTGTTACCCTGATAAAACAACATGATTGGATATACCCAACATGATTGAAAAATGGCGGATGTATGTTTACATTTTCATCGCATTTTCGACCAATTCTTCAAAATCTACGGGTTTAACCACCTTCTGATGCTGTATGAAGATAAACTTGTACATTCCTTCCATGAAACTAAAACTATTTATCCGTATGTTTGTGAATGTGATACACAATACGATAAAAGATTAGAACAATTTGTGTTGGATTTATTTGACACTCTATAAAACATATATATTGTTGTTTATTTTGGGTTAAGATCTTTTGTTTATACAGCTCATTCATTTCACTATCAGACTTAGTTTAGAGTAAGTTATTTACATTTGCCGTTTCTACGTGATAACTATTTAAAGTAACCCATGTGTGAAAAATGGATAAAAACCAACATGATTTGAGGATAAAGATCAACATGATTTATCTTTTAAAGTGGATACTGACCAACATTGAATTTTCATTGATGCACTGCAGTGCGAATTGAATATGTAGCTTCACTATTGGAAGAATAATGGGATGACCCCAACACGTACGTAGGAGTAGATAACTCTATGAAGTATTTATTGGAAAATATGTCCCTTTTTTCAACTTCGTGCAAATTTGTAAGTTTACGTTCAAGGTATTAAGCTATTATATCTAAGTGCATGTTCATATTGCTGTGATACTTTGCATACTTGTCAACCGTCTTGACCACAACATCTGCACTCTATCAAGCATGTTGTTGAATGTTATGCCCCATTTGGACTGATGTACTTAGTTGCTGCCCTACATGCTAGAGGGCATAACGGGCAATAAGTAAGTATTTAGAAATACAAAAGTTTACAGTTTATGTACACAATTGTAACCTCTTTGATACTTTGCTCACCATCATGACGCCATGACCTCCACATGAATAGGCAACTCTATCATATATCTCTATATATGTTGAAATTGTGTCCCCTTTTTTAAATTAGAAATGCAATTTGGCACCATTCAAGACGTGCTCACAGCGTTTAGCCTGGTCCCCATAATTCACTGTTCCTATCCCCGGTGAATGTTGCACATTTAGATACATGTGTTAAATTTACCTGTCTTGACTTATTATGAATTTTACCAACATATAGCAGAAAAAAGTATTTAACTAGAAATATGTCCACAGGACACGGATGCCCCCGCTAAAAGCTGTCATCAGACACCTAAGTATAAAGCTATGCAAATGAAATAACTTGAAACAAGTTTGTAATTGCTTAAATGTGACATTTAACAGCAGACAGGAGCTGGGTCTGTAATGTACCTATCAATGTTTTCCCCAAGGGGGGGAGCGGCGGGCATACACGGGACTTTTGACAGAAGGCTGTTCCCGATAGGTGGGAATTTGACAGACAGAATGGTGCCGAGTCCAGGGAAATTTTGACACTGGCCGAAATTTTGATCCCGGTGGGTATGTAAAGCATCTCCCAGTGAGGGGATTTTGACAAATTGCCCTTGCTCTAGGGCGGGAATTTAGACTTTGAAACAGTAAAAATGTCAAATTCCCCTGGGTCAGCCCGCCACCCCCCTCCTGGGGGAAAACATTGATAGGTGCATAAGTGTGACCTTTACATTTGAGTCAGGGTGTAAATGCGAATGTAACCAAGTAATTTTAAAATCCAGAACGAAATAACAAAAAGCAGACCAGAAGCATACTTGTGCCTTTTAACTTTAAATCTCTAAGTATGACCTTGACCTTTGCGTCAGGGACCTGGGTTTTGCGCATGTCACCTCGTCTTGGTGATGTGAACATTTGTGGCAAGTAATATTAATATAAAATAAGAAATGACATAGTTACAGAGCTGACATGAATCACATGCCTATTTGAGCCTTTTTACCTTCGATCTCTAAGTGTGACCTTTACCTTTGAGCAAGGGACCTAGGTCTTGCGCATAACACGCCGTCTCGATGTGGTGAACATGTGTACCAAGTGTTATAAATATCCAATAAGAAATGACATAGTTACAGAGCGGACATGAATCACATGCCTATTTGAGAATTTTAACTTTTGATCTCTACGTGTGACCTTGTCCTTTAAGTAAGGGACCTGGGTCTTGCACATTGCACATCACCTTGATGTGGTGAACATTTGTACCAAATATTATAAATATCCAATAGGAGATGACAAAATTACAGAGCGGACACGAATCACATGCCTATTTGAGCCTTTTAACCTTTGACCTCTAAGTGTGACCTTGACCTTTAAGCTAGGGACCTGGGTTTTGTGCATGGCACATCGTCTTGATGTGGTGAACATTTGTACCCATTTTTGGTAGGCATAAGCCTCTCTATACTACCATTGCCCATTTCTTAATGCAACCTGGAACGCCTTTAGGCTGCTATGTGAATCCGCATTCAAGTAGTTCCAGAAACTATCAACATTCCCAATACTGCAACATATGTTTCTTAAAATTTTAAACTTATTTAATTCAATCAGCAACAATTGTTTATTCTACGATCAACAATTATTATGAAACTGTTCGTTGAATCGATATTTTTGCAGATAATCACTCAGCCGGGGAGAATATGAAAATGACGTGTTTATCAAATGTCCCAGCCGTATAGCTATTTTTAGAAACTTCAGACCAGGGCCACGTGATGGTTTTATCAATGAATCGTATATAATCATGTTATGCAAATATGGTGTGGCTATACTAGCCGCTTTCTAGAGATGTCTCACGCTGTGATTACAAGACGGTACTGTAGAATCTGATAAATAGGCGCGTAGTATTATTTTAAAGCCACTTTTGATATAGGTCTGTGAAGTTGGCTCTTAGGTCGTACATCGACAGTCAGATGTTTACTCATTTTTATTTGAAATGAATAAACAGCTCTTAGCTCGTTGGTCGCAGCTCTTAGATCGTTAGTCGCAGCTCTTAGCTCGTAGGTCGCAGCTTTTAGCTCGTAGATGTGTACTCGTTGGTCGCAGGTCTTAGGTCGTTGGTCCCAGCTCTTAGCTCGTATGTCGCAGCCCTTAGCTCGTAGGTCGCAGCTCTTAGCTCGTAGGTCGCAGCTCTTAGCTCGTAGATGTGTACTCGTTGGTCGCAGCTCTTATGTCGTTAGTCGTAGCTCTTAGGTCGTTGGTCCCATCTCTTATCTCGTAGGTCGCAGCTCTTAGCTGGTTGGTCGCAGCTCTTAGATCGTTGGTCGCAGCTCTTAGCACGTAGGTCGCAGCTCTTAGCTCGAAGATTTGTACTCTTTGGTCGCAGGTCGCAGCTCTTAGCTCGTAGGTCACAGCTCTTAGCTCGTAGATGTGTACTCGTTGGTCGCAGCTCTTAGGTCGTTAGTCGCAGCTCTTAGCTCGTAGATGTGTCCTCGTTGGTCGCAGGTCTTAGGTCGTTGGTCCCAGCTCTTAGCTCGTAGGTCGCAACCCATTCCCCGAAAATTAAGATTTTTCACAAGACAACAAAGACCCCTAAAATTTTGGTTTGTCCACATGGACACCTAGTCCCCAACAATGAAGGTTTTTCACATGAAATCCTATCATTTAGGGTTTTCCTACGGACACATAGTCCCCTACCATTTAAATCCCCTTCTATTTAGGATTTTCACAAGGCAAGCTAGTCCCCTACCAATCAGGGTTTTCACATGGACACCTAGTCCCCCGACATTAATGTTTTTCACATGAACACCTATCGTTTAGGTTTTTTTTGTCAAGTCCAATAACAAAGAGCAGGTTTGGAATACGAGTACACAGCTAAGAGCTGCGACCAACGAGTACACATCTACGAGCTAAGAGCTGCGACCTACGAGCTAAGAGCTGCGACCTACGAGTTAAGACCTGCGACCAACGACCTAAGACCTGCGACCAACGAGTACACATCTACGAGCTAAGAGCTGCAACCTATGAGCTAAGAGCTGCGACCAACGACCTAAGAGCTGCGACTAACGACCTAAAGGCTGCGACCAACGAGTACACATCTACTAGCTAAAAGCTGCGACTTACGAGCTAAGAGCTGCGACCTACGAGCTAAGAGCTGCGACCTACGAGCTAAGAGCTGCGACCTACGAGCTAAGAGCTGGGACCAACGACCTAATCCCTGCGACCAACAAGTACACATCTACGAGCTAAGAGCTGCGACCTACGAGCTAAGAGCTGCGACTAACGATCTAAGAGCTGCGACCGACGAGCTAAGAGCTGCAACCTACGAGTTAAGACCTGCGACCAACGACCTAAGACTTGCGACCAACGAGTACACATCTACGAGCTAAGAGCTGCAACCTACGAGCTAAGAGCTGCGACCAACGTCCTAAGAGCTGCGACTAACGACCTAAGAGCTGCGACCAACGAGTACACATCTACGAGCTAAGGGCTGCGACTTACGAGCTAAGAGCTGCGACCTACGAGCTAAGAGCTGCGACCTACGAGCTTAGAGCTGGGACCAACGACCTAAGACCTGCGACCAACAAGAAGACATCTACGAGCTAAGAGCTGCGACCTACGAGCTAAGAGCTGCGACTAACGATCTAAGAGCTGCGACCAACGAGCTAAGAGCTGCGACCGACGAGCTAAGAGCTGGGACCAACGACCTGATACCTGCGACCAACCAGCACACATCTACGAGCTAAGAGCTGTGACATACGAGCTAAGAGCTGCGACTAACGATCTAAGAGCTGCGACCAACGAGCTAAGAGCTGCGACTAACGACCTAAGAGCTGCGACTAACGACCTAAGAGCTGCGACCAACGAGTACACATCTACGAGCTAAGAGCTGCGACCTACGAGCTAAGAGCTGCGACCAACGAGCTAAGAGCTGCGACCGACGAGCTAAGAGCTGGGACCAACGACCTGATACCTGCGACCAACCAGCACACATCTACGAGCTAAGAGCTGTGACATACGAGCTAAGAGCTGCGACTAACGATCTAAGAGCTGCGACCAACGAGCTAAGAGCTGCGACTAACGACCTAAGAGCTGCGACTAACGACCTAAGAGCTGCGACCAACGAGTACACATCTACGAGCTAAGAGCTGCGACCTACGAGCTAAGAGCTGCGACCTACGAGCTAAGAGCTGCGACCTACGACCTAAGAGCTGGGACCAACGACCTAAGACCTGCGACCAACGAGTACACATCTACGAGCTAAGAGCTGCGACCTACGAGCTAAGAGCTGCGACTAACAATCTAAGAGCTGCGACCTACGAGCTAAGAGCTGTTTATTCATTTCAAATAAAAATGAGTAAACATCTGACTGTCGATGTACGACCTAAGAGCCAACTTCACAGACCTTTTTGATATACGCATTCAATACACGTATGACATATACTAGTTCATCAATATGCCCCTTTTTACAATTATATAGATACCCAACATGCCTATATAGTCACATATGCCTATTTAGACATTCAAGACAAGATCGGCAGTAAGAAAACGAACATTAAACGTGTAAAGTCGTTTAAGCTTTAGTAGCAGCAACCAGATCGCCTCCCATCAGCACTCTAAGTGCTTTGATTATTAAATGTCCTAAAAGCATGTGCTATAGACTAGGTGTGAAATCCCTTACATCGGGTATGCTCATAAACCTGCTACCACAATTCATGAGCACACTTCTTTAATGTACAATTATTTGTACCTTGAGAATCCCATTGGCAAGATTTCAATTGGTAATGTTGGCTTTTATCCACAATCATGTTGGCCAGTATCCTAATAAATTTAACAATCACGTCGGTCAGTATCCAAAAAATACTATACATGTTTGAATTATTGTTGGTGAGCGTTAATTTATCTAAGATTTTAAAAAATTGAAACGTCCAAATCATAGTTTATACAACTGCCAATACTTCCCAAATAATATTCATTACATAAAGTCAAATAAATGAGTTTTACAACGTTTTTAAGTACAAAACTCATTCTCAAATGCAAAATCCACACATTCTTTAAGGCTTTACATAGTGAAAAAAAGTACCTATGTGCAAATTGTTTAGTGCAAATAGTACATTTTCTTCATATGTTGATTATGTAATATTGAAATAAACAATCTGGATAGTTTATATGGAAAATATTGCAAAAACAATGCACTTATCACATTGTTCATGTCGGCCATTTTTCAATCATGTTGGGAATATCCAATCATGTTGTTTTATCAGGGTAACAAGGGTGATAAACTTTTAGTGGTGATTATGAGAGGGGGAAATGTTAACGCATACGATATTATTGACTGATTTCTAATTTGATCAATGTTCCTTTAGTTGGTTATTAGTCGTGACATTTTCCTACACTTCTATTATCTGGTCAATCAGTTCAATTACCAATGTCTACGTGTGGTCAAGTTCTTATTGTACTTATATCGGTCAGTCGTCTATAGCATGGTCTGGCTTACTGCTTTCTGTCACCTCCCCAACAGTATACTAGTATTGTGCTGTTAAGTGCTTTTGTATATGGTTTTATATCTGGTAACTGGGTTGTTGCATAATCTATACGGTAGAATTCGGTAAAAAGAATAGTTGTGGAACATTGTACCTCGGGAATTTAAAATTCTATCCATTGAATATCAAAGCAGTCGATTGTGATACTGACAGGAATTACAATGCATGTATTTTGTTAGCACTGGTTACGGGATTCCATTTGAGGGGGAAAGCGTTGCCATTCTTGTCAGTATAATAAATGTACCAAATAAATGGTATCCTTTAAAGAAAGATTGTCGTTGGTATACTATATTACTCGAATTTTGTAAAGAGTCATCATTTTCTATTATCATATTGTGTAAGACACAAAATGCTAAAATAGGATTGCATTCTGTTATCAAAGAGGCTAGAATGCAGCACAAACATTTAATGGGTTTGGGCTTATTAGCACTCGTACATCACATTTTGAAGCAATATCTATACTGTTACGATAAAGCACATGTAACGTTATGTTTTTTAAAACTGCCATCAGTCCATCTTATTCTCTTTGCAAAGTATTAGCAAGGACAATTTGTTGACCCTGAACAAATGTTGAGTAGTATAGTGGTTATCATTACGACTCAAAATGTAAAAAGAACGATACTGTCACATAATTATGGTGTGTAATATTCTAGTTTAGATCGATTAATATCAAGTTCTACAATTTATACAGTTAAGTTTTCGAAATTAAGGCATAATGCCCATGGATCATGTTTACATCAATGTATAAATACATATATATATATTATATAAATACGCAAACAAAACAATCAAATCCACACAGACACACCTACACTTACGCACACTCCCAACGCAACACGTACATTTTTCATCATTTTTCAACTATTTTTCAATGGACGTAGTTTTCAAATTTAGAATGTTAATGAACACATATTCTTTGCATGTCTCCTAGAATTTATTTGCAAATCAGATCATTGAAAGATAAAATTAAACAACATAATGAGCATCACTGCAAAACTGAAAGTCACAAAAATGACACCATGTAAAAATACTCCATGACGTAGCTCTAGCTCACATAGCACGTGAACATCAAGCATTTCTGCAAAATCACAACATACAACAATTGCCGAAAACATCGAAATCTTTGGATTTCAAGATTATTTGGAATTTGTGGGAACCAGCTGTGCAGGCGACAAGCGAGATGACCACCAACCCTACAAAAACGACAGAAACGGGACGTTTTTTAAGAAATGGTGACCATTCCCCAGATATTGATATGAATTATGTGCTTTCGATTGGGCAGAAGAAAAGATATATCATAAAATACTTGGATGTACATACTAGATCATAATTAACAAGGAACATAATGTTGTTCTTTTATTGTTTTATTGTTATAAAATGTTTAGTAAAGTTTACGTCCATTTGTGTAATATTTTCATAGTGTATTTGTGTGAATTTTGCAATGATGGTTGTCATTTAAAGATTTTTTCATCTTACAATCAATCGATTTTGATAAAACTATCATAGAAACATCAGTTAATAATGTATTTTATAATATGGCAAATTTGTATCAAATCGCATTATAAATAGTTGAGAAAGGATGAAAAATGTATGTGTTGCGTTGTGAGTGTGAGTTAGTGTATACACTTGCAAACATACGCACACATATACGTACACACACATTTGTACACGTTCGCACGCACGCACACAGTCAAACTTAATATAAATACAGTCTGTGGTTATGTAGCATATGGAAAACACATCATACAGAAAGTACAGATCGCATTACAACATTACATTATGACAATAAGTATAAAAAGGTAAATATATGCAAATAGCATCTATAAAGACTGTTCTCTTAGCTTAAAACATTTAAAAAGGTAGACAGCTAAATTTTTTAAAATATTTCCATCACTAGATTGTAACAATCTCTTAACTTAAGAATGTTTGGACGTTGTCTATAATGTAGAGGAATAAATATTTTTCTAAAATTGTCATATAAGTTGTATTCAAACAAGAAATGGAATTCATCTTCTAAACAGTTACAAAATTTACATTTTCTTTGAGGGACATGTTGGATTAGGTTTAGTCCAACGACCAACTTCTATCTGTAGTATGTGTGATGACACTCTAAATTTTGATAATGCTTTTCTATATTTGTTCACTTGGACTATGTCTAAATAAGGCTGTAATTGTAAAATTGATAATAATTTATAAGTATTTGCTCTACTGGAAGTTCCTATGTTATATGAATCCCAATTATACATTATTATATTAATATCCAGACTACGGGGAATGGAAGAAAAGTAGCTGCCTTTTTAATGGAGAGCGTCGAGAAAATACTGGTTATTGTTGTTAATTTCGCTTACGGAAAGAACCGCATTTTGGTTATTGACGGAAAGTGTTTTCATTTGTTTTACGTAATTTTATTTCTAAATCGCATGTACTTGCTTATTAGTGACTCAGGATACATGCAGATTCGCCATTAATATTCACGGTGGATTGCGTGTTTTCAGGAACGCACTACGCGATTAAAATTGCATCGAAACCACCAACACACATCTTAACAGGAAACAACAATTAGTCGAAAGTTACAAAGCTTAAGAAGCTAAAAAGCGTTCAAGGCAAAGATAATACAAACAATGTTATAAACATAGTCAAGCTAAATGTTACAGGGATATAACATCTATATCCTGTCCAGGGGGTGGTATTCAATATTGATCTTACTTGACTTAAGGATAAGGACAACCAATCAGAACACACCATATTAAACTCTTTGTCAGTCTCTTTTTTTTTCTTTTTGGAACTGACCTACGCCAGCCCGTTTATTTTTCAGTTAACATGAACAATAACAGCATATATATATATTACAGATATAAAGAATTACGATGCATGTATATATACACCACAAACAATACACAGTAGTTAGTTGTTGGTGTTTGCATGCATACTTGAGTTAAGTTGCTTAAGGAATTGTTTTAAAAATGCGTATGGTATTTTGCGTTTTGCATATACCCCAGTTAAAAGATTTAGTTCCTCTTGTAATATCTTAATTATTTCACATTGTTTAGTTCTCTTGTCACTGCAAAAATGGGCTTTATATATAGAGAAGCCAATATATGAGAGAAGTATGTTTACAAAATGATATTCAGTGAAATTTATTTTGTATCCTATAATTATATATTTTAACTTATTGAGCGGTTTGGCGATGCCACACGTGTTAAGTGTGTTTAATATGGTAGCCCAGAAGTTGTTTAGGTAGTTACATTCAACGAAGAAATGTTCTAATGTATCTGGTATTCCACAATATTGACAATTAGGTGAATTTAGGATCTTCCATATGTGGAGTTTTTCGTTGGTTGCTATAATGTTATGTATTAATTTGTATTTATATTGTTTTACTCTATTATCTATCAGGGCTTTGTTAATAATAAAGTAAAAATCTTTCCGATTGGTTTCTAATCTAAACTTATCTTTCCAGTATTTGTGTAGGTATGGTTTAATGAATTTGCGTTGGGCAATGTGCTGATAAAGGGATTTGTTGTTAAGGTTTTTTAGAAGAAGGCTGTTGATTGTGATGTGTTTTTGGGTTTTCACTTTTGTTTTTATGGAGATGTCAGATTTAAGAATAGTTTTCCAGCTTGTGGGTAGTGCGGATTTTAATTTATGTATTTCAGAAATCCAGTTATGTTTGTCTATTAGTTTTTCTAGAATATGTCTAGGGTCTATTTTGCCATTTTCGTCCAGTAAATCGTTTACAAATATTATGCCTGAGTTTATCCATGAATGGAAGATTAGACTTCTCTTTGTCAGTCTCAGGCGATATGATAAGCTATCCTTATCCTCCAATTTAATAAGATAAATATTGAATATAAACCTAGGAGAACGCGTGAAAGTTTGTATAACTCACTGAATAAGCGTTTTGCAATGAAAAAATACAATCAATCTATAATGGGATAGTTCTTTTTTAAACGCTTTTTATGTTCTTCAAATTTTCATATGGAGAAATAAAAACAAATTGAAACACATGCATATTCCAGGGTAGATTTTCCTCCTCCTCTACCTCGTGAAAACACATCTTACGTGACTAAGAAACAAGACCTAACTTTTTTGCTTTTATCATGCACGTGCACCACGGACCTTTTCATTTACAGTTTACGATTTCCTACACAGTCTGGAAAAATGTTCCCTGTGGTTTCTATTTTAATGATTGATAGTGATGATTAATACTTCCGTGTTATATTTAACTAGTCTTCAATGTAATTAAAATTAGATATGTTTAAACAGATTTTGTTCAGCTCAGTAATAAAACAAAATTAAGGAAGTTATAAAAAGCTCTTGTTAAAAACCCGCGTTGAGGAAAATAGTGATTACAGTATTTTCTCATTTGCCAACATCCATCATAGAAAAACATACGTCAAAGGATTAAGGAATTGGGAATGTAAACTATGATCACTAATGGTGTCTCCAATTTCGGATTATAAGACATGTGCAACCAAAGTGAAAAGCGTAAAATCATATCGGAAAACGGAGAAAATTTCGAGGGATCGTATTTTTATTGTTAATTGCAATGTAAGAAGTAGTGCTGTAAACTAATTTATTTTGTCGAGCAGTTTCTAAACATCACTCTTCTTCAAAACCACACTTCAAAATCTGGGGACGACTGAGTGACTAAGGGTCGATCATTCAATTACGAAATGACTTTGTCTATTCATTAACTTAGCACAATTAACATGTCACTTGAATATCTGTCCTTATCCGTTGTCCAATCAGAGTTGTTATTGAAACTAATCAAACTATTCTTACGGTACAATAACGAAAACACACGAAAATTAATTAGTGACAGGTCGAATGTGCTTATAAATCGATTAATCAGGTCGGTCACTTATTGAGATAACATTGTGCATATAACCATTGTAATTTGTTAATGTATTACAATTCGTACTAGATAATGTGGCAGTTAAGTCTATGTCACTACAAGAGGATATTGATACGATAACTGTTTCTTTAAATACCATGTAAGTAGTAATGGTTGAAGTACTGACTTAATATGGACCAGTGTATGTTTATCTTTCAGATCAGCATGACTGCCTTGTGCAGTCAATCCTTTACCGTACATTCAACGACGAAATTTAACATTTAACTTAGACAGTTATCCAGGCAGTTAAAATGATTGGCCTAATCGTCATGCTTGACTAATTGCAATATAATGTAAGCACAAACTGATTGCAAGTAGTTAGGTATGCTGTAAGTAGCTCAGATGGTAAAACCCAGGAATTGTAACTGAGCTATTTAAGTTCAACCCATAAAAGAGTGCTGCCTGCCTTGTCTGACTTAATATTATCTTTTTTAGTATTTTTGAGAATTCATCACAATATTTTTAATGTTATTTTCCTTGTGAGTATCTAGGATTTGTTAATTATATGTTTTTGTTTGTTTTATTATGGTCATGAAAATATTTTTATAATTCAATTCAACTAATATGACAAGAATATAAAATCATTACAATACAAAAGAATTTTACATCACTACATCTGCTGTATCAGTGTCTGAAATGTACTGTCACGCTTAGACGCTGTATCTGTGGCTTCGTCTGTGGCTTCGTCGCTAGATAAGCCGAGAATCACAAGTCACTCCAGTTCATCTTCGATGGCTATATCATTGTTCTTCTATTGCCGCAACATGATTACAACAATGGAACCATTTTTCAGCCGTTACACCTAAAAAAGCATCGTTTTACAGAGACGAAACATCTGATAACTTGAATGTCAAGTTACTTTTCGCCTCGTGACCTTTGACCTGTGCCAATACCAATTTAATAGCGTTGATGTCAGCATGGTATGGGGGCAACACAAGGCAGTCATGACCATGTTTTTGAGACATGAATCCAAATTATATGACAATGAAGGCTTGTTCCGCATACACAAACGTCCCGTCATTTACGGTCAAAACGTCATCTTACACTATGTAGTAAATATACTACTTACCACAGACTAACTACAACTACATTACACTACAAAGCCATCAACAACTCTACAAAGCCATAAACATTGTAGCCGAAATCAAACAAAACAATATAACATAAGGTGAAAGATATAAGTACTAGTAAAAAACAATTTAAAAAAATAGTTTTCTATGATTAAAACATTCACAAAAAGCATTCAAGATCAGTGTGCGACCACTCAATAACATTCAACATATAAAAAACACTATGTTGACTACAAAAATTACACTGTTAACATAACATTTGTCAACATGACACTGTTTCACAACAGACTGTCTAAACATTGTCTATCAATGAGGTAAAAACTGTTGTACAACAACCCCACAAAAAACACTAATGTTAAGCAGCTTCTAGCATCTGGCGCCAAGAATATCCGTCCACGTTGTTTAAGACTCCAGATAGTCTTCGTACCTCTGTGGCGGTCGTCTCTCCCTGGTGGTACGTGTAGGCGGAGGTAATGGTCTGGATAGCATAGCATGGTCCTCTTCTACTGCTTCAGCTGTATCATGGTCAACTGTATCATCATCAGCAGCAGTCTCGTCAGCTGCAGTCTCAGCTTCATCTGCAGTCTCGTCCGTTACCTGAAATTCAAAAGAAGAAGAGTTAGAAGCTATTCATTTATTCCATTTGCAATAGGTGGATGGTACAAAACCTCTTATGTCTCTGTATCTGAAATATCCTCCGTCTCCTCACTACTGTCTGTATCCTCCGAAGTATCTGTCTCATCCAGACGCACAGAATCCGGCTAATGGGCGTCCCCATTACAGCATTTATTTAATACAATACTATCTCCATCTTCTGTGTCAGTATCACTCCTATCAATGACGTCACTGCTTCCTTTATCTTCTAATACAGTAGGTCCATCTGAGATGTTGGTATACTTACCTGTTATGTCAGTTTTTTAACACATACTAGTAGAGTTGTGCGGTCGAGGTTTGAATTTGAATTTGAACTGTGAAGTTTGAGTAAATGTAAGAGGGATTTTCTCAACATATTAACAAAATGAACAGTATTGTAAAGTAGTACCCAACCGTAACTATTTAATTTATCAGTAACTACATTGTACAATAAAGATTACAGTACAGTAGTACCCGTGTATCATGTTCAGAAAGGAGTTGAGCCCAATGCTCGGAATCACAGAAACAATCACCATTATTCGCTATGTAAGTGAAACGATTAATTATTCGATTGAATTATCTCGAAAATTGTGCAGTCTCCAATTTTCATCAGTTTACAGTGAACATCAAACCCCGACGCATTTAATCTTACCATAAAGCGCACGGATTTCTCGGGTATAGTCAACTTACTCTCTGTACTATAGAAAACGCTTGAGTGGCCTGCCTTTTGAAATAACCACGGGTGTATATATTGTCTACTATAGCGATGAGGAGATGCTTAGATAACTTTTATCAAATTTAAATTGTGTAAGTTATTGCCTGTGCACGTGTAAGTATAACATGCGCACATGATAAATAAAATATTTCCTGTTTCATACATGTTCACGTGATAGTAACACATGTGCACGTGATAGCTAATACGTGTCCACGTGGTAATTACACGTCCGCACGTGGACAATAAAATGTTTCCTGTGTTCCCTCTATGCTACCGTAATTGTCATATGCATAACACAAATGTTATACCGAAGAAACACTGACAGAAACTGAAATTATTGAGCATCGGGAGGCACGGGAACGGGGTCCTCGTGGTCCTGGGGAAGCTTCGGGAAAGTCATAGACAATTTGTGAAATAAATTTGTTCTGGTTTTTTGCGTCACTCCACCAGTCTCGGGGATTTACTGCCGACTGAACGCATAAGGTTCCCCGGTGTGTGACGGAAGCTCCCCTCCCCCCGATGTTGCGGATAAGCTTCGGGAAGTATTGATACATCTAAAGTGTAATCGAGAGTGCATCGGGAATGTACGCCCGTGGTTATTAATATCGACTTGCTAATCACTAGTCCGTTTACTTTAACCCGAGAACACCGTGCGCGCCGCTGTATATACATCGCGGTTAGAAATTTACTGTAAACTGGGGAAAATGGAAGTATACGCAGTTTCGACAGAGCTCAGTCGTACCTATTGAAGACCGTTTTAACCATATATATATAAACTGACGTCAAATAGGAACGCTACACATACCTATATGTTCGGAAATTTCATACGTTAGGATAGTAACAATATAATTTCTTCCCAAAGACTAAAATTAAGAGGTGTGCAAACATGTCTACAAATTCCCATCTGGTATTATCGCCATTTAGATATTCAAAAGTTACCCTACCCAAGATGTCAGTACCGCGTATGCCCTCCATGTCCTGCAACAACTGCTAACAATCGTCGCCTAGTTGATCCACACAAGCTAAACAGCACTCGTACATTGATAGCGTACTCACAGTCTGTAATGCCTGAACGTTTCGTAGCTGACGTTAAAACTGACGTAAACGGCGATCAAGGACGTCCCACAATTGTTCCATAGGAATGTATTCTAGGAAAAATGCTGGTTATTGCAAAACATCACAGTCCGACCACAATTACTTTTCACACGAGAATAAGTCAATAGTGACGTTGTCAAGCGGACACGCAGCTGACGTGAACGGATATAAACGTCTTGTCGTACAGAGGTCAAACGCGGTGCATCTGAGCGAGACATATCTGATAAGCTCCTTGTGATATTTACGCGTTGAAATAATCTGGCGATAGTGGATGTTGAAGCAAAAAACGTCCAACGACGTCAATTTGCGAAATTCCACTTTCCAGCATTCCAAAACCCATGCTAGATTTTCCCCATTACACGTGCCATATAAACTGCTTTCATTTTCCAAATTTCATTGTGAATTTCACCTTATAAATTAACTTCGGCATATAACTGCACTTTGTCGACTGGAAATACCTCCTGGTAAATGAGCACGGGACGCCCGTGCGAATCATGCGTCGTACCATACCTGGGCACATCGGGACCAGATCGGGACCAGATCGGGATTTTCTCTTCGCTTCGGCAGGCGCGTTCTAAGCTTAATCGATGATGTGTCGATAATCACGGACATATTTTGTCTTGACGTCAGTGTATATAAAATGACGATGTGATATCTAATTTACAAGACGTGATTTAAAGTTCAAAATCCCATCGCAAGTTTAACGTGACACTGCGTTATTTTTTACATACATGCAGTTATGTTTAGATTCGTGTTTTCTCAGTTTCTCAGCATTTTGTAAGTTATATACTGCGGCAGATTCATCTGAGCTGTTTTGTTGGACTTTATCCCAGCCAGTACTGACTTACCCTTCCAGAAGGAACCGGCAACTTCTACTCATGAAATACATTGTTACGGATATTAACTGCCTTACAGTAATGTTCTTTTGATTTTATGTTGAGAAAACCCCTCTTAATTTTCTCAAACTTCACAGTTCATTTTCAAATTCAAACCTCGACCGCACAACTCTAGTACACCATCCTCCACATCTTCCTCCTTTTCTGGTCTCAGTAAGAAAAGAATGTTTCGGTGCAAAGTTCTGACCTTATCTCCAAGTCTTATCTGGAACACAGGGATATTCAAACGAGGCTGAGCAATGATGGGATACACCTCTTCCTCATATCTGTATTGAAGCTTGTGTTTTTCATCAAATGCTTTGCGTCTCACAAGAACGTTATCACCAATTGCCAGTTTGACGGGTTTCGATTTCTTGTCATAGTAGTGCTTCTGTTTGCTCTTTGCTGTCTTGATGCGTTCCTCTACCATCTGTCTGGTGGAAAACATCCTTTCATGCAATCATTGTACATACTCAGACGGTGACTCTTCTTCGTTGTCATCTTGCAATGCCTGGTTAAATGTCAATAGGCAACTTTGGCTTTCGACCTGACATGAGTTCGAAAGGTGAGACTCGTGTAGTCTCATGTGGCGTGCAATTACATTATACGCAAACACTAATGGTTTGACATTATTAAATGATGTAAACGTGATGTATTACAACAACCTACATTTGATATACTGAGCAAAACTTCTAACCGAACACTTTTATAACTTTAATATTACCGTAATTTGTTAACTTACAGACTTCAATACATTAAACAATCACTCGTCCATAGCGGAAAACCTTAAAACCACATTTTTGCACGATATTTTCCCGGAACCGCGGTTTTCACGATTATTGTGTATATTTATCACAGAATGTGGATAGGTTAATCTGAAAAACAACATACTTAGTCGAAAACATGTCGCGTATGCCAATGGTAGACCGCGGAAGAGCGGTCGGTATGCTCACTTTTGGGGGTCTTTAAGACAGATCAGTGTTACATTAATATAAACCACCGAACCTATTTTTGTGTTTTATTTTACATGTGTGTGAATACAAATACGCCTTAAAAGAAATAAAAAAATCATTGGAAATCACAAGATGTAAGAAAAATGTTAAAATCAAGTGCGATAACTCCTGAATGATAACCCCCCTTTTTGAGTTAATTTCCACAACTCTAAACTTTTATTGTATCATTGAACATTACTGAATTACGTGGACTTGTTAAAGTTATGATATTTGTGTAAATCTAAGTTTTAATAGTGTTATAAGCACACACCTTTAAAATGCGTTTTTCTCCATTTAGTGTAATAAACAGTCATTAAAAATACCAGTGATATGACTAAACTCACTTTCCAGTCACAGTCCAGTCTGTCGCAGTCCCTGGATCAAATGCAAACAATATCAGTCTTAAAAGGGGAATTAGGAACATGATTTAAGAGTCATTATCAGTATGCGAAAGAAATTCGTAAGTTTCTTATCCACTCGGTTTATTACTGAATGGGTTACCTCCCCTCCACTATCAAAAAGTAAGGTAATCTACAAAATAATACTTAAAACAACTGTTATGGTCAACGACCACTATGCTAATGTTTAATTTGTGTTATTTGAATGTGTCGATCGTTCGAAAATTACAATAAACCCAATAAAAATTAGTTTGCCTCTAACAGTCAATTCCTAGTACATTTTTCGTCTTTCTACCTTTTCATGGTTCAATGCACCGCTGTACAGCATTTAGATAAAACAAAATATCGGGTTACACTTTCACACAATATCACACAAACAAAATTTCGTTCAAAAATATTCATAAACAAAAAAGTTATCTTGATTTCATTAGGGTTGCGTATTCAAAGCCGCTCAGTGTACATTTTGTGAATTTCATCTTGGTTGGTTGTGTAACTTAATTTATGTTTTATCCATGATGCAAATAAAATAATTAAATGAAATTTTGACCACTGCGTTCCGACATATTGTTAATACTTTCTACCATTTTTTATAAAATTCCTACCGCTAATACCACATACATTAAACAATAACCTAGGTGTTCGGTTAGAAGTTTTGCTTAGTATATATAGAAACCTAGGTTTTAAAACAAAAATATAAAAAACACGCAAAAATATACATTATCATTTGTATAAAAAGGCATTTCTTGTTTTTAAAATTACAAAACAGTTTAAGCACTGATTTTAATCATATTCACATTAGACAGAACATATTTTAACTTATTGTGGTCACAACGGGGCCAGTTTCCTTGTTCCAGAATGTTATTGTCCTGCTTCCAGGTTTTCACTATACCTGGAATGGCCGCTGTTTCCATTCAAATAACCCTGTAATGGAAACCAATTCGTCTATATGTTATTGCTCACCAAACTGTAACACCACCACCTCCAAACTTCACAGTTGGCACATCATCGTTCATTACTCCTACGCCTCACACACACATTGCAATCACTTTGAAAGAGAGTGAATCTGGATTCATCAGTCCACAATACTGAATTCCCGTCCACCCATGTCCACTCTTCATGTGCATTAGCAAACGCAATATAATCTCGACCCGTTGTTCAAGGGTTAGCCTTGGCATCTTTATTCTTTTCGGCATTTCAGAAAGTTTAAAGACATTCATTTCTATCCGATTTAAATGCTAGTAAACCGAGATATTTTGTTCCTATTCAACCATCTTCTGAGCACATTTACGGCTGCATTTTATGGTCACATTCTAAGGCCGGAAATTCACATTGTCTCACAAATTTGATTTTGTTGTGATAAAATGGTAAACTTTTTATATCCCTTAATCATTCGATTTTGCTACCTCTCTGTGTTAAATGTACAGCTATTTAAAGTAGATTTATTTACTTATTACAGATTTGTGATAAGAAATGTCCTAAATACCAAAAATATTTGCACTGTATACTTATTTTTGGAAGGCACGGTATGTTTTTCATATTCAACACTAGTTTTACAACTTGGGACATACGCATGTTTTCTGGAATATTTTCGTATGTTCGGAATCTCAAAGGGTCTACACCACATCTAAACTTAGCTAAAGCCGATTTATGTTTTTTGCAGGATTTGACATGTTTACCGGTAAATTTCTGTTTACATAATTTATATGTCCTAAAAATTATCTTTTATATCATGAATGCTAGGATCGATGCTAAAGTACGCTCAACAAACAGACTACTACAATATTTTTAGATATGGTTCCATCCTCGGTCACTATTTCCATGGGTATATATTTCTTTCTATTATGAGCTACCCCTATATTACAAATGGACTTCTTTTGAACTACCATCACATTTAGCATTTCTGATCGGAAGGATACTCAATGATCCATCTTGCAGTTTGTATCTCCCTGTTTAAAGCATGTCTTGCAGAGATAAAGATTTAAGACCTTTTTGTAGTTAAACAAATTACGCTCAGCTTGACATTTAGAATTACATCATACATGTTGTCATTTCAGCAGGGTTTACTAGACCTCTCTTCTTGTTACTGAAACATGAGTGTAGGTTTTCTTTCGACTATCCAACTTACATTTCGTTTTTTATACATTTACAAATATCGAGTATGCAGAAGTACGAGGGCCACTTAAAAAGTATTAATCAGTGGCCAATAATACGTTTAATATTCAATCAATGTGTATAAAAGTGGATATTTTCTGAAAGATACAACCTTTGTCTAGCTAACCAATAAAACAATATTGCAATCGGTAAAATATCCATTCACCCATATGACATTGACCCAATAGGGGTATGAATACTGGAATTGCGAGAAAATAAGGTATATAAGTAGACGTAAGGTTTGATATTGAAAGTCATACTTTCTATAATATTTATCTGATTCATTTGAAATAAGCAGATTTTATGTACCGTCTACTTGTTTAACTAGTGCTGAATCCATATTATTGTTTGGACAGTCTAAATGGATTTAGTTGTACAGGGAATCTGTCATGTTCGAAATACTCCAAAAACTGCATTTTGCTGGGACTATACCCTATACGTTGTTGCTGCATTATATACTACTGTACGTCTTAAGTGGGAAAGTCAAACATGTAGCCTTTTTATACATTTATATATATCTTTCTCATGATAAATATGTCCTGAATTATTCATAATTTGTTCTTTACTACAGCCCAAAAAACATGATCACGTGACCAAAAGATATGTATTTTAGATTTATGACGTCATATCCCTAATACAATAATACAGACAACAAAAATAAACAAGACTGTGTTCACTAAACGCTTATGCCCCCTGTGGAAGCCTTGTCCATCAATAAGTCTAAGTCCAAAATTAGGTCAAGGTGAAGGTCAAAATGGGGTTAGGTGGTACAGGCGTGTGGAGAGTGTTCATACACAACATCCATGCAAGTATGAAAGCTTTGTAGCAAGCCATATTAATGCTAGAAGAAACGGTCAATTTGGGTTAACCAGGACGGACGGACGGACGAACGGACGGACGGACAGGTGAATCACTATATGCCTCCCCATCTATCGATTGGGGGGCATAAAAATGCATCGTAGTAATTTTATATAAGAAGAATTACATGAAATGGACAACAGGGGTGAATAGTCTTTGTTTCTCATAAATTGGGGGTGTAACATTACCCCACCCACTTTTTTAAAATTGGGCTCGAACATAGAATTCTGTTGTAAAAAATTAAATTGAGGTAAACATGATTAAAATCGTCCGACGAATGATACTACACATAATAATCTAGAAAAAATGACATATTAAGAATAAATTGGTGTTAAGGTAACTTGGGTAGCTGAAATTGAACCTATCAGTGTATAACTATATCAGGAAATATCAAGTCGGCATCAGGTTTTTTAATAAAAACCATTATGCTACATTGAAAGTATACATATATGTAAAGGATATTCATATCAAAAAATGAAAAAATATTTTATAAAAGGTGTTTTATTTCCAATTGAAAATTGTCATTTTTTGTGTCAAAATGCTGTAAGCCCATATAACACAATTTTCTTACGTATTTATGTAGTATTCTTTGTCCAGTGCTTTAAACCGTGTCCTGTTTGAATATCAATAAAATGGAAATGATTCCATATTAAATGATGAAAATACCACGAATGTCTAGCTTTTTATATTGTCAGAGGCAATGATGTTGATTTATCGCCCACTGATTAATACTTTTTAAGTGGCCCTCGTATGCATAAGGCTTTTGTAAGGTTGTTTACCGTCTGATTTTATTATTCGTTTTAATTCATTTAAAATATTATCGTTTTATTTCGCATTTCTAACTATTAGTTCATGCGATGTGCCACACAAACGTATATTTAGGTATTTTACAATATCAAGTAGCTCGTTCGTGGTCCAGGAAAAGATGGACGTTTTAATGTTACTGCGACAGTGTCGTGCGACGCATGCTGCGTTTAGTAAAATCAAAATATCCGCTAGTTCTGTTGATGTAAGAGTTTTTGGAAAGTCATCTGCTGTCTCGACATTATTTTCATTATATAATTAATACCTTGTAAAATGCTATAATATTTATATACAATGGTATCCTCGTCATCTAAACGATCTTTTGTATCATTAAGTGCGGTAGGTGATAATTCAGTTTCCCAATCTATGGTGGCATGTACTGTACTACTTTTCGTCCTAGGTATGTTGTTATGTATCCATGGATGTAATCCACTACTTCCATCAACTCCTAACACTGTTATTTCACGACTATTTTGCTAAGCAAGCTGAAACGTTTTACAAGCGCTTGACTTTGGCACTTACATACCTTGTCCCATACACATTTACTTAGTTGATATTAGGTAAGTGGTCTTCCATCCGCTCCCTGAACCATCAACTGTATAAACACGCCATCTGATGATTATGATAAGTTGGATAAAAAGAATAATTGATTCAAACAATTTCAGATTCAAATTCAATAATTCATTCATTCCCTCCCTTGCTTGCTTCCCCACGACACCCCACAGGGCCCGCACGCCATGTCTGGTCTCTCGCCAACCGTCTGTGCGGTTACCGCAGCATTTACGCCAAATGCACGGTATAGATGGAGAGCGTAATGTGTTAGTGTCGCACCAGGAACACGCTAACAATATCGAGACCCATACTTTGCATACTGTACAATCGTGTTTCCCGCTTGATAATCTATATTAAGAGGTTGCCTTGTACTTAGTAGACGTAGGTTTGCCCGTGTACGTGCATGCTATCGACCAGACCACGATCGAGACTTACGCTGATCAACGCGTGTCTCATGTTAGTCGCGAAGCGCTTGTATAACGCCGATGGAAGCGCACTCCCACGTGCAAGGATGCCTACATTGAAAGTCGTTCTGCCCGCGCATCTAACAGCACCTGGGTCGTCCGCGGTTAATAATAATGATTCTGATGATGACAAGTCGATCGTCGTGCATCAGTCGCCGCTGCTAACGAGCACACCTTAGCGCCAACGCAAGCGCGTCTCTTAGTGTAAGACCCGAATTGCTGATAATCGCGGCTCCCTTGAATAATAATAATGTCGATAGTAATGCTGCTGCTACTTGAGTTTTGTCATTTATCCCTATGTCTACGATAGCTAATATTGGCTTAAATTAGGGGTTAACTCAAAATTATTCTTGTATGTATAGCAAATAAGTAAGGACAAACATATTTACAGAATTGCGTTTCATATTTAATGTCAGCACAAAAATACAGCACAATTAAGAAACAACATTGGAAATGATATGTCTTCGGTGACGACATAAAGTAGCTAGTGCTTTATATCGTTTAGTTCATCAAGAGTGTTTTCAACGCGCACCCGGTATTCTCTCATGTATCGATTCCACTTTACAAAATTTCGGTCTCTCTGTACTCTTTCCGTGCGTCTACCAGAATTTTTCGTCACCTTTATTACGAGTTATATTTTATTTAAAAATCATTTGAAAGCACTGCATAGAACACGCTTGTATCAGCAATAAATAGTGTAGTAAACCACGGTTTGTTAATAAAGAAGAACACACTCCAAGTTGGTTGGAGTCTAATAAACTGTGTTCGTGATGACGTACGCATGGTCACTATGCTATTATTGTTCTCCATTATTCATGAAGCAAACGCCAAATAGACTACATTCGAAACATATTTTAACGAAAACATATAAAAGCATCACTGATAAACTATTTGAAAAAAATGGTCTGGCCTTACAAACTGCTAGTAAAATAACACTCACATCAAGTCGACGGTGGACACACTAAATAATAACGTTATTAAACTTATGAGAAAACCCCTCGATATCAATCGTAGGTAGCAATCATAGACATCGGTATAGGGATAAGAAACAAATCTCAACTACTGCTGCTGATGATGATGACGACGCCGGTATTGGTGATATTACCGTCGAGGTTACCATGGAGGGATTGTCGCATCAGCAGCAGCATTGGCAGCAGTGGCCAGTCCCTCTAGCGCGTGGCCCGCCGACGAGTCTGTGTCTGAGCCGGAGATACAACCGTTTACCCCATTAAGGGTATCGCCCAGTAAGCGGGCTGCTCCCAAGGGTCAAAACAGCATCAGTCTGGACTCGAGTCAAGAGCCTATCAGGCAGCCGAAACGCCAACGTAAGCGCGTGATTGTGTCGAGCAGGAGTAGCGCGTCAACGTCCGAGTTTGAGCTGCCCACCAGTCCCGAGGCGCCGGTCGGTTCTAAGTATGTTGTTAAGGAACAATATCTAACGCTGGGTATACATGTATATTCGCCACCGGCAGAGAGACGTCTGTTTTACCGCGAGATACCGGTGATGCGCGAATTCAGGCGATACTTAAAATAGCTCCACCACTCTATCGCCAACGAGCCGTCGACAATCACATAGCAATCGTGTTTAGATTTATGAAATGGGTATCGTAATTTTAAGTGGTCCGATATTTATGCGGATAGTTTTCAGCTATTGAACAGCGGCTTGACCAAGTTGGCGATGCTCAAGGCCTCGTACATAGCCAATTAAATTAAAATGTGTACGACATTTGTAACGTTCGATCGCTCGCGTCCGGCAAACGGGGACAGTCATAGGCAGTTGACGCACACGCACGATCGGATCGTAGCCTTGTCCAGCACCAACGCGAAATCTCGCGACACCGTTTTAACGTAAAAAGCTTGATTTGTTGTACGTAAGATTGGATCATCGCAAGGCCAAGTTCTGTGCGGTGTTCCGGGCCTACGACAAGGCTATCGAATCGGTTTCGTGTACATTACGACGTCGTCGCAGCGCTATGCTTCATTCCATGGCGGAGGTTAACGATGTGGTGCAGTGTAACTATTTCTTAAATATGCACAACTTGGTCAACTGAAATCGTCCTGTTGTATATCAGTTCATGGACAGCTTCGAGAAAGCGGACAGCTCCAAGGTTGAGAGCGCCAATAACGGCGTGCACTACTTTCTGCCCACCACGCATCACAAAACGGCAACGCGATACATCGCCTATATGATTATGCCTGAACGCTTTTTCGAAATGCTCGCGGATTACGTACGGTATGTCGGACCCGAGCCTCTGAACAAGTAGTTCAAAAATGGTCTCTTTATCAGCTTGATCTTAGTCTGCATGGCCTGACCAACACGACGTTTCGAAAGCTGGTTTCGCGGGGTTAGGTGCCTTCGCCACCAGGCATTTTACGACCGGAACGCTGCTCTGTGACTATCACGGAGAGCTGTTGGACGCTGAGGCAAGGAAGCGACGCTGCTAAATTGAATAAGCCAACCGGGCTGACAATCAGTACATGTATTTCTTAAAGTTCAAGGGCTTGTCCTATTACTTGGACGGCTTCAGGCATTGCCCTTGTCACGCGTATTCGCTTCAAATCAAGGGACTCCTGTTCAACTACAGCCGCTCGAAGGCAAACGTGGTGGTGAAGACAGTGCGGCTGGACACTGTCCGCCTGCATCGGTTGATGTACGCGAAAGTCCAACATCGCTCCTGCCAATCAGCTGTTTTTTCGATTACGGCTGCAAGGACGACATACAGTCTCAGCAGAAATACTGGATGGCTGAAAAACAGTCTGTCTTCCAGTTTCTGTCTGCCTGCTACTTGCCTCCCTACTGCGCTCGTTTAACCTACTGCGCTCGTTTAAAACTCAGCGCTTTGCGTTCACCGGTCGTCGGTCGGGCTGGCGTTAGCCACGCTGCACTGTGTAGCCTGGTTCACAGCAGTCCGTAGTCCGTACTTCGGGTAAACGCCTGTCTGAGTGCAACCCTTAACTACAAGTGCCACGTCGCGATAATTGTAACTCCGCGTTCCGCGTTCGTCAGTCCCCGGTCGGGCAGGCGTTAGCCACGCGGCACTTGGTAGCCTTGTTCACAGCACCCACTGTCCGAGATTCTGGTAAACGCCTGTCTGACAACCCAGTACTGCAAGCCTTTCTAGGTAGCAATACTCAGTACAAATGTATAAAGATAGAGCCAAGCCTGTATAGACACCCAGTATACTGTAAAATCATTAATATTCGTGGGGGATTTAATTTCGTGGATATCGTGGATGACCTCAAAAATAAAATCCCAACGAAAAATTTTTCCAACTAATATGTAAATTGATAATGTGCAAATTTACCGCGGCCGCCATTTTTTACAGAGTTCGTTTTTCCCGTACATATGAGTCTAGGATTTTTAAAGTTTACTTACAGCATAAACCATAATTATATTTCATCTGACTGTCCATTCATTACCTGATCAAAGTATAGTACGTTTCCAATAAGGGATACTATTTTTTCTGAATTGTGACTTCATAAACACAACTAACAGTATTCGTAGTTTAAACTGCGTTTGTCCTAATATCTGGGTTTAACCAGCTTTCACTAAATGTACATACAGGTAAACTTACACAGTACCACTATGTCTATTTTTAGACGTGTCAAGTACGGTAGTCAATTTCAGCTGGACCAAAAGAGTTTAACACAAATTATAAATTACATGCGCAAACATGTAAACAATAGAGTAGAAAAGATAACACTTGTGGATTATAAAATGGATTGTTAGGTAATAGTTATAAACAGTTTGACATACAGTATTAGTATAATTATCACTACTGTATAATTGGGGGGTTTATGCATTAATCCATGTTTGCTTGTCAGTTCATAAAGAGACTTATATTAACAATATTACTTATTAGCATTGATTGATGTTTCAAATTAATGGAATTCTGATAATTAGTGCAGATTTTCACCCGATTATTTTTTTTACTGAAATACGAAATCCACGAATTTACGTCCCCAAGAAATGGTCTTTTTCACCAAAACCACGAAATTCATCTCAACGAAATTAAATGATTTGACAGTATTTGTTTGAAGCAACATTTGTTTAAATCTATTTATAATGTAGAATCTATTGCTTTTTAGAACTATACGAATCTTTATGTACACCAAATCTATGTAAACATAAACAAGAAATATCTTTTAAACAGATAAACAGCGTTACGATAGCAGATATGTGTACTTGTTTTCAATAAAGATGCGGACGTTGTTTCATATCGTTGAAATTGAAAACACTAATCAAACTAGAATTTATATATTTATCCATGTACATTGTTTGTCAGTAAATAAAAAAAGAATAATAATATAGGTATATGTATTAGTCTACATTATGCGGTCCGTTACATCCGGCAATTATATCGATATATAGTGATTCCAAACTTAACCCAGACTTTGATATTTAGCGCGCATTGTGTCTGGAAAAACTGTAGACGGGACTTAAAATACCTCAAATTAACGTCGAAAGTATAGACAACAAGAGGGACATTGGCCCTATAGCGCTCACCTGATGACTAGCAGTTTAGGCAGAATCAGTGACCTGGTGGCTTTGTTTTTGACCCCATATGACCCAGTTGCGAACTGGAGCTAGATTTCATAAAGCCACACATTGTGGCCAAGTGTCATTAATATCACACACAAAATGTGACCTCTAAAGTGTAAACAAAGTTTTTCTTTGATGTGACCTTGTGACCTAGTTTTTGACCACAGATGACCCATTTACGAAGTTGACCTAGATCTTATACAGACAAACATTGAGCCCAAGATTCATATAGATTAGGTAAAGCAGGTGACCTCTAGAGTGTTAACAAGGTTTTTCTTCAATGTGACCTTGTGACCTAGTTTTTGACCCCAGATGACCCAGTTGCGAACTTGACCTAGATTTCATAAAAACACATATTGTGACCATGTTTCATTCTGATAACATCAAAAATATGACCTCTAGAGTGTTAACAAGTTTTTTCTTTAATATGACATTATGCCCTAGTTTTTGACCGCAGATGACCCAGTTACAAACTTCACCTGGATTTCATAGCGACAAACAGTGTGACCAAGTTTCATATAGATTAGGTAAAAATGTGACCTCTAGAGTGTTAACAAGGTTTTTCTTTGATTTGACCTGGTGACCTAGTTGTTGCCCCAGATGACCCAATTACGAACTTGACCTAGATTTCATAGAAAAAAACATTGTGACAATGTTTCATTTAGATTATGTCAAAAATGTGACCTCTAGAGTGTTAACAAGGTTTTTTCTTTGATGTGACCTGGTGACTTTGGTTTTGACCTCAGATGACCCAATTCCAAACTTGACCTAGATTTTATAAAGACAAACATTGTGACCAAGTTTCATAAAGATTAGGTAAAAAATGTGGCCTCTAGAGTGTTAACAAGGTTTTTCTTCAATGTGACCTTGTGACCTAGTTTTTGAACCCTGGTAACCCAGTTGCGAACTTGACCTAGCTTTTATAGAGGTTCACATTGTGACCAAGTTTCATTAAGATTATGTCAAAAATGTGACCTCTAGAGTGTTAACAAGGTTTTTGTTTGATTTGACCTAGTGACCGAGTTTTTGACCCCAGATGACCCAGTTATAAACTTGACCTAGATTTCATAGAGACAAACATTGTGACCAAGTTTCATAAAGATTAAGTGAAAACTGTGACCTCTAGAGTGTTAACAGTCCAATTGTTGACGACGCACGGCGAACGACGGACATATTAGGGCGATCACAATAGCTCACCTTGAGCACTTCGTGCTCAAGTGAGCTAAAAACAAAATGGGAAAAAAGAAAATCAGAAAACATAGGCTGATGTAGGATTTTAACTCGAGGCCCTCTGCTCACAAAATGAAATGATGTAGACTAACGCGCTACCAATATAGCTAATTCCGATACTAAATTTTCAAGGGCTAAATTACTATTATAAATCCATTCTATACTTGACCCGGGTCACATTAAGGTCAAACAGTTAAAAATAGAATTAATAAGAAATACACTACGCACTTAGAGAAACGCGAATAACAGATCGCTGTGTGTATCTACCGTACCTTTGGTTACAAGTTTAACAGAAATGTAACTTTTTTCGCGGTATCTTTTGTGATGAGTATAGCATATACTGACCAATGGACGTAAATAAAATCGTTTCTTCTATTATTTTTCAGCGTTAGCTGTCTAGCTTGATATTCAACCTCGTTTTGACCACATTGAAAACCAATGAAATGTCTGTACATAAATGAGGGGTGACGAGATACAGGATTTCTGATACATGTAGGTGGGAATAAGCTATACTCATCATAAAAGATACCGCGAACAAATTACATTTTGTTAAACATGTCAACGAAACTTACAATAGCTATACACAGAGATCTGTTATTCGCGGTTCTCACGATACGAACAGTATTACTTTACTAGCCGTTTGACCTTAAAGTGACCCGGTGTCGCGTGAGAGTCATTCGACTATGAGATCAGTGCGACCGGAAGTAAAACTTACAATTTTTACACGGTGCTAATGTGATCATCATTAGCCATGATAATTGTCTGCCTTGACCAGGCTTGACGAGTTAAAATTCATCAAAGAATAACCTTGTTTTTGTGATTTTTGGTTAAATTGGCCGATGAACTGCAGTTTCAGTTGTATTAATTAAGTATACAGGTCCACTGCACTGCAGCGTTCGTACGTTCGGAACACGCTGTTCCACTCGGCTAACCTGCATTCAAACATACCGTCGATCTAACTATCTGGCATATTTTCCGTGTTAAATAAAGTGTCCCATTATATAAAGTTATAAACCCTTTCACACAAATTTGTAGATATATGTGTTTCTACATACACGAATAATTACGTTCGAACCATTCGCCCCATGTCACTTCGTCATTTTTTGTTATCAGGTCTAGGATTACATTTACAGATCATCTGTAAAGTAATTGATTTTGTATTCTGTAAATTACATATTCTGAAAATCAAAGTTCATTATTTTAAGATTTATACACTGATTCGTGTTTATTTTAATTGGGATGTTATGTATTATAGCATATTATCATGTATACCTCTGTCTCATAATTTCGTGTTTTCTCTTGAAATTTGTGCTTGGTTTAATTAAGCTCTAATATTTTGCGCTTCGTTGTAACTTGACTAAATATACTCAAAATAATAATCATACAAGTAGTCTGTATTGTTTGAGGTAGTCATTTTGGATGACTCACCTTGACGAAAAGGAAAAATACGGTAGTAATAATTCTAATTGTGATTCTTCAATTGGTCTTAAGATTGTTTTGCATACAAGTTTTATCACACATTTTATTTATTACCACAGTCTATAACACTCAAATAGAAAACATATAATGGTTATTATAAGTACTTGACAAGTACTTTTAAATAGTATATACATGTAGTTTGTTTGTAAATAATGCTATATCTGATTGAATAAAAGAAAATGTCATCCTCGTTTGTTGAGAAGCGTCATTGACAGGATAGAGCTCAGGTTCATATTCTGATTTGAGGGTTGACATTATCTATGTTACACATGTGTCTATGTATCTATTCAATTCATTATACATGTACCAAACAAAATTGAAATACTTAGACAAAAGGTTCACTGAATAGTTGAGATTGGTATATATATTAAAAGCAGTCATCACTGTGTAGACTACATTAAAGATCAGCTATTAAGACCACCACTGGGACCAACTTAAAGTGGTTTTATTATAGAGTTGGTCTTATTAGCGAGACCGACCAAACTAGCTGAGACATTGAACTTCAATACATATACATGTATATATATTGACAGCACTGTCAGGAAGTCACATAACCAGACAGTCATTATTCACTGTGGGGAACCCACGTGTCCAGATGCTAATGTTCGGAGCCAATTTTGTAAACAAACCGCCTCGATTCAGGTAACATTTTTGGTTGTAACTTTCTTAATAATTGATCGATCTGGATGAAATATAGACGAGCGCCGTCTCCTTTCAAAATCATCGACGCTCTTACCTGGGTGACAAAATTGTGTACTTTCTGTTATTTGGGCAACGGCGCATTTCGTAAACCGCAATCTGCTATGCTACGGTTCGGAGCAATTCACTAAAACATGTCCTTAACAAATTACAGCTTCATTAAAAGTTACAATTTAATAGCGATAATGTGGGTCGCAAAATTTAAGATCGACAAGCAAAATATTTCTGATAAATATGAGCAACAGACAAAATGAGACGACATAAACAAAAATGCTACAGTTCGGAGCTAAAATGAAAATGCTACAGTCCGGAGCTATTTTCATAAAAACAATAAATGTCAAAATTTCCGAAAAAATGACTGCTAAAAAAGACAAAAAAATACACAAAATCGACCGTAGCTCAAAAACGACCTTGATGACCAATATATTTTTTATTGCTAATTTTGTGGATAAAAGTGTACTCAATCCAAATATTAAATAAAAAAGATAGGTCACGGGACTACTTTTTTCGCCATGACGTCATTATTGTCCCCCTATATCATAAAAAACCTTAGTGAAATTGCATAAAATTAACGCATTATCTGCGCGGAAAAAATATATAATACCAAAAGAGTACTTATATTTGCATATTATGTACATAAAAGTATAGTAAATATAAACTTAGAAGAAATTGACGTGTTACAAGAAATATTTTAGGTGCAGTTACGTCGTAATTGTGTCTCTTTGTTATGAAAAGTGCGGTAAAATGGCGGTAAAATGGCGCAAAAAGGCCAAATTAGTACATTTTGCATATATGTTTTTCCCATAATTTCTAGTCTTGTCATAATCTATTTTTGGCTAATGATGTTGATTAAAGTGTACTTTATCTAAAAATTTAAATAAAACATAGGTTATCACGCTACACTTCGTGCTATTATTACTGAATTATCTCCCCTTTTCCCCAATTTGGTAGTGACGTCGCATTCCATACAGAAAGGGGGCACATATGGGCCCTGAATCGCTCACTTGAATAATCTTCACAATTTTAGTCAATATATCATAAATTTATTCCCTATATATCAGTAAAAGGGGATTTGTGAAGTCCCAGGCAATACAAACACTTATTATAAATGGGTACAGGTAACCCAAGTAATAATTTCTAATTTCACAAAAAAATGAATGAAAATGTAATCGCTATTTCACGCAGAGTGTTTTCATATTATGTGCTCAGTGAATTTATTTTTTACCCCAAAGTACCTATATTTATACTAACCCTAGATAGTATCACGACAAACATTTTGTCCAATTTTCAAGACGACCCACTGCAAAATGCGGCCTCTATCCCCGTTCAAGCTATATGCGCAGAAATTATGCGCATAAACAACTGTATCAAACGTCCTTAAATAGCACAAAAAGAAAGACGGTGACCTAAGATTTTTTCTTATTATTCTGATGGATCACACTTTCATCAACATCATTTGCAAAAATAAAAAATATTCTTGGACCAGATACTTTTTAATTAGTCAATAATGTATCTTTTTTAATTTTCGAGCTTTAATTTTGGGCAAATTTTGAAAATTCATTTGTTGTCAAAAATGTGTGAATGTTATTAAAGATTCAAAATGTGCATAGGTATATTTAAGTAGTACATGTGTGTATGTTTTTGTACACTGAACAAAAAAATATCTAATGAAAAAAAATTTGATTTTTATTAAAGAATCAAAAATCAATAAAAAAAATCATGAAAAGTGATGTTGCAAAATCTCATTTTCTGAGAAAACGAGTTCGGTGACCCCTGTTTTGCTTTAGCTTATTGTTTTCAGAATAAGATTTCCAATACAATAAAGTGAGTTTAAAAAATCTTGGAAGAAAAAACTATTGACAATGTCTTGAGTCACGCTACTGGCACACTGACACCTTTCGCGACCGTCCCTGTTCAGGTCACCCACGTTTAAAAACTGCCCGACAGGACCAGTAACACCGCGTTACATGGCGAGACAGCATGTTGGTCGTCATGATCCACCATTAATCGATATTTTGCATATTCACTTAGAACGACCATTCTGAAAAATGAGGATTTTTTTGCTTGAAGTTAAAGTTGTTAGTAGACTCAGTGTTGCGTTTCTAGATGCACTCAGTATATTTTTGGTGGAGCATACATGTATGTTACAAGATTCACAAACTTTAACGTGTGAAACTATTGGTCACACACAACATGTTTAAAACGAACAGTGCTAGTTGTCTTGGTAAAATATTTATTTTAGTATTTTAAATATAATTATTATCAATTCAATATACATGTAATGTTTCTGAAAATATTTAACCTTTACATCATGGTGTATATGCATATCGGACCCCTCTGTGCTGACACTGGGCACTTTTGTGCAAAACGATGGTTTAACAGTCGACTCCGAATAAGAGATGTTAGAAAACGTTTTGTCCGAATCTTAGTTTTTTGCTTACAGCTGTATTGATCACGAGTTGACGCAGGGTTTTGTTGTTCTATTAATTTTGTTTCATTGGCTGACACAAGTTCAAACTAAGATTGAATGTAGGCCGTGCTACTTTCTCGGATGAACACCGGGTCGTGTTTACGAAGCTTGGAGATGTGTCGTTGTGTGAACATGGTTCTGTTAAAATGTGTTCGGCTGTCATGTTATATTCCTTCTCATTCATTCCCATACCTTGATACATGTATAACATCATATTATACTCTATATAGCATGTGACACTTGTCAGACTGCATAGAGCCCTGCTTCTTGTCCTACATATGGTATACTTTGAAACTTAACTCCGAACCGTAGCATTTTATGAAAATAGCTCCGAACTGTAGCATTTTTGTTTATGTCGTCTCATTTTGTCTGTTGCTCATATTTATCAGAAATATTTTGCTTGTCGGTCTTAAATTTTGCGACCCACATTATCGCTATTAAATTATAACTTTTAATGAAGCTGTAATTTGTTAAGGACATGTTTTAGTGAATTGCTCCGAACCGTAGCATAGCAGATTGCGGTTTACGAAATGCGCCGTTGCCCAAATAACAAAAAGTACACAATTTTGTCACCCAGGTATGAGCGTCGATGATTTGCTTTTGAAAGGAGACGGCGCTCGTCTATATTTCATCCAGAGCGACCAATTATTAAGAAAGTTACAAGCAAGAATGTTACCTGAATCGAGGCGGTTTGTTTACAAAATTGGCTCCGAACATTAGCATCTGGTCACGTGGGTTCCCCACAGTGTTATTGCTTTATCAGAAGTTAACAACGCTGATAATATCAGATAGTCAAAATATTTTTTCAACGAGATGGGAGTGTTCTTATCATTGACACTGAACAGTAGCTGAATAACTGAACACATGATCCCACTATTAAGTGTCTTAAAATGTCAATGGGGAATGTGGTCTGGTTGGTTCAATACATACAGCTGACAGGGGGAATGTGGTCTGGTTGGTACAATACATACAGCTGACTAGTTGGTTCAATACATACAGCTGACTGGGGAATGTGGTCTGACTGGGGGAATGTGGTCTGACTGGGGAATGTGGTCAGGTTGGTTCAATACATACAGCTGACTGGGGAATGTGGTCTGACTATATATTTGGAAAAAGCAATCTCATCCTGATCCCTTGTATCACAATGTTTCGGTTGGTTCCCTCAAATGCAAGGGTTAAAGGGAAAAGCAGACCATGCACTTAAATATTGCAAGTCCAATCTCCCAGATAAGAATAACCTGATATTACTTGTACATGTACAGTAAATAAGGATTTTGTAATCAGTGTTTTTGACTGTATATGTATAATGTTTCCTTACCTCTTTTATAAGGCTTAACACTGGACATGTGGCCATTACTTCATCTGTCATTTGAACGCTCCTAGGCCACCTCAAGTTCAAAGATGCAACTTTGTCAACAAGTGGCATCAGTTTGTTTTCTTTGACAAGTTTGTTCATGTACTCTTTAATATTAGAATTTTCCTTGCTTCCAACAGCTTCCTCCTGAATATCTCCATCTGTTTCCACTGCTGATTCATCTGACGTTCCATCCTCCATGAATAGTTTGATGTGTGAAGCACTAACACTATTTTTCAAAGTTATCCCCTTTAAATTAGTTAATGTTACCTTCTGGCCATTGATGCCACTAATTACATACGGCCCAGTAAATTTATTTCCAAGGCTTCCACTAGCTTTTCTAGATGCTTTAGCTGCGTCATACTTAAGCACTTTTTCACCTAAATTGAATTTCAGGAATTTTCTTTTTTTACTTTGCCTGGCAGCGTAATCCTTCTGCTGTTTTGACTTAGCTCTTTTTACATTTTCTGTAACAGCAATATTGGTGATCTCCCTCACTGTATTTCTTCTTTCCATGTCCTCCTCCATGAATTCCTCTGTTGGACACTGTAGAAGGTTGTCCTAAAATAACAAGCAAATTGGATTGAATTGATATTTCCTGTCTTAAAGGTTGTCAGTATGATCGCACAATTTATAATGTGCGCTTTGCGTACAGGAAAATGACTGTGACAGAAATAGACGGCAATAAGTAATGTGCAATTTTTCCAACGAAAAAGTGACCAATAAAAAAAAGAGACATTGAAATTCAGAGAAAACCAGGTTTTCTTTTTTGGTACTAGTGACATTGACTTCCACAATCCAAGCTGCATTTTCATACAAGCTTAGCTACCTGTAACACAGCAAGTAATTTCTTATTCCTAATGTAAGTTATTGAGCTAAAACAATTTTTTGCTATTTTGCTAACAGTGACCTTGACCCAACAGGCCCCACATTCAAACCTAAGCAGCTTGGCCACATAAGCTACCCACATGTAGCATGCTTCATTATAATATTTTAGTCCAAACTAAAATTATCTATTGCTAAGATTGTACAATTAATCAAGGACATTATGGACATTGATTATTAACAAGATCTGTTAACCTGATTATTAACAAGATATGTTAACCTAATGTAAACTCCAATACAGAAAGATAGCTGCTAAGGCATGACAATAACAGTAACCGACAGGTCACTTTAATTGCAATAAAGCCTTATACAAAATGCTGTAGCGTTATATAATAAAGTGCACCTAAAACTGTAACCAAAATGTCAAAGTTAAAAGAGGCATAACTCCAATTAAAACAAGTAATTAAGAATTGCAAGCAATACAGAAGTCCCCTACCGGTTTGAAGCCATTTTCAATGTTTCTGTTGCCATAGCACCCACAATTGTTGTCAGAATCAAAATATATGTTGACGTGCATAATTTCCTTATTGCCCCTTATCCACATATCAAGTTTCATAAATCTAGCTTGGAAACTGTTTGGGTTATGGCTAGATCCAGATTTGGGCATATTTTCACACTTTCTGTCACCATAGCAACCACACTATTTGTCAGAATCCAAATTTTTTCACGTGCATAATCCCCTTATTGCTCCCTAGCCACATACCAAGTTTCATAAACCTAGCTTGGAAACTGTTTGAGTAATGTCAGGATCCATATTTTTTACAGACGGACAGAGGGCAAACCTATTGTCCCCTGCGGTCAAAAACTGGTAGGGGACAAATGAAAAATGGAGTCATTGCACTTGGGTACTATTGGATAATGCTGGTGAACAAGTGTAGTAAGTTTCAATGCTTTAGCCTGGATACTATGTAACATATGGCCTAATATAGTAACATGCACCAAAATCTTAAACCAAACGTGTGACACTGACATAACGCTGACAAATGAGTGAGTGCAATAGCTTTCGATATTCTTTAAATGGACCCAAATACATACATTGTATCATATGATTGATAAAAAAGACAACTTATATATCATAGAACACGATTATTGCGTTTTTTAAGAAATAATTAGGATAATAAGACAATATTCAAACTGTGAGAAATGTAAGAACTGAATTTTAGAGGTTGTGTCACTTGATAGACAATGTCCCAGGAGCTTTCAGTCAATTAGAATACATAAATTAGGCAATATATTTGATAAAGTACACAACTTATATATTAAAGAACATAATTTTATCGAGTTTTTCTGCAATAATTGGAAAAATAAGACAATATTTAAACTGTGAGAAAAGTCAGAACTGAATTTCAGAGCTTGTGTCAACTATACGTTGGCCGAAGGACAACTGATAAGATCCAGTTTATGGTAACACATGTGCACGTGGTTTGGTCAGAGTTTGAATTCACTAATGGATCTGAAAATTTGTGTCGCAATTCCGCAGTGAGAGAACGTTACTGAAAAATGGCTACCAATTGAATAACAAAAGTTGTTTAAAATGCAATATTCTGTAGCTCATATATTTTCTTTTATTTTTTAATGATGTTTAAATATATTCCAAAACTCGAGTAGGCCCCTATCTAGAAAAAAGATAATAATTATCAAGGCAGTATGGGAGATAAGAACTATGTTGCTTAGTAACAGAGGTATTACCTCCCCTGGTTTAACTTGACCCCCCATCTTGGAAACCACAGCGGCGAAATCACAGAACGTGGTAGGTCGTCTATATCAGTTAAATTAACTGTTAAAACCACGACAGTACTTATTTTAAACAAGGAAAGTCGTATTTTATACACATACTCTAAGTAGTAATACAATGAAATTAAAAACGATAGCAGGTTCGTATCGTCCTTCGTTGCTTCGTACCCAATATTTCGTATCAAACCACTATCGAGCGCTTTCTTGTCCTCTTCAGTAACACTCGCCTAGCAAAGTGCTAAGAAAAGGTATGCTATTAGTGAGCACTGCTCGCTCATAGCGTGTTGTTGCAGACGTAGGAAAGCGCTCTTTAGCGCCTTTTGGAAACGGCTTGGTTAGGTAACGGGCTCCAGGTTCGTAACCGAACAATTTATTGTACTCAGTAAAGTTATGCATCATCAAAAAAATCCAGTACTACAGTAGATGATGTAGGACAACTGACATAGTCCGCTAAATATAGGCTGAACCTTAGTTCATACTAGACAAAACCTCTAGGAGCTTTTAATGAATTAGAATAAATGAAGTAGGCAATGTATATGATAAGGATATCAACCCTTATATATATACAATATGACATAATGATAGAGTTTTTCTAAAATAATTTGGAAAATATGACAATGTTTAAACGGTGAGCGATGCAAGTTTGAAAAAATTAGAGGTCATGTCACTCGATAGATGATACCCTCAGGAGCTTTAAATGAATTAGAACCAGTTTATGAGGAACTCAACACACCAGAATTTTCACTATGAGGTATATAGTAAAAGTAACAAAGGGCTATAAGTATGGTAAAAATTGACGCAAAGAAAATTCAATCCTTTACAATTATCTATACATTGAGATTGTTAATCTGTAAAAGTTTGAAAAAATTCAACATAATTGTTTGTGAGAAGTTCAACACACAAGAATTTTCACTATTGAGTATATAGTAAAAGTAACAAAGGGTCATAGTTATGGTAAATATTGACGCAACAAATGTTCCATCTTAATTGTCATCTATACATTGAAATTGTTCATTTGTGAAAGTTTGAAGAAATTCCATCCAGCAGTTTGTGAGGAGTTCAAACAGGATTTTTATTATTGGGTATAATATAGTAAAAGTAACAAAGGGTCATAATAATGGTAAAACAATAATGTAAGGTATTTACTTAAACCTTGATAATTATGTAAATAGGTGGCAACTATATATATAAGTGCAGTGACCCAGAACCATAACTCTATGTCACCCTGTTTTAAAATTATCTCCCTTTGTTTAATTTAATTAAGTATTCTATTGATTGACTTGAAACTTTAAATATAAGTAGAATGGCATATAGGAGAAGTGTTGTGACTTAATGAAACCTAACTCTAACTGGTACCATTCTTGAATTATTTCCCTTTAACCAAACAAGTAATGATATTTCCCTTTTCCTTCTTAGTCCTGTTTCTATTAAACATTAGTTAGTAACAAACATGTACTGTGGGGATGGCCATGTTAACATGGCTCTTATTTTCTTGATAATAAATTTACTAGTAATTTTAGGAAAATAGTTGGACACAATAGTGACAATATTCAGGTCAGAATTACCTTGCAGTTCCAGTAAGTATTAATACCAGATCCTCAAAACAAAGGTGACAGTCAATGAGCCGATCTTGGAAAGTACTTGACTACCAAAACCTGAAATAAAGTCAGATCAATTCATTATCATTGAAATGATTACTTCTAGTAAGATAAAACAATAATAATTAATGAAGTTTTATACATATATTGCCAAAAGATATATAGATGCAAGTGTGCCAAACTCAACCTATACATTCTTAATTTTCCAGTCTAGAAATGTACAGACAAAAAGAAAACACAGCACATACAACGAAAATATTCTTGTGAGCCATGCCAACAGTATATAAATATGGTGCATTCTGATTTTCACATTTACACAAAGCTTCGCCCCTGGCTAGTAGATCACCTTTTAGTCATGCCTTTGCGCACAGGGCTTTAACACTACAACAATTACATTTCCTCACAAATGTGCTTTTCAATCATTTTCTCACGGGGGTTGGTGGAGGATAGACCTATCAAGATAATTTCATTTGTCATAAAAGTACATATTTTCACTAACTAACACCTCTTTTTGAGTTCATTGGCAGGTGTGTTGTCAAGGGCAGACTTAAAATCAATTAAGAGACAGCTAGAGATGTAAAACAAGGAATCCGGGTGCGTTATCCCAAGTCCTTCCAAATAATGAAGACTCCTTGGTTCTTAAACAAGCCTAGCAAATACACCGATACGCATGACACTACCTTTGGGTTTCCAACCATTTCATCTCTAGTTGGGAGGGAAAGACTGAAAAGCGTTTCAGAAATGACTAAGTACCCCAACCGAGATTCACACCAGAGACCTCTCTATCAGTAGTCAAGAGGTTTATTCACTCGACCAACGGGCCATGCAGTCAGATAAGCTGTCTCCAAGTGGCTGATGGTCCAGCCACAGCTAGTACAGGTACTGTTAGTGTCGAAATGGTTTGACTACTGGGCCATGCGACTCGGCCAACTGACTTTCTTATTCATGGGTAACCATAAACGCTAGTTTAGATTCAAAACGCTGACAAATAGCAGGGTTCCGACAAATATTCTGACACAAAATTCCCTGATCAAAGAGCAGTTTTCCCCGTCCCTGCCCTGTGTCAGGACAACAACACACCACCCATCGTTGGCGTATAACTGAGCATGCAGGATAAAACTCGTCTATGAATTAGATATAGTTCTTTGAACAGTGACACAGTGTACTTAATGTAACACTCTGCTGATATACGCTGAGAAATCATGGCAATGACTTTTCGGAACTGCGTACAAACGACGAGTCTACTTTCACTTTCGATGTGTTTTGTTTACAGAAGTTCAGAAATGATGATTTAGATATTGTTATGTTCTCCGATGTAGGAATTCAGGATCCGAAATGTAACAACGTCAAACGAAAATGCATCTACAGACTACACGCAATATTGTTGATTTAATTACAATATAAACAAGAGTTTTACCTGCCAACCTGTCTTCATCGATGAATGTGCACATCCGCATCACATCGTAAGAAATGGAAGTTCCGCGCATGCGCACTAATCCCAGTCGGACGAATATAACACCTCTGACGATTCTTACGGGACACCGGGCCAAGTGACGGGTGAATGTATAAACATAATTCCGCGCAGGTTAAAGTAGTGGCGAGATTAGCTACATTGGTTTCCTTTTTCCCACTTTCGTTTTGTCTATAATTTCTACGTTTATTTAAGGTAAGTCCTGTCTACAGGTTTTTTCAGACATAATGCGTGCTAAATATTAAAATCTGAGTTAAGTTTGGGATCATATCGCTATAATTGCCTGATATATCCGCCCATAGAATATAGACAACTATACATACAAATGAACCTATATTATTATTTTTAAACAATATACACGTATACATATATAAATTCTCGTTTTATTTGTGTTTTTCCAATTTCAACGATATGAAATAACATCCGCATCTTCATTGAAAATAAGTACACTTATCTGCTATATTAACGCTGTTTATCTTTTTTAAAGATATTTCTTGTTATTTATAGGACTTAAAAGTTTCACTGGCCGTATTTAGTCAAACATGCTGTAGAGTCGAAACTTGTTATGACAGCATCCCTGATTTTAGTCACTATATATATTCTTATTATTTGCTGTGTTGTTCAAAGTAGCTGAAGCTGCTTGTTGTTGGTCATTTCTGGACCAGGCTGTCTTATAACAAGCGGATGTATGTACATTATTTAAGTTAGAATAGTATATCTAATATCGATGTCATTCATACATTGAATATATTTTTTGCTTAACCTGCATGACATAATTATGGGTCACGGGAGGGGAAAATACTATATTATTACAGGCCTAATATATAGAGCCATGTGACGAGAAAAAACAACCGGACACCACACGGACAATCTAAAACATATATATAGTGTACATGCAATTTTGAAAGATACGAAGCAGCCTTGTGCTGGACAACGAAATTGCAGAATAGCACATACAAAATGAACGAAGTTCAACAAAAAGGCGAAATATTTTTGTATTCTTACTATAAAGTGGACAATACATACATAGAGGAAGGTTGACCAAAGGGCTTCCGCCTTGGTTCGGACAGCGACAAATGTCACTGGGGGCTTAAACGTTTTGCAGTGCACCAAACCTCACACTTACCCAATTGACAACCTTATATAGTCCGCCCAGGATAATGTGATATTTACAAACATGAATCGGTTTGGTCAACTTTGGCAAAATTGGTTTTACAAATCACTTAAATAAACACACAAGGTCATAGTCCGAGAGCCCACGCACTTTTATTGCAACGAAGGAGGCCAAAAGAAGTTCGAACACATTTTGAAAGGTTATTTCATATGCTATAAGAAAACCCATTTCTTAAGTGTCAAAGCCGTGACTACCTACATTTTTTTCTCATTTTTTGTATCATTGGGTGTATGAAAAAAAGCACATTTTCCTAAGGGGGGTATGGGTAGTTTTATGTCTAATAAAAAACGAAAACAATGTTCAATGTGGAAAATATTTGCCAAATTTGAACGAACACATAATGGGCAACACTTTAAATATAACAAGAGGGCCCAAAGGGCCCTAGGTCGCTCACCTTTCGAATTTAACCTAGATTTTGTTAAGATGATCATTGTGACCAAGTTTTATACAGATTAGGCAAATATTGTGACCTCTAGTAACTACTAAAGGTTTTTATATAATTTGACCTAATGACCTAGTTTTTGACCCCAGATAAACCAATATCGGACTTGACCTAGATTTCGTTGAGATGATCATTGTGACCAAGTTTCGTAAAGATCAGGCCAAAACTGTGACCTCTAGTGACGACACAAGGTTTTTCTATTACTTGACCTTGTGACCTAGTTTTTGACCCCAGATGACCCAATATCGAACTTGATCTAGATTTTTTTGAGATGATCATTGTGACCGAGTTTCATAAAGATTAGACAAAAATTGTGACCTCTAGTGACTACGCAAGGTATTTCTATGATTTGACCTTGTGACCCCAGGTGACCCATTATCGAACTCGACCTCGATTTTGTTGTTATGATCATTGTGACTAAGTTTCGTAAAGATCAGGCCAAAACTGGGACCTCTAGTGACTACACAAGGTTTTTCTATGATTTGATCTTGTGACCTAGTTTTTGACCCCGGATGACCCAATATCAAACTTGACCTAGATTTGGTTGTGTAGATCATTGTGATCAAGTTTCGTAAAGATTATGCTAAAACTGTGACCTCTAGTGACTACACAAGGTTTTTCTATTATTTGACCTTGTGACCTAGTTTTTGACCCCAGATGACCCATTATCGAACTTGACCTAGATTTTATTGCGATGATCATTGTGACCAAGTCTCATAAAGATTAGACCAAAATTGTGACCTCTAGTGACTACACAAGGTTTATCTATGATTTGACCTTGTGACCTATTTTTGACCCCAGATGACCCAATATCGAACTTGACCTAGATTTTGTTGAGATGATCATTGTGACCAAGTTTCATAAAGACTAGGTCAAAATTGTGACCTCTAGTGACTACACAAGGTTTTTCTATGATTTGACCTTGTGACCTAGTTTTTGACCCCTGATGACCCAATATCGAACTTGACCTAGATTCTGTTGAGATGATCATTGTGACCAAGTTTCATAAATATTAGACCAAAATTGTGACCTCTAGTGACTACACAAGGTTTATCTATGATTTGACCTTGTGACCTAGTTTATGACCCCGGATGACCCAATATCGAACTTGACCTAGATTTTATAGAGATGATCATTGTGATCAAGTTTCATAAAGATTAAGTCAAAATTGTGACCTCTAATGTGTTCACAAGGTTTTTCTATGATTTGACCTAGTGACCTAGTTTTTGACCCCAGATGACCCAATATCGAACTTGACCTAGATTTTATAGAGATGATCATTGTGATCAAGTTTCATAAAGATTAAGTCAAAATTGTGACATCTAATGTGTTCACAAGGTTTTTCTATGATTTGACCTAGTGACTTAGTTTTTGACCCCAGATGACCCAATATCGAACTTGCCCTAGATTGTGTTGAGATGATCATTGTGACCAAGTTTCATAAAGATTAGGCTAAATTTGTGACCTCTAGTGTGTTCACAAGCAATTGTGAACGGACGGACGGACGGACGACGGACGCCGGACGAAGAGCGATCACAAAAGCTCACCTTGTCACTTTGTGACAGGTGAGCTAAAAAACCATAACCTTGACTTGTAATTATGATGTGAATAGGGGTCAAAGGTCAACAATATGATAAAACCCATAGAATTTATACAAATGCTCCAGTATACTTTTCCATCAAATTTCACATTTTCCCCCAAATTCAATATTTTGCACATAATTTTATTCCTTTATGTATACATAATTTAAAATGTTATACAATTGATAAGAAGATATCCGAATTTGACAAAAAAACATGTTTGTATCATATGGCTGCAAATTGAAGCAATTGAAAAATAGCAGTATTTTGAGGGTATGCTTAGTTTTATTTCTACCATTGTTTCTATTGGTCAGTAACAATAGCATTGATTGAATATTGTTTTCATATCAGGTAATATGAATATTCCATCGCTCATTAAATAAGTCAAAATATTCAACTCGTTTACATGTACAAAAGGTCAAAGGTCAAATATGTAGAACAATAAATAAAAGTAGAGTTAAAACGCAAACATGTGATATCTGTATAAGTCCGAGAACCCACATACTTTTTTTCAATGAAAGAGGCCAAAAGAAGTTTGCATATATTTTGAAAGAATAGTGCATAGCCTATCTGACAACCCATTTTATAAGTGTCCAAGTCGTGACTATCTATGCTCGTTTGCGCATTTATATTTTCAATGTGAAAATCTGTAATTTGCTGAAGGGGGTTGGGCTATGTTAATATCTACAAAAAAGACAAAATGAACTTAAATGTCAGCAGAATTGCGATATAGGTAGAATACATATTTGGAAACATTATAAAAACTTACTAAATATAGAATGTCATTTGCAAGTACGTACTATATTGGGGTCAAAGGTCACTGAAATTTTAAACTCCATGAAACTAATGCAATCTTGCCCAAACGGTTCTTACGTTAACTTCCATTTTTCTTCAAAATTAATAATTAGTACGTAGTTCCATTCATGCATGTATTCTTATTCATAAGAATATATATTTGGTTGAAAAAGAAGTCCAAAGGCACAAGAAAACGATCATTTATCATACTGGTAGCATCACAAAATGGCCATCATATCGAGGAAATGGTCATGTTTATATCTACCATTTATTTTCTTGACAGTCTATGTAGATATATTTTAATAAATAACTGCATATATATGTCAGGACATTTCAGTGCAGCAAAGTTAAACATGAAACGTCAAGGTCAAATATGCAGTAAAAGGTCGAGGTCAAAAATATCAAAATCAGCCCTGGAATGCGCAATTATTAGTCATTTTTAATGTTTTCTTTCAGTACTAATATTTTATACAAAGTTATTTAGTATTGTTTATGTCTAAATTCATTTATATCAATAGTGAATATAGCGAACGATCACTGACTAACCTACCCCATCCGGAACAGCCATAATGCATTGCCGAAACTGTACAGCAATTCTTAGCCCCATTGGCTACTTGCCGCCATGAGGTACAGCAACATCAATATTGGTCATTACGACGACTCCTTTTCTACACATTGTATCTAGTTTCGTACGTCTTAAAATGCACAACGCATTTTTATTATCATCAGCTGACAAAATCTATCTATATAATACTAATCATTATACAAATGTGTTATCTTCTCACCCTTTCCTTGTTGTGTCTAGCGCTCTTAGGTGTCCATACTAGTCTCAAGAGTGGGTGAACCGGGCGACGTTTACATGGTATAGCTGAACCTAGCAGTTTAACTTCCTCATATAGTCTGGAATGTTACATACTCATAGAGTCAGGAGTGTAAAAGATACCAATAGGCCAGAAATGGTTTTACTTTGAAGTCGTATGTACCCATATGCATATGTAGTCAAGAACATGTATCTGTTAATTTTACGTGTAAAAGCCACTCAATGGCTGTTTGTACCCGATAGGACCGTAATGGGTGTACCTGAGAGTTATGAGTACCTTCAGAGTATTATAAAAGGCAGTATCTTTTGTGTATTGAGCTGTTCATCATGGGTGTGTCAGGAATAGCTGTACTGGGTGGTTGTGAGTATCAAATAGGACCAGGCATTCTGAACCTGGTAGTTGCGAGTACCCGGAGTGTAATACATGATATACCACATGAATGTGCACACCCTATAATACCACGGATGAGTGTACATAGTGATTGCGAGTATCCAATAATACCGGGAATGTCAGTTCATGGTGAAAGTGAGAACCTGTACCTTGTGGTATTGAGTACCCTCTAGGACTACGAACGGATGCACATATTGGTCATTAATATCGAATACGGAGGTCAGCAATGCATGAACATGACGGTTGTGGGTACCCATTAGGACTAGGATTGGATGTACCTAACGGTTACGAGAACCTAATTAAACTAGGACTTTATGTAAAAGCGGACCGTGAATACATACATGGACAAGGAATGTATGTAACTAGTGTTTATGAGTGCCAAATAGAACAGGCAAGTCTTAACTTGGGCACTAAGTAGTCGATAGGATGAGAAATTGGTGTTCCTAATTGTAACCAGGCTCATCAGGATTAGAAATGTATGTACCTTGTCGATATGAGTATTTAATTAGACCAGGATTGTCTGTATATGGGGGTAATGCTCACCCAATAGGACAATAAATGGTCTCACCAAGTGGTTATGCGTGCCCAATAAGACCATAAATGCTTCTACAAGGTGTCATAGGACGACGAATGAAAGCTCCCAGTGGTTGCCGGTACTCCAAAATAAACCCAGTAAGGTATGTCCCTAGTGGTTGATATTGCTTAGTTTGAATGGAATGTATGTACATGATGCTGTCAGTATCTAACAGGAACAGGAATGTGGTTATTAGTACCCAATACGACCAGGCATGTATGTACATGTATATGATGGTAGTGAGTACCCAATAGGGCCAAAAATGGCTATGTATAGTGGCTGCATACCACTTATGTATGTACATAGTGGTTGTGGGTACCAACTAGGACAATGAATGTATGTATACAGTGGTTATGTGTTTCTAATTAGGCCCGGGTCTGTACATGTTGGTAGTGGTGACCCAATACGACACGATATAGCATCACTTAGTGGTCGAAAGTAACCGACCCAACCACAAATGTCTGTACATGGTGATTTTGAGTATTCAATGTGATCAGGAATACATGAACATGGTAGTTTCGGGTACACATAGGACTAGGAATGTATCTATGAGTACCCAATAAAAAGCGGACTATATGTACACGCGGGTAGTGATTACTCAATAGCACAACAAATGGTCGCACCTAGCAGTTGTGAGTTCCCAATCCGACGACTTATGTATGTACAAGACAATTTTGAGTACCAAATAGGACCAGGAATACATGTATATAATTATTATTGGTACCCATTAGGACTAGAAGTGGATGTACCTAGTAGTGTTGAGTACAAATATCTTTACATGCTAGTTTTGAACACACCAAATGGACTTGAATGTATGTACAGAATGGTTATGCCTGCTCAATAAGGCCAGGCATGTCTCTACATGGCGCCCCTGAGTTGTCAATTAGCGATCGACAGTATCCAACAGAAACATGAATGTCTGAACATAGTAGTAATAACTTGTAAGTATCCGATACGACCAAGTATGTATGTACATGGTGGAAGTGAGTACCAAATTGTACCTATAATGAACCTAGTGGTTATTCATGGGTGCCCAATTTCGACCAGCAATATATTCTCCCGTATATGGTGGTTTTGAATATCATATATGGTCGTAGCGTGTACCCAATCAGACCAGAGATGACTGTAACTAGTGGTTTTAAGTACCCTAAAAGATCAGGAATGTGTGTACATGTTGGTATAGTGAGTCCCCAATCAGACCAGGAATGATAAGGACTAGCGTTTTTACTTTCTATGTGTCTAATCAATCCCAAAATAGAAGTCACCTCGTAATTTTATGGCAGATAAAGCCAGATGTAGTTCTACGCAAATGTATAGGGGATTCTAGTTTTCAAAGGTAATGAGTACCTTATTCAGTACTTAGCTATTATAATGTTTGAATTCTTGTATAAAAGGAGTCTTAATAAATAGTGGTCGTAAGTACCTTAGATGACCGATACCGAGGTTGCTGTACTTCATAGCCAATTGGGTTAAGAATGGTTGTACATTTTCGCCAATGATTTATGGCTGTTTCAGGTGGGGTAGGTTGGTCAGTGATAATTCACTTTATTGACATACAAATGAATTTAGACACGAACAATACTGAATTACATGGTATAAAATATTAGTACTGAATGAAAACATAACAAATTGTTGCGCATTCAGGGCTAATTGTGATATTTTTGACGTATTTGACCTTGACCTTTTACTACATATTTGACCTTGACCTTTCACGTTAAACTTTGCTCCACTGAAATGACCTGACATATATGCAGTTATTTATTAAAATATATCTACATAGACTGCCAAGTAAATAAATGGTAGATATAAACATGACCATTTCCTCGATATGATGGCCATTTTGTGATGCTACCAGTATGATAAATGATCGTTTTCTTGTGCCTTTGGACTTTTTTTTTCAACCAAATATATATTCTTATGAATTAGAATACATGTAAGAATGAAACTACGTACTAATTATTAATTTTGAAGAAAAATGGAAGTTAACGTAAGAACCGTTTGGGCAAGATTGTCTTAGTTTCATAAAGTTTAAAAGTTTAGTGACCCTTGACCCCCACATAGTACGTACTTGCAAATGACATTCTATAATAAGTAAGTTTTTATAATGTTTCCAAATATGTTTTCTACCTATATCGCAATTCTGCTGACATTTTAGTTCATTTTGTCTTTTTTTGTAGATATTAACATAGCCCAACCCCCTTCAGCAAATTACAGATTTTCACATTGACCTCATGACATATAAATGCGCAAACGAGCAAAGGTAGTCACGACTTGGACACTTATAAAATGGGTTGTCTGATAGGCTCTGAACTATTCTATCAATATATATGCAAACTTCTTTTGGCCTCTTTCATTGAAAAAAGTATGTGGGTTCTCGGACTTATACAGATATCACATGTTTGCGTTTTAACTCTTTTATTTATTGTTCTACATATTTGACCTTTGACCTTTTGTACATGTAAGAGTTGAATATTTTGACTTATTTAATGAGCGATGGAATATTCATATTACCTGATATGAAAACAATATTCAATCAATGCTATTGTTACTGACCAATAGAAACAATGGTAGAAGTAAAACTAAGCATACCCTCAAAATACTGCTATTTTTCAATTGCTTCAATTTGCACCCATATGATACAAACATGTTTTTTTGTCAAATTCGGAAATCTTCTTATCAATTGTATAACATTTTAAATTAAGTATACATAAAGGAATAAAATTATGTGCAAAATATTGAATTTGGGGGAAAATGTGAAATATGATGAAAAAGTATACTGGAGCATTTGTATAAATTATATGGGTTTTATCATATTGTTGACCTTTGACCACTATTTACATCATAATGACAAGTCAATGTTGTGGTTTTTTATGTTTAAAGTGTTGCCAATTATGTGTCCGTTCAAATTGGCAAGAATTGTCCACATTGAACATTGTTTTCGTTTTTTATTAGATATAAAGCTACCCCTATCCCCTTAGGAATTTATCCTTTTTTCCATTCACCACATGATACAAAAATGAGAATAAAATGTAGGTATACACGGCTTTGACACTTAAGAAATGGGTTTTCATATAGCATATGAAATAACCTTTCAAAATATGTACGAACTTCTTTTGGCCTCCTTCGTTGCAATAAAAGTGCGTGGGCTCTCGGACTATCAGTATTGAACACAAAACATCACTGATAGTTGGTGAACACAATTGTAATCCACCTCAGTCTGTAGACTATACCAAATTTTCCCGCCTTTCACATTATCCTGGGCGCACTATAGCACACTACAGTGCTAATGAAAGTTTCCCGCCACGTAATGCCTTCTAACAAAAAGGCCACAGTGACAGGTAATAAAAGAATATAAAACATTATATTAATAATTTCCATCGAGTAGCACAACAAGAGAGCAAAACATTTAAGGGTACGACAAGACAATGTAACAGACATGAATCAATGCCAGCCGTCCAAAAAGGCTTGAGGTTATGCATATCATAGTCTGTATATTGTCCGGTCATCGCACAATGAAATAGGAAGAATAATGGCGAGCTGTAAATGGACCCACTACTAACCATGCAGTCCTTTGCAAAATTAAAGGGTCATATCCTCTACTCAGATCTTGATAAACACATCACGAAAGTGACTATGACCCAAAACCTTTCGAAATTTGTAAAGCACATCACCATAAAATTCAGGCTGAGACAGACCTAGTTGCTGAAGTGTCTTTAAATTAATACCATATTTAGAAATGAGATCTGAATTACGCCTGTAAAATTTTGCAAAAGTCAGGAATGGATATTTCTGGCAAATCTCTAATCCAGGCTCTGTTATAGGAGACACAACCTTTTCAGCTTTATTAGTTAAATTAAAATATTCTTTTCTGCTATTATCTTCCTCCATTAACCCTCTCCTGGTAAACGCTTTTCCTAGAAAATTAGTGTACAAAATCCTTTTGGTCAGTGTATGACTATTGTTGTTGATGTTACGGGACATACCTTCTCCAAATATCGAACTAGTTAATCGTTTCCTCCACTCTGCTTTCCAACTCTCTAGACAGACTGCCCTCTAGTTTCCACCTCTATTGTCTTCAATTCAATACCAGTATCAAAAACATTTTGTTCGTAAATATTTTCGCATTCCACATTCAGTTCATGTGGAGTTACATCCGTGACATCAGAGAGCACTTTAGAACCATGTGATCTCTTGGCTTGTTTCTTTTGATTACTTTTAATAGTTTCCATCTTCCTTTTAGTTCGTTTTTTCTTTACTTCAAACTTTTGTTGTCTTCTGGTGGAGCAAATGTATTGTTTAGATCTGTCCCTTTATGTCTTTATGAAAATATTATCAGGTCTACGACCAGTAACTTTCCCATACACTAGATGTGACTACGCAGGGCCTTGACTAGATCTTAAACAACATCCATAACATTGCTTGTGAAATTACAGATAAGTCTATCTGATTTAACTGCCATTATATTTAAAATAAAACACATATTCTTCAGAAGACCTTCACCAACCTTTTCATTCTTACAGCCATCTTTCCGTATTACCGGGAGGCAAGAAGCCGACGAAATAACTTATAAGTTCGTAGTATTTCAGAAAATTATCACTACGAAAACTGCGAGAATGTACTAGCAGGCTTTATTGACGATCATTTGAATATAAACGCCAATGAGTTATACGTAGAAGCCGTCCATCGTATAGGGATCCCTAAACATGGCTACATTCGTTATCTGTAATCGGCCCTCACGTTAGGGCCAGTTATGTTATAACGGCCCGGCAAAATATATATTCCGAGGAAAACACCACAAATATATTACTATGTATAGTACATAATGTATTATTTAAAAATAATGAAGTATAACTTAGATGTTAGTCGAATTGATATGTTTATGATCGTTACAGAAATTAGTACTTTTAATGTTTCTGTTTGACGACTAGTTTAAAAGTTTGGAATTTTATTGACATAATCAACATTTAAGGGGATTTAATAATTTTACCTGGAATGTCTCATTCAAAATATTAAATCACAGTTCACGATATAAAACATGATGTTTCTCACTGCTCATGCCCATGAACTGCAGAACATTGCTATTCAATTCTTAAATTATAATTTCAAACATATTTCAGATCAAGGAGACGGACAGTGCATAAAAAGGACAAAGGTCCATCATTCAGGTAAAAAAACACAGCGAAAATTCCATTCTTAACGGGTCATCTATACATCGAAATTGATTATCTGAGAAAGTTTGAAAAAAGTTCCACCCAACAGTTTGTCAGGAGTTCAGCACACAATATTTTTCACTATGGGGTATGTATTAAAAATAACAAAGGGTATAATTTTAGTAAAAATTGACGCGGCAAAAATCCCATCCTTTACGGTCACCTATACATTGAGATTGTTAATCTGTGAAGTTTGAAGAAATTCCACCCAACTGTTTATGAGGAGTTCAGCACACAAAAATTTTCACTATGGGGTATATAGTTAAAGTAACAAAGGGCCATAACTCTGATAAAACTAATCAACATTTTACTCAAGTTATTACAAAAGAAAGCATAACATAATCTATTGTGTCATTAGGTATGCTCAATAATGATTTTTTAAATATATAATAATATGTAGTCTGGTGTTCTGTACCGTCTTTAAGCATAATTGTACAGTTAACATGCGCTCAATTTGAGAAATAATAATATGATAATGTGCCCGAGATTTATCGAAGATTCTAACACAACCAGTGATTTCAGGTATGACACAAAGAGGAAACCAAAATATGCATGAATTACATGGTAAAAATAGGGTAGGTATGTAGGTAGGATTTTTTTAAATACGTATTTTTCCGTTTATAGCAATTTTCCAGCACAAACTTACTAACCTTTGGTGAAGATCTAAAACGATGATTACAAATCAGATTAGGGAATGCAGCACTCAACAGAAGTAGCCGGAAAGCACAAAAATGCAAAAAATGATATTTTTATCTCAATATCAAAGTATCAACAAAACAAAAAAAATCAACATATAAAGCAATATAATGTTTAGAGTCGAGCCAAAAGGTAGGGTCAGTCGGGTTATTAAAACCATACTATTAATTTGTTTTGGCCTAATGAATAGATGAGAATGCTAATGACAGGTTATGTTGTTTTCAGACAGCAGGGCTATGCCAAGTCATTGACCCATTGTTGGTAAGGAAAGTCCGGGAATAGGTAGCAGAAAGGATGGTGGATGTTCCAGACATTAAGTACGAGTTAAAAGATTATGTGAGGCACATCGTGGTTCCTCAGCCTATTGAGCCTGGAAATCGAAGATATTTTCCTACGTACAAAAACATATCTGATCATGTTCGGCTGGCAGAGAAGGCTATTGGATTGCCCGATGAGGTATATTGTATTAAAGTGACGGGCGCACGTTGGAGAAACGAACCGGAATTCTTATAAATAGATAATAGCAGAAGGCAAGACACAGGCAATTACCTCCCCAAGATCAGGAAGTACCACCCTCATTGGATGTGCCAATGCTTCTGGCAACCACCTACCACCTTACTTTGTGTTCAGGTATTTGTAGTACTTATATAAAATACATTCTCGCTTTTACATAATAAGTAAATTTATACAGTGTTTCATGTTACATCTAAGTATTTAGACTAACAGTTTTTATTAAAATGTTTATGTATTGATTATATGTTAAACAAAATAATGACATAAAATACTAAATGTGAACCAATACATATATATATTCAGGCAAACGGATAAATGATGAGCTGGTGAAAGGGACCTCACCTGGATCGAGATATATGTCATGTCTGACTTTGGCTAGTCTACGACACAGGTATTCAAGGACTACTTGGAAAATCACTTCCTGAGACACGAGTCACGAGAACCAGAGCAGCACATACTACTGATATTAGATGGTCACTCAACCCATACATCCAGACTGATGATTGAGCGGGCCCTTGAGAAGAAAATCATCCCATTCATCTTACCTGCACACACTTCCCATATACTGCAGTCCCTCGATGTTGCTGTGTTCTGGCCATTCAAAAGGTTTTATTACAGCGAGTGTGCCTCATACATGAAGTCGAACATGGTTAAGATGATAAGATGAATTTGTGTGAATTGGACAAAGGATGGGTAAATGTCTTAAAAGAAAGACTACGAGACAAGCCAGCAGCACCGTCTATCGTCATTCTGGTGCTTTTGCTGATTACAGAAGCGAAGTATGTAATTAATATGTTGAATAATAAACTTTAACACACAGACATGTTTAATAAAGAATAAAATTCTTATTGCGCATGGATAATGCAATGTGATAAGGAAGTAATCAAATAACGTCATTTGATAATCTTTTTATATTATACCTCGCCTAAGGCTACTTTTGCGACTTACCGTCTGTCTGTCTGTCTGGTTATATGGCTGTTTTAGTATGATTCTTGTTATTTGGGTAATTGAGGAAGGGTTTTCTTTGTGTTATTTGTGTTATGTTAACATGTATGTATACTTTCTATGTATTTTTATTGTTGCACATTTATAGGAAATAAAAGCATTGTTTTAACCATGTCTTAAATGTGATTGTACAGCACTTTTGAACGTGTAATTACATGATTAAAGTGCTATATAAATACGGTATAATAATAATGACATCTCGTATGTTACATACATTTACACAGCGCTGTATTTAAGCGAAATGAAGAATGAATGTCTTATCTTAACTATCTAATTTTCTCCTATTCTCATAGGGGCCTGTGTGCACTACTACGACTGGTGAGTGACCTGTTTGAGACCAATTTGTCTGTTAACACATTTGTCGAAATTTTGTTTTTATTCAGTCCAATACCATTACTGACATCGATGAATATACAGGTTACAGTCTAGGAGGTAACCACCTCATGGCTGCCATCAACCAGCTCATTTCAGAAGAGTCAACGGATAAATACCAATGTCTAAGGTTGTAGCAAATTTTTAAATAATTCACACTTAACCAATTCCAATGTGAGCAAAACATGCAATGACTTACTTAAGGCTTCATTAATATGTTCCTTCATATTGGGTCTTAACACACTGGTGAAAAACCTATAATAATTTTAAAGTTGGCAAATCCGTAATCTGTAATTAAATGTCCGAGATGAAAGTGCGTTTAAGTCAAACTTCTGATCCGAGTTTCAAATATGTATGTTTCTTATAAGGTTGTAAGTAGCACTTAGCACTTTCTCATTCCTAGCTAGCAATTTGTTAAATGAAGTCAATTACGTGTAGCTCTGTGTGGTTGTGGTTGAATGATGTTCGTTGTTGTTCTTTAACAGATCATTGAAAACAGGAAAAGGCAATGAATTATGTCAGTTTACCAGAAAACTAGAAAAAAATATACACATTGTATTTGGCAGGGAGATTTGGCATAAGCAATCTGACCCCATTTCAGATTCACAATTGTTGCTGTCGTTTAATATCAATATAGGTATTTAAATCCAAAAAACATACTCATGCAATAATGCATTGCAGGAAGATAAGGGCAGAGGTTTATGTTGGGCTAACAACAACAGAGGCGCTCTTTGTCGCCGCCTGGCACAATAGCAAATGCCAACAAGAAGCATGACCTTCCAAATAAGGACAAATTTGTCTTCTATACAAAAACTACTAAACTTATAATTATAATGTATACATGCAACAATCTTAAATTCATGTTTAAACTATGTTTCACAAAATGTTTTGGTTATGCCTGGCATTGGAATGAACTATACAGTTTTCTTGTACCACCAGTACTAACCTTTCTTTCGACAAGGAAATGGCAATTTTAACATGCATGAGAAAAATAATTGGGCAATAATTTTAAGCTCAAATCATTGACAAGGTTCGTACAGGCCTTCAAAATTCCTTGAATTTGGTTTAACCTTGAAAAGTATTTGAATTTAGTGCTACCTTGAAAAAATACCGAAATTGTACTTGAATTTAATTGAACATCCTTGAATTCAGGCAAACAACCTTGAATATCAATACAAGCTTATTGATGTTGTCAATATGGCACATTTAATACCTGAGTAAAAAAAAATAGAAAAACGCTCTTTTGCTCAAACATTATTGTACATAAACGTATGAGTGCGAATGTCACTGTTATTTGATGAATTGTGCACTTTCGTGTATTTCAGTGAATTATTTCATTTCCGTACAGTTTAACCATGGTGAATGTTTTGAAAAATGCCTTGAAACTGTATATTCATCCTTGAAAAATCCTTGAATAGTCCTTGAAATTCGGTGTAAGAATTTTGTATGAACCATGATTGGAGCATATGTGGAGCTATTGCAGTTACCCGAGCGTCTGCGCTGTTCTCAGAATAATGCTTAATATGTTAAAAGTTCATGTAAAGGATTTTCAACCTCTTATGTTTTTCAATTTCTGTTCAATTACATGCTGTTATAATTTGCATACTTGTTCCATCATGACCCCGAACGATAAGCAGGGGTAGGTGACTTTGTCAAGCATTTCGTTGAAATTATGCCCCCTTAATGCTAATGCTAAAAGGTTTTGTACAGGTTTTTTAAACAGAGTGTTTTTCTAGGCTGCATTACTTTGTGGGTTGTTTTTATTTATTATCACTGTGTGACAATTGTATTGTTTTCTGTTCCAAGGTAAAGATAGCTAGGAAGGCTTTCAACTCCGGGGATGGTGACTGGAAAGAGATTGCTAAAGTGACAATCGGTCACTTATCAAAAGAAGTTAAAGAAGGCGGCAATTAGCACCGTTTTATCTGTGGCGGGGTACAGTAAAACGAACTGGGATTTCACCTTGCAATTGTTTGAAGGGTATTCTGAAAGTCCATAAAACGTGAGTATAATTTATGTGATTGTATTCATTTGTAGCATAATTATTGTATTCTTTTGGTGTTACGTAGGACCGGACGATTTCTACTTTTTTGAAACCGATTAATAGTTATTATTATTTAATTGAATTGAACTCTAGAGTTCACGTTTTTTGCCTATTTTTTATGCAACTTGGTCAAAATGTGTGCATCTGTTAAATATAGGGTCAAATTTAATAAAATGTCATCTTTGTTCAAAAACTATGTCATCAGGCAATGTCGCACAGGTCATGAAAAGTATTTGAATTGGATATAAGTACTTAAAAGTACTTTAATTGGAATTTGCCAAAAATTCCTTGATCAATTTTATTTCACACGTGATCACCAGGTCACATGAAAGAACTAGAAATTCATGCCCTCGGGCAAATTATGTCTAGCTTCAGTGGGCGTTGAAAAAAATGCTACAACTTAAATAAGCCTTTCATTTTACCTTTTGAACTGTGACCTTGACCTTTGAGATAGGAAAATGGTGGTTGGGCATGACACTGGGCCTCATGTAGGTTAACATTCATGCCAATTATAAGCAAATTGGTCAATGCATGACGAAGTAAAGGTATACCTTGGACCTTTTACTGTGACCTTTGAGATTGGAACCTTGGGTGTTGGGCATGACACCCCGCCTAATGGAGGTGAACATTCATGCTAAATATAAGAAAGATTGGTCAATGTATAACAAAGTTACGGTCAGGACAAGCTTCACTTTGACCTCCAACTGTAACCTTGACCTTTGAGATAGGAACCTGGTAGTTTGGGCATGACACTCCGCCTCTGGAGGTGAACATTCATGCCAAATATAAGAAAGATTAATGTTGTGGTCCGGACAAGTTTCAATTTGACCTTTACCTCCATCTGTGACCTAGACTTTTTAGATAGGAACCAGGGGGTTGGACATAACGGTCCTCCTCATGAAGGTCAACATTCATGCCAAATATAAGAGAGATTGGACAATGTATAACAAAGTTATGGTCCGGACAGGCTTCATTTGACCTTCATCTGTGACCTTGACCTTTGAGATAGGAACTTGGTGGTTCGGCTTGACATTCCTCCTCATGGAGCACTCCTCGTGGAGGTAAACATTCATGTCAAATATATTCAAGATTGATCAAAGCATAAAGTTATGGTCCGAACAAAATCGGACGCACGCACTTGCGCACGAACATGTATACACCAAAAGTGGCGACTAAGTCTCGCTCACCGCAAGCGGGCTCGACAAAAACCAAAGAAAAAAGGTATTTTTTTGACAAAATCTTAATGAATCTTGGTCAAAATGTATGTCGTCATATGGTGTCACATTGAAGAAAAACTTCGTTAACAGTTCAAAAGGTCAAATCATAGAAAAACCTTGTGTAGTCACTAGAGGTCACACTTTTAACTTAATCTTTATGAAACTTGGCCACAATGATCATCTCAACAAAATCTAGGCCAAGTTCGATATCGGTTTATACGGGGTTAAAAACCAGGTCACAAGGTCAAATCATAGAAAAAAAACCTTGTGTAGTCACTAGAGGTCACAATTTTGGCCTTATCTTTATGAAACTTTGTCACAATGATCATGTCAACAAAATCTAGGTCAAGTTCGATATTGGGTCATCCGGGGTCAAAAACTAGGTCACAAGGTCAAATCACTTCAATATGTCATTGGGTATAAATGTGATGTAAATTATAAAGCATAAGCCAATATGAAAACCTTGTACATGCAATAGAGGCTACCCCTAGGGGTGCATGAACTACTAGGACAGGTGAGCGACATATGGCCATCTTGTCTTGTAATGTCTGCTTATTGTTGACTGTTTGTTTTTTATGTAGTAAATTTGGATTTATTGAATAAAATAGTTTATGTATATCAAACATTTCTCATGAGATTAAAACCAAACTTTCGAAATAACTAACTTAACCAGTGACATTTGTCGCTGTCGGTACCAATGCGGAAGCCCTTTTGTCAACTTTCCTCTAAGTATGTATTGTCCACTTTATAGTAAAAATACAAAAATATTTCGCCATTGTGCCTTTTTGTTACTTTGTTGACTTTGTATGTGCCATTCTGCAATTCCTTTGTCCGGCACAAGGCTGCTTCGTATTTTTCAAAATTGCATGTACACTATATATATGTTGCAGATTGTCCTTGTGATGTCCAGTTGTTATTTTCTCGTCACCTGGCTCACGTTCCGTTTTAGTTTGACTGACTGAGGCGGCAGACTTTCGGGACGGGATGCCGTGTTTTCAGTGCTTTGTGTGTTTTTAATGTTTTCTGTGCTCGGCTGGTTGAGTGTAATTTCCTGAGTTAATTCTTGCTTACAATTTCAGCTATTGCAAGGTGTAGAAGAAGCCCATAGGACTGCATTCTTTGCTAAGGCGCTAGGGACAAACGGTGTGAAAATCGCCAATTTAATTACAAAAGACAAGAAAATGTATATTTATATATTTTTAGACTTATTTCAAATATTTCTGTTATTAGAAATGTACGAGATTCGTTGACCTGTGTTGTCATCTTTAAACTTATTTTCTATCAAAATGATTAAAATCAAAATTATAATATTTATCAATATAACACGGAGAATTTATCAAGATCTTGACCTTTATGTATAAATATGTGACAAGGTTCTTGCGCTGAATACATACATTTTCGCAGGCAAAATCATGCAATATAGGTACTTTAGATTTGTGTTGGTATTACATCTAGAATGTCTTCGAAATACTACCTGCTTATGAAAGCATGAAACCGGTATTATAAATATAGAGTAGACGTCTGATAAAGTTGGCAAATAGAAGTTCGAGAGGTGTGTCAAATTCTCTAGACTACAGCAGTAAGTTTACAAAGACAATCTTTTTTTACAATGATTGAATATGTTTTATGTCTCAGCATGTAGTGATGATTTATTAAGAAAAAATATTCGAGCAATTGCCGTGACGGGGTCGTCTGCGTATGAGTTGGTTAAGTATATTGACAGAGTCATTTGAAACTCAACATAGTTATTCACGATCTCAAGGGAAGTCTACACTGACAAGGCCGGTAACTCTGCAATCTGTATTTATGGAGTTTTCTGTCCTAGTTTGGACTTATACATAGAAATAATTGCAAAACTTACAACTTGAAAGTCAACACACTTGTGGAATGTGATGACACATCTACTGACAAGAGAAAACAAATATATCCATTATTTTATAAGAGTTGTTCCCCACACAAAAATGTCAATTTCTCAAAGACTATCAAAGGTATACACTTTATGAAACTCAACATAGTTATTCACCATCCCAAGGAGAGTCCATACTGACAAGGTTGGTAACCATGTGACCTATATTTATGAGTTATCTGCTCTTGTTACTCTTACAATGTTCACTCTATAACAGGGGCCGTTTTACAGCTTGCTACAAAGTTTCAAACGTGCACGTATGTTGCATTTGAACACTTATATCACCTCACCTCATTTTCATCTTCACAGTGACCTATTTATTTACCCTGACTATGTCTATTATAGAATTCGATTGTCCACAAGCAATCATACCTATTACTATGGGAAATCAACTTCCACACTTCACGTTAAGAAATATTAAGAAATTTATCTTAATTAAACAATAAAAAAATCATTGGCAAGTTTGTTGAATTGCACTTCATCCTTTAAACATTACTTTCCAGGGAAAACATGAAGGCGATAGCCATCCAAATTTTAGATGAAAACAGCTGGGATAACATTGAAGGGACCTACCTCAATTCATTGGAGATTTGACATTTAATGGTAATGATTTGTTTCGATCATACACATTGTCTCAATAAATATTTTCATTTTAGTTCAATTCAGACGTCTATTACCTTGAATAATATATTTCTTATAAGACACAATGTTTAGTCGAGTGCAGCTGTCTTAATTGGGTATACTATAGGATCCATCATGAGTTGTCTATGGAGATCAACATTACTAAAATGAGTCTACAAAACAGAGGTTATTAAGCGAGCCTTTGGCAAGCTGAATAATTTGATATCTTGACCAGTTTAAGAAAGTTGATCCCAACGACAACGAGTGGTTGATTCTTATAATCACAATGCCATAGTTACTGAGTCAAGACAATGACAGAAATAACGATATTAAGCTGACGATGTTACGTTTTCGCGCCAAAAACCTGGTGACATCACGCATGTGTTATCACACATGTTGGGGAACATTCTTCCGTCATTTGTTCTCACATGGAACATTATTCGATAAAATCCATGTACTCTACATGTAATTGAATGGGAGGTAACTGAATGAAGGTGATCGGTAGCGCTTTGCTTAGGAAACGGACACATGTATTGACGAAAGTGGGTGGGGGAAGTCAAATTCCATATGATTGTCACAGGTGTAAATTTAAGCACCTAACTAGCTCTTCTTTTGTAGCGAAACACAAGCATTGTATGCCTATTTACTAGTACGAAAATGATAAACTCTTTCATTGGTTCTTTCTACTTACTCAATCATTGTACTGTTTCAAAGAATAAAATATTGACATTGAAAAAATATTATTATTTGACTGCTTTTATATTTCCACTAACAGTATTTAAATTACAATTTCCAGGCTCCGATCTCCCGAAAATCTCAAGTAGACATCTAAATCAAGATAAGATTTTACTCAAATCAAAGTTTGAAGTACAAGTTCCTGAACTTTTAATGTATTAACACAGAATATCGTTTTTGTTTTGTAATAACAATTTTGAGTACACCTCCCATAGAAATTATCTCGAACACATATGACAAGACAATTTTTGCAGCACTTTTGTTTTGCTTGTTTGGTAAAGGTACCGGTACAGGACAAATTGGGAATACTTGAGGCTAATACAAATAAACATAAAATAGCTTGTGCATGATATGTCATGCATTTATCATATAAAATGCACACATTTTAATATATGGCATGACTTGGCTGCTCAGCAAAGATGCACCAGATAGGATACTTTTTCCAATTGGGAAGCTACCTTTAGCAATCACTACCAAAGAAGGGGAAAAATTGCTGATTTGAGATGCTTCTGAAGATTGATGCCTGGTCGCCTTTCATGAAGTACTTAATGGACTCTTTAAGTGTTTTGGTTATCACAAAGTTGTGTTGATCACTTATACTACGTATTATCATTATAGTTTGCATAATTGATTGTCTATTACATGTGACATAACCATAACAACTGCAGAAGGCAGACGCCGATTTCATCAACACATTAATCGTGTAACTGAAATGGAAAAACAGCAAATCCCGGTAGTTGAAATTTCAGTGACATATCTTTGCAATGGTATAACCATGATAGAGGCTACAATAGTAAAGAAGTAATAGAAAAAAATGTTAAATGAGCTGAAACATCGTATACGCAGTGAAGAGTGAACCAAAAAAGGTTTATTTCGCGTCCTTTTTATTTGACTGTACAAGGTATATCCAAAATTACTCTGGAAAAAACTTGTGGTAGCTATGAGTACGGAACCGTGTTAAAAACTACTATCGCTTTAATTGGACATTTGTTACACTAACTAAAATATTATCAATGCTAGGGTGATGGTTTCTGGATAGATATCGATGATGGGATAAGGGTTGGGTCACATCTTAATTAATATTTCAATTTGACAAATAAATGTGGTTTATATGGCAACGTAAACGTTGAAAATAATTTAAAGGACCTTTGGTTAAAACCTGTATTGCTTGTAATTCTTTAGTGACTTGTTTTGAAATGAAACGTCAAATATCCTCTTTACTCCTGAATGGTCCAGAAAGTTATGCTTAAAGTGTATACATTTCTAGAGATACATGACTTATATATTAAACACATATACTAGTGTAGAAAAACATTAAGGTTTTCGATTTAATAGGGTTTAATTTTGTAGGCAAACGTTCCAAAGGAAAATCTGAGGAATAAAATCACACACTGGACATTGCTTGGCGACAAGACCAAGTATATACCTAATGTCTCAGAAGAAAGAGCTGATGCTGCATTTTTCGGTAACTATCAAAGGTACTCTTGAGCATGGTTAGAAGAGCATTTCCTCGGATTGAAAGATACGTTCATTGCTTTGTACGAAAGTCTAGTGATATCTATTTTGGACTATGTAGTGGCTCGATTTGGAGTCCTGTGACATTATCTAAATACAATCTACAAATGATTAAGCATGTACAACGCCGTGCAACTAAGTTAATATTTGGAAATTTGACATATATACGCAGCGTTTAGTTACATCTAATCCTACCTTGCATAAAGAAATGATCCGTAGAACTTCAATTTCACCTTTGACCTCCAACTGTGACCTTGACCTTTGATAGAGGAACCTTGCTCAAGAAACTCATGATTAATAGAGGTTGACATTCGTGACGATTATAAGCAAGATTGGGTAATGTATGACACAGTAATGGTCTGGACAATCTTCAACTTGACCTTTGACCTCCAACTGTAACCTTGACCTTTGAAATAAGAACCTGGGGTTGGGCATGATCATCCGTTTAATAGAGGTTACCATTCAACGATTGGTCAATGTATGACGAAGTTATGGACTGGGCAAGCTTCAATTTGACCGTTGACCTCCAACTGTGACCTTGGTCTTTGAGATAGGAACATGGCATGACACTTCGCCGCATGGAGGTTAACATTCATGCCAAATAAAAGATAGTTTGGTCAATGTATGACAAAGTTTTGGTCAGTACAAACTTAATTTGACCTTCAACTGTGACCTTGACCTTTGAGATAGGAACCTGGGGGTTAGGCATGACACTCCGCCTCATAGAGTTGAACATTCATGCCGCCTCATAGAGTTGAACATTCATGCCCAATATAAGCAAGATTGGTCACAGCATGACGAAGTTATGGTCCGGACAAAATAGGACGGGTGCACTTACGCACGCACATACACCAAAAGTGGCGACTTAGTGTCGCCCACCGCAAGCAGGCTCGACAAAAAACTGAATTTACCAACGCTCAATTATAGGACCGGGACGATTTCTAAATTCTGAAATCGGTAAATCGTGTGTATGAAATCGAACCGAACCGGTTAACCGACGGCCATATTGAAAACGGTGTTTTCAGTTCTGAGGACCTTATCAAGGTACTTTCAGCAGCTTAACTCATTGGTGTTTATTTTATGCTACAATGTATACAATAACGATATAAGATTTATATGTTCATAACGAACACTTATGGTTTGTATATACATGTACAAGTTACCCCAACACATGCAGCTTAATGTACCTGTGTATGTGTCGATAAACACATTCATGTAGGGTGCTGTCAATTGTTTTATGTATAGACGCAGTAACATGCATTATATTGGCATTTAAGGATGTGTAATGTTTTTGCAATATTGAAACCGGTTTCACATAGTAATCGAATCGCATCTGACTAACGGAGTAATTGTCCCGATCCTACTCAATTACAGACGCAACAGATTCGACTGAAGACCTACGTTGTTAGACAAGCTAATTTATGGCCATTTACCTTTGAGATATTGACGTAATTGTTTCGCATGACATACCCTCTCATGATGGTGAACAAGTTATTAAAAAAATCCCTCAATGTATGGGAGAAGTTACAGCCTAAACAAATTAAGTGATAGACAAAGTGACTCCTATATAGCCCCCTCCTACCAACAGTAGTTGGCTATAATTATAGGCCAAATCGCATAGAGTAACTGATGTCATACGAGGAATAATGGTTAAAATCAGACTGCACATGGTTAAGATGTCTACCTCTTAACCTGATACACTGTAGTTGGTGTGTCCCTTTTTGGGACTTCAATCATTCTTCACATGACGCCAGTACTAGTTGGTTCCAGGAAACTGAGAAACTGCGTTGAATAGAATTTAAATATTAAATACATGCATGCTTAGTTGGGCAGTGTGCCTTGTACGTGTTTTATGTTTCCTGGCCCCAATTCCACGAAAAAACTTAAGTTATTGCTCAGCTGAGACTGCTATTTAGAATTGATTATATGACTACAATTATTGTCTTGAGATGTAGATTGCTACCAGAAACTGTGTATTTATTGCTAAATAATGAGTTAATAGGTGATTTTCGTAAGAAATGCTCATGTAAATCCAACAGTAAGGAACAATAAAATACTTCGTACTTGAGCCTGTTATAACAGACTTAAGTTTTAACCTTAGACGTTTATAACTTTAAAGCACTATTTTCTGTAAAAATCGGACTTATTATGTATTGCTCTATTAAATTGGCATTTAACTGTGATGAAACAATATATACAGGTATACATGAAAATCATTTGACCAACACAATATGTTTTTAAAATAGCAGTCTCAGCTGAGCAATAACTAAGTTTTTTCGTGGAATTGGGGCCAGTGCTCGGTTGGCCTGTCTGACTTAATATAATATTTTTAAACTAAAGGAAGCCTATATTTGTTCGAGATTGTTTGATTTGCCAGACATCTCTTTAGTAGACGATGACGTTGACTATCTAACAGATCCCTGTTGGACACCTGAGGCAAACTTAACACAATATACTCTATGCTTGTTTATCCCATTTGCATAATATCGGCTATAGGTGTAAAATTGCAATACCTTAAATATAACTTAGGACACCTTCAATGGTAGATAAATTGATTGTGTTATGTTGTAAAACACATCTAAACCAGATTGCAACCGTTTCCCGGCCCGATGGTGCGTTAAATAGTGGATTCCTGTAGGGGCCGGAAAAAGAGTTTCCAATCGGTCTCTTATATAATGACGGGATGATGAGGTTTCAAACCTCTGTATTTTATGGTATAATTTCTTAGGCCTGTTAGCAAACAAAAGGCGGCATAAATACGCTGAATGACATAGTTACAACAGTAAAACTGCAGAACTACATAGTTTTAGCTGCCTTGAGTCCCTAAAGTTAAGTAACAGTATCAAAACGTTGAAAGGCCCGGTCACGGCAACAAAAATCTGAAAGCCCTAGCCGGGTAAGTAAAATGTCTCAGCTGAAAGCCCCAGCCAAAACAAGTCGAGATATACAACTCCGCCATTAGACCACAAAGGACACTCCAGCTGGATGACATAGTTTAAATAAATAACATAAGATAAGTAAAATGACGCTATAATTGAACAAGTCGAGATATGACGTAATTGAACAAGTCGAGATATGACGTAATCAACAACTTCGTTAAATGACCTCAGGGTCGCTAGGGCACAGGAACTAAAAAAACGCAACAGAAAACCACATCGATAACTCCACTAACGTTACTGTACACACAAATAGACACTCTAGCCGGATGAAAACATGACGTATTATGTGAACACCCTTGGCGGGCGGGCGTGGGGGCGGCGGCGTCCAAGAATTTGTATGTACTCTAACTCAAACAGTTTTCGTGCGATCGTCTTCAAACTTGCTGACAATGCTTATGGACGTAATATCAAGGCCCAGTTCGATTATAGGCCAAATCGGCCCATGCCTTCTTGGGTTATGGTCCTTCATTTACCAAAACAAAGTGAAATTGGCATTGTCTGTACTCTAACTGAAACAGTTTTCGTGCGATCGTCTTCAAACTTGGTGACAACGCTTATAGGCATAATATCTAGGCCAAGTTTGATTCAATGAAAATAGAATGAATCTAAATCTGACCCATCAATGAATACCAGCCCAGATTGCATAAAGTGCCTGATAAAATTGTCGCTATCCACATGTCAAGCAAAAGCATTCCTATTCACATGTCAAGCAAAAGCATTCCTATAAATTAGTATGAATATAGAAAATAACTGATATGGTGCATTTGTCAAAACCGTATATATAGTTTGTGATTTAAAGTTAATTGTTTAAAAATGTGTTCACATAATATGGGCTTTTATTTTATTTAACAATCAATAGTTTTTGTCACCTATTGACGAGGATAATAAACAATCACTCCACCTCAAAAAATAAAAAAAAATAGTTTTTTTCACTAGCACAACCAAGACGGGGTATTTTGTGACATTTTGGCACTCTTGTTTTAAATAAGTAAAGTATTAAAGTAGAATAAGTAAAATGACGTAATTGAGCAAGTCGAGATATGACGTAAGGAACAACTACGTTAAATGACTGCAGGGGACGATAGGGCACAAGGAATAAAAAACGCAACAGAAAACTACATCCATAACTTTAAAGCTGTATATCAATCACTGATCGAATCAGGTAGGATCCGAATCGCGGGAACGAAATAGTTAAAGAGGACAACCAGCAAATACGAATAAACAATTAAAAATTGCAAGCAATACAGAAGTCCCCAACCGGTTTTAAGCCATTTTCAATGTTTTTGTTGCCATAGACATGCATATTATTCTCATTGCCCCCTATCCACATATCAGGTTTCATAAACCTAGCTTGAAAACTGTTTCAGTTATGTCCAAATGTTTTGACGGACGGAGGGCAAACCTATAGTCCCCTCCGGTCAAAAACCGGTAGGGGACTAATAACACCTAGCTCCATATAACTTTTGGCCCCGGTCAAAAAATAAATACTGAGAATAAATTATTTCTTGACCAACATTGTGAAGATTATTCAGGTGAACGATTCAGAGCCCATATGTGCCCCCTTGCTATCAGGAATGCGACTTCACTTTGGGAAAGGGGAGATAATTCTGTCATAATAGCACAAAACGTAGCTTGATAACCTGTTAAAAATTTTTTTACATAAAGTACACTTTAACCAACATCCCTAGCCAAATATAAATTATGACAAGACTAGGAATTATAACAAAATATATGTGCAAATGTACTAATTTGGCCGTTTTTGTGCCGTTTTACCGCAATGTTTATAGCAAAGAGACTCGATTACGTCGTAGCGCAAAAAGTAGTACCGTGACCTTCTTTTTAGCTCACCTGACACATAGTGAATGAGTCGTGTCTTCAATGGAACATCTCATGGTCTCCACACTCAGAGCATTGTTAATCTTAAATGGATAGGTTTCATTAACAAGAGGGCCCTAGGTCGCTCACCTGTCGTATTAGTGCAAGCAAGCCCTGTGATTTGACCTAGTTCTTGATCCAATATCGCATTTGACCTAGATTTTATTGAGATGATCATTGTGACCAAGTTTCATAAAGACAAGTAATTAAGAATTGCAAGCAATACAGCAATACTGGTTTGAGGCCATTTTCAAAGTTTGTCAGAATCCAAATATTGTTAGACGTGCATAATCCCCTTGTTGCCCCCTATCCACATATCAAGTTTCATAAACCTAGCTTGGAAACTGCTTGAGTTATGGCAGGATCCAGATTATGGCATATTTTCACTCTTTCTGTTGCCTTAGCAACCACACTTTGTCAGAATCAAAATATTTTTGAACGCGCATAATCCCCGTATTGCCCCCTATCCACATACCAAGTTTCATAAACATAGCTTGGAAACTGTTTGAGTTATGGCAGGATCCAGATTGTTTGACGGACGGACTGACTGACGGACGGAGGGCAAACCTATAGTCCCCTCCGGTCAAAAACCGGTAGGGACTAATTAGGCTAAAATAGTGACATCTAGTGACTAAACAAGGATTTCCTATGATTTGACCTAGTGACATAGTTTTGACCCCAGATAAACCAAATTCAACCTTGGCCTAGAATTTGTTAAGATAAGCATTGTGACAAAGTAACAAAAAGATTAGGCCAAAATTGTGAGCTCTAGTGACTATACCAGGTTTTTCTATGATTTGACCTTGTGACCTAGTTTTTGACCCTGTATGACCCAATATCAAACTTTACCTGGATTTATTAAGATGATCATTGTGACCAAGTTTCATAAAGATTATGTCAAAAAGATGACCTCTAGTGCTTAAACAATGTTTTCATGTGATTTGACCTTGTGACCTAGTTTCTGACCCCAGATGACCCAATATCGAACTTGGCCTAGATTTTGTTGGGATGATCATTGTGACCAAGTTTCATAAAGATTAGGTTAAAAATATGACCTCAAGTGTCTACACAAGGTTTTAATATGATTTGAACTTGTGGCCTAGTTTTTGACCCCGGATGACCCAATTTCAAACTTGACCTAGATTTTATTGAGATAATTATTGTGACCAAGTTTCATAAAGATTAGGTCAAAAATATGACCTCTAGTGTCTACACAAAGTTTTTATATGATTTGACCTTGTCACCTAGTTTTTGAACCCGGATTACCCAATATCGATATTGACCTAGATTTTATTAACATGATCATTGTGACCAAGTTTCATAAAGATTAGGCCAAAATTGTGACCTCTAGTGTCTACACAAGCAAATTGTTGAAGGACGGGCGGACGACGGACGAAGAGTGATCACAAAAGCTCACTCTGTCACTTTGACAGGTGAGCTAAAAACACTCTAGATAATCTTGGGAGGGGGGTGTTCGCCCTCCAGCTTGATGTGGTTGGAATGACCGTCAGGTTGTCCGTCCTGTTTACGAATGTATTTTGTTGAATTCATAAGGAGTGTGTCGATGAAATCCAATGCACCGTCCCAATTATCGGTTGGTGGAGATGACGGTGCCTCCGGCTGGCTCGATGTGTCCAGGCGTGTGTGGCCGTCAAAAGTTTTATCCTCCTGTCTTGGAGGAGATTGTCCTTCCGTTTGAACTGTGTAAAATCTTAGAAAAAAGCTTGTGTACAAATTAGAGGACACAATTGTGGCCAAATCTGCATAAAACTATATCCGAATTTTTGTCATTTCTAATAGCTGAAACTAGGCATTAGTCGTTTTGCTGTGGAAACTAGGGCATTCAGTCTTTGGTTGCAGAAACTAATACATTAATATACTTTTCGACTGGGGCGGATCTTTGCTTGTTTAGTTGGGCATTGTGCCTTGAATGTGTTTTGTGTTTCCTGTGCTCGGTAGGTTCGAATGGGCTTTGTGTTTTTAATGTTTTCTGTGCTCGACTGGTTAAGTTGAGTGCTGCTTTTCCTGTCTGACTTAATATAAACTTTTTATCCATGAAATCTAGGTCAAGTCAGGAACTGGATCATGTGGGATCAAAGACTAGGTCACTAGGTCAAATCTTAGAAAGAGCTTGTGAACATACTAGAGGCCACATTTATGGCCCACTCTTCGTGAAACTTGGTCATTCTAGAAAGCTTATCTCCATGAAATCTAGGTCAAGTGCGATATTGGGTCACTAGGTCAAATGAACGAAAAACTTTGTATAGGCACTATAGGTCACACTGTTGGTCTAATCTGGCAATATGGGTTATCTGATGTAAATAAAGTCGGTTAGGATTATAAAAAAGATTATATTAAGTCAGACAGGGAAGGCAGCACTCAACTTAACCAGCCGAGCACAGAAAACAACCAAAACACACAAAGCACTGAAAACACGGCATCCCGTCGCCTCAGTCAGTCTAACTAAAACGGAACGAGAGCCAGGTGACGAGAAAATAACAACTGGACATTACACATCACAGGAACAATCTACAACATATATATAGTGTACATGCAATTTTGAAAGATACGAAGCAGCCTTGTGCTGGACTACGAAATTGCAGAATGGCACATACAAAATCAATAAAGTTTAACAAAAAGGCACAATGGCCTTTATTAACTTAGTTCTTTGAAGTTTTACATGAACTATTGTGACAGATGAGCGACCTAGGACCCTCTTGTTGCTATTATTATTCATTTCTCTATGATAAAGGTAAACGCATATTTAAATTGTTTAAGTTGTTTTGGGCATTGTATATTAATGACATGTTCAAACTATGCACTTCCACATTTATACACCTTTTTTTGACGGCACCCAAAATCTGGCCAAATAAATGCAACAGGGTGTTACCATATCTTCTTAGCATGTCCTTCATACGAGCACTTTGGTACACCACAAGAAACTAAAAAAACAAATGTGATTCTGTAAATATCAAATAATATAATTGCATTGTACATGTATAGCGAAAAACCAAAACTAACTGTACTAGTCTGAAGATAACTGTTGCCTTGTTAGCCTTGGGGTAACAATTTTCATGTTAGCTTATTACAATAGCATTTTTGTGATACAAATCCGTCAGTCAAAAAATCTGGATCCTGACATATCTCAAACAGTTTCCAAGCTAGGTTTATGAAACTTGGTATGGGGCTAAGGGCAATAGGAGGATTATGCACGTCTAAAAATATTTTGATTCTGACCAATATTGTAGTTGCTATGGCGACAGAAAGAGTGAAAATATGCCCAAATCTGGATCCTGCCGTTACTCAAGCAGTTTCCAAGCTAGGTTTATGAAACTTGATATGTGGATACGGGGCAATAAGGGTATTATGCACGTCTACATATTATGATTCTGAACAAAAATTGTGGTTGCTATGGCAACAGAAACATTGAAAATGGCTTCAAACCGGTAGGGAACTTCTGTATTGCTTGCAATTCTTAATTACTTATTTAGTATTCTAATCATCACTTGATATAATGGAGGAACAATCGTAAAAAGCTGTCAATTGATAGAAGGTATCAAGGCAATGGATTTGGATTTGATCTCGGATAATGACATAATCCTCACTAATCTTACAGTTACAGTCAGTAATCACATTATGAAGGTAAATGTTAAATGAATATAATAATCAGCAATTAGTTAAATTGTGCTATGTTGAAGTAGAAACAAACATACACAAAGAAGCCATTGTGCTTTTCCCCTGGGACCAAAAAGAAAAGTCTACTTCGATGTTTTGCAAGTTATTTTAAATGTCAGTGGTTTTTTTATGGTGTATGCAGTCAACTATACCAACAATATGCGAATATTTGACAATTTTATTTTATTTTCCCATACACCAATACGTGAGGCGTGCTCTATTTTGAATCGAGTACACTTTTTATCGACAAAATTAGCAAAACAATTTATATTGGTCATCGAGGTCGTTTTTGAGCTACGGTTAAATTTATGTATTTTTTGTCTTTTTAGCAGTCATTTTTCGGAAATTTTAACAATTCTTATTTTGTCGTAAAAAATCAATGCCAAATATGTATATGAGTGTTTAATAATATGTGTTTGTACATTCAAACCCATGGAAATGGTTTTAACAAGAAATTTCGATTTTAATGCAAAAATAAATACTATGCGAAATATCAAGACGTTTGGTCATCTTTTAGAACAGTGATGTTGCAAAAGGGCCCAAGACCACCTGAATAGTACCGCGACATACCTGTTTTATTGCACATATCGCTTCAGTATATATTACACTAAAAGTGTGCCTATTTTTTCTTATCATCATGAAAAATATTTTACCCTATGTACCCTGTCTGATAGCAGGTACACGCCACCACAATTTATCGCGATAAAAAAGTTTGTAAATGTTCGACATGCAATTTATAGTCCAGTCAGAGTAAAAATCCAGTGACGCCGCGGTCGATTCCACTATAGTGGTGTAAAACCAATTATAAAGTCTTATACTGTACAAACAACTATACTTTGAATGATAAACTAACATACTACACTCGGCAAAACTTATAAGTACACACGTCGTTTTATCGTTATAACTTTTTTATTTTATTTTTGCATGAAATTTTGTGTACATGGTATTGACTGTCAAAGGACTGGGTAAATAAACTTTTTTCTACAAAATTAAATACAGCGGTTCATTGAACCATGAAACGTCAAAAACCGTAAAATGGCCGTGAAATTGACGCGTATTTGCAAATTATTTTTATGAAAGGTAAATTTGAATTTTAGATTTATTGTCAAATTAAAAAAACACAAAATAATTCGATTTTTCAAACAACAACATGGTGTTTTTTTACTTTTAAAAATATTTTTTATTGTTATGGTCAAGGGGAGTTAAACCATGTTCCAAATTTCATTTTTTATCAGAAGTTGATATTTTTAAACCTAAAGTGTGCTTGTTCCTATCATTGTTTTCTTTATTACTGTGTCCGTGATAGAAACATAGACTTGAAACCGTACTGTATCAGCGCAGCGGGGCCATATGTGCATTAGCTACCTGACAATCGCCTGATGAACACACGGCATTATTGTGTTTTTTTTAGATTCTGCTGTTGGCATCATTAGTTTATTCTGCTTGTGACAATTTAAATCAGATGTTAAAAACATCGATTGAATTGTAACTCTACATATTCAATTTACATATGTTGAAATTTTCAGCACGATCATGCACGCATTGACGGAGCTATGGGCAAATAAACAAGTGTGTACTTATAAGTTTTGCCGAGTGTATATTCGCTCTACCCATCAGACAATGTTTGATATCTTTCGTGTACACATAAACTGTCACAATATCCTAACTGGACTGTAGATGTATTTTGTAACCCGCAATGTTTGCTTAATTTACACAGCATGTCAGCATGCAAACTAATCGGACATTTTCTGATTTAAATTCATTAAACTGTAAATTTGATTTCATACAATCAATTTGATTATTGTCTCCGGGATGATCCTATAATGTAATTTACCATGATTAACAATGGTTCAATGTGTAATCATAATGGGGGAAATGAGACAATACATTTTCCTAACAATTGAATTAGAAAAGAAATCGAGAGGAATTGTACGAATCGCAGCACAGTTTGTACGCATATGTATCCATTATTTATAAAGTATAATAATACTTGTAAGCACACTCAGACGCTTTATGGTACAAACGGTTTTATTTCAATTTACCTAGGTCGGAATACTGGGCCGTTTTGAACAATAAACATCTCGCTCGGCGTGCGGTTTTAAGAAAAATGTTTTAAGTATTGATAGTGTTCCAGTCAGCCGTCACTAAACACCTACCAGACCTACTGTCTGCTAAGACAGTCTCAGTAAACTTCCGTATCAGAATTTCAAAAAGTATTTTATTGAAATGATCAGATTACCATCGATGGATTGCTGTTGCTGCGTGGTATTCACTTTAATCACCGCGTGGCCATTTTGCATTTGAATTGCTCATTATACGAGAACGCATATCGTGAGAATGATTATTTAACATATTGTGTTCTAATAAATCAACTAGGAAATTGGCTCTTCATGCTTGAATGTGCGGGGATATTAAACAAGTAATAGAATCTAATTGAACTTCAGAAGAAATTTAAATATAAAGTAATCCACCGTTTTTTGCGGAAAACCGCAATATTGCAAAGTTCGTTAATTTCTGCGATTATAAATTACGTTACTCGACCCATTAGTCATACCGCAGGCAATAACCTCCCTTCTGGTAAAAAAGATAATATTATACCAGACAGGGAAGGCAGCACTCAACATACCCAGCCGAGCACAGAAAACAAAAAAACATACAAGGCACCATGCCCAACGCACAAGTAAATGATCTGCCCAAGTCCCAGCTGTCGAAAGGCTGAATGAACTAGTTTCAGCAAACCAAAAAGTTGAATGCCCAAACGGAATGATCCTCGAGTGGCACAGTAAAACGGCTGAAATAGTCAAAGCTGTCAGAAGTCCTAGAAAATTGAAAAATAACAGTATAATAAAGCAGAATACCATGGTTTCAGCTGAATGACATAATTTCACCAATAAAAAGGCTGATGAAAGCCTCTCTCGGATGACCTAGTTTTAACAAGTTAAATGCCTAGTCTCAACATGGTTTCAGCTGAATAACCTAGTTTCGGCTGAAAGCCCCCGACGTGTGTGTAAATTGACTATCATTTCTTTACAAGAATTATGCAATACAAGGTTGACAATACTAATAAAATCAATAATGAATAAAAACAATTTACGTCTCCAAAAACGGATTGGCCTATTACCACACGTTCATGGTAAAGTTTAAACTGCATCCATCAAAGCTGTCCTGTCAGATCTGTAATTGTTGAATGCTATAAATAATGAGCACCGTATTACCAGAATGAGAAAATAAACATCGTTTGAGAGCAGCTCGTTGTAATACATGTATGTGTCACTTTTGGACAGGGTGAGCTTTTGTGATCGTTGTTCGTCCGTCCATAATCTAGTGAACACATGTATGACCCAATCTTCATGAAACTTGGTCAGAATGTTTGCTTTATATACCTAAGTTAAGTTGGAAACTGGGTCATGTGGGGTCTAAAACTAGGTCAAATCTTAGAACTAGACATCACAATTTTGACTTAATCTTTATGAAACTTGGTCACAACGATCATCTCAACTAAATCAAAGTCAAACTCGATATTGGGTCAGTCGGGGTAAAACAATAGGTCACTAGCTAAAATCTTTGTGTATGCACTAGAGGTCTCAATTTTGGCCTAATCTGTCAATACGAGTTATCTGATGAAAATAACAAGGTTGCTGGTAAGGACTATATAACCTTGTACATGCAACTGAGGCTGTATTTACTCAAATCTTTAAGTTGTAAATGATTTTTATGTCACCATGCCCCCTTACGAACTATTATGACAGGTGAGCGACTTTGGGCCTTCTTGTTATGTTTTTGTGTGCTCGACTAGTTAAGTCGAGTACTGCCTTCCCTGTCCGACGTAACATTTTCTCATTTTTTTCAAATATTTTCACATAAGCTTATGTGAAGCATGGTACAACGTTTCATGACTGTATTTTGATAAATTCAACTCTTGACACTATCAATAACTGAGAAATTTTTCATTGCAATATATTAACTCCTAGATTAGGGCTTTGGAAATGAGCACTGCACTTTTTAGCTCACCTGTCATAAAGCGACTAAAGTGAGCTTTTGTGATCACTCGTCGTCCGTCCGTCCACAATTAGCTTGTGTAGACTCTTGAGGTCACAGTTTGCCCTAATCATTATGAAACTCGGTCGCAATGATTATCACAACTACATCTATGTCAATTTTGGTCACCTGTGGTCAAGGTCACAAGGACTAATCATAGAAAAAATTTGTGTAGTCGGTACAGGTCAAAATTGTGACATAATCTTTATGAAAATCATTCACAATGATCATGTTAACAAAATCAAGGTCTTGTTCGATATTAGGTCATCCGGGGTAAAACTACGTAACAGTGTCAAATCATAGAAACCCCTTGTGTAGTCACTAGAAGTCAAATTTTTTAAAATAGTACCGACCGGCGCAATTGTTCGACGTCACGTCATGTTACAGGGTCAACATACCTGTTGCGTTGAATAGCACAGTATTTACTCTTTCTCAAAGTACTGTCCATTGTGTTCAATACACTTGCGCCATCGCCGTATTCACTGATTGTATATATTATATATTGTAACCATTGGGTCCACAGGTAACTGTATCATTAATAAACAGTACCTTTGTTAAATTTATAATTCTTATACAAGGTGTATTTCCATGAATTGACCAGGTATCAAAAACAAGAATTGGCTTTCGATATCTTCATAAAGTAATTATATTCGTAAAAAACATGACTATAACTACTTTCATGCGAAATCCCATCGAAATTGGTCAAGTAGTTAAACAGTTATGCCATAAATACGTAATACGGTATCCACCCGATCACTGGGGTGGACTCAATAAAAACAAAAAAACGGAAATATTGAGGAAATCACCACCATATGTCGAATTTACCGTTGTGTAGAAACATAATAATGCGGTAAAATTAAAAAACGAAAAAGTTGGAACAGATTTACCTGGTTGACACATGTTCACTTCAGTGAATGTATACGTGTAAGCCGAAAAACGAATCGTTTGCATATTTAAATGTCAAAATGACTCCATGTTTGTGCGAACGTTCCGAATGATGCGCGTGATTTCCTTTTTGTAACAACGATTTTCATTGGTTGATTTCATTGGGGTTTCCCAGGACTTGGTTACCAGCGTACAAACGATGTATACTACGCCAATGAAAACGACCGTTATAAAATACGTTCGAAATACCCGTCAGACACACAGAAACCACTACAGCCGTTCCTACAGCGTTTATCGCCCTCGAAAAATAAAATCAAAGTTTAAACAATGAATTATATCGTACGAAGGTAAATTTAAGCATGTTTTCGAATGCTTTCGATTCACAAAGATGTTTTTGATCACCCACAGCTTTAAATAGATGATTAATGCCGTAAATGCTTTAAATTATGAAAAAAAAAAAATACACCCAGTGACTGTACGATCACTTCTCCGGGAAATATACCTTGTATAAGAATTATAAATTTAACCAAAAAAATCATTTTTTCCATCGAACAATGATATAATACCACCCTGACAGTTCAGGCAGTGATTCACCACAATAAAACCTATCTTCATGTTTCTGCCGAACCAGCTGGTATCCGTACCAAATTCACTGTAAAGTTTTGCAATACACGATTGTATTAGGAAAATTATTTAATTATTCAGAGTAGATAAAATTTGCTGGAAGATGAAATATTATGGAGAACTGACATTCGGACTGGGTCTGCAATTCACCATAAAAGATATGAACCGTTCTCCAGGAAAACCGGGCTTAGTGATAAAATTACGAAAATCATGATAATATGTCGTTAGAAAGACGAGAATTGTTTATCAAAATTTGAACGAATTATTGCGTACATTCAAAAGTTAAATACTTTTAAAACTTACCACTCCCGTCTACTTTTTGAGTGACGTCGCAAACGTCATTCAGACGTTATTTGACGTAATGTTTACACGCATTTAACAAATCCAGTATTTGATAAATTCTTGACGTAACTTTTTAAAAATTGTGTCACATTTTAGAATTACATTCTTATTTTAATAAAACATGTCAACATTGTAAGTGTTTGCTAATAGAAAAAAGGAGTTACTATGTTTAACCACTAACCCTTGTTTTTCTGAATATGGGTACTTTTCAGAAATTAGTCACCATAGCAACGACAGAAATTATTTTAACATATTCTACGAGAAAAATAAAATCTAACAGATAGTACTATATTGTCAAATTACTTAAATCAAGGAAGACACTTTTCCAAATCTTATTACATTATTGCTATTATAATGTCACTAAGCCCGGTTTTCCTGGAGAACGGCTTATATGTTTTCCTTTGCAGGACTGGAGCACAAAGTTTTGCAGTTATTCAATCAGCAGATACTGCATGATGAGCTTATGCCCAGCTTCAGTCACCCTAATCCAGAATGCAGAGGGCCACATCCACTAGCAGAAACACACCAGTTCTCGTTCGTCTTAATTCATCAATACCCGTTGAAGTCATTGTTATCAAGGTTGGCCTCTTGTTGAGAGAAGATGAATTTGACATTGTCAAAATTCACTGATTGAGATGCAAAGTTCCGCTTTAGAAACATGGAAATATCACGCAGCTTCCGCATCTGTTTCTCAAATATAGCATTCAGTGGAGCTATAACAACTACCAGAAACTGAGCTAGGATGAATGGTAGTAGTTCATAAATAAAAAATTTACCGCACCCTGTTGGTAGGCAGCATTCGCAATCCTTTTCACTCAACAGTTATCTATGGCCGTCTCTTGCAGCTCTTTCAGTTCTTCAATATTTATCCCTAACTTGCTGTTGTAACTGCCGATTAAGAAAAGACTGTGGTTAATGCCGCTTGTGTGCATATTATCAATTTCCACATGGTAGGCCTTGTAATCTGCACATTTAGTTCTTGGATCTTGTAGTTTATTGTAGTCTGTCTATTATTTTCTGTGTAGTTTTTAGCTCATCTGTCTTAAGTGACAGAGTGAGCTTTTGTGATCACTCGTCGTCCGTCCGTCAACAATTAGGTTGTGTCTTCTCTAGAGGTCACAATTTTGGCCTAATATTTATGAAAGTTGGTCCCAATGATCATCTCAACAAAATCTAGGTCAAGTTTGATATTGGGTCATCCGGGGTCAAAAACTAGGTTACAAGGTCAAATCATAGAAAAACCTTGTGGTCACTGGAGGTCATAAATTTGACTTAATCTTTATGAAACTCGGTCACAATGATCATCTCAACACAATCTAGGTCAAGTGCGAGGTCACTAGGTAAAATCACAGGACTTGCATGCACTACAACGACAGGTGAGCGACCTAGTTGTTAACAATTTCATGCTTGCACAATAAAGGAAACATTTTCAAAAATCAGTCGCCGTTAATAATTGAAATACTGTTGAAAAAGGCGTAAAACACATTCACACTAAACATATGACCAAAGGAATTGTGAAGAATAAATTTTAAAAGTTCAAAACAATAAAGCCGGTGATGGTATACGTATGGGATGTTCTAGAAATAACTGTATGGTGCTAAGGCAGCTGACTAGCCAAACAATTTTCTGCGTAAATGGTTGAAAATGAATTGATTGAGTCTCTTTGATGTTGTTTATCTAATACTGTTACTTGGGATATATCTTCTTCTGATTTGTCGGAAAATACCTTGTAATATTTGGGGATAGTGATAGTTACTACACTGATAGCTACCACTGGAAAGTTGGAAAGGTGAAATAAAGACAGGTAGGAATAAGGGTGTACAGAAAGTAGTGACAAGTTGGAAAAACCTGATAATAAATATTAAAGATACTTAATAAATATAAAAATGAAAGTTCTTCCTTCCAGAGCAAATCCAGCTTTAAAACAACCCACCTTTGTTTTTAGTTTGTCCTCTTCTGATACAGAATCAACAATGGCCTTTCTCATCCGCTCACATGTAGCACAGACATCTTCTCGTGGATTTGCAATCTTGATATGTGGTACACAAGTAGTCTACAGAGTCTTGAATATGGAAAGACTGACATGTTTTACAGGTGGGTCAGATTCCATGCATGATATAAAATAAGAGTTATGTAGATCAACATCAGTACACTCTGGTGACAGATATGTAGGGGGAATACATTCTCTAGAATGCGTCTTTTTCGTATGCGCAATTGGAAAGAAAACTTTACGCTGAATGTCTTCATAACTATACCCTCTTACAGACGCAGTATTTACGTTATTTCAATTGATGATTATATCCGAATTTAAGTCTGCATACTTTTGACATAAGTATCCATATTACTAACTGTAAACATAACGGATTTATGTGTGCTGGTTTAGAATTAAAAGGTTAAAAGTACTGTTTGAAAAAAAACCTACTCCTTATTGGAAAAACAAACTTTTTAAACTACAGTTTGGTCACTTCCAATTTTTATGAAAATAGGCTCATAAGAGGCGCCTTGATATGCAGCTTTAAAATATACATGAATCTTATAAGGTCGTTAGTAGTACTTGCGACCTTTTAATTCTAAGCCAGCGAATTAAAGCAAACGTTCACGTTGCCCTGGATCACCCCTCGTACGTAAGATATTATCGTATTTGTATTTATAAGTTTCGTGTTGAATGGTGTGCATTATCTATCCGATATAAATCAACCTATCTATGTATGACAATAGTGGTAACTGCTCACGCCGATGTTATCTAGATTTATGAGCTTTCCAAACCTTTGTTATCGTGAAAATACTATTGTCTGACACTATAGACGTAAATATTGCTGTAAGTTAGTTTACATTCTAAAGTGGGAGAATAATTTGTCTACGGCCTGGAATGACTAAATTGCATGATGTATGATGTTTATTCGGGTTCAACGCTTTTTCTCAACATTTGTTTCGTTATAGACGGCGGCCAATTCACCTCACTGGGTGGTAACCTAAGCCGTACGTAAAGATTGCTATTTCTAGCACATTTGACGCGAATGTTCTCGGAAACTATTAGGAATATATACAAACTGAGATAATAATATGAACACGGAATTATCAGAGAGCATCCTCGGCTATATCTCAAATTCGTAGAGGTTAAATTCAAAAAATGACAATCGATTTTCTTACCTTGGTCAGAGTTTCAACCGGTAAAATGCCGTCTCGTTGTGCGTTATGAGCCATAAGTCTACCCGTAGTGAACGATTGGACTCGGTGATGTCCATCGGTGTATTTTAAATTCACTCATATGAACAATACGTTTGGCTAAATAAAAAAAAATCAACAGAAATGTAAAACTGCATTGACGAAAGTGGGTGGAGGAAGTCAAATTTTGAAATCCTATATGTAGCATGACACAAACATTGCATACATGTTTATCAAAGAATTAAATGTTGAAGTTAGATGCATCGTCATCTTAACAGCTATTGTCCAGACACGTCGTCAATTTTCATGGCTCCACTTATAGTGTTACTCACAAAAGACTAGAGTAGCAATAACTGATAATAGATTTGTACGTTTCTAGAAAATTTGCAAATAAACTTTTCTGTAGTTCGTGATCTTATACAACATCTACGCTCCCTACAGCGCTTTGATTTCCACTTAACCGTTACAATTCACACGCTGCTTAAAATACTAGAATATTTTGATATTTGACCTTTACAAAACTGCTGTGAACCCTGATACACATTTTCATTGGCTGATGAAAGTTTACTTGTTTGTATAGACAGTGTAGAGTTATAGCGGAGAGTTCATAGTGAATATGAAGGCTTCGTGTTGAAAGGTTTAAACGAGTACACACTGTATGAGGTTTAAATATTTCATGGTTCTATTGACTGGTCATTATTTATTTGTTTCAATCAATATGATAAATTGATAGTGCTAGAGTTTTAATTTATAATACAAGTCATTCTTTTAACACACGAGCGTTTTATAAACAATGCATTTAAAAACCCGTTTACATTATCACATTTGCCTCGCTGTACGCTGGTTTTGGATTCTCCTGTCTAAAAATAGCAATAGCGCTAATACACTAGCAATAATGCAGAGCCTAGAAACGATGTAGTTTCGGGCGAGGCAATTGGAGAGTATACAACATCCTACCAGTTTCTGATATAACACATTTAACATAAAGCCCATTCGGAGCTTTACTCAATGTGTTCCTTAAGATCGAGTGTTTACATATCAGTGAACTTCCAACAAACGGTCGTTTAATCCTTTTATAATTCCAAAGTCAGCAAATCCCTGCATTCTCATTGGCGAAGACATGATACACACCAGTAAACTTCCGTTTACACTGTTAGACGAAAAGTGGATGAAGTAAGTAAAACTGCATAGACCCATCATAGCTGTAAATTACCTACCTTTTTGTTCATATCCTGATTTTGTTCAGGTAAGAAACATTTCATCTTAACCACGTTATTTTAAATGATCTTAAAATGTAAATTTATATCTATATAATTATTTGATCATTGACCACTTTCATGCACGGTGCCACATATCGTGTTGTCTATTGCCGCTAATTGATACTATGAACTTAAACCATCATTGCAGTAACAACTGCTGAGCATTATATCAATTGTTGCCTCCGCTACAATATACATGTATACTATGCTTATCAAAAAGAGTATATTAAGTCAGACAGGGAAGGCAGCACTCAACTTAACCAGCCGAGCACAGAAAACATTAAAAACACACAAAGCACAATGCCCAACTAAACAAGCGCAGATCCGCCCAAGTCCAAGCTGTCGAAAAGTATAATAAATTATAACTAGCTGAATGACCCAGTAGAAAAGATACAGCAACCAAAAGGCAGAATGCCTACGCTGAATGACCTAGTAACAACAGTAAAACTGCGAGAAAGCCCCTTAAGGGAGAGAGACGTTAGATACAGACGTGTCCGGCGCTGCAGAAGTGCGCCAATCTCTTCTTTCGAATAGACAGACTGCTTCTGTAATGTGCCCGATGCATAGCACTGTTGCGCAGCTTCCTTGGCACCTTACACAGGTACTTTGCAGTGACACACGGTCAGTTTAGGTAGGAAAAAAAGAAAAGCGTTTCAGAAATGACCAGAGATTCAAACCAGGGACCTCTCGATCAGTAGTCAATAGCGTTAGTCACTCGAGCACTGTGCCAACACGGAGTGTTTTATGTATATTAAATATCAAACAATATACGTGGGTTGATCGGGAAGTTCGTACAATTTTGCTGTAAATTGTTTTAACAAATTGATAACAAAACATTAAAATGATATATGTATATACATTTCAAATCAGTCACCATGCATCACTTGCCAATCACCACAAACGTCATCCAGGTCTAATGTACGGCGCACTTTCTCTGCATGGTCATCTCTGCATGGTCACCATGCAATGCTACACATTTCTGGTGTCTTTAATTCATTTGGTGAATATTCCTGGCACCAGTCTATCGAGTTGTAATACTGCTCGGCGGGTTGTCAAGAGTCAATTCAGCAATGTTCTGGAAGCGTTGACCACGAATAGAAGCCTTTTAAATTGGGCCATTCAGCTTATTGAAGCTAGGTCGTTCAGTTGTCGCTCTTGCGCTCGACTTGTAAAATGACACATTTGCATCCCTGAAGGAACCGTCTTTGATGATTTCAACCTTTCTATTACTAGTATATAGAGAAGCTTGTAAGTGCATATTAAGGTCATGCCTTATATATTCAACTGAGATGGCTTTGTAGAAATATCCACTTTTTTCTCACGTTCATGTAAAAATAATCCAGAATCTCATTCAATCTAACCGGATCAAATATTTCAAATTTCCCATCTTGCTGCATTTCCTTCAACTAATATCGTAGCAATCTTGCAACAGATAAGTTATTTTTCACAGTTTCCTTAGTGTTTATTAACTTTTTTCTTTCAATTTCGTCTGCATTTCCAATGATGCAAATATTTTGGAAGCCAGTTTTGGTTACGCTAAAGACAGTACCTGTTAGACATGCTGTATTGGTTAGTCTTGGCCTATTATTCGGGTCAAGCTTATTGTATTGTATACTCTATGGGATATGATGTCTTTGTTTCCCCTGTATCAGCTGTAAACGTCACCCGAAAATCTTGGATCATCCCGTTCACGCACACTCCACTGCTACATGGTCTCATTCGTATGATATTTTGTCTTGAACCCAACATTCTTTCTCTTAGCCTTGTACATTGCTTTCTTGGACATTCCCTAGTCCATTGATGTTTAAAGAATTATTGAATTATGTTTCATTGGCGTTTAGTTGTGGATTGTTCCTATTAAAGATGTACGACCCTTGACTGTTGACTGAAATGTGCAGTTTCTAGCTATGCGGTTTTCTTCATTACAAGAATAACATCTAATTACTCTTTTTTAAGGGAAAATACTATTCTGTCGAATTTTAGGTGACTGCTTTTCTGTCGTTAGCTCATTTAATTTTTGAAGTACCTGTTGTAAGATTTCATTGTCTTTATTAGTTGTGTTTGTTGTACCTGCGTCAGTTTTACTTGCTTTTACTATTCTCTCATTCTGTGATTGTGAACTTTTGTTATCCAGCTTTGTTTTTGACGGGTAACTCATTGTCGGTACTCTGTATGCATGATCCTCTTCTACTTCATCGCTGAACTGTGTCTCTTCTTGTTCCTCTTATCATGGTTTGCTGTATACGACGGGTATCAAAAAGTTCGTGTACTGAGCCTGTCATTTGGTCATTTTTTGTCTGATTTTATTGAAAATTGCTCATAATATACAACACCTTATTTTCAATTGATGTGCAAATTTAAATTGAATATGTTTTATTGGTGGTTACTATGGCAATTTTAAAAATGTTCCGCGGTGCACTTTAAATTGTATTTTGACTTGACCTTCAATACATACTTGTTATTATGCGAATAAGCATCCGATTTTAAAAATTAAACCACCGACATGAACCTTAAAGACCTAGCGTCATCTTATGACTATATTATAGCGCTATTTTGAATCATACGAACGTGACGTCAAAAACATGCGTCCAATTTTATTACTTTTCAAGGTTGCGTCACGTACGGAATATCGAACCGCTATTAAATGTTGCTCTTTACTCTGTTATAGACCAACACGGACAGCAGATCACATCTCTCATGCATATGGAAGTGATGATGTCTCTCGGAGATTAGTGTTTAAATGGCACAATAGATTTAGCTAAGGAAGAGTGGACGTTTATGATAATTCTCGGTTGAGTAGACCCCGGGTGTGTGATAGAATAACTGAAATGGTTAAATATCTTATTAACGGCAATAGAAGAATGTCAATAGGGGGAACTCAATCAAAGTGTTCCGGTTAGCTATGGAACAATTCAGAACATAGTATAGGAAACTTTAGGTATGACTAAGGTTTGTGCGCGTTGGATACCAAGACTGTTAACCGACGAGCTGAAGCAGCGCCGAGTTGATGATTCACGAGAATTTCTAACGAACTTTGAGCAATACGGCGGTGCTTATCTAACCAATATCGTAACTACAGATGAAACCTGGGTTTACACATTTGATCCGGAAGGTAAAGCCGAGTTGTCAGTGTGGAAACATCCAAATAGCCCTTTACCGAAAGAGGCTCGAGTCTGCCGATCCATGAAGAAAAAGATGATAGTCCTCTTCTTCGACCGCCATGGGATAATCTTGACACATACTGTACCACATGGACAGACAGTAAATGGCGAATACTTTGCAAAGGTATGTCCATTTAGTTACCAGCTTTAAATAATATTATTCAAATATATTATAGCATGTATAAAAATTTACAAACATGTGCTAGATTTACCTGGCTGTCTGTTAATTTCAGGTGATTCGACGTGATCTTCGACACGCGATGCAGAGAAAGCGCCCGGACATACAGACCATTCGGCTTCATATGGACAATGGCCCGACTCATACAGCAGGAGTAACTACTAGGACTCCACAGAAGTTGAATATTGAAACTGTAGTTCACCCCACCTATAGCGGCGATTTGGCGCCTTGTGATTTTGCAGTATTCACCCTGTATAAGCGTTATTTCGAGCGTGCGGATCGATTACGACGGAGCAATGCGGATTGTTGTTATGGTCAAGGTAATGTTTTGCTTCATCATTCTTTTAATTTTAAAACTATGATATTGATAATTGGCCGAGGATGACTTACAATAAATGTCCCTCGATTGTGATGCATTGAAATATTCATAGCACTTGTATTTGTTTAGCTCACCTGAGCACGAAGTGCTCAAGGCGGGCTGTTGTGACCACTCACCCTCCGTCCGTGTGTCCACTCTTTCAAATGCCATCTCCTCTGAAACCGTTTGACCAATATTGATGAACTTTTGCCAGGATGTTCTTGACATGGGGAATTTAAAAATTGCTCAAATAAAGTTGATCCATCTAGAACTCCAACCAGGTCACCAAAGTTCTCTTCTAAGAAACCACAAGGCATATAGCTTAGCTATTTATATGAAGCATTGCATAGTGGACCTTTACCAAGATTGCTCAAATCATGACCCCCGGGTCAATATTGGCCCCGCCCCGGGGGTCCCTTAATTTTGTATAATATATAGAAAAAACTAAAAAATCTTCTCTGGAACCACAAGGCATAGAGCATAGATATTTAGCATTTAGCATTGTCTAGTGGACCTCTACCAAGATTGCTCAAATTGTGACCCCGGGACAATATTGGCCCCACCCAGACATCTTAGTATTTTATATAAGAAATATATAGAAACACTTGAAAAATCTTCTTCTCTGGAACCACAAGGCATAGAGCTGAGATATTTTGCTAGTAGCAATGTCTGGTAGACCTTTACCGAGATTGCTCAAATCATGACCACTGGGTCAATATTGGCCCCGCCTCGTGCCTCTCAATTTTACATAAGAGATATATAGATTTTTTTAAAAGACTTCTTCTCTTGAACCGCTTGATGGATCTTCATAAAATTTGGTCTATAGCATACAATAAGGTCCTTTCTCAAATTTAGGACACTTGCCTTCTTTAAGAGGCTACATTTTCATATATAAAATTATAATGAGCAAGGTGATTCAGGTGAGCGAATCAGGGCCATCATGGCCCTCTTGTCCAACATACGTGAAAAAAGCACCGAAACTCGCCTGTTTTGCAACCGTCCCGTAGTCTTTTCATGTTTAAATTTTTTTCCCGTAATTTATGTACTGTTTTATATAGAATCTATGTTGCAAAATAATGACATGGCAGGTATAATGTCGGAGGTTTGTTCGGCCGTAAGTGTCAACGTAACAATTTTTAACCACTATTTTGCTCCAGAGTCTCGCTCTATATTACCTATAATCGATCACAGCTCTACCACGAATATGTACATAGTATCATTGCAAAACGTGTATGAACAAACGCTGCACGTTACGTCACTTCAAAGAAAGTGTAAGCTCACTGTTACATAATAAACTTCATATTGGCGTGTACATGTATATCAAATATGTTAAAGATATGAAAACATCAGGCTCAGTATTTGCTTATTGGGAGTCGTTACATGTAGCGCGTTGTTTATGCATATTTGGTGCCAAATACATTGTTTTATTTCGTTCACATCATTTGACGCCACATTGAAATTGACGTCACATTCACACAGTGCGTTTAGTGTCAAAGAAACGTTTTTTTCCAGAAAGAATTCAGTGACATGGTGCTTTGGCTATAAGTGGTGGTAAACACCTGTCGGATTCCGACGTGCATCATGTCTCATACGTTTACGTATGTTGTCTATCAATCCCATACGTCGAATAAGTAAATTAATACAAAGGAGAAGATAAACGCACACATTATTGACTGTGATATGCATATAGATTCCTCGGAGTATCTACAGAAACCCTGGAAGATTTTTGCTTGTATAAATCTATTATATGTAGCCCCACGATGAGAAATTCAACAGTTCACAAAAAAATGATCGGAATCAGATCACTCTCCCACGTAGAATTTAAACTACGAACAGTAATGTACGCTAATGTGGGGAGCGGTGCCCTAGAGGCAAGTTCGGTATCGAGGGGTCCCAGGGGTCCCAGGTTCAACCCCCGTCTGAACTTAACCATATACTGTAGGTGCACCAAATGAGAGAATTGCTATTGACTTTATGGGTCCATTTGTAAATAGTAGCAATGGAAATAAATATCTGGTAGTAGGAGATACATTTAGTAAGTGGACTGAAAGTTTTTGTCTACCAAATTTAGAGACAGATAATACAGCAAAGGTATAAGGGAATAAATATATAAGCCGTTGGTGATGTCCTTTAATTTGTCACACTGACACGATGAATGGAGAAATTCCCAATAAACAATTTAAAAAAATAATTTTCAAAATCGGACATAAAATGATGAAGTTATGATCATTTTTGACAAGTGGTCAAGCATAAAAGTTCAAAGAAACCTGTAAACATTCACGTGTAATCTTATTTTCTGTTTTATTTGGCCTCTCTGCTTCTTGGAATTTACCAATTTCAAGTTGTCACGACGCTATATTCCCAATCTGAACGGACCCGGACCCTTTCCCAAAGAGGCAAAACAATTCACTGGAAGAAAGAGTTAGAGACGAAGAAGAAGAGAGAAAGAAAGAGTTAGAGACGAAGAAGACAGAAGAAGGAACTGGTTTTAGACAGGCAGTCGACAGGGTTGGTAGAAGATGGCAATTATTTGTACAAAATCACAACTTCTATAAAGAAATTTAAGAAGTAAGAATTAGTATATGCTTGGTTATGCAAAATGATACAGAAAATTGATATTACTAGAAAACTGTTATTATTAGATAAACCTTTATTAAAGTCGGAAGAAATGGCTTGAATCACAATTGAAGAATACAGAAGAGATACTCCATGAGATGACAGACCTCCAACAACCATTATTACCAGCACCAAAGACCGCAACCAGAATAGCCAGCAACGAAACGACAGGTCTCTACGAAAGAGATAATTTTACATATACGAACAATATGAACATCCTTATGTACGGGACACCCCCTTACATTTGCATCATAAATATAAACATAATTTACCAAGTGAATAATATGACAGCCCCATGTGTGTGCTGTGCAACAAGTCAATATTATCGGCATCCATGCTATTAAGTTCATCTCAAATTGACAGTCTTCAAATGACAGGAAACCAAGGTCGTGAAAACTGGTGACAATAGCGATTCTCCAGCAAATTCACACTACAAAACGATATGAACTTCAACATATACTTCCAAAACGGTAAATTCACGAATAACTCTCCAATCAGTCCGAGCTGCCTTGTGCGCATGCGCGAAATTTCTAAATCGTATAAGTTAAGGACAAACATGAATTTTAGTTTCAATGATCGCATATGAATGTTGATTAATGACAATAAACATAATACTATTGCCCAAACTAGATATTTTTTAACTTTTTATTTTTTGCAGGCATAAAAAGTGTGTGGGGAACGGCAAACTTGTGAATAATATGGGTTCACAATAAGTCCCTGCAATGGTACAAATGCATATGCTTATATATAATATGTAGTGCATGGTTTAGTTATATGAAGTAGCTTATAATAATGTAGTGCATGGTTTAGTTATATGATAATGAGGTAGCCACACTTTGAAATATTTTTAATAAAATTTTATTTCATTACAACATGCAAATTAGATTAATTTTATGCAAATTTATTCATAATAAGTACTTTTTGATGAATAGCTCCCAAAAAAGGCTGGTGACCCCTATTTTTTATTTGACTAAACTGGTGTTCTATTTAATACTCAACTTATGGCCAATTATAAATTATTTTCGATCGTTAGATATTTTTTGACGTTCATTTGAAAATCACACTTTTTGAACTTTTTTTGCAAGTGGGTGGGGTAACTATTTATCATGTTCAAATACTGAATTTGTTCATCAGGCAGCCAGAATTGTGACTAATGTCAAAAGGAATTACCATTGAACACATAAAATATCATGCATTGCTTAAAAGTAGTTTCATATAGTAAAAATCTTAAAACGAACATAATGGTGCCATAAATGCAGGAAATAGATAAAATGAACAAAATACTATGGTAGGTCATTAGAAAGCCATGTATGTCGAAAACGTGCCTGGTGACATATCATTTTTATGATTGCAATGTTGTTCTAGAAGATTGTTCTGTCATTTTAAGATGTTTCAAGGAAAATTCGATCGTTAGATCAAAGATGCGCGTACCTCCTTAATTACAACCAACAGACTGGATTTTCCACATTTTACTTGTTATTCATCGTGACTTCTGTCACGGAACTTTCACAGGATATTGGGCGTCATACCACTAAATGAGACTGTGATCAGAATTTAAGAAGTGACTTACTATGTGTTCAAATCTTTTCATGGTCTAGTGAAACATTCTGTGTGAACATTAATCAACAAATCTTCCAGAGATAGGAACTTTAATAACCACGGTGTCTGTCTCCATTTTGTCTCCATTTGAGAAATGGCGGCGTTCTAACTAGGGACTTTCGGGACTATTTTCAAGTAGTAAATGTGTGGCTTTTTGTGTGTGTTCCTTTTCAAGCTATGAAACTTTACAGATACTTTATTTATGTATAATTTTATAGTATGCACGTCTGAGCCAGTCACATGAAGTCTTATGTTACATTGTCTATCATTGAACTATTTTTACAAAGTGTAGCCCTTCACTTTTGGCCCGTATTGTTGCGCACTGCAGATATTAGCGTGGCTTTTATTTATTGTGTACTGTTATATTGTTGTATGATATTGATGTTGTGGCTTTTTGTATTATATTAAGAAGCCACGATAGAGCCACACTTCAACATGACATTTTATCTAACGTAAGCTGACTTTAGTGAGGACTGATCACAGTACACACTATAAAGCCAGCTTCCGATTGGTTCATGTGGTCATGTGACCCTACTAATAAGTGTATGTAAGCAGCGACGTCACAGTGTTTGGTTATCCACTTCGTCGTCACAGACGGATCAAGTCACTAAACTTGTCTAAAGCCAAAAAGCAAAATCAAGCTACAAAATTTTGTAGCGAACCTATACATAGTATTATATATAAAATATACAATACTCTCTGCAAGGTACTAACAAATTTCTCTAGAAGGCTTATATAAAGCTACAGTACATTACTTAAAGGTCCAGTTTCTGAAATATAGCAACTCAGAGCTACCATGTGATCGCGGATCTCGCCAAACTTAGGTGTTTATCGGTTTATCGTTTGCATGAATATAGCATGTAGATAATGCTTATGCGAAGTGGGTCCTCTTATACAGCCTAAGTCCTTTTATCTTTTGTCCTGGTGAGAAGACAGACAATTTGCTGTTACAACAAATACAAACGGTAATTGCTAGGTTGGATCGAATGGAGACCAGGTTAAATGGCGGAACCAAATCAAGGTATCCAAACTATACCGGTTGTTTTAATTGTAAATCCGTTGAACACTTCGCTAGAAATTGTCCTTTGACTGATAAAAGGCAAGGAAACAAGAAGTCGGAAAACTACAAACCGCTAGCTTAGGTGGCCCACGGCTAGCGGTGGAAGAAAGGCCAGTCGATGAAAAGGACCCTGATCGTGTTGGACAGCTGTCTAATCCAGGAATCTTGGATAACGGATTTTATACAAATTGCACTATTTCTGACAAACAAGCAAACTTCCTGATTGATAATGGCTCCTCCGCCACACTTGTATCCTACCGCATTTATTCCCAACTTGATGATAACAAAAGGCCACCCTTAAGTCAAATTGACCGGTCTATGTATGGTGCAAATCGCCAGAATATAGATGTCTATGGAAAGATAAACGTTGAATTTCAAATAGGCAGCAGTGTTTATGAAGCAGTTGCTGTAGTATGCGATATTGTGCCAGATGGTATACTTGTTCAAGGCTTTTTGCTTCGTCATGCAAAAGGTATTGATAATAATAAGTCAATTATTTCAACCAACAGTACACCAATACACTGTTGGATTGGAGGTGAATCGAATGCAAGGTAGAAATGTAGATGTAGAAATTCCCCCGATGTCAATGATGAGTGCAAATGTCCTAATAGAAAATAAGACTGCTCTAGCAGACTTATCTCTCTTGTCTGCATCTGGGTCTCTAAAACAGCAGTCATGCTTCATAGTGGAAGGCATTCTCCCAACAAATGGTGATGAGATTACGATTCGTATAGTTAATACCGGCGAAGACTCTGTTACAATACCATCCCAAGTGCCCGTAGGTGTATGTGAGTCCTACTATGACAATAATATTCCGGGTCCGCTAGCATGCAGGACAATTGAGATGCATGCAGACTGTTCACCTACCGATGTTCTAGAGCACTTGCAGGACCTGTACAACAGAAGCATTACAGAGCTAGATGAGAATGAAGCTCTCAGATTTTTGAAGTTGGTTAAATACCAGCATGTCTTTACTAAATCCAAAACCGATCTTGGTAGACATCATTCGGTACAGCACGAGATCAATACCGGTACAGCCGCACCCATTCGACAACCACCACGACAACCAATAGGGAAACGAGAAGTTGAGAAAGTTGAAGTTCATAGAATGCTTGACCAAGGTGTAATTGAGCCATCTACCAGCAGTTGGTCCTCACCAATAGTTCTTGTTTCTAAGAAAGATGGGTCTACTCGTTTCTGTGTGGACTATAGGCGCTTGAATGATGTAACCATCAAAGACCACTTGTTGACGACTGCTTAGATTCTCTCTCTGGTTCCAAATGGTATAGTTGTATGGATATCAACTCCGGATTTTGGCAGGTTGCCTTAAACCAAACTGATAAACCTAAGACAGCATTCTCCACCAGTTTAGGCTTATATCAATTGACAGTTATGCCGTTTGGTCTAGCTAACTCACCATCTACCTTTGAACGTTTAATGGAAGACGTCATCCGTGGAATGCAATGGGAAGAATGTCTGGTCCTAGGTCACATAGTATCTGAAGATGGTGTGACTACAGATCCAGCTAAAATAGAAGCGGTAGCAAATTGGTCTGCACCAAAGAGTAAGAAACAGATGAGGAGCTTCCTTGGTCTATACTCATACTATCGCCGCTTTGTCGATGGATTTGCTGCAATCGCTAGACCTCTACACCGGCTATGCGAAAAGGCAACTGTTTTCAAATGGACTGAAGATGCTGAAGCTGCATTTGAAAAACTCAAGGTTGCTCTTACAACTGCACCGAGTCTTGCATACCCCAAGTTAGGGATTTCATTTGTTTTAGATACAGACGCTAGTGAATTTGCGACTGGAGCAGTCTTGTCACAGGAACAAGATGGCAATGAACGCGTCATAGCGTACATGAGCAAGAGTCTCAATACTCGCGAGAGATCCTACTGTGTCACCAGAAAAGAGCTACTAGCTGTCATTGTTGCTCTCAAAAAGTTTCATACCTACCTTTATGGGCAACAAGTACTGTTGAGGACTGACAACTCAGCCGTCAGTTGGATGAAAGTCCTAAAAATACCAACTGGTCAGATGGCTAGGTGGATACAAGAGCTCATAGTGTACAATTTGGCCATCATTCACAGGAAGGAAAGAATACGTTGAACGTTCAAAAATAAACAGGACTATAGCCACAAAACACTCATGGTTAAACGAAATAAATCAAATTATATACCATCAGAAATCGGAATCCTTTTTCTACATCCTGTAAAGATATCAACTAAAACAAATACGGGGTTCGAGAGTTACAGGTGACTAAACAATGTCACTAACGTTGACCCGGCGCACAAAATGACGTCGCGCTATTTTGCACGACGTTAGTGCTTCGCACTGGGCTATGAAATACGAAGTTTACAGTGATAAGGGTGATGAATACATTCCAGTACCACACTGAGCCACACAAGTAATGCGTTGGCGAGAATCGCATGTATTTTTCCGGATCTTACATCGCATATCTAGGCGAGAATCCGTACCCTGAAACATTTGTATATTGAAAAACTCTCGGTAACTGACGTCACAAACGTTCTTATGATTTCCTATTACTTCTCTGTCTTTCAAAGCTGAACAATTAACACTAAAGCATTTGTGCCATTCTAAAACTGATAAACGACTTGCAGAACTGTTTCCAAATTGTAGTAACGATAATTGCATACGATTCAGAGGACATAATCATCTTGCACTTGCAAGAACTTTGTGTTTGTCCGTTTTTTCTTCCGTCCGCCTGTCAGTCAGTCTGTATGTCCGTCAAAAAATCTGGATCTTGACATATCTCGAACAGTTTTCAAGCTAGGTTTATGAAACTTAGTATGTGGATAGGGGCAAACAGGAGATATTGCACGTCCAAAAATATTAATATTTTGATTCCGACAAAACTTGTGGTTGCTTTGCTATGGCAACAGAAACATTGAAAATGGCTTAAAACCGGTAGGGGACTTCTGTATTGTTTGCAATTCTTAATGACTTGTTTTTGATGTCATGACGTCATCAAACAAGTCAATTTGAGCACATTATTCAATATGGTCAAGGGTCAGGTGAAGAGACGCTTAGCTGGGGAGACAGTTTATGGAAGACAATAAGATGTCAGCATGGTACAATGGTACAGGGCTTCGACCGCACAGCAGCAACATATTGAGGGATCAAATCGAATACTTCGTCCACGCAAAGACGATAGGAGTACAACAACGACAAATGATGAATCGCCGAAAGGACATAGAATATTAAACTTAGTCTCTGCACAGTCATGAATACGGTGTACCAGGAGCACAATGTCACATGTTGTAAGCATATAGCTATTCAACTGAAATCAGAGAGAAAGCTTGGACCAGAAGCCGTGCTGCGGTTTGGGTGCAGGAACTGTCGGTATATCTCAAGCAAACTGGAAACTTTCAATCAGAACAGAGACAAGAAATAAGCTCCTGTGATGAACTTGATGCTGGCTTCAGCTCTGCAGGACATGTCAATTGGGATAAAAAAGGGGAATCTGCTGTTCGCATCAATTGACATACGACCAATAACCCCAAGCTATCTGCAGACATTGTCTAATAAGGCCAGTGATAATACAATCACGCTGTAGGATAAAGATCTGGCCGAAAAGCGTAGACAAGTCGTCGAGCATAACATGAAGAATTGTGCAGATAACCCACGTTAATTGGACTTCTTTTGACGCTCGCTACAACGCTACTATGATGGGGTCATCGTACCAGCCTTGACAGGCTGCGTCTCAGGCATATGGGGTAGTCATCGAGAATCACACCATACACATATAATTAATATATCGATGGACTGGCCGTTGAAAACAAAACTGTACTGGACGGGTGTGCATTTGCGGAACAAAGGATTCAGCAGCACCCGTCCAGTAAGGGGTCATGCTGGTTGCACAGCCACAATACCATTATGCAGCCTCACTCAAAGAGTCAGATGGCATACAACATAGCCGATCAGCTGTGGCCGGATGACAGTATATTCGTCAAAACTTAAGGCCACAAAATAATAAGTATGGGGATGTCAGCGCACATCATGGCATGAATGATAGGGAACCATCTTGGAAGTAGGCAACTGAGAAAAACCAGGAGGTCTAGACATCAAGTCACGATGCAGCAGTGTGATTGCCAAACTGCGTTTACTTACCAGCTAAGACGTTACCAAACAGTTATATCGCTTACCTGTTGAACGTTTACTTTTCGTGCTACTTCAAGTCTTCCGGTTACACTTTGTTATTTTTCAATACACAATAGCTGATTCGACCGAAGCTCTTACACATTTCTAGTCCTCAACAATTCGCACTTTTCGCTGAAACCCTGACATTTAGTTTTTCAATAGTTTTTTTTCTTCAACTGTTTAGGACATCTGACAGAGTTAAAACTAGGTATGTTAGTAGTTTTACTGTTGGAACTGGTTCATTAACTTGGACATTCAGCTTTTTAATAGCTGAAACTAGTTCATTCGGCATTTCGATAGCTTGGACTTCGGCGGATCATTGTTCAGTTGGGCATTGCGCCTTGTATGTTTTAAATGATTTCTGTGCTCGGCTGGTTGAAGTCTTCCCTGTCTGTTTTAATATTTTCTTGTTGAAGTTTTGAGTGCTGAAGAAAAACCTGATCTTCACGTGAACATTGTACCATTAGAGAAAGTTGAAGACTTTCCAATCAAGAATTGTAACATAAGTTACACCTAAACCTAGAAGGAAGTTTGTTCTTCCTTTCCTTGCAGGAAGTTTACCTAAACAATTTATACAAAATGTCCTAGTTGCTCAATCCGTAAAATTCAACGAACAGCTAACTTTAAATAAGTCTAAAATATCAGATAAAGCACAATCCAGTCCACACCCAAGATGCAGCACATTGGGAACTTCTTGAGTTGTTGGGTCAATACCTCTTTTGTCAGAGGACTCGGCATCAGACTCTGAATGACAAATGTTGTGTCTGCCACAAGTTTGAACCTGACCTCACAGCCGATAGTGCCTTCATTTGTTTCGTGAACTGAACTGGGGCCAATATTATGATTGTGATCACTGATGACATGATGGCGACAACGCGATAGCACGACGGCGACAATACGATGACGACAGTACGACAACGCGATAGTACGATGGCGACAATGCAAAAGTACGATGGCAACAGTGCGAAAGTCATATCGCACTGTCACCATCGTACTATCGCATTGACGTAATCGCATTGTCGCCATCGTACAATCGCGCCGTTGCATTGTCGCCCTCTGGATTTTAATGTGTAACCACGATGGCCCTAACGGTATTCTGTACTTCACTGATAGCAGACCAAGAAGTTATCAATGCTGGTGGATACGTTAACTTGGGCAAAGATCAACTTCAAAATAGTCAAGCACACATGAATGTTGACGATAGTAATACATTCTTAAGTATAATAGCAGGTTTGCAGGATAATCAAAATGAAAACAATTCACAGCCAGGTCGTGTTAATGACAAAAAAATAGAAGTCAATGGAGCAAGCCAAGTCTTCTTAGAAACGCCGCATTGACTGCAATGGTGTAAAGCAATCAAAGAAAACAGGAATGACCTAAAAGTTGTAGCCTGCTTTATACCAGAGAATGAGAGAAGCACAGAAATCCAAGAGGCTATAACAAATTATTGTAAATGAAAATAATTCGGATTGGAACCCTCGGCAATTTATGACCCGACTTCGAAGAAAAAGGAGATAAAGCCATGGAAACCATACTTCTAATAATTATAACTTTCAGTCCATTGTGATACGTCAACATCCTATTTTCCTTAATTGTCTTAAAAAAGATTTCCAAACTTAACTGACAAATAGCCCTTAAGGCCACACCAAATTAATTTTTGGTTCTACGGATTTTTTTGGAAAAAAATAGGGGCGAGCGAGCGAAATATAAATTTAAATATTTATTTTTGAAAAAGCCATTATTGAGAGCGAGCGAAGGAGCGAAATAAAAAAATTTAAATTTTATTTTTGAAAGTGCCATTTATGAAAGCAAAAATGTCCTTTACATTTCTGATACACTCATTTTTAGGAAATAGTGACTATTACTATAGCTTGAATAAGAAATGAAGCTAAATAAATTATTGTTATACATTTCTTGTTATGTTATGTATGATTTATTTTACCAGAGTGCTGGTGTTCAATGTAATAATGAGCAGACAGACATACTGATCACAAATTCACACCTTGTCACTAAAACATCAGAGAACCTTGACTTTCAATATACAACAGAGCTTTCATTTGACTCTTAAAACTGCATTTTGGCTCTTGAATTTGACAAAAGTGCCTATTTTGTCTCTTGAAAATTTAAGGTGAAGAGTCAAATTTCCTATAATTATAATACAAATGTTCTTGCAATATTTGGATGACTCTTGAACATTGAGAGTCAGGAGTCATTTTATCTCTTCACTTTTGGAGCCTAGTGAAAGCCCTGATTACAAGAATACATTTTGTATGATCCGATCTATTTGAAACATTTATATAAATCTTCAGACTGCAGGCAGCCTTAAAATGATACTATACTTGTACATACAGAGTACATACGGAGTATTATGTTATAGTAGCTATCTGTGAATTTGTCTAGTAGCAGCGTGGAAATATTGATGTTTTGCTTGATCAAAGGATGAGCATATTAAAACATGGAAATTTCTAAACTGTGAGAAGCCAAATACAAATTCACAGAAAACTATTACATTATTTAAAAACAAGAATATGTATTCAAAATCAACTTTACTTCAACACATTCAAATTATTGAAACATGGAATTAATCCAAAGGAATATTATTTTGAAAGGCACATAAATATTATATCTTTTAAATGATATCAGGTACCCTTGTATGATACAGTATTTTTCACAAACATAATAAAGATTTTTTATCTGTCAAGTTAAATTCAGTCACGTAATGTGCATGTATGTTAAGAAAGGGAAAACATATAGATACATCATACAAAACTATGTATCTAGCGCATTTTCATTCCCATGGTAAACTATGATAACATGATAAGCTCAACTGTTCTCAGTCACATCCTTTGATAGGGTAAAATATATTTCTATTTCTAAGTAAAAAAGGGGCATAATTTGGTCAAAATGCTTGATAGGGCTATCTCCTCTTAGGTAACGGTTATGATCATGATGGTAAACAAGTGTGCTAAGTTTCAAACCAATATGTCGATGGACTTTGAAAGTATTTGAGGTAGTATGTAAACTTTAACACTTTTTTCTAAGTCGAAAGGGGGTTTCATTTGGTCGAAATGCTTGATAGAGTTACCTCCTCTTGGGTGAAGGATGGGTTCATGATGGTGAACAAATGTGCTAGGTTTCAAACCAATATGTCAATGGACTTCGAAAATATTTGAGGTGGTATTATGCCGACATGGACGCAGACGCTCGGGTGAAAATTGGTAACTTAACTGTTTTCTTTAATACTAACATACCCCCTAATAAAGCCCCTAACACTAATGCAAATCGTTCCTGAACTTCCTGTGGTCCTATCCACAAAACATGATAATTGTGGCCCCATACCAGATCAAGACAAGACAATAAATACGTAAATAATTATTCTTAATACATCAAAACAACAATCTAGGTTATTAAAAACATGTACCTGTGAGATATATCAATGGCAAATTGAAGCTCTACGGACAGGTCCGGTATCCGGACACTGTCCTTTCCATTGGATGTATTGGCGTGTAGTATTGAGTCCGGAGATAGATCCATGTCCACAAGGACTGTAGCAAGTCTAAAAATCTCATTAAAGTCGCTTTTTGGACTTATAGAAACGGCAGTAGAAGAAAATAAGCGACGTTCATCATCCCGAGCCGACACGATAAAAACGTGTTTTTCGGCCATTTTACTCCACACGATTTTTGTTACACCGCTAAACTTAATCGAGTAACTAACTTCCTCAATCTGTTCAGCAGTAGAGCGCGCTTTCCGAGAACATATTCTGTACAGTACAGTAGTAACCTAGTGTCCGAAATTATAAACAAGTTGGCTTTATTTTTCGTAAATTTGTAAATATTGATGCGAGCGGTAAAATATAAATTATATATTTTCTTGTAGAAAAAAATCACATGCGCGTGGATTCATCAGGTGCGGGCGCTAGAATTTAAATTTAAATATTTATTTTTCATTTTGGAAAAATCAGGAGCGGGCGCTCCCGACGAACGCATGATCAATTTGTTGTGGCCTAATAGAGAGTATGTATGAACGCTTTATCAAATTATTAAAACATAATAACACTAGTATGTATACACTTAATCACTATTCCAACACAACGCCTGCATTTTTCATAATTTCTCAACTATTTATGATGCGATTTTGTTAACATTTGGCATATCAATAGATACATGTTTAACTAAAGTTTCTATGATTGTTTTATCGAAATCAATTGATTGTAAGATGAAAATAATATCAAATAATGACCATCACTGCAAATTGAAGTCAAAAAATACACCATGGAAAATATTTCAAAGGTGGATGTAAATTTTACTAAACAGTTTATAACAATACAATAAAAGAACAACCCTCTGTTCGTTGTAAATTAGTATCTAGTATGTCATGCCGTGTATTTTACGGTATATATTTCTTCTGCCACATGAAGAGCACATAATTTGTATCAATATCTGGGGAATGGTCCCCATTTTCCAAAAAACGTCCGGTTTCTGTCGTTTTTGTTGGGTTGATGGTCGTCTCGTTTGTCGCCTGCTCAGCTTGTCCCCGCAAATTCTAAATAATCTGGAAATCCGACTGTTGTATGTTGTGATTATGCATAAATGCTTATGTTGCACGCGCTATATTAGCCGGAGTTCCATCTTGCAATATTTTTACATGGCGTCATTTTTGTGACTTTTCGTTTTGCAGTAATGATCATGATTTTGTTTTATCTTTTAATGATCAAATTTGCATATACATTCTAGGAGGCATGCATAGAATATTAGTTCATTAACATTCCAAATTTGATCTATATCCGTTGAATGATAGTGGAGAAATCATGAAAAATACAGGTGTTGCGTTGGAAGTGTTAGTAAGTGTAGGCCATCAATCAAGTAAGCAAGATTGGAGCTGGCTTTGTGTAATATCATCCAATATATTATTTATGCGGCTGCAGGGATTTACATTTATTGTTATGCTTAACATTTTAGGGCTTCAGTGACAACTAAAACTGGGTGCTTTGACCTTCTTGTTGTTGAAACCTGGGTAATCTAACTGTGGCATTCAGCTTGTTTAAACTGGGTCCTTCGGCATTGGGCTTTGAGTTTGTTGGTGCCAGGTCGTTCAACTAAGGCGCTCGGCTTCCCTGTCCGACTTTTTATTATCCTTCTACCAGGGATCCACGCGTACATTATAAATACCAACAAGAATTTATCACTATTGTGACCAAACCATATAAGGAACTTCAATACAGTTGTGTTAAACCTTTTTAGCATATCAACTTCTGTTGGTTCGGTTATACGGCATTTCGCACAACCTACTTAGACCTTAATTTCTTAATTCATTTCAGATCCATCTGGCCTTCTCTGTGACTTTCACATAATTCAAGATTGGTCAAGGTGGCTGACCAAGAGAAATCTGCTATGCGACCATTAATACAGTGGGCAAATGCATCAACAATAGAGGAATTTAGTAATTGACTAGAAAACCTGAAATAATCAGACTTGAAAATTCTAGAAGGCTGTATCAGTCGTGTCTGGCTTCCAAATAAATAGATCAAATATATCACCGCAATACAGATTAAAAAATAAGACTACCTGTTATATTATATACCAAACCCTAAGACATAAAATAAATTGACAAAACTCTAAACAATGTATGAAACAGTAATATTACATACATGTATCATATTTATAGTATCATGCCCAGGTATCGGGAGAAATATCGATGTGAGGTGTGGGGTGGAGATCCCTATGGCGGTATGTAGTACCATTCTTGCGAATGTAACCCCTTTACTTAAGGGGCATCAGACACTACGGGCATCAAACACTCTTGCCATAGGATAAGTCCTTGCGCCGGTCCAAATGCACGGTTAAGATCAGAGATATGGATTGGATGACACCCCTCCGAGGTGGAAGTGGATAATTCAGATTCTTCTATATCAAGTACTACTAGCACTCTTCAGCAGACTGAGCACATATGCAGAAGAACAGTTAAAAATATAGTATTAAGTCAGACAGGGAAGGCTGCACTCAACTTAAGTGATTCGCCGTAGTTCCAGCTGTCAGTAAGATGAATGAAATAGTTTCAGTAATCAGAAGGCTCAATGCCCACGCTGAATGACCAACAATAAATAAGCTTTTTAATATAAAATTATACGGCGCGTATACTTGACCAATGGCTAACATACCTGTAGTCAACGTTAGGGGGGTCTACAGGAGTATAGAGCAAGAGACATGCTCTATTGAACGACGGTATAGATACCACGAATGTTTAAATGACGTCAGTAATGACGTAGGATGAGGGTCACAAATGCATGATCCTGTATCATACTTTAAAGTTTCAGCATCATGCTAAAAGTTTTTTAGCATCATAGATTCTACAGGGTCGTGCAAATTAAAACCATGCATCATGCTTAAACTTACTTTGGACCCTTCGGTGCGTACGACGATGAATAGGCTAGCATGAGGCAGGATTAATTTGCACGACCCAGGGTCATACAAATTACCATTGGCTGTCGAATTGACTAGTACTGTACATTGATTCAAACCATGGATCTAAAGCAGATGCTTCCTTTAGAAAATGGAGAACTTCATGGTCCTGGTACCACTCCACAAATCGTATTCTTCAGCATCTTTACGAAACCGCTGTCATCTTCTCATACACTGAGACATGTGTGCAGCTTATTGGTTGATATCTTATCACTTGAGACAGCTAATGTACTTGTGTACAAAATGTTCGTTGTTTTAACACACTCCTCAGTCTTTCGCAGATCTGCATCAGTAATTTCTTTAACCTTATCATTGTCGACTCTACTGTCCTGGTGAGCTGGGTTTCACTGTATAGCCGATATGTCCATACTATTGGCAAAACAGGGAAAACGCGCATTATTGTGAGTCGCAGAGCAACAACAGCCATATTGGCAGCATTATCAACAGTTATCCCAATATCACTTTATCAAGGTTGCCAAAGTCAATCAATGTTTGTCGGATTTCGCCTTCTATGGCTTCACCTGTTAGTGATTCGTATGCAGCTGTAGTTGCCAATACCTTTAAAAATAGTATCCAATCCTCGATGTACCGAGTTGCGATTGTTCGGTAGTAGTCACCATTAAGTAACGTCCAGTCATCCAATGATCAGCCGTTATTCCAACCCAGGTACTTTTGAAAGTTTATGTTTTCTGATTCAACCTCAAACCAGGCTGGAATGTATATGGATGACAGTCTCTTTACTGGGTGGGACAAAATCGGGATTAAGGCTTCTCAGAGGCGTTACTAATGAAAAAGTCACTGAAGTTTAAGTTCTAGCAGACTTGTTTGCCAATAATTTCAGTTTGTTGAAAATATGTGGTTAAATGTCAGTTGGTGGAGAATTTCATTTTATTCGTAAAGGAATTATGATTGTCGAAAGAATGAAATCCCTGTACGGCCTAGGTGCTGCTGCGATGCTTCTCTCATACGCCTGATAGAGCATCTCCACAAGAAACTTGTCCATTGGTTCAGTCTCACCACGAACTATACTCATACGAACCATGGTGTGGCTGTGTCGCAACATTCCACTTGCTGTCCTGTTGCAGCGACAAGCGGATCCCCAGGCAAGGGCGGAATTGTTCTTTTGATTTCCACCGAATAAATAATAAAATACACATATGATGAGTTTGTGCTAAGATATGTCTTATTTTCAGTAAATCATCGATATTTTCTTCCGATGAAATTTAGAGTGAACGCGTATCTACGACATTGTTTACTTGTAACTACGGGTTTAAAGAGCACTGTATAATAAGATGTACGTGTGTATTTGCAGATGCGGAATCGATCGGTATTCGACATAATTAACAACTTTTAAATGACCTTGTTGGTTTTATAGTGCTATAAATTATGTGATTGTACCGGAGCTTTAATATGTCATGACTGAAGCAAACTTCTTTTTCTTAAACAACCGACAAGAAATGGACTCTATTAAGATTCGAGATCTAAATGCTATGCTGTTCAAATGTAGATCTATATTTATTTTTGACAGGAATTGAATGGTATCAACACACTGTAGATCTGAATGTATCTGTTAGTACATCAATGTAGATCTATATTTATTTTTGACAGGAATTGAATGGTACCAACACACTGTAGATCTGAATGTATCTGTTAGTACATCTGATGACGAATCACGCGATTATGACCCCCCCCCCCCCCCCCCCCCCTGTGCTGAGGAAAGAGCTGACAATTTGCAGTCCACAACAATGATGGTGAGCCAGCGTGTGAGATTTATGCTGAAGTAATACAGAAAACCAGTGAACAGTGTGGTTGTTCAGATAATTGTTTTTCTTCTCTTGGAATGGATGATATATACAACCACATATTGCAAATGTGTGAATTGACAAAAGAAGAAAAGAATAAGTACATCATGGGTAAATTATATTCTAAAGGAATCACCGATACTTCAGAGTCTACTTCGTCGAAACGTAAAATATACCAGTACAACTTTGATGACCGTGAAGTATGCAAGGCCGCATTTATGTATATGCATGACATAGGAGGGAAATCTTTGAAAAATCTTTTCAAACATATGAGACACAATGGCCTATCACCCAGGACACATGGCAATTCGTCAAGAAAACCAAAGCATGCATTGAAATTTGATTGTGTTAAATATGTTGTACAGTTTATTATGAACTATGCATCTAATTATTGATAACCACAGCCAGCTGCCATTATTAAAAAAGTCACTGATCCTATCATAATCCTACCGACATCTAACACTAAAAAATCAGTCCATCAGCTGTATGTTGATAGTTGCCCGGGTAGTAGTGTCCGTTCAGTTGGACTAACATGGAGAACTTGTTGTTATGTTAATCCTTCTTCGTAGTACATTCATATTTTATATACAAATAAATGAATTGGGCTAATTCATTAATTTGAGTTTTCCTTATTCATTGATCATTTATGCATCAGCATCGAGAGTTCGGGTATTAAAACATTCCTCGTAACGTAGCCAATACAATAATGACGTCATATCTAAAGTACATACTAGCGAACTTTAAAAACGCATTGATCGAATTACGCGAGGACATTTTTAGTCCCCTGCCGGTTTTTGACCGGAGGGGACTATAGGTTTGCCCTCCGTCCGTCCGTCAGTCAGTCCGTCCGTCAAAAAATCTGGATCCTGACATAACCCAAACAGTTTCCAAGCTATGTTTATGAAACTTGGAATGTGGTTAGGGGGCAATTAGGGGATTATGCACGTCTAAATATATTTTGATTCTGACAAAAATTGTGGTTGCTATGGCGACAGAAAGAGTGAAAATATGCCCAAATCTTGATCCTGCCATAACTCAAACAGTTTCCAAGCTAGGTTTATGAAACTTCATATGTGGAAAAGGGGCAATAAGGGGATTATGCACATCTAAAACATTTTGATTCTGACTATGGCAACACAAACATTGAAAATGGCTTCAAACCGGTAGGGGACTTCTGTATTGCTTGCAATTCTCAATTACTTGTTTATACTAGTATGTTGTTACAGACATGCAACATTATAACATAATAAAATTTAAACATTGACGTTCTTTTCCACTTTGTTAGCTCGCTATTAGATTAATTGTAGACATTGTTAAATGGATAGATTTGCATTAATTTTGTCAAAACGTATTTTCCATGGTAACTGTACGACGTCATAGTAACTTCATGGCAATACGCACAGAGATATAAGACGCGACGTTGAATTGTGATTAAATCAAAGTTAATTATGATACCAAATTTGTATGTGGATCTTGATTTTTGCATAGTGTGGTTCCACCTTAAATGTACCATTTTTCTAATAAAATTGATTAACCCTAACAGTGTTTAGGGCATATTACCTAGAAAAGCTTAGTAATGTAAATATAGCAAGTCCATCTAATCGTTATTTCATTACCACTGCGATTTATGCCGTAGATAGCTATGCAAATGCTTTTTGTTTCAGAAAACATAGTGTCCTGTCTTTTCAAAATATTCTGATTAAAGACAAAAGTAACCGTCGGTCTTCTCAATCTCTACAGTAACCGTTTTGACAGTCAAAGGTTTCCGAGTAGAAAGTTTGATCGAACACTACCAGAGTAGACCGCTCCTGACCAAACACAATACTGCATTGCAGACCGAAATCCAACCGTTTTAATCTTGGATAACGTATGGCATGTCGACATTTTATGTTACAGTCCACCAGGTTAGATCAGTGGATCGAAACAGGTTTAAAAAAGATAATATTAAGACGGACAGGGAAGGCAGCACTCAAAACTGCCAATATACAATGTCGTATAAGTGAACAATTGTTGAAAAAACGTTGCGAAATACGAAACATCAAACACAGATGTGTTGTACGCTGATACATTTAATTAGAGTAAACAACTATATACTACCCTATAAATCAAAAGTGTTAATTATGAACTAGTAAGGTTCGTTAAATGCCTCAAATTGACAGATACGATCGTCTCCTGAGTAATTTTAAAGTCTATGAGCTTATGTTTCTGATTTACAGGAACCCAATTACGTTAAAATGATGATGTTTAGTACTTGGTTAAATGAGTTATGAAGGGAAAAGTCGTACTTTTCTGTCGAGTTTCATATCCGCACAGGTGTTTGGGATAGTTCGTTAATTGCCAATATGATGGAGTTGAATAACTTCTGAATAACTTTCATTATTTCTGAATAACTCTCATTATTCAAATACGACTTTCGGGGTAAAACTGTTTTATCTACGTACTTCATATAAAAACGCCCCGTGTATGAGTGATTGAGACATGGGTCTTGTGAGCAGGAGGTCGAAGGTTCAGATCCCGAGTGTTTGTTGTGATATGATCGATTAATGAGATATCAGCTAGTTAAAGTATGCTTACTTAAAATTTAGGAGTTATGAAATAAATCGCTCAGAAAGTCGGTTCCTCATAAGCCAACTGCCTAGTCATTTCAATGGAGATGGCACTTAAATAAGTTAATATTAACGTCCATGTTAATGTTCTGCATAAATCTACAAATAGTGATTTTCTGTATAGGTTTCACGGATTTTTGTATTTTTCAGAGTTCAAATAATCTTAAACCTCAATGATCCGGTGTTACCATGAAAAGTACACAATGATGGTTTGTAAGTGTTACGGGCTTAACGTTAATATTGATCAATTACTATTTAGTCAAAGATCTACACGCGAGATTCCGTTACTACATTACTCCAAATTCAATAAATATTATGTCGACCTTTGTCAGTGTATATTCAATACTATTTAACAGTGGAGAACAATTCAATAATGATGATTGTATAGCAATGCATTTTGGTATCTCTTCCATCTGTTTATTCTACTTAAAATCACTATTGAATTGATCAGGTCCTACACTTAGATTATCTTTAGGGGTGTCGACTGATCGTCTTCTATATTTCAGCTGTAATCAGCAATTTGGTTCAATAATTTGGAAGTAATAGGAACTTAAATAAATGTGTTTTAGATATTATTTTGGAATATTAACATGTGTGTTAAAAAGGAAAACTTTAAAATCATCTCATGTATTAGGTAATAGTATAATTTATGTTGGTTAATTTATTAACTTCATCAAGCGCTTCAGAGAATGTGATATACTGGTCAACAGAGCACTCAACTACTTTAATATGCAGTGTTAAAGAAACAAAACTATTCAAAGCTTACAATGTAAACTTTTTGATTGCTGACACTAGTTCATTAATATTTTTGACAGCTGAGACTTGAGCAGAGCCATTTCTAGTACGGCTATGTGTTGGGCATTGAGCCTTTTAGTAAGTAATATTGATGAGTCAGGTTGATTAGTTTTATTTTAAAATCTAAATTAGTATTTTCAATATTTCAGATTTCTTTGACATACGTCTGTAAGCATGGTTATATCTTGACGAAACGTCTGGCCTGAATGGAATACACAGGTTAGTACACATACAATATTTTTGACGAGTTTTAAAGATGACTGCGTATAACATTCATGTTCTGCGCATTTTAAGGTTACGGTACATTCTAGAATTTCGCTGTGCGTTTTATGTTTTGGGCACTGTGCCTTGTAACATTGGTTTGTGATGTTTATAAGTTTTCTGTGCTCGACTGGTTAAGTTGAGTGCTGCCTTCCCTGTCCGACTTCATATTATCTTTTTAGGGATTCCACAAAAACCCTAATATTCTACAATCGTATGGGACTATACGAGAACCGCGTAGAAAGGATTAAGAACATACAGTGAGTGAACCAGTGCTCGGTCAAAAAGTGTATATTTTCAAAATTAAAACATACAAACCAAAATAAAATACAGTAAAACAACACATTAAAATAATGACCAAGTCTGTTCCCACGAGATTGTAAACAAAGCGTCTTCATTGACACATATTATAGGATAAAACAGGTGCGGTGAAGATATGACTCAAAATCGTTTGTGAAGGAACCAGTGCTCGGTCAGGGGTCTATATATTGACTCATCAATATAATATTTTAATAATCAATGGTAACTGTTTGTTTAACATATCAACTGGTATAATATCACATAAAACAGAAATATACGCTGATTATAAGAGCCAATTTTACCGAACTATTGCTTTACTACCACTCACCTTTTGACGTCTTGTTAAATGACAACGTAATTACTAAGTAATGTGAGAGGCTTACAATTGCATCATTAATTATGATTTAATTGAGCATTATAACAATTAAAACTGTAATAACTTTCATCCAGAAGATACACAAAAATGAAAAAAGTGTGAACAAATTATTTTAACCGCGCGTATTTTATCCCGTAGTGCAGATTAGGCAGTTTATCCTTGAGCCGCACAGCAAATAGATGACGCCACCAGGTGGGTGGGGTATTTGTTTACTGCCTTTTAAATCAGTCAAAGTGGCATACAGCTCTATTGTTTCTGTTGATACACAAACTATATATATTTCCTAGTTTAGGAACATGGGAATAATATCCTAATGTTAAATATTTTTGATGTGCCAGTACGGAAATGTGATGGTAATCATTATATCTTCTTTCGATGACGAGCAACTTCCGTCTGCAAAGTTATTTTAACAAATGTAAGAGGACGAATTTTTGGTTTTATTAGGTCACCTAAGGTGCTAGAGGGATTGGAATAAACAAGAAACCTGTAAAAACATGATTAACAATCTTTATTTCTCATTTAATTTTACATAACCAACGAACTGACCGAGCACTGGGCTGACCGAGCATTGGTCTCCTCACTCTATATATATGTGTGCTTTTAGAAACACTTTAAAAGGAAGTATACATTGCCATAAATATGTGCTGCAAATCAGTATAAATATCAAAAGATATCCGAAATAGAAATAATATGGTGCATACTGAACATACGATGAAATGGCGTTCAAATTCAATCTGGGCCGTTTATACATATATGGCAATGTAAGTTTATAGACTCTCATTGAAACGAAATAAGGCGAAATGAACAATACAGTGCGTGTGTTCGAAATGTTGTAACTGACAGTAGTAATTAGGGTGTGTGTCTGGCTCCCAATTCCGTAGATACATGTAGAGGAGCAATCATATAATGCTACTTAACAAAAGTTAAAGTAGATATCTCTGGGAAAAAACATAATATACATTTTGTACTTGTTTATTGACATGAGAAAAAAATATTCTTTTTTATTTTGAATTTTTCGTCAGGTTACACGAGAGATACCCTACTAATATTTTAACATAATGCCTGGTACATGGTGTTGTGGCTTCAACTCCTGTGACAACCACACCATTCGGTACCTTAAAGATGCTGCGTCACATATTGATGTATTGTAAAAATGAAATAAAATTGTCAAATATTCGCGTAATTCTGGTATAGATGCCTGTATATCCCATAAACAAGTACACTGACGTCGAAAATAACTTGCGAAACATCTGCATTTTGTAGTCATTGAGTATGTCTACATCCAAAATTCTATAGGGTATTAATATCCTGTAGAATTAACACTGCTGTCACTTAAATTGCCTGAAATTTGTTCGCATTCGATGAAAACGAATTGCAAAACAAACCGAATATCTCACTGACGTTTACGCTGTAGTTTGTTGATGTTACAATTCGATCACGTGTGCATTAAATAATCCACAAAGCATGTTTGAAGGAAACCGTGCTATTTGTAATAGAAAAACAATAATACTGAGTGTGCAATATAGAGAGTGGTTTAAATTGCTTAGTTGCACAAAACCTTTCATAAAGCAACCGTCAGTGAGTTTCTTTTACAAAATACTTGGTTTGGTTGGAAAGTTTTAGCCCGATATGTGAGGCACCTTTAAAAACACGGATAGTAAATGTCTAACAAACATGCATCCATAGACTTTGGAATCTTGAGAAAATTGCAGCGTTGATAACCTAAATGGCAAATACAATAAAGAGTGAGTGTATATGCTACTTGACAAATGAATATGGTTGAATAGAGATATTCAATTATATCGTACCAATTATGTTCAGAAATCAGTGGGGGTACCTTTTGTACTCATAGATAGATAACTGTAACGCGCCCCGATGTTATATTATTTAGCCCATGGAGTACCCAGATATTATATTACATGTCCGAGTGTTCGTCCTATGTTTTGTATCATAGTTCAACTGAAGATAGTAAAATATCAGACAGGGAAGGCAGCACTCAATTGAAACAATCGCTCTTTTCCACCGTAACTAAGATACAATGAGTACAATAGATGGCACCTGTATGAATGCGGTTTAAAATCCTTTTAAAAGTTACTCTCATACGTAGAATGTTAAAGGCCGAAATTTTGGCGATGGGCCAACATGATTTGGTCTTTAATCGCTCAGCATAATGTCAGATATCTAACAGTATTGCAGACTGTTGCGTAATTTTGAACAGCATGCTATTTGTTAACAAAAGGCCCTAAAGAATTAAACAATGTGATTTCCCGTTACTGTATGTCAGGAAGATGTTAAGTTGGAACATAATCATACCAATTATAAAATATATACAGAGTAAAATAACTTAAAAAATAGCAACACTGAACACAACTTAAACTTAGCAATTATAAATGTGATTTTGAAGAGCTATGCATTTCTACTTAACAGTCAGTAACTTTCTTCAACAGTGGCTTCGTTACAACAAAAGAATACAATGTCAGTATATGCTCTCGTGCAAAATTATTGCGAGGTGCACCTTAATAGTGAGTGTGCATAAGTCGCTTAAATTGGTCTGATTTGATGTTGAACGTGTTTTAAAAGTGCTGATCATTTAGTTACAAACAGGCGAACTAGTTATAAGATTTAATCATATTCATTGTACATACATATTATTGAATGTATTACTTGTGCTATGAAAATATTAATACTTTGCTAACATCCTATTTCAGATAGGCGATAACCAGGACATACAACACCATGAGTACTGATTTTGAATTTCCGGTCGATGAAAATGACGCAAAAGACGTTAAAGTTTACTTCGAAGAAAAAGGCCCAAGACGTATTCACACTATCCTAGCGACGAAGCGTGACCAGTGGGTGGACATTCCTATACATATTGCTGTATGTGGAGAAAGTGGTACAGGAAAATCTAGCTTTATTAACACAGTTAGAGGTGTCAAACCGGATGACAGAAATGGTGCCGTTTTAAATACAGGACAGACAACGATCGAGCCCATACCCTACTCACATCCCAATAAACATTATTTAAAATACTGGGACCTGCCACAGCTAGGTAGTCGTGCTTTTTCGAAGGAATTGTACTTTAAAAATATTAATGTAAATCGTTACGATTATTTCTTAATATTTGGAAAGACCCAATTCACGGAAGATGATTTTTGGGTGGCGGAACAGCTACTTGCACTGAACAGGACAGTTTATTTTGTATTAACACATGTGGATATTATAATGACAAATGCATTAGAACAGGGTACAACCAAAAGTGATCCGAGAACTGTTCAAATGAAAGCATTAACTGTCATTAGAGAAAAGGCGGTGAAGTGTTTAAAGGATGCGAAATTTAAAACGGACAATTTATATCTTATCACCACATCCGATGTTCGCAAATTTGACTTTCCTAAATTGGCCGAGAAGATGATTGGAGATTTGTCTGATAGAAAATGGGAAGCTATGGCCCTTACCTTGAATATCCATGCTCAGGGTGTGATCCAGCAAAAACGTCGTGCTTTACAAAAGCGAGTATGGATAATTGCATTGTTGTCTGGACATATAGATCATGCGAAACATATATACGGTTTACGGTTTAGAGTTGATTTAGAACCAGTCATAACAGAAGTACAGGAATACAGACGACAATTCGGCCTAGATGAGATCTCCATCTTAAAGATCGCGCGTTCTTTGGACACAACAGTGGACAGTCTGAAAAGGGCGTCTGCTTTCAAGACAAATTACTCCCAACTCGCTGATGGTGGTTTGCTAAATCAGTACAAGACATTAAGTGTGTATGACGTAGCTGCTGGAATTACCAAAAGTTTTTCACCAATTTTAGGTAACTTGATAGAAGGGGATGAAAGAGATGATCGCTGGAAGTCCAGAGGTGAATGTTTTGGATCTACATACTATGTTCTAAACAGACTTCTTGACATGATGGAGACAGACGCATTACGTCTGATAGACTATGTTAAATATATGAGTTCAGAAATATAGCGCTGCCTTGGTGAAATAGAAATGAAAACAATCAAACACACCCACCTAGGATGAGATGACGAACGTTTAGTACACTTATTCAATAACGTTCATTATCATTGTTTTAAACAAAACGTCAGGGCTGGTATTCACAAAGCAGCTTAGCGTAAAACTTACATACTTTGACTCGAGTTTAACATTTGTGCCGAGCATATTCCCACAATTTAAGGCAATCCCATGTTGTCTTAGTGATAAAGTGGCTCATTATATAATGCTTAAAACCTATGTAAAAAGTCAATAATCTTGTTTAGCTGATACACTTTCGTAAGATTTTAAGAATATTTTGAATTCTTCTAAAATACTAAACTGTGAATACCACCATTGAAGGTCGTTTTTGTTCTACATGACCGATATTCTCTGTGAATTCATCAATTATTTCAGTAATTATACTTATAAAAAAAAGTTTAGCAAGTTGGCCTTTTTTATTAATTTTCTTGAAGTTGCATGAGATTTAACCGAAGGAAAGTTTTTCAATCTTAAGATCAATTCATTTCATATGAAATTCAACCATTTAAGTAAAGGAAATGTTCATCCTGACGGAAATTCGTCACTTGTAAGGTGATAGGGGTCAATCCAAAAAATCACAAGAAACGTAATGTCGATTATGCCCTCCTTAATGAGTCATTACAGGCGAACATATTTGTCTCTTGGTGTTACGAAGCTTTAAAACAACGGTTAGGGAAATGTTTACCGTTTTTGTTCAATGTTTGCCCAAGGTCATGCACCTTGGATGGCATTTTGTTCCTCATTTCCTTTACTCCCGAGATGGACCAAATTTTGTTAAATCGGCGACAATTCTAGTGTGTTTGTTTAATCCATACGGCGATGGTAGTTTTATTGCCTATGAGTCGTTATGCGATAAAAATTGCCAAGGCAAACCAACCCTACCAATGACGTCGCGTTAACGGTATACAGGGTGTCCAAAAAGAAAGCATACAGTTTCAGTGTCTATCTATCAAACCTTTTGATTCTACTATCGCAACGAAAATTTACACATGTATAGACAAAAGATGTAGGTTTTTTCTGTGACCAATTTTAAGATTATAATCCTAATATCTTTTAGAAAAATGTCAATTTTCTAAAATGGTCTTATTTTGTCCGCGACGTCATTTTGTAGTAATTAACGACGTTCTCACGATGCATGTTGCCTTAGGACATTTCCCTTCTTGCACTCATTCTTTGAAACTATCAATTACATTTGCACATGTGTCTTATGTGATCTAACCTTCTCTTTTGATGTTCCTCAGCAGCATAGATGTGTCCGTAAGCTTCAGATTGTACACTAGTGATTCAGATAGCACAGTAGAAAGAAATAAACTCAACCCTTTACTTGTCTTTGTTAAACCAGCTCATTCCTAAACACCGCAGATGATTTATTGTTTTGAACGATGCATATCTCATTCAAGATGTGCCAGGGCCACACAATGTACATAAGGGTTTGAATGAATTCCTTTAAACAGTTGGATCCAAGTAATTTCCAGGAAATATCACTGTGGTGTGACATGGCCCGCCCATAGCCCGGATCAAAATCATTGCGAATTCTTCTTGTAGGGCTATGTGAAATCGCTAGTGTAAAGCACAAATCCAACAGACACGTCTGTGCTCATGAGAAACATCAAACGAGAAGGTAAGAAGATAAGTTTAGAAACATTTGCAAATGTTATCAATAGTTTAAAAGAAGTGCAAGAAGAAAAACGTAAGAAGGGTGGACATCTTGAGAACGTCATAAATTACTGAATTGACGTCACGGGCAAAATAAGGTAATTTCAGTAAATTTACATTTTTTAAAAAGTTATCCGAGCTGGTCCCAGAAAAAAACTTACATCTTTTCTCTACACATGTGTAAATTTTCTTTACGATAGCAGAATGAAGTGATTTTATAAATATACACTGAAACTGTATACTTTCTTTTTGGACACCCTGTACCAACGTCAGTATGGCGTCCATAAATTCTGGCGGCGGGTTGTCTATTCCGGTCGATTTTTTAACAAACAATAGTGCTGTTTGCTTGACAGCTAGCTGGTGCCTTCACGTGAATCTATTGGGTATTGACGTCACTTCATTATAACGCTCTTCTTGTGACGTAGTTATTGCTAGTCTGTCTGATGATGGCCGATATTTGATGTCTCCTGTTAGCGGATATTTAGTCTATAGGCGACTAATGATCAATTAATTGTCATTAAAATGGTATTGCTTGGCGGCCTCTTGCCTTCGTGACATCATTCAACATTCCAATAGCCATTTGACGTCGTGCACTGTCATTCTTTTACCTCGAACCGTTGAATATTTTACAATTTTAACACCGGTTCATTTGGTTGTGGCATAAGACTGACACTATCATGCTTGTTATCATCCTATACACGGGCCAGATTACCCCTGCACGTGTATCACGTGTTTTCTTTATACATGACGTCATGGCTTCACAAAACCACGAACACACAAATTGACCACTGCTTTTTTGTATATAACTCTTGGCCGGCATGTTAATTACATCACGTATGCATACATCGTCATACAAGTAAAAATATTAGTACCCTGAAAAGCTTGCTAAACTTTATTTTTTCAGTATAGTTTTCTTTGATTGTGATCTAGTCTCCTATGTTTAATGTCAGCAGTCGAATTGTGTATTGTTGTGTAATGTCTGCAACAAATTCACAGCCAAAATGTTGATTGGTACAATCTGCATTAAATGACATTGATCATTCACAAAGTTATTAAGCAAACTTAAATCGAATATTGCATGGGGCATTTAGTTCGTTAATAAGATACCAAATTTAGAACGGTTGGTTAAAATAATAGAGTATGGAATTTGCTACATTTTAAACCGAACTACGTACATCGATTAAGATCGTATATAAACCTAGCGTTAAGTTTCAATGCCATTGGGAATCGTCCAACCAGAGTTTACAGATGATGTGGTTTTCAGATAAAAATGTAGTAAAGACAATATGAAAAAAATGTTGAGCTCAATTATAAGTATACATAGTGTCGATTTATTGGCAATCAAAGCTGAATTATAATCCTCTGTCCATTATATCATACGTGAGCTAGTTGATAATTAGAATGTAATTTATATTTATATGATCGTGCTGTACCATATTATGTATCATAATCCCGTGTACATACACATTGATCTTGCCTTTATTTATATTTACTAATGAAACACTTTAGTGTTTAACATTGTATTATTCATTGACTAGAAATAAAATTGATTAAGCGTGATATTCATTTATATTTTTATCACGAAATGAACATGAACTGTATGCCGCTTACGTCTGTCCATGTAACAAAAACTGATATTTTATTACAACCTCAGCATTAATGTATCGTGTACGAAACCCTAATAGAGACATGAACATAAACGGTGTCTCCAAGTTGTCTCCAGTTTTGCTGTTTTGTTGAAAATAAATTGCTTTTTTGGCTTCTTTATTTCATTGGAACACGAACATGGAAATGTTTAAGTTCTACTTTAGACAGCAATTTAAAATTACATGTTGTACTTCTGGTTTAATCGGTTATCACATTCTATGTCAGAGTACTTGCATTTTAACTGGTCAAATAAGATGTATGGCAATTTAATTCGTATAGGTACAACATGCAGTGTATATTTTAGATGTGATAAGGGAACTGATGCTGGAGTTACTTCATATTACAAAACATTGATATTTCCAAATCCACAATTATTCTATTTGAGCGGATTGTTTCAGACATGTCTATCGTAAGTCCCGTTAGTGTACAGCCTATTTGCCACATACATGTATATTAACTACTTCTACATACAAGTATAAACATACATATTATTTTGGATTGTGTATTTTAGTTAAATTGTTGCTGCCCCTAACGACGGGTACATGTATAGTTTCTTCATTGTTTTATTAATAACATTGAAGTTGATAACTCGTTTATATCTCAGTAGCTTACTCAGCAGTTCTTTAAGCAGCTTCAATAATTGAGTCTGGCTCTGCGATTTTCGCCGTCATCACATGTTTATTTGTTTGGCATCCTTTTAAAATGCATAACAGAAAATACATGTACAGAAACGATACAACGTTTAAAAAAGTTAATATGTTGCCATTGAAATAAATAATATGCGCTGAATTACAAACTAATGCTAAAAGTATCCTTTATATGCCAAAAAACATTTTCATCATCTTACAATAGCAGTAGCTATAATTTATTTAATGAGGATTGACCAGAAACTGCTAAATTTCAAATTTGAAGATGTTTGCAGAAAACTAGTGTTCAAAATGTGAAGTAACTGTATATAGTTCTCTAATTTATTAAATGTATGTTGATTAATATTTGTGTGTGATGAATAAATATGTAAAGAATTACTACGGTCGTGCATTTCGTTTGTATAAAGACGATATCTTCAACATGATATGCTGGAACTTTAAACGCAAATGGAAGCAAAAGGTATTTAAAATCCGTTGATAAAAATGTGCATTGAAGTTTTCATCACAATCTTACAGAACTTTTAATTATTTGATATTAATGTGTTTTAATCAATTGTATCGAGACCCAATAGCGTGTCAGTCAATTGGTAGTCACAGTTTGACAAGGGATATAATTTCATCGATTAGCCAGTCAAGTGCCATGTCAGTTTTTTTTGTTCTTTAAAACTGATCTGAATAAAACGTAAAATTGGTATAATTTAAAAATAGACAAAATACTTACATTCATTATAAAAGCCTTATTTGTTTGGTATTTTGACAAATACCTTCACAAAACTTAGTTTAGTGTGTCTAATAATCATGAAAATTAATTATAGAAATCTGACAACTAAAATATAAGTATGTAACTGTTAATTTCATGACAAATTCATTGCGATTTCGCGTGATTAGGGAAAGAAATCTATGTGATTAAATTAAAATACGATATGAACGTTAATCATTCAATGCAAGCGGTAAAAGTAGAATTATGTAATAATTTGCCCCTGTTTACTATTTACCATTGTCACTATGATACTCCAATATGCAATTGTAGTTTCAGACAATGTTCTAACATACATCAGAGCGTTTTTCATTTTGAAGAGACGGCTCTCATCTACCTTCAAGTTTGTACTCTTTGAAACTGATTAAAAGGAAGAAATGAAAACTTAAATCGAATGGGAGCTGCCCTGTTAGTTTCAACCCCAGCTTAGCCAAAATGTCACATAAGGTACATACACCCTTATTTAGTTCTTAAAAGTATGGTTTTTGTTTTATTCAATACAGAGTATATTCAACATAGCCTACAACAGCACGTATATCAGTGCTTTATTAAACTAGTTCTACCACTTTAGTATGAAATATACATGGATAAAAAGACATCCGTCATAAAAAATGAATGAGTCCAACTACTAGTTTTAAAAATAAAAAAATACGGTTCCACGAAGATTTGAACCATGTTCATAACGTCTAAATTATAGCAATCAGGTACCCAGCCTGCCAGTTCGTCCGTCCGTCCCAAAATGTTTTGTCGCCTGTAACTAGAAATTAATTGAGCTATAGTCTATAAACTTCATAGGAATATTGGTCAGCATGAGTTGTTGTGCACCTATTTATATTTGTGCGGATCCGACCAGTAGTAATTGCCCTTCGAATGATGAAACTTGATAAAACATTTGTGTCGACTGTTACTTGAACAGTATTTGTGCTAGTCATTAAATTTCATAGGAATGTTAATGCAAGGTTATTTGAAAATCCAACGATCAGTGATATTGTTATGACACGGTCAAGCTTTAAAATCAAAATCATTTTGATTTGTGAATTTCCGACAAAAAAAGACGACGCAAAGCTCAGATGAATGCGGAAGTAAACAAAATGTATATATGTATGTTGTCAGATAAACAACTCACCACGTCGGTTTCACAAGTTCATAACAATATCATTGTTATTTTTAAATCCTGAACACATGACTCTACAGGGTGTCCTAAAAACGGGGACCGACTCCAAACCCTTATAACTTTTTTTTGACCGGAGGGGACTATAGGTTTGCGCCCCATCCGTCCGTCAGTAGTCCGTCCGTCAAAAATCTGGATCCTGACCTAACTCAAACAGTTTCCAAGCTATGTTTATGAAACTTGGTAAGGGGGCAATAAGGGGATAATGCACGTATTTTGATTCCGACCAAAATTGTGGTTGCTATGGCAACAGAAACATTGAAAATGGCTTATACCGGTAGGGGACTTCTTTATTGCTTGAAATACTTAATGAATTGTTTATAAATTTCACTGTTCTTATGTGAGAGTGGGTAAAAGTGAGCTCTACTTCTAAAATAGATACTTATTAATATGTTTTGCTTTAAAACAGGCAGTGACGTCATCATTTTAGCTATGGTGTGAAGTCCTGTTTTTTGTTGACTTACCAGGAAAATAATATTATTTGATAAGACATTGTTGTCTGAGCGGTCTTGTTGAGAAACAAGGTTTTAAAGTCACAGAACTGAAGTAAAGCGAAGAACATTGTAATGAAATAATGAAAGCGGGGAAAAGTGGTTAGTTTACTAAATAAAAGGGAAGCATACAACCTTCAAAATATTCATTAACAATCACCAAAGAAGCAAATTATAAACATTAATTTATTATTATTGAGAACAATCAACAAGAAAGCTTAGTAAGAAGCGAGAGGTAATAATATGAACTTTTATCCAAATTAACTGTTCATAGATATATATCAGAGTCATTTAGTGTGTCAGCAATTATATGAAAGCAGAAACCACTTATTACAACAAATCAGCAGCAAAAAGAGGATACATTCGAAAGAAAGTACTGACATTTGACCTCATACTAAAGGGCAAGTGGCCTAGATATAGCTCGGATATGAGCCTTGAAGTGAATCTGTTTGCCAAAAATGATGAACATTAGTGTATGCAGATCTATTATCCTTGACATTGAGGCACCGAGGTTGTCATTTGGGGTCAGCATATAAATCAATCTCTATGAACACGTTGAAATCCTTGTTTACTGTATGCTAATATAGCGAAACAATTGATTGATCGAAAACAAAAGAGGTAACTCAGAGTATGGAACAAAATGATTATAATTATGATGCTGGTATTTTGAACTGTGTTTATCCCTTAATGTTGTGTCATATTGACAATGTTTTATTGATAAAAGAGACAAAGTTACGAATGTTTAACCTAAGTTCCCGTTTTTTGGGGCACCCTGTATATACATAATGATGTGTGAGCTAACCATCTCCCGGAAATTAGATCAGTAACCCTACTGCTTCCAATATTTATCGAGTTGCAATAAACGCTGGTGAATATAATGGTATAAAGCATATATGATGGCAACACTGGGATCTAATTGATAACTGCAAAAACGGAAGTGTTGGTTCATTGACCTGTTACGATAACTTTGATGTTAGATCAACCTCACTATTCCAGATACAGTATCGAGAAAACAGGAAGTTTTAACACACTATCCGTTATGATGCATTTATAATATACTAGGAACCCCATCAATAGTACATGCAGCTGTTGCTTCGATTTGGGTGAATGATGTTTACTGCAGTTTCGTTGGTCTGACTTTTATCTAGTGACTGTTTTATATCTACATCAAACGTGGAAGGTCATTTTCAATTATGTATTTAACGTCTAGCACTGTTGGGTAGAAAACATATTAAACAATAGGACTGGCTGGCATTTCTGCTTATATCAAATAATTTAATCTCTTTAAAAAGTTACATAAGGCTTTTATCTGTCAGATGTGATGGAAAATGTTTCAATTCTTTGAGACATTCAATCATTGAACAACAAGATTAAGACAATTTATAAATTGTAAGATGTCTATTCCGTGCTCCCTAGTTGTAAAACATTATTTATGTTGTTCGCATTTCCTTCTATATTCAAATGAAATATGCATTTTACTTCATACGAACAGATAAAATGATTAACTGTGTGTTGTTGTTTTTTCTGTTTCATACAAGTGACATTCAGAATCCATTCATTGCAAATATTTTACCACAAAAATATGCTTTGATGATAAAACTCGGTTAAGTCAAAAACACCGAGAGCGCAGTTCTTCTGACTTTTTTTAATTACTGTAAGATTTTACCGTTTCAAGTGCTTTCCTTTTTTGTTGTTCGTTAGAACAACTATTATAGTAATTATATACACACGTTTCAACAATCGGTCTTAGTTAAGTTGATGAAACTACTTTTCTATGGAATGCGGAGTGCACAATAATTCCTTTATCTATGGGTTTAACAGTTAACTACGTAGTTAAGAGACTTTAAACCGCGGTTGCAAGTGCCATCTGCACATTAATTCTTAAACCGCGGATAAAGACTTAGAACTGCAGTTACAAGTCTCTTAACTATATGGTTAAGAGAGAACCAATGAAAACCAAGCATTTATACCAAACTCAATGCTGATTGGACATCATTTTCTAACTACAGTTTAAGAAAGTTGTAACTGCGGTTCGAAGTCTTGAACTGCGGTTCAAAGTCTTGAACTATGGGTTTAAGAATTAATGTGCAAAACAGCACTTGTAACCCGGGTTTAAAGTATCTTAACTATATAGTTAAGAAATGTTTAATTAATGTGCATTTCGCGAACATATAACTCCAGTTTAAGAGTTAAAACTTGGGTTAGACATCCGATACTTTAAACTGCGGTTACAAGTCTTAACGCTATAGTTAAGACATAACCAGTCGGTGGTATTCATATCGTTTTGAATTTAGTTTTCAATGAATTTCACAGACCCCGCGAAACTCTGCTTTTTCCGAATAAACCCGAGTATGCCCGAATAAACTTTGTATTTTATTTCATTGTATTGCCTACAGGCAATTTAGTTCAATTTGCAGATAATTTCACAAAACTGAAAGGTGTTATGTATTTTACAGTTGTATACCACGAAGCAGGGACAATCTAATAATAACTTATTAGATTGTCCCTGCACGAAGTTTAATCAAATTAACGTGCGTGTATACATAATAAATTCTCCTATTAATTATTACTGTTAACCAATTTCTTTTGTATCAATGGGTAATAAAGCAATTAACAGGAAGCAGGTGTCATAAAATGTACTATCTCCCATTATTCCCCTATATTGCCTAGGCATTCAGATTTTAGTTACTTGATCTGGCTCCCTTGGACGCTTCATTTTAAATGTATTACGTGTGTTTATATAAAGCGCCCTTAGATACAGATGATTTAAAAGTCGGTCTTCTATTGATATATATTTTTCCGCATTTAAAATATGAATTTGATATTTTATGCTTAATTCAAATATCATAAATATGGTACTCTTGATTAAAGGTGTATACTATCGAAACTTATGGAAATATTTGTTGATAATATATGTTCAATACGAGTGAAATATTTCTACTAATTAATTGATTAAAGTTGAGACAATGGCAAATTTTGTTTAAAATTTGCCTAGACTAGGCTACAAACGTTCAATATACTTTTTGTTAATGTAGAGCTCTTCTACATTGATTTTATTCTAATACCTAAATATTTCACAATCAAGTTCATGGCTTTATATTATTAAATAAAGTAATTTTGGTTTAGGTGGTTCGCGTGCTTGACGGTGTTGAATTAGGCGGTTTGTGCGCCAATCGCAAACTAATAATATTGCCAACATCGCGCTGTGATTCAATGTTCGCTAGAATCTCAGGCAATTGCGTGATTTTATTATGGCAGGCCTGGTATATGAAACGGATTAGTGAGATTGACGTATTGTATTTTTTCTACACATCACTTCCTGTCAATCATGGAACATCATAATTGTTGCGAATGTTTTAAACTGGGGTTCGATCTACTAACCCCCGTTTAAACTCAGAATTTCCGAGTTACACGTCAAATTATTGTTTTAAACTGGGGTTTCATCTACTAACCCCCGTTTAAAGTAGGAATTTCCGAGTTACACGTCAAATTTTTATTTTAAACTGGGGTTCGATCTACTAACCCCCGTATAAAGTCGGAATTTATTAGATACACGTTAAATTTTTATTTAAAACTGGGGTTCTATCTACTAACCCCCGTTTAAAGTCGGAATTTCTTAGATACACGTTAAATTTTTATTTAAAACAGGGGTTCGATCTACTAACCCCCGTTTAAAGTCGGAATTTCCGAGTTACACGTCAAATTATTGTTTTAAACTGGGGTTTCATCTACTAACCCCCGTTTAAAGTCGGAATTTCCGAGTTACACGTCAAATTTTTATTTTAAACTGGGGTTCGATCTACTAACCCCCGTTTAAAGTCGGAATTTATTAGATACACGTTAAATTTTTATTTAAAACTGGGGTTCTATCTACTAACCCCCGTTTAAAGTCGGAATTTCTTACATACACGTTAAATTTTTATTTAAAACAGGGGTTCGATCTACTAACCCTCGTTTAAAGTCGGAATTTCTGTGTTTTCTATAAAATTCATATTTCAAACAGGGGTTCGATCTACTAACCCCCATTCAAAGTCGGAATATCCGAGTTACAAGTCAAATTTTTATTTTTAACTGGGGTTTCATCTACTAACCCCCGTTTAAAGTCGGAATTTCTGTGGTTTCTATAAAATTAATATTTTAAACTGAGGATCGATCTACTAACCCCCGTTTAAAGTCGGAATTTCCGAGTTACACGTCAAATTTTTATTTTAAACTGGGGTTCCATCTACTAACCCCCGTTTAAAGTCGGAATTTCTGAGTTAGACTTTAAATTTTTGTTTTAAAATGGGGTTCCATGTACTAACCCCCGTTTAAAGTCAGAATTTCTGAGTTAGACCTTAAATTTTTGTTTTAAACTGGGGTTCCATTTACTAACCCCCGTTTAAAGTCGGAATTTCTGTGTTTTCTATAAAATTCATATTTTAAACTGGGGTTCGATCTACTAACCCCCGTTAAAAGTCGGAATTTCTGAGATAGACTAAAATTTGTTGTTTTAACCTGGGGTTCGATCTACTAACCCCCGTTTAAAGTCAGAATTTCTGAGTTAGACTTTAATTTGTTGTTTCAAACAGGGGTTCCATTTACTAACCCCCGTTTAAAGTCAGAATTTCTTAGTTAGACTTTAAATTTTTGTTTTAAACTGGGGTTCCATCTACTAACCCCCGTTTAATGTCGGAATTTCTGAGTTAGACTTTAATTTCTTGTTTTAAACTGGGGTTCGATCTACTAACCCCCGTTTAAAGTCGGAATTTCTGAGATAGACTTAAATTTGTTGTTTTAACCTGGGGTTCGATCTACTAACCCCCGTTTAAAGTCAGAATTTCTGAGTTAGACTTAAATTTGTTGTTTTAAACTGGGGTTCCATCTACTAACCCCCGTTTAAAGTCAGAATTTCTGAGTTAGACTTTAATTTGTTGTTTCAAACAGGGGTTCCATTTACTAACCCCCGTTTAAAGTCAGAATTTCTTAGTTAGACTTTAATTTTTTGTTTTAAACTGGGGTTCCATCTACTAACCCCCGTTTAATGTCGGAATTTCTGAGTTAGACTTTAATTTCTTGTTTAAAACTGGGGTTCGATCTACTAACCCCCGTTTAAAGTCGGAATTTCTGAGATAGACTTAAATTTGTTGTTTTAACCTGGGGTTCGATCTACTAACCCCCGTTTAAAGTCAGAATTTCTGAGTTAGACTTAAATTTGTTGTTTTAAACTGGGGTTCCATCTACTAACCCCCGTTTAAAGTCAGAATTTCTGAGTTAGACCTTAAATTTTTGTTTTAAACTGGGGTTCCATTTACTAACCCCCGTTTAAAGTCGGAATTTCTGTGTTTTCTATAAAATTCATATTTTAAACTGGGGTTCGATCTACTAACCCCCGTTTAAAGTCAGAATTTCTGAGTTAGACTTTAATTTGTTGTTTTAAACTGGGGTTCCATTTACTAACCCCCGTTTAAAGTCAGAATTTCTGAGTTAGACTTCAAATTTTTGTTTTAAACTGGGGTTCCATCTACTAACCCCCGTTTAAAGTCGGATTTTCTGAGTTAGACTTTAATTTCTTGTTTTAAACTGGGGTTCGATCTACTAACCCCCGTTTAAAGTCGGAATTTCTGAGATAGACTAAAATTTGTTGTTTTAACCTGGGGTTCGATCTACTAACCCCCGTTTAAAGTCAGAATTTCTGAGTTAGACTTTAATTTGTTGTTTTAAACTGGGGTTCCATTTACTAACCCCCGTTTAAAGTCATAATTTCTGAGTTAGACTTTAAATTTTTGTTTTAAACTGGGGTTCCATCTACTAACCCCCGTTTAATGTCGGAATTTCTGAGTTAGACTTTAATTTCTTGTTTTAAACTGGGGTTCGATCTACTAACCCCCGTTTAAAGTCGGAATTTCTGAGATAGACTTAAATCTGTTGTTTTAACCTGGGGTTCGATCTACTAACCCCCGTTTAAAGTCAGAATTTCTGAGTTAGACCTTAAATTTTTGTTTTAAACTGGGGTTCCATTTACTAACCCCCGTTTAAAGTCGGAATTTCTGTGTTTTCTATAAAATTCATATTTAAAACTGGGGTTCGATCTACTAACCCCCGTTTAAAGTCAGAATTTCTGAGTTAGACTTTAATTTGTTGTTTTAAACTGGGGTTCCATTTACTAACCCCCGTTTAAAGTCAGAATTTCTGAGTTAGACTTCAAATTTTTGTTTTAAACTGGGGTTCCATCTACTAACCCCCGTTTAAAGTTAGAATTTCTGAGTTAGACCTTAAATTTTTGTTTTAAACTGGGGTTCGATCTACTAACCCCCGTTTAAAGTCGGAATTTCTGAGATAGACTAAAATTTGTTGTTTTAACCTGGGGTTCGATCTACTAACCCCCGTTTAAATTCAGAATTTCTGAGTTAGACTTTAATTTCTTGTTTTAAACTGGGGTTCGATCTACTAACCCCGTTTAATGTCGGAATTTCTGTGTTAGACTTTAATTTGTTGTTTTAAACTGGGGTTCCATTTACTAACCCCCGTTTAAAGTCGAAATTTCTGAGTTAGACTTTGAATTTTTATTTTAAACTGGGGTTCCATATACTATCCCGGTTTAAAGTCGGAAATTCCGAGTTACACGTTAAATTTTCATTTTAAACTAGTGTTAGATCTTCTAAATGAATTCCAATACAATGACATATGCCTACGATCATATGAATTTGAAAGAAATTATGAGGAATTGTTTATACATACATATACTTGAATCCACGCTTTAATTGAGTGTTTAAACTGCAGTTACATGTCTTAAACTATGGGTTAAAGCATAATTGTGCAAACGGCGCTTTGAACCCGGGTTTAAAGTCGCTTAACTATATAATTAAGAGATGTATATTAAATGTGCACTTCGCGCGTGTTAAACCCCCGTTTAAGACTTGTAACCGCGGTTACAAGTCTGTTAACTACATAGTTAAGAGATAACCAATGAGAGCGCCGTATTAGTAATTTCATACGCGCTGGTTGGTTGTCTCTTAACTATGGGGTTAAGGAAACATCATCGATACTTGTAACTGCAGTTCTAAGTCTTTATCCGCGGTTTAAAGAATTAATGTGCATTTGGCACTTGCAACCGCGGTTTAAAGTCTCTTAACTACGTAGTTAACTGTTAAACCCATAGATAAAGGAATTATTGTGCATTCCGCATTCCATACTTTTCTTCCTACGCCGCCGCTAGGCAGCGCCACCTTTGCAATAGTAAACCTGTCAGCCAGTAATAGTGCATAACTACCGACGCAGATGAAAGCCGGTCATACAAAATAGTTTATCAATGGCAGATACAGAGCTTTTTCGCTAGATAATTGAGACCATGCTTCTGAATGAATGCCTCTGTTGCATAAGGTTACCACCCGGTCAATAAATAGAACGATTTCACCGTTACTATTTATAATTCATGTATATCATTTACTTGATCACATGTTCTGCTGAGGGGAAACATTGACTGATAAGCCATTATACATGTGTACGTTGTATGTGAAGGTATTATTTATTTCTAGTCTAATTTTCTAGATCAGTATAAATGATCATGCCAGAAAGCTATATCTTCCAGTACTAATAAATCTACAATTAAATCTTAAAATAAAATAAGATTGTAAAAATTACAGCTAAACCAACGTTGATAATACTTCCTCTGCATTCATTCAAACAACTTAGATGCTTTCGGCGCTTTGATTTATTATAGATTCCAAGTTCATTTTACCTTAGGTCATATTGCAAGGTATGTTACTGATTAACGTATGTTGCTGTCAGTAATGGGATAATATTTGTTTCCATCCAAGTATAGCACGGATAATTTAATCTGATCATGACCTTTATGCATGAATATATTACTGGGTTCTATTGTTGAATGTATAAATTTTCGCGAGCAAATCGTGCGACACCGGTCCATTTGAGTACACCTCGAGCATCTTCGTGATACAGTTACTTCTCGCTTATCAAAACATACAACCGGAATTATAGTTGTATACACTATATCAGCTTTTAAAGTATGCTAATAGAAGGTCGAGAGTCGTGTCTAATTATCCGTACTATAAAACACTTGAAATTACGTGCCCTTCTATGGTTACTAGAGTTGTATTTATGTTCTCGGAATCGGATTTGCAATGATCTACCAGTTTGCCCGACTTACTGCATATTACACCCAGGCAACTTTCCTGTTAGGAAATACACAATATTTTTCGAACGTCAGTCAACATCGTGTGGAAGACATTCACTAGAGGTGCGCCCATTAACATTAGATTTTATTTTGGACCTGTCAGACATTTGTTTGCAACAGCTGTACCTACCTATTTACAAAGCACATAGAAATATTATAACACACTTTGCGCCTTGTTTTAGGCAACACATCTCTATAAGAAGATTGAACATGATATTTATTTAAACCATGGGAACCAAGTGGCGCCAGACAGAATTTAGCCATATGAATATTATTAAATGAAGACGCAAAAAAGTGAGATCCCGGTTGGGGATTATTCGTCTTTTGTGATATATTTCTAGCCATTTTAAGTATATAGAAATTGTAGATACCATTAATTGAAAAGTGACATTAAGACCGATTCAATTACTACCCTTGTACAAAACGTCTTACAGTTCATACCAAATAAATAATGAACAGGTTTTTAAGAGGGCCAACAATTCGACGCCCAGTCTAAACTAGAAAAGGAGTAAAGTTACAGATGCTATTATAAGATAGGCCAGAATGTCGGTGAACACAATTAACATACAACACAAAGCAAGACTAAACAAGTGAGCGTCATACTGTCCCTGTAAGCTGAAAAAAATAATATTTATTACAAGTACCGGGAGACGTTTTAGGGTGTCAATAGTAACAACGTTAACACATTTCGAAGTGGCTGCATTAAAACGAAAAAGATGTAAGAAGAAAATAGAAATTGTCAATTTCTAACAAATGACACTTCTAAGCTCAGATTAACGGAAGTAAACAATTATATGTTGCCAGATAAAAAACTCAACAGGTCGATTGCACTAGTAAGTGTAGGTGTTTTATTTAATTCTATAGAACTGTATCACCGTTATTTTTAAATCCTGAACCTAATACTCTATACATGTATACAACATAATTGATGTGTGGTCTAATCATCTCACAGAAATTAGATCAGTACGACAACCGCTTCCAATATTTACCGAATAGCAATAAACGCAGATAAATGTAATGATGCTTGCAATCATATAAAATAGCTACACTGTGATCTAATCATTACGGCAACCAACCGGAAGTGTTGGTATATTGACATGTTACGATAAATTTCAGATTACATTCCAGATACAGAACAGAACAGAACATACATTTATTAAGACTTGTTACAAGTACATTGTCTACAAACACTGATATATATACATAAATATATAATGCAAAATACACGTGATAAATGGGTTAGTAACGGAGAAAAAAAGCATCAATAACGTTAGTAACATTTAAAGTTGTTTTTTTTATCATACAAATATACTTTTATGAACATACAGATATACTTCACACATTCCATGAACGTACAAATATACTTCACACATTCCATGAACATACAAATATACTTCACACATTCCATGAACATACAGAACAGAACATATACTTTATTAACTTGTACAACATGTACATCGTTATAACATATTTACAAACACATATATACACAAAACATACATGATTAAACACTACACAATTACATAAATACACATTTCAATTTTTTTTTTGAGGATGAGCATACTATAATATATCATATAAGTTCAATTTTGACTACAATATTTTGTTACCTATTAATAAAGTTATTTCTACGGTTGAAGGAAAGTTTAATGAATTTACTCAACTTGAGAACAGTTCTTTTATCATTACACTTTAATAATTCAATTAGTTTAAACATACTTGGTCTTTGGTAAAAATACTTATTTATATAAATTCGACGAAGATCATTAAAACATGGACATTTACAAAGAAAGTGTAGTTCATCGTCTATATCATTAGTATCACAATAAATACAAATACGTTCGAGAACATACAGATATACTTCACACATTCCATGAACATACATATATACTTCACACATTCTATGAACATACAGATATACTTCACACATTCCATGAACATACACATATACTTCACACATTCCATGAACATACAGACACACTTCACACATTCCATGAGCATACAGGTATGCTTCACACATTCCATGTACATACATAAATACTTCACACATTTCATTAACAATATATAATGGTGTTTAGGCAATACCTTCACACAATACAACAACAACAACAACTTTTATTCGACATTAAGTAATACAACATTACTTCTAGTCTACAACAAAAAAGTGCAGTGATAAGCAATGAAAATTTCACATCCCCAGTAAAGAGTAAAATATGGAGTATAAATAATTTTAAGCAGAAGCTAAATTATTTCGACAAAGTTCGCAAAATAATACATTAATAATTATTTATCTAATTCTTTTCTACGGTTATTTGCAAAATACAGATATTTTGATGGGTTTATAATAGTTTTCTTGTTTTTTGACAGCAAAAGATTATCAAATTTCTGTAAAGTTGGCCAGGTAAAATAATATGATTTTAAATATTTTTGACGTAAATCTGAATATATAGGGCATGTAAGAAGAAAGTGATACTCGTTTTCCACAGTTTTGGATGTACAAAATTTATATATTCTTTCTGATCTTTCAATGTTATAGTATCTTCCCCTTTCTATTGCAAGGTTATGTGAGGATAGACGAAATCTACTTAGAGCAATTTTAAATCGTTTTTCTAAACTATGGTAATCAAGGGTAAAATCATGTTTGTATCTACAGTACGTAATCAGTCTCTGAGAGTTATTGATATCTGCATACCAAGTTTGATGATACCGATCTAATATTCTTTGTTTGATCAAATTAAACAATGTTAAATTTTGATAGTTATGAAAATTGTACCACATGTCCGATAGGCCTAAGTTATCTAAAATAGTTTTCACTTGAAATGCCCAGTTCTGACCATTGTATGTTATATTGTTATGTGCATCTTCCTTTAACATATGATATGTTTGTTTAATTAAATTATTATCACTTAGTTTTTGAATTTTTATCCAGTATCTAATCATGTTTATATGTCTTTTGATTTTCATTGGTTCTCTGCCAAGTTCACCATATAACCCTGTCAGATTTGTGGAATAATTAACAACAAGAATTTTTCTACAGAATTTTGTATGAATCAATTCTATATCTTTTCCATCTATGGCTCCCCAAACTTCTGAACAATAATTTAGAACTGAAGAAACCAAAGTGTCAAACAGTTTACATTTTTCACTAGTTTTGAATTCATATTGATAAAAAATAGCAAATAACTGATGCAACGATTTGGAAGCATGCTCAGCAATGATTTTTTGAGTACGTGACCAATTGCCATTTTTAAGTTATAGTTAGAACATATTAAGTAAATTTTAATGATTAAAAAGGGCGGAGCGAGCGAAGCGAAGCGAGTCCTTTTTAGTCATTAAAATTTACTTAATATGTTCTAACTAACTTAGAATGGATTAGATAGAAAGTAGCGCCAACGCATGACGTCAAGTCTGTGAAGAGAAAATTTTAATGATTAAATTTTCATTTAACCGCCAAAATTCGGCGTTTTCATTGGCTCATAATGTAGGTTATATTCTAAAGAGGTATACACCTAGATATTTAAAGGACGGTACTACTTCAAGCTTCTCTCCGTAAAGATAGAAGTTGAAATTGGTCGGTCTTCCCTTTTCGAAGATCATAACTTTAGTCTTGCTGTATTTATTTTTAGACCAAACGTGTTACAATAGGTTTCTATGTCATTTAACATACTTTGTAAGGAATGAGGATTCGTGGAAAACAATACATGATCGCACACACACCGACCCTTGACACACAAATTATTAATTATTTACAACTATATTAGCATTGTTTCTAATTCTAAAAGATTCCTTCAAGAAATAAGCTAGGTTGCACAGCTCCTTTTTGTTATTGCTACTAATAATTCATTGAATTTAAAGACAGAAGGTCTCAAATAATAATATTGTTGAATAAATTTTACTCCGATAGTTCTATAATTGGGACAAATGCGAACAAAATGATAAATATCTTCTATATCTTGTATATTACAAAATAAACAAAGTCGTTCATGACGCGGTAATCTGTTCACTCCAAATCTACCAGTATGTATTCGTAAAGAATGAGCAGAAATGCGTAATTTTGTAATATAAAACCTAATATTATTAGGAACAAGATCTAGATATGGTTCATAACCACAAAATCCAATTTGAAATCTTTATATTCTTCTAAAACGCGGTTTCTTTCCATCGATCCAAACCATTCTTGTTTAAAACAATCTATGAGACGGCTTTTAAATATAACATGGAAATCTTTTACAAGAGTATTTGCGTTATTGAACACTTCAGAGAAACCATGGTCATCTAACAGTTTCTTTACCCGACTTACCCAATTGTTATAGCCAGATAAACAGTCGTTAACAGCTAATTTATACAGTTTTTGTAAAATAATATTTTTTGATTTTACAATCTTGCACCAATATTTTATGATTTTACAGTAACGTGATACATACAAAGGAAAGCGTTCTAACTCGCCGTACACAGGACTATTGCTAGAATTTATAGGAACTTTTAAAATACGCTTGCAGAACTTTAAATGCAACCTTTCTAATTCTTTAGACTTACTGAACCCACAAAGTTCGCTGCCATAATTTAAGATAGCACTAACAAACGAATCAAACAATTGACATAAAACTCTTAATTTTAAAGGTATTATTTTACAATTGAACAATAAAGTATTTAAGGCCTTAAGTGCTTTACGAGATATATAATTGTGATACATAGAAAAATTGCCATTATAAGAGAATAGCGTTCCCAGATAATTAAATGTGTCGACTACTTCAACATCTATACCATTGTAAGTCCATTTTTCCTCTCGCTTTAACCCTCCCCGTTTTATGAAAACCATTATTTTTGTTTTGGACGCATTTACCTCAATACCCCATTTGTTACAATATTCGTACAGCAAATCAAGGTTATGCTGCAAATCAGCTGGTGTTTTACCGAAGATAGCCATGTCATCGGCGAAAAACAATAAGATCACAACTATGTCATCAATCAACAATCCGCTGTTTTCATTATCTTGTAAGAACAACTCTAAATACTCGAGGAATAAGGAAACTAAAACAGGTGACATTATCTCCCCTTGTCTTAGTCCAATGGCGTATTCAAAGAAGTTTGAGAATGTATTGCCCTGTTTAACACATGACTTTACAATAGTGTACATGTCTTTAAATATTCTAAGAACTTTACCTTGAACCCCTGATCGAAATAGTTTAAACCATAAAGCATTTCTATAAATAGAATCAAAACATTTTTTTAAATCAATAAAACCTACGTACAATCTGTTGTTGTGGTTGAGATAGTGTTCTACAATGTATCAACGAGTTTAGAGCAAACATAGCATCAACAGTTGAACTACCCTTCTTAAAACCAAATTGCGCATCCGAGATACCCTGGTGTTCTTCGCAAAAAGTAACAATTCTGTTATTCGATGTGAATAATTTAGATAAGCAGCTTAATAGTGTTATACCTCTGTAATTGTTAACGTCATTTTTATCACCTTTTTATGAAGGGGTATAATAATGCCATCTCTCCATGGGTCAGGGAAAATACCAGAATCTAAAACAACATTAAAGATATCACATACATATGGCATCAAAATATCGATAGTTTCGATAAAATATTCGTTTAACAGGCAGTCACTCCCGTATGCTTTATTTGTTTTTAACCTTTTTACCGCATTCCTAATTTCATCTGGACATATTGGGCGATCAAATTCATCATTTACAGAACTACAGTCAAAGGCGAGATTTTCACAGAAATTTTCGGACTCAGCGTTTTGACTGGTGAATAAATCATTTTCAAGATTTGAAAAATAGTTAAAAAAGTCGTCGTTAGAAATATCATTGTGTGATTTTGAATTCTTCTTTCGAAAGTATTTCCAGAATGCTTTCGGTTTACATAGCCTAAGTTTCTCAATATCATCTATTTTTTTACATTTATAAGCTTGTTTGATACAATATCGGGAGAACAGGAAGTTTTAACAAACTATCCGTTATGTTGAGTTCGTAAAACGCTAGGAATCCCATCGATAGTATGCGTGCAGCTCTTGTTGCGTGTCGGGTAAATGAAGGGAATTGCAGATTCATTGGTCTGACTTTTATATATTGGCTATTTTTAACGTTTTATATTTACATAAAATGTGTAAGGTATTTTGCAATTCCGTATTCAACGTCTAACACTCATAATATCTTGAGTAAAAAACACATAGAACAATTGGACTGGCATTTCTGCTTACAGTATAACCTGGTTTATCCGGCATCCCATCGGACCGGATAAAGCAATGTGCCGGTAAAACCAGGTGTTAAAGAAATAAATATAACTGTATAATTGCTTATAAAAAGACGAAATTATAACTAATGAAAAAATATTAAAGGTATTTACATGTCATTGTACTAATGGTGTTAGTGAGTCATAAAATAGTTGTTAATTGTTGTTTGTTTGGTTTTCTTAAAGATTATGTGCAAACACACTTGCTGGTGATACACATCTTCTAAGTATTATCTATAATGCTAGTTAATTAAGTATTAACACACACTATTTATTAATTGTCGGGACTGACAAACAATGCCGGATAACGGATAAAGCAGGTGCCGTTAAAGTCAGGGTCCATTTAATAGAAATAGAGTGGAGTTCTGCCGGGTCCGACAAACCATGCCGAATAAGACAGGTTGCCGATAAAAACAGGTTCCGGATAAACCAGGTTATACTGTACACAAATTAGTGTATATGTTTATATAATCTCATAAGGCTTTTATCTGTCAAATGTGATGGAAAATGTTTCAATCCTTTTAGAATTCAATGATTGAACAACAAAATTAAGGCAATTTATAAATTGTAAGATGTCTATTCCATGCTCCCCAGTTGTAAAACATAATTTATGTCGTTCGTATTTCCTTCTTTATTCAAATGAAATATGCATTTATCTTCATACGAACAGACAAAATAATTAACTTTTTTTTCCTACGAGTGTCATTCGGAATCCATTCATTGCAATTATCTAACAACAAAAAATTATACTTTGATGATAAAACTCGGTTAAGTCCTGTAACAAAAACATTGAGAGAGCTGTTTTTCTAACTTCATTTCATACCTGTGAGATTTAATGTGTATTTTTCCATTTCAAGTGCTTCTCTTTTGTATATTTTAGATTCCAAGTTCATTGACTTAACGTGGCTTACCTTAGGTCATATTGCAAGGTATGATAATGATTAACGTATGTTGCTGTCAATAATAAGATAATTATTTTTTCCATCCAAGTAAAACACTATACTTCAGGCGCCTCTTACATTATTAATACATACGGCCGCGTCATTTAGCACTACAACGGCACACCGGGACAAGTACAGAGTTATATACCTACTAGTATGTCAGCGGTACACCTGCGCACAAGATGTTACGTAGTATATTATACTAATTTATTTTAGGTTGATTATGAAACAAATTCTAGAAGCCTGTCACTATCAACACCTTAGTCATCATGGTATACATCGATGCGAGGGTATGAGAGAGAGCGCGCGATGCTAGAGACGCAAGCCTGTTGTCTTGAGCCAAATGAAAGGATATCCAAAATATTGGGGGGGGGGGGGGGTGAAGATATTCGTGTTTGTAGATGTGTAGCTGTTCCTGCACTGCTTCGCTCCAAAGGTCATATAATTTTTCAAAGTTTTCAATGCTGTTACAAACGGAAACAAAATAATTCGGTTTAAAGTGTATCAACTTATATGACTTCCTCCTAAACCACTGAATTGATCCTGACAAAACGGTACAGGCAGGATTTTTAGATGATCCTTTTCAACGTTCCGATCTGCTGAATGTTTAAGTAATGGGGTTTAAAAGTGTAAACTCTTTAAGGTGAGTTTCGATTAGAATATGTAGTGTATGGCGGGTTACTCGATTGCAAATCGAACACACCGGGTGTAAGTCTAGAGTCGATGTCAAAGGTCAAGATATTGATCGTGGGAAAACCTAGGGTTCCTCGAGTAACCGGTGCGTTATAACTATAAGTCGCGAAAACAATTTAAAAAACACGATGTTTTTAAGTGTTTTTTTATGCCCCCGTATCGATAGATCGGGAGGCATATAGTGATGCACCTGTCCGTCCGTCCGTCCGTCCGTCCGTTCGTCCGTCCGTCCTGGTTAACCCAAATTGACCGTTTCTTCTAGCATCATTATGGCTTGCTGCAAAGCTTCCAAACTTGCATGGATGTTGTATATGAACACTCTCCACACACCTGTATCACCTGACCCCTTTTTGACCTTCACCTTGACCTAATTTTGGACTTAGACTTATTTATGGACAAGGCTTCCACAGGGGGCATAAGCGTTTATTGAACGCAGTCTTGTTTTTTTGATAAATAAGCAAATTTCTACGAAACATGCCCACATCAATAATCGTATGTATGGTATTGCACGATTTCAATTTTTGATGAACGTTAACTTTACAATATATATATATTCTAATCGAAAACCACTTAAATGACACTTTTAATCACTGAAAATTTATAGACCATCACCACAAGAGTGTTTGAGTGGTACACTTTCAATGATGCATTATAACAGTTTAGGTCTGCTGCACACATAAGTCACTAGGGTAAAGGTATTCAAAATGTTGATGGTCTTAGATAAGCGAAATATACCATATTGGTCCTTTTGTGTAATTTTATGCTAACTATCCTTATTCCAATTTGTATTGGATGTGCTCTGTAGACACAAGTATGTCTTTACTTGACTCTTATGATATTTGGTATAACTAAAGATATAATTAAAGTTTCGGTGCAATTTCGTATGTCGCTTTTAGTGTTTAATATCGGAATCCGGAGCATTTGACAATTCTAAATTCCTGATGGTCATCATCTGCTGGTGAACCAGTACAATAGTTGGTGGATGTCACTGTCGTGTACACATGATATTACGAATAATTCAAAAGTTGGTCAATTAATGTCAGTAGATACGGTCACCAAATCTTGCTAAAACTACCAAAGTAAGGAGGAGCGCTTTCAGTGTATTTCCACTGTTGTACTCGTACCTTTATGTGAACAACATTGTGACAAAAGAATAAAACAGATGTGGCTATAAATTTCTGAAAACCATCGAGTCTTGGTAAAAGTATGTTGTCTTGAGCCATGGAAAGTATATCCTGAATATCGGTGCATAGACATTCTTGTTTGTAGATGCAGCTGTCCCAGCACTGCTCCACTTCAACGGTCATATGACATAGCAAAACAGTATACATGAATAGTTCATATTTTATTACATCAACCAAAAAACCATAATTGAACACATTTATTACATAAATCACATAAGTTACACAAACGTAAATCTACAGAACACAAACCCAATCACTATCACAGTCATTTATCATTTACATAAAAGATATATACACTCGCTAGGTAAGATAGACAAGCTACAGATACGTACAATTATATTATGTACACCGGTGCTTTAAAAAAAACGTCTCCATTAATAAAAATACTTAATAGATACAAACACACAGCACAACTGACGCAACATTTCAACAAGATACAAACATGCATTTCTTGATGTCCAGTTATAAACATTGTAATCTAGTTCAACATTTGAATAACGTATCAGCATGCATTCCATGGTCTCCAGTCGTACAAACCTTAACCACCACTTTAAAAGTTACAACTATTTCGCTAAATTCATTTACAAAAATGCAATACCATCACTCTGTATGATTTAAAAAAAACTTACGTTCTTACTTACTTATTTCCGTTATGCCCTCTAGCATGTAGGGCAACTACAAAAATATAAAACCGGATAAAAAGAACTTAGCCCCAAATTGCATGATATTAGCATTATGATTTTTTTTGTTTTCAAACGGTATTCTACTGAGATATTGACAATTTTTCATAAGTGGCTTTATTTAGAGCGAATACAATTTAGTTTTGTTCAATGGGGTTTGAGGCTATTGCTGAAGTTTCAACAAACATAATTATATACATGTGTTAAAACTGGAAAATCTATGAATCTATTGAGAGCTGGTGAGATACTATATCTAGCGGTGCAAGAAAATATATATATGTAAAGTGATGCTAAAAAATATCCAGAAGTGCATAACTAAACCGTAACAACAATAGGCAGGTTAATATACACCGAGAGTAGTTATTTGTGGAAAAACAGCCAATAGGAAAGGTGAGTACAGATGAAAGTGATACGGAGTTACACAATGGGCAGTGAATTGCATAGTATTGTTCTCTTGTTCTGTTCAGACGCTGGAAGGAAGAAGTATCCATACAAAGCATTGGTGTCGACACAACTTACTTTGTCGTCTCGCCAAATAAGTAAAGAACACATATGTGCTTAGTGGCGAAGACACACTGACTATTTCGGTTGGCGTCATATACAACATGAATATCAATGTATTGGTCACTCGTTTTATCTTACTTTTAACTTACTAATACAATTGTACTGCGTTCAAATTCCATACTTATATTCCATACTGACGAAGAACCAGTGTCTCCTAAATATCAATTGACCACATACATGTACCATATTTAACATAAACATATCTGTTATAGCCTTGTCCATGTTTCCACTGTAATATTCGAACCGTCTACAACATCTTCAAAGTCAGCAACTTCCTTTTCGGCCTTTTCAGAGTCACTAAAATGATCAAAAACTCTAACTAATAATTTAAATCAATTATTAAAATATTGTTAAGCTGGGCAATATTGTAGTTTGCAATGTTCCACTAAAGCACCATTTTGTTTCTAAAATATTTTTCATTGAACTATTATTCTGAAATAATAATGTGTTTACGACATGATATTAAGGTGTTGGATTCAATCAACTTAAGTGTTACATTAAATACTTACTTGGCTAGATCAAGTTTGTTCTCCTCGGCAGTGCTGCGTCTTCTGTAGATCACGTAACATAACAGACCCAACATTATTATACAAACCCCACCTACACTGGCCACGACAGCAGTGACCACTCTATTAAAGGCACTGAATTCTGAATCACTTTCTATACCTGAATTATAAAAACACAATTAGCACGAACTACATATTAGATAACTTGCCGAAGTGACACACCAAATCGTAATTGAAACACAATACGTGCATGAGTGAGCATTATTATAAGTAGGAAACTGTCAGCAACCATTAAAACGCAATTTTGAATCTAACATTCATTAAGCTGCCATTTAGATTTATTCAGACATTTATACATACTGCATTTTGATGGCTTGACAGATGACATATAGTTTCGAGAAGAAAATAGCAAAACTGATCCATTACGCGAGTCATACTTTGAATGAAATGGAAGTCAGTAGAACAGAAACAACGTCAAGATAACTTACTGTGCTCACAAACGATTCCTTCAAACCCAGTGTCACTGCAGTTACAGACAAACCCGTTTGACACATCAACACAATAACCATCATTCAGACACGGAGCACTTTCACATTCGTCAATATCTGGAAAATAGATTCTCGGAGAATACGATTTATTAATACCATGTTGTCCCACTCTGTCTATTACTAGTAAATTAAGTTTGCGATTAATGTTTACACTATTCCACTTGACCACTGCCTGTCACATTTGTATGGCGAGTTTTCTCGTACAAGTATACAAGTAAAACACCTCAATTGAAGAGTAATAATGTGTAGATGTAATTTGGATATACTCAAGAAATGACCATACAAACCGCTATGGAACATTGGCCCTTGGTAAGTTCGCAATTACGATGTATGGACGCTATTTGTTACTGACTAGCATCTATGGCGATAAAACCCATTCTGACATGTAAGTCGAGCGTGAAAAGAACACTTGGTGGGTCGTAATAATGTCGGGCTGTAAGTTATGACTATATAGCATGTTAGGTATTCTGTGGTAGGACATATTAGTCGGGGGGCTATATATCATCTAGCAACTCGTGACAAGTATTCCGGGAGGATAACGCTATGAAAGAGGACGATATTCACTCACTTGACAGGCATCATCTACGTATACATGTATAACCTACGTATGCCTTTATAATATTATCGTTATTCACCAAAAGATTAGTTCGTAAAGCAAACGATTTACAGCATATCAAATATCTGATTACCGAAATGTATAGTTACATTTAGGACCTCTGTACACAGTCGTTCTTAAGACTTGCAGTGGTTTAGTCTCAGTTTTGTGTTGAGCATTGTGACGTATGCTTGTGGTTTGTGCTGTTCTCTTTGTACCTCTCGTGCTCGGCTGTTTCTCTCGAGTGCTGCCTTTCCTTTCCAAATTTTCTTTTTTGGTTTGCACGAGAGCAGACAAAAGTGAAAGTCACAGTATTTCATACTTACTTATCTCACAAAAGGTTCCAGCAAACCCATGATAGCATGAACACTCGAAGCTATTAATCTTGTCTGAGCAGTCTCCGTTATTAAAGCAAGGATTCGAGGCACATTCGTTGATATCTAGAATGAGACAAGTACTACAGTTTATACAAAACTATCGCGTCATTAATTCGTCCAGGGATTATTCATTACTGGTTACATACGTTCAAATATTTACAAGCATTCATACTAGGCGCTTAGGTCCGAATTGTCTAGACATCATTTTGTCCTTATAACCTATACTTTCTACAATTGCTGCAAGTAAGCATATCCTGTTCTTATACCCTATACTTTCGGTAGTTGCTGCAAGTAAGCATATCCTGTTCTTATACCCTATACTTTCGGTAGTTGCTGCAAGTAAGCACATGTATCGCATTATTAGAGAAACAACACCCAAAGATAAATGTGAGGGCTTATCTACTTGATAATTGAAAACGATACACTCTATAGCGATATTATAATTTTACAATTGTATTCAAAAGTTAAGGCATAATGCCCATGGATCATATTTACAACGTACATATATTCATAAAAATTACATATATGGGTATAATATTAATTATGCTGTTGTCCTATATAGATACTTATTTCGTCCTTTTTATTTTTCATATGTATATATTTTGTATATGTTTGTAAAAGAATCAGTGGTATATGTAGTACCCGTCTGACATAGGAAATCAGTAAAACCATCATAGCAGTCACAGTAGAAGTCTCCTATACCATCTTTACAAGTACCTCGATCATTACACGTTATGTTCCAACAGTCGTCTATGTCTGTAACGCAGAGGAAGAAGAATGTATGTATATTATTACCTCATTTATGACATTCTAACATTGATTGATGTGAAGTTGTATAAATCTAGATGTACATAACAGAACACACATCAATGTCGATCTAGCAGGAAACGAAAATCGTAAATAAAGCATAATCATACGCAAGCAGTAGTAATAATCAAACAGATTCACTGTTACATTGGAGTTTCATTGAAACCTGGCCATTTGGTACCTTGACCAAGCGCAGATATGGGCAAAATTTAAACAATAACGGATCATAACTCCGGCAATATTCACTCAACCTGACATTCCTGACAATATATACAACTAGGCTTAGCATACCAACTTTTTGTATGAGGTTTCATTGATATCCGACAAAAGGCTTAGGAAATCAAACGCGTAAAAGCAGTGAGACAGGCATGAACGATAACTCAAATTTTTGAAGTGGTTGTATAAGGTTTTCCTAAAACATGAGGCACTGTTAAGTAAACAGTAAGTAATTTATTGTGGGTAATCCTAATATCTAGCGTGCGTCACGGACAGTGTTGCGATATACAACACACTTGTTTAAATCAGCTCTTGCTGTTGTCGGATATGTGAAGCGTGTATGTTGTGTTTTGAGACGATTGGCATACAAACGAATACATATTACATGCATAAAAAGCCCGCTTGTACATATGTCTAAATTACTTTTCAAGTAGCAATTACTATATGTATCTAGTTCTTACTTGTACAGGTCTTCTGGTTCAAAGATAATGTAAAGCCAGGATAACACCCACAATCATAAGCACCAACATTGTTATTACAAGTATGTTCGCATTCATGAATACCACTGACACATTCATCCACATCTGAAACGTTGAATAACGAATTGTTCAAATCCAATTCGACATTTATTACCTTCACACTAGATAGTGCCCTTGCCTGATGATAGGAATTGTGCAACAACATGACATGTGTATCCTCGATTCCAGACAATCAAGACGCATGTTAAACAATTTTAGTAGTTATATTTTACTTGATCTTTGTTTATGTTCCATCTGAATTAATACAAAGTGACTTGTTTAAAAAGTGGTTGTTTATTGGGAGAACGTTCGTGCCATTCAACTATTAGTTTGGTGTTGTCATCCACATGTCAACCCATTACGGAACCGTGTAGATGTGATGAAGTTACATTGATTCTGGGTATTGTTGATTGTGATTACTGTGATTGTTTCGATGGCCGAGTGGTCTAATCATCTCATACTTCCCATTGCTAGGCGATAGCGCCATACAGTGTTGGTTCGAACTATAGGTGAAAACTATTGCTTCTTTCAAAACAATTGTTATCATCAATAAAAGCACTACAAACTTATGGAAACATTAATCGGGCAATTGTTTAGTTCATGCAATTCAAAACTATGCATGTCATACTTCAAGTTATTTTCAAAGAGTACAAGTTTTGCGACTTTTTCAGTTGAATCTATTTTTAATCAATAAGACGTGCTGTTTCACAACTATCTATCCAGTCAAATCGCATTGTTTTGCATTCTGCTTTTGATAAAAACAAACCTCAAAACCCATTATCAGAAAAGAACACACTACAAAAAGTTGCAAGAAAAATACATTGTATACATTACCTCGGGACTAGCTACTCACGAAATACATTTCCGAATAGATTTCCGAAGTTAATCAAAGTAGTTCAGTAGTTTCATGGCCTGATCTAACATATTGTGCGAAGGTTTAATTTCTTTTCATTTGGTACACACTAAAATACATGCATTTCGATTACAATGACAATGTTTTTGCACAGATCTGAGACAGCTACTTGTTTATAGGAATAGAATAGGAACTTTAACGATAGTATAGTCATTTAACATATTGGTAGAGGAGTATACTTTACAATTACCATTGCAAGATCTAGCGTCAACATTGAGCTCATAGCCCGGGTCACAGCTACAAATATAGTCGCCAATTCTATTGGAGCAAATTTGTTCACATCCATGTGTATCCGTTAAACATTCGTCAATATCTGATAAATATAATAACAGCAATACTTAGACGAGGAATTATACTGAAAATAAGAACAGATACAACTAAAGTATTCTTTAAAGATAAACAAACATCTTAAACATTTATGGCATATATACATTAATTCGACAATACGCCAGTAGATTTGGTATCAATTATACAAGGGAATACAATTGCTGGTGAATGCAAGTAGTATGTTAACATGTATCTCGTATCTTCGCATTGTTGCATGTTCGCATTGTTGTGGCAAAAAGCGAAACTACGACATATGAAGGGCAACAAAACGACACCAAACATCTGTCATATATTTGCTTCCCCACAACAAAGCGAAAATGTAACAATGCGAAAACACGACAATGTCGACTTCGCATTGTTGCATTTTCGCTTTGTTACATTTTCGCCATGAGAAGCAAAGATACGACAGATGTAAGGCGAAAACACGACACATTTTAGGTGTCTTATTGTCGCCCTGCATCAGTCGTATGTTCGCTTTTTTGCCACAACAAAGCGAAAATGTAACAATCAAAAGACTTTTTGCATTGTTACATTTTCGAATTTTCGTTTTGTTGTCGCGACAAAGCGAAAATACGACATGGCATACATCAGCCACCATAATGATAAGACGTAACATGTGAGAATAGAGTCGGAATGTCTGGAAATCTGGATATTCTTAGACAACCATGTTCGGTTTTATTACCACCGGGTATAAAATAACTGCTGAATAAATATGTTTACTTCATCGAAACAACACAGACCAATAACTAACAGAAATACGAAGTATGTTTCCTTTAGTGAACGATGTAACATAACAAATTACGAAAATCTGACATGACAAATTTTGCAAATCCTATTCTCACTAATAGTGTTTAATAAATGTACTGCGAGAAACCATTTACTTGTCAATCGATTTTGACAGTTTATGCAGTACTGAACAGAATCCTAAAAGAAATACACTAGACCGACTGGGTTTTATTGGCAGTTTGCAAAATTGAATCTTTGTTTGTTAAATCCAATTTCTTTTGACGACACATTTATGTTGTCTCTAACTTGCTAATAGATTCGTACATGTATGTACACATATTGTGAAGTAGTCTATCGTGCTAAAAATGAATATTAAGACCAGAAAGCTACGTTATTCAGTCAAAAACCTACGTTTACATATCGCATACATGTATGTTATATGTTAGTCATACCGTTACACCCTTTGAAATCTTCGTTTATTAGATATCCACCACGACATGAACACGAGTATGCCCCTAAATAGTTGACACAGAGCTGGCTACAATCAGCATTCCCACTGCTACACTCGTCAACATCTGTAACAATATGGCAGATCATTTCTGAGCATAAATATAGAAAAATCAGAGAAACGTTTAGAAATGTAAGACAAGTTAAAATACACTAAAGGGAATAAGTTTTTCAATAACTATCCATATTTTTTCAGTAGCGAAGATTTATTGTATTATGTCGGTAGTTAGTCTTTATACTGACAAAATTAAGTTAACACTGATATTGCATGTGTATGTAAGGTACAATAATGTCATTATACGTGTATGAAATGTGTACCAGTCAACATCATGGTGTATTTTAAGTCGAGGGAAAGTCTGCATAACTGACCATTCTGAGCTTTGACTCAAGTGTTACTCTTTCATTAACAAGTGCGTAATGTCACGTTCATTCAGTGACGTCATAATAACAACGACGTCGGGCATTCAAATAGACGCCATGTAGCACAGCCTAGACTTAAAAACAATCGATCAACCGCCAGTGCCTTTAAGATAGGAAACCTCACTATTGGGTAGGAAATTTCAACCGGTGACTTACATATAAAAAGGAGTCCGTCAAATTAGGAGACGGTTTATCAGAAGTCACATAACAAGGCGAACTAATAAAGCAAAGTTTATTTGGCACCCTGTTATCCGACCGATATTGCCTGAAGTGAATGGATAAATGTCCATTGTCAATATATAGAGAATAATAGGTTATTGACATGGATGAGCAAGTTTATCTGGCAAGGCGGAGGAATATATCGGGTGAGCCGAGCTGAATAAACTTTAACTCCATCCACGTCACTTACCTATTATTCTATTTATCATGTCACTTTACCTGTTTAGTACCAAAATCCTAGTATGTTTAAATGTATAGAATTGCTTAATATTGCATCTAAGATTGAACTTATTAATTTATGTAAATGTTTGTTCCACGCATGCCGTAAAACAGAATAATTACAATAGTAATACTAATTAAGTACTGTCACACCATTGTTTATTTTACTAATATCATAAATGTCCATTCTCCATTACTTGTACTAACACAAATTTTAAATCTTTGTATCCATCTTCATAATTCTGCTACGTGATCATGTACGTATATTTGTTTTTTGTAAATAATATTGTTTGTATTGTGATGAGGTGCTGTACGCACAAATAAAAAATAAACTTCTGTCCTGTTCTTCTGTTCCTGTTTAGTCAGGGGATCAAACTCAGGTCTCTATTGTTACTCTTTCATTTACCTACAACGAGCAATGTCACTTTCCTTCAGTAACAAACAACGACGACGGACATCTTCAAATACATCATACGATAGGAAAACATCACCATCAGGTACTGAATTTCAAGCTGCGACTCTCGTTTAAGAAGTAGTCCGTGGTATCATTTGGTCAGTTGACTAGGTGACCTAATATAAAGCAAAGTTTATTTGGCACCCTGTTATCAGGTCGATTTTGCCGGTAGTATCTGGATAAACCTCGATACCCGGTACCCCATGTGACAATATTAGTAAATAATAATCCAGCTACCGAGTTTATACCAGATAAAATATTTTTGCACTCACTCCCTTAGCACAGTCACATCGAAATATGCCACCTTCAATGTTTATACCAGCATTCATGTAGATACTAGTTATACAATACCTTCACATGTTTTGTTGTCTGCTTTCAGAACAAAACCATTAAAGCATGAACATTGATAGTTTCCCGGGGTATTTTCGCACTTCTGGTCACACATATGGGTTCCTAGCACACATTCATCTTGATCTGTGGAAATAAAACAATGAACTGTTTATACCATTACGATCACATCTGTTCCAGGAGATCACATGAAGACGAATACTACAGAACCATGCGATAATGCAGTTCATCGTTAGAGCGTCCGAAATTATTCCAGTGTACTTGGACTCTATCTGGATGGGAATTACTGTTACCCCTATTGATGTTGTTATTGTGTTAATAATCAATGAAATAATTATACCAATGACTTTTATAGATGTTGTGTACCTAATGTGTTTCTTGCCATAAACTTTAATCGTATTATACATATTTCGAACGGTTTGTTTGATGGCCGAGTTGACTGTCATTAGAACATTTTATCAAACCAATACTTTTTCCTCTCATGGTTTAACTCTTTATTTATCAACGTCTCGACCTGAGCCTTTTTCAAAACACACAAACAAAAGTTCTTCTTTACATTATATAGGCATTGAGGTCAGCCATTTTGAAAATAATGGCATCAAACAGGAAATGACATCATGAAACATTAAGTACGCCAAAACGTCACACAACGTTACGTCAGAAAAAACAGGATATGACGTCATAACAAAAGTACGCCAACAAGACTCATGACATTAAGATGCAAAAATCGTACTATTAACATGAAATAGTCCCCTTCTATGTAGTGAATTAACATTTAAAGTAAATAAAAACTTGTTTTAAAACCCTATCTTATATATCTTATATATATACACTTAAACTATGAAAGTTTAATACATTAAATATAAGCTTTAAAAGTTTTAAAAAGATATTTATTTTTTTAGACTGATTAATTATAAACTCCAATATGCAAAATAATGGCCTTGCAAAATTTATGATCTACAGTAATAATTGCTATAGACCCACAGGGGAAAATCATTACTATCCGATTAAATTTAATTACTATTTAAAAACCGTCGCAAAAATATAATAAACCGCCTAAGATAGTACTGTTAATGTGAAATAACTCCTGTTTTATAATTTCCCCTCAGTAGAACGTCTAGTTGTGTTTTCGTGTTTAAACCTGATACCCATACATACATAGAGTTTACACACGTTTTACAAAGATCTAATTTCGAATTATATTTTGCAATTTATCATAAGTCGTAGTCTTATTGCCTTATTTTGCTAAACCGACGTACTTCTTGCAAATTCATTGGGTCAACTTTGGTTTATTTCTTGTTGCTCCTTCACATGTTTTAATTCATGAATTGTCTCCCTTTGTACAATTTGTATAATTACGAGGTAAATGTTTCGCAGGGTCTAGATTTCGCACTATCGATGTTGACGACGAATATAGCGAGAATTAGACCCCGTGAAATATACCCGCTATACAGTATACGTACACTCGTATTGTGTATTGTTTTACAAATTTATACGTACCAATACAACCCGAATTATCTCTGGAATTTAGAACATATCCTAGGTGGCATGTACAGTAAAAACCTCCATCAACATTGTTACATAGTTGTTCACAGTTGTCAAGCTCAGAGGTACATTCATTCACATCTGAAGGAAGAGTGCAAGCTCGCATGTGACATTTTGGAGCACAATGCATAATGCAGTATTGTCATTAAAGTCTATGAGATGTCACAGACAGTCATGTTACATGCTATTTATTTATTCTTGTTTGAATAAGAAAATATCTCAATTTTCTATTAACACTGTCTCTCCTGAATCCGGGCCAACATTGTCTCAAGTGTTACAAGTATCACATATATTTCTCCCTTTGGTAAAATATCATACTGCATATCTTTTCGCCATTTATCACCATAATATTTATTGTGAAATTTGCACCAGTGTTGCTTTGTAAAAAGTCATGTTCAGGACTAAATATGCAAATAAACTCTATTCTTGTCTGTTCTGAACGGCAAAAATATCACCCATTAGTTGTGGGTACAAGTAGATAATGTAACATAACTAGGTATACAATTAAGATATAGTTTGTTGAAGAAACTATTACGTATTAGTACGTATCCTTTTGTGCGTCCGTTTATCAGTTGATATACTATATGGTATCCATTGATACATCAACCAACCTTTTGACAGCTATATATACATGTATATGAGCAAATATTAAGTTTTGGTCATTATGTATTTTGCACCCCATGAATAAGCCTTCTATGCAAAACGTTGATGAATATATTATAATTAGTTTTTGGTGGTTATATCTTTATTATATAGTTCTTTTTGTACCAAACACATGTGCTAATAGCAAACCGAACGTTTTGCATAGACATAAAGACACACAAGGTTTGTAAAACATGTATCAAATATTGAAAGGTGTTCCAAGTCGACAGGTGGAGGAAACGAAATGACCTAGACGTATGTTCGTGATGCAGGGGTCGGACTACTTTCTAACATTTAAAAGAAAAGTTTTAACAACGAAGACTAGTGGTTAGGACTCGTTCACTTATATTAAGCACTTTTCTCGCGTTGACAAAATACTCAGATGTGACTTTGGCTCTAAAGTCTCTGATTAGTTAGGAGGTTTTCCACAGTTTGAACATCCATCCTATTGCTAGCTAAAAGCACACGCGCTAAGAATCATAGCGAAGCTTAGAAATTGGTTTTAACAAAATCAATAAAAAAGATAATATTAAGTCAGACAAGGTAGGCAGCAATCAGTTTAACAAGCCGAGCACAGAAGACATAAAAAAACACAATGCACAATGCCCACCTGAACCAGTTGAGCAGGAAAAAACATAAATAACATACAAGACACAATGCCCAACTAAACAATTTATGACCCTCCCATGTCCAAGCTGTCGAAATTCTAAATGAACCAGTTTCAGCAATCAAGAAGATAAATGCACAAGATTACTAGATCTAGTTGATACACTTCAGGTAGCTGCTTTATTTTGAATGTCAATGTATTACCTTCACAAGTTCTACCATCTTCATGCAACTCATACCCTTTGTTACACAAGCACGTATAATCACCTTCTGTGTTTTCACAAATATGACCACAGTTATCTGTAAGTGCTTCACATTCATCTATATCTAAAAGATTAATTTTAAAAATCAAACATTTTTTCAAGTTTTATTAGCAAAATCTGCAAATGTTATGCCTTGGGCTAAAAAACTCATGGGAAACGGACAAGTCTGGTCATGGCTCATCGTACGGACTATAAAGTTAATATAACATAAAATTTAGTTACTAGTGATCATAATAAGGTTGCAAACCTTAGGGAAACGTTATAAAAATGTATACATGTATTTATTAGATATAGATCTACATATGTATTAAACGTAAATATAAAAAATCATTTAATCCATGTTATCAATTGATAACAATTGTAATATTATATTGATAACTAACCAATACAAGATACTCGGTCATTCGTGTTAAGTACGTAACCAGAATGACATTTGCACTGAAAGCTTCCATCCAAGTTGTCACAGATATGTGAACAGTTATGTCTGTTCTCCATACATTCGTCTATATCTTAAAGGATAAACATCATCATAATTTTATAAATATCAAAGTCAGAATACATTACAGGACATTTTACATAAATGCAAGACAGGTTGAGACATTGTAGTCAATGCTTTTTACCGAATAATTATTTGTCGAGTTCTATTTTAGCAAACTGTGATTTATTCACTGACTTGTTTTACGAAGTTCGTGAAACAAGTTAAATAACTGATGTTCCATTAGATATACATATAGTTCATAAGGGAACATTTAATGGAAATAATGGGTACCTTATGAACGAGCCAATAAAATGTTCGTATTTTAGAAACAATCAAGTTGACAAACTAGAACATAATGTAATACCGGTACTATGTAATTTAGTTTCTACAATAAGGATATATAGGCTCATTGTTTGAATAGAAATTGGGGAACGTAATTCCTCATAATCAAGAGTCTGCAGCACAGATGTATGGTTATAGATGTTTGAGTAATGACATTTTCTCTTTATTTCCCATATAATGTGACGTTTTGATGGAAGATTGAGACTAAAACCCATCGATATTCTCATCAAATATTACTGAAACGTCTTCATACCATGCATAACTTGTTTACAATAAGTTTAAATCCAGACTTCATCGATCATATTTTCCACTCAAATATTAGTGTTAAAGTGTATGGCCATAGTGTAGCATATTTGGATACCGTCTTTGTAAATAACAGTTATTTCTCGAATACAGTCATTTAAGAACTAATCAGTGCAAAATTTGCACACATACCATGACATGTTGTACGATCTATTCCAAGCATATAACCTGCATTACATTCACACTGGAAAGACCCGTCGGTGTTATCACATATCTGGTCACATGAATCAATGTTTTCACATTCATTAAGGTCTGTAATGTAAACATAATTTCATTAACTGATTTGTGTACCGGTTCACACCAATGAATATGTATCAAAAGGCACCCAAGCCAAAACTCTCTTATAACAGATGTTTGGTGAACAACTTTGTACATCCGTTTTTGTATTTTATCGGATAATAATATTATATGCATACGTTCGAGATTAATAAAACAGATTTACATAAGTGTTTTTCTGACCTTAAGATATAAGCACAAGTACCTCGAAATGTGATTCTATAAAAGTGTGATATCTTTCTACCAACTGATTACGCAAATACGTTAATTTGAAGGGACCAAAAACTGTTGGTAATGATATCTAGCAGGCAATCATTTTCGTCTTTAACCATGACATAAGTGTTTTGGTGAAACAAGACTGATTTTTTGTAAAGACTGCTAGAATGGACAGTCCAAGGGTATTCGTCAAAATATTTGGACTCACAACAATATCCTGGATGTTTATGTCACTTGAACTCAACATCCACAATGTATTAGTACACAAGAGATTACCTACTGTAAGAAGTGATTTCGCGATTACCGAGCATCAAGTATTGTCTCCCTTTCCTCATTCATACCAACGATGAATTTGCTATGGGACTAATTTGAAACCATGTTTAACAGCAAAGGCATAAACAAACGCAAAGACTTGTATATGCCCGTGACCTCCTTAGCTTACAATTAATCATTGATTTTAAACATTGTCTTCCAACGGTAGAAGGTAGTTAGATACACAAATACGTATGTTTGAAGAATCGTTTTGGTCATAACATTTTGTTTGTTTTGCACCAAACGCCTACGTCAATAGACAGCCGAACGTTTTTCATCAATATAAAGATACCACACATGGAGTGTCAAACATGAAACAAATATTGACAGGTGTACCCAGTCGACAGATAGAGGGAACGAAATGACCTATATGCAGTTTCGTCATGTAAGGGTCGGACTACTTTCTTACATTCTCAAACACAAACGTTAAAACAAGAAACACTAGTAGTTAATACATACTCGTTTACCAATATAAAACACTTTTCTGACGTTGGCAAATTCTCAGATGAGACTGTGGCTCACTTTTCTGATGTATCTGATTAGTTAGGAGGTTGCCCAAAGTTCGACTAACCGTGTGCTAGTTAAAATCATACGCACTACTAATCATAGCAAAACTTAGAAATTGGTCTTAACAAAATCAATAAAATTACTTCCAAGTTACACTTCATGTTATCGATTTATTTTGATCATCAATGTCTTACCTTCACAAGTCCTATCATCTTCACGTAAGTCATAACCTTTGTTACACAAACACGTATAAGCACCATCTGTGTTTTCACAAACATGTTCACATTTGTCTGTAAGTGCTTCACATTCATCTATATCTGAATGATCAATTTTAAAAAATCTAATAATCTTTCTAGTTTTATTATCAAAATCTGCAATCTTATGCCTTGGGACAAAATAACTCATGGGAAAGGGAAACATCTGACTATGGTTAATCGTACGGACATAAAGTTCATAAACCATTTAGTTACTGGTGATCATCATAAGGTTGCAGCCCTTAGTAAAACGTTATTAACTTGTAATTATTACTTTTTATTGGATATTAATTATACATTAATACAAAATCATATAATCCATGTTTTAATTGATAACAATTGTAAAATCATATTGATAACTTACCTATACAAGATACTCGGTCATTCGTGTTAAGTATGTAACCAGGATGACATTTGCACTGAAAGCTCCCATCCAAGTTGTCGCAGATCTGTGAACAGTTATGTTTGTTGTCCGTACACTCGTCTATATCTTAAAGGATAAACATCCTCATTATTTAATAATTATCCAAGTCAAAATACATCAATACAGGACTTGTGTTTACGGACATTGTACATAAATGCAAGACATGTTGAGACATTAGAGTCAACATTTTTACCAAATGAGTATTTGTCGAGGTTTCTTTCAGCAAAATGTGAGTAATTCACTGACTTGTTGATTGATAAACAAGTTTTTCGGCTTATATATTATTCACTATCGAAACCTCATTCCTGATACTGTCCATTGCCACGAGGGTATGAGAAAGAAGAAGCCAGTTTATCCATTTTGCTGATTGTCTAGCAAGAGAATTACTGGTTCCATTTTATTTTGTCTTTGGTATGACTAGGCGAAACCTTGCGAAGCTTGAACACAATGTAATACTATGTAATTAAGTTAGTATAATTGGTATGTAAAGGCTCATCGTTTTCATAATAATTAGAGAACGTAATTTTATTTTCATAATCGTGAGTCTGCAGGACATACGTATGGTTATAGATTTTAGATTACTGACATTTTCTCATTATTTCCCCCATAATGTGAAGTTTTGATGGAGGATTTTGACTAAATCGCATCGATATTCTCATCAAATATTACTGAAACGTCTTCATTTCATGCGATAACTTGTTAACAATAAGTCTAAATCAAGATGTCATCGATATTAATTTCTACTCGAATATTTGTATTTAAGTGTAGGGCCATAGTGTAGCATATTAGGATACGGTCTTTGTAAAAAACAGTTATTTCTCGTATACAATAATTTAAGAACTACTCAGTACACAATTTGTACCCATACCATGGCATGTTTTGTGATCTATTCCAAGCATATAACCTGCATTACATTCACACTGGAAGGACCCGTCTGTGTTATCACATATCTGGTCACATGAATCAACGTTTTCACATTCATCAAGATCTGTAATGTAAACATAATTGTATATCATTTCATTTACTGATTTTAATACCGGTTCACACCAATGAGTATGTATAAAAAGGCACCCGATCAAAACTCTCTTGTGACAGATGTTAGGCAAACAACTTTGTACATCATTTTTTTTTATCGGAAAGTGATATTATATGCATACGTTGGAAATTAATAAAACATAAGTACGTTTCTGACCTAAAGATAAAAGTACATGTTTGTACAAGTACTCGAATTGTGATTCTATAAAAGTGTGATTTCTTTAAATCAACAGATAAAGCAAATATGTTGATTTTAAGGGACCAAAAGTGGTGGTAATTGTATCCATCAAACATTCATTTTTGTCTTTGTAATATTACCATGACATGAGTGTATAGATAAAACATGACTAATGTTTTGTAAAGACTGCTAGAATGGACGCATATAGGTATTCATTAAAATATTTGGACTCACAACAATACCCTGGATGTTTATGTCACTTGAAATACCACAAAACCCACAATGAATTAGTACACGAAAGATTACCCACTGTATGAAGAGATTTCGCGATTACCAAACGCCAAGGATTGTCTCCCTTTCCTCATTCATACCAACGATGAATTTGCTCTGGGAATAATTGTACTTCATAACGTATAATATCATTGACTTTTACTAGTTTATACTGATTTCATGACATAGGCCTAGTGTTTATTCGTACTACAGATAGAATGGTAATGATACGTATCATTAATTAGTTTAGGTGTTTTAATCTTATCGGTGACTTGCTACATTTAAGAGATCATTTAAATAAAAAGTTATTAAACGATGTACAAATAACAATAATGTGATTCCCTACATGCAATATTATTTGTATACCATTGTATATGCTTTTAAAAAACAAACTGTGTTTCCCTAATAATCTATGAATATTGTAAAAACTTATTATCAACGTCCAAAAGTATTGTCATAAATGTGTTCTTCATAATTGTAATAGGTTTGATATATATACCCCGTACAGATAGATCGAAGAAGATCGAATAAGCTTAACGAAATTAAAGTCGGAAGATTGCCGAGTTCCAAGAAGAAAACACATTTACACTCTGAGGTTACTGTTGTAAAATATAATATAATGTTAATATAGTCAGGAAACTTCTGTTCATTTAAGCCTGATTGTCATTCATTTAAAAACGATTTGCGAAACATTTAAATTAGTTTTATAATGGGGATACACCGACATCGAAAAAAACACCTATACAGCTCAAAGTTACCAAACTTATGGTTAGCTCTCTTTTTATTGATAATTTCTATTGACTTACCATCACATGTTATTTTATCCTTATTCAAGGTATACCCAGGAGTGCACTCACACATAAAACCACCTTCTATATTGGTACAAATTTGAGAACAATTGTGAGTATTGATTCTACATTCCTCTATATCTGAAATTAAACAAACACCACACGGTCAATTTTATAAATGAACATATCATTAAAGATCAATTCAAAATGTGCAAAAATGCATTATCTTCCCTATTTTATGTAGTTTTAATGTGTTTTCGATACTCTTAACAGCCTTTAAACCCCACAGGTACATTTTGTATAAGACGATACAATGTTTGGTACATAATTAAAACAATAAACACTGTGTTATTGACCATTGAACACAAGACAGTCATTAAATAGGAATATATCCAGCATTAAGTGAGGACCAAATTCTTTTTATAGTTTAAAGTGGTTATTATACAATAGAATCACATTAACAAGAACCCGTATCAACTAATTTAAAGAAAGCCATACCGCTGCATGTTCGAGAATCGACATTTAGTACAAAGCCAGTCCAACAAGTACATTCATAGCCACCATCCATGTTCACACACATTTGTTCACAACTGTCTGTGCCTTCTTTACATTCGTCAATGTCTATAAAGAAAGGATATTACATAACCATTATAACCAATTATAATGCACGTGCTGTGTGTTGTAAATAGAAAGTTGAAATGCACAGACAATCAAACGCAGTACAGGAGCGTCGGCAGCGCCTAGTCATTCACACAAGAGACAGAGAACGACCACCCGTGTCCTGTGGAAAAGATACTTCAAGTAAGCCTATATACTGATCCACATAATGGTTGACACACTTTGCCTTTAAAATTAGCATATGTACCTTTAAGGAAAGTAACTGCAAATGATAACTACACTGAAGTTCAGTATGGAGAGACTTTTTACAGCCGCCAGACGGCACTTACACCTGTTGTAGTGATATTCCGGTATATTATTTCCATACTGCAATGGGCAGACAATTTAAAGCCATGCAGAAGTGGCGACAGTGCCAAACCAACGACATGAAAGGCAGACACAGAACGTTCCATCTGTAGCCAAGCACAAAATGCACAAAAGTAACAGTATTCAAATTGCATGAAAATGGTCCCGGTCAAAATGACGAAAGCCTCATATTTAGGTCATAACAATGAAAATAATATTCCAAACAGACGCCACGAACTGAACGATTTTCTTCAATTAATACCCTTATCAAAGGTTGTGCAGACATAACAATAAGCTCGTAAAAATGTATATGCATATAGAAGTATGTTAGCAACCATGCCTTGCTGCCCACAAGACATACCTTCACATGTTTGACCATCATCATTCAATGTATAACCATTTGAACAGCTACATTGAAATCCACCGTCTGTATTGGTACAAATTTGTTCACAACCATCTGTATCATTCATACATTCATCGATGTCTGGAATAAATCGTACATACAATTGAAGGTAGGATTAACAATGGAACAGAAATGTATATATGTTTGGGTACATTCATTGCCCTCATCTATTTTATAATGAATGCCAAGTATGCAAATGAAACACATTATACGTGGGTTGATCGGGAAGTTCGTGTAATTTTGTTGTGAATCGTGTGTTATTGCTCATAAGGAATAATAAATAATATCATCATAATATTCTATACATTATCATACACTCTTATAAAAATGATTAAAATATTTAAAACAGTTATATAGTTACGTCGATTCCAAAACAGTCACTTTGCGTAGACGCCGCACACCAGAAAACTAAACGACGTCACATAACGTCAAACGCAATTTAGGTCCAATGTATTTCAAGCATTTTCCCCACATAGGCACCACACGAGGCTACGAATATCTGATTTTTGACATGCCAAGCTCTTTTGTACTGATCCCATGATAAGAAATATATACTAGTTAAAAGAGAACTATCGAGCTCGCTAACAATCTGTCTAAAGGTTCTACGTCAGTCTTTTCGGATGGTTTCTCTCACTTTTCACGTACGCACGGAATCACTGTCGACGGCTAGCCTTCTCTTCTGTTGTCTTCTATTGATCTTCTGTGTACTTTACATCGTTTGTGCCATTTGTAGGTAACTGCCGGACTATATGCCTTTACCTTCTCGCACATTTTCATTATTTCATTGGTTTCAGTCAGTGTTTTTAATATTCCCGTGCAGCATTCTGGTAACGCGCCTCAATTCAATGTCACCCGTGAACGTCGTGACGATGTTTACGTTTTATTGATTGTTCAGATGTACACATTGCTAATTTGATAGCGGATGTAGTAAACAACATTGTATTTTATGGAAATGACCCCAGAGCATTGACGTTCGATGTGATATATTTGCGAGAATTTTAGCCACAAAGAAAACTTTACAAAAGACATTGTTTCAGGACAACAAACGATGAAAAATATAGCAATTTTGGTCTGCAGCAACCGGGAGATGCAGCAGTGCCAAGGGTACCGTTAATTGTCACAAAAGTTGGCGAATTTTTATTTCCATCCATATTCAACTGCAATCAAGTTGATCGTCTTGATTGTGAAGTTTCTGTGCATCGACATTAATATGTCATATACGAGACATACCTCCACATGTTCGACTATCTTCAGTCAATGTATAACCAGGTGAGCAAGTACATTGAAATCCACCGTCTGTATTTGCACAAGTTTGTTCACAACCATCCGTATCTTCGCTACATTCATCGATGTCTGAAATATATAAGATTGAAATAATATACATGTATATAGTGACAATACATGCTGAACCAAAATCGTTCTTGCTTTCATGTTGAAAAGGAATCACAACTGTTGTTGAACAATATTTTCCTGACGTTCGATCTCAAGGGCTGCCATTGCCAGATCATGCATTTATTCTAATGTGTACACAATTTAAACAATTATGTAAATTTGTTACATAAAAAATACAAAAATATAATACATATGTATATAGCAATGCATGAACAATTTGTAACTATAGTAAGTACATAATAACATAATGTGCACATTTTGTATTACAATTTTCAGGAGTAAGCATATATGGGTAAACGATGGGATAAAACGGCATTTATGTGGCCAATGACAAGGCGACACATGTACTTAGATAATACTATTAAGTATTTCTTAGGTTGAACGAATCTTCAGTAGACATAGATATGTTTAATCGCAATTACAATTCTTTAAAAATGTTACACTCTTTTTAAGTCTATGTGAGGACATTATTTATATTCATACGGAACGCTTTTGTCAAAACCATATGATGGATAATTTTGTATTTGTGATGTTTAGAAGCATGGTATCAACAATTGTCAATAGTCTTCTTGACATACCGTCACATGTTTGACCGTCGCCATTCAAGGTATAACCAGCGAAACAGCTACATTGAAATCCACCGTCTGTATTTATACAAGTTTGTTCACAACCATCCGTATCATCCTTACATTCTTCAATGTCTGAAATAAATAAGACATAGAACATTCATGAACAATGAAACAGACAAGTATTACGTATTTATTAGATATGTATTTGGTCAAAAATACTGTATTGCTTGAAAATAAAAGGAAATGCATACGAATACCGGTAGAACTAGTACTGAAATGATTCAACTGGCGTCTGACCACACGTAATGACAATGCTAGCCTATTGTGAAGAATATGTTGCTATAAATACATTCTTCATACGAAAACTCTTTTGCAAATATGATGATACCTGGTCGGTAAATATTAGCGTACTTTGTATGAGGAAAGAAACAACAATTTACTCAACGTACAGTATGAACAACAAAATCAATGTTGGAAGAAGTCCAAAAGGTTCCAAACAGTCTACTTAAAAACAACAAGAGCTTTACAATGTATGGTACAGAATGAAGATAAATAAACACTGTGATGTAAAAAGATAATAGATAATTGTACAGACAATTCAACAGCAGCACTCATCTTAAACAGCCGAGCACAGAAAACATGAAAAACATCGCATACAAAAAGGACACATGAAAACGAAGAGGCACAGGCAATGCCCAAAAACCAATCGAACATGGACCACACAATCATGAAACAATATGGGCTAGCATGAATGTATCCAACATATCAAATGTTGTTTAAAAGGTTAGTATTAAATACAACATTATCATGCACCAGTATCAATTAATTGAATACTTGACTTACCAATACATGTTCTATTGTCTTCATTTATTGCATAACCAGTGAAACAACTACACTCATAGCCACCATCAATGTTAATACATGTTTGTTCACAACTGAAAGCACCTTCCTTACATTCATCTATGTCTACAATCAAGACATGATACATAAGCAACATAAATTTGAATACAAGTATAATAAATATAAAGAATGTATAAACAAGGCAATTGATGAAAAATTCTGTCCGTTGGACCTTTAACCTGATTTGTCAAAGTAAAATATTTATGTTATAAAAATTAAACAATACATTTCAACTAGCCACTGAAAATTGCATGACTATAATTCAGTAGATAAAACTAGGCAAGGTGTAATTTTATAGTCATAAACAATATGCCCGCAAATGAAATCAAGTTAAAACGAACTCTAACGAACTAAAAGAAATACGTTGCCCAGACTACAAGTATTCTATGATATCCACAACTAGCACTTTCCCGGAAGCGATTTCAAACCGGTCAATGTATGCGTATATTCGAATGATTCTTATTGTCATTTCATATTTTCAATGGCTCTTATTTCATTGAATGTAATTAACAAGAACGCATATAAGTTATTTCAAACCAGACATACCACTGCACGTTCGATTGTCTTCATTTATTACATAACCATAGAGACAACTGCATTCATAGCCACCATGGGTGTTCGAACATATTTGTCCACAACCGTCTGTACCTCCAGTACACTCGTCTATATCTATAATAACGTTATACTAAACAATCATCATAAATCATTACAAAATTATAATACAAGTTTTATATATAAAACAAGGTACTTCGTGAAATCTGCTACCCGTTCGTCATAGCCCGGTATTTATGACACCGCAAAATTGAAATAATTACAGACATTCCATTTAGTCGTGTATACATGTAGAAGCATACTAACAACGTTCTTCTGCTATCTATACCTTCACATGTTTGACTGTCATCATTCAATGTATAACCATTGGAACAACTACATTGAAATCCACCGTATGTATTTGTACAAGTATGTTCACAACCATCTGTAACTTCAATACATTCATCGATGTCTGAAATAAATGAGATAGGTCGATGTAGCAACTATTGAACTATCGAATAGACATTACATTTTTGAATGTACGTATACATTTATTTGTCAGGATCATTCTATGCTTCCCTGATATATATCATATTTGTTATATGATGTGACGTAGTGGTAAGATTCATACAAAATATTACTAAGCAATGTATGTACAAATATTAAAAAGTGTTTATTTTTTGGAACTTCGTTTCGGTTTCTACCTTACCTGTCTCATACAACAATAAAAGCCATTTTGCATTTCCCCAGCCTCTTCACATTGAATGATTATATTCGGTAACTTAAACTAGTCAATGTTATTTTTTTAGAACTGTCAATACATATATAGCTGTATATAGAATCATGTTAAAAGCGATCACCAGTTAAATAAGATATATACCTTCACATATTCGACCGTCACCATTCAATGTGTACCCAGTGATACAGCTACAACGAAATCCACCGTCTGTATTTATACAAGTTTGTTCGCAACCATCTGTATCTTCCTTACATTCATCGATGTCTGAAATGCATAAGACATATCGCTGGCTTAGAATGAAAAGGTCGTAAGTGCTACTAGGCGCTTCTTATGAGCCTATTTTCATGAAAATCGGAACAGATCATGTTGACCAAACTGAAGTTGAAAGTTTGTTTTTCCATGTAAAGAGTGGTTTCCAACAGTTTCTTCTTGTTTTCTCAAAATATCGATTTTGTACTTGTCATTCTAAGTGAAGAAACACTTGATACATAGAAGTACAGAAATTCAATTTGTATATTGAAGCAATAATAAAACAATGCTTCAAACAAAATATTTGACATATAACACGTGAGAAAGTTTACAATTTCCCCAAATCCTACAGGACATACCTTCACATGTTCGACCGTTATCATTCAATGTATAACCAGTATTACAGCTACATTGAAATCCACCGTCAGTATTTGTACAAGTTTGTTCACAACCATCCGTATCATCCTTACATTCATCGATGTCTGAAATACCATGGTTAATGGTTAATGATTAGTGGCAATTATTGCTGCACAAACCTGACATTCGACCTCAAGATATGTCCATTGTGCACTTTATGTACATATACATTGGAAATGCATTATTATTCTTAGATGATGTGAAGTTAATATTCACTATTATGATGCAGGCATAATAAACGCACATAGCACGATTTTAGAAAATCAAGAAATGGATAATTAAGTAGTCATAACAATATAAGCCAGTTACAATGTAACAACCATATTCTCTTATCTACAGGACATACCTTCACATGCTCGGCCGTCAACATTCAATGTATAACCATCAGAACAGCTACATTGAAATCCACCGTCTGAATTTGTACAAGTTTGTCCACATTCATCTGCATCATCAATACATTCATCGATGTCTGAAATACATTTATATGAAATGTTAATAAACAAATGAAGAAAAGTACGTATGTACACACATGTATATTGAGGCAATACGTGCGTGATCACAAGTATTAATGAGTTTAAAAAAAGGATTTGTAACAATGGCTTAAATAAAGATTTACTTGACGTTCGATCTACAGTGATGACCCGATCCTAGACCATTGTGCACGTAAACGCATTCCTTTGAAGAAGTTGTTTCACTACTATAATGCAGGCATCAAATACACAAATGGCGCGCTTGCAAAAACAGGTTATGATTAATCTATATTGTGTATTTTACCCGTTTGCATAAATTAGTGGTGAATATGTTGATTTATATAATGTATCCAAAATGGTATATGTTATACAATATATTTTTGACTTGCATGCTTGTATGCATTTCATATTGATTTAACCATGTCTTCATCGTCAATGTACATCACTTTTGAACGTGGTAAAAAATGACAAAAGTGCTTTTTAAATGTGGTATACAGTGGAACTCGCTTATAACGAAACCTTGGTTATATGCATCCTTCTTTGTGCGAAAAATCTTAATAAGGTGTTAAATGATTGCATAAATACATGAAAAGTGTTATATAAATGTTGTATACGTATAACAATAATAATTTAGTGGTCATAACAATATATAGATATTTTAACAACTACTGAATTATTTTCTCCATCCTTCGTGACCTACGTACCTGTACATGTCAGATCATCATCATTCAATGTATAACCAGTAGCACAACTACATTGAAATCCACCAACTGTGTTTATACAAATTTGTTCACAACCAGCGATACCATCGTTACATTCATCAATGTCTTCTGCAATAAGTGGTTAGATATTTATTTAACCTTACGAAGTTGTTTTGTTGTATAAATGTTTGCCAATAATAATAAATACATAATAAAAGTTTTGATGAGTTATTATTACAATTATACGGTTTAAAGTAACCTAGATACTACAGTTTTGTAGTTAAAACAGGTCATTAACATAGCTTAACAATACCGTTATTGTATAAACGTATAAAGATATTTACATAATCACGAATACTCACTTTCCATGATATTTAATTTATGATACATACAACAGCATGTTGTTTCTAGAAATGCTCCCAGCATAAAAAAGATAATATTAAGTCGGCCAGGGAGGCAGCACTCAACTTACCCAGTCGAGCACAGAAAACATAAAAACATACAAGGATCAATGCCCAACACACTGCCGAATGAGAAAATGATCCGCCGTAGACGTCTCAGCTGTCAAACAGCTGTCAAAAAGCTGAATGAAATAGTATCAGCAAATAAAAGACTGCATGGCCACGCTAAATGATCTAGTTACAACAGTAAAACTGCTGACGTACATAGTTTTAACCGTCTTAAAGGTGCTGCCTCACAGATCGGGCTAAATTTTTGTATGACGTAATTTTCCTACCTAACCAAATATTTATATAATAGAAAGCCACTGGTGGTTGCTTTATTAAAGATTTATGGCATATAAGCAATTTAAATCACTCTTGATATTTAGCACTCAGTGTTTTTCTGTTTGAAAATATCGCAGAGTTTTCTTCTAAAATGTTTTGTGAATTATGTAATTCACACATGATCAAACTGTAACTTCAACAAACTAAAGCCGAAACAACTGTGAGGTATTCGGTTCGTTTCGCAATTCGTTTTCATCGAATGGAAACACATTTCAGACAATTTAAATGATAGTAGTGCTAATTCTATAGGGTATTAATACCCTAGAGGATTTTGGGTGTAAAAATGCTAAATTACTACAAAATGCCGATGTTTTCCAAGTTATTTTTTATGTCAATGTGGTTGTTTATTGCATATACAGGAAACTATACTAAAATTACATGAATATTTGACAATTTGATTTTATTTTTGCAATACACCAATACGTGAGGCAGTTCCTTTAAGTCCTAAAAAGTTAAATAACAGTATAAAAACGCTGAATGCCATGGTTGCGGCCTATTACCTAGTTTCAACAATAAAAAGCTGAAAGCCCCAGCCGGGTGATTTAGTCTCAATTAGTGAAAAGTCTGATGAATGACCCAGCCTCAACAAGCCAAGCATAACCAAGAATGACCTAGCTCTAATAAGTTGATTGTCTGCAGCCGAATGACCCACTTTCAACAATCAGTATGCTTAATTGAACAACTACGATACATGACCACAGTGGACGAAAGGCAAAGTATCAGTTCAAACAGTTTTAATAAGTTATTCAAAATCGATAGTTGATTAAGTATATTTACCATCACAAGTAACATTGTCGTCCCTGAGAACGAATCTCGGTTCACACGTACAATAAAACCCACCATCAGTGTTGGTACATAGCTGTGTACAGTTGTGGGTACTGACTGTACACTCATCAGTATCTATATTAATATTATTATTATAATTATTATCATTAATCATATTAGTATAGAACTTTTAACATGTAATTGCACGTTCTAAAACGCTTTACAATCACAAGTTGGCATGGTTACATTTTTTGTAAACTATTGAAACCAGAAAAAGCATACAAGTTAAAATGTCTGCAAAGACCACAAATGATAGCTCTCTGACGATTCTCAATGATATTTGAGCTGTTTTAAGACTTGTCAACAAAGACCACTTTGTGGATGATTTTACAGACAGGTTTGACTTAAAAATACATCATGAATAATTGTTCTTTCGGTGCTCAGCATTGTTTTGATTTAAGCATGAACTAACAATGTGCACGTATAGAACATATACATTTAACATGTCCCGTACCTTTACACGTTCGGTTGTCATTATTTAATGAATAACCATCCAAACAACGACATGTATATCCACCTTCTGTGTTCATACAACCCTGTTCACACTCATCAAAATCTTCAGTACATTCATCAATGTCTGAAAACACGTTAAATATACGAAACATGTACACATTATATATATGGTGTTATAAGGTTTTACGCAAAACATAAAACTTGTAACTGCTGGTAGTAGTATCCAGCAGTATACTAGTACCAATTTAACTTAACGTTTTATCTTTTTAAGTCAAATGTATAAACGACTGGATAAGATTCGATGCTAATTCAGTACACCAAATACAGTTGTTTCACGAATACAACTTTATTTACAGCCATTTATTTACACGTAAGCGAGATCAATGTTTAATAGAGCGCACACCTTGGCGACATCTTATTATACCTTGATCACAAATGTTTCCAGTATAGAATGATGTACATGCACATGTGATGCCAGTAGCGTTAGAAGAACATATCCCTCCGTGTAGACATGGTTCTGTGTCACAACCATCGCCTTCTGTTGCTGTAAAATATCATTATGATTTCCTTGTTACGAAGCCTCTTATCTGTTAAATTATTAAAAAGAACCCAAAATTGGATAATAATCTTGAAGGGCAAAACTTTAGCTCTAATACAACATTTTCATATAAACCAGAAGATCAGCAAGTTAAAATCCTAATTTGTCGTAAAAACTGTCGTTCTTAAGTGTTGCTGTACTATACCAAATCTTTGTGTGTGTCGATAAGGAACGTTTGTGTCATTAATCATTAATACGCCAAATATGGATCAGCAGAACTTATTTAAAGCATTATCATGAAAATTAAGGGTTATTGGCCATTTTATGTTAGTTGATGTTAAAACCAGATTTAAATTGTACAGCCTGATATTTCACTACATACCTTCACAAAATGCTGTCGATAGTTGGTCCTGTATTTCCGCAAGCTCAGCAAAGTTTGCAGCAACAAAGACACGTGATTGATCACCGGATATAGATTCCAAAAGACCAGCGTCTATTCTACGTCCTATGCCCAAACACAGTATGGTGATACCAGCGTCTCGTATGGTCTGTATGGTTTTAGAAATTGTTAGATTTGTTAGTTTGACTGTGGACGTTAAGTAATAGTTAGAACGTAAACATCCAGCATTTTGATTGGCCGATAGAACGCAGCGCCAAGACATGACGTAACGTCTATAAAGAGTAAAATTTGAATTTTAACTTGCGAAGATCGGCGTTTTCATTGGTTCAGAATGGAGATTATATTCTAAATTGTATAATTGTTTATATACGAATGTTAAATTTATTATTTATTGTGAAGTGAATGTACAACTTAATTAAATAAATCTCTATGAACGACTGATCAGGGCTGTGTTACAAAAAGATAATAGAAAGTCGGACAGGGAAGGCAGCACTGAACTTAACCAGCCGAGCAAATTAAACATAAAAACACCTCATACCACAACCATTACAAACCAGTATTCGTTCATTTGATATATTATTTGTGTTATGAAGTTTGCTTACTTAAGATGGGTGGCAATATTATATTCAACGTCGCCATCTGTCTTCAATATTATAATGTGTATATCACTCTAGGCAACTTCTTTAATTTCAAGTTGTCGTGTAGTGATACAATACTCTTTTCATTACCTGTGATATTTCTTCTGTTTTCGATGAGGTACCGTCAGTAATTAGGAATAGGACTTTCTCTGCAAAAGCACGTGCTCCATTCTTAGGAAGAAAGTTGTTGTTGTATGCGTATTCTAGAGCTTTTTTTATGTCCGTGCCACCACCACGACGTCTACAAAGTATTTATTATTACATTAATAGAATCGACATGTTTCATACATTAAATAATACATCAGCACGAATGTAATATTCTATTCATATCATACCCGACTCAATTTAAGACAGTTATAAGTCCGTGCATTTCGCAAATTTATACACTGTAGAAAAATATAATAAAATAATTCACATTGCCTAGTGAGGAATTGCCCGACTTCAATTCCATAAATACATGCTGAAACGCTTACCGGTGTACATTAGCCAGAGCACCAGCAGTTAATGGTATAATTGCAATTAAAAAACGTTGCTCATTGAAGCTTGGTTTTTTAAAAACGTGGTTCTTCGAACACGTGGTTCTTTAAAACGTGTTTTTAAACACATGTTTCTTTAAAATGTGGTTCTTTAAACACGCGGTTCTTTAAAACGTGGTTCTTTAAATACATAGTTCTTTAAAACGTGGCTCTTAAAACACATGGTTCTTTAAATCGTAAACAATATCTAGGGTAAACATATACAGCACATCAATTGTACAAAGTAATATCGTTACGGTATGGAGTCGATGGTTTTCAGCAATGCATCTTTATTATGAGTAGCGTTCAGATAAAACTGATTTTCCACTGTGTTTGAGAAACTAAGAAAGCTGACTTGAGTGTCAGCCGGTCCAATGGTGAACATCTCGACAATTCCTGATACACATGCCAATAGCAGCTTGAAGTTTGACGTGGATATAGACGTGGAATCATCAACAACAAACACAACATCTGCTACACTGGAGAAGCATTCTGTAAAGATAGACATTGTATAAATATCACATTGTATAAACGAGTCAACTTCCGGTTATCGCAATATGCCATACACGTTGAATTGAATAGTATTTCAATAAGTCATACAGTGATCGGAAAGCACAGATGTTTTGCTTGCAATAAGACATACAAGATTGTAAAGTATCCAAAAAAGTCATACAGTGATTTGGTTTATACGCTGTAAGTATGTCAAATAACGAGTTTCATTATTAACAATCATCCTCTACCTAGTCCTATATACAGAAATCAATCCGTATACGAACACAGTTGTAACTTTATACGTGTTCCATCTGATTCATGCAATGCCACAAACTTCATGATAGTGGAATTATAAATGTGCTGAAATTTATTTATATTCGTATCCATTTCAAGATTGCACCCATTTTAATCACGATTAAAAACGTCTAAATGAGTGCAGATGTATATTGAAAATAATAACAGAGTTATAATGATAAAACAGAACGGAAACTGTTAAGGACGATTTAGTGCAAGTGATCTTATACTTAGTACTTCTTTGGGCAATTTTCGTAATTTTCTTTTAACATACTAGTATGTATTATACTCATATTTATGTGAAAATACCAAATCATATACCTTGAGCAAGACCTCTTCCTGCCAAACTCCCTACTAAAATCACAAGCATACATTTAAACATGTTTGTGTTGTGCCTTAAATCCGCCAATGTCGTACAATTTGTATTGCCAGGTTGTCCAAAATCTGCTACAGTATATGTCGCCTCGTTATAAAATGTTCAATTATACAATGTATAGGACCGGTTCGATGTAAGATCCTAATGTATATTTGTCTTTCTCAAATCATAGCACGAGTCTACATCTATATATGTATCCATTGTTAGGCTTTTTTCTTTAGACTATTAATCCCTTCTAGTTTATTATTAAACTCTAATATTAGATGAGTAAAGATATCCTCACTCAGTCAAAAAATTGTACAACACAATCATAGAACTTTCTAATAGCTCACGACATATTCACATTAATTTCCAAAACTTAAACATAGTTGAATAAACATGACACTAAATACGTATAGTCTATATGGGTTTAATCAGCAACTAATTTTACATTACGGGTAAAATAGTACATAAGTTATTAATACCTATTGTCAAACTATTCAAGTCATTTTCGTGATGAATACAAATTTCATAAACGCCTCGGTAATCTTTGGAAATATGATATGAGGCGGAATGTTTAAAAATATAGACTTAGGTAAGATTATGCGCTCAATTGATATGACAATATCTTCGGCTGATTAAGATCTCATTGTTTAGCAGCTCGTTTACACAGCTAATAGTCAAACTCAAAGAATCAATTTTGGAAGAGTAATTGACGAGTACGTCAGCTTCCTGTACGATGCTTTCTGATTTATTTACGTTAGCATATCGATTATGTCAAGATTGCCTGAAGGTCCAGGGCAGCTCAAGAGCCCAAAGAAGGTCAAAAACCATCAAAGCCCGAGACCCCTTGTGCACAACAAAGTAACGCCACAATAATCAGTGGTTAACCGGCTGAGCATTTACAACTTTCGTGAGGACAACTTAGTATCCACAAATAGTCATGGGATAGTCTGATCTATACGCCAAGTTTATATGACCAAAACATGATCACATCTCCGAAGGTTCCTACTATATGGGGTAAATACACAGTAAATTAAACAGTCTTATGTTATCAGATGCGAATGCTAAGATATACATTGAGATTTGAATCAAACTGATGAGTCGGAACTATTGTTCATGACTATATACAGACAGTTTTTATTCTGCAGACAATAAGATAAGCATCATTTTATGAAACATCAACAGATAACATCATTATCTAGCTATGCTAGGCAGTTGATATTTATCGCTACTGAATGTTTATAGGTCCGTTAACACAATCATAGAAGGTTGTGGGTTCGCTCGACACCTACAGCATTGTAACATCGAGTTATATAAAGTATACAGAGTATCTTACGCGGGGTTACTGTGGCATAATACGGGATCACAATTTAAGTGCAATGATGCGGGGTTTTGTTAGGGGGCATTACATGGTGGGAAATTTTTATTTGAACTTTCCTGTTCTTTAAGGTTGTCTGTGGGGTAAGCATGAGGTTTGGTATACTATAAAACGTTAAAGCCCACAGTGATGTCTGTTGCTGTCCGTACCAAGGCGGAAGCCGCTTCGTCAACATTCCGTTATTTATGTAGTGTCGACTATATGGTATAAATAGAAAATTTCAAAAAGATTTGACCATTGTGACTATTTGTGTAACTGTGTTCACTTTGTACGTGCTTTTCTGCAATTTCGGTTTCCAGCATAAGGCTGCTTCGTATCTTTCAAAATAGCATGTTCACTGTATATATTGTTGGTTATCCTTTTGATGTGTGTCGTCTATTTGTTATATTCTTGTCACCTGGCTCGTACTCCAGGCTGGCTTTCGGTGTTGGACGTCGTGATTTTGTAATTGTGTAATTGAATGCTTTTATGTTTTCTCTGTTCGGCTGTTGAAGTTGAGTGCTGCCTATCTTGTCAGATAATCTATTATAGTATTGTTCAAAATAACTAAATATTTGATGGGTGAAGAAAGGGAAGTTGTGTTACCAAATGGTAAGCATGCTTAGATTCTTGCACAGGATTTCAGTGACTTTTTCATAAACAAAATCGTAGGAATACGTACTGAAATAGGTTCCAGTACCCAGTCACACCAACATGCATTGAATAATCTTGTTTATGTTTGAAGTACATTGTTGTTCATTTAAGCAATCAGTCAACAGCAATGTTGGTATTGGATCAAGTTCACATTATTTACTTTGTGATGTATTTATTAGTTATCGGATTACTTCCTCAGATGATGGAGAAAATTCTGGTTTAGAACTGTTCTGATAAAGAAGCCTGACCTTATTCAAAATGTACTGAAAAATTACAGACCGGTGTCAAACTTACCTTTCATTTTCATTTCCAAGGTTCTTGAGGTTTATTTCGTATTATTCAATTAATCAAGGTTCTTGAGTAGGTGGTCTATGTTCAACCAGATGATCACTTAACACTGTATAATCGCCATGAAGAATGCCAGTCAGCACATAGAAATTTCCACTCTACAGAAACTGCTTTTCTTCGTGTGCAAAACGACATCCTTTATTCTCTCGACCAGAAAAAGCTACTAGCCTCGTCATGCTTGATTTATCAGCTGCATTTGATCACACCACTCTGCTACGCCGACTTAAAAACCATTTTGGCACAGCAGGCAAGCCAGTTTGAAATGACGTGATGCGGAATCCCAGTTTAATTCGGGATCAAAATTTAAGGTGTTATGATGCGGAATCACAAATTTAAGGTGCAATGATTCTGGATCACTGTTTAAGGTGCTATGATAATGGATCACAATTTAAGGTGCAATGATGCGGGGGTCACTGCTTACGGTGCTATGATTCTGGATCACAAATTAAGGTGCTATGAGTTTGGATCACAACTGTAGGTGCCACGGTTGGGGATCATCGTTTAAGTTGCAATGATGAGGTGTCACTGTTTAAGGTGACAAGATGCGGGGTCACTACCGGGTATTTAAGGTGCATTGATGCCGGATTACTGTTTAAGGTGCAATGAGAGAGGTCACTGTTTAAGGTGCAATGATGTGGGGCCACTGTTTAAGATGCAATGATTCGGGATCACTGTTTAAGCTGCAATGATGCGGGCCACTGTTTAAGGTGCAATGATGTGGGACCACTATTTAAGATGCAATTATGCGGGATCACTGTTTAAGCTGCAATGATGCGGGGTCACTGTTTAAGGCGCAGTAATGCGGGCCACTGTTTAAGGTGCAATGATGTGGGGCCACTGTTTAAGGCGCAGTAATGCGGGCCACTGTTTAAGGTGGAATGATGTGGGACCACTATTTAAGATGCAATTATGCGGGATCACTGTTTATGCTGTAATGATGCGGGGTCACTGTTTAAGGCGCAGTGATGCGGGCCACTGTTTAAGGTGCAATGATGTGGTGCCACTGTTTAAGGCGCAGTAATGCGGGCCACTGTTTAAGGTGCAATGATGCGGGGTCACTGTTTAAGGCGCAGTAATGCGGGCCACTGTTTAAGGTGGAATGATGTGGGACCACTATTTAAGATGCAATTATGCGGGATCACTGTTTATGCTGTAATGATGCGGGATCACTGTTTAAGGCGCAGTAATGCGGGCCACTGTTTAAGGTGCAATGATGTGGGGCCACTGTTTAAGGTGCAATGATGCGGGGTCACTGTTTAAGGTGCAATGATGCGGGATCACTGTTTAAGATGCAATGATGCGGGATCACTGTTTAAGGTGCAATGATTTGGGACCACTATTTAAGATGCAATGATGCGGGGTCACTGTTTAAGGTGCAATGATGTGGGCCACTATTTAAGATGCAATGATGCGGGGCCACTGTTTAAGGTGCAATGATGCGGGATCACTGTTTAAGGTGCAATGATGCGGGATCACTGTTTAAGGTGGAATGATGTGGGATCACTGTTTAAGATGCAATGATGCGGGGTCACTGTTTAAGGTGCAATGATGCGGGGTCACTGTTTAAGGTGCAATGATGTGGGCCACTATTTAAGATGCAATGATGCGGGGCCACTGTTTAAGGTGCAATGATGCGGGATCACTGTTTAAGGTGCAATGATGTGGGATCACTGTTTAAGGTGGAATGATGTGGGATCACTGTTTAAGATGCAATGATGCGGGATCACTGTTTAAGGTGCAATGATGCGGGATCACTGTTTAAGGTGCAATGATGCGGGATCACTGTTTAAGGTGGAATGATGTGGGACCACTATTTAAGATGCAATTATGCGGGGTCACTGTTTAAGGTGCAATGATGCGGGATCACTGTTTAAGATGCAATGATGTGGGATGACTGTTTAAGGTGGAATGATGTGGGATCACTGTTTAAGATGCAATGATGCGGGGCCACTGTTTAAGGTGCAATGATGCGGGATCACTGTTTAAGGTGCAATGATGCGGGATCACTGTTAAAGATGCAATGATGTGGGACCACTATTTAAGATGCAATGATGCGGGGTCACTGTTTAAGGTGCAATGATGCGGGATCACTGTTTAAGATGCAATGATGCGGGATCACTGTTTAAGATGCAATGATGCGGGATCACTGTTTAAGATGCAATGATACGGGATCACTGTTTAAGATGCAATGATGCGGGATCACTGTTTAAGATGCAATGATGCGGGATCACTGTTTAAGGTGCAATGATGTGGGCCACTATTTAAGATGCAATGATGCGGGATCACTGTTTAAGGTGCAATGATGTGGGATCACTATTTAAGGTGGAATGATGTGGGACCACTGTTTAAGATGCAATTATGCGGGATCACTGTTTATGCTGTAATGATGCGGGATCACTGTTTAAGGCGCAGTAATGCGGGCCACTGTTTAAGGTGCAATGATGTGGGCCACTATTTAAGATGCAATGATGCGGTGTCACTGTTTAAGGTGCAATGATGCGGGATCACTGTTTAAGATGCAATGATGCGGGCCACTATTTAAGATGCAATGATGTGGGATCACTGTTTAAGGTGCAATGATGTGGGCCACTATTTAAGATGCAATGATGCGGGGCCACTGTTTAAGGCGCAGTAATGCGGGCCACTGTTTAAGGTGCAATGATGCGGGGTCACTGTTTAAGGCGCAGTAATGCGGGCCACTGTATAAGGTGCAATGATGTGGGACCACTATTTAAGATGCAATTATGCGGGGTCGCTGTTTATGCTGTAATGATGCGGGGTCACTCTTTAAGGCGCAGTAATGCGGGCCACTATTTAAGGTGCAATGATGTGGGGCCACTGTTTAAGGTGCAATGATGCGGGATCGCTGTTTAAGGTACAATGATGCGGGGTCGCTGTTTAAGGTACAATGATGCGGAATCACAGTGGGATATGACATGATGCGGTATCATAATCTAAGGTGACATAATGCATGATTTCATTTTTAAATGACATTAAAGGTGCTGCCTTACAGATCGGGCTAAATTTTTTGTATGTCGTAATTTTCCTACTTAACCAAGTATTTATATAATAGAAAGTCACTGGGGGTTGCTTATGAAAGATTTATGGCATATAAGCAATTTAAATCACTCTTGATACTTGGCACTCAGTATGTTTCTGTTTGAAAATATCGCAGAGTTTCCTTCCAAAATGTTCTGTGAATTATGTAATTCACACATGATCAAACTGTAACTTTGAATGGAAACAAATTTCAGGCAATTTAAGTAATAGTAGTGCTAGTTCTATAGGATATTAATACCCTATAGAATTTTGGGTGTAAAAATGCTAAATTACTACAAAATGCCGATGTTTCCCAAGTTATTTTTATGTCAATGTTGTTTATGGCGTATACAGGAAACTATACCAAAATTACATGAATATATGACAATTTAAGTTTATTTTTGCAATACACCAATACGTGAGACAGTCCCTTTAAGTGGAGTATCTGTGCAGAAGCACACTATTTATTAAGATGAAATATGCATTGAATACTTTGAGTTGGAGTGAAGGAGCATTGTCGCTGAAGACGGGGTTTCTTGAATATTGTTAAACAAGAACAAGTAATAGCACATGTAATGTCACCATTTCTCTTTGGGTGATATCAGTGCTATTAATAAACATCTTGTACAAAATGGGAGGTGAAACCTAAGCTACATGTTACAATATTGTATTCATATACTGTAGTATAGTATGTACACGAGGAAGAATGAATAATCAAAATGTAATAGATCTACTATGATACACAAAATAGATTTGTTACTCAGATAATGACGCATTTATGAGTAAGAAACTAAGCCTGGTAATAGTGGTTATATCTTTTACATACGTACGCAATTTGATTTTCTTTTTAGCATAACGCCGATATTGAACATAGTAAAGACAAATGTGTCGTATTTTTATGAAAGTTTAAACATTTACCATGTATATAAACAGAGCAGTACATAATGTATAACAATATTACTATATTCATAATTGTACCTACTCCACTGGTTCTGAAGCTATTACGAATACCGATATATATGTATGTGTGTGTAGGCCACGGTACTGCATTGTTTGTCAATAAAGAGAACAGAAGATTACTTTAAACAGACAAAGGGGTGTTTGTTCACCAGTCAATACAGAAAAGTCATGTATATCTCTCCGTAAGCGTAGTTGACCGAGTGGCGGCTAGTGTAAATCGTTGACGTTTCAATGATGTGGATACGAATCCCGCCATTTTTAAATATATTAGATTAATTCCCATCATCAAGGCTTGGTGGTTTTACAGTGATATCAGAGACTAACACTTCCACTGTAAAATCTTTTGATTTCAATGGGACACAATTTCATGGTTTTGATGAAAAAAAACATTTCTTGGGGACGTAATTTCAACGATTACGGATTTCATGAAAATGGTATGATCAAATTTCACACAAATTATTTAACTTAAAACATTAAAAAATCAAACTTATATCATAATTGTTTTATTACATGTTGATATATGCAAGTATACTTCCCCAAAACTCAGTGTTATACATGAGCTTGAAGCAAGAATGACAGCCACTGTAAAGTTGAGATATTTATTAGTATACATATAGTTATTCAATGGGGATTTAAATTCGTGGTTAAGGTCGCCCATGAAATTAAATTTCCCTTGAATATTAATGATGATTTTACAGCAATTTCTTAATTTGTAATTCCATCACATTAAATCAATAGATAATAGCAAGCCAAATATAAACGTCAATAAATAAGAAGCATAACGCAGTTAAAAATAATGCATGTTATAATATCATATAACATCAAATACAAATTTACAATTGTTTCATGGACTCGTGTTGTCTCCATTCATACACTCTTGACTTCAAATTGCAAATCACATTACTTGACCACACAGTATTTCTGGTGCAATGTAGTATAAATGCCAAGCATATCATTTATTTGCCAGTCAGCTATCGACTGAAATATGGCAGACATATGAGTGCTTCCACTCGTATTTGAACCCGGATCACCAGATTAATCGACAAGCGCTCTAGCCACTGAGCTATGGAGGCACACATATTCCATCAATAGCCAACCTCTGACAGTCCGTTTTTTGTTTCCATCGTGTTTGCCATCAATCACACATGGTGCTGGTGCACAAATCTAATATACATAATCTCAGTTGTGAGGGGTAGCCTTAGAATTATACATTTATTACCACAATATATTGCATAGGAACGTGAATGTTTGACATACATATACAAAACATATGATTTATTTTATAATCTCATATAACCGAGAATGCTTTATTGCTGAACTCATCTTGGTCCTGGAATCGTCTTGTTTTACTGCTCTGTGTACGTACGGCGTCAAATTCCTGAAATAAATTCAGACAAATCATCAATTCAAATACATCTCTCTGGCTTAGAATGAGAAGGTCGTAAGATTCATACGTATTTAAAATCCGCATCACAACGCGCTTTTTACGAACATTTTTTCATGATAATCGGAACTGTTTGTCCATAAAACTTTTAGTAGTCAGTTTTTCTAAATAGCGTGTTTCTACTTCCGACCTTCTTCTAAGCCAGCGATCTACCGGACTCGATAACAACAATTATAAAATTTAACTTGCTGCTATTTCACAAAAATAGAGATTATGATAGAGTTGACATAACCACGCCTAATCATTTATCAGACGTTTGCAAGTGATACTTTGAAATATGCACTTACATTCACAAGTACTAAATTTTCTATGTTTTTTACAATCAAAATGAATTGGTCAACTGGATATTGTTTTATCAAAGCACTTAAACTAACGTTAACAATTAATTCCTTAGTTTGGTTTTATAATAACCAATTGGAGATATATAATTATATATATAGTTTTGTAGTGAATTAACTCAATCATTGTCAATCTATTGCAGATCTTACTGTATATATATATATACCCCTATTTACAGGTCATAAAGAATAATTTATAAAGATTTTAAATTTGAACGCATGTTTAAGATGTCCGCCTGTGCGTTGATAAAACAGTACCCAGAACTCTCGTTTAACCGTAATTCGTAAAAAGATGACAACAAATCGAACAGGAAAGGCAGCACTCAACAGAAAAAGGAGAACAAAAAGAATGTACAAACAAAATAGCACAGATCACATGAACGCCGTACTAGTCACGATGACAAATACCAAAATGACCAAGAAAAATAAAACTTAAAAGCTACATAGTTCTTTTTAATGCGCTATTTCGTTCCACAAGTGTATGCGAATGCTCAACATACGAGAGCATAGAACATAACATTGCAATTTCTTGAAGCACTGTATTAGCTCCAGTATTACTTCCGTATGGTAAATCATGTGCTCCTAATTTACAAATCCCTACACAGTGATCTCCCTTGTCGCTTAGTTATGCCGTGCGTTCAGGGAAAGCAACCAACATTTACTAAAAAAACACGATATCTGTCACGTTAATTCTTCAAATTGAACGTGTAAAACCCCGCTTATTCCGTTCTAGGTTCGAAATATGTACGGGTGCACGGGTTTTACAATTCACACCATCGGTCCACCCCTACCAGAAACTTGAGTGACTTGGTTTGCATACAACGAAATTGCGTTTATCACTTGTAAAGCCAAAATTACCGAAAAGTCAAAGAAGAATTTGACTTAAAAATGTACTCTTTAACGCGCGCCTCGATATTTTGTATGTCGGCTGTCAGCCTTTTATTGACGACTAGGGGTGGGCCGATGCATCGAAATATCGATGCATTGCGATTCCGAGTGTCCCGATAGTACGGATCGATAGTAAAAGTCTCGATCCAATAACTATCGCCGATAGTTAGCTCAAATATCGATAGTTACGATAGTTTCCTTTTTATAAATAAAGTTTATTAAAATTTAAAACAACTTCCGTTTTCGTTAAAAAAAACTAATAGTAAATAACTACATGCATCAACACAGCTACAATGAACCAATATCGCAATGATTTTATAAATCTATTTCTGTCAAATTCATTTTAAATCATTTCCACAAATAGTAGATTTGTATGTTGTACAACAAAGTGATATCTTACACAGTGCAAATTTGCATTTACAAGTTAATCTCTGGTTTTCAAATCTTAGCAATAACTATTGCAATAGTATCGCAATAGTCTCCAGACATACAATAGTATCGCAATAGTACTTTCAGCAATAGCAATAGTATTGCAATAGTCCAAATTGGACTCAATAGTCACCCCTATTGACGACTACGATATTTAGTTATTCTTGAAATATTTTTTTTTTAAACTAGCGGGATATTTCGTAACTTTTTACAGGGTTTTCATTATTTGACTTAGGTATTAAAATGATACCAATTTGATTGCTATTCGAGACACTTCAGTTCCAGGACATGCCCCTTTAACCAAGCGTTCAACGAATCAAAGGTACGAAACGTGACAAAACATATCGTCAAAAATGTTTCCTTGAACGCACGGCTGATAAGACCAACGCGTACTTTATCGCAATGAGGAGTTTGCATAACTTACGTTAGTTTTTCTTCGTTCTTTCCGTCGTCTGTTTTCCTGTATGTGTTCAATCTGCGTATTTATATGATCTCCTATATCGGATATAACTATAGCTGTCCAAGCAAGACCAATAAATATCCATACTATAGTAAGCACCTGGTACCCACCACGATATGAGTGTCCACTTTGTCCTGAAAGCAAATATAACAAGTAATTCAAACATAAGACATACTCACGATTTCTAGGCTACAGTTTTATAGTTTTATCATCAAGAAAATAAAATAAAACTGAAAAAAAAACATACATTACTATGTACATAAAAATGATACTAATGGTAACTAGTTGTTCTGTTCTGGACTGGTAAGCCAGGAATTAAACTGTCATACACTAATGTAATTTAAAGATAGTATCATATTTCAAAAATAGTTCATTCTTAAAAAAAATTGCCATGGCGTTGTAAGTACTTAATGTATGTGGAAATGAACCTTAATACGCGTAGTTTTGAAGATGTTTCAATATTGCGAGAGCATATTTAGCACATTTGAAAACAAATGATTTAAAAACAAATATTCGGACTATGATTTCAACTGTATTTTCCTTCCTCTACTTTCAAGCTGGGTATTATAATAAATGTTTATTATAATATCCAGTTTCAAGCAAAGAAACTACAATTATAAACTAAAAAGCATCATTTCCGGTAAATAATAGAACTATGTCAGCATTTACTGAATACGATACATGTTGCCTTTTATAACGATGAGTTAAATAACATATTAAACGTTTAATAAAATATTTACCCACAACAAAATCTCCAAACCCTATAGTTGTTAACGTTATCACTGAGTAGTATATGGCATCAAATATAGACCATCCTTCATATCTATGGAATCCAAAGGCAGGAAGAAATACCAACACAGCAAATCCAAATAAGGCTATCACTACAGATTTCACTATTTTCACACACTTGTTCTTCGAACGGTTTTTGAATTTCTTAAAAGGAGTAAACAGTTTATATCCCAGAGTTGTCAAGAAAACTCCAACAAGCGGAATACCGACTATGGCGTAGAAAATACAGAACAATTTTCCATTCTCTGTTGATGGTGATATGTGACCGTAACCTGAAATAAATGAAATACAACACGTGAAAAGACATTCCTAGAACAGTATGATTGCGGCAACGGACATATATTCACTTTGGAAAAGCGTAAGCTAAAAGCTATACTAGAAATTGTAAATCTTTCAAAAGATACGGTTACAATGACCACAAGCTAAATAAATTATATCACAAAATACACAACGTGTTGACATCCCCAATTATATAGTTCAGTCTATTCACAATACAAAATATATAATTTTATAGTGAATAGACTGTAAAATTGTAGATGTCAAACTCTGTATTTTGAGATATAATTTCTTAAGCCTGTGCTATAATGTTGAGAAGTTTAAAGTGAAAATCGAAACAAAACGTAGAACGATGTTCTCTTCAAAGCCTGTCATTTTAACATGTAACAAAAACAAACACCACGATGGGCACGGTGACACTAAATAGCGTCGTATGTTTATAGCAACTTTTATTACATGGTTATGTTCATCCTTGACATTAATTGGCTAGGACCATGGTCTCCCCGAACATTGAAGATGACAGTTGGGTGTGCAGCAGCAAGTGGTTAGTATTTTATTCCAGGAAACTGGTGAAGTTAATTGACTGTAATATGACCGAACAAATATTAATAGACTGTACTAAAGACAAGAATAAGTCATTAGTTGCGATAAGTTGAATTCGGGTACAATTTAATTGATTGTTGTACGTCGGACGTAGGGTGGTTCATATGATAAACATGATCATTTCTCTCATGTTAGCTGCCGGTGAGTAGAAAGTGTTGTCATGTCGTGGTCTTCAGTATTGTATTAAGATATCCGTAAGAATAAATCATTCACTGATATTTTACGGTTTGCGTAGCACCAACAATTTTGGTATTGGTAATACATACTTTGATCGGGCCAAACTCTAAATTCAACAATATTTCAGCCAAAGGATCAGACCCCAATGGTTCAAGTGACAATCCAGCGTTCAATACTCTGTACTAAGTAAGTAAGTAACGACTTTATTTATAGTGAATACCATTTGGAAGAGCCAATTTGCGATATGGTCCACTGACTAGCGGGTACAACAGATACAACATCAACACTTACCTATTGTAGTAACAACAGTAGCAGAGAAGAAGAAGGAACTCCATAGATTCCAGTTATCAGTTGATTCTTCTTGATAAGCAAGAACTCCCTGGTCGTATGCCTGCAGTACAGACCGTATCAACTTCTCCAGCTCGTCTTCATCTATACAACTTGCATTAGCTACAGAAGATATGAATGTAGCGGAATTAGAATATACGAGTCACCTCACCGGAGTAGAGAAACCTACTGTGGGATAATGCATGATTTTTTTTTCAAAAGCGTAATTTTCTTAAAATTGAGTTTCTGATACAATGATACAATGAGCAACTTTTTATCATTGTAGTTATTAAAAATAAATATTAATAAAGTATTTTTCGAAGCGTGTCAGTACTTTCATTGAAAATATTTTCTCTCGTATACAATAGATTTCTCTCTCGCTCCTGCAAGTTATCAGAGTGGACATACCACGTGGTATGTGACGCAGTTTTTGGCTAAGAACGCAAGAACAAATCTGTCAACACAAAGTTAAAAGGCTATTCTTTGACCGACTCTAACGAGACATCTTTGACGCCCAAGTCGAGTATGGGTACTACCAATGACACTTATTCTTTTATAAAGGTCAGCTTTTTTGCCCGAAGCCGACCCAACTGCCATCCAGGCATAAGTATGTTAACATGTGTGTGTGCATACAGAAGAAGAATAAAGATTTAAAACAAATGATTAGAATACCAGAATTAGTACATGTACAGGGTGTTAAAAAAAGTTTGTTCTCAAAATTTAAATTCTTTCTAAACTTAATCTGAGCCGCGTACGCTGGTTACAAGTTCAATTTCTTTCACAAATATCTTCATTTAATGCTCGAAAGATAAGAGCAATGGAAGAACCATTTGGAATTTAACCTGAAAAAGAAAGAGCCAAGATGACCACGATGTGTTCTATTGGATTAAGGATTGGGTAAATTGACTTAATCGAATGGAGGTATGAATTGTGTGTAGTACGCATACCTAGAAATCTGCTAATCGTTGATTTAGACATCGTCAGTGTCTCCTGTTCATTATTGGACTCTAATTTGTTGAACACAGCAGCACCAATAAACAGGTAACCAACAGTGACAGCAAACAATATAAGTATAGTTAACCAATGAAATCCCATCTTGATAGTGTCACTTCAGTCTGAAATGAAATAAATAGTTTATACATAGCTGTAAAATGCATTGAAAATGTACCCGCTGTAATGTTCTCATTGCGTATAGAGTTGAAAAATTAATATTTCATAGTAAAATTGGCAGAGGTAACATAAACAATAATAAAACCACTCCGATCAGCAATGTCCGGTCCAGCAAGTACTGCCATGCCAGCAGTAATACTGTCCAGTTCAGTAGTCTACTGTCCAGTTCATTTGTAGCACTACCCAGTTCAGCAGCAGTACTGTCCAGTCCAGTAGCATCACTTTCCAGTTCAGCCGAAGTACAATCAAGTTCAGTAGCACTGACCTCTTTAACAGTAGTACTCCCTAGTTCAGTAGTAGTACTGTCCAGTTTAGTAGTAGCATTGCCCAATTCGGTAGACTTACTGACCAGTTCAGCAGTAGCACTGTCTATTTCATTAGAAACACTGCCCTGTTCAGTAGTTGTACTGTTCAATAGTAGTATTGTCCAGTCCAGTAGTAGCCTTGCTCAGTTCAGTAGTAGCATAGCCCAGTTCAGTGGTAGCATTGCCCAGTTCAGTGGTAGCATTGCCCAGTTCAGTGGTAGCATAGCCCAGTTCAGTAGTAGCATTGCCCAGTTCAGTGATAGCATTGCCCAGTTCAGTGGTAGCATAGCCCAGTTCAGTGGTAGCATTGCCCAGTTCAGTGGTAGCATTGCCTAGTTCAGTGGTAGCATAGCCCAGTTCAGTAGTAGCATAGCCCAGTTCAGTAGTAGCATTGCCCAGTTCAGTAGTAGCATAGCCCAGTTCAGTAGTAGCATTGCCCAGTTCAGTAGTAGCATTGCCCAGTTCAGTAGTAGCATTGCCCAGTTCAGTAGTAGCATAGCCCAGTTCAGTAGAAGCTTTTCCCGGTTCAGCAGTAAGTAGCCCAACTGTACCGTTTATTTCTGACAAACATTTACACTTAAAACGTCCCAGTCTACACGGTTCACTATTTCCCCTGTAAAATGTATAGATTGTATCATCGTGTCACCCGATCATCACAAACAATGTATATAGAGAGTAAATCAATCAGTTCGATGAATAATCAATAAACGCCTGTATTCAGTCAATGTTCTCAGTCAGTCAATGTTATTACTGTCATTAAGCAGAATAATACATAAGGTTAATGGTACTGTTTCCAACTCGACACAAAGAAAGGAGCATTCGCGAAACTGGTAATCATATTACTTAAAACGCAAAAAAGAATAAATAATGCCAAACTGAATGTGATGTAGGAACTATTTGAGATGTAAGGGAATACATACAACCATCTATAGATAGACGACAATAGTACAGAATATGTCCAAATTGGTTTATAATTGCCGAAATGAAATCAATACTGTTCTACAGTCAGTATTAGTTGAAACGACGACAATATTTAGACTAATTGGTCTAGCTGATTTGTTACACATTTGGTTGTGCAGATATTATTGTTGTTGTAATATGAATTGTAATGAGCCGTTCGCTTAGTGACATTATATAGGAGTTGTGTAATAAGGTATAGAGTATTTAATTTATATGATATGAGTCATGTAAAATACGCGAATCCTCAAACAGGCAATCACACCACCATACATATAACATGTATTTTCTTAAAACGTCTTGACTGAGTGTGCGTGCGTGTGTGCGTTGGTGCGTGGGTGGGTGTACGACTTCTTTTATTGATTAATAAATAACCACTACATTTATAGATATTTATTCAAACTTAACATTCAAAACCTGTATAAATATTTAATGCAATTTATAATATTAATATTTACAAAGTGAAAATTAATCCAATGAAATTTTCTATTCAAACGTAATATATAATATACAGTACTATATAGTGTCCGTTACGGTACAAAGACATGCATAATCAATACCAAAATCTCAAAACATGTGTCAAAGCTTTGATTAACCCTTTTTACTCAAGTGACATATGTTGGGTCTAACACCAGGGTACCCTACAGCTGTCACCACCCTGTATCATATTGCCAAATGATTGCATTGTAAATCATACATTGTAAATCGAAAGCTGTCTTAATCTTTAGAGAACACAATAATACAGGTAGCGGGTTGATACTATATTAGACACAGTGAAGTTATTAGTTTGTTATTTATGTAGGATCAGAAAACAACTTAAATACAAAAATTGTATGCATTGTCCGTATATTGATATTTAGTATGCCGCGGTCTGCATATGGGACCGAGCACGAAACCTCCGATTTCTGAGGCAGACGCTGCAACTTCTACACTTCCGTTTTTTCTTGATATATAAAATCCACGTATGAAGTCAAACATACTTACTATATACGTGCGTTGTCATGTACAAAATATATAATTCCAATCACCGGCATTATATCACTTTAGATCTATTGGTATCTTGATCAGTTAATCTTAAACTCCAATCATAATCTAAACATTAATGACATATACATAAAGATCACATCTGTAACTCTAACTATACATTGAGATGAAAACAAGCGGTGGCTTGCTGACCAATATATGAACATTACATACACTGTACAATGAACTTAAGCAAATAGGCTGCAAAGTAAATGGTATACAATGTATTATATACATACCCGATAGGTCGACCCACGCCGATCAAATGAACAGTTATGTTACATGTACAGTATACCCCGTATATCCACCAGCTGGTATTGAACTATAATATCCATTAATTCGAAACTTGAATTTATAAATCAAACAATCGCATTCATTATTTGTATAATGTTCTCTTCTTACGTTAAAATATTGAAATACGCGACTACCTAAAGTTTTTCACGTATTGAAATAAAGACTGAATTTTCTCAAACCGCGCACTCGAGTACACAGTCAATTAGAAAGTGTATTTCTACGGTTGGTAGCACCTGGAGCATTTGTTAACCAGCGGCATATTGAAAACCCATACAGTGCTATTATATAGTGGTTGAACTCGCACCATTACCCAGCTTTCAGTGTCTCTTAAGTTTAAATCACAGTCGTATTAGGAGTCCTATATGTTTTGAATCTTCTGATGCGTAAAATCTGGTATTGTTAACACTTTAAATAGCAGTTTAATATTACGTAATAATACACTGCGCAAACAAAATGTATTTAACCCGATCCAAATTCAAATTTAATCAGTGTGTCACAACGAGTCGGCTGTGGGTTATAGCGCACTGTTTGATTTCATTCTTTAGATTTGAGTGCGTATACATCTATGAATAGTGTTATTCTGAGAGATATGTACTTATACTTAGCACATTGGATAACTTAATTGTGCTAGAATATCTCAAGACTATTCTGAAACCAGTATGGAGCAATAGGGACATTCACCTATCAACCAAGCTCAGACTGTTCGACACCAACTTCAAAACAGTATGTTTGTATGGAGCCGAAACCTGGAGACGCACGAAGAAGATATACCAGAAGCTGCAGGTGTTTGTCAGCCAATGTCTAAGACATATCCTCGGTATTCGGTGGCCGGAAAAAGATTTCCAATCAAGTCCACTAGGTCAGAACAAAACAACAACCAGTCAATGTATCCTGCAGAATAGGTAGGGATGATTTGGCCATACTTTTAGGAGACCGCAGCCCAACATTGCCAGATAAGCCCGTGGATGGAATCGAAAAGGCCCTAGGAAATGAGGGAGTCCAAAATATATTGGAGAAGAAGCCTGGATATTAACATGAAGAAGCTGAGGATGGCATGTGAAGAAGTTAAAGCAAAGGTCCTGACCGAATACAGTGGAGAACGACAGTGAAGGCCCTATGCCCCAATGGGGTAAAGAGGACAGTACTCAGTCATTCTGTAAGCACTGTAACAGGCGTCAATATCCCAAATCTCAGACTAAACAAACTAAACAGACTTGTTGACGTTATAATACCGGGCACATATTAATACCACCTTACCACTCATTTTGACACTGGGACGTCAGACTCTCTCTGCAGGGCCATTCGATATCCTAACAAGACAGCTTCAGTCAAACAAAAACCGAAACCAAGAAAACACAACTCTTATACTCTGCTGAAGAACGATAAGATATTAGACTGGAAGACCATGAACGAAGTCTGTATGCCCAATAAAGACAGCCTATGCATACCAGTACTTGATATGCACAGTCGAACCAACGTTTTCCGTCTTCGTACTGGACACAGTGATCTGCAGAAATATACGAAAAACTTCACATCTTTCGGAGACAGCTGGGTGTCAGTGCCTGACAGAGGGGCAGAGACAATTCCCTATCATGACTGCAAAGCTGACCCAATATGGATTCTGGAAGAAGCACAACCGAAAGATGGTCCATAGACACATCCTTCAATACCAAGCTGTGGGAAGATGCCAGGTACTTATAGTAGACTATGCAGATCATTATCACATCCTAATCTAATAGTTTATTTCCAAATCCAGAAGGTCGTAGACCTATGAGGACAACATATTTACATACTAAGATCATAGTGGCAAATGTACAGTTATCAATACAAAACATATATACATGCATAAATGTACCCTTACACGCACACACTCACGCACACACACTCACACGAACGCCTACACGCATAAATACTTCTAACACACCATTTTTTACACTGCTAATGAAAATGATGATATATGACTACTGAATAATAAATATGGACCATAATACATGACAACAAAAACAATGCAAATGTTTTGTATAGATAAAGTCAATGTTACTGTATAAGCATTAAGAAAGTGTTTAAAAGAATAGCCTAGCTAATCATTATAGTATACAGTGTTGCGTTTATTGAATGCTTTATATACAAACAAACCTAAATTCTTTAACAATGTTTTATTGTTTGTGTTTAACAATTCAATAAATTTAAACATGTTTGGTCGTACTCTATAATAAGCAGGTATATATCTGTTAAATAAACCGAAGTGTTCAATGGAACGCAGAAGAAGAAGACATTTGGATTATAAAATGTGTCCAGTAGTTCTGTTTGAGGTTTCCGAAACACAATGTGTATACGCTCGTTATTAGGGTGGCTTACTCTCAGACATGCTCGCCCTCATTTATATATTGATTTAAACCACCTGATAGATATAGAAAAGTGCATGTGCAATGAAATACATATTATTAATATACATTGTATGAAATTAACAAATTATAAAACATGGTTGGACACTCTTCACAATATTTGTTGGAAAATTTACTACCTACTGTTCAACCAATACATTAATGATAATTATGAAGTTTGTGATCGAGCGTTCACTTGTACTTAATGGTGTTCTATTTACGAGTATTCCTAGATATACGGGTCGCAAAACATTAATTTGCATATATTACATCAAGTATTATACGACGGGTAGGTCTATAGTGCATGACGAGATGTTGAATGAAAACCGGTTTATTCAATCGTATCACCGTGAAGGACGTTTGTGTATGTGTATGTACAGCCAATTTGCATTTTCATTATATCACCGTGCGCATGATTCATGCAATTGGTACATGTAGTATATGACGCACGAGATTGGGAGATAACTATTTCAAATTACAATTTGTACAATAATACCTGTGTTAGATATCAGGAAATCTAGATTAATTAAACGCTTTCTTTTAAAATTTGTTTTTAGAAGCAGTACAATCGGTTTGCGATCAGGTGTGACCCCAATAAATGTTATGAGTTACATAATAATAATAATAAAGACTTTATTTTGCGAGGAAACGCATTTGACAATATAAATGAACAGTTGACCAAGAACTTTAGTATATAATAGGAAAGAGTATAATGGCCCATATCCTTTCCGCTACCATAGCGTACTAATGCAGACTCGCCGGGATGGCCATTGTTACGTAGTCCTTATGATTTGGTAAAGACAGTAACGCTCGTAGTGTTCGTATAGTGGTTTTATTAGTTTGTTACACAGTTCATAAACATAGTATAGTACTTCTCAGGTTCACAGCATAAGTCAACTTTTCATACTCATAAACATACTGTCCATGCTTATGGCCCAAGCTACTCGCTTGTTGACGGCCCGCACCAACTGGTCTCTCTCGACTCCACTTCTCAACTCTCTAACTCAACTCCGACCGACTGACTGACTGAACTCCCCACTAACATGGTATATGATATATTTGACCAGCCTAGACACTTCCGCAATTCACTGACAAGTGTCTGCCCTAGGCTGTCTGTTTTTAGTGTATGGACATCGAAATATATTGAGATATATAACATAGTATGAATCTATATTTATGCACGTTGATAGGAGAGTGCATTGAAATTAATATGATATAATTAGCTATCCTTTGATCATTACATTACAATTCCCTCCCTCTGTTTGAAAACAAAATTTTATCTTAAGTAAAATTTTAACATATTTAACCCAAACCTTTTTTTTTAATGGTATGTTACCATAACGTAGAATCACACAATGATAATCATAGTCAAATAATGAACATAAAACCAGTAAAATAATAACACATAAAGAAACAATAATATCTGCAACATAAACACATTTATACACACAATAAAATGTCATCACTACAAATGTAGCTTCATTTTCAGCATACTCAGCTGGTTTAATTCATGTCCATATAGAATCTAGCTATAAATGAAATAACTATATAGCTATAAATGAAATAACTATATCACTTGATTGTAAAAATGTTTGTCACGATGAATTGTACGTGACTGTCACAACGAATTGTTTGTATATTTATTTGTTAATGGCATCTGAAGTCATCGCATCTGATGAATCTCCGTACATAGTCAATAACGGGTTGAAATGATGATCATATGGATCTACGAATGATTATCTCCGGTTGGAGATCTACGAATGATTATCCCCAAATTGAACGGTTGATAAATTTCCAATGTAAATTGTTTGTTGTGGTAGGCATCTGTTGGTAGTCCATCGTATATGTATACGAATGCTTATCTCTAATCCAATGATAGAGATCTACGAATGGTTATCTCCAAATTGAACGTTGGAGAAATTTCCAATGTAAATTGTTTATTGTGGTAGGCATCTGTTGGTAGTCCATCGAATATGTATACGAATGTTTATCTCTATTCGAATGATAGAGATCTGCGAATGATTATCTCCAAATTGAACGTTGGAGAAATTCCCATACAATAGTTGATTCATCATCATCGGTTGAAGTATTATTTTGGAATACTGGATTTGGTGTTCTCGAACGTCTGCCATGGTTCGTAGTAACGTGTTAGTTTGCTGATAGTCTCTACAGTTCGGAGTAACATGTTCTATTTGCTGATAGTCCGCCATGGTTCTGAGTGACTCGTTCGATCCCCGGTATATTGACTGAAACACTTATTATTGGCAGATCTAATGCAGTATGTATTTGTGAAACCCTTATAAATAAAATTCTTTCCCTACATTGATCACGAAATAATAGCAAGAACAACTTAGTACCAGCCTCATTAATTATTACATATTACATTAACTTAGTATATTCATGATTAATCAACGATAAAATAAATGATGTTAACCCTCAAATTGGACATAACTAGTAGGCCTACATAATAACATAATATTATTTTTATATAGACGATAACGATATATCAAGCATTCGTTCTATCATTACTTCCCTTTGAATAGATACTCTCTACAAAGGAGAATTTCAAATTTGCCGGAAATGAGATTTTCTACACAAAAATCTTACAGTTTTCCTAAGAATACAACATGTTTACACCTTGATAACAACCTGAAGTTGATTTAATTCATTTGCGATCATCATCGTGAAATGATTCCATGTACAAATGAGAGATGTCAACCTATATTTACCACATAATTTGACTCTAAAGTTCAGGTAAGTTGAAACTTTTACAATTTACTTTTGACATTTATCTAATATACTCAAAAACATACTATTATACATGGCCATAGTTTCTTTAAAACTACCACAATCTTTAGTTGACATAGCAGTCTGAATATCTGATTCTTTAGACTCCTTTTTATCTTGGATTTGTTTATTTTTCACCGCGCCTATTTCCATACAATTGTCTGAACTATCATTTTCTGTAATACCATTGAAATCTGAATTACTTGAATGGCTCATAATTTTATTGTCAATATCTGATGCGGGGTCATAAATCTCAGTGTCCCCTTCGTACGCCGAAGCATTCATATTATTCTCAGAGCTATTGGACGTGACATCATTTAACCTTGGCCTTTCAATATCATTTTCATCACTTGAACTGCTTTCACGTTCACTGTCACTTGAACTACTATCACTTGGACGTACAACATAGGTTGTCATACGTTTATTTGAGGACTTTACTTTTGGCCATTTATCCAAATTTGCTTTTCTTATTTGATCTGCATGCACTTTCATGATTTTATTATCCAACTGATTTTTAATCAAATAAGTCAATGGTGACAATTTTTCAATTATTCTGAAATGTGATTTCCACTTAGGTGACAATTTACCTTTCGGACGGAAATTCTTATAATATATTGCGTCATTAACCTCAAAACTGATGTCTTGTGCATTTTTATCAACTAACTTTTTGTTTCTTCGTTTTGCATGTTTCAAATGTCTGTATGCTAGCATAAATGTTCTGTGAGTTTCTTGTAATGCAATCTTTGAAAATTCCTCACCATGGTATTTAGCTCTTGGTTTCAACAAATTATCAATAGGCAGTATTGGATCTCTGTTATATAATAAATAAAATGGTGAAAACTTTGAACTGGATGAAACATTATGCCTAATACCTCCTAGAGCCATGTTTAAATGAACATCCCAAGCTTTTGTATCACCCTCAACTAATTTTGCAAGTATGTTGTTTAAATCTCTGTGCATTCTTTCTTGTTTCCCGTTTGAAGATGGATGTTAAGCTGTACATGTTACATTGTGTATGTTTAATTCTTTCAGTACCTCCCTGAATGCCTGTGAAGTAAATTCAGAACCCCCATCATGGATTATTTGAATTGGATTAGCATGTCGAGGGTAAATCTCATTTAATAATAGACTTATAACACTGTTTGTTGTTTTATCTGGACTTGCAAACGCTTCCGGGTATCCAGAATACATATCCACAAAACAAATAATGTACCTATTTCCATTATCGGTGGTCTCATAAGGGCCACAAATATCTATTGATAATATTGCAAACGGATAGGGGGCAATGTTTGTCTCTTTCATTGGCGCTCTAATTTTCTTTAAGTTCCTAGTCTGACAGGGTACGCATGTAGACACATATGCATATAAATCTTTAAACAAAGATGGCCAATAATATTTGGTCTTTACTGTAGCAAACATTCTTTGCGTGCCTGGATGGCAATTTTCAGTATGATATTGTTTTATAACCAAGCTTTTCAGGTGCTTTGGTACATAAAGGCGAGGTGTCGGTTCCTCATCTGGACTTGAAATGTAATATATTATCTGATCCATTTCTAAAAACTTATCTTTATCTGAAGGCTGACCATGCCTCAACTTCATTTTAATCTGCAAGATCTCTGGATCTTTATCTTGTTCTGCGACCATGTCTAAGTCTGCAAATTCTTTAATTGGTTCTATGGAGTCAAGGGTTTTCTCATATGGTGCATTCACATATTGTTTTGGGTCAATTGTGTTTGAATTGATTGCATTTACAGACAAAACTTCATTTGAATTTATGTTGATTTGAGACTGGATCTTGTATGTATTGTCATGTATGTCTGGCTCATGTTCTGATTCATTTTCTGTTTGTCTATTTTCAGATTCAGGGGGCCTCGAGAAGAAGTCGGCCATTATGTTGGACTTCCCACCTATGTGTTCAATACGACAATTATAACCGGTCAAAGACAATGCCCACAATTGAATTTTCTTGTTTTGTATTGGACTGTTCAATAAATTTATCAGTGGTTTGTGATCAGTCTTGATTATGAATTCAGCATTGTGCAAGTAATGATCTAGCTTTTGTAATGCATAATATATACCATATGCTTCTTTTTCAATTGTGCTATAACGTGTTTGTGTGTCACTGAGTTTGTGAGACAGAAAATATATAGGTCGTTCAATTTCTCTGTGTTTCGACATTCTGTCTGGATTAGTAACATTTTGAACTAAACATGCACCTATATGCGAATTACTAGCATCTGTATACAACACATATGGTTTACTTGTATCTGGATATGCTAACATTGGAATCTGAGCTAACTTTATCTTTAAAGTTTCAAAACTATTCTGACAGCTGTCGGTCCATTTAAATGGAACATTTTTACGTGTTAAATTTATTAATGGTTCTGCAATTTTTGAAAATGAAGGCACAAATCGCCTGTAAAATGAAGTGGCTCCTATAAAAGATCTTACATCACGCACACATTTTGGCTCCGTCAGTGACCTCATAGCTTTAACTTTGTCTGGGTTTGGTCTAATCCCATCTTTGTCTATAACAAAACCTAAATAACTTGTTTGATGCTGTAAAAATTGACATTTTCTTAACTTGAGTTTGAGATTATGATCTCGCATACGTTGAAATACAATCTCTAAATGTCGTTTGTGATCTTCTAATGTTCTTGAGAACACTAGGATATCGTCTAAATATGCTACCGTGAATGATCCTAAACCATCTAGAACTCTAGCCATTAAATCTTGGAATACCCCTGGGGCATTAACTAAACCAAATGGCATGCGATTGAACTCAAATAAACCCCTAAATGTTGTGAATGCCGTTTTCTCCCGGTCATTCTCATCTATAGGTATTTGCCAATAACCTTGTCTCATATCTAAACTTGTGAAATATTTTGAATGTCCCAAATTTGCTAGTATATCATCAATATGGGGTAATGGATATGATGTAGGAATTATGACTTTGTTTAACTTACGGAAATCTACGCAGAATCTTTTACTATTATCGTTCCTTTTGTCAACAAGAACCACAGGGCTGGCGTACGGGCTGTGTGATGGCCTTATAACTTTATTTTTCAACATTCCATCAATAGCTTCATTCATTTTATCCCTGTCATTTAATGGTACTCTATATGGTCTAAGTCTGACAGGCTGATGTTCAACAGTTGGAATTTTCATAGTCACTGTACTGGTTTCAGTGAGCTCACAGTCATTATTTGCCAACACGTCGCGATGAGTGTGCAACAGGTCTTTCACATAAGGGAAATGTTCTGAGGGGGTAATAATGTCAGACTCATCAATGGGGGTGAATATCTCTGGCTGTGATTTTGATTGATTTCTGTTACTCACAGAATCTATGCATTTTTCATCAATCAATTCTACCTTAGCTATAACACACCCCTTCCTTAATCTTATGGTCTTATTTGAATTATTTGTGATAACCACAGGAAGTCTCCTATGTTTTTGTAATGTAAATACTGAATTTGAAACCATAATTCCTGGCTCTGATCCTATGTACCCATTTTCCACATTTTTAAGCTCATAAGTTTTAAAAATTTGTATACCCGGGTTCTGTTTTAATTTGCCATTACAATAATTGACAGTTTGAGGTTTAAGGATGGTATTCTTTTGAAGTCTTACTAGAGAAGCTATCTGTCTGTCTTCTACTAGATTAACAAATGATTTTCCTACTTTTAAACAACCTAAATCAAAATAAATCCTTACATCATGGTGTTTTAACCAATCGCGTCCTAATATAATATTCCTATTTATATTTTCAACAACATAAAATGGGTGACTCATTTCAGTATTCCCAATTTTAAATGCTAGGTTTACACAACCATCTACATTTAATGAACCACCATTTACTGATTGAAGATAAATCCTATCATCTTTAATTTCTGCCTTTTGTCTTAATGTTCTAAATATCCTTCTACTTATCAATGAAACTTCAGCGCCTGAATCTACTAATGCTCTGTATTTATTATTTTGCATATTTAGTATACATGAATCTGGGTTTCCCGCAATTGCTATATTGAATGTTCTTGAATTAAACGATTTCTGATTACTAACATGATTAAATCTTTTCTTGTGTGAAAATCTATTGAAATTTTGTCTACTACGAAGATTATACATCTTGCCGCAATTTGAATATTCCCTATTTTGATAATACATTGGTTTATGTGGATTTTTAACTACCGCGTTTATGTATTTATCTCTATTTTGAAATTTATGATTGACCGGTTTAAAATTTCTTAACCTAAGTCTAGCCCTAATATTTTGTTCTTCTATTGCAATATTTACTGCTTGATCTAATGTCTGAGGATTTTGCCTAAGTAATTGAATTTTAATAGACTCATTTAACAATCCATCGGTGAAAAAATCAATTAGCTGTCTAATTACTAATCTAGGATATTGGCTTAAATCTTGACCATCATATGCAGTTTTTGCTAAATCAATTAATTTTTGATAATAAATTTGTACACTTTCATTTGGTCTTTGTTTAAATTCACTTAACAAGCGCAATGCATGATGAGAATCTGTTATTTCCGAAAATCTAACTTTTAATTCACCTAATAATTCTGCCCATGTACACTGCGGGTCATCATTTAAATACCCCTGAATAAAATTTGATACAATCCCTCTAGAAGTATGGAAACAAATCTTTTTCTTGCCATCATCATTTAAATTGTTAATAAAAGCATATTTCTCTACTGAATTTATCCAAAATTTAAATTCTCCATTATTTTCCCCATTAAATTCTGGTACTATTTTGTTCAATTTATTACCTAGCGATGTACAATAATTTCCCAATTGATCTGATAAATTTTTAATATTTCTACATATGTTTTGATCTGCCATTTTTAAGCGTACAGAAAATAACCAAGTCACTCACATGTACTCCGAGGTTCCAATTTCGTCAGGATATACGGCTATCAAGTGCTGTCCAGTACGTTTCCTGTAGCTTCTCCGTTGAACTTATACTCAAAATCTCTGGTCACGACTCCATTAATTGTTACGTAGTCCTTATGATTTGGTAAAGACAGTAACGCTCGTAGTGTTCGTATAGTGGTTTTATTAGTTTGTTACACAGTTCATAAACATAGTATAGTACTTCTCAGGTTCACAGCATAAGTCAACTTTTCATACTCATAAACATACTGTCCATGCTTATGGCCCAAGCTACTCGCTTGTTGACGGCCCGCACCAACTGGTCTCTCTCGACTCCACTTCTCAACTCTCTAACTCAACTCCGACCGACTGACTGACTGAACTCCCCACTAACATGGTATATGATATATTTGACCAGCCTAGACACTTCCGCAATTCACTGACAAGTGTCTGCCCTAGGCTGTCTGTTTTTAGTGTATGGACATCGAAATATATTGAGATATATAACATAGTATGAATCTATATTTATGCACGTTGATAGGAGAGTGCATTGAAATTAATATGATATAATTAGCTATCCTTTGATCATTACATTACACCATTTCGGCCTTCCGTAGTTTTTTTTACCTAAATGCCCAAATTCGGAAATTTTGCTGTCATGGGTACACAGGCATCCCAGACTACAGGATATTACGGGCCCAGGGTCGTGCACAGGGTTTTGGGCCCGCTATAGCCCTTTAAAGAGGGCTTTGGACGTAGATTTTACAAAACTGAAATTACTGGTCCTACCCGCCATTGCGGTACGATTCCCTGTGGAATTGCATTAACATTTAGCGCCAATTTTTTTTTATTTTTCTATAGAAGGAATATAAGGCAAAACAAAGGGGTCAAGATCACGCCCTAAAGGGGCCAAAAAGTAGGCCTGTCAAGCTAAAAAAAAAGGTTTTCGCGCAAGGGTCACCGTCACATCGTCATTTCCGGTGACATGTTGACAATTTTTCCTACTTTCGGTTATCCGGATGTATCGAGTTTTTATCAGTGCTGCAAGTCAATAGTGTCTCAGGGACGGGGTATAGGGACCATATGAATTTCTCACCGCCCCCCCCCCCCAAAAATCGTGGTAGCGGAAAGGATATGACGTTCCACAATATCATAATATTATTTATCATTGTGGAATTTCATAAAAGAGTTTCAGTGAAAGAATGTGCGAAAACCGATATGTAGGGGATCTACAATTAAATGAATGCAACATCTAAATACTTAATCAATTAAATTTATAATTAATCACTATATAGCTTAATTAGATATAGTGACATCATAAGAGACAGCATATCACACAGCAACATGTAAATTAAAACAATGACATTTTTATAAGCATAATACAGAATTGAAACATAAAACACACTGCATATCATTCTGCAGACATATATGGATATACATGTATATTGAAGTAATGGTTATGACTAGCCAGTTACTTAATATTTTAAGTAGCAGAAACATAAGGTGTTTCAAAATATGACGGCTTCCATTGGCTTCACCCAGAGTAGATATAAAGTTTTAAAGTGTTGAATAGAAGAAGAAGTTTTTGATATAATGTGGAATAGAATTCCATATTGAGGTACCAGAGAAAGCAAAATGGTGGCGAAATAACTCGGAATTGGGTTTTGGACTATATAATTGGTATGTAAAAGATGAACGTAACAGTCATGAATGAATATCTGCAGTAAATTTAAATGTAGGTTTTAAGATAGTCTGGTGCATCACCTCTGAGAGTTTTGTACATTTGAATAGCCTTCTGATAAATAACGCGTTCATGAAATGTCATCCATTTGAGTTTTGTAAATAGAATAATTGAATGAGTTGAATAATCACAATCAAGAATTACTCTAGCTGCTCTTTTTCTGAAAATTTATAAGTTTATCTTCAAGACTACTTGTACATGTTCCCCATAAACACAGCAAAAGTCAAAATGTGGAAGAATATATGCGTTATAAAAGCGCTTCCTAGTTTTAATGGAAAGAACATATTTCATTCTAGATAAGAGGTAAAAATGGGAATTACATTTCTTTATCACATTATTGATATGGTCGGCCAATGATAGGTTATTATTAATTGTGATACCTAATAACCTTGCTGTTAAAGAAACTTCCATTGAATTATCATGCATGCTCACATTGCCGAGAGTTCTTGGGCAAGCGCCGTCCGTCCAGCCTACTGTACATAACCCCGGAACATGGCACAGGAATAATCGATTTTAACAAAGTACGAGGGTCGTTCATTTAATAACCGGACTATCGACATAGTGCTTGATTGAAAACTGTAATTGTAATCTTTTTGTGTTTACTCACCAACTTGGTTATTTGACAAAACTTGGTATAATCTAATCCAACCGAACACAAACTGTGGTTACTATAGTAACACAACAAAGGACTACCTGGCCCAGCCCAGGTCTTTTGTGAACTGTTGAGTGTTGGTGTGGCAGGATTCGGGATATAGTTGCATATTTTCACCGGAAAACATCAGATAACGTTATGTCTACTTCTACGTTTTGTTATAACGTTTGATGTCAATGCAGTACTGTTACTGTGCTTGAGGCGTTGTTTTGTGACAACGGACGTGTGTCCGTTAATGTCGCAATGAAATCAAATTTTATAGCAAAAACACGGATTATGATACAATTTCGTAAAAGTATTGATCATACACCTGTGAGACTACATAATTTATTTTAGAGAAGCCTTTTAGGAATAGTCTCATATGTGGATTTCTGCTTATACAGTATTCCATGATGACAAGAATCACTACGCGATGATCCGAGGCCTGGCCAATCTAACGTCAGAAACAGGAAAGTGTCGTCGGTCAAACACTTGTTGGACGGTAAACACTACTTGAAGAATAACTAATACATGTATAGTAAAAATAACGGAATCATGCGAAATTATCGTGAATACAGCATTTAACTTCACTACCGAACATCTTAAACTGGTAAATGTGTGCGCTCGCCTGACTTTATTGCTCCAAAACGATGTTAAAATAGAGAAAAAGTGTCAGGTTGAAATTGCGTATGTGGATTAAAGAATGGTGCAAGTATATGCCTGTAAGTTTTCATCAATATCAGTCCATTAGTTTTCCAGCAATATCAATTGTCCGGGTATTAAATGAAAGGTCCTCGTGTATCTTCTTAAACACTATAGATAGTGGAAAACAAATTTTCATATAAGTTGTTAGAATCGATGAAACCGTGTGTAGATGGTCGTAAGTCGGTTGTTCAAGCTTTAAAGCGCTTGTGTTCCAAGCCCAAATTGACCAGGTGATATTCATTTTTGGATCTCGCATGAACGTCTACCCGTGCGACTGTCTGTCCTTCCATCCGTCAATAATTGTCTGTCACAATTTTGGCTTGATGTATATAAGTCAGTTATTTTTCGTAGACGAAGGATGACGTGATTATTGTTTAAAGTCCACATGTTTAAAGCTGTTGTTTTCACAAAAACGATGTGCTTACCATTGTGTCAAAAAAGTAAGTATACTATATAGTGCAAACAAGAACGCTTCAATGACTGGATCTGTTGCCTTTAACTAAACAACCATCTGAACACCAGTCTGATGCTGCATTATTAATCAAATGCGAATAACGTAACAACTGTTGAAAACGTATTAGTCTCTATGAAGTAATCAGAAAAAAACACTAAGATAGATACGAATACATGTTTCACTTGCTAGGTGTTCTTTTACAAAATTATATATTAAAACAAATCTTCAAAATCTATGTTTTTCCTACATATTTTGCACAATTAGTTATATGAAGTACATATGTTAACCATGGACTATTTCACGGCTGCATTTTTCTGATTGTTCGGTTCTTGGATCATACGTTCACACGATATTGCCAATAATGTTACCCTGCGTTTCTTTTTGTTTGTTCCATTTATTTGAGTCTTATCCAAGAGCAAATGTCCCGTGAGCATAAATCAAATTTACGTGTGTAAAGTCTTTGGTCAACTAGACACACATCTGCAAACTTTGAGCACCTTTTTTCATGTTTTGTCTACTGAGCCAAATACATGAACAAGAGTCCAAAGGGCCATAGGTCGCTCACCTGCCATAATAGTTCATGAAGGCCCACATGGTGACATAAGAAATCATTTACAACTTCAAAGAGCCTCAGTTGCATGTACAAGGATATCATATAGTCCTAACCAGCAACCTTATTATTTACATCAGTACCTCCAAACGTGGAATGATCAGTATAACAGCAATACCAATTCTAAAACTGATTTCTGCTATGCGTGCGACATACCTGCAGTTTGTGCAATTTCACACAGTGAATCATAGATAGGGCACACTGTAAACATTGCACCAAGGGTTATTCCAAGCCACCAAAAGCTGTATAATCATACCCTTTTTGAGACCTCGTGTGTACAATTGAGAAAAAATGAGTTTAATGGATATACATTTCCTGGCGATTGGTGCGAAAATCTTGCAGCATTCCATTACAAATAATTCTTCCTCTTCTAGAGATGATAGCTCAGTGGTAACGCACCAGGGCTGTCAATATAGAGGTCGTGGGTTCAATTCCTAGAATGGTTTGGAAATTCTATTAATAGTATTTCCCGCTGTTTTTGACTGTATGGACTGCAAAGTATCTGGTTAAAGGTGCTAGAAAGCTGTGTATCGGTACTATACACAGGGACATTAAAGAACCAGGCTGTCTATTCGAAATAAGAGCTAGGCGCACTTCTGCAGTGCTGATCACGTATGTATCTAATGTCTCTCTCTCCCTTCAGGGGCTTTCTCTCAGTCTGTCCCTCTGGTCAGATCATGCTGTATCTGCACTGGTAGAGGATGCACCTGTACCTTAGTGGCTGCAACACTATATGTAACATAAAGCGCCTTTGAACGTCTGTTCACATGAAAATGGCACTATATAAATCTGGTATATTCATTTAGAGAAAGTAGATATGGTACTGATTCCAGTACTGATTATGTAATCGTCCTTGCTTATAGATGGATACATAATGTTGGTAGCCGAATACCACGGAGGCAGCCTCTTTAGATGATACTGCCCTGCCATACTATAATAGTTAACAATCTGGGAACCACTGTAATGCTGCATGTGCAATGATTGGTAATCTCCGGTAAACTTTGAAAAGCTTTGTCATTGTGATAGTATGTTACATAAGAAATACAACTGAAATCTGTACATGATTTAAGATTTATTCATGAAATAGTATAGCATGTTATAAGCATGTAATGTATTCCATTTTATAAAACTATGTATATATCACCTATGACTAGCACCATTATGAGTATGTCAAACATTGACACAGCACTATCGTTACATCACACGGTTCCTTATTGCGTTGTAATTAACTTGACAATAGTTTGTATAATTTTGCTTCCTCTAGGACATGTACATAGATCCATATGTGGAGTACGGATCTTATCAGAGAGTAACTGGTTTAGTTCTGATCTCAACTCCTTCAGTAGTTCTGCAATCTGAAATGTAAAAATGTTTCAATAAACAGTCACATCAACATTAAGCAACCACCTGTTTTCAGCAGCAATGTGATGAAATAACCGTTGGTCATTTTATATCCTTTCTGCTACCACGATTTTTTTCAGGCCCAGGAGAAATTTATATGGACACTATACTTCAACCCTGGGACATTATTGACTTGTAGCACTGATAAAAAAACCGATACATCCGGATGCTACAAACCTGACCAAAAGTGAAGTAGGCAAGATTTTTAACATTTCAACTAAAGGTCACCGGAAACGACGATGAGACAATGACCCTTGCGTGAATAACTTCTTCTTTTCTCTTTTTTTTTAGCTAGGTAGATAAAAACTTTTTTGCGCTAAATGTTAATGCAATTCCACAGGGATTCGTATAGCAAAGACTGGTATAACCAGTAATTTCAGTTTTGGAAAACCTACGTTCAAATCCCTCTTTAAAGATGCCAGCGGGCCAAAAAACCTGTGCATGACCTTGGGCATGTAATATCCTTGAGTCTTGTATGCATGTGAACCCATGACAGCAAAATTCCCGAATTTGAGCATTTAGGTCGTATACTAAGGAAGGCCGAAATGGCCATCCCGGGCCAGTCTGCATTAGTATGCTATGGTAGCAGAAAAGATATCAAGTGCCCTTGTATTAAACAGCTACCTAATGTAAGCAGAAACCGTAAATTTATCAACTGACTGGTTGCTCAAGACTATATCCATAAACCTAAAAGCCTTCATGCAAGACTTCAGCAGGAATTCACCTGAGCTTTCATGATGTACATGTAAATGACACACTACTTAATAAGCACTTGGACAACTACTGGGTTAAAATTGTGACCTCAAGTGTAGTGTGTAAATTGTGGACAATCGACTGATGAAGGACAAAATATATTCAATAATCCTTAATGCTAATCTTAAAATGTTTGTGTTCTGGTGACCTATGGAATAAATATTTCAGAAATGCATTAGTTTTATTGTAAGAAAACGTTCACCTGATGTGACTGTGCCATGAATCGTATCCAGCCATCATCTACTGATAGTATAAAGTTACCACGAGACAACTCTACCCCGATCTCTCCTCCACCAAACAACAGTAAGGGATATACAGACACCATAGTACAATCACGTACAAATATCTGCAATATAATCATATCAACTATACATGCATGGTCAAGGGTATGTTGTCATGGTCATTCTTGTTTACAAAAGCGTTATGCATACAGCATTACCTTATTGGCCTTTTCGACTGGGCTGTTTTGTGGAGCATATAAACAAATTTCTTTTAATATTTCAAGTTAACATTTAATGAATGTACATGGGGTGATCAAAAAGAAATGAGACAAATGCTATAATTTGTAAAGTTCACGCGTTTTAACCATAAAAATGTAATATTCGTTTGGGTGCATTTAATGCCGATGAGTATGTGTAAAATATATTTTTTTACTATACGTAACGATTTATTAATAGAACGGGGGTATATTTTGTCATATGCATAAAACTTTTCTATTTCATATCACTACCCATTGTCATTTTACAGCGTTTGTCTCATTTCTTTTTGATCACCCCATGTACAAGTATAAACATGCTGATACAAAACCATTTTTGAAATTGAGAAATAAATTGAGTAATAAATGAATGAGTATGTAACTGAAGCATGGATGTAAACATCATGTACTGTATGTGTCATCATTAGCACACAAATTTCCAAGAGCACATCCGTAGCTCAATGGTAAGCATGTTTGCGGTCTAATTTGGCGACCTAGGTTCAAATACGGTTGGAGGCACTCATATGCAGAAAGCTGACTGGCAAATTAAGGCTATGCTCGCCATTTTTATAAGTATAGAATAAAATAGAATGAATAGGTAACAAAGGCATTTTTAGCACTTCAGAAAATCTTTGTACTTGAATTGATTATTATGACATATATGCAGCAAAGATATACCCTTGTAGTCTTCACTTTCTCATGGTACACAAGGTAGGGACTTTCATAAAAGCGAACTTGGAAGTTAACTGATGATGGATGGACTTTCACCTGTAAAACAAAAATACAATTTTAAAACATTTGTAGTCTTAAAACATTAGTCACTTGGGCTGCCATTAAAAACACATTACGTCAGAAAAGGTTATCAATGGGGGGTCATCTACAAGTTAAGACTAACTTCCTATCAAGTTCGAGGACAATAGGATCAAAATGTTCTCAACTGGCTTTAAATGAAATAGGCACCTACTCAGACCAAGGACAGTTATTGGTTACAAATTATGTGTTCAACCAAAAGGACCAATAGGCTTGTGCAAAGAAATATGTCTGCTTATCTTCAAAATACACTCATCATAAGATAGAAACAGGTTGCATACTGGAAAAAGTAAGTACTATCATACAGAAACCATAGAAATTATAAAAATCACTATGGATAAAATATAATGTCTAATAATTTAACTACATATTTGCCTCAAAGACAGACATGCCACTTGTTTTTTATGAATGCCTGGGCCAGTAGCTATCCATTAAATGTGTAGCAGTCGTGTATGAAGTGACTGACGTTGGGGTCATATGTTTGAATCTCATCCACCAGGTATCAACTTATTAAAGTTCCACTGTCTCAAAACGTTTCTGATCAGCAAATGCGTAACAAGTGTAAATCCAATTCCTTCATACTTACATATCCATCAGGTTTAGTTTTAAACCTTATGTCTTCAGCTTTTGGTGCTACGGCAACAGTGCCCGAGGCCATTTGTGAATACTGTTGTTCTGGTGTAAGAACTTGAACAATATTTGGGTACAATGCTCCAACAAGTATGGCCGACACCAACTTCAAATTCTTAGAATTCAAGTTAGCCTGAAATGAGCAATATCATGTTAACCTGTATGGAGTAATACTGTTTATTGGTGTAACATTGTGCAGTGTGTATACCTAAAAGTTGGGGACATGAAGGGCTGTTGCTCAGAAATAATATACTTTCAAAAGCTCTATTATATACAAGAGGACCCAAAGGGCCCTAGGTCGCTCACCTTTCGAATTTAACCTAGATTTTGTTAAGATGATCATTGTGACCAAGTTTTATACAGATTAGGCAAATATTGTGACCTCTAGTGACTACAAAAGGTTTTTATATGATTTGACCTAATGACCTAGTTTTTGACCCCAGATAAACCAATATCGGACTTGACCTAGATTTTGTTGAGATGATCATTGTGACCAAGTTTCGTAAAGATCAGGCCAAAACTGTGACCTCTAGTGACTACACAAGGTTTTTCTATGATTTGACCTAGTGACCTAGTTTTTGACCCCAGATGACCCAATATCGAACTTGGCCTAGATTTTGTTGAGATGATCATTGTGACCAAGTTTCATAAAGATTAGGCTAAATTTGTTACCTCTAGTGTGTTCACAAGCAATTGTGGACGGACGGACGGACGACGGACGACGGACGAAGAGCGATCACAAAAGCTCACCTTGTCACTTTGTGACAGGTGAGCTAAAAACTATATAAATACAGATAGAATCACAAGATACATAAACGTTTCTTTTCTGGTTTGAGTTGTCCTTTTTTGACCACCTGTCAGTTGTTAATCAAGAACTCAATTGGTAATAATATTAAGTGTAAGGTAAGTTACAGCACATGTTTTCATAATTCAATGAATTCACACAATAAATGGTTGGAACAATCTGGTGTCTGATAAATTCAAATCTACTGTAAAATCACCTATTTTTGTGGGTATTAAATTTTGTTGATTTTGATTAAAATGAATTTTCAAGGGGTAAAAATTTCATGGATAACAAAACAAGAAAGGGTAAACCCATGTTCTGTATTTAGGATGTCAATTAATCGTATGCATTACATTTCATGGTCAAGTTTTACAACGAAATCAACAAAAATTCAGCCCCCTCGATAAATAATGATTTGACAGTCCTCTTATATCCTGACCTACCTCTTGTCCAGTGATTGTGATAACTCCATCATCGCCACCTCTAGCAGCTCTAAACACATCTCTCGCTGATATTCCTTCTTGCACAAATCCAATATCAGATAATAACTCCACAAACTGTTGTTTCATACTGACTAACATCTAAAACAAGATCCAGGATATATACCCTTGGAATTTCCAAAAAGCCAATAATTTGACCCTAAATATTTTGGTTTGGGTATTTTTGCCATAAAATGGGAAAATTTAATCAAAAGTATCAAAATGATCCTTCAGGTTCAGAAGCTAGTGGAACCCCTGTATATAGCATGTGTTGCTTACTGTAGTAAAAAACACTCTTACTTAAGTTATGCGATCCTTTAGAGTATCAATAAGATTTTTCATTTAATCAATGAGGTGACTTTAGTCTTTGTGACCCAAAAGATGACCTAGCATGATAATATTAAACTTGACCTTGATTTTGTAGTGATACACATGTGACCAACTTTCATGAAGATTGATTCCAATTTGTGAATTTTAAACCAAGAGAGCTGAACAGACATACATATGGAAAAGAGCAAATCTGTAAGCCACTCTGAAAGTCATGCCTAAGTGTATAAAAATCCCAAAAATATTCAATTCCTGTACAAAAATTATGCATCATATTCTAAGAAAGGAGCTTTTTTCCTAGAAGATTTTGACTAAATTGTTTATTTAAGTATACATACATAAACATTTGTAACACCGTAAGGTTTGCATATGCAAAACGTACGTTTCGCAAGACATTCAACCATACGTAAACATACAGTGTACTTTTTTGTGTATAACAGTACGTTTTCAACTGTACGAGAAATAAATGTTTTTCATATGTTAAACATACGTGGGTGTTTTTCCTGTTAACAATGTAAACTATACCTCCAATGATCGTTTAGACAAAAAGTTATCCTGACAGAAACGGTAATTCTCCTGTCCTCCATTCTTTCTTACATCTAACCAAGCCTGTAAGAAATATCATATATGAGGGCCAATCAAAAAATACAAGGACACAATCATTTGTTAAACTATCTATCATCCAAATTTTATCAAATTGAAAGAAATAGTTTCCTATCATTTAATGAATTCAGTCTGTATATTAATAGAGAAAAATATATGTTATATTCAAAAATATGGTAGTTATAGCAACGCAAGATTGAACACACGAGGCAACCTGTTGATTTTTATCCTGCTGAAAATTTACTATTGTGAAAAACCAATAAGTCAAACTATAATGTATTGAAATCACTCATTAAGTGTAAGACATAACATGTATCTACAAACACAATCACATGGTATGAAAGTATTAAATGAATTTAAATCATAGAATTTATAGTTACATTGTATGCATTGAGCATTGTAAGATGATCAGAATTTCCAGCAGCAAATGTAAGTTTCCTCTCTGTAGCCTCATGCTTCTTTCCAAATGGTGTCACCTGAATCATAGTGTGTGTATCTCAACAAGTGACTGGATTTTATTATACACAGTACATAAAGAAATGCTCATGTTAAATTTTCTCCATATGGTTATATGTTAAAATGGTCGTTTTGGTCAGTCTGGTACATTCTCTTCATGTAGTACATACCGGTATATCAGTCATTTTTTGTCTACTTGTTCCCAGGTATCTCTGCTTTAGTTTTTAAACTGTATTCACATGTTACTCTTATCTGAAGGTTTTTAAATGCAAGTTGTTGAAATAGCAAATCCTGGGAAATTAGGCCTTCAGCAATTTCTTCCCAGAATTCTTGGATGAAAAGTTAGTTTTGAAACAGACTTCCAACACAACTTTAATGTGCTAACAATCAAAACACACCAAACTAATTTTTCTGTTTGACGTTTGAAGAAAGCTATAGGCTAACATGTACCCCTGTGGAGAAATGTAACATGTGCATTTCTTTATGTACTCAGTGTAGATATAACATAATTGTTTATTATTTCAATGCTTACATAGCCGATGCTCTGCATTTTACAGCCAAGCTTGACACAGTCGGCATTGAACAACATACTCGCCTCACATGATGTCATAAATTTACAGCATTTTAACATTGATTCAAATAAACCTTGGATCTCTATATGTGTATAAAAGCTGCTGATCTTGTTAGATAAACAAATCAAGCCAACATGAAGGAAAGTGACCAAAACAAATCAAGCCAACATGAAGGAAAGTGACCAAAACAAATCAAGCAAACATGAAGGAAAATGACCATCTAACTAAACTTTCATTTTCAGCATTTTGGCTAAGACAGCCCTACACCTCTGGCCCCATATGTCCCTGACCCACAAACACAGATATTTTTCAGTTATAAAATTTTCCCAGGCTGCATGAACTGTGTGTCTTATTCCTGTAACCAAAGCAATATTATTGAATAAAATTTTCCAAAAAATCCAGGTAAAAAAGAATGTTAACTTACAAATGGTGACTTAAAACTCAAGCAGGCAGCGATGGTGAGTGCAGGATCCAGACATCTAAATATAGCACCCAGTAACATCAGCTTACCAATCCTGAAATATATACACAAACTCTTACAATTATCATGTATGCCCAATGCTGAAAAAAGAGACAAAAGTCTGTTTTTTTGTTTCTGACACAGCAAATCTGAATAATTGTAGGATCCTGCAGTGGTATGCAAAACAAGGTTGTAAGTACAAAATTGATATTTTGAGAAAACAAGAAAAAACTGTCTGAAAACTACTCTTTACCTTAGTATGGAAAAACAAGTTTTTACAACAGTTTGGACAACATGACCAGGCTCGTAAGAAGTGCCTTGTAATGCAGATTTATGCAGATTTCAAATATGCATGAGTCTTTTAAGGTCGTAAGCCTTTTCATTCTAAGCCAGCGATATATAAATGAAATCTATGATAAATCGTTACTCACCTAACATCAACAGGTAATGTACCCAGATGATATCCCAATGGTGTAAGCTCCTGAAAACATGCAAGTAACAACCAATTATCTATAGTGCACACAGCTATACATGTATATGTGTATATTAATTTCAAGTATTAAATCCATTCTTTAGTAATGAGGGCTAATGTGTGTGTACAAAAGAAGATTGCTCTTGCAAAATGAAGAATGCTCAATATGTAATGCAACTTATCATTAATTTAGCTTACAAGGCAACAACAAATAAATATTTTATCAAAGTGTTTTATCAATTTATCCTTCTGCAAATTTAATACAGACTTTGAGGTGTTTAATTCTATCCAGATATAAATAATTGCAATGATATTTGACAGTCTCAGACAAACATCTAAAGCCTATAGCCATTTATCTCCAAAATGTGACTTTGACATAATTATTGTCTTAATTAAGTTAACACAGTCAGTGAATTTAGGATTTTAAACTACTTTATTTGGCAAAACTGAATAGTTTTTCTATGTACTCTATGCATAATTACTGCAAACGTTACTTGCCCGAATCAACAATTACTTGTCCCTGACAATTGGAAAAGTGCAAATTTCGCATATGTGCGAAGTTATTTAAAAATCTCGTATGAAATGACCTTCCTCAATAAAAGTCTTGGGCATATAACTAGGAAGTAAGCCTTCAAATAAGAGTAGATATAAACGTACACCATTATTATCCAATGCACCGAGGGTCTCAAGTCTATGTAAAGCTGCTGTAATAGATTCAGAATGTGGAGGTTCTGGTAGTTTGTCCAATACAGACTGAAATAAATAATTGTATTAGAAAAATACTGCTACGGAAACACGTCACATGCTTACAAGTGATTATGTAACAGAATTGTGTAGATACTTAAGATGCCATTGCATTATGAGACACAGCATTACCGAGCACTCAATAGTGCTTTGCTAGTAAACAGTATGCAACTGAAGTGGACTATTGAACAAGAAAGTGATATGTGGTGAAGCGCTAAGAAATGGTATGCTATATGGAAGCACTGCTTGCTAGTGCTATTTGATAGTGCTTCGCTTAGGTAATGGGCTTCTAAAATAGTTTGAAGTCATCTCATACAAAACATACTGAAAACGTACAGAAACTTCATGTTTTTTCAAGAATAGGGATGATCTTGTTTTAAAATAAATCAACAATATGCACAAGAAGTTTTACCTGAACAGGAATCTTCTTAAATATATCCAGCATACGAATCCTCAGACTGATCTGTTCTAAAGGTGCTCGCTGTATCTCTGAAATACAATATTGTCAAACTTTTAAAGTTTACTCAAAACATCATCATAACATCATCAAGACCATCAACCAATTTTGGACTGCTCAGATATCAAGCTAACCGAAAATCATTGTTGGATCTGTTCACCAAATGAACCTTCAATTTTCAAGACCTTGGACATTGATTATCAATAGAACAGTCCATAACAACAAACTGGTATATACACACAGTCGACAGTCATATATACTTACAAACTTAATTATCCCTTGTAATAGCTTATAAGAATAAGGTTGTAAATACAAAAAATGCCATTTTGAGAAAACAAGAACAAATTGTCTGAAAGTTACTCTCTACTTAAGGAAAAACAAGTTTGCAAGGCAATCCATTCGATTATAAAGCCATGCGTAATACTTTAAATATTTTTAAATCCTTTCATTGGTAAACTGAATTCTGGGTTGACATCTGGCATTAGGTCAAACTATGTTATAGTACAGAGAATTTGACATGACTTTCGACCATTTATTTGCATAATTTAACAGCTGATATACGGTCTATATTTATAATCCCGGTAGTAAGTTTTCATAAGCGGGAATTATCACGAAGACACTCGGGGTGTAATACCATCACATAATTGCACGATTTGCTCGGGAAAATTCATATGTTCTACGCAAAAACTTGTAACATATTCATGCATAAAGGTCAGGATCATGTCAAATTCACTGTGCTATAACATCAATAACAGACACTACGAAAGCACTCTACCTGGTACAGGCTGTTCCTGTAAATGATGCTCGAATCTGTGACTTGTAAACAGATGGAAACATACACCAGATCTGACACGTCCAGCACGTCCTTTCCTTTGTAAAGCATTGGCTCTAGATACCCACACGGTGTCCAAACTCTCCATACCCTTTGTGGAATCATATCTGACAGGAAGAAACTTATATTAAAATCCTCAAAAATATTCCATTTTCAAAATAATAACATTGTTTCTCTTCAATGCATTGACTAGAAATAGACAAAGAAGGTTCCTTAATTTAATTCAATAGCGTTCATTTCCTGTCAAGACAAGAGCAATAGTAAAGAAGTAAAAGAGTTCTCCATTTGTTGGCACATAATTAATGGTTGTTATAAAATTATGTCAGAATAGTGGAATAAAGTGTCTGAACCTGTTCATATTTGATGACATTAGTGGAATGTAGTATCTGAACCTGTTTGTATTTGATGACATTAGTGGAATGTAGTATAGTCCAGTTAGGATTTTGTGACAGTGACGTTGCAGTTTATGTGTACGCAAAAAATCACAACCATTGTCTAAACAGGTAGAGCGAAGTTTAGTATGTTAGCTTAGCATTGAAGTTATAGTTGTTTGTACAGTATAAGCCTTTATAATTGGTTTTACATCGTTACAGTGGACTCGACCGCTGTGTCACTGGATTTTTATCCTGACTGGACTATATCTCAACCTATTTGTATTTGATAACATTAGTGGAATGTAGTATCTGAACCTGTTTGTATTTGATGAAATTAGTGGAATGTAGTATCTGAACCTGTTTGTATTTGATAACATTAGTAAGAAAGTAAAAGAGTTTTCCATTTGTTGGCACATAATTAATGGTTGTTATAAAATTATGTCAGAATAGTGGAATAAAGTGTCTGAACCTGTTCGTATTTGATGACATTAGTGGAATGTAGTATCTGAACCTATTTGTATTTGATGACATTAGTGGAATGTAGTATCTCAACCTATTTGTATTTGATGACATTAGTGGAATGAAGTATCTGAACCTATTTGCATTTGATGGCATAAATGGAATGTAGTATCTGAACCTATTTGTATTTGATGGCATAAGAGGAATATAGTATCTAAACAGGTTTGTGTTTGATGACATTAGTGGAATGTAGTATCTACACCTGTTTGTGTTTGATGACATCATCAAGGAATTGAAGTGTAAATCACACATGTAAAAACTCACCTCTTTTCTTTCATTTTGCCAGTATCAATAACAAAGCATACATCATCAATAGTGATAGAGGTTTCAGCAATGTTTGTAGCAATAACAATCTTGGTTACATCATCCGGAGGTTTACTGAAATTACATTGTAGTTTATATACTTCATGTCTTGATAAGAACTCTATATTAACAACCGTTTAACATACAGTCTGGCTCTCATATTATGGTCAATCTGCTCTTTAAAATAACACTTTCTTCGAGGTTGCTAATGTAAGATATGACCGTTGCTTATGTAAGATAGCTCTATCTTACATGGGCATACACGCAACATAGAGCAGATTTCGGGATTTACGTGTTACTGACGATATTAAGCTAACAAGACAAACATCAATAGGCCTATAACTTTTAAAAAGCATTTTCTTGAGCATAACTTAACAGCGTAAGCTTTATTTACATTATTATTAATGTAATTGTTATGAATAAGAATGAACAGTAAATGTCACGTTATTTTGACGTAATGTTGACGCCATGAAAGCGAAATAATATCATAAACTCCCATTTTCTCAAGTTATGTCGGAGAAAAATAATCCATCATAAGAAAGCAGATGTAGGATAAGGATATCTCACCCTCGGGGACGGAATATTTGACCCCTCGGGTGAGATATCCTTATCCTACATAGAAGCTCATGATGGATGCTTATATTCTTCAATAAAGTAACATACTTTTCTTCAACAATACTTACGAGAATACAGCATGCTGATCTTCTGAAGATAATGTTGAATGAAGTGGTATGATTCTATACCTGCAAAATGTTAATACATTCATGTAAACTTTTATGTACGAAATGTGTTTATAGATTACATTTAGATGGCTGAATTTTCTCAAATAAACTTGAGTAACACAGGGGATTCATTACAAAAAATTCTAACTAAATTAGGGACGTCAACCAAAGGTATCATTCCACCTTTACATAAGTTAGTAATTAGATTTTGCATGGACAGACTCCTATGAAATGTGAAACAAGAGCTGTCCATGAACAGCGCGCTCCACTATTCGCAGCGCCATGCTAGGATAGTACAATCATTATATATTCAAAACAAAATGCTTCATAACAGCAGCATTCCCTCAGCTGTGTAGAGGTTGGGGCTTCTAAGTCGAAAAAGGGGGATAATTTGGACAAATTATGCAGGACTGTTACCTACTCATGTGTAGGTCCTCTAGGTCATGATGGCAAATAAATAAGCCTTTCTTAGTCCAAAACGGGGCATAATTTCAACAAAATGCTAAATAGTTATCTTCTCCAGTGTAGGGGTTGGGGTCATGCTGGTGAACAAGTTTGCGAAGTATCAAAGCAATATATCAATGCACTTTGAAGATATAAGAGGTTAAAAAACCTGTACCTAAACTTTAACATTTGCATTTTCAAGTCCAAAAGGGGGCATAATTTCAACAAAATGCTTGATAGAGTTACCTACCCCTGTGTAGGGGTTGGGGTCATGATGGAGAACAAGTATGCATAGCAATATATGAATGCACTTTAAAAATATTAGAGGTGAAAAAACCTGTACCTAAACTTTAACATTTGCACTAAGTTGAAAAAGGGGGCATAATTTCACCAAAATGCTTAATAGAGTTACCTACCCCTGTGTATGGGTTGGGGTCATGATGGTGAACAAGTATGCAAAGTATCAAAGCAATATGTCAATGCACTTTGAAGCTATTTGAGGTTAAAAAACCTGTACCTAAACTTTAACATTTGCACTTCCAAGTCCAAAAGGGGGCATAATTTCAACAAAATGCTCGATAGAGTTACCCACCCCTGTGTAGCGGTTGGAGTCATGATGGAGAACAAGTATGCAAAGCAATATGTGAATGCACTTTGAAAATATTTGAGGTAAAAAAACCTGTACCTAAACTTTAACAATTGCACTAAGTTGAAAAAGGGGACATAACTTCACCAAAATGCTTAATAGAGTTACCTACCCCTGTGTATGGATTGGGGTCATGATGGTGAACAAGTATGCAAAGCAATATGTCAATGCACTATGAAGATATTAGAGGTTAAAAACCTGTACCTAAACTTTAACATTTGCACTATTTGCACTAAGTAGAAAAAAGGCATAATTTCAACAAAATGCCTGATACAGTTACCTACTCCTGCATATTGGTTGGGGTCATGATGGTGAACAAGTATGCAAAGTATGAAAGCAATATCTTAAAAGACTTAGAGAATATAAGAGGTTAAAAAACCTGTACCTAAACTTTAACAAAAGTGTCACGCCGACGCCGACACCGACGCTCGGGTGACTGCAATAGCTCCGCTTATTCTACGAATAGTGGAGCTAAAAAACAAACTACCACTCTATCAAGTTGACTCAACTTGACTTACTTGTGTCTATTCCTCATACCAAACACATGACTTGATAGCAACGTATCATACAATGATTGTATCTCAGCATAGCCAGGCATGAACACCAATATTGCACCAGACTCTGGCAACTACAAATATACAAACAAAATCTATAAATGTAACCATGAACATAGGTTAGATAAATGGTAGTTTGGGGATTCCTACAATGATATTATTGCCAATAAGAAACCCTGATTCAACAAGTTCAGTTTGGTATACAGGTGAATTGTGTGGCATAGATTGCCCTTGGACTGAGTGTTCCATGGTTCTAATCTCAACTGGGGAATTTGGTCATTTCTGAAACGCATCTCAGTGCTACCCACTCAACTAGAGTTAAACTGGTGGGTAACCCAGAGGTAGTCTCACTTGTAATAGTGTTGTACAACTGAAATGTTAAAGAACTAAGGAGTCTTTTCAGAAAGAATTAGGATATCATACCCAGATTCCTTGTATCACACAACTGTCTCCTCCTTGAAATCGGAGGTAATTGGCCAATTTGGCAGGGAAAACTAACAACTATCTCAGTTGAACATACTAACAAATAAGGGCAAAGGCCACACTGTAGAATGGCTTCTTATTAACGATGATGAGCTGTCAACGTTTACCTCATTTTCTTCATGATTACAGGTCACTATCCATGACATGAGTTCAAGAACAAGGTCAAAGTTGATCTTTGTATGATCCATTAGAGCCATGTTCTTCACGGTTGATTTATGATAATCTGAAACAAAAGGTTAACAGTATAGTTTCCTACTTGATTACAATGAAAAAAGTAAAAAGCTGGATATTGTTAACAATAAAATTTCAATAAAAACTTATTTCAAATAGATCTATATCTACTTTTTCATAAAAAATGATTTTTTAATCTTACAAAAACATACGTTCTAAACATGGTATTTCCAATGAAGATTTTAGGTAATAGTACTGATTTAAAAATCTGGATAGATGGCCAAAGTTGGCTTTCAGATAACTCACCTGCATATCGTAGATACAGTTGTTTAACTGACAGATTTTGATCTTGTATTCTATCACTAGCTTTGTGAACGGCCGTACTATCAACATCATCCTCCCCAAACTCTTCATTGGCCACGCCCCTTTGTACAGCATTCATGTGTTTCAACGGTCTAGCATATGGTGATGCCTCATCCATAACAAATCTTTGAAAGACAACAAATTATTCACCTTAGTACAAAGTACACTGCCATTATGACAGATTATTATTTACTGGTGACCTAGTTTCTGACAATTGTATGAGGTCACCTAACTTCAAACAAGAGATGTTGGCGACCTTGGCTTATTGACCTTAAAATCAATAGGATCAACTATTAATAATGACCATCCCCGTAAAGCCTGAAAATCCTACACCCATATGTTCTTGAGTAATTGAATGGAAACAATTTTTATGTTACCTTGACCTTTGACCAACTGACCTCAAAATCAATAGGATTCATCTACTGTTGACAACAAATCTCTAATTTTTGTGGCTTACCTTGTACAGACAAACAACAGTCCTTCATGAGGTATGCAATATATCCCCTCATCAAAGATGGGGGGGGCATAAAAATATTCTAGATGTACTCTAACAATAATCCATGAAAATAAGGTAATAAACTTTACAGAAACAAATTAGTTGTTCAGATTTCATAGATTCTATCAAAACTGTCACTTTTGTAGCGTTATTAAACAAGTTTCTTTGATTTGGTCTATTGACCTAGTATTTAAGAATTCATTATCACACCTGACAGTATACAGCTATAGATACCTTAATTTTTACTCTAACAGAAAAGTCTTCAGAGAATTACAATTGCTAATAAATGACCAGCAGATATTGTATGGTACAAGCTACAATGAATTATTATTGCATTCATAATTAAAGATAGTACAGACATTAATTCATCAAAGATTTACCGTGTGAAGTCAATGACATCCTCCAGAAAATATTGTTCAACAGGAAACGTCCTACCTAAAATTTAACAACAAAACAATTATTTTGCTCAATGTAAAATATACAAACAAAATAGACCATAGGTCACAGGAGAATGTAAATGTTGTGCGTACATAGTTTTGTATTTTCTGAGGTAGAAAATGTTTAAGATCAAAGTTGCGTGTATTGCATCATGTCTGTCATTGAGCCTCTGACCAGGCATGTTGGGCCTCCGGTTTTGTATCAAGGTCCGATGTTAGTCTGGGACTTGTTATTGTCTCTCAGCTGCTTGGATATTCTAATCCTAGTCTGAAGCCCATTCACTCCACAGATCTCAGCTATGTTAGACCATTGCGGCCGTAATTTCATCCACTTTATCATAAATATGTGTATGCTATTATTCAGAGTCAGAAATATAGTCATAAGGTCAGCTTATTAAACATCTTGTAAATGATCCCAATGTTGTTGTTTATTGTTGTTGCCATCTTGCAAAGTCATAGAATAATGATCATGATCGCTCAGCTGAATATCATTCAACTTTAAACAGTTGCCCTCGTTGTGCTCAGGTCAGCTAAATATTGAAACTGGATACCTGCATTGTACGTCTTCTCAGTCACTCTGGGCTACTATGCAACAGGGTATCTTTCTGACACAAACAAACATTGGACAAATATGGTATAGGTTGAGAAATGTATAAGGACTGACAGACAGATAGATATGTAATAACAATTCCCCTCCCGAATATTATTTAAAGAGAAATCACTGGTACTGGAATTCATATTTTCTTCCTACGTTTGACCTGTGATCTTAATCTTCTTCAAGATCAATGGAAGAAAAACAAGAGATGTTTGTAAAACACGTAAGCCCCTATGGCAGCCCAATAGTCAGAAATGGTAAAGGTCATAAATACCTCGGCCTACTGACCTGAATATCCATAGGGCTCATCTACTGTTGATGACCAACCTCCATGTAAAGTTTAAGGATCCTAGGGCAAAGGGTTATTGAGTTATTGAACAAAAACCATTTGATCTACCAACAGACCAACCAACCAACAGACCGACCAACCAACATGTCCAAAGCAATATATCCCTCATCAAAGATGGGGGCACAATTATTAGCTTTAGTAACAATATTTTCTTCGTCCAGAAGCTTACCTGGTATATCAACCACAGCACAACCACTAAAGAATTCTGAGAATAGTTGAGCATTTAATGTCGCACTCATCAGTATGATCTTGAGATCAGGTCGTCGTGGCAACATGTCTCTTAGATACATCAACAAGAAATCACTGCAACAAAATATACAAGCTACACATCCGTTCAATATAATATTGGTAATACATTTACATAGTACACAAAATTAATTACAAATTATAACTATTATAACTTAATTTATTTCGAAGTTATCCAAAGTTAAGTTAGAATTATTACATTGAAATACAAAAATGACTTTTATACCAACAAATGTAGAATAAACAATCATTTGTTTTGTACTCAAATGAGAAAAATAAGGGAAACAAGTAAAAAGATAATGATAAATCGGACAGGGAAGGCAGCACTGAACAGGAACAGAGGGGCTTAGAAAACAGAAATAACACAGATCACACAGCATAATGCCCAACACAAAACTGAACGAGAAAATGAAACTAAACCGCTGCAAGTCGTCCTAGTTTCAGCAATCAAGAAGTCCTAAAAAGTTTAAGAATCATTGTAAATGGTATATACCTTTCCTCAGAGCGTTCATGTACTTCATCAATGATAAGATGTGAGACGTCTTCTAGAGTTGTGTCCCCTTCTAATCTCCGTAATACAATACCAGTAGTACAGAACAGTAGACGTGTCATGGAAGACTGAAAACAAGAGATTTGTATTTCATTCCACGGAGTATCATTGCACATTCTAACCTCTGAAGTCAAACACAAGGGTACTGTTTTTATCAAAGCACTTACAATAATCTTAACATTATGCTCAAATTAAAACCCTATGAACTTCATTAACAGTTGCATATTGTGGTGAGTGGGTCTGTAATATTAATGATGTTATGGTACATGCATTCCTTCAAACCCCTTATGTTCCTAATGTGTACCGGTATTCATGCAAGAATTCTGAAGAATTTCAATTTGTATGTAACTTTACAATTTCCATTAGTGCTTTGATAAAACAGTATCCAGTTGTACAGAATAGTAGACGTGTCAAGCAAGACTGTAAACAAGAGGTTCCCATTTCATTCCATGGAGAATCATTCCACATTCAAAGGAATATAAGAGAACAAAGAACTGGTAGGCCTCTTGTGACGTGTGCTACTACTAGTAGACTTCAAATCATTTGCCCCTTGCAGTAGATAATGTTCACAAAGTAGTTTACAAGGCATATTATCTCGACAAGCATATTTTGTTTTTGTCGAGACATAAGTATTAGTTATGGAAATAGAGTTTGTATACACATGCCAAAAAATATTGTTGATGAGAAGTATGCCCTCCTAGGTGGCACTTTTCACATCACTGAACGTAATAATTCAGACAAAAAGTACCCAAACATCCAAGCTCGGTATAAACATTATAAGATGTAGGATGTAGTAGAAGGTAATGTATTACCTGCTTCTTCTCTAAGCGTATCTGGTATCCTATCAATCGGCCTAAATTATCTGCCCTTTCCTCGGCTACACGATCTGCTACAGCTATTGCTGATATTCGCCGAGGCTGGGTACATAATATATTACAGTTTCTAAGGTCACCAGAGTTGAGATGAAGGTCCAGAATAAACTGAGGAACTTGAGTTGTCTTACCACACCTTTATAAATACAAAGAAAGAGTTCTTTGATAAACTTGTTGTTAAACAGTACATTCAAATAAACTAACCCTCATACTTGTGTTAACACAAAACTGACAAGGACTACATGTTCAAGTACAGTAAACTCCCTCAAACCCGGACCCTGTTTGGACCTGGCCAAAAGTCCAGTTTTCTGTGAGGATCGATGTTATGGGAGTTGTGTATAATGCACACTTTTATATGTTTCATAGGGGATATGTTGTGTGGCATTGTTTCAAAATTGCAATCATTGATAACGACTGTGTAAATGCAAATTTAGGATTTGATTTTAATTATGATACTAACATTCATGAGAATTCAAATTACTCTTTTTTTTTCATCGGTCATTTCAGATTGTCAAATCATATAGATTAAAGCAGTTGAAACACATAAGCAATAACAGTAATCATACCCAGTCATTCCACTGATAACAACCACTTGATGTTGATCTATGATCTGTAATATCTCATCTTGTTTGGACCATGCTGGAAGTTTCTGTCTTAGATCCTGCATACTCTTGTACTTAGTACTAGTCTGAAGTTACAACAATTATAGAATGTGTAGTGCGGAGAATTTGACACGACTCTCAACCTTCTATAAGCATAATTTTACAGCTAATACAGGGTCTCCTCTGAAGGTAGCAAATGGTGCCAATGGCACAGAAATTAAGAATTTGGCGATAAAATAAATCAATTTGGCGAATTTCATGGCGAAAGCTAACTTCTTTACAAAATATGACCTAATGTTGTAAAAGATCCATTTCACTGCATGCTTATGTTGTAAATGTCGTAAAATGGTCTACATCAGGGGAATTTGTAGATTGTACATAAGTTGACATGTTTATCTGTTTATTGCACCTTAGGGTGTCTGTCTAGTGAAGCCAGGTTACCAAGGTGATTATGATTGAAGCGTGACATTGTTTGATCAACAGGTCTCATTGGCAATTAATGATGTTAGATGAAATTTTAACACTTGACTTGTTAAATTGTTTAAACGAGAAACTTGAAAGTGAAAGTGTGATTCACATAAGTAGATGAATGGAAGAAATAATTACAGTTAGCATGGTCCAGTCTGTCTATTGATCTATCAGACTATTTAATGACCTTGCTAACAGTAAATGTGCTCGCCCATATGGGTTATCCCGGTGGCGAGGGTAAATAAATCCAACAACTTGTGCCAGTATCAGTGATCAGGGCTGGTATTCACAAAGCATCTTAGTAGAAAACTTAGAATTTTCTTTAAAACATAAACATTCCTTAAGTGTGTCAGCTAAGCATGACAATCAAGATTAAGGAATTTTTGCATAGGTTTAAAGCATTGTGTAAAGAGCTACAATAATCACTAAGAAAACATGGATAATTCTTCAATTTCCGGGAAATATGAGCTACACAAATATTTAACTTAAGTCAAAATATTTAAGTTTTCCACTAAGATGCTTTGTGAATACCAGCCCTGGTCATCATTTGTATAGCCTCTGCTATTGTAGCTTTGATCTGTCTTTATTTTATGAGAATGTAAAATAATAGATTATTTAATATTATTCTTGTTTGTTCATCATGCAATGTAAAATAATTAAATATCATCAGGGCCATATCCCAAGACAATCAAGCACCAAAACAAATATTTTTAGGGTTTATTTTTAACATTTTTTTCTAAAGAATCAGTCTACAAGTATGTTTTTAACATTGTTTACTGGAGGTAACAGCTGTGGTCAGGTGATGTACCTCTTCATGGCTTTTGGCTTGATTATAAAGATTAATGACTATTTTATATTTATATAGATTCTTCATTGGTAACTATACTATCAAGATTTCACTCAAAATAAGAGAAACAAAAGAAATGCAATCTTTTAGTGCATAACCATAGAAACATTATAAGTTTCAAAACACACAGAAAAGAGCAATTTACTATGATTGTAATATTTGTAATACATGAACATATAGTAATATATTGTCTATATTTATAACCCCGGTTGTATGTTTTCATAAGTGGGGAGTATCACAAAGACGCTTAAGGTGTAATACCAACAAAATCTAAAGGACCAATATTGCACCATCAGCTCGCAGAAATTGATAGATTCAACACAGGGACCTTGTAATAAATTCACGCATAAAGATCAGGATCATGTCAACTTCTCGATGCTATACATAATTACAGGGTTTCCACTAACTTTTGAATCTGAAGGGTCATTTTGATACTTTCGACTTTGAGTTTTGACTAAATTTTATCATTTTATAGGCAAGAAAACCAAGCATGATTTTAAGAGAAAATAACTCTTCAAACCAAAGTCTTGAGGGTCAAAATGTGACTTTTTGGAAATTTCAAAGGTCAAAACGCCTCCTACTAAGTCAAATGGAACCCCTGTACTCATATAATAATGTATAGTACAGGATTTATTGTGTGATTCACACATTTATCTCCATTCTATAAAACAATAGACCCTGGCAGACCCTAAACTTATAATGTGCGAGACCTTAGCTGCCATAGGACAATTTTAAGAAGGTACTGTTAGTTACTGGACTGTAAATAAACTACTATGTTTTTTGCTAATTGTCCAAATTCTACATCTCATTTGCAGCCTTTTGGGACAATTATCAAGAATGATTTCCGTAGATAATGTGCCTTGTTACATCAATTTCTGTACTTGGTTAGTGACATTTTTGGAAAATAATTGATGACGTAACTGACGGACATGAAACAGGGGTGGGCACTTTTTCCAACTTTTGGTCTGAAGCCCTAGCTCTTTAATTAGGAGGAAATATCAGTAGTTAGATAACACGCAGACCAGTTGTGTAGAGGAAATGTGTTTTATTTAAATTAAATACACAGGCAGTAACTTAGCATGTGGCACATCATCTAACAATAATCATTGTGGCCAAGTTATTTTGAAATTCCACAGTAGACAAAAAGGTCTAGAATGGGCAAAATTTTGGCTAAAACTGATGGACCCACAGACACTGCAACGTAAAACATTACATAAAATCAATACAAATGTACCCACCTTCTTTTTCTTGAAATCATCTATCAACATTCTGTTTGTTTTGAGAATTTCTGCAAGATTCGGTTTCCTTATTCTGTCCTTGCTTGGTGATTCATTAACTCTCACTTTTCTATCCTCCGTCTGTTTGTTATCTTCCCTTACTTTAGCATCTGAGTCATTTATTCTAATCATGCTGTCAGTGGCAACTGTCAATTGTTTATCATCAGTGAAGTTTGTAACACCACCATTAGAAGATCTATCATATTCAATATTGCGGTCGACTTGGTTAGATTCTGAAACATCTTTCTGTTGCTTTGACATTGATAAAACTGCTGCGTTATTTAAACTGTGACTAAATTCATGAGGAGGTTCATAGAAGGTGTTTTCTAAGAACTTATCATCTTCCAACATACTTATCACAGTAAACACGGACGGTTCGTGAGATTCTGCCATCTTCAGCGCTTCTTCTACTAAATGTTTAGTTACATTCAAACAGACATGCTTCTTCAAAAAATTAGACGTAGAAGAAAAGGCAATAAACGGCGCTTCCTTTGGGTACTGGTTAAATTCAGGAAACCTAATTTCAACAGTGTACTCAGCAGTTTCAACCACACTTGCATCTATGACTGGTGTCTCCTTATCAGGATCAGAATGTTTTTGCCAACATCTTTTTCCAAATTTACAAAATCCTTTCTTGAAAAATCGACACACTTCTCTGTTATCATTAACTTCCTTTTTTCTATCACTGTATGGTTTCGCCAGCTTATCTAAGACAGGCAACTGGAACTGAACCATCCAGACTCTCCCAGGAATCCTCTCCGTAATTCTATCTTCATAAATTGACTGCAGTGCCATAATTTCATCGTTCCGAAGTTCAGCAATCTCATCTTTCTCGTCCGTTGATATATCACCATGGTTACTGTTGGCTAGATGGAAACATTCTGACAGTAAACATTCTAAAGCCATACCAACATCTCCATCACAAACTTGCAGAGCCTCTGTGCTTCTACTTTTATGAAAACCGTACCTGTTTAACAGATGAGAAACAAGATATTAATAAAGACAACAAGTAATATAAATGTACAGCAGTGTTAATAGTGACATCATTGGTAAAACATTGAATACCTGCCAGCAAATGTATACAGACCTCTCGAGTCAGGAATTCAGTCGGTTGTATACACTTTCACCATCTTAATCAATCTGAAATATGTTTTCACTGGAAAAAGCAGCTTTGTTTTGTGATACTATCATCAGAAATGTGTGATACCTTGTCTATATGAAACTACTCGTCAATGGACCAACTAGAAACCTAGTGAGATGGATCAAATTAACATTATAATTCGACAAACTTTCACAAGATTTACTTTTAAAAAAGTCATTGATACAAAAGCAAGCTTTTCACTAAGTTCCCAAAGTCAAAGGTCACAGACCTTCGGTCTTGAAATGTGTAGTGTTTAACCTGTATTAAAGTCATTTACTTGAAATGTAACTTTGATTTTACATACATATGGTACATTATACAGCTTACAACATAAAAGTGTTAAGTGCAGATGCCGAGCATAGCCTTTATTTGGCAGTCAGCTTTCTGCTGAAATATGGCAGACATATATGAGTGCCTCCACTTGTATTTGAACCCAGGTCGCCAGATTAGACGATCTAGTATTCTAACCACTGAGCTACGTAGTTTACCTTGTAAGTTTATTCACAGCAATATGACTGACTGCTGCAGTATACACATCTTCCTCTGTATCATCATATCTAGTATTGATGTGACTATCTTCCAGTTTTAACTGACTATCCACCATCCAGTATTGATTCTCTGATCTATAGTCTAACTCATCATATTCATCCTCATACTCATCTTCACTGAAATTCAGTGTAGCCACAAAAAGGGGATCAATAAAATAGTTTAACTCAAATATAAAATATATTTCAAATTGATTATCCTTAGTTTAACAAGAAGGGTTTTGACAACTTAAAATTCCTGACAATATGCACAACTAGGCTTGGCTGTGAAGTCTGACCAGTGGCAAAGGAGCACTAGCACAGAGAAACTCTGTGACATCCATCCAGCACAAAAAACAATATGCCTTCCCTGCTATACACGCAACAGATTTAAGAACGTACCAGAATAAAAAATAATCATATTTTGTCAAAATTCATTTTCTCCTCAAATTTATAGTTTACAGTATAATTTTTTTGACATTCAATTTTATATTATATCAATTACTTAAAATGAACGTGAATACACAAGACAGATCAAGAATTTATCTCGTAGCTTTTCCAGTTTATCCTGTTCTATATTTATTACTTTACTATATATATTTTGGTGCAAAAAGGTTGACCGATCATTAAATATGAATAACTGAACATGTAGTTTCTACTTATTAACTACAAACATTTTGAAGAAAATCACTTTTGAAAAGTGACCAGTTAAAAGTGACTCAAAGTAAAGAGCTTTTACTTATTTTATAATTACTGATGTAGTCAACATATAGGACAAGTATATTACCTTTTATCATCACAATGTAGATCTCTCAACATGCCTTGTACAAGTTCCTGATTCTCAACACTCATGTGTAAATGTTGCATAGTAACCTTAACCCTATTTCCTCGAAACCTGACAACATAAAGTAAGGAATACATAATATCATGATATAACAAGTAATTAAGAATTGCAAGCAATACAGAAGTCCCCTACCGGTTTGAGGCCATTTTCAATGTTTCTGTTGCCATAGCAACCACAATCTTTGTCAGAATCAAGATACTTTTAGACGTGCATAATCCCCTCATTGCCCCCTATCCACATATCAAGTTTCATAAACCTAGTTGGAAACTGTTTGAGCTATGGCAGGATCCAGATTTGGGCATATTTTCACTCTTTCTGTTGCCAAAGCAACCACAATTTTTGTCAGAATCAAAATATATATAATCCCCTTATTGTCCCCAACCCACATACCAAGTTTCATAAACCTAGCTTGGAAACTGTTTGAGTTATGTCAGGATCCAGATTGTTTGACGGACGGACGGACGGACGGACGGACGGACTGACTGACTGACTGACTGACGGACGGACGGACTGACTGACAGACGGAGGGCAAACCTATAGTACCCTCCGGTCAAAAACCGGTAGGGGACTAATTATCACAAATATAATTACTCAATACTATTAAAGCTCTTGTGATGAAATAGTGTAGGGTTAGATGACTGCTAAGTTTGCTCAGTTGGAAGAGCAACACTTTAGTATTTACTGTTACTTTGTGTTTCGATCCTGAACGCAATGGTGACATGCCATAATCTCAAACAATGCAGCAAAGAGATATTTTCCTAATTAATGTTGTATTGTAAGTTATGTCGCGGCCTCACGGGTTCAGGTCATGGTTCATATGCGACAATTGAATTCCAAATGATGTAGGACAATTGTACACAGTACAAGAGGAGACACTCGACAATGCAAAGCAACATTTTTTTTAATTAATAATTTAATATTTTTATCAATATGATATTGCAAAAATATTGGTATTGAGTGTCACCTTTCATCCTGTGTACCATTTGGAATTGTCATATATTGACCCTCACCGAACCCAGGACATATGATAGGAAATTAGCAGATTAAGAAAATGTGGCTTCACATCATGAAGAGTTGTATGAGATTATAATATCATGTCATTGGATAATGTGGCCATCCCATTTGCAGGTGCTGACGCATGTCAAGCGAAGTGACATTGCAACAATATTAAGTGACAATTGATGCGTGACAATTGATGCAATATGACTGATAAAGTGACATCATGATAGGCCTATATATCATGCTTTAGAAAGACAACATTTCTAATCGATATTGTAACATTGTCATTTGGAATTGTTGTCGCTTGGGATTATTATAGCGTAATGTCATTTCGCATGTTCACTCCGCAATTGAGATGGCAACATTGTTAATGGGCAGCATTGAGACTCATAAAACATACCCACGACCAGAGGCTGAACCTCTTAGGCCAACACTGGAACCTCTTTGGCCCATACTTGAACCTCTTTGGCCAACACTGGAACCTCTTTGGCCAACACTGGCAACAGTCTGATTGGGTTTCGTTCTCTCTGTTGGGTAAGAATCGTAATTCATAGAACTGTCGTCATCTTCATATACATCATAAACATCATCATCATCATATAAGTTAGCACCACCTTTACGACCACCAATGCCTGGACCCCGGGGTAGGTCTGGAGCAGGGGTATGGCCTCGAGCTCGACCCCTGTGCTGACCTCCGCCCCGTGCACCTCTATTATGCCTTCCCCCACCTCTATTTGGGCGACCCCGGCGTTTTGTGGTTTTTCTGTCCATTTATTTTCCTATATCTTTCAGTTTCATCAGCAACTATTTATCGGAACATTTCTGTCGTGCAATATTTACTGCAACACCGGTTACCTCCAATGGGAAGAGTTTTCTCTAATTTTGTGGGTGTGAGACCTAAATGTTGTTGTTTTGAAGTAATGCACTGTATAAAAACATTAAGATTGTCCGTTTTTACGCAGTGTATCAGAACTAGATATTGCAATATTTTTTCTACTGACGCATTTCGTGACTCAAAACATTTTCCACCAACTGTCAATTACAGACCAATTAGTGGGGTAACTATGGCCTTCTTCAAAAAAGACAAGACAGGGAAGAAAAATGGACCCCAAACAGTAATTGAAAAGGTTACTAGAAGTTTTGTAGCTAAAGTTGAGGAAGATTGGAGAGGTAAGTTCACTTTGTGTTTTATTTGTTTCTACGGTAAGGCTGTCCACTTAAAAAGTACTTTTCACATGATTTATGACACTCTAGTTCAACCATGTTGCTTAGACAGATAAGCTGTCTGCAAGTGGCTGCTTTAAATTCTGACGGTCCAGCCAGCTTATACGTGCATCCCTGTATAGATTGCGTCGAAATGGTTTGACTACCATGTTGCTTTAAACATGTATATATCCTGTTGTCTCGTATATACATGCTTCTTAACGGTGGTTGAGTGGATATAGCTATTGACTACTGATCAAGAGGACTCTGGTTTGATCCTTGAACGGGGCACTTAGTCATAAAATTTCTGAAACGCTTTTCAGTGTTTCCCACCCAACTTCTAGAAACAAACTGGTTGGAAACTTAGAGGTAGTCTCGTGTATATCGGTACTGTACACCAGGCACATTAAAGAACCAAGGAGACTATTCGAAAAGATCTAGGATAACGCACATTGATTCCTTGTATCACACCCCTGTCTCTCAATTGATTTTATGTCTGACAGTTCTTAATAAAAAAAGTGATTGTCAGCAATAAAAAGTTGAAGTTAACAGTTTCATCGGTGCAGTCCCACTTTCACAACCAAGTTCAAAAATGTCTGCACCAATATTTGGAAGAAAAATTGTTAACTAGAACAATAACAAATTTATACGAAAATACTTAAAATCACAACTTTTTATCTAATTGAGCAAGTCGGTGATCTGAATCCTGTTAGCTGTTAACCATGAAATACACTGCCCATCAAAAATAAGTATACGAGGGATGATCCATATATAACGAGAAAATGCTTATAATTTTCTTATGATACTTTAGATTTTACTCAAACTTTAGCTGGAAGTAATAACATACATTAGCAATGTTTCCCGGAATTTCCATGATTACAATGTCACCATGCTAAAATCTATGGTTGCTAAGGTAACCCTTGATACGCCTAGGCGGGGCATTTTGTGGATTTTTCACCGTTTTCGCGCAAATTCAAACCGTCACAGTTTTCATGTAAGCAATAGCAATGTGATGAAAATTGGTACTTGGGGACACTTAAGACTCGCCGTATTGATGGTGACGTCATACACGAGTTGTGTTGCCATTAGTTACATCACGCACGTGTTATCGTTCCGCGATAGCAAAAATAACGGACGACACACGATTATCATTAGAATATTTAGTTTTGAAGAAAACAAGTAATAATAAAATTGTGCATGATATTCAGTAATCATTTCGTGACCATGTCTTATCAATAGCTTCGATTTGTGCACATTATAACACATTAAAAATTTACTTGAAAATGCTGGTGATCTAACGCAACGTAGGCGCAACATGACGTCGACGTCGGAACTTAAGCACGAAACTATTGGGTGTTCTGAACGAAATCCCAAAGGATGACTATCGTGCGTCTTTTCAACTTGGTATCGTCTTGGCAAAGACGTATACATATTGAAGGAGGATAATCTGACCTTTTTAAAAAAATTAATACAGTAGGACCTAAGGAATTGGATCGTTAAAAAGATCATAATTAAATTCTGAATGACGTTAAAAAGTTAAAAAAATGACGTTGCCCCGCTTTCGGTTTCATATGTCGGCAAAAATGTTCCAAACAATTTATTGTTCGATATATCTCAAAAATATTTCGCAAGTTTTCTTCTGATATATGTATTAGTCACCACATAAAATATTGTTAGAAAATAACATGTAATAGCAAAGTTATAAGCATTTTCTCGTTATATATGGATCATCCCTCGTACATATGTTATTTCCCCATTTACTTGTCTGTAATAACACTATTTGCAAAACAGTGAAACAACAATATTTTTGAAGAAAAGGAATATTTTTTGTTTCTAATAATATGTAAAGAACATACATTAATTAGTACCCTAGGTGCAAAATATAAGGTTTCTTTGTCCCGCTTGAATGGTAACTTTGTCACAAAAAGATGAAAAATTCAGCCTTTTGGATCACATGATTATTTCAAAGACCTAAATATGTATATTTAGGTCTTTGATTATTTTAATTCAGAACATCTTCATCTTTATTTCTATCTCTTTTTTGACTCATATATAGTAACTGTAGTTTCAGAAACTTTCTGAAACTACAGTTACTATATACAAACTAGTATAATTGTGACCATCTGATAAACAGATATTGAATTATTTAACCAAGTTTAAGTTTGCAACAATTATTTACAGTTACTGTATACTTATTTTTGGTGGGCACTGTATGTGCCTCCGTAAAAACTCGTTTGTATTGGGGCCACATGTGATGAATTTTGGCGTCATGTTAATGTAACGTTTTTGTTGGATATTTTTCAGAGCATTACTTGAAACTACCATTAGAAGAGAAAAGGAAGCTGTATTATTGTGGATCAAAGTATGTACTTATAGATGAAATACAGGCCTGGCCAGTATATGCAGAAAATATTAAGGAAAAAGGTAAACTTCGCACAGTTGAAAAATATCTAATGGATATTTATCATGTTATGTACATGTATATATTATAGTCTATAGTGTTACAAGAGACTTCACAAGTGAGAATCAATAAGAAAACATAGTTGCTTCCCTTTGTTTTCAACTTCACAATAATCATATTGTTTGTACAGGTTGACTTAAAATAATATATTCAAGGAATGAGCTTCAGTATTTAATTAAGATTTTATGTTAAAATGTTCCAAAAATACATCAGAATTGTACTTGTTTCTTAGATGTTTTAATAGCCTATGCAGTGGAAATAGTGAATAACTCTCATAGCCACGGCCTTGATCCAGTGCGCTGATGATCAGGATTCTATTCCCAGTCGCGACAGGTCATACCCTTCCATGAAAATCTGACTGCAATGTCAATTTTCCTCCACTTGTGGATAAGTTGCCAATTCGTTGTGAAAGGGTATAAGTTTGCACTGGTTAGGGCACAGTCCATGAAAACTGGTTAGGTGAATCATCTGCCATTTATATACTAGAGAAAAATTGTTGAGAAATGGTGTAAAAATGCCCAAATAAACAAACGAGATAACTCTATTTAAAACAAATCCATGTACGTGTACAAAACTTCTGATGTGATGGAGTCAGATCATCATTATGGTATATACATGTAGTTTGATATCTTGTTTTCAGTAAGAAAATCATGCAAACCACAAGATGTAGTTGCAGACAACATTTTGAACATGAAAGTTTCACTATGGCGTGGTGACATCACTAAGTTAGAGATTGATGGTATTGTTAATGCTGCAAACTCTTCATTGATGGGTGGAGGTGGAGGTTGGTATCTGTAATATCTCTATAACATCTGGCAACTATTGATTTCCCTGTGTGACTGTATTCTATTTGGGGGAAATTGGGGCAAATATCATAGACCTATCTTAGCCAAGACTTTTCCATAGATTATTTAAAGCATACTAAGTGAACCCATACATTTTCATACAGTTAAAGTAGTTAATGCATACGAAAAGTGTAGTACACATAACATTGCTTGAATATACGAATTTGGTGTATGGTATGTATTATTGCAGTTGATGGATCCATACACAGAGCTGCTGGTAAAAAACTGGTAGAAGAATGTGTTAAAATCAATGGTTGTCCTACAGGCGAGGCTAAACTTACTGGAGGTATATACTCTACATTTCATCTCCTTATAATGCTAGCCTCCTTTATTCTCAAGTTCTTTTCAAATACATAATCATCCTTTCCGCTACCATAGCATACTAATACAGACTGGCTGGGATTGCCATTTCAGGCTTCCATAGTACGGCCTAAATGCCCAAATTGGGATATTCACTGTCATGGATACACATGCATCGCAGCCTAAAGGATACCACATGGCAAAGGTTGTGCTAAGATTTTTGGGCCTGCTGGCCCCCCTTTAAAGAGGGCTTTGAACGTAGGATTTACAAAACTGAAATTACTGGTTATACCTGCCATAGAGTGTGTAGCATCCGGATCTCTGTGCTGCAAGCCAATAATGGCTCAGGGATGGCATATAGGTACCATGTGAACTTCAAGAAGACCCGAAAAAAACCTAGTAGTCCTAGTAAGGATATGTTATCTTTCATTTTCTCATGGTTTAAAGTTTTGTAAAAAGATCACTTGACTTGTCCTACAATTTTACTGATACTCCAGTTAAACAAGTTCTCTGTTCTGAATGTTCTTCTGTGGTCAAACAACTTTGCTTTCTTTACATCTTTACAAGCAGTCTGTTTGAATTAAAAAGGACTATTAAATAACGCTTTAAATAACTCCAAATATAAATCTTTCTAAATCAAACTTGCCTTTAAATTAGTATCCTTCTATTCATTTTAATGCGAATTTTGCAATACATAAAATACATTATACAACATTCTAGTTTGAAAGTATGATTCACTAAAGGGTTTGTTGTAAACAAGAAATGGTGGCATGCTAACTATGTTATATAAACTTTTTCAGGTTACAAATTGCCAGCTAAATGTAAGTACATGTTATGGTTATTGTCTGTTTGTTACTGTTATTGTCTGTTTGTTACTGTTATTGTCTGTTTGTTACTGTTATTGTCTGTTTGTTACTGTTATTCTCCTCAGCTAAATGTAAGTACATGTAATGGTTATTGTCTGTTTGTTACTGTTATTGTCTGTTTGTTACTGTTATTGTCTGTTTGTTACTGTTATTGTCTGTTTGTTACTGTTATTCTCCTCAGCTAAATGTAAGTACATGTAATGGTTATTGTCTGTTTGTTACTGTTATTGTCTGTTTGTTACTGTTATTCTCCTCAGCTAAATGTAAGTACATGTAATGGTTATTGTCTGTTTGTTACTGTTATTCTCCTCAGCTAAATGTAAGTACATGTAATGGTTATTGTCTGTTTGTTACTGTTATTCTCCTCAGCTAAATGTAAGTACATGTAATGGTTATTGTCTGTTTGTTACTGTTATTCTCCTCAGCTCAATGTAAGTACATGTAATGGTTATTGTCTGTTTGTTACTGTTATTCTCCTCAGCTCAAACTTTGTATTCAACATAAGAAGATTGCACAGTATCTAGAATCTATAGGTCATCTTTTGTAAAAAAAAAGCAAACACCACATCTCGACATACAATTCCAAATCATCGAGATCATACCACTTGATCCAGATGCACCCACAAGAACAAAAGTCAGGCGTGACAGGGAATATTAATGGATTCATCAACTTAACACTCTCCACCCAGTAAAGGTCAACATTTTTGGGTAGCGTGAGAATCCCCAGCTACAATGTTGTAAAAAATGAATACTTGTTCTATACTTAACAACTGCTGAGCTTTCAGTGCTTTGGCTGTAAATTGATCCCAGTTGGTCCTATCTAGTATAAACCTGGTAATTGATTTATTCCTTGAAGATGTTATACACTCAGGGACAAAATAAACGCACATTTTTGTCGGGGGGGCCTAATTTTCTAAGTAAGTTTGGTATATCTTTTTATTAAAAATATTCATGCTACACGGGTTAAAAACTTGACTCCCGTACATTTTTGCACACAATTATATTTATTCTAAAACCGATTTGACCGGAAGTGGATGAAACCTATATTTTGCACGTGGCGCTCGTGCGAGATCGAAAACGGAACATTTGTATTGACGAATAGTAGGTTATCTATAACACTTTTAAAAACTCATCAAATAAAAGCATACAAAGTACGTTAAAACATGCAATATTTGCCAGAAAACATTCGGTCGGAAGAAACTGGAATACCTCGAATGTGAATGTGTCATGCTGCTGCCGCCAGGCAATTCGGTTGCCACTAATCTACAATTACAAGGCTAAAAGAGCGATACAATGTCACTGAGACGATAAAAGATCGCCCTCACAAAGGTAGATCCTGGATAACATCTCGTTGACAAGGTGGGACTATGCGGATGCTCCGTCGCAGGATTCGCTTCCGGCCACCCACAACCACAGCTAGGATGATGGTAGGAGTCCAATGGCGAGTAAATTGACAAATTTCTTGAAAAATATAACTCCGTTTTCAAAATATCATGCTTTTAATTTGATTCTTTTTTTGTTTCTTCGTCAATGTAGACGATAACGATACTTTTCATAGTCGTTTAAGGCTTAGCCAATACATGTCGCAACTCTTACACAACTAACCAGCAGTATCACAAACACTGAATAAATGCATATTTATTTGTACGTGGAACTACTTACCTGTATAGCATTTGGGTCGGTTTGAGGCAAACGTTTGCGCCTGTTCCTAAACGAATTCATAAAGTTTGCATGTCTAGGACGAAATCGGACATCGGATCCGCGCACGTGCGCCACTACCGTGGAACGTTGATCAACCTCACCAGAGTGGAACATGGTCCCACAACAGCGCATGACAACCATCATAGCATCGATGAGGCGTAGTGCATTGTTGTTATGGGTGCAACATCAGGTATCAAATGTGACAACTGTGTGAATGTTGCCATGCTCGACTGGTAGATTTGAACCTTTGTATAAATGTTATTTCTCCACCAATATCAATGAAATTTTGAAATGAACCTCATTAATGATTTCTGCATGTGTGTGTGCAATTTGAACGAATTTGAAAAATAACAACATTAAAACTTTTACTATAACTAAAAAGTTGCGTTTATTTTGTCCCTGGGTGTACATACAGTTGGTCCTATCTTGTATAAACCTGTTAATTGATTTATTCCTCTTGTAGATGTTATACATACAGTTGGTTCTATCTTGTATAAACCTGGTAATTGATTTATTCCTCTTGCAGATGTTATACATACAGTTGGTCCTATCTAGTATAAACCTGGTAATTGATTTATTCCTTGTAGATGTTATACATACAGTTGGTTCTATCTTGTATAAACCTGTTAATTGATTTATTCCTCTTGTAGATGTTATACATACAGTTGGTCCTATCTAGTATAAACCTGGTAATTGATTTATTCCTTGTAGATGTTATACATACAGTTGGTTCTATCTTGTATAAACCTGTTAATTGATTTATTCCTTGTAGATGTTATACATACAGTTGGTTCTATCTTGAATAAACCTGTTAAATGATTTATTCCTCTTGTAGATGTTATTCATACAGTTGGTTCTATCTTGTATAAACCTGTTAATTGATTTATTCCTCTTGTAGATGTTATACATACATTTGGTTCTATCTTGTATAAACCTGGTAATTGATTTATTCCTCTTGCAGATGTTATACATACAGTTGGTCCTATCTTGTATAAACCTGGTAATTGATTTATTCCTCTTGTAGATGTTATACATACAGTTGGTCCTATCGGTCAACAACCAGACATGCTTGCTAAATGTTACATGAACAGTCTCAACTTAGCTAAGGAAAATAATATAAGAACTGTAGTAAGTATTAGTGTTACATATGGCTGTTAAGGTCACATATTTTACTCAATCTTTATTAGTTTTTGACTGGAGGGGACTATAGGTTTGCCCTCCGTCCGTCCGTACGTGCCCACTTGACGTTGTGGGTTGTGGAACGATAGGCTATATTTAGATTATATTCATTCTGTTGCTTAAGGGGTGCAAAATGTTGCTTATGGGGTTTTACAAACAAAAGAATGAACAAAAGTAAACCCCACAACGTCAAGTCAGGGAGAAAGTCCATCCGTCAAACAATCTGGATCCTGACATAACTCAAAACAGTTTCCAAGCTAGGTTTATGAAACTTGGTATGTGGATAGGGGGCAATATTTTGATTCTGACAAAAATTGTGGTTGCTATGGCAACAGAAACATTGAAAATGGCCTCAAACTGGTAGGGGACTTCTGTATTGCTTGCAATTCTTAATTACTTGATAATTATGGTCCTTTGTAACTTTTCATACATTATTCTTTTCCTTGCTATAACTCATACACTATTGAAAATATCAGTCTGAAACTTCATGGTTAAATAAATCTCATTAATTAAAGTGCAGTGCCAAAGAACAATAACTCTCTTTTGCATATTTTGGTATATGTTTTCTGTGGAGCATCACGAGGAGCATCACCCGTCTCTGACGTCTCTTGTTATATATGTTAAAGTGCAGTGCCAAAGAACTAAAACTCTCTTTTGCATAATTTAAGAGAATGTTTTCTGTGACAAACACCCCAAGTATAGCATCACCCATCTCTGACGGCTGTTGCTATTTAACTTATACAGTTATAGTGTATCAACTACACGACAATAAGCACTTGAACCTACTTGTTGAACATATTTTACTTAATCTTTTTATAATATTTATAATGTTGGTCGCCATAAATTTAGGTCAATGATACATAAGTGATTGAGATAAAAAAAACTATGTCACCATAGATCGTTTTCAATATTATAAAAATTACATCCTGTATTTAAATTGTTTTATCCTTAATAAATTACTGTTATGTTATTGTCCTTGTATCTTAAGTTTTAGTTAGTAGCATATCATATCATAGTTAATCTAAGATTGTGAGATAGATCATTCTTATACACATGTGTCAGGAAGTATCATGTTTCCTTATATAGATCTTAACACTAAGATTACCGAGGCCACAACATTTGAACAAGGTCACAACATTTGAACGAGGTCGCAACATTAGACGAGGTCACAACATTTGTATGTATAGTTTCCTGTATGTTTACCAAGTATTCATAATGTACATGTATCCGGATTACTTGTATCTACTATCTATATTTACTTTCAGGCCTTCCCCTGCATATCAACAGGAATTTATGGTAAGTGCTTTCATATACCGGTACATGTATTCATGTTCATAAGAATTCAAATGTTGAGATGATACATTTGTACAATCACATGTACAAAAATACGTGGGTAGATCCAAAAGTAATGTCACCGGTGCTGTAAAATCATGCATAATGTCAATAAATCAACTCAATTTTACACACAGCTTCATTAATCTATTTTCAATGTAATGGCCAAATTTCATGATAATACAATTATTTATTATTGAGATATACGCTAGTATAGGAAGCCTACTAACGAACATCGCCACAAGCCAATGACGTTAACAACGTCATAAACAAAATTTGATGTTACTTACATCATTCCTTCTCAAAGTATCGTCATTGATGTTCTATACAGCGCTCATGTCTGTTCACCCATTTTTTAAAAACATTTACATACCAGAGGCTTTATGTAGTGAGGAAAACGCATTGTTACAGGCCTGTCTTGATTCAGGGTCATAGAAATACACCCTTGTCTCATCATCTGCAATTATATGCTGGAAAAAAAAGCTATTTTCGTGTGCGACGACATGATCAGTGGTATATTTTGAATGTCTATATAATTCTGTTACAATATTCCAACAATATGACTCAAATAATATTATCAGAATTGAATTACTTTACATTTTGATATAAATTTTATTGACGTACGCTAACAAATAAACTCACCAGTGGAACAGTGACATTACTTTTGGATCTACCCACGTAGATGCTGTACATGGACATATAGCAGGAGATAATTCTGATAGAATCTGATTTAAATCATCCCCTTAATACAGACCTCGCTGTTTGCTTATGAGTTAAAAATAGTATCAGTAGAAAATCCCACTTACAGCGTTGAATTTGATGTCATCAGGGGTGGTATTCAATATTGATCTTTCTTGACTTAAGGATAAGGACAACCAATCAGATCACACCATATTAAACTCTTGGTCAGTAACAGGCGATATGATTGGCTATCCTTATTCTCAAATTAAATAAGATCAATATTGAATACCACCCCTGGTCTTGTCGTCAGCAAGATGATGGTGTTCAATCACACGGTTTCTGATAAATTACATGAAAACATTATCGATAAAACAATCACTCTCTGTGGTTTTATTCATTCCAACAAACATTATCACTGATATTGTACTTGTAACTTTTAATACATTTCATGGTGAATTTTTTTTTTACTTTGACATGTTGTAGCAAATGAATTGTACATTAATATGTACGTATTTTTTTCTGAAAAGTTTCATACGAAAATCCCATACTTTGAGTTCCCCCATTCTGTCCTTAACCTTATATATAATTATTATGTGCTGGCTTTTGCTTGTTCATGTATTCACATTTCTATAGATTTTACCGCCTCCTCGATAGCCTAGTGGTTGAGCGTTAGCTTTGAGTGCTGGAGGTTTCGGGATCAATCCCTGACAGCGTCATACCAAAGACGAAATAAAAATGGTACCAGAAATTCCCTTGCTAGATGCTCAGCATAAAAGGGAAACTGGCTTCTCTTCTCTCATACCCTCGTGGCATTGGATAACATCAGGAATGAGGTGTCGAGAGTGATTAATATAAGTTGGAAAAACTTGTTTCACAATCGACCTTAAATAAATTAGTATAAATTAAATAAATATATAAAGATGAAAAAAATATTTTGATAGCTTGCCATTTTAACCCTATAGTCGGAATGATGTGCAATTTAATACTAGATTTACCAATAGTCATATAACTCCTGTCATCTTATGAAACCTATTTGGACCAATTTACTTATTGTTGAAATTTTAATACAGGTTATGATGTGGAGAAGGCAACACCTGTGGTCATGGAAACTGTGAGAAAATGGCTACAAGACGGGGATAATGCAAACTATGTATGTATAACATGTTTATTTTAGTTCTGCTGCACTCTTTGGGCATATAGATATATGCAGCCTATGTATCTGTACACGTATGTGTGATGTATTGTCAACATTATGTTAGTTGATCAGGTACAATGAAGATATGTCATCTGTTATATTCATCTGGCTACCAACCATTTAGTCTGGGTGCTTGTTCGTGAAGAAGGGAGACAATCCAATCAATAAATATTTTTGGCAAAGTGTAGCTAATCAAGGGAGATCAATAAAGTCTGCTTCAAGATCAGAATAACTTGATTTGCTCTAGTAATCTGCATGGTTAGTGAAGTCAATAGAACACTTTCCAGTTGTCACCTGTGCTATCTTGGTTTAATTGCCGGGTGGGGCAGGTTATGTTTTTCTATGACAACGGCTGAGGTCATACACTCTCCACTTGTGGATTGATATGCTTTCATCCAGAGGATTCCAGACAAACATGTGAGGCCTGTATATCCACATAAAATGTATTGTAGCTGACTGAAATGTACTTGTTGTTGATAATCTAATAAATGTTGAGAATAATTCAGAATAATGTGGATAATTTGAATACTTGGATGATTCTTAAATGTACCTTGCAGTTTTTGCATGCCAATAATAATAGCTGTTTCATTTCTCAGACAATCTCAGATGTGATATTTGATAGTGTAAAACTACCGGTATATGAACTTAATAATGACAATAAAATCCAGGAAAACTGGTAAAATTGTCCTCTGTATCCCTTTAAAAACAAACATTGTGTGCGGTAATTATATTATATCTGTTTTTCAGATTGATAAAGTCATATTTTGTGTGTATCTTATAAATGATGTTGCGGTGTATGAAATGAATTTGCTGCAACACTTCCCAGTCAGTAAGTGTAAGTTTTGTTCAAGCTTTGGATCGTCTTTTGTTACCATTTACTGTTATAAGTAAACTTATTAGGACTTTATACAGCTAAAACTAGGTCATTCAGTTTTTATAGCTGAAACTAGAGCTGTCAGCTTTTTGACAGCTGGGACTTGGTATTTCAGTGGTTTATATATTTTGTGCTCCGCTGCTGAAGTTGAATGTTGCCTTCCCTGTCCGATTTTATATCATCTTTTTATGTAGGAAAGAATAGCCCATGTTACCTCTCTGCAACTATTAGTTCAATTTCAACGAAATGTGTCTACACTCATTTGTACAATGTCTCATTGTGCATATCAGCAGCAGTTTATTTTCAGATTTTTACCAAGGTATTGCATTTTTCTACTCTGTATATATTGATAGAATTTTTATGTAATTTCACAGTAACTTATTGTTACCAAACCCTACTCCTGTATATCAGTGGCACATTATACTCAAATCAGAGTTATTGCCCTTTGAATTTTTAGTCATATTTTTGTGTATTCCCTATTATTATCCTCTTGTTTCTAATTTCTTATTGAACTGTCATACATAACTATATATTAACCTTGTTTTTGTTCATCATATATTTCAGCATAATCAGTTTTGTACTTGTAGTTTATTTTGATTAAAATTACAACCCTTGACAATTTTATTTGAATGTTACAGTTGATTCAACAGATAGTTTGCCAGACAAGAAGAGACCTAAGACTTCCGTAGATGATGCTGCAGTGAAGAATGATGAGACAAAAGAAAATGTTGAAACAAAAGAAAAATCTGAAAATATGGAAAACTCCAAGGACGATAAAACTGATAAACAGACTGAAGCTGAAAATTTAAAAGATTCTGATAGTAAACAGAAAGAAACTGAGAGAAACAAACCTCCGAACACCCGGTTATAGCTGATATTTCTTGCAGTTGTAGTCGATATTCCATGTGGTTAAAGATGTTATAGTGTTTTAATTATTGTGATAACATTTTACTGACTTGCAATGATAGTTATTGAGTCCATTATTGGTCTTATAATCCCTATCCCCAGAGATGTTTATTTGGCTTGTATGGTCAAGTGTTCCTGGAATGTTTTTAGCTCATTGAGCTATTCGAAGAATATGGAGAGCTAATGTACTTGCCTGTTTGTCGACATCACACTCCTGGTTAAGATTATTGGTGCACACTACTATGTATCACCATATAATACATAGTATCTATGCTATAGCATTGTAACTGACCACACCTGTTTACTATCATGGGTGGATTTTAAGTTTTTTATCTTAAGTAGAGTTACGCCCCTTTCTTACTTAGACGTTTCTTGGTTGAAGTTTTATGTGCAAGTTGCATTCAGACAGATTTATGTGACAAATGGCTGCAAATAGTCGAGCATGCTGTGTTGTTACTGGTTGACCTGTTCATTGTTGGAATAGGGGATTATCAATGAAATCACTGGTTAATTAAAATTACTCCGATTGAGATTATCAATAAAATCGCTAGTTAATTAAACTAACTCAGATCACACATTGAGACTCACAGGGAAGTCTGCACACACCCGCATACTGTTGCCCATTTATACCATTGAATGAAGTTTTTATCATACTCCCAAACAACAAGTTGTATTGGGGGTATACTGGATTCAGCTTGTCTGCCCGTCAGTCTGTCCGCAGACACATTCTTGTGGACACACTACTCCTCCTATATGTTTGGAAGGATTCTCTTCAACATTCATAGATGAACCACCTTGACTTGTGAATGTGCATAAATGAAGGAGTTTGCGCTCCGATGATTTATGCCAAAATTATGGTCCTTTTAAGGCAGAGGTATATTAGTCTGTCGCATGGCGACAGCTTATTTATTTATTACTATATGTACATATTTAATTGAGTGAACTATTGTCAGTATTGATATCATGTCTCACATATCAAATAAAAATGTCATTGACAAAATTATGGTTCAAATTTGCTCTACACCACAATGTATGATAAGTCAACATTTTGTGGATGAAATTTTCTTTACTGTTGTCATCTGTTTTCTACAATTTGATTGTTACTACAACCCAGGTCAGGGTTTGACAATCTATGTTAAACATATATCATATCAAACAGGGAAACCAGCAGTCAACTGCAGAAACAGCAGAGCACGAAAGGAACAAAAAAGAACAGAGTACAAATTGCAAGCTCTACATGTAAGTGGCCCTAGTCAAAATGATGAGTATTGAGATATGATGACTCTTGGCAACGTTCAACTCTGAAATATAGGCCAAGTTTGACACTGTGTCATCTGGACTCAAACATTAGAATAAACTTGAATACAAGCACTGCGGTATACCGTACACCGGATATTGCATGTTAATTTGAGTAATATCATTACTTTTCGAGACATTGGACTGGAATATTTTCCAAAAGACTGATTCCTTCACGCATCCCGCTTTTAAGCATCTTCAGATATTTGTAAATAGACGACATCAAACTATAGCAGGTATTCGTTTAAATGCTTGAATTTCTTGAAATGGGCCGCTGCTCACTCTCAAATGTTGATAGTGATGCTTCAAATGTGTTTGGAATGATTACATTACCAGGGTATAATGGTTTTTGAATTGAGCATTCTTTTTGTGATGAGCTTAAATATGTTTAGTTCCAATTTCAGTAAAAATGACGCAAACACAAAAAAGATACTTACTAAAACAGATACAAGTAACTGTACAGAGTATTGATTTTTTTCCAACCACTGTTCCATAGTTGCATATACAGCCTCCAGGACCTTTGCCTGCGCTCTTTGTTTTGCTTGGCATTGAGCTTATGAACACCACATTTTTTCTGAAATTCTGCATGTAATATTTTCCAAATAATTTCGATTGAAAGTTGCTACTGATACTTACAACTTCATTGCCATCCAACTTTGGGTTATTGGATTTGTTCTAGATGTTACAGAACCGATGGAAATGACGACTGCAGGTTTTGATCATTTTTGGTGATTTTTAATATTTGGTGCCATTTCGCCAAAACAAGCAGATGAACATATATCACCAAACACAATGCCTTCTACAAGATGGTAGATTTTGGTTAGAAAAAATAATGCAAGTATGAAACAAAATGAGTGTATTTACTACTTAACACATTTTCTTCCATGGCTCAATAGAAATAAATTGATTTTATTGTGTTATTATGGCAAAATCTGATGTTCAGTTTTGTTCAAATATAAGTTAAATACCTCTTGTACATAATGAAATCACGAGTTTAAAACTTTATTTAATACCCGGGCCTTCTTAGTTAGTGGGCAGTTCTGGTTACTAGTAGTGGGCCGTCCTGGGACTTTGGCCGTTCTGACACTGAATCATGAATTGATTGAGAAATTGAAGGAGCTAGAATGTATCTATATTTGATAAATTAGGCCAGAGTTCTTTGATTTTTCGTTACTCGGACCCTCCTGCCCTATTTTTTTGGCTTTAAAAAAAAAAAAAATTGGAAATCTAAAATTTACAATTTTTTTATATTAAATATTTTGATGGTTATGTTACTATACACCTTGTGTTATTATGTATTTCAATATTTTACTAATGATAAGTAGGTATAGTGCTCTCATTTACCACTGTGCCATAGGTATCATTGAAAAAATATCTATTTAAGTAACTGAAATTTATTTTTAAATAAAATGTACATGTAATTAAATATCTGTAGATTTTAAATATTCTTTATCAATGATACAGATACATGGGCACTGTATTTGTTAAAGGATACATTTGAAGTTAGAACTAACATTGTTGCTTTCAATAATGGACTGTCATTGACTTAAATCAACCATCAACTACATTTTGGGAGTTTTTATTTTTATTTTTTTCCCATCTGTGGGCTTTTTTCTCAAAAATGTCCGAGTAACAAAAATTAAAAAACTCTGGCCTTAATGGTCTTAACAGTTGATCTTACACACTGATATGGAAAATAATCAAATTGACTAAAATATTTATAGCTATATTCATCAAACCCAATTAAATAATGAATACTCTGACCAAACAAAGCCATTAAGTAGCACCTATGCAAGAGACGATGCAGAACCCAAAACAGGATACTTCAAGCAAGCCCCACAATTAATGACACACTGCATGGCTTTATAAATTAGCAAGTTTGCTCAAGATAGCTCGAGAAATGTGGATGCTATAGTGTAAAGAAACAAATGTAGATGTTGGACAGGTGAACTGAGACTTCTAGTAATCAGTCATGCATCATACTTTCATTGTATATAAATTTTAACACAGCTATATAGTAATGTTATCTATCACATGACTTTCCTTGTATCTGGACTAGTATAATGAGTATGTATATTCTAATACATGTACAATGTTCAAATGACATCACTTTCTCTCAATAACGTTTTTTTTCGAGTTATTAGTGTCATATGATATAAAGAATCAAACACTCATTGTCAATTAATACAAACTTAAGTTATACTCATTCAGGAAATAATATTTAGTTTGTCAGACGCTCGCTTAATAAAATTTCAAGAAGGCGTTCAGTATAAGTTTATATCAATTGACAACTTATGATAGATCTTATATATACTGTCTTATACTATACACTGCTGTTAAGAAGTGTTGTGTCACTGCCTATTTAGCAACAAAAAATAACGAATGTTTCGCAATCAAAATCTTGATTTTTTATTTATTTATACATAATCATGCAATATGCACAAAACAATAACCAAATGTCACACATAAACATTACAAAATCAACAACTAAAGTCTTGTTAAAAAATAATTAATAATAAATATATCACAATTGTTCTAATAAAATGAGATCTGTACAAAAAGTAACAACAAAAACATGTATTAATGTATATTATCAACTGGTTAAATGAAGAAACATGATCTAACATAACATACCTGACATTTCACTGTATTACATTACCATACTACAACCACAGGTAACTGTATCATTGATAAAGGGTTAATAGAAATATAAACAAGACTGCGTTCAATAAACGCTTATGCCCCCTGTGGAAGCCTTGTCCATAAATCAGTCTAAGTCCAAAATTAGGTCAAGGTGAAGGTCAAAATGGGGTCAGGTGATACAGGTGTGTGGAGAGTGTTCGTATACAACATCCATGCAAGTTTGGAAGTTTTGTAGCAAGCCATAATGATGCTAGAAGAAACGGTCAATTTGGGTTAACCAGGACGGACGGACGAACGGTCGGACAGGTGAATCACTATATGCCTCCCGATCTATCGATACGGGGGCATAAAAAAATTTTTTTTTGTAAAATTTATATGTTATGAAAATATAAATTTTACAAAAATATTTTTTCTCTCTTAATCAATGATACAGTTACCTGGGACTACAACAAGAGATGTTTGTGAAACATGAATCCATGCCCTATGACTAACTGATGACTAAATCAATTGGGTCATCAACAAGCCCAGACCAATCCACACAAAGTTTGAAGATCTTGCCCAAGCAATCCTATCTGAAACTGATTTTTATATCAGTCACTGTAACCTTGGCCTTAGCAACCCTAAACTCAATAAGGTCATTAAGGTAAGGAACCACTAAATACATAAGCGGCCCAAATGGTGATACACTCAAGGAGTCCTGAAAGAAACATTTGATTGACTGGTAATGGTGGTTTGCATTGACTATTCGGCTTTGAAATAAAGATATTGAGTTTAATGTCATTGTGCAAATGTATTAAAATTTAGGTGCTGTGTATAATCTTGAATGTTTTTGACATTTGGACCTTAATATGAAAGTGAAAGTAGTTTAGGGGTAACTGGTCTCAGATCAATCTGTGTGATAGGGATAAGTGATAAGATATTCTCTAAATTTGATGAACAAAATCTTTCTTAGAAGATTCATGACCCCCCCCCCCATTTTTATTGTATTATTTTGAAGCTTAAGTATACTTCTTGAAGATGATATATGTGTGCCAGGTGGCCATAGTCTAAGACTTGTTGAACTTTGAGGCAGGCTATTGTCACTTTACATTGAACTAAAGAACAAATCTATTAGGTGGTATGAAAATGAAAAAAAAATCAACGACATTACATCAGCCCTGCGTTCAACGAAGAATTACGGGTTGCACGTTTCGTACCTGGTATGTACCTGTTATTCATTAAACGGTATGTTAAAAAAATGTTTGTCACATGTTCCCAGTTTGGCTAACCATATCCGGAGGTGGTGTGCGTGTATTGGTGTAATGAAACAAAATGGTGGACAGAGGCAAACAAAAGAAAGTGACTAGTAAAACTTGTGCAACCGTACATATTTCTGATGGAAAAAAGGGGGATTTATACTTTAAATTGTTTGCAGCAAACAAAGGGTACAATGAAGGATTATAGCGACAAAACCCCGTGATTTTTTAACATGTTTGCAGGTAACTCCCCTTAAACGCAGGGCAGTTAGATGTATTGGACTAATTTGAAGAGACGATCATACGTGTGATTTGAACCCTAAAGTAACAGATTAAACATGTACTAGTTTGAAAGTGTGAGTGATTTCCTATATTTCATATCAACATGCCAAAACAGGTAAAAATAAATGAACCTTGCATGGCAGTGACTAGTATGCTGCTATACTGTAGTCGGGTTTAAAAGCTCATTAGAGCTTGTGTTACAATGTTTGTTAACCGACTCTGTAAAATAAAATTGACTTGACTTGATACTTGAAATACATAATACATTAAAACTGGAAGTAGAGCAGGGTTTTACACAGAACACTCCAAGCCCACTAAGGTAACAATAAGCAGTAATACCTGAGACACAAATATAATACATAACTAATACAAGTGGGTCAACATTGATCTTAATTGCCATAGCCCTATGCAAACATTTGTAGCAATATTTTCAAAGATTTTCTGACTTATCTTCTGAGAAAACATGATTAATACGTCTAGTGTACCAGTTTTTATCACTGGGAACAGAATTTTCAGATCTTGGTAGGGAAGCTGCATCATGTCCCATGTCATATATTGAAGCTCGATCCAGGCTTAACGTTTTTTCACGAGAGGATTTTAAAGTTTTTGACATCAACAAAGAATCCAATCTCGCCATCTGAGCAAAATCACTCCCTTACAAGGGATGGGACAAACAGACCAATATCAGACCCTAACAGTGCCAGCACAGGTCAGTTATTGGATTTCATGAATTATCTGTCAGTTATTAAACATATATATAACACATGTTCTGTCAGAATTACAGAGATCACAATTATAACGGGTTAGTATCTAAATCAAGATTTGTAATAAAAAATGTTTTAATCTATAGAGTGAAAGATAAAGCACCCTCATTTTGTTCTCATCAATGTTGACAGCACACCATGTAGGAATAGAATTGCCTTATCCAATTATGATGCTGCCTCCTTCAGCTGAAAAACATATAACAGAAAAGAGTCATACAACTTATCTGAATATATCGAGTCCAGATAAGATGCAGTAAAATCATTAACATTTTTTAGGGACTTAATTTCGTGGATGACCTCAACTTCAAAAGTAAATCCCCAATGAATAATTTTACTAGTAAATATGTCAAGTTTACAGTGGCTTCCAATACTATCTTTCAAGTTCAGTCAGGTATAAGACTGGGGTTTTGGCAAGTTTACTGCCATATATCAACACATTAAAAAACAATTATTATATCTGTTTGGTTTTTTAATGATTTCTAAACATTTGTGTGAATTTGACCATGCTCTTTTCAAGAAATCCAAAAGCCTTAAAATTACCTCCCCACAAAATGGTCTTTCATCAAAACCACAAAATATTGTCCAATTGAAATTAAAAATGATTTTACATTATGCATGAGGCTGATTTTCAGATAGTTTTGGCATCCTGGTGCAATGTAGATCTATCCAAAATCTTATGGTTTTATCTGCTATCAACAACAAGCATTTTAGGATGAACATGTAGTCTTGATAGAGAGGACAGAAATTGCACATGCACAGAATGATGAAAGCAGTACCATGTGTATGGTATACCTGTCTGAGTGTTCTACTTACATCATGCAAATTGTCATGCTAACCAAGCCGGGTTTTGGGAAATCAGAAAAATACAGGCCTTTATGCAATGTAAAGTTTTTAATTTTCCTGTGTATAGCATGATCATAAATATTGTCAGTAACATCCTTGTTAAGAAGACCGTAAAAGTTATGGACATGGTTACAGATCATAGTGTCATATTGCACAGAATGATCAAATAATTTCTCAGAGCAGTATAGCTTCATATGGTATGGAGAATTTGACACGACTCTCGACCATGTATTACAATAATTCAACAGCTGATATAATGTCTATATTTATAATCCGGGTTGTATGTTTTCATAATCACGAAGACGCTTGATGTGTAATACAAACCAAAATCTTAAGGACTGATATTGCACGATTTGCTTGCGAAAATTTATATATTCAATGCAAGAACCTTGAAATATATTCATGCAGAAAGGCGAGGATCAGGTTTAATTTTCCATGCTATACAACAAGACAACTTACCTGAAGATTTTCTGCCTCCAATATTTGTATTCTTGTCTGTAAGGTATTCACAGTCCCCTCAAATGTAGATTGAAGCTGAAATGTATTGAAGAACAATCCTAAAATGACAGGAAAGAACGGTGCGGAACTAAGACATATCAAAGAACTGCATACAGAGTATAAGAGGGGTGTTGAATTCCTATGTCCGACTTGCTTGATTTGGGCTTTTTTGCTTGTGGGCAAGTAGATTTTTCCATCCAGCTTGCCCACAGGGAAGTGCAAAATTATCACAAGAAAATAATATTATGTGCACTAGTTTACCTTAACAAAGACAAATCCCTAAATTACTGACCAAATATGATTTAAATAACAAACATTGAATTTAACCTAAGTACCCTAATCCTTGACAAGATTAATAAATGAATGAAACTGAAATTTTGTTGCTTTTTGCGTTTTCCTGGGCAATTAGATTTAGTTTCAGGCAAGTGCATGGGCAACATGGGCAAGTGAAAAATTTGAGAAGATGTGTTTTATAAACAACTCTTGTTAGCATACCTTTTTGTAAGCAAGTTCTAATTCATCTATTCTCGCCATCAATGTCTCAGTAGTTTTATCTTGCTCTACCTGCAATACACGTGTACTTTGTTTAGTATTACATACAATCAATATAGTGTTACCTATTGTGATAATTTAGAATGTGAACAATTGAAATGATGGGAAAAATTGATTAAACAGTCAGGTCTCGATACAGAAACTGTTCCTGAAAAAAATTTGTCTAACAAATATGTCAGTAAACTGAATTGATACAAAGTGCGTTTTAAACAGTTGTCCCCAAAAATTGATGTCAGTATATGAACATGTCAGTATATAAGGTGTCGTTATCGATGTCAGTATATGAACATGTCAGTATATAAGGTGTCGTTATCGATGTCAGTATATGAACATGTCAGTAAACAAGGTGTCGTTACCGATGTCAGTATATGAACATGTCAGTATACAAGGTGTCATTATCGATGTCAGTATATGAACACGTCAGTATATAAGGTGTCGTTATCGATGTCAGTATATGAACATGTCAGTAAACAAGGTGTCGTTACCGATGTCAGTATATGAACATGTCAGTATACAAGGTGTCATTATCGATGTCAGTATATGAACATGTCAGTATACAAGGTGTCATTATCGATGTCAGTATATGAACATGTCAGTATACAAGGTGTCATTATCGATGTCAGTATATGAACATGTCAGTATACAAGGTGTCGTTATCGATGTCAGTATATGAACATGTCAGTATACAAGGTGTCGTTATCGATGTCAGTATATGAACATGTCAGTATACAAGGTGTCGTTATCGATGTCAGTATATGAACATGTCAGTAAACAAGGTGTCATTATCGATGTCAGTATATGAACATGTCAGTATACAAGGTGTCATTATCGATGTCAGTATATGAACATGTCAGTATATAAGGTGCCGTTATCGATGTCAGTATATGAACATGTCAGTATATAAGGTGTAGTTATCGATGTCAGTATATGAACATGTCAGTATATAAGGTGTAGTTATCGATGTCAGTATATGAACATGTCAGTATATAAGGTGTCGTTATCGATGTCAGTATATGAACATGTCAGTATACAAGGTGTCATTATCGATGTCAGTATATGAACATGTCAGTATATAAGGTGTCGTTATCATGACCTGACTGTACATGCTAGTTCCATCAACATCATAATTATCTTTATTCAAATGTATGATACAACTAATCATGGAATTGGATAATATGCTAATTAAAACTGTAAACCTTTTAATATAACTCATATAGGATACAATTTTTACAGTTTCGCAAAAAATTAAACTAAACCTATCAAACATACTCAAAAATTCTTATTCACAAAACTTTGGCCCAGCAAAAATATGTGCTTGTACAGTTCCAGTAGTATATTGGTATCCAACAACTTTGATATAGTGTACCAATGCAGCAAATATACCCCCACACTTACAAACTTATGAATAACAATAAATAATGTACATCTAACCTAATAATGCTAATAGTGTATAAGCCAGTATAGTATACAAATAATTCCCCACAGCATATCAACTTAATCTAAACAAATATCATCAGCAATGCCAATATAGTACAAGCAGTTCAAAGACATACACAGGGGGTCCTTCTAAGACATAATGCCTAATCCTGAAAATAAGTCGCTAGTCTGTTTCTGGTGCATTAAGCACACATCTCTATTTCAAACATTGTTCTATTATTAAAATTCAGCAAATGAAACTTCAAATGACTGGATTTCCATATTTTTCAGGAATTGTAGGACCCCTGCTTACAGAAACTGTTTTACATAAACATAGTACAAGTTTCTCAATTCTACTCACATTAGTTTCTGATTGAACAAACACAGGTGAGGTATTATTTGTTGAGGAGCCAGCCTCAGGGTTTAAATTGTTGCCGCTGTTTGCAGAATTTGGGTCATGAGTATCATTGGTCTGCCACTGGAAACCATTGGGGGTTACACCAGGAGTAGGGAAGGGGGGACCAACTGGTGATTGAATCACAAAGTCTGCAGGAACCGGGATAAAGTCATCATCCAACTCCTATAAATATATAGATAAACACATGTTCCACCAGTAAAACCTTAAAATATTTTGACGTCATGAAGATTTTTGCAATTTAAAGGACTTAAAGTACTAAATTTGGAACAAAATATATTCTCTATTAAGACCAACTAGCTATTAAAAACAGCCTTTTTACTGATCCTAATAGTGGAATTTTACTGCACATGTATATGCGCCGTTCTCCAGGAAAACTGGGCTAAGTGGCAAAATTAGGAAAATCATGATAATACAGTGTTAGAAAGAATGTATAATGTCACTAAGACTGGTTTTCCTGGAAAACGGCTCATATATTTACTAAGATGACCCATATAAACAACATCATAATGCTTCATAAAATATACATGGTAGTCAACAGTTAAGCAAGTTAAGCACTGAAAACTCTGCCTGTCAGATAATGCCAGAACATTGTAATATTGCATAGTGTACATTGTATTCTGGTCGAAAATGAAAACTTTAAATGACTGGGTTACATAATAACATTAAAGCTCTATAAATTGATATCACAAAGATACTCTCAGTGAAACTTTATACCTCAATTTGTCATACCTGTAACTTACTTGTCAAATGTAGCCTCAATATGTCCCATTGGGGATGAAGAGGATAATTAAGTAAGTGACTTATCAAAATCTCATTTCAAGATAATTGGAATATTCCTAATGGTTAATAAAGAACGGTTTGTCATTTAAGTAGCTCTGACCATGGGTTCGATTTGATGCAGTGTATGGGTTTTGACCCTTGAAATTTCCAAAAAGCCACATTTTGACCCTCAAGAATTTGGTTCGAAGGGTCTTTTTGCCTATAATATGGTAAAATTTAGTCAAAAGTATCAAAATGACCCTTCAGATTGAAAATCTAGTGGAACCCCTGTCTGACACGCTTTCTCTTCATCAGGTACTTTCCTATACTAGTATATTACCTGCCAGGTATAGGAAAGTTACCGGTACAGATATAAATCATGAATACAATATGTAACTCACAGCCTCGAGCCAGGGTGGCATACTGCCTTCTGTTTCCTCGACAACAAATCCCACAGATGCCCCTTCAGTTTGTGGTGTTATAGAGAATGGTTTAGAACCGTCAGGTGAGCTGGGTTTACCGGAGTCTGTACTGGTTATAGACAGTATTGCATCATTTCCTGTCTCTATCTCACTCAACTCCTCTATACCCAAGGCACTGTCTGCTAACCCAGGATCAACTTCTTTACTCACATTGACTGAGAAATGAAAAAAGTTAATTTCATTTAAACTTGCATATTAGTATGAGTACATCATGAAAATTATAGAGAAAATGCATAACTATACATAATGATTTGATTTACAAGACTGTATAAAAACAGTTTCTATCTAATATAAAGTTTTGAATACAATAAATAAACATGTAGAACTTAAAACAACTGTAACAATGGGTGTGTTTCTCTATTTATTAAAGTTTTCAATACAAAACAAAATGGACATAATGGCATAAATACTGACCTAACTACACAACAATCTAGTAATTTAGGTTTCCTTCTAACATTTAACCTTAGTTTTGCAAATGTCCTAGAATTGGTGACGCAAAATTTTGACAATTTGCACTAAAATCAGATTTAACATGAAGCCTTTAATATATAAGCGTAAAGAAGTTTGGTTTGGTGACCAGGTTTTATGACTGCATGTTGCCCTGGTTCAAACTGGAACCTGGGATTTGACTAACTGCTGATGTATTCGGTATGATAGAGAAAAATACAAAGTTGCCAATTGTCATGAAGATTATGAAAGGGAATTGCCAATAACCCAATGTAACTCCTCTTTGAATAAAGTGCATACAACATAACTTGTGTATCAGTAGAATAAACAGCTAATAACAGTTAATTTTAACAAACTTTTTTCATGTGTACAGTGCGACAGAATATACCAATCCAGATATGAAGACATGCTAACTACATCAAAGTTAGTACGGGGAAGCAAAGGTAAATGAAACATGCAACACAAACATTTTTTCTAGTAACAACAACCCCACTGGACCCACTCTAAATCGAAGAAACAATGCACACTACATGACTGCTTGCTCAATACCAGTAAGGATTGCTATAACACCATACAGTAAAGATGGCTATTTTGCAAAAATTTTTATCAATACAAAAACACTGGTTGAACCTCACTTGTATACACAACAATTACTCTACCAGAAAAGCTGCGGCAAACATCATTTCAACTGAATTGTAAGATGCAAGTTATGTGCAGTTTAATTGTTATGATTGAATGATAAATGAACAAAAGAGACATAAGTCCAATGAGTTTAAATGTTGTTTGGTTTATTGTCGAACATGTAATTCTAACAGTAAGACTATTGCATTATCTGTAATGTTATATTAAGGGGGAGCCTGTGTTAAAAACAAGAGCACTAGGTGCAAACACTCTGCTCATATAAATACGAACATATGATACATAACGTATGTAAGCAGATATACATGCTGAATCGTAAAGCATTCATACAACAAAGCATAACTTCTAACTAGGGATGTCAACAAATGACAAATCTGGTTACTAACAACAGGTATTCAAATATTCTATCAGCCAAATGTTCGACTGTAAAATCATTTACATTCAACTGGACAAACTTTTGTGATTTGGGTAAAAAAGACCATTTCGTGGGGACGTAATTTCAAGGATTTCTGAATTCATGAAAAATGGCAAGGTCAAAATTCACACAAATTATCACAAATCAATCACAAGTGATAAACAGATATGGTCATGACAGTGCAAAAATTTCATCAGATAACTAACTGAAGAAATCTATGTGCCTAGGAGCGAGCAGGGACAACCTTTATATAACTAAAATACTCTTAACCCTGTTGCATATAAACTTACTGATGCCGCAAGGCATATAAGATAACCAACGCCGCAAGGCAAATAAGATCGCAGATGCCGCATGGCACATAAGATAGCTAACGCCGCATGACGAAAAAGATTGCAGATACCGCATAGCAAATAAGATAGCTAACGCCGCATGACGGTAAGATTGTAGATGCCGCATGGCATATAAAATAGACCACGCCGCATGGCGTATAGAATGCTAACGTCTTAAATAGCTGAGCGAATTACACATGACTTATTATGCAGTGCGTGGCTACAAAAAAACAGTCAAATTGTCCGGACTATTTAACTTCCAGTCAATTTGTACCATCAACACATCGTATCCTATTAATTCGTACCTCAAAACATCGTACCCAACAAATGGCACACCTTCAAGCCAAAATAAAATGGATTAATTAATATTGATGAATTAATCCTGATTATTTTACAGTATCATACCAATATTTAAATATTAGATCGTGAAAACATTCAAATATTTAACAATCATCACTCCTTTGACAAAATTTCATGATGTCTCTTGTTTTCAGAATGTCTTAATGATTTACATGATATACATGAGCGTGTTGGGAATGGCAAATAATGAATGATACACTAAATCTTCCTTTCAGCTTTAATTAGTGATTTTTCCAAATTTTCAAAAATATTCAAATGGTAAATCAGGATTCCGATATTTGGTGTTATAGACGAATATTTGAGGATTCATCAACATTCCTACTTGTGACCATGAAAACATGAATAACAAGAGCACCGCCTACAAGTGCTGGATGCTCAACTTTCTCATACTTGGTAGTACCCTTACTCAATTGTGTGTGAAAATTCTAATAGTAAAATGGGCAGATTACTCATAAATATAGGTCATAGGGTTACCATACTTGACAGTTCAGACTCCCCTTGTGATGGTATAGAACTATGTTGAGTTTCAAATGGATACCATAGATAGTCTCTGAGAAAATGACTCTTACAATAAACTTAATCAACGAACACGCAGACAATACCGTCACGACATTAGCTTGACTTATTTTCTCCCAAAAGTCGAGCTAAAAATAACATTATGCTAATTAACCAATACCAAAGCATTGCCACACATGCACACACATGAGCTTGGTTATCAATGATATAATGCTATGTTTTCTGGCTAGTATAAACAATAAATGAAAAAAGACAACACAGTAACTCTCATGCTGCTTGATGTTACCTGCTTCCTTGTCGGGTTCTTTAAATTCTACCTTTTTAGCTACAAATTGTTAAAACCACACACATGTAAAAAGTTAGAAGTGCAACATAAAGAATAAAATACAGTCAAACCTGGGTTAAAGACCATCATTGTACAAAGACCTCTATTACAAATTCTGTCTGCAAAGACCACCAATTTATAAAAAAAAGATAATATTAAGTCAGACAGGGAAGGCAGCACTCAACTTCACCAGCCGAGCACAGAAAGCATAAAAACATACACAAGGCCCAATGCCCAACACACAACTGAACTAGCCGTCAAAAAGGTGAATGAACTAGTTTCAGCAATCAATTAGCCATCAGACCATTTTCAAGGATATTTTTCCCAATACAAGAGACCATGTGTTAACAAAGATCAGTTTTCACAGTTCTGATAGGTGGTCATTACAGACAGGTTAGACTGTACAGTTAAAGGTGAAGCAAACAACTATAACCCTCCATAATGAGGATATCTATATTAAGATTTCAAACAAAATTTCAAGAAGTAAAATTTTTTTTACAAAAACACATTTAATTTCTGCGGACTCAATACTGCCATATTGAAATGACAATGATTATATATGAAAAACTCATACACAGCATTCTGAACCTCACATGTCATATTGGTAAACCTAAAATAGGATTTTACCAGAATTATAAAGCTGTCACAGTGAACTATGCTATTAAATTGAATAAATATGGATGATTCTCAACAGGATTGACCTTTGACTCTATTGTAAACAAACATCGTGCAAATGTTATGACTTTGGTTTCAGTGACTAGTTGGCAAGTACTGTAGTCAGAATGTCTTCCAATAAATCATCAGATTGTAGGTACGATCACAGGCTACTACATACCAAATATATAATGGCTAATCAAACATGCATACAACCATACAGACAGAAACATACCGAAAAATCTCCTCAATATCAAGGAGGCATAGTAAGCAGAAACGACAGCTAAATCCCCTACCACATTAATGGATAACTGTGACCTTGACCTTGTGTCAGCTAGTTTGGAACTGGTGAGTTTCACATTTGCCATAAGTTTCATGCACAAAACGTAAGCTAAAACCTTCCACATAGAACAGTGTCCTTGACCTTGAGTCGGCAAGGTTGGTATGTGGGTTTTGCATGCCATCATGTAATTCAGCCCAGGCATTTAAGTTACTGAGCGGACACCATTTGTTACAGATGGACAAACAAAGACATTCTTATAATCCCCTCCTACACTATGGCAGGGATTAGTTAACAATTTAATTGAATAGAATAGTTGAAGGGTGAATGTGAATGCTACTACTGATATAAAGGTGAAATCTACAATCAGAAAGAATAAGAAGTGGGGAAATAAAACTAAAAGTGTTCTTGAAAGCATAAAAACATAAAATACCTGAGTGAAATTTCACTGAAAGAAAATAAAATAAAAACTGAACAAAATAAAGAAGTTGAATACCAAAAGCAAGAAATAAAAGTACAACAGAACAAAAAGTGATTGACTGAGTACTTGTGCAGTAAACAAGCATTTTTAAAATAAATCTGAATTGGGAACCAATCTATAATGTCAACATAGGCTGCAAAATTTCACAAAATAAATGAAAACCAAAACAATCTGTTTGAATAGTCAATTTTGTGTAAGTCGAAGGCTATAGAATGTGTTTTTTACCATTATTTCTCAACAATTTATATACATCAACACTGTTGTAAAATCTTCATGGTAAGATATGACCTGCAGCGAATAACTTTTACTGATCTCACACAAATCATCCCGTCAGTACAACAAGGTTATATCTCACTATATACGGACGAAATGTAAAATATTTTCTGCACAACAACATGTATTTGACAACATTCTTAATACACTTTGAGTCTAGTAAAACGTTTTTTAGAGGTATGGCAGCCACAACTGACAGATAAAAAGACAAGAGCAAGTCTATATGCACTCCCTAAATAATTGGGAGTACACTTGGTACGAAAAAACCCAACATAGTAAAGCACAAAAAATATTTTATTAACAAAGAAATAAGGACAATAGAGAAAAGATATTGTGCAAGACTTACTTTTGGGCAAAGATACTCTTGTTTTTAATGTCTTCTGATTTAACACTTTTTCTGAAATAAGATTAGAGTGACACATAAAATTATCTAATGTACATAGTTACACAGTTGTGATGACATTAAACAAAAAATAAATTGGCCCAGTTATTACAGGTAATCAATACTGTAAGGTAAGTTCCAATAGTGTTATTTAATGATGTACATGTAGATAGGAAATATAAACAACCACTAAACATACAAAATATGAGTTGATATAACACGGAAAATTTGACATGACTCTCGACCTTCTATTAGCATAATTTAACATCTGATATATTGTCTATATTTATAACCCCGGTTGTATGTTTTTATAAGTGAGAAGTATCACACAGACGCTCAAGGTGTAATACCACCACAATTGTAAAGGATCGATATTGCACGATTTACTCGCGGAAAATTATCTATCCAACGCAAAAGCCTTGTCATATATTCATGCATAAAGGTCAGGATCATGTAAAGTTCTTCGTGCTATAGGACTTTGAAAGATGTACTGCAGATTCCTTATAGACTATTACGCAAAATATTGATCAGAATCTAGTCAATGAACAATATGGATTATGTAAAATGGGATGCTGATATACCATTAATGATGAGAGAATAAAACATACCAGCTATAAGAATGGTGTGCCAATGTCTAGATGATAGATGGGGTACAATATGGAGCGCTCCAAATATGGGCCTGGGTATAGATATAGATTTACCGTTGACCATTTCACCGCTACCTAATCTTCCATTCTCACCATCACCCCAGGCATATACATAATTATCTGAAATATAAACCAAACATCATCTCAAATTGTTTTTGTTGGAAATATTCTTAAACAAGAACATCACAGCACAACACAATACTGTAAATCATTATTTTTCGAGGGGATTGAAATTTCGTTTATGTGGATTTTAAACTTGACCACGAAATATAATGCCCACAATTAATCGACCTCCCAAATACAATATATGGATAAACCCTCCCATGTTTTGAAATCCACAAATTTTCGAACCCATGAAAATGCATTTTTATCAAAATCCATTAAATTTATTACCCATGAAAATATGTGATTTTACAGTATTACCCTGAAGGTTCATTACTTGTTTATAGATTATTGTGAATTTAGCATTAAAGAGAAAATTTTGTCCACTCCAACAGCTTGTCACTAAATCTGTGTATTACCTGTAGTAAAAATGAACAATTGCATGGGAAACACGTTGAATATCCATGAAAATGGTTTGAGGCTATTTCAGTTGAGTGCTGCCTTCCCTGTCCTATCTTTTACTATCTTTTGTGGAGAGATCAAATGCAGACAAGTTTTGTAATAGGGGTCCTTAGTTTGCAGGTTGTCTTAAACACAGGTTTGACAATTGTACATGGTTTACTGATTAACCCTACAGGTATACATACACTTCGACGAAATTTTTAATTTTGAACGGTTGGTGCGAAATGGCTTTTGTGCATGTGATGCTCGAGCACGGCATGGAATATTTTCGTTTAGGTGTATATTTTCTGTATAAAGTCGAAACAGATGATAATTCACAACAATATCAGTTTGTAAAATATAACTGAATGGATATTTACCACTTGTAGAAACCACTGTGAAACCATCACCACATGTGACTTTATCCACTCTATGATTGACCAGAACACCCGTCACACGACTTATCTTGGAATGAACCTTGAAATCTCCAACACCAAGCTGACCAAATTTGTTACAGCCAAATGTATACAAGTGACCACATACTGAAAATAGGCATAATTCATGGACTACATAATATATAATCACTTAAATAAATTATGATTAGATTGAAGTATATATGGGTATAGATCTAAAAGAAACCAATATGTCACAGATATGGCAAAAATAATCCAATGCTCTGCCTTATTTTTTGTCGAAGTTGATTTGCGAAGACTTTCATGATAATCCATTGGACCATGTGATTATACTGTTAACATGGACTTAAAGGTAATTTATTGATAACTGGTGTAATGTCATTTGTAACATGGCAAATATCCCTTTACTAACACAAGCAAAACATGTGAGAATGAAGTACATGAAGAAAGTAACTGACTAAAACACTAACACAACCTGTACATACCATCAATAACAGCAGAATGAGTAGCTCCAGCTGATATAGTAACAACATCAAGTCCCATTAACGGTCGTACAAGAAAGAAAGACAATTTACATGGAATGTCATAAACCTACAAATAGAAACTTTCAAAGGTTACAACTATGCTTCAACTATGCATACATCTTATGTTCATTGTCAAATATCACTGTCTATATAGTGTGAAACTAATGCTTTAAATTTTAATTAATTAATTAATAGAATAACAAACATTTTCATTTACAAGAGGTGCATGGTGTTCCTAAATTACTAAAATGATCACCATTACCATATGGCAGCATGTACAAAATATGACTTGTTACGAATTGTTACGACCTATATGGATTTAGGGTTGAAATCTGAATACATTAGTAAGGAGGCCATGGAATGATGTTTCATGCCAAACAGACCCTCTTAAGTTGTTGACTGGCAACTTTTTTGTTTGTCTACTGACCCTATACTGACTGACTGGCATGTGCAAAGCAATATTATAACCCCTACTTCTTCTGAGATTCAGCCCCGTACAGATGGGAACACATCATGTTGGGCTAAACCAAACAAAGACTTCCACAAGTTACATACACACATTCTGATATACCATTAATTCTATTATCACTTAACTATTTACTATAAGTTTTCTACCTATGGGCATCATGAATTTTAAAATTCTATAACAATTCACAGATCTACCTTTGGTTTATGTTTCCTCAGACCAGAAGTTTCAGAGTTGAAGCCAAGTTTATTGGACTCATTACTACCACAAGCCAGTACTCTCCCGGTGGAGGTCAGTAACATTGATCCATCCATTCCAGCATATACATGTTTCACTAGGTACGGCTTCTTCAGTTCTGCCTGTATATACAACAATACATCTAGCTTAAATCTCCATACAACAATACCTCTACCTTAAATCTCTATGCAAAGCCTTTTAACTTATATTTTATATTAACTAAATTGATTTTTTTTCAAAATGATTATAATAATTATTACTAAATATACTTATCAATTAAGTATAGAAAATTATTTTCTTCTCAAAAGAAAGAAAACTGTATCAAATAATATATGTTTGGCATTTACAATATTCAAAGCATTATGTAAATTTCTATCATCCTTTATATATCCATTATTTTTAATAAGTTAAATGACATCTATAGCAGGAATAAACACAAGTACTGGTACCCTCACTGAAAATGCTGAGTACTAATTACAGCAGATTTAGTATAAGTTAGCAATATTGGTTCATTAAAATCGTCCCACATCAATACTTTTTTGCAATCGACTGAGATAATCATAAGTGTGTCTTCAATTGGTTTTATCCCTACAATTTGGCCAAGACCTCTGGCTTGGAGGGAAGAGACAGAAACTTTGTGTTCTACAAGGATTCAGGTATGCCACCCTACGTTTTTCTGAAAAGACTCCTTATTCTTCAATGTGACTAGTGTATATCACTCATCTCTAGTTGGGTGGAAAGCACTGGAAAGCATTTCAGAAATGACCAAGTGCCCCAGCTGAGATTCAAACCCGGGGACCTCTCTGACAGTAGCCAAGAACATTACCCACTCAACCATTGTGTCAGCATTATCAATGATATAAAAAAATATCGTATTCACGCTCAATTTTCAAAAGAAAATGTTTCTCAACAACAACTGCAGTGTTAACTTATCAAGTTTACCTTTTGAGGTACAGAAAAGTCATCCTCTGAACCCAGTCCTAATCTACCTAAAATGTAAAACAAAAAACATATTTACATTGAATCTATTAAAACTAACTAAATACAGATGTATACTCAAGTCCAGTACAGCAAAATTGAACTAGGACAGTTTATTCTTTCTAAAGTCTTCATGAAATTCCAGTTAATATTCCTTTATATTTTACGTTACATTACAACCTTCTGAAGCTATGTCAAATTTTTGTCAAGGCAAATTATTTTTTGACTCCGCAAGAAGGCAAACAACAATAAAACAACAACATTTGGATCAATTACAAGAAGTTTATTAAGCCATCATTAAAACTGTATTTTTATTTCTATAACATAGATGTATTTATGATAAAGTTTCCTTGGACCAGAAAATTTGAGAAAATTAGAGTTGACTGCTTTATAAAGTGTGTCAGTAAGTATTTATAAGATTTACCAAATTCTCCACATCCCCAAGTATAAACATCTCCATTTTTAGTTAAAGCTACAACATGGTTATCTCCACATGATACCTCCTGTACCGGCCGTCTGCTGAACATATCTATACAGATAGGGGAGACAACCTCGTCACCTGACTCATTATCACAACCAAGACATCCATAAAAATCTGAACCAAAACTGTACAATTGACCATCATCTGAAGAAGAAGGTTTACAAGATATGTTTTTTGTAAAACAAGTATGCACCCATTGCAGCCAAATAGTCATTAATCTTAAAGGTCACAGTGACCTTGACACACTAGGGTAAAATAAATCCCCCCCCCAGTTGTAGGGGCACACTAGGGTAAATTGCCCCCCTAGTTGTGGGGGCACACTAGGGTAAAGTGACCCCTAGATGCAGACGCACACTAGGGCAACATGCCCCCTAGTGGTGGGGGCACACTGAGATAACAACAAGGCCCTAGTGGCGGGGCCACACTAGGGTAACAACAAGGCAAACTGTAACATACCAGTCACACAAACTGTGAAATCCCCACCGCATGATGCTTGTATTATACCAATCCCTTCAAATGCTTCCACTTTCTTTGGTGTTTTATAAGCTGCAGTGTTACCATGACCAAGTTGTCCCACAATCTTATCTCCACCTTGTACATTCTACAACACAGTTAATATGTGTATAGTTGGATTTTCGGAAAATTGAGGTACATATAAATGTTTAAATAGTAAAAGTTAATAGTCAAATAAATAGACTGTAGATTAGAAAATGACATGAAAGCCACTTCTAAGCTATTTTGACATGGAATAATGTGTAAGGATATCAATCTTTCCAAAATTCATTCCTATTTAATAAAACACAAGTCTTAGACATATCACAGGAACTTGCATTTATAATTTGAAAAAATAATTCAAAAAAAAATCCAAAATTTTGTTTTTCATTTTTTTTAAATCATAAATGCAAGTTCCTGTAGACATATATTGTGGTAAAAAACAGTGCCAGCACAGTCTGACAACATAATTCCATTCCATCACTAAAGAATGATCGAAGAAGCTTAGTTAACATAAACTCATGTTAAACATGTACAAACTTACCGCCCATGTATACAGTTCCTTCTCCATAGTAACCACAGCAAAATGTGCATGACCAGCAGAAACAAATGCTGCACTTCTACCAGTAATAAACATATCCTGTCGCTTGGGAACCATCTTACCACCACCCCATTGATACACCTACAATAGTGGAAATGTTATATTATACATTGTATGTTGCATTATGGATATTAAAAGATAGGAAAAATATATCACTGGCTCAGAATGAGAAGGTCGTAAGTACAAAAACGTTATTTTGAGAAAACAAGAACAAAAATTCTGAAAACTGCTCTTTATTTAAGGAAAAAAAACAAGCTTTTTCAACTTCAGTTCGGTTAACATGACCTGTTCCTATTATCATGGAAGTAGGCTCATAAGAAGCGCCTTGTGATACAGATTTCAAATATGTTTGAGTATTATAAGGTCGAAAGTGCTACTTCTCATTATAAGCCAGTGATGTATATGTCGAAAAATAAACTCATTATCAAACAAGGTAGTACTACCTAGATTTATTGAGACAAAATCTTTTAACCATGTTAGAGTTAGATCAAACTGTTAACACTAGTCTCAAGTAACTGACAAACATTTGTTTTTACTCAAGATTAACTAGATTTAAACTTTGTAATGCTTAACTTTGAAACCATAAGGAAAACTTGACATCTAGATTTGAACTGTGATTACTAAACCTAAACTAAGACCTCTAGATGTGAACTACAACCTCTAGGTGTGAACTGTGACCTCAAGATATGAACAGTGGCTTCTAGATGTGAACTGTGACCTCAAGATATGAACTGGGACCTCTAGATATGAACTTTGACCTCTAAACCTGAACTACGAACTCTAGATGTGAACTAGGCCTCTAGGTGTGAACAGTGACCTCAAGATATAACTGGGACCTCTAGATGTGAACTATGACCTCTAAATGTGCATTACGACCTCCAGATGTAAACTATGGCCTCTAGATGTGAGCTATGACCCCTAGATGTGAGCTGTGACCTCTAGATGTGAGCTGTGACCTCCAGATGTGAACTATGGCCTCTAGATGTGAGCTATGACCCCTAGATGTGAGCTGTGACCTCTAGATGTGAACTGTGGCATCTAGATGTGACAATCTAGTCATCACCATTAAGAATAATTTACCATGTCATTCTATAGTTATTGCAAAGAAACTGAAACTTTTTCACATTTCAATAACTTAGGGTTTTTCAAAATGATAGACTGACCTCAGTGACCTTGGATTTAACAACTGGTACAACAGTTTGTTCAACTACTGATACTGATGTCTGTAATCTTTGCCGTCTTGCTCCAGTATTCAACTCATATACACGCTTCTCCAAAATACTGAAAATATAAGTTACAAATGTAGTTAAGTATGTCTGTAAGCAATGCATGTATATTATGGTATTACATAATATCCAACGTAACCCATTTCCATAATAATTAACTATTTGTTAAAATGTTATTCCACAATTGGAAAATGAAAATGTTAGATTACTAAAATGTATGTACAACTACCGGAATTATAATGTATGTTCTATGACAGAATATGAAGTCTGTTGATCGGATAAATAATTCAGGGCTTTTCCACTATAACAAGGGGCCAATACAGGCCCCTTTCACAATTTCTAAAGACCCCTTCACAATTAGATTTGGTGTCATGGTTTTGTAAAATAAACTTTACCACAAAGCACTAACCAAACCGAACATAAATCATATATTCCTGTACTGGACTTGATATGAAGTATTATATCATAGATACATGCATGTTTGGGCCAAGTGGACAAAAATAGAGCTAACATCTGAAAAAATCATTTCACAATATGATGATTTATTGTGCTTAGTTTATAACAATTGAAAAGTTTCAGCGCCTACTTTTTCACAATTTTGAGGATTTTCGCACTAAATTTTCGCAAAACAAAAGGGCAAAAAGCCCCGAAATAAAATAGGTAAAGGATTATAGAAAGACTTAAGTATGGATTAATCAATTTGTTATATGTAAGATACCTACTCTCTGTTAGCTAAAACATCGCTGTCTATTAATTCCTGGGCAGATGGTCTATCTTTAGGATCCTGAGAAAAAACAACAACATTTTTTACAGTATAACCTCTCAAGACCGGCCCTCTATAAGAGCAACAACCTCTCTATAACAACACCTTCAAAATTTCCCTAAGCTGACATTTACTCTAAATTTAACCTCTGTAAAGCAACAACCTCTAAACAAGGGCCAATATTTGGTGTTGCTCTACAGAGGTTGTATTGAACATATATGTGTAAGAAGGTATAGCTAATACTGTTCAACCAATAAGTTACAAAAATAAAATGTGGTCACTACAATACGATTTCTTTATAATACATGAAACCAACTTTTCTGAGTCTAAACAGTGTTATAAATAGAAGATATTTGCATTTTTGGTGTAAGATCTGGGTTTTTTTCATCAAGCGAGCAGATGACAGCATATATTTTTTAAAGCAGTATGTTTCAGTGAAATATTCAACAAACGTTCAAACTGGAACATACTGATTATATGAGTATCAATAAGCTACTCAGAATTATTTGGGAGCATTAAAAATAAAGTGATCTTAAAATGCATTGAAACCTAACTATACCAATACATAACTGCAGCGAGCCTACGCTTTAAAATGTTTGTATGCTTACCTTTTGTAAGAGTTTATCCACCAAGCCACGGAGATCTTTAGAATATTGAATATCATCCACAGTTTTATGTTCACCACACACAACCTCATACGCCAATCTCAGATGATTCTAAATATATTATAATTTGTTAATCAAGAAATGTGTTAAAAGTACAAATGTATGTAAATATTATATATAATATGACAAGTAATATAAGTTTGAGTATACAAAATTTCCAGCCAAGGCCAAAGAAGGCCATAATTTCTCGCAAAAAGCAAAGAGTTGTATGTCTTGCTTTACAGAGTCAGGCATTGATTGTGATCAAGTGTTACAAGTTTCAAACCAATAGCTTTGCTGACGTCAGTGCTGACATTTGATGACAATAACTCATCTCTTGAACTCAACAAATCAGATGAGCTAAAAAGAGAATCACACATAAATTATAAATAGCTTTGTTACTTACTGTTCCTTGAAATGTTCTAGTTAGGGTGAGAAGCTCATATAATACACAACCTACTGCCCACATATCTGTCTTATAATCATATCTGTAATCATAGTATTATCTAACATATACGTTCAGTTAATGTTAACAATCATATATGTGCATCATAGAATTTTCTCACATATACGTTCAAACAATGTCAAATGTGCAAAGGTTTCATGGAAGTAAAAAATACCAGTAGCACACAATATTACTAACTCATACAATCATGTAACAAATAGCACACAGTGTTCCGAACTCAGATAATACATCAAACATGAAAGCCATCATGACCCTCATTTGCTCATTGTCCTATGTACACGTATGCATAAAATGTGAACTGAAGGACATGATCATTATTATGCATTGTTGGAAATCTTAAAATTGGTTGAGAGTCCCTTAGAAAATGCTCTAATCCTTCAATACTATAGGACACAAAAATATCAATGAGAAGAATTGCCTTATTCACAGTAACTCTACAGAAAACAATTGAACCCAGGAAAGGGCCAGTTTTGATCCAAAAATATAGTTCAATAATCTTGGTTCAGAAACCTCAAGATGATGCTCCATGTAAAGTATCAAATGCTGTAGACCTAGCAGTTTCATATGAGAACATTTCAATGTAATTATCAATATAAAAGTAACATACATACTTGGTACCCTGCATAAGTTCTGGTGACATATACAATGGAGTTCCAGCAACCTGAAAAATATGCCAACAGTAAATAACTTAGTTTATGCTGATTTAGTTTAGGTCAGCTGTTTTATGCAATTGTTTCTAAGAAACGTTCAGCCATTTAGCATAATTTATTTATACAAGTACATGCTACGTGTTGTTTCCCGTAAGTGATATTTGATACAGTGTAAGTGCATATTACAGTTAAAGTTGTTTAAATGGAGATGATTACCCTTATGGGACCTTTAAGGGAATTTTACTAAACAGATTGATATTAAACAGGAACTCTTACTGTTTCCGCCATTTGTGAAGTTGATTCCAGCACTTTGGATATACCAAAATCTCCGAGTTTCAGCAGGTCTGTCTTGGTCATGAATATATTTAAACATTTCACATCTCTGTGTATAATACCATGTTTATGACAATGTGCCAAAGCAGATGTTAGTTGGAACAAGTACCATTTCACAATCTACAAGAAAAGATTTCACTGTATCAAAATAAAAGAATACATACAGGTAATTTATTATCAGCTGATTTCTTATTTCGAATCAACATATACAATGTATGATTATAGTTTATTCTTTGTTAGCATCCAACTGAAGACAGTCGTGTGTTGTCATTCATTTTATCCCTGCCAGTTTGTCCAATGACCTCTGACTACAAGTCTGGTGTACAGCACAGATACACCTGAGACTAACTCTGGGTTACTTACCAGTTCATCTCTAGTTGGGGGAAACACTGAAAAGCGTTTTAGAAAATGCATGATCATGTTGGGCTGTTAACTCTTCTCTCATATTTGTATTATTGTAATTAAAATATAGCAATAAGAAAAATAAATGTACTGGTATATTCCAATTGTAGTTCTCCTAAGCAAACCTCGTTTGGAAAATAATTTTAATCAGATTTGCAATACCATAAACATATGATTATAATAAATCAAAGATATTTATAACAACCTCCTCTTGAAATGGTTCTATATCTTTTTGCTTGTCAATCTTCTGTGCTAATGTTCCTCCTGAAAAAAAAAGAAAATAGATTGTACTTAACAATTCATAGACATTAGAATACAATCAATAAAATTATTTCTTAATAAGATAAAAGAAAACAGAATGGTGTGTATTTTGCTGATACGCAAGCTAAGACAATTTTAACATCATCGACACAACAGATTTACAAACATCGGAACTGTCGAGGTTCTTGCTACAAGTAGACCATTTTCTTGATTCTTGAATACAATATTTTACTAACGAATAAAAATGTATAATATAAAAACCTTGGATTAAAACTGAAATTATCTTAAATAACACTCACCATTGGCATACTCCAGTTCAATAAGCAAAGTATCGCCATCCATGAAATGGTTATAATATGTTACAATATTGGCATGATTCAGTAAGAACAATATATCAATCTCATTGACTGCATCTCGTTTAGCCTTTTCTTCTAATCTTGCCAGGTTGATCTCTTTCCATACAACCAAACTATTATCCTGAAATGTAATAAATTATATCGACAATACCAATAAAATGAAAGACGAAGTATTGACATTTAATACATCAATTGATATGTTGATTTGAACATATATAATTATATACATGAAAATGAACCAGTAAATGTTACAGGCTGCTTATTTGAAATTGAAGCCCCTCTGTTTTAACACAGTATAGATTCTGAAACTGGCAGCTTCTGTTTATAAGTTTTAACTTTATAAAATGACCCATTTCTACAGTTTGTCAACTTAATTTAACCTAAATGGGTTTTTTTGCAGATAAAAGATTATAAGAATCCATCATGTAGGATAAGGATATCTCACCTTCGGGGTCAGATTTTAACCAGGGACGAGGCTTGCCGTATGTTCTTATTCATAATAATCATTAATTAATAATAATGTAAACTAGTCATTATGAATTGCAAGCAATACATAAGTCCCCTACCAGTTTGAAGCCAGTTTTAATGTTTCTGTTGCCATAGCAACCACAGGTCCATGAAAAGTGTCCAATACCGTCTATATATACATATTTAAATATGTATATATAGGTGGGCAAGGCCCTTTTTACGGACCTGTGATAGCAACCTCAGTTTTTGTCAGAATCAAAATATTTTTAGACGTGCATAATCCCCTAATTGCCCCCTATCCACATATCAATTAAGTTTATTAAAACTAGCTTTAAAACTGTTTGAGTTATGTCAGGATCCAGATTTTTTGCAGACGGACGGCAAACCTATAGTCCCCTCCAGTCAAAAACTGGTACAGTAGGGACTAATAAAGCATACACTGTTACTGTTCAGTTATGCTCAAGAAAATTATTTTTTAAATGGTATAGTGCCAATTGATGTTATGTCATTCAACAAGCTCTGTTCTTCAACAGAAAGATGTGCATTTTCATGTTATTAGTGTCAAATCGCAAGTGAGGTGAACACTGAAAATGATGACTATGGATCGAGACACAGGGTATTGACGCATATTATTTTATGCGTGTGCAACCGCCTTATTTCTCATATACGAATAAAGGGAAACAACGCTACATTGTAGTGGTCTTTGATTTCAACGTTATAAACATACATAAACAAAGATATGGAGAAAATCCTCTTGCTATTCGATAGAAATATGATTTACCTGCACCAAACAAAATGATCATCAGGCCTAAATTAAGCGAGAAATTAACAAAACTGTCACAGAATCACGACATTTTTCGCCGATGTCGTTTGTAAAATGAAATTTTAACTTCAAATTTTTTTTGTAAAGAGCACTGGCATCCATGTTAACACCATGTAACAATATTAAAATGTCCTACACACTGTCAAACACAGGAAATTGTGTCCAGAAGGATGTAACTTTCTTATTAAGAAAAACTGAAAAAACTAGTCAAAATCTGAAATAATATGTTTCGAAAATTTTGTTAATATTAACTGTCATTGATATTTTCGGCATTCACAAGTCAAGTTGGTGACAATTCAGACTATGCAGATGCCATGAATGATTCTTACATGACAGTAATAGATGATTTAACATTTGTTTGGACACCTTCAAGTTGTCTTGGTGACTCAAAAAGTATAATGGCAATTAGTAACCAGTGCAATTCTGTCTCGATATTAATTATTGCTTTATTATCTAAGAAGAAGTATACAAAGTAAGCTAACTATTATATAAAAATGGACTATATAGCCATAAAATAAAATTGGAAACAACTACATCAAGAATCCTTTTATTTTTTTACCACTAGGGACCTACAGGATAGGTGCGCCATTTCATATCACGCGGACTTGACATAATAAGCTGAGCGTGTCTTTCATTGCAATGGTCATACAACATGCATTGATGGAATTGACTATTGATACTTAGTGTCAACATGTTCCCATTGAATTGCCCTATCATTGCTCAATCACTTTAATTATGAACGTTTTATATTTATAAAAAAATAACAACGTAAACTGTTAAGTGCGCCATTTCCAATACCACGGGGATATATGAGATATAAGGCGGTCGCACACGCATAAAATAATATGTGTCAATACCCTGTGGTTCGAGAGGTCCCTGGTTCGATTCTCGGCTACACCACTTGGTCAGTTTTAAACAGTTTTTAGTGTCCCATCCAACTAGAAATAAATAAATTCACAGGGTTTGACAACCCATGGCAGAGGTTCTAGAATTTACCCCTTTTGAGCAACCCCCGGATAAGAGATGGAGTGCGTATGGATGCATTTACTTAGGCTTGGCAAACTTTGTCTAGAGCCCCTTCGACGAGATCCCACTAACATGGATATAGAATGTATTTTGGTCAGAAAACCCCTTTGCATCCAATCTTCAGTCCTACACACACTGTCCAGAGAAAAGTGGCAACTGAACTTGAACTGCGGATTTTCTGGCGCAACAACATTTTTTTCTATGTTCTCATTTAGTCATACCTACCTCTAATTTACGATATAGATTTGCTTCTGCAAAAGCTCCAGCACCCAGACTTCGAACATAAATGTAGGAAGTCTCATGCCCCCCTTCCAAAACAGGTGACGATTCACCCGCAATCCTCAATTCTTCTTCGCCAGTCGCCATTTGTAAACAAATAATACTGGTTCCCGATCTAACGACTGTAGTAGCCTGTGAAGCTGGAAACCAATGTAAAAGTCTACTGAACGGCTACTTCATATATATAAAATGCGGCCCTAAAGTCTACCAAATTCAATTTACCCAATTCTAAAATGTTTCAGTCTATGGCCGGCTGACACACTTACAGGCAGATATATACGTAATAGTGTGATGTTTCATAGGAATATGAGCCACTATGTAAATAGAAATACTTTTCAGCTTATTTGCATGGGTAGAAGTGGTCCAGTGGTAAGAGCTACCGAGTACTGATCCGAAGGTTGTGGGTTCGATCCCTCCTCCAGACGGTCAAAAATAGGAATGCTATTCAGTGTATCCCACCCAACATAACTTAAATTACTTACAATCATTCGCACTTAAGCGAGGTCCCGTATATGATGCTTTACATCAGCACATTAAAAAAACCAGGCATGCTTCTGGAACTGGGGCATCTTCTGTATTATGCACTATCCCCAAAGAACGTAAGTGATTAACCTCTTCTGGGGGCCTCGCCCATATGTATTTCGGGTGGCAAGGATAAATAAGCAAATAAACCAAGCTTATTTGCAATTTAGCAGGTGGCATACATACATGTACGTTTCTATATCCTAGCTTCCCAAGCAGAGATTCATGTATTTTTAGATCTATGAGGAAAGAGATGTGGCAAATATTTTGTCCAAAACGTTTTTGAACCTTTATCAAAGCAACACCTATGTACGTCCTCAACTCGAGTCTAAAACTGGTACAGTAGGGACTAATAAAGCATACACTGTCACTGTTCAGTTATGCTCAAGAAAATTATTTTTAAATGGTATAGAGCCAATTGATGTTATGTCATTCAACAAGCTCTGTTTTTCAACAGAAAGATGTGCATTTTCATGTTATTAGTGTCAAATCCAAAGTGAGGCGAACACTGAGATGAAAGAGATGTGGCAAATATTTTGTCCAAAACGTTTTTGAACCTTTATCAAAGCCAAAGCTAATAACACCTATGTACCTCCTCAACTCGAGTATTGTTCAAGCATCTGGCATCCCTGGCAGAAGACACTCGCCTATCAAATAAAAAAAGTTCAACGATCAGCAGCAAGATACATCCGAAACGATTATGATTATACAAGCAGTGTGACCCAAATGAACACCCTTCAATGGCAAACTCTAGAACAATGGCGCATATATATGCAGCTCTTTTCTGTATCTGTACAAAATCAGAAACAATTTAGTATGCGTTGATCATAACCATCTTACTCTTACCAGAAACCTGAACTATTTGATTCCACAGTCCCGGACCCAATATCACATGAACTCATTCTTTCCCTGTACTATTAGACTCTGGAAAGGCCTTCCTTACATTGTGCAGACCAGCCCCAGCATTAACATATTTGCATAGCGGCTGGTCACAATACTTCCATGCTAATGAATTAGCCTGTTTTTAGCTTTGCACTCAGTATATATTCTTTTTACTCTTTGCACCTAATGAGATTTTCTCATTATTTAACTTTTAACTCACTGCTCCTGACTGCACCTCCCATTCATAATCAGATTTGATTGACAGGGAGTTATATGTTGATGTTGATGAACATACCTCAGTTGAGACACGCAATGAAAGCCCTAGATCACTTGAAAACTCTTGAGTATTCCAAATCACATGCATTTTTAATAAATAAAAAAAATGTAGAAAATCGTTGATAAAAGGCAATGAGCACGTAATTTGTCCTAAAAAATTTTATTAGGGAGACATTTGGCTTGTCCATCCAAAGGTAAGTATTATGTATTTTTGTTTACTACCATAAATAAATTATTTGTGCAGCTGCAGGGATTTACCATTTACTGTTATATGTGTTGAGCATTGTGCTGTGTAATTTTGTGATATGTGATGTTTTTATGTTTTCTGTGACTGGCTGTTTTAGTTGAGTGCTGCCTTCCCTGTCTGATTTTCTGTTATCTTTATGAACAGAGAGTAACCTTAATTCTTCATATGTTCTTTGTTATGAATCAGTATTTATTTGGGTAGGTAAGTCTTTTTTGGGTTAAGCAAATAACAAAAACAACACAAACAAATTGTTAACTGGATACAGGTTTACTGACACCATTTAGAATGTATTTCAACCAGTGCAGGTTTATAATAAAGAACAAAATAAGTCATGAATATAAACATCCAGAAAACACACAATTAGTGAATTGTAACAACAAAAGCAACAGCAATAACTTCAAAAATACAATATAAGATATTCATTAAAAACATAATGATATCAAAATAATGCCAATAAAAAGTTTAAAGATCTACCAGCAGGCGCGTAGCCAGGCATACGCCCGGTTGTACATTCCATACAAAAATAAACTGGCTTTAAATGTGGGCAACACTCCCCCTTTTGGATTCAGGGCCTATTTAGATTTTTTCTAGCTCATTTCGCTTGCACAAGAATTTTATAAGTGAATATTATTAAGTAAACAAAGAGTTTGTGCAACTAATTTAACAAAGCATTTTTTCAAGCTTGTACCATACCTTAGTTAGTGATTCAGTATGTTTGGCATGCTGTTTTTCTAGCTCGTTCTGCTTGCACAATACCTCAATTAGTGAATACTATCAAGTAGAGAACAAGTTTTGTGGCATGCTGCCCAAATAAACAATGTATTTTCTAGCTAGCTCTGCTTGCACAATACCTTGATTAGTGAATATTATCAAGAAAATAATGAGTATGTATGGCCTGCTGCTCAGATTAACAATGTATTTTTCTAGTTCACCTTGCTTGCACAATACCTTTATCAGAGAATGTTAACAAATAGAGGCCATGCTACTATGTATACCCCAAAAACTGTATCTGAAAACTGACGTACACTCCGATTCGACCTAGCTACACCCCTGGCCAGTTATATACATGTAATATCATGTCTAGCATCACAACAATAGCACTTATACCTTTCACAAGGCACATAAATGTATTAATACATTGAGGAAATAAGTTATCTCCCTTTAATCCTCTCTAATAGCACATTGGTCCATAGACTCCAATTTGACTATCTCAAAATACATATGAGCCAGTCTCCAGGAAAACCTGCTATTTTGACAAAAATATTGACTTTAAGATTTTCAATAGTATTACAGGATAATGTTAATAAGCAAATTGCAAAAGGAATTATGTTAATAATAAATATCTTGAGTTTTAAGGAAGTTACAGCTATTTTTTGTAGAGTCCCTATTTGGAGCTTTTTGAGTGACGTCGCAAACGTCATTCAAACGTTATTCGACGTAACTGAAAATAAGTTTTTCATTATTACACCATTTGATCAATTCTTTACATAAACTGTTCAAAATTGTACCAAATTCTATAATAATGTTTCACTTTTCAAAATATATATCAAAATCGAAATTGTTTGCATTCAGAGAAAGGCTACTTCTGTTTTAAACAACTAAATCCTCGCTTTTCTCAATCGGAGCACTTTTCTGAAATTGGTCACCATAGCAACAAAGTATGTGTTTTCGACATAATTCATAGGAAAAATTAAAGTATTAATGTATTTTTCCTTATTTTAGAGCTTTATCAAAATCTTGTTACATATAGTAATAACATAATGTCATTATAGCAGGTTTTCCTGGAGACTGGCTCATATATTTTCAATATTTGAACAGGTACCAGTCTAATTGATCCTCTCATTTGGATTACTTGGCTTTTATTGTTGTTTTTGTGTTTGAAAGAAATTAAGCTCATATATTTGCAACTGTGGTACTAGTTTAAAAAAGGTTCTTTTCATACAACAATGTTTTAATAATGACAGTCATTACATTTTGGTTTAAGTATCACATGTGAAGAAATATTTCTATGAGATATAACAATAAAGTCAGAGGATATCAAATAGTTCAGACCTAATGTGCTGAATGGTCAACCTCAGGCTTTATCTGAGAAGGAAGATAGTTGCCTCTCATTCTCAAGGTCTGTCACTTTCTATGATGAACATGAATGAATTATACACAGCAAATATTTACAACAGAAATTGAACGTTAACATTCACTTGAATAAGAAGGTAAAAGCATTTGCATGACGAAAGCACTTTAAAGCTTGTCGAGATTAACTACCAACAACACATTAAATATAACAACAATATATGCACCTAATATTTCATAAAGTTTCATTAAAGCCCTTTGAAGAAAACATGTATATAAGAACAATTTATGATAGGAAGACACAGCACTGGTACTTGCATTGTTCAATAAATTACCTGAAATAAACATGGATATTCAAAACTTGGATATTTATTACCTCCCTTGCATATAAAATGACAAGCTGGAAACATAATATTATTTATAACTTGTTAAATCAGGTCAGTCAACTGTCTACATAACATTGTCTATATAAACAATGCAATTTCCTCTTATTGGTTTATACGAGTATATGGCTTGGTGCATTAGGTTTTGATTTTCACTGCAGTTTTATCCGATTAAACAATACAAATGCTTTGTTTTAATATTACATTGTTTGTATACAAGTGACAGACCTGAATAAATAGACTATACTTAGAATAAAAACATTCAGTAATATGTACGAGGGGTGATCAACAAATATGCGGAAAAGTGCTGTAACTTTTTTATTTGTTATTGTATGTGGTTGAAACTCTCTAAACATGAAGATAAATTCATTTTAAATTGATTCACCAGTGACCATCAATAATAACCTAAGTCAGAACAAACGCGGTTTCCTATGGCAACGTCACTTGACGTCATGCGGCCCAAACTTTCATATTTTCCAACGTTGCACGTATCAAACGATGATGTACCATGCGTACGTTTGTAACATTATAATTTTCTAAAGGGTGTGTTATGAATATGCAATGATATAACATTACATTCATTATTTTAAACAATTGTGTTAACGTCAAAATTCCGTTTTAGAGCTGTTTCCTTCGAAGTCGTTGTTTGTAAATTAGTGTGAAACAGAAATCGGCGACGAAAAGTCGTGTTAAGAGTGAAATGTCATAAAATGCAAATTACAATATTGCGAAATGCAACACATATGTAATAGCTTACAAAACAGGCATCTATTTTGCTTATTCTCTCACATATAGCCATGTGAAATCAATGCCGACATGCGAATGGACTATACAACGTCAATAACATCAAATTACGCCATCAATATGAATGTTCTCCATCAGCTTATTCTTATAATTTACATGCAAATTGTAGAGGTAAAAATAGATTTTCGGTTGACAGGTCTATGAAGTCCATCTCCTTGTACAGTCATTTTTTGAGAAACATTCAATGCGTTATACATTATGAATTGTGCCACGAATGAGCATGTATACTGTTATATGTAACGACGTCGCGATGACATTGGGCCGGTGTAGCCATAGTGATGTTACGGTTTCTACGTTTTTTTCGACCAAATATTTCCTTGAGTTAAATGTTTTTATTGTTATGTACATGTATTTATAATACGCCCATCTATAATTTGACCGATTTTCTGCAACATTGGTCACGTAAACAAATATTTCAGAGTATTTTTCCACGTATTTGTTGATCACCCCTCGTATTAAATATTTTTGTTGTTGTCATTTGATCTCAGCTTTCGTGGGATGAACTAATGGTTCTAACCAGCTCGTCCAAGGGAAATTAACCTTATAACAGAGCAGGGATAGACACAGTAAACGGTGACTTATAAGTTTGTTCCTTTTTACTGATTTATACTAAAAGTTCAACAAAAATACTAGAGGTTCAAGGGGAATACCCATTACCTCAGAATTTTCTAAAATGTAGACATGTAGATAGCTTGCAAGTGTTTTGATATATACTCCATCACTTCAAAAGTAACAAAAATTCAAGTAACTTTACTTGGTTAAATGCTATGCAGGCTTGGGTCTTATGGCCAACTGGAAGTTAAGGTACTGGGAATAATTGACAACACCAGCTGTAGACAAGTCAGTCTATAGATAAGGGAGGTCATAAATATCAAATGCAAATAAATCACAATAAAGCATCGTTAATTATCAAAATACAACATACAATTACCGGTATATTACATAATCATACAGTGAGATTGTTTTTGTCAATTTTGTGATAATACATGGAAAATATGGTAAGTGATAGAGCAGTAAGCACACATTTATCAATTCCACACACCAAAGTGATAAAATGAGCGTATTTCTACTTTGTCATTTGTCAATTCCACACACCAAAATGAGCGTATTTCTACTTTGTCATTTATCAATTCCACACAATTAATTGACAAAATGATCTATTTCTACTTTGTCATTTATCAACTCCACACAATAAAGTGACAAAATGATCGCATTTCTACATTGTCATTTATCAATTCCACACAGTAAAGTGACAAAATGAGCGTATTTCCTCATTTGTCATGTTTTTTTATTTAGTAAAACCATTTTCACCTAATTTCTTCAGTGGTTATAAATCTAAGACCAGAAGAGCATGACAAGATTTCACATATATGATTGTATCGTCACATTCCTTATCACAGTCTATTGTAAGTGTATATTTGTAGCACGACTATATACAAGATCACTTGCTCAAAAATCCTGAAAGACGTCTAGGTAAGACTGTGACGGGCTGAAATTAGAAAACAAAAGGAAAAAATTGATATCTCTTATACTGTATGAGTAATGGCCCGGACAAGAATTAAGTATGAACTAGAAATGTGTTCACTCACTGGACACGCTGAAAGCGGTCATCAGACACCTAAGTATAAAGTATAAAATTATGCAAATGAAATAATTTGAAATAAAGTTTGTAATTGCTTAATGTGACACTGTAAGTGTGACCTTGACATTTGAGCTAGGGATGTGAATGTTACCCAAGTCATTAAATAACAAAGTAACAAAGCAGACAAAATTTGTATACTTGTGCCTTTTAACATTTAATCTCTAAGTATGACCTTGACCTATGAGCTAGAGACCTGGGTTTTGCTCATTGTCTTGATGTGGTGAACATATGTACAAAATATTATAAATATCCAATAAGAAATGACAAAGTTACAGAGTGGGCACGATTTGAATGACTGTTTTGAACCTTTTAACATTTGACCACTTAATGAGATATATGCACATACATTCAAGTTTCAAATCAATAGGTGTAATAGTTTTTGAGTTATCATCCGGACAAAACTATATCGGACGGACGGATGAACAGACAAAGCGGCAACTATATGCTCCCCCAAAATGTTTTATGGGGGAGCATAATAACATACCATACATACTATACAAGTAAATACTTCAATTGAACAAACTATGTACAATGACTCAAACCTAGAAAGTAAACAGGCCCTCTTCATACGCTTATCCATTGAAAAGGGGGTGAACTCCCAACAAATTTTATTGGGAACTTGGCCTGAATTTTGCCATTCTATGCTTGTGAGCTTTATAGATATGAGTTAAATCTATTCCTCCTTTCATGATTGTTCACAGTTACGTATGCACACACTGATGGGGGTAACACTTGATGCCATTTCACCATTCCAAACATGTTTGTAAATGGTGTGGGTACCGGTAAAGAAACTGTTAAATTTAACGTCTCACCAAGCTAGTCTGTCTCATCTTTCAAACTTATCAAGCTTTATGTCTGTACAGAAAACCTTACAATCAGTTTCAAAATGAAAACACAAATTGAGTGTCTACCTGTAGCATGTTTACATCATATTTTTATCACTCAAAAATAGCTAAAAATGAAATAAGCCCTGCTGATCAACATGACAGAGACTTTCTTCTCTTCTACCATATATAGAGGTAATACAGATTCTTGGAAAACTAAAACTACGTATATAACATATATACCGATAGACAAATTGTGATTAGAGATTAGATTGTTTGGTTAAAACTGTGAATCAATCATTTTTATGGCAATGTATTATGGTTGCTCGTATCACAGATATGCGAGACTGTTGCTCGCTATCATTGGCGTGTCAACAAGGGTTCTGTATTCAGTGAATCATATGGACATAAATCATTCACAATACAATCTAGGATATATTAGTTAGCACTCTCACCCATAAGCATGCTAAAATAAGAGCTAAGTAATAAATATGTACTGAACAATAGATCTAGGTACTGTGAAGATTACTATATTATACTACAAATCTATTAATATGGAGCCTGCTCATCTTTACATATACCCCCTTGGGTTTGTTAAAAAAACCTTGGTAAAAAATTGAAAAATCTGAGTGTAGTGACAATTCTCAAAACACAAGAATCTGATTGGTCGGTTCTGACACCATCCCTACCATTGACCAATCACATTGATGGATTCTGATATTCACCTCTATAAACCTCAAGACTTATATACCCAAACCCAGGGTCTGTAAATTAAGTATATTTCAAGATGAAGACAACAGTATACATATTAGGATAGGAAAGGGAAGGGTTAGATAGTCAACATATATTTGAATTCTTGCTAAGCTGAATGCAGTGTTTCAGCATATTACATGTATACAGTAATACAGAAAGTCATAATTATAACCATACTAAGGAAAATTATAATAATACCACCATATCTGAATGTTAGCAATGTACCATACATGTACATGTATATTACTGTAAATCACTTTCTTTTCATGAGAGTTTTATTTTCACTAATATATTTGCGAGGATGTTGACACGCAAATTCATTATTCTCACAATACAAAGTCGGGAATTGGACATTGTCAACGACACAAATTCAAAATTCTTGCAAACAAAAAAAATCTTTAAATTTTCAAAAAAATTGTAACTTTAAAGTTATGCGAAAATAAATAGAGGATATTTGTTTGTTTTGATTGAATATGGTTTATACCTCATCGTGTAGTGATAAAATTCAATATTTTCAAGAGCGCGTAGCGCGAGTGAAAATATTAAAATTTTATCACTACAAGATGAGATATTAACCATATTCAATCAAAACAAACAAATATTCTATTTATTTAATGCTTTTATGGTGTCAAAACTGGTACTATTTATGCCAAATTACCACTGTGGTTAGGCTACGTATGAATATGTTATTCCATTCATATTTTTCACTTCAAAATCCGCCATCTTTGATTATGGTGAATAGGTGAAAACGACTTTTTTGAGAATTTTGCATTAAATCATACACCAACTTGTAGGAAATGGTCTAACTAAGAATAAAAAAACCCACATGACATGTTTCCGTTCAGTAATAAAAAAGTTACAGACATTTTAGTGTTGAGATTTTGGTAAATTAAAGTAGTCCCTGTGAGAGGGTGGAGCTTATATCAGTCACATTGTAGGTGATAACCAGTGACTGATTTAGGTTTTATTTCACTGATTGAACTCCATATCTCATCAGTTAGCATTAAATAAAGTGATTTACAGTATAACCCATTTGTAGTAGACTCTTCATGCAATCCCTATTTGATAATTATATGTCAGATTCTGCATTAACCCTTTACTTCATAGACCCCTAAACCACTTCCCCTAATGTCCTGATTATAGATTAGTTATGATTGATTATTCAGTATTTAACCCTGTCATATTATGTCATAATTATACCCCCTAATCCATTTACCTACAGTATCATGATAAGAGACAAGTTAGATTTAGATTGCAAACAGGATCTTCATACAGGCTAGAAGATACTGGAAGTGGAAGTAGATTTAGATATTTGTTATAAAGTCATAGTATATCAGCATGGAGATAAAGAAGGTGAGTCGAAACACATTACCATGGAGTAAAGGGTTGTACTAAATACATGTATCAGATATCTTATATCAACATATCTGTATAAACTATATTCAAATATATGATGAAAACCACTAACACAATCATCATCTGATATCTATATTTAACCATGTTAGGTTATACACTACAACAATTTCTCTTATTTGATGTTTGTTTTGAAACAAGTTCTACAACATACATTACATTAACAACACTCGACACCTCATTATTGATGGCGTTATTCATTTCTATGATAAAAGTGAAGCCAAATTACCTTTTTAAATTTTAAGGAAAAAGTAAGGGACCTATTGGTACCACAATGGTACATGTCAGGGAGCTAACACCAGACGTTTGGCAGTCTTAGCCAATCACCTGGATGTTAGGCCACTATTACTAGCACGGTTGTCAACAGAGTCAAATTAATAATCATGAAAATCATATGCGGCTGACCATTTTTGCTAAACTACCACATTGTTTCCATATTGAACTCAGTTTGTATTTGAATAAAGGCCTTCAGAGCAGATTGAATTGACCATAACTTTGCCATTTCTCAAGATAAATAACTTTTATTTGGTGAGAAATCATATCTCTTTTAGATTGATAAATCTGGAATTAAGGATAAACAGGAAAATTGACAACCCTGACTAGGTTATTGAGGTAGGTACATGGACATCAGATGATGATATACTAAAGGGACAGGTATAACTACAGTCATGGGAACACATGCAAACAAAGCTACCTTACTCACACTCTTACTCGTAAAGCTACAAAAATGAAGCATAAAGCAATATTATAATACCAAAGCCACATATCAGACAGTCTACCTGTGCAATTGCTTTCAATCCTTTGTTAAGTAAGCAGTAGACAATCTAGTTGACCGATGTTAATATGCACAGCTAACCTAACAGATAAATCATCAATTGATTAATCATTAATGATACATAATTATGTTTTCAAAACAGAACCAAACATTCTACAATTAAATAGACAAGTGAAGTCTTTTATATATTTATAAGGGATAAGTCCAAAACAGGAACTTAAACTCATGAAGATTTGTGTAAGCTTTACCCAGACAGGATGAAACTTGGTATTAAATGTACCAAGGATATTTCTCATCATTTTAGAATGGGCCCGGGTCCAATTTCATTCATTGGGTTAAATTAGTGTACAATTGTATATATGGGGAAAGTTATGGCAACATTTATGGAGCAAATTGTTCACTATTTCTTTAAAATCGTTAGTTTCTCAAACATTAGTTCTACATGATATCTTGACCCTTTGTTTGATACATGTATATCTAATACAAGATAAGTATCTATTAATAATCAAATTTCCATTCAGAGATTTTTTTCGTTTGTAAAGTGTCAGTTTCCGGACCCATTTTTAAAAGGAAAAGAAAGCCTCAAGAGCAAACGGATTTGTAAACCAAATGCTTAATGATTGTACATGCAATATGCTTACAGCATATAATTTTCACAATTTTGTTGTAGGAATCATGTTGTATTTTTAGCACTATTTGAAAGATAATAATTTTGTTTACAAAAGGGTGTACCATTTAGAATGTGCTCGTAATTTACAATATCAATTTCTAAGTTCAAGCAGAATTTAAGAGGTCATGCTTAAATAATATAGTATATGCACAGACAGTAAATAGTACTAATGCACTGGATATATATATATACACACAAGATCTAGACCAAAATTCTTCATAATTAAATACATAACAGTAGGTTGACTATGTGAACATGATGCAACTATCTATAATATCTGTAAAAACCAGAGACATCCATGTATCATTATAACAAAAGATAACACATTACAATAAAGTAAAACTTAATTTTCAGTCTGGCTAAAATCAAAATCTTCATTTTAAAGGTTTACTATATGCCCACCTGAACAAGTTACAACAAAAACAACATTCACTGGTTAAAACATTATTGACGGGATGCACGTTTCGTACCTGCGTCACGTAAATGTTCATTGAACGCAGGGCTGGTATACATTGCTTTTGTAGCATGTAAGTATTTCAGTAGTACTAGAGATAGTAAGAAACATTAGACAGTGTACCAGTCATCGAAATTGTCAGTAGACACACACCCCTTTTACAGTAAGTATTGCCAATAGAACACCATGCTAGCAGTTGGAAGACCCTTTAACGTATAACTGAATTTCGGTAACTTGAATAGTTAAGATGCAAAAATATAGTAAATGTAAAATAAGCATGTCATAGCCATGTATACTTGTTTAATAAAGCCAAGCTATTTGTGAGGAAAAGCAGAGCAATGTAATACAGTAACAGTAGAGAATGCATATAGACTCGAGGCTGAACAAAAAGTTTCAAAGATAAAGTATTTTAAAAATAAGCATTACAATGCAATAGTTAGCAGTAAAAAAGGGACCAATAAACCAATGTGTCATACATAATATAAGCAAATGCAGTTAATAAAAATTTGATGAGTATTTACAAGACATCAATGACACACTGCATTATAAATAGCGTACTGCCACCTGTCACTTCTGAAAACAAATTTAATGTTGAAATTTCATGGCATTGTGATGTTTGATGTATGTCAGTCAATCTATGCCTTTCTGTATTTTTGTATTTGTAATTGCCATAAAACATGTAACATGTTTTCACGCAATAAATCATTTGTTTTGTATTGCATTATTGTATTGTATACTCATGTTGTTTTTGATTGCATTAATGGTGTTTCAAGATCATTTACACAACTTTCATTTCTGTTATAATGGTTGAGCAGCCACTAATCATCTGTGATGTGGAACCATAGATTACAAAGATGGTGTCATTTGACACAGAAGACCGAGAGTGTCATCCAAGTGAGTGTTGTACAATGATGCTTTGACAATGCTTCAGTTAGCTGCAGGAAATGTATTTTTCACATCAGAAATTTGACATGACAATATTTCTTTTCACATGTAATCCAGTACTGCATAATGAGGTGTTGCTGCTTGTAGAGGAACCAGCTAATACTGGAAGGAAAGCTAGAGACGATGGTTACCTGTATACAACAGAAAATGACAATAAAACAACATAGAGGTACCTGCTAATACAGGGACTGGTTCACTGATGTATATAAAACAACATAAAAATAAACAAACAATGATAATAAAGGCTAGTAACCTCAGCAGATCCTGTTCTGAATACTGCTTCCATGGCGGGGAATTCGTCATCTCCTTCACTATCTGTGATATATTCATCATCATCATCTTCATCAACAGCTTCATCATCAGCAACATCATCATCTTCATCAACCTCAGGTAGTATGAACTTTACTGGCTGTAAATCTGATTTACCATACTCCATGTTAGCATGTTGATTTCTGTCTGTCTCCATTAGTTCATCATCATCATACGAATCTGTGTAATAAATAGAGGATATTACATGAGTATCTTTTCATATTGAATTTATTAAACGAGTTGAATAAAATAATAAAATGCGAGGCTCTGGGTTGATACAATGCAATGATAGGGCACTTACATCTGGTGTATTATCCATATAAACTGATCACTGGTGTAGTGTGAGTTTGTCACATTGGTACCAGTTATTTGCGCAACCTTTTGTGGGGAGGTTGTTGCAACAGCCGAGTGGTCTAATGCATTTGTACTTTGCATTTCTAGGTATTGACACCATTAAGTGTAGGTTTGAATCCCACTATAGGTGCACACACTACTGAATACTAGCATGAAGGATTAGGCCTGATCCTGAACTTCTTGCATTGAACATATAAATTTCTGCGAGCAAATCTTGCAATATGTTATTTACTTTGGTGTTTGTATTACACCTTGTGCGTCTTTGGGATACTCCCCGCTTATGAAAACATACAACCAGGGTTATAAATACAGACAAGATATCAGCTGTTAAATCATGCTAATAGAAGGTCGAGGATCAAATCAAATTCTATGGACTATAACTTTAGGTTATATAGTGAGTACAGCGGCTCATATACTGGTAATACCTGAATCATCTGCATCATAAAATGATACTGAGCTTCTTGGTTCTTCTATTTTAGAAACTAATTCAGCTAAATCTGTGAAGTAAGCCAGTCGAGGTGTACGACCCTGAAGGAGAACAAGATGTTAACATCACAAACACTAGGTAGGGTCATACAATTTTATGGTTAAGAATAAATAGTATTCATTTTCATGAAACAAATGACCATGATAACAAACATTCATTTTCACCAATAAAGCTGAAACTAGGTAATTCAGCTTTTTGACAACTGTAACTCAGGCTTTCGATAATTTGACAGCAGAAACTTAGGCTTTCAGCGGTTTGGTTCTTTTTCTCATTCAATTATGTGTTGGGCGTTGTGCCTTGTAATTGTGGTCTGTGATATCTTTATGTTATATGTGCTTGGCTGGTTAAGTTAAGCTGCCTTCCCTGTTTGATTTTATATTATCTTTTTGCACAGAAAGCTAAGCTTATTTAGAAACTTCTTCCTTAAATTGTATAGTTTCACAAGTAAAAAGATGCTAATACATATATTGAGCAAAAGCACAAACTCTCGAGTTTGAAAAATGCACAATTTATGTGGCATAAAATTTGATAACATTTTGACCACTATACTTAGTTTGATTTACACCAGTTTTAAAGAGGATGCAGATACACTAGTTTTTTTGTCCAGACTTTGATACAGTTAACTCTCATTACAATGAGATTACATATATGTTTTCTAAATTCATGTCATTATACAGAATACAAAATAGCCTGTCTTAAATAGCCAGTCAGTGGATACGCCGCCGGCTTGGTACTTGTCACTATTACAAGAGTTGATATACACTGCCCACCAAAAGTAAGTACACAGAGGTTATTTTCCTATTTACTCGTCTGATAAAACATTTTTGCAGAACAGTGAAGCAACTTAAATATTTTGGTTTAACTGTAATGACCATACATTGATTGGTACCCTAGATGCAAAATATAAAGTTTCTTTGCTCAGCTTGAAAGGTAAGTTTCAAAAACTAGTATAATTGTGACCGTCGGATCAACGGATATTGAATAATTTAAGTTTTATTTTGCAACTTTATACTTATTTTTGGTGGGTACTGCATAATGATGAGATGATACATACCAATTCAGTATCTGAGGTTCGTGTTTGTAACTTTGTACCCGACGACCTCTTCTCTTGGAATAATTTGTTGATCAGCCCACCTTTCTCCCAGCCACTCAACATTGTTTTACCATGATTATACCCGACATCCTGTCAATACAAACATACTATCATACTTATACATTCCTCAATGTGATACTCACACAGACAGTTGGTTACATTGCAAACCATATCATACTTTATTATATCATAGATGTAAATAAATGTCTGAGTGGGGCCAGACAATAATAATTGTCTCTATTGGCCTTGACTTTTGCCTGACTTTTCACTGACCAATTGCTAACTTTCCCTAACCAGAACTGCATTGCGTACATCAAACACAAATAAGTTTCGCCTGATATTCCATGACAGTTGGAATCCTGGCCTGGCTAGTACAGTTGGTACAGCACTAAGTTTGATGCCAGGGTTGGGCAGGGTAGGATCTCCAATTAACATTGGCCAAGGTCAAGTTGCCAACAGTCATGTCAATTGATTGAGGAAGCACAACTTAGTACTGGTAGATAATAAATTGACCTTTATTTATGTTGAAATTTGGCATAACCCGAGTAAACTATATAAGACTAATATACATGTATTAGGACTTACCATGATTTCATCGAATGTTCCGAACTGTAAAGTACCATATTTGTCTATGGGTGGTCGAATATATTCACAGTAATCACTATTCTTCACCACTTCTAACTGTCTGATACAACTAACATAAGCGAGACGTGACTGTATCTCCTGCATGTCAGGTACCTATAATATACAACATGATTCACTTTATAATCGATTCAATGAATAGGTTACTTTTAACAACAAAAATTTGTATACATCATTATCTTCCAAAACCTTAAAAGATACAACTTCTAAATTGTATGATGGAGTTTGACCCTGCAGCAATAAGAACCAAGGCTTTAGAAGACAGTAGCATAGTCCCATAGGTAACAGGGGCACCATGCTGAGAAATGTAGGTGCTAAAAAGTAGTATTTAAAATAATTTAGAATAGATAACTGAGCTATCCTGATTTCATTTTCAAAAGTATAGTCCAAAAGAAGTGCCAGACATATTCAACTATATTTTCTTGTTTGGTTTTGCTTCAAACTTCTTTTGGAAACATAGTACAAATTAATGATCTTATTAGATTTATAACACAAACTATCAGATATAATGTACACAAAAGCCTATACCCTAACAGGTTCAGCCCAAGGATTCCATCGTTTCCATAGTAACCACCATCCAGATAATTTATCACCATAATTTGTTAGTTTAGTGTTATCCACACTACCGACATCCACAGCAAATATAGACTGAGCACCAAAACTTCTCATTACATCAGCTTAAATAAAGTAAAACAAGACAAACTCAAGAATTGCTCAACGTTTCGACTGTATTCTCAATGCTTCATCAGGAAAAAATAAATAACGTCATGGGTTATGACGTCATAAAAGATGACGTTACGTTTGGCGTAAAAAAATTAACTACATTACATCAGCTGTAATACAGTAACAGAACAATCGTTCAAATACAATAATATGAAAACACCCATGTTTTTTGTGTTTGTTTACAGTTTATATACAGGGTAGTTAGTGTAGCGGTAAGTGTGTAGAATACCTTATTTGGGACTCACTTTGAGCTACTGTAAAATCATTTATAATTAAGCGCATAAAATCTTGTAGAATTTGATAAAAAGGGTTATTTTGTTGGAATGTAAATTTCAAAGAAAAAATACAAACTTAATGGTATCATATGTGAGGAATATGATTTTATGATGAAGTTTGTCAATGAATATTCATAACTAACAATTGTAATAATTTTATATATGTTTCTATCTTACCAGGTAAGTTGTTGACATATCCACCATCGAGAAGTAGATGACCATCTATAGGATCACATAGTGGAGGTAAATATCCAGCCAATGACATGCTAGCTCGAACATAACGCCATAAACAACCTGGTATAATATACAAACAGACTGAGGTAAATATCCAGCCAATGACATGCTAGCTCGAACATAACGCCATAAACAGCTCGAACATAACGCCATAAACAACCTGATGAAGTACAGAAACAAGGATAAACTATGTACATAGTAAAATCACAAGAATAAAACTACCTTTAATCTTTAAGTCTGTAGTGAGTAATGATGCAGTCTGATTAGAAAGTTAACTATTGAAAGTATAATTTATTCCCTGAAAAATATACAGAACTGTCCACACTTTGCATGCATATTTACTGTCAGGTAAACTTTTTTTAGAGCTTCATTGAATTCCGGTTGCTAGTTGCTTAGATGTACAAGCACAGACACTAATGCAGGATAAATACATGGATAGTTGCTACATGATTCTGTTGGAAAATATAAACAGGAACAAAATTACATGAACTTTTCTGCAAAATGGGACGTGAAATAGATGCTTTTGTTTTGATTGACAACAACTTACCATGTGTATGGACCCTCATCTGTGAACTGGTGAGATCCGTTGATATACAGAAGAATGGAATCCATAGATCTTCTATCTGACGATCCTTGAATGTTGACTCAATTGATTCATTGAAAGAACTTCCTGTAAAAATGATATAAGGATAAAATACATACTAGTGACAATGGTGGTTATCAATTAATACAACTTAACATATCTAAACAGAGGTGACGTTATGCCACATAAACCCTGCACTCTTACTTAAACTAAGTAATAAGTAAAATTGATAAGAAAAACATTACAGAGTTACTACTAGTCTTAAACATGTTTTGTAAACATTCAATGGTACTTACAAGTTTAAATACATGAAAAGCCTTGTATAAAGATATAAAAATACGGCACAAACCTGTAAACATTGATGCCATTGGATACGTTAAATCCAGAATCTTTCCCGAGATAGATGTCATAGCCTGTAACAATCAAGTTAAGTGATTAGTTAGTTGATGTATCTAGCAGTAGATAATATGTAAGTCCGGATTCAAACTGCTGTAGACAGAAGACAACATGGCATTCAACTATGGTGATAGAACTCGCAGAGATGGGATTATCTTTGTGAGAAGCACAGAGAATGGCCAAAGACAGACCTAAGTGAAGAAAGAGCGTTGCAGCCTTATGTCCCATTGGGGACAATGAGGAATGAGTAAGTAATTAACTTGATCTACTAGTGGGGAGTGTAAGTATTGGATAAAATGCTATGCAACGGTGTAAGACTTGATGAGACTTCCCACGACCATTCCCTAGCTATCTGTATAAACCTTGTATGATCTTTGCTCTACAGGTGGGAAGTGTCAGTATTGTATATAATTCCTGGCAATGGTGTAAGAGTTTATGATACTTACCATCGACCATTCTCTAGCTCTCTGTATAAACCTAGTATGATTGACTTCCTCACACCATAATGCTCCCATAAATGATCCAATACTGGTACCACCAACTATATCTATAGGTATCTTTGCTTCAATCAGGGCTCGTATTATACCTATATGAGCCAGTCCTCTATAAAATGGTAATAAGTATAACATTACATGTGTAGTTTATTACATTTTAATCCAGTTTCTCAACAAATTTTCAGTTATATACAGTGACCAATTCATCTAACCAGTTTTCCAGGACTGTATACTAACCAGAACTAACTTACCCTTTCACAATATTAACCAGCAACTTCTCCACATGGAAAATGGACAATGCTATCAAACCTTCAAACATATCTCCCAAAACAAGCTATAACACCAGCAATAATCAACCCACTTAGAAATCCTGACAAAATATGCAGAACTATGCAAATATTCATATTTTTTTTAATCCGACAAATGGGTCAGGAGAAAAAGAGCAGCCAAACTTTGTGACATCCATTCAGACTAACAGATATCTCGCATGAAAATAATATTGTATGGGAGACAAAGTATAATATGGAAACAAATAGAACATACCTAGCACCGCCACCACCAAGCACCAAACCCACAGATGTACCAGTGAGGAATCTAGCCAAGCGACTTACATCTGACATTCTGTCCACACCTTCATTCTTCTGTATATCTTCATACACCTGCATCTGAATACACCATCAAACAAGTGTTTTACAATACAATACAATACAATACAATACATTTTTAGTCACAAAATACATGTGACTATGACAGGTGAGAACAATCCAACATTTCAGTTAACAAAGGCTTGGTGAAAATTATACTCAGATTGCTTGTACATGTTAACTGATGCTCATAAAAAGCGAAATAATTCAGATAGTAATTTGATCAGTATCAAGACATACCGGTAACTGCCAACTATCAATTCAAATCAAACTTTTCTTGCCAATGAATAATTGGAACTAACTTCACAGAATATTAATATTACAAAAAAATTCAAATCTGTTTACTGTGTACGAAATGTTTCCAAATAGATATACAGTAAAACCTCGGTAATACGAGCAGCGATTATTCGAGCAACCGGCCTAATTCGAGCAAATTTCAAAGTCCCGACGAATTTGCTCTATATTGTACATTAATTTATCCCTCTAACTCGAGTAAAGTTATTACGAGCATCCGGTCTAATTCGAGCGCAGGTGTCGGTCCAATCAACAATTTTCAACGATAATTAATTACCTTATCTCGAGGCAATCATCCGAGCGAAATTTCACACCTCCGAAAAATGTCATACTAAATTTTGTTACGGTCCGTATTTTTCACACATCGTGATAATCACAGTTTATGACAATAGCGTAATCCCTAACACTTAAATTGATGTCCGTATTTTCGATCCGTTACATTAAACACGAAGTAGAAGATATTTAATTAATGAGCGTGATTTAAACTACGCATACGTTTCAGAACAAGTTCAATAGGCAACAATTGGGAACATTAACTTATACGAGAACTAGAATTATTATTTGCAACATCGTTGCTTCGAACGTACTGACTCGCACATACTTTTAAATTATCGTAAGATAAACCGACGTCCATGTAGAATCTTAAATATTTAGGCTCCGTTCGTTATAAAACTGCAAGTAAAAATCATTTCAAAAACTTTTCATTTCCCGTATTTCATGAAAACCTGTGAATGTAAGCTTACGTACAGTACAATTTCACGTGTCTGATACTGAATAAGTGAAGTAGATCAAGTCCGCGACTAAATCCAATTCTTATCAAACAACCCTGAAGAATACAAAATTTGTCGACTTTGTACAGTAGAAAATTAAATGACAATTGAATCTACACTATGCGCCGAATGGCGAATTCATACCGCTGTATGGTGCTCTGACTAATCACTACTACCAACTGTACCGGCAATTTCTTTGATGTGCGGCGCGTTTGAAGTCAGTCGAAAGACCGCCGCGTTTGATGTCTCCAAATTGTCGCGCGCGTTTCAATTGGAAACCACAGGGATATAACTCATTCAGCTAAACATCATGTCCTAAATAAATTATCATATATAATATAGTGCATGTTTTTTACTCAATGAGCCGTATCCCTGTGCTGGAAACTGGATCGACTTTGCATCCGGGTTTTATTTTATCACGTGCGATTTTTGTGCGTGGGTGTTTGTTCAAACATGTAGGATCTATCGTGCGCTTTGGGTAATGTTATCTTTTTGCCGATGCGAACTTTTATTTCAATTTTACCGTTAAACGGAGTTTGATATTTAATGTAAAAAGATTCATTACGACTTTCATATGCAATTTGTTCAATTCGGCAAATGTCCACACGATTCAAATTGCGTATAGACTTGATAAACAATGACAGTATTCGTAGTTACAACCAAATACATGTATCATACGTGTTTTCATTATAAACACAGTTACACTTAGTCATAACAACAATTCATCATAGACTTCGGATATTTCGAGCACCTGGCTTAACTCGAGCATTTGGCTTGTCCCGATGGGTCCTCGAGATAACGAGGTTTTACTGTAACATGAAATATACTAGATTAATAGTAATATCAAATCTGACACACATAATTATAGTCTTCTCCAACATTCTTTAAATGTCGAGCATAGCCTTTATTTGCCAGTCAGCTTTCTGCAGAAATATGGCAGGCATATGAGTGCCTCAACTCGTTTTTGAACCAGGGTCGCCAGATTATACGGCAAGCATGCTAACCATTGAACTATGGAGGCACACATATGGCAGCAATGTCATTATCACCCATGTTTGAGAATTTTTGTGTGACCAGAAACTGAATGAATAACAAAAATAAACAAAACTCACCATTTTAGCCGGTGATCGTCTACTAAACACTCTCTTTGGACATCGTATATGATGATGTGATGAGCACCAACCTCTAGCATTCAACCAGTCTACGGTACCTTTAGGATAATCAGCATCTTCCTGATGTAAGATAACTAACTCTTTCTGTGCTCTCACGTCTACAGTCTCCATCTGCTGCTCAAGCTGTAATACATAGTGCAGTTTATACTTAAATTATTTTGAAGATTTTTTTAAATTTTTCACTGATGAAGCCTTATGTTAAACTGAATAAATATATAGATACACATAAATTATCCTGTGTTGTAGTCGTTTAGTTCCACTTACTAATTTATTGTATTCAATAATTTATTTCTGGTTGATTATGAAACAAGTTTTTTCAACTTATATTATCACTCTCGACACCTCATTCCTGATGTTATCCATCGCCACGAGGGTATGATAGAAAAGAAGCCAGTTACCTTTTCACATAGAATAAAAGTACATTACGATATGTAAAGATTACAGTAAAACTTCACATAAAGGCCACCTTTAAAACATTTTTCAAGTCCATTCAAAAAGTTTTACTCTCTATTTATATAACATCAATAATTAGACTTATTCAAAAAGTAAAAGGTAAAATTCTGCTTCATAAAACAACCAGCTTAGGAATTAAATGTTCATCATTCTAATAAATAAATCACTTAAATTAGTGTGCTTTTTAATTTGCAAAGTTTTGCGAAAACAGCTCAAAAAATTTGGAAATAGGTGCACCCACCCAAATTGCCAACCTATTTCCCAACCTGGTTAAAATGAGTCAACTACGGTATCCATACCTCTCCAACCTTGGGAGCGTTTCCAGATAAACCAACAATGAGAATACAATCAGCTTGTCTAATACACATCTTGGTCCATCTTGTCATTGTATTGTCACACTGATATAGTATCATTCTATGTATGTCTTCCTGTTGTCCTAACCAACTAAACAAGCGGAACTCATTCACGCTGAAATACAATATACAGTATCATTCTAGGTATATCTTCCTGTTGTCCTAACCAACTAAATAAGCGGAACTCATTCACGCTGAAATATAATATACAGTATCATTCTATGTACGTCTTCCTGTTGTCCTAACCAACTAAACAAGCGGAACTCATTCACGCTGAAATACAATATACAGTATCATTCTATGTATATCTTCCTGTTGTCCTAACTAACTAAACAAGCGGAACTCATTCACGCTGAAATATAATATACAGTATCATTCTATGAATGTCTTCCTGTTGTCCTAACCAACTAAACAAGCGGAACTCATTCATGCTGAAATGCAATAACCTTGTAAAGAATACTGACATATCAATCGCTTGTCTTTCTTAAAATTTTATTCTCATACAACCAGCGGTTTCAGCTAAATACACACAGAGGAAACAACGGTGTGCATGAATTCCTGTTAAACACAGATACAGCAAATCACTTCAATAGCTTACGAGGAAGAAAATAGTGTTGCGGTTACTATGTCTTCATGTGTTGTCAAATGCGGAATATTGGCTATGTTAGAATCGAAATAATGAATATGTACCTGCGTTTTATCTATAATAAAGCACAATCACTTGTTCAGAAGCATACATTAAATCACTCTCGTGTGATTTTATTACAGTTCTACACATCCTAACTTGTGACTGTGCTTTATTCTATGACAACACTGTAAAATCGTTTATACTCGTAGGCACAGAAATTTGGATATTCTTGTTAAAAGGACATTAATTTTTCGGGTCTCAATTTCTGAATTTTAAACATTAAAGAGAAGTTACAAAAGGAACAAATTTAATAAATCAAGGAACAACCTCCAGATTCAGACACTTTACTTAAAATGGCTGCTTTAGCCACTAAATGTATGGAATTATTCATCTTAACATGACATGTAGCAAGCTGACACAACTTTAAGGTACTAATGTAACTTTCTGAACCTGATCACAAAAAGGGTGAGAGAGTGGGTAAGCAGCCGGATGGCTCAGTGAGGAGCGCATTCGCCCTGTAAGCAAAGGGTCCTGGGTTTGAGCCCCAGTTTTTTCATCCAGTGACACTGTGCTAACATGGTTTTAACTAAATATTGTTACAGTGGAATCTTTCATAATCTGACAACTAATATTAAAATGAGAAAATAACATGAACAACTACAGGCCAAGCAAGTGAAATACGTACAAGATAGAAGCTAAATATCATCAGCATAATTGGTCAAAGAAACATAAAATATGTGAGCATAATACACAGCATATCAGAGTATGTTTATCTTAACACACAACATAGGCAAGTCAAATTAAATATAGTGGCTACCATACATTCATGCTTCATAATGTACATCAGAACTGAACAGGTGTTCACTGTAAAGTTTGATTATGCATAGGTTTAGCAGGAGACATCATAGTAAGTAAATATTGACAAGCCCAATAAACCAGCCAGAGAAGATGGAACTCATTATGAAATAAACATTGCTCATTTCATAGAAGAGAGGTTAATGTTCCAGAGAGAACTTCTTTAGATAAACAATCCTTCTCAAAAGGAGACACTTGACATTTAACTAGAACATGTATTAAATAGTTTACACCTATAGTGGGATTCAAACCCATACTGTACGTCAAATACCAATTAGCAGCTTACAGGCGTCCAGTGGATGTATTGATAACAGGACAGACATTGAGATATGTACAAGCATTGCTCAAAACAAAGTAAGAAATCATAAAATAAAATTAAGCAATTAAGGCCATGCACATTGCATTACTGATCACTTACTTTGATTGCACATCATCGTAAGCTCTAATATATAGATAGGTTCTATCAACATTAAATTCAGGATTTTTATTCTCAATTATTTACTGCACTTAACAATTGACTCATTGGAATGCTGCAAAATGAAGCAACACGGCAAATGCATGCTTAACAATTCAACAGTTCACAATTCTGATCATGCATAGTGCACAATTCCACCTTATTGTATAATTTATACGGTATAGTACGTATGTTTGCTATTACATCATGCAGCTGTAATGAATAGACTACTTAGTGTGATTTGCAGTTTTAACATAAAGACCATATTTTCTCCATGTTGCTCACCCATGATGTTACCGTTAAATAATGCTTATACTTGTGCTGCAAGACACAGCCCTAGATGGAAAATGTTAAAATGGTCACTCAATGACTATTTCCACCCAATCATTTAATATTGCAGCTATTGGTATTTGGAAGATGTTAGAAAGTTCCTAGTACAGTTATGTCATCAAACTCAGCATATGTAAAACAAAAGGCAACAAACAACCTTTGAGGGGCATAAAAAGCTACGCCATTCATGAAAAGATTGATTTCTGTGATCACTGATTATGTATGCCCCCACCTAAGATTTCTAAAGGTAAATGGAATACTACATGCGGTTCTGCTGGGAGACCCCCAGAATGATATAAGATGTATTACCTGTCCAATGCACCAGCACCCAACCATCTCTTCACAATATCACTGGTAAATCTTGTTACAGGACCTTTAATTATATGTACATACACTTCATGTTACATTTTTGACAGGATTAGTTTTTCAAAGCTGGTTACTATTGTTACACTTCCTAGCAAAGCCTTTATTTGCCAGTCAGCTTTCTGCTGAAACATGGCATGTATATGTGTGCCTCCAACTGGACTTGAACCCTGGTCGCCAGATTAGACGGCAAGCACGCTAACCATTGAGCTATGTTTTTGTATTTAGAGTGGTCAGAGCATGGATCATACCACTGCCTAACCATGTGAAATATGATACATTTATTTTTAAAACAATGCCACCATGACCAAACACTTTATAAGTTTACAATGAACTTGATAGCCATTTTGTACTAAATTCCGGGCATGAAAACTGATCATATTAACAAGAATTTTAAGTTGCTAGGCCAAATACTTTATCTCAAAATAAAACTTTAAAGAGTACCTGTATATATAATATAAATTTACTTTATCAATATCTAAGCTATTTTGTCCCACTGCTATATGGGTGAACTTATGTCTTACCTATAGCTCTGATAGCATGTTGTAATTCCAGTGTAAAGTTGGTAAGTGGTACATCATTAGAAGCAGGTAGGATAGCAACAGTGGCTAGATTAGCAACAGATCCTCTGGTCTCAGCACCAGGAATAGCATCTAGAAATATATCAGAAGAAATGTGTAGAATCAAATGTGTCCATATTATAATGTCTAGTCAAAAACGTAAGAAAACATGAGTAGGCCTTCAAAATAAATACCGATTCACATTTTCATACTCTATTTTTTAGAACATTAATAATTCAAAAAGTTGTTAAAAATAATTATCTAAGTGAGGTAAAGTAAAATATCTGCCGAACCTTTAGATATATTATACATGTATGCAAGCCTTGTGAAAACCTGTCAGTCTGACAGACAACACCTACCACAATCTGATTCAGGCTTACAACTTTTTCAATGGAAGCAGTCAGAATATCGGGTACCTCTTACAATAAACTTGTTTCTAGTATCTAAATTTTATTTATCTATCTGTTAGAAAGCTTTGCTGTTGGACTGACAGAGACAATATTTATGATACTGCCAAGAAATCTTTGACCTACCTGATATACTAAGTGTGTCTCTACTCCTCATTGAACCTATGATCCTCTGTCCTAGTAGATGTATGAGGCGTGTAACAACCTGTGGAAACTTTCTCTTGATGACATTCAGTAACTCGGAGGGAAGTTTAGCCAACTCTGTGTCTCTGTAAAACATCATTACAGAACACTTGTCAACACAGGATCAATAATCCACTGTCGAAACAGAAATCAGCAGAAAACAAAACAATAATCTAGGTATTACTTTTACTGCTACTTGGGGTGGTATTCAATATTGATCTTGCTTGACTTAAGGATAAGGACAACCAATCAGATCACATCATATAAAACTCTTGGTCAGTAACAGGCAATATGATCAGCTATCCTTATTCTCCAATTAAATAAGATCAATATTGAATACCACCCCAGTACTATATTATTTTTGTCAAAAGTCATAAAAAATCTGTGAACAGACATCTCTCAAAATATGGTGAAAAGAATTCCTAGGATCTAAGCATTTTCATACTGAATGCATCTGTAATATACAAACAGACACTTAAAAATACCGTAATTAATGCATACCCCGAACTGGCTGACAAAGGTTTGAGTGTAAAAGAATATGTACCTGACAGCAATGCCTGTAGTGACCCTCTCTTGTTGTGTAAGTACCTCCACTATACCAACAAGTTCACCACGACCATACTCTCCGACCATCTCCTTCTTATCCCCGCTCAATGTCATCACAGTCCTCAGTCGTCCAGTCAGTACAATATAGATAGAATCATAATGATCTCCTTGTCTGTATAAGATACAACATATACAGTACAATATAGATAGAATCATAATGATCTTGTTGCCTGTATAAGATACAACATATACAGTACAATATAGATAGAATCATAATGATCTTGTTGCCTGTATAAGATACAACATAATAATTATACAGTACAATATAGATAGAATCATAATGATCTTGTTGCCTGTATAAGATACAACATAATAATTATACAGTACAATATAGATAGAATCATAATGATCTTGTTGCCTGTATAAGATACAACATATACAGTACAATATAGATAGAATCATAATGATCTTGTTGTCTGTATAAGATACAACATATACAGTACAATATAGATAGAATCATAATGATCTCCTTGTCTGTATAAGATACAACATATACAGTATAATATAGATAGAATCATAATGATCTCCTTGTCTGTATAAGATACAACATATACAGTACAATATAGATAGAATCATAATGATCTTGTTGTCTGTACAAGATACAACATATACAGTACAATATAGATAGAATCATAATGATCTTGTTGTCTGTACAAGATACAACATATACAGTATAATATAGATAGAATCATAATGATCTCCTTGTCTGTGCAAGACACAACATATACAGTATAATATAGATAGAATCATAATGATCTCCTTGTCTGTGCAAGACACAACATATACAGTACAATATAGATAGAATCATAATGATCTCCTTGTCTGTGCAAGACACAACATATACAGTACAATATAGATAGAATCATAATGATCTTGTTGTCTGTACAAGATACAACATATACAGTACAATATAGATAGAATCATAATGATCTTGTTGCCTGTATAAGATACAACATATACAGTACAATATAGATAGAATCATAATGATCTCCTTGTCTGTATAAGGTACAACATATACAGTACAATATAGATAGAATCATAATGATCTCCTTGTCTGTGCAAGATACAACATATACAGTATAATATAGATAGAATCATAATGATCTCCTTGTCTGTGCAAGACACAACATATACAGTACAATATAGATAGAATCATAATGATCTCCTTGTCTGTGCAAGACACAACATATACAGTACAATATAGATAGAATCATAATGATCTCCTTGTCTGTACAAGATACAACATATACAGTACAATATAGATATATTCATAATGGTCTCCTTGCCTGTACAAGATACAACATATACAGTACAATATAGATAGAATCATAATGGTCTCGTTGCCTGTACAAATAAATATGATAAATATTTCCAACTGGACATTTTTCTAAAAAATATTATCTACAGTGTGAAGTACTTAAATACACCACAATCAGGTCATGTGGACACTGGACCTGAATCTACAAACAATTCATCAGTGTAAATATGTGCAACAAAACCTCAACAATAAGACCACCCCTTAAGACCCTACAAAGTTTGTCTTCGTTTTGGGTAACTTTATGTATTGAGGTTAAAGAAAGAGTGAAACAGTGAATATTGTTTATTTATACTGTCCATAAATTTCACAGAATTAAAAGGAACATAATTACCTGAACAAGGCACGCCCAGCTTCAATCATCATCCAATCTAAGGCAAAGTCTATCTGTCGTACAAATGGTGTTAAACGTATCAAGGTTGTAGAGGCAGTATTTAGCACAACTGAAGGCTGTTCTCTCATTATTCTGTATAAAATATAAACATACATTTAGTACTGAAGTACAGTCCAACCCTTTCATAAGCACTTGAATTAAGCAACCATCTATCTTAATCTGCCATTTGTATAAATCCCATTGAGCCATTTATTACTGAATGCACCTGTAGTAAACAACCAACTGCTTTAAAATGCTGTATTTGCATTTAACATATTTGACTTTTAAATTTTGTATAAACAAAATGCAGCTTACAAGTAGAAGTCACTTTTAGAGATGCTGACAACTCGTGTTTCCACTTTGGATCTGATGGTAAAGAATGAAGGTTCACCAGTCAGTACTGCTAATGCTCCTACAATCTCTCCAGGCTGTGCAGAGAATAACTTGACCTGTGAAAATGACAAAAACATAGTTTTAAAACATCAACAAATCGATACACTGAATGTTTTTTTCCCTCCAACATCCCTTGGTTAGTTCAACCTGTGAAAATGACAAAAACATAGTATTACAATTTCATTTTTACCTCTTTGATGATAAATTAACAAATTGAAAAACTAAAGCTTGTTTTCCCCCGACATCACCAAAGGGACATAACTCTGCCAAACATAATCTGATACAAGACTGCGTTCACTAAACGCTTATGCCCCTGTGGAAGCCTTGACCATAAATAAGTCTAAGTCCAAAATTAGGTCAAAGTGAAGGTCAAAATGGGGTTAGGTGGTACAGGCGTGTGGAGAGTGTTTATACACAACATCCATGCAAGTATGAAAGCTTTGTAGCAAGCCATATTAATGCTAGAAGAAACGGTCAATTTGGGTTAACCAGGACGGACGGACGAACGGACGGACGGACAGGTGAATCACTATATGCCTCCCCATCTATCGATAGGGGGGGCATAAAAATTGTTGGCCATGTGTACAATAAGCATGATATCAACAATTCTCGTTTATGAGAACATGTATGTAGACAAACCTTTACACATACAGACAGGCAGTACAATACAAATATCTTTACAAACCCACAACAAAGGCAGAGATGTATTAATGTCATACCTATGGCTTTAATATCAACACCAACTTTATGTGAATTTCCTATCAACATAAATTAGGTCTAAAACAGTATTCTGTGATTTAATCATTTGCAGAATAACTGTTGTTTTTTGTGAAAAGATGTAACTTAATGGCAGATATACAATTTGAAACATGTAGCCCTTGTAGCGGGTAGTTTAGGATGTGAGCAGCCAATCATAACATGTGACACTAGGGCATGTTATGAAAGAAAACATTCACAACGTATTTAGCAATTTTGAAATATGCAGTTTTGTTGCTCTTAGTGCCAAGCTGAGCATAGCCTTTATTAGCCAGTCAGCTTTCTGCTGAAAAATGGCAGGCATATGATTGCCTCCGTCTATATTTGAACCCGTGTTGCCAGATTAACAACTGAGCTATGTGATTACAAAAACAGCTGTGACTTTTGCTTTCCTAGTTCAAGATAACATCATACCTCTTTTGCTGCCTCTCCTACATAATGCTGTAGAACATTGAGTTGACCGGTCACCACAAACAAGAGGCTAGCTTCCTATAAAACAATGTAGGTTTCATATAGTAGATTTTAAACATAATGTTGAAGGTACATTTACATTTTTCTACACTTTCAATACTAATGAGCTTTTTCAAGATAATTTGGCATATTTTTTCAAAACATTTTCAAAACTTAATTAGTTTGTCCTAATTGTGTTCTACGTTCATGACTAGCGTGAAATTCCACAACTTTTTAAGCCAAGTTGAGTGAAAAAATCTCATTATCAATGTAACTGGTGGCCGATGTTCTTCAGGTTTAGTGACATGGCAATAGATAATTTCTTGACTGAAATTGGGGGGAAATTATCAGTATTGTATTAAACTGGATATATGATTCAGCAAGGCCAAAATATGTCTGGCAATAAAAAGATCTAAAAACCCTTCAGCTAATAGCTATAAATAACTAACCATTATCAGACAAGACAATTATTATTTCCTAAGAAATTTAATTTACCAAACTGGATGAAGTTTTATATGACAGATTTGATGAAGTCTAACATATCGCTCACCTGATCTCCCTGTTTCATCAAGTTAACTCCAGCCTTGTACGTGTGTAGATACACTTTGCCATCCAACAAAGTGTCATCCTAAATGAAATATTTTCTTTTAAATAATTGGAAACAATAAACTATTGACTTGCATGTTATTGAACATTTCATTAGATAGATCTAGTTGTATACTGGTATTCTTAGTCATAACAGTGATTATGAAATACTTTGTCCTATGCACAGGTAAAAGTTTAAAAATTGTTAATTTATACAGGAAAATAAAAAATGACCAGTTTTTGGACACTCAAAATCCTGATAACTTTTACCCATGCCTTTGTAATCACAAAAAGCTGACCAAATAGACTGTGACAGCCAGTAGATGGACCAAAACCAAAATGAGGACCACAATGGAAACAAGGGTGTACCCTTTCTAGTGTTTCTAGTTGTAAATAATATTGTTTGTATTGTATGAGGTGCTGTAAGCACAAATCGAAAATAAACTCCTGTTCTGTTATCCTTCACATTTAGTGTTGATTTGACATGACTGTTTTATTGATTTATGCTTAAACACGTATTTACTAATTAACTGTATTTGTATGAATTGAAAGTATGATTGCCATGTGAATGTTTCATTTTATGTCGAATAAATCTATCTATCTATATATAGATGCAAAAAGTAGTGGTAAACTGTAAATTACCTGAAAAGTACAAGTAAAGTTATATTCAAAATGATCAATATGAACTTTTAAACATTTACTAGTACAGTATAACCTCCCGAAACGGCACCTCTGAGAAGCGACAACCTCCGAGAAGCGGCACTTTTATTTCCCCCCGTTCGTTTTCACTCTTATTTTAACCTCCGTAGAACGACACCTCCGCAGAGCGGCAAACGGCCGTTAAAATTGTTTACCTTTTGTAAGGTTTACCTCTGAGAAGCGACAGGTGTGATTTTACAACGGCATATTCACATGTGTTTACATAAATCCATACGATGTTGTTTTCTATTTTTCGCACCTTCGTGGATTATAATAATTATCGCTCATCAGGTAACTATAGCCGATAGCCGCGGGTGTTGGTAAATTAGCGACTGTCTATGGGATCAGTTCGACAATATGACACAGTAAAACTCGATTTTTTAAAATCAAAGTCGTTATTAATAATTGTAAATGAAATATCAATACGCGCTTATCAATCAGTATAAGTACACGTCGTGTTAATAGTTAATCACGTCGTCTAAAACTGTCAATTTCAGCATATTATGCACTGACCAAGTTACACGCGAGAGGTAAACCGATCACGTGTGCAAATTGTGTAATGAGCGATATGACGTAATAGAGATTTTAACACTTTGAAGGTAAACAATTCAATTTACGGCATGTGCGTAAAATAATATGGATTCCGTTCATAATGTTGAGAGTTGCGTTTAATAGCTATAAATACTAAACCCGTGAATTGTACGCATTTTTGTATCTAATCAACGATGTTAATTAAATAATCGTCAGAATTATATCGCAAAACGCGCGACTACGAGTGATCTAATTTTATGCACTTAATCACAAACAAACAACATCAATTTAAGATTACCGTGATTATGTACACTCGATAAGTCTATGAACGACATTCTAAAACACTCGACCTCTACAGAGTGACACCTCCGCAGAGCGGCAGTTTTTTCTGTCTCCGCCGGATGTCGCTCTACGGAGGTTATACTGTACATTTAAAACCGGACATCTATTAACAACATAGTACAATAAGAGATACCTTCAGTTTAAGAATTTTGACCAGATCAGTCTTTGCCATTTCCAATATATCATCATCACTGTAAATTTCCCCACTTGCACAAATTATTGGTTCTGATGGTCGCTTCATTCGTGTTTTAGACGACTGCGGAGAGTTAGAAATAGATGCTCCATCCTCAGAGACCTGTTATTTGAAAAACAACATTTTATATTAAATTTTGGTGTCAGTCAATTTACTTAGATAATGTGCACTGTCTTGTACTAGAAACTATGCCTCAGATACTCTTAAAACTTTAGTGATGAAAAATGCTCTTCAAAATGGAGAAATTTGTAATGGAAATACTCTGTAAAATGCCCTTCAAAAGAGAGATTTTTTCTGGAATTCTTCAAAATAATTAGTATGATGCTCATCAAAAGAGATTATATTATATCAGTGTTTGCGTGAAAATGACAGTATTTCTGAGTAATTTCTTTCAGTGTGAAAATGTCACTCTAAAGTAACTAAAACTAACATATAACATTGCCCACCTGTCTCATCACAGTTTGACTAGGTACACCAGCTCTCAAACATGCTGCATCGAAATCTGTAATCTGTTTGGCATTATCTACATCATCACTAACGCTACTAACACTTGGAGGCTGAACATGGATACCTGACGTAATAATAACATAGAATTTTGTCGTTAAACGATTCAAGCTGTAGACAGGTTACGTATGAACATGCAATGTGCAGGGGTTCTACTGAGCCACAATGCCCAATCCTGAAATGAGTTCAAAATGTGCCATTAGCACACTCCCCTACACCAAACTCAGTTCAAACATTGTCCTTTTGTTAAAATTACATTTATAAAATTTCAAATGACCATTACTTTTGTAAATTCCAGAAATTGTTTCATCTAATAACTTTTATTTTCTACAGAAAAGTTCCTTCTTTCTTATACTGCAAATCCAGATTTCCAGATTATTCCTGAATTGTATGACCCCTGAATGTCATGGCGTATTTAATTATCAACTATAACAAATGCGAACTTCAGAGCAAAAACCTATGTTATTTCTGAACATCCCTTGTATAAAACATGAAATGAGAGAACAAGTATATCATTACTGGTGATATCACTGAAAACACAAATCAAAGGACTGAAAACATGTGCCAGGCACAATTGATTTTAACACTGACAACTGACACAGCTTTGTGTTAGAAATTTTATGATTTAACAGTCAACTGGAAAACAAAAAGTCCCTTTGAATCCATTTGTCCATTAGCTATTGTACAGTACAAACTTAGTCATAAATCTACCACATAAGTCAATGACTGTGTTTTTTGAGGTCCTAAATCCAGTATTTTAGCTCAACCCATTCATAAGTTGAGTATTGTACATATTTTTGAGGTACCATCAGAATCAAAATTTAATCTTGTATTGATTTTGTATGTGTGACGAATCTGTATCGAAAATAAAGAGAAACCACCAAACACGAATAACATTAAATGTATATTCATTAGACTACAACGTTTTGCCCAGAAGGCTTCTTCAGGTAATGAGTATAATATACAAAAACAATGATGACGTAACGTCATGCATAATAACGCGGTGGCGCCAAAAGACGTTACATAGTAAATGCAGCGCAAAATACATATGAATACATATGAACAACGTTTCATATATTGGATTGTAAAGAACAACAATAATAATATATACTATACAGTACATGTATAACCTCTATAAAGCAACACAAAATAGGAGCTACAAAGGGTGGTCGTAATTAAGAGGTAGTAGCTCTCCAAAGGTAAGATTTGAAGGAAAAAAGGCTAGTGAAAAAATGAATGTTCATAATTATATTAAGAGGTAGTTGCTAAACAGGGGTCTCTGTAGAGAGGTTATACAGCACTGCAATTAAAAAACCGGATCATACATGATACTCAATAATTCCTATTGGTAAGATATATAAAAAAAAAAAAAGTGATTTTTTTTTTTTATGACGAATCTCTGACATTACAACAGAGTTGTCTAGACATATGTTCAGTATTATCAATACTCAAGATATTTGTACAAACTTTTACAAGAGATGTTTGTAAAACACATATACCCTCATGACAGTGTAATAGTCAGAAATGGTAAAGGTCAACGTGACCTTGACCTTTGACCTCAAAATCCATAGGGGTCATCTACTGTTGATGACCAACCTCCATGTAAAGTTTGAAGATCCTAGGGAAAAGTGTTCTTGAGTTATTGAATGGAAACCATTTGGTCTACAGACAGTCTGACATGTACAAAGCAATATACCCCCTCATCAAAGATGGGGGGGGGGGAACAGAAAAAGAACTTGAAGTTAATACTTTCAAACTTACCAGGTGAATCAGACTTCTCATTCTCAGATTCTGACATACCGACCTGACTGCTATGTCTCTTACCCAGGTGTGTAGCTTGTGATGCTATAGCATGTATAGATAATGTGTTCAGATCTACATCACTTTGCTGTAACATATAAATATAAACATAGACATCTGAATATTTCCTTTTTCCATCACACTTCATTTTAAGGCTCACATGGTAGATTTGGTTGTCCCAAAATGTGCAGCCTCTACAAAGTTGCCTGTTATTATTATATAACCATTGCCATTAGACTCATTATGTGTAAGTTTGTAGTTTAATTATCACTAAATCTTACATAGTATCCAAATCAACATTCTCCATATTGGCAGTCCAGTCCTCTAATATGAGTAACTCAAGATGATCTTCAAATTGGAGATCATTATTGTAAAAATACTCTTTATATTGAATATAATTACAAATACCCTCACTGTTGCTTTTCAAACAAGGTTGATATATTTATGTAAACAAAGTGGAAAACTTGACTGACATCTAGTAATAAGCATTACTAAACAACTGATCAACATAATACAAGTTGCATTACCCTATTGATGAGTTCACTACTAAGTCCGAGATAGTTATGTAGAGCTGTGAAGGTCACTCTCTGAAGTCTGACCATAATAACCTGTAATAAACATGAACAACAACAGTAAAAACAGTCTTTTTACACACTCCTGTGTTTGTTTATCATGTCACCGCTATTTAAAAATCTTAACACCCTTGAGATGTCAAGAGACTAATGGGTAGACAACAGGAGTTCTACTGAGGCATAATGCCTAATCTGGGAAAAGTTGACATAGATCTGTTTAGCAAACATCCCTACACCAAAACTCTGTTTTAAACATGGCTCTATTGTCAAATTAAGCATATGAAATAATTTCACATGGCGGTAACTCAATCATTATTTGGTAGTTTTTCTTCAATAACTCTTATTTTCTACGGAAAAGTTCCTTCTTTATTGCAGCAAATCTGGATTTCCAGATCATTCCAGAATAGAAGGAACCTTGAGACTAGCAATACTAGAGCTACACTAGTGAACCTCATCAGGTCACTTTGTCTTATTGCTCACACACGTTCATTTATAAGCAGATACATATATATCTGAATGGAACATGGGTGGACAAGTGGCCCAGTGGTAAGAGCTACTGACTACTGATCCAAAGGTTGTTGGTTCGATCCCTCCACCAGACAGAACGACAGAAAGACAGACGGACAAAGCGGCAACTATTTGCTCCCCCCAATGGAGAGCATCAATATATTCATAGAGTGACAAATAAATGCAATACCATCCCCAGAGATGTAGTCATTAGAGTGTTCACATTGGGAATGGGAGGTTCTTGACTTAGGCAATGATGTGCAATTAAGGCACAAATTAATTTATTTTACGTGTTGGGCAGGTACATAGAAGATATGATGCAATACAGAAAACTTCCACAGAACTTACCTGTACAATTCTAACCAACGACTCAGGAAAGCGTTCAAACAGAGACTGGAACGCTGTGGCTGGAAGTCTGAAATAAAAGCACAAGATGAAAAACATAAAAAAATCACCGAAAAACAAGGCCCATTTGGTACAAGCCGAAACATATAGACCTAGGTACATGTATAAAATTGCACATTCTGATATGCATGCCTGTACATGTCCATATTCAATCTAGAAAGGTTTTTGACACAAATTGTATGCTTCTCCAAAAGGGCCATAACTCAGGCAATATTCATCCGACCTAAAATTCCTTACAATATGCCCAACTAGACTTGATACCAAGTATTTATGTGAAGTTTCATTGAAATCTGACCAGTAGCTAAGTAGAACATGCAGTGACAAACTGCGTGACTTGCATCAAGACAGACATCCAGACAGACGTCCAGACACGATACAAAACAATATGTCTCCCCTACTGTATGGTGGAGAAATATGTTTCTTAACCTCAAAGACTAACTGAGACTTTACATAGTAGTAAGTTTGATCAGTAAACATAAGTACACGTACGAACATGTATGTAATTTAGTTATTTTAAAACCTCAAAATTTATCGTTTGATATATCAACACTTCATTATATCAAGTACAGGAAATAGATAAGGTATGAAATTGTTGCAAATCAAACTAACATACATCACATAATTGCTATTGTTAAAACCTACAAATAATTTTAAGTAGGAATGGTAATAGTGATTGACAAAACTTAAAAGCAATAATTTCTGTGAGAAATGCAAATATTACTTCTGTATGAACAAACAGGGGTTTGGCACATTAATAGCCACCAAAATATTTTATCATTGTAGGTTCATGTGTTGAACCCCTGTGTATGAACACCAGTGATTCACAGTAATATATTACAGTATGTACATAAATTGTTACATTATTTGAAGGGTTAAATGTAAAACTTACTTTAGAATGGTGGTATCAACCACCGCTCTAGCAGACACAGTTTTATACGGCTGGGGTTTGCCCTGAAAATACATAGTTTTTTACCATACTGTCATTCAATGAATGATTTCAAACCAAAAATTTTGACAATATGCAGAAATGTTGTTTTCCTTTATGAGTATACATGTCTGATTTCTGTGTGGCTTTGGATTGTCTGTGCACTGTAGTATTTACACTTTCATAAACCGTTTAAAACGATACAACGGCCTCAAAATTTCAAAATGAAAGAGCAGTGACAATCCTGGTTGACTCATTTCAGTTATCTGCAATACATCATAATAGTCAAACAAATAGTTCAATATATTTGGCATCATGAGACTGTATTTCCTTCACCACAATTCATAACACTGGTCACCAATACAACTCATGTGGTCACCCCTAATACAACTCATGTGGTCACCCATACAACTCATGTGGTCACCCATACAACTCATGTGGTCACCCATACAACTCATGTGGTCACCCCTAATACAACTCATGTGGTCACCCATACAACTCATGTGGTCACCCATACAACTCATGTGGCAACCCATACAACTCATATGGCTGCCCATACAACTCATGTGGTCACCCATACAACTCATGTGGTCACCCATACAACTCATGTGGTCACCCATACAACGCTTGTGGTCACCCATACAACTCAAGTGGTCATCCATACAACTCATGTGGTAACCAATACAACTCATGTGGTCACCCATACAACGCTTGTGGTCACCCATACAACTCATGTGGTCATCCATACAACTCATGTGGTCACCCATACAACTCATGTGGCCACCCATACAACTCATGTGGATACCCATACAACTCATGTGGCCACCCATATAACTCATGTGGTCACCCATACAACTCATGTGGTCACCAATACAACACATGTGGTCACCCATACAACTCATGTGGTCACCCATACAACTCATGTGGCATTTTTTATATAAAATGTGTTTGTTTCTTTGTTTGTTTAATGGCATGTGCTTCATGCTGTACTTTTTTATACATAAAAAATAGTTGACTTAAGGTTGCTGGAGCGGTTCAATGCGCATGCGTCATTTGTCATAGTACGTTATGTGCCTTATAAATGTAAAAATGTGTCAAAAAAATCTAAAATGAATCAAGTTGAACAGTTTTGATAAGTATTATGCAATAAAATTAGAAAATTCTAATCGAAATGACGGTTTCCATTCCGAGAAAAATATTACATTACAAAATAGGTGGGTGGGGTAAAAAAATAAAAATATTGCTATTTATGCCAAATGACTTTTTTGGGAGTCAGGTTCGTTTGGTAATGTTTGTTTATTGTGTGTTGATGTGTTTTCGCAATATTTACATGTTCAATCAATTTATTTTAAGAGTTTTCATTGATTTTCTCAGCATTTTAGCCACATTTAACCAAAGTAAAAACAAAAATTGCAAAAAGGTACCTCCGTGACGTGTATTTTTTATTGCATAATTTTGAAGATCTATGTCACTAGACTTATTTAAGAAAATATAAAAAAAAGTTTAAGGTGGGAAAAAAAGTTATTAGGGTGTTACCTTGGTGCTATTTTGCTGCATAAAATATGAAGTGGGTGGGGTAAAAGAGCAATATATATTAGACCAAAATTAAATATACCCTTTTTGGTATCTTGATCATGTATAACAATGTGTGCCCAGACTATATTGAAAAATATTTTATTATTTAGATCACAGACATCAAATAAAAATGTCAAATTCGAACACCACCACCAATTTACCAATTTCCATGGAATTATAAAAATAATTCATACACACTTCAATCAGGGGTGATTACCCGAAAAACGAGTTCCGTGACCTATTGTTTTTTCATCATATTTTGTGTCAGGATAGATTTCTTTACTTCCTGGGAAAATTTGAGCAAATTCTGAAGGTGGGGTTCTAAGCGCTCCAACATTCTTAAGCAGTTTTGCAAGAATCAATTATCAACCAAAACTTCTGGAAATTTGTAATTGATATAATTTTAAGTTAATTAAAAGTGAAATAACTTACAGTAATAAAGTCGAGTATACTAAGGAGACTATGAATGCTGTCACCAGTATCAACTTCTTTAACCAAGTATTCAGATCCCTGCAGAGAATAATACACAATTATATACTGTAAATATAGCACTGAGAATATCATACAATTCTCAACCTTCTATTAGCATAATTTAACAGCTGATATATTGCCTGGTTGTATGTTTTCATAAGCAGGAAGTTTCACAAAGACGCTCAAGGTGTGATACCAAAACAAATCTAAATGACCGATATTGCATGATTTGCTGGAGGAAATTTATATATTCAACGCAAGATTTTATAATTGGTGAATAAATACACTTATCTACTTATCAGTAATATACTTAAAGGGGCATGCCCTGGAACTGAAGTGTCTCGAATAGCAATCAAATTGGTATCATTTTAATACCTAAGTCAAATAATGAAAACCCTATAAAAAGTTACGAAATATCCTGCTAGTTTTAAAAAAAATATTTCAAGAATAACTTAATATTGTTGTCGTTAATAAAAGCATGACAGCCTTTTATTCAAATTGATATACAAAATATCGAAGCGCGCGTTAAAGAGTAGATTTTTGAAGTCTAATTCTTCTTCAATTTTTCGGTAATAGTTGGTTTTACAAGTGATAAACGCAATTTTGTTGTATGCAAACCAAGACACAGCAGTTTCTGGGCATGCCCCTTTAAGGTCAATTGTGAAACAAGTTCTTGCAATGGATATTTTAAAGTCACTCTCGTTAAGTTATTCCTGATTGTATCCATCACCATGAGACAGACAGAGAAACCAGCTTTATCTTTCATATTCATACCGTATGTTGATTTTATTACAAGTAAATGTCATGTAGTTATCAATATCCCAAGAGGGGGGGAGCAGGACGTCAAATAGTAGGAATCATCTTCTGTATGGCAGATCCCTGCTGCTCCCCCAAAACTTAGGAAAACATTGTTAAGTATATAATGTTACAATACATACCCCCTCTGTAATGTAAACATTAATCTTGCCACTCTGTACCACGTATATACAATTATCTTCATCTCCAATCTTAAACAAATAACTACCAGCAGGAACAAATTTAGCCTCCATATGTTTACACAACTCCAGGAAGAGAGGCTTCTCGAAATGACCGAACACCCTAAAACAACAAAACATAAGTAACCATAGGTTATCATATTAAACTGACTTATACAACGCAATGTCACACTTTCACATTTATAATTCAAAATCAAACATTTTGATGAAATATGAGAAGAAGAGTTGTTACCGAAAAGGTCACAAGCCAGGAAAATAAACATGTAATAAATGAAACATAAAGCAGTGATCTTTTTTATAATAAAGAGTTTTTAAGTTGTATGTGATAAAAGCTTAATAAACCAGTTATGTAAGCAAAGGGATCTGGGTAGTACTGTGTGCACTAATGATACATGTCTCATAAGTCAAATTGGCTTGCCCTTTCAATAGGGGTGACACTAAAATAACAGAGACATGTGTAAAACATGTATGCCACTATGGCAGACCAATAGTCAGAAATCTCAAAATCAATAGGGGTCATCTACTGTTGATGACAAACTTCCATGTAAAGATTGAGGTTGCTAGGGCAAAGCATTCTTGAGTTATTGATAAAAAACCATTTGGTCAACTGAATGACCCACAGACTGATTGACATGTGCAAAGCAATTTACCCCCTCATCAAAGATGGGAGTATAACACAGCATATTACAGTAAATACACTGTACCTGACACTTCTCAGCATATAAAGGACCTCAGATGGGATCCTATGATCTCCTTCATCCATTTCAGCCCCATCAGCTTCAAAGAATGATTTGGGAGGACCTTTCAAATTTAAAGTTGGTTGAGACGGGTCTTTCTTCATTCGTAAGATCTTGGAAAACCTAAAATTAGTATGGTTAGTTAGTAAGTTAGTAAGTTATACATGACAAACAAGTCACAAATTATGTAATATATATTGTCAACTTAATTAATATTAACGGAGTTTTCTACAAGTCTATAAGTATTACTCAATGAATGATAATATATTTTATAAGCTTATCCAATAACTCTAACCGTGAGTCCAATCCACTGGTTCAAAGCAACTCATAGATTTTATTGGCATTAACTATGGTCTTAAGTTTTATATCTGAATCAAGAAAGCAGTATCCAACTGCAGTCTTTTCTTTGGTCTAGTTTACGACTGCAAGCACATCCAACCAAACAGATATAAGAGTTCAAAGACTAGTCTCTAACCTATTATTTAACTCTTGAACTTAGATACATGGGTGAAAGTGTGAAATTCTGAAAAACCGGAATGGAATCCTCAAAAATCAACAATTTATATGGGGAAAATAAAGAAAAACAGGTTTGTTGGTACTCTCAAAAGGCTGAAGTTCAGGCATGTGCCAGAAAACTTTCACCTATGCAGATATAACATTTTTTGCAACTTAGGTTTAAGTTCATAAAAAAAACAGACATATAATCTAACACAATATTATCATTAACTATATCTAGAAATCTCTAGACGTGTTTCTCAAATAAAAGAAAGATGCATTAAATGGAAAAATATGATGAGAAACCAAATCTTACTTTTTAGCAAGCAAAAGGATTTCTTTCTTTTTGAGTTCGCCTCGTCCTTTTCCTTGACCTAGACCAGCAGCATTGATCGTCTTCTGTGAGAAACTGCTCATCTAACAGGTTAGATCAAAATCATTTAATAAGTCATAAATTAATGTAGATCAAAATCATTTAATAAGTCATAAAATTATGTGATACGAATAATCATTTAAATAGCCAGTAAGATTATCAAATATCTTTAGAATATTCTCAGTCTTTGCCAAAATTGCACGTAAGCTCTTAAATACCATGACGTTCATAGTTGTTAGAGCTTTGGTACAGGATGCAAGAGGTTACGGTTTCCATTCCAGGTAAGAACTTGCAGAAGTCGTTAAAAAAATTAGTCTTCAACTTCTTTGAGTGGCTTTCAGTGTACAAAGGAAAGTATGACAAGGTAATTTTCACCTGCTTTTCGCAATATTGATCAATGTATTTATTTAAGTTTTCAAGCAGTCTGGATTACACAGTAAGAGTAAGTATTTAGATTGACTGGTTTTGGACGACCAAAACCTTCATTAAGATATATCAAAGTAAGATTGACATAAACTATTGACTAATTTTGTGATGTTTGTTACTTTTAACTTATAGAACAATGTTTACTATTCACAACTAGTAATATGGCGAACTGCACAGTAAGAGGTTTAATCATTCTAGGATTGGCTATATGTCCACACTAACATATATGTTACTGTAAATTAAGACATCTGGTTTTACCTTCCTCAGCATCTTGCGTCCATAAAACAGAACTTTGTCTCGTTTTCTGAACCGATACTTCTTGTGAGTACTGCTTTGGCTCAGCAGAGCCGCTAAAATGTAGAACATTGAATAATAATTTATTATTAAACTGTTAGACTTTGTTAAAATACACTGTGCTATGAATTAAATACTATTATAGCCAATCACACTCGGGGACTTCAAAAATCCCACACCTGACTTAAAGTCAAATATTGCTTAAATTATTTATTTTATTGAAAAACCAATTTTACGTGCATAGTAATTGCTATTTCTTACATATAATTCAATTTAGTTTGTAATTTTTTTTGTTATCTAGATATTAACTATACTGCAAGCAGATTCACTACAAGCAAATTGTAGGATTTTCAATACCGGCTATAGGGTTCAGATCATCGCAATATGCAGGATGACATTCATCTACGTAAGAAGTCCTCTAACAAACCTCATGTCACTTATAAGATATTCACAATAATTTCTATGCATGTAAAAATTCAACAATCACCTGTCAAATTTAAAAAGAATGACCAAAGTCTATAATAAAAGAACGCTTACACATTCAGACAGGCATTCAAAATCACCAAGTTTTAAGATTTATAACTAAAATTGGCATATTCAAAATAGTATCTTATACCTTCAAATATGTTGGAATGAGGTACATGTTGTAGGTTGGTGCATGCGTAAAATAAAGCAGAAAAAAATTTACAAATGTATTTGACGAATTTGTGCCTACACAGTCTAACAAATAGGAGCACATTAAGAGTAATGTCACGCAAAGGCAGTAATGAAATTCCCACACTTTTGCCTAGGGCGAGTGCGCTTGCAGGACTCCCAGAAAATGATGAGATATCATTTTATTATAAACTAAATTTAATTATAATTGTATGTAGGAAAGCTTAATTAACAAACATGTAAAATGGTTTTTCAATAAAATAATTGAATTGAGCGATATTATGTTAGACTTTAAGTCATGTGAGGCGTTTTTCTAGTCCTAGAGTGTATTTATCCAGTTTTCATAGTATCCCTTAATGACACTCCGTCGGACTTTAGTTAGACGCACCTCGAGTGATGTTTGCATGGCAGAACAAATACGTCTGCATTACTTGACAGCTTCATTGCAACATAATCAACATCGAAAATGTTTGTTGGTAATTGTGGAAGACTTGTTTAACAGCCACTTCGCAGTAGCAATGGAAAATCTGCTGAAGAACTACAGTATCAACTGTACCATTATCAACAGCCAGCAGTTTTGCTTAGCGATGTGTCATGATTTAACCATTTTAATGCTTACAGACATGCTGTGAATATTGCTATATCGTTGATGTTTGTATAAGATAAACTTATATTGTCCATATAGATACATCAGACAACTCTATAGATAGATCTGCTACATTACCTCTTTTCTTTAGTTTCCATAATCCAAACACCACCACTATCAGTGTAGTAATAATAGCCACAGACACAGCAACAACAATACTCTGAAATACAACAGTACAAAGATTTCATGATCTACTCTAAATATTAGGGATTAAATACTAACTTAAAATCATGAAAACTCTCATCATTTATTTGATATATTTACTGTAAAGCAAGTACCAGTAAAGAGCCTACATCATTAATTTTGGAATCTTTCTAATCGACCTCATCCCTCCCATTAATCAGTCTATAGTTACCGGTAACCCAAGTCTGAAAACTCTTTATTTTTTCACTGAATATTATTGGTGATGTCGAATGTTGACAAATATATCGACAAAAACATAAACCCATGGAAGCAAGCTTGGTTGATAATGTTCACCAGAAAGGATTGTTCAGGGTTGGTTGTAAATTCTTACATGTGCTTTTTATGCACATTTTTTGCAGCAGCAACAAGAAATAGTCTAACATTAAACTTGAATATGTTTTGGAAAGGAACCCTCGCAGCATGTGCATAATTATATTCGGCAATAATAATTAGGGTTGTGTCGATGATAATCAAGTACAGTGCTGTCAGGTAATTCTGAGCACTTAACAAGTAATTGTCTTCCACATTTGAAATTATTTCATTACTAGAATAAATTGTGGTGCTGTTTGAATAGAAATGACATACATTAGCAAATGGAAACAATTCAAAAGGTCAAACTTGGATAAATGTAGTCATAAAACAAGATGGCTGCTTGTTTACATGACATAATGATAGTTTTTATCGGCTAATTCTGTGCATGATTGATGAGATATTTTATTTTTGAACAGTTCATATCTTCAGAAAGAATAAGTCATTCAGACAAAGTTAACAAAAAAGAAAACTTTGTCATCAATTAGTAAAGTGTATTGATTCTATTTTAATATTTGTCAAATTGTACATCTAAATAATGAAAACTGTTATTCATACTTGTTTTTGTCACATTTTCGTAGAAATATTTATCCGATGCCATTCATGTGATTGGTAGACTTTGAATAAGTAACAAACAATGCATAGAAACATGCAAGGGCCGAACGAAAATAATCCCATGGATTTTTTCAAATCTGAATCTTAAGGTGCCCAGATTTACCCCCAGTATACACTCAACGTGTGGACATCAGTTCAAATTTAGATTTAGGTTACAATATCGATAACCTTTATCCAATGTTGTGCCTATGTTAGAATTCCGATGCTTTGACAACACCATGTTTGACTTTGTACTGACGTTGGAATAATGTTAGCTTTCCCATCAAATATCATTTATACTTCATCAAGTATTTCAGTATGGATTAATCAAGAACTAAACCCAGTCTGCAGTGGCATAATATATAGTACCGGTAATGGTATTGATGGCATTCTGTTTATTGTATATCATTGTAAACTTATCTACAGGCATTAATTTTGATTTTCAGTATTTCATTGACCAAATATCAGTTTCTAAGTTTCTAAAGTCAGCAATGTACATGTGTGTCTCATAATACAGTAAGTGTAATGGTTTGCCTTTTGTGTTTTATGGGTCCAGCCGATACAACATTATAAATTTAAGTTGTACACTTCAAATACCAAGGTTTAAAAGATAACCATAACAAGCCACTGTTACATAAGATTAAAAAAATTGTCTAACTTTCTGAGACCAGTGATTTATAAATAATCCTTTCATTATATGATAACATCCCCCAAGGATAGTATCCATGGTAATATTTTGTAATCTATGTCCAACAATTGACCTTTCTGCCGATTTTGATTGACAGGTGGCGTTAGCCAATCACATTGCAGCATTTCGGCAACGATTTATCGCCGCCATCTTGTAGGACAACCTGGACAAGCTAAAATCAATGTAAATTGTTGTAAATTGTGCAATATTCAATTAAGCCTTATTTCATTAATAATGACTACATTTTAAAAATACTGGTATGTTTAGAAACTTGAGAACTTCAACTTTAATTTGGTAGCAATGTCATGAACGTGAATTAATTTATTAAATCCATATGGCCTCGGAAGTAGTAGCTACATATGTATATTTTGTCTCAAATACACTCGTATTACAGTCTGATTTACAAGTAATATCATTGATATTTACATCAATACAGTTCGAAATAATTATATGTTGTGAAACTAGAAAGCTTCGTCTTTAATTTGATATGACTGCTTTAAAAAATATATACTATAAACCATAGACATGTGAAATTAACTTAATATTTGTTATAGAATAAGGACATATAACTCCCAAATAACGAGAATGTGTGTATTTCCCATCAAAGATGATTGTGAAGTGTTTTAATAATATTGAACATTATGTTGTTTTGGTCTATGTAGTAGTTAAAGCGTTTTTCAGTTGATATCCTTGTGGTGCTAAATGCATTCAATCTCCAAAGCTTATAAAAATATATATTTAAAATGTATGTACTGTATGGTCCGGACAGCTATTGTAAATCATGATAGATAGATTCATGTACAAGTTTATTTCAAAGTATCTATAGGCCAGAGACCTGTCAGATATATACACATTACTACAAAACATATATAGCAATTATGTATAAAACTAACTGACCCCATACTGTGCCCCTGTCCTGGCGAAAACCGCTATGTATTATATTGTTTATTGACAATCAACAAGACACCGCGATATATCACTAGACCCCGACTGATGTCCGAAATACGAAACTAAACGAGATCATCAAAGTATATAACACATTGGAATTTTAACTAACTTATAATCTAGGACTTATTTATTTTTTGTATAATGGTGCATATAAAATATGTGTAGCCCAAATTATTGCACTTGACCCGACAGTTTCAATGTTATGTGAGAAAACGATATTTATTTACTTAATAACGCGTGATCGTACATCAGAAATTTGTTAATACGCTGACTGTCAATGACAAAACCATGTATTACGTAGCGATGTGGGATTTGAAAGATTCACATTCATCTATGTTAACGTAGCACTTATTTTTTTGCGGAAGTTGCAATCAAATACACAGCCTCTGTCGTCCGAGTAATCAACAAAATGTATGTCCCGGCTATAGGCGGTAGATCACACGGATGACATCAATAAAAACCCGACGCAGAAAATCAGGAGGTCTACTTTACTTAAATATTTTTTTACGAACATTGGAATTTGATTATTTATTAAACACACGATCATACGAACGTGTACAGAAGATGAAATGCTATAGTGTATGGAAGATTCCATTACACCGTGTATATGTAAATATATGTATTAACCCTTAATGATTTATTCGTTACAATAAAGGGTGTTTCTTTCAAGACAGGTCATTCCCGATTTGCGCAAAAACTATACATAAATAGTGATTTAAATAAAAAGAAACATTCTGATTGAGCGGCAAAATTAGGCGTGTGTCTAAATAAGTGTCTGCTTATTCGGACACTGTTTGGCTCTGATTTAGTTTAGTAACTGTTTACGTAAAATTCTTCGATTAAAAACCATCGATTTGCAAGTTTTAAGTAGGCACATAATCATGTTTCTCAATTTTTTCAAAACATTGACTACAAGCGAAATATTTAACAGAATTGTACCAAGAGCATCACACGACATCTCTATAGACGCCATTTTAATGAAAGCTTGACTTGCGTACATGTAGCAACAACGAATACCCGTAACTATAGGGGGCGTGGCTACGATGCGTCTGCAGAAAGGTAAATTACTCTCTTCTCTCTGATCAAGGGGTCAATTTCTTATCTGATTTCACACATCATAAATTAGTTTTGTCCAGACACAAGTACAAAGCCTCTTACTCTAAGAGTCAGTAAACATATTAATATAAGACTGTTCAGTCTAAACTCACATACACATGAAGATTCTGAATGCCATAGATCACAACAAATGTAAGATTGTTTTTATACGAGTAAACAGAATTAATCTCATTCATTCAGGAGAAAATGTGCATTGTATATCTTTATAGTCAAGGAAAAGAATTGGTTATTCTCAAATGTTTATTGCAGCGCATTTGTATCAATTTGCATATTTTCTTAGGTCTGTCCTTAATGTAAATCACAAAACAACTAATAGTCTATACATGTAATTTGACAACTTTTTATTTGGTTGGGTGAGTCCTACTGCAGCAGCATGTAACTGCTGCCTTGTATTTCCATGGCACTTAACTATAAAGTTAAATCAAATGTTTAAAATGTCCATTCTGGTTACAGGTTGTCACTGTCTGATAAAAGACATCTTTAGTTTATGAGTTTATTCTAATTTAATGTTTATATTGGGCAAAGTAGAGCAGATACCCATTATTCCATAGTTTCCGATGTGAACAGTTCTTTATACCACACAAATATTTTGACAGATGTCACCGCAACTATAGCAAACTAAGTAATATCAGCTGTAAGGTATCAAGTTGTTACTTGAAGTAACATGCTTGGAAAAAAGTAGGAAAAATGTACTCTTTTTGGTGGAAAATTTGATAAAGCCCATTTTTTTCGGAACTTTTTGCTGATATTACGAAAAAAAGCAAAAGTGCACTTATTAACAGGCGTATATTGCATAGGTGACCCACACAACTGTTATATGAGGCACGGCTATATAAGAATATACTATGATTTGACTGGTAATAATTAATGTAATGAGATCATGCCTTTAGAGTACATACCATATCACTTATCATGTTCAGTTTGTTACTGCAAGTACATAAAATCTCTCCAGACTATATTCCAGTATTGGGCCATCCTTGGGCCATGATTCACCGTCAGAAAATTGTTTTAACGTTATAAAGAGATCAATTGATTTACAAACAAAATTTTTAATTGTAGTTAAATTTCCCGTTGGTGAAGTACACTGTTCATGCAAATTGTGATTTTAAAATAAACACTGTTATAGTGTGCCCAGGATAATGTGAAAGGCGGGTAAATTTTGGTATATTCCACAAGGGTGGATTACAATTATGTGTACGATTATCAGTGCTGTTTTAAGTATAATACTGACCTTATCTGTTTATTTAAGTGATTAGTAAAACCAATTTTGCCACAGTTGACTAAACCGAATAATGTTTGTAAACATCACATTATCCTGGGCGGACTATATAAGTAATCAATAAACCGCCTCAGGTTTGGTCCCTGGCCGCGTCATACCAAAGACGAAATAAAAATGGTACCAGAAATTCCCTTGCTAGACGCTCAGCATAAAAGGGAAACTGGCTTCTCTTCTCTCATACCCTCGTGGCGATGGATAACATCAGGAATGAGGTGTCGAGAGTGATTAATATAAGTTGGAAAAACTTGTTTCACAATCGACCTTAAATAAATTAGAATAAACTAAAAAAAAAAACAATCAGGCCCGAATGCCAGTATATCTTAATCTATCTATTAATACAGCTGAAGTCCCTTTCGGGTGAACTAGCAGGTGTTCATCAGGTGCGAGATAAAAGTAATCTAAAAATATTGAAAGAAGACTTCAAAGTGAGAAAGTGAGAAGAAATAAAGTGTGATAGTGTTAAATAAAAGATGATCATATTTATGGATTATAAGCTGATTAAACACTGTTCAAGTACTAGGGCGGTTTAAGATGAGGGAGGGGCTAGATGATTCTTAGACCCCTCTACTGGTTGGCGAGCAGGATACGATGTGGTTTTGAAGAAAATAATTTACCTTTTAATAATCCTGAGCTCAAGTCCGAACTATTTGTCACTTTTTTGGTACTTTTAATGTAACACAGTTCACTGTAATTGGGGCCACAAAGGGGTCACTATTTTAGGCCATTAATTGGATATAGAGTAGCAGTAGCCGACATTTCGCATTTATTTACTAATAATACTTTATTTTCCCCGTATTGAGCCTCTAAAATAAGGGGAATTAACTCCTATTGACTGTACATATCGTTTTAGAGTTGTCTATTGTAGTTTAGAGTACACGCAGACGACGAATGAAGATGTATAGTCATATCGTTTTCCAATTTGTAAAAAACTCTGCCGTCAATTAGTTAGACGTCAATAACGACGTATTTTGTCAATAATATTCTTTTGCCGACTTCCGTTTTGGGTCGCTGATTCCGTTGATGCCTGTTGTAGGCTAAAATAAGCTTCATTGACAACTCGGGCAATCCCAAGGCTATAAAAAGATGAACTTATTTGTTTCATTGCGCATGCGCATTTTTCGTAAACAGTTGATCCCCCAACAAAAGAGGTGAAGATTATCATTGTATTACCGGGTATTTCTTGATTTTGTTTTTTTTATTTAAGTGAATTGTATTTTTTTGCCACACACTTGTTGCTATGATGTAGTTTTTTAATTATACGCATCAATTCAATTGAAGTGCTACGCTAAATACGAAAAAATATCAAATTTCGGATACTGCTCGCCGTCGGAAACTACTCGCCAACCAGTAGGTCTGGCTGAAGAACTATGTGATGATTCTACAAAATTGTATAAGGTGCTCCGGACTACCCCCTGACCGTGAAATTTCAAATCCGGAGAAACGGGTTTTATCCTGTAATGTAGATATCGAGAATAGTTCAAATATGGTTGGAATAATGATTATCCAGGGTAAACAGCAGACTCCGGGTCAGAATCAAAGTTTAACATTGGATGTTAGTATCAGATGTTGGATAGACGTTAGGATCTGTAAATGATTTGCAAATCCAACCCAAATCCAACTGTTATCCAATGTTGGAGTCTAATGTGGGCACAAAGTTGAGCCAACATCAAATGTTTACTTGGACCCGAAGAGCACAATTAGCAGATTAGCGGAAGCAACTGTTTATTATTTGGAAGTGACTATTCTTACGGCTCTCCCGTAAGAATAGCGATACCGCCCGCGAATGACTATTCTTACGGCTGTTTTATTTAAATGTACCGATCTCCTTTAAGTAATGTTCGATATGTACCTTAACAATAGAATGTTAATTAACAATTGGTGTTATATTATCGCTCCTACGATGTATAACAAAAACAGTGACTTACTTTGAATATACCGGAACTCGATCTCTGCCTCCATGAATACAATTGTAAGACTGTCTAAGTCTTCGGAAGACGAGGATTTTTCTTAATCACGAAATTAAGGAGGAAGCCTTTGTGGTTATTATAATGATAAAGCGTATATTTTCCGTTTAGCTAAATATGCACCAACTACACAGTTGCTCAAAATCTAGGAATTTAATTTACTCTTCCACGTGTTATACGACAAATTCATATAGTGTTTGCTATTCAGCTCCGTGGATCAGACTAGAAATTTAACACCTAATGTTAATTAACATTCTTTTGTTAAGTACAGGTGAGGTCGAAAATTACCCTGTAGTTTCTTTACTCAAAGTTACAATACAATGATAATGACTACATTACGATCGAAGAAGATTAATTATCACATTATATTTCAAAGACATCTGTCATTTCTGTCCTGTTCGCCAGTTGACTTTATATAAGTTATAACTTTGATGATAAGTACAAAGGAATTCCAATTACAAAAGGACTCATTGAACTGCAATTTTTTGATACGTGTGTTCATTCATTTTGAAAAAAATGTCAATAAATACATTTAGAATGTAAATATATTCATTAAATAACTGCGTATAAAACTGTCGTAAGAATAGCTACTCCGGGACTGTTTCACTATTCTTACAGAGCCGTAAGAATAGCCTCCGAGGCTATTCTTACGGGCCCGTAAGAATAGCCACTGCCTTTATGCCTTATTATTTTGATCAGAAACAGGTGGAAAGGGCATCTCCTTTACTGAAAATTACTTTGTTTAATACCGCATGATAAACGGTGAAATTGTACTCTAGTACTTAACAGGTATAATCAGAATAATAACAGTGTCACTGGGTCAGTAGACCATATTTTGCAGAACACAACTTCACAAGCAAAGTCAAGATCCAAATTAAATTCAACAAGTTCTACATACCAGTGTTAAATCATACTCGGACAACCTCTCAGCGACTTGCCGTTTTATTTCTTCTTCTATGTCACTAAACCTTTCCTTCAATTCGTCAAGCGTCTTAGAATTCATTTTGTTTTGATATTGTTATTGACATTTCGACATTTTGCTCCCTGCAGAATTCTAAAATTGATAAAAGCCACCGTCCAGTCCGAGTCCCGTGAATTATTTTAGTCACCTCCCCTTACTTGGATTACGCCATTTGCAACTGAAAAAATGGGAACCTGTTTGGTTACGTTATCTGATTACTTCTTCGATAAAATAGACTTGTTGCAGCCTGTATAAACTGATATATTCATCTTTAGCTTATTTTTGAATGCATTGTACTGATTTTATTGAATAATTTGCAAATATTCCGTAATTTGAAAGAATGGGAAACAAGAAGAAAAAGGCGCAAATGGAGGGAAAACTCAACCATGCAGAAAAAAATAATTCTATCAATAAAGCAACAGAGGAATTTCAAGAATGGTAATAGTTTTTCTTTTACTTACCGAATATCAGATAAATAGTTTATTTGCAACTAAAAATGGCCCAATTATGACTCATGTCTGGGGTCCTTTGCCTAGTAAAGTGCTATGGTTTTTTAATAGGGAAATGGTATCTAGCAAGGTTTCCTACCTTATCAGTCGTCTTGGACTATTTGGCTAACCATGACGCCACAACATCCGTTCATGACGGCCTTCCAACATGGCCGCCGTCGCTCAAGAGGGCGATCCCAGAATGCCCCGCGGCATCTTGGGTAACTACTAATGCCCGTATTTTCGGGTACACAGTTCCGTCACTACAGTGCTACCGCGCCTTTATTCAGGTACCTCCCGTTCAATTTAATGAATCAGGGTCAACTCGGCCGGAATACAAACTCGGCCGTGTATTCTTCGGCCGGATAACTAACTCGGCCGGAATTCCTATTCGGCAAGCTCAAACTCAGCCGGAACACAGGTATTCGGCATGTTGGCTGTGACCCTACCAACCCCTGCCAGTGAACCACTCTACAATCCATACAGGGAGCTTAAACATGTTTAAATAGTGTCCGAACAACATAAAATAACATTTCATTGAATATCTGAAAAATCCCCTTGGTGTCTTATAACATTAGTAGAAGGTAGGGGTGGGGGGGTCACAGCCAACATGCCGAATACCTGTGAGCCGGAACTGAATGATTCTGCTTTTGTGATCACTCTTCGTCCGTCCGTCGTCCGTCCGTCAACAATTGGCTTGTGTAGACACTAGAGGTCACAATTTTAGCCTAATCCTTATGAAACTTGGTCACAATGATCATCTCAACAAAATCTAGGCCAAGTTCGATATTGGGTCATCTGGGGTCAAAAACTAGGTTAAATTATAGAAAAACATTGTGTAGTCACTAGAGGTCAAAATTTAGACTTAATATTTATGAAACTTGTTCACAATGATCATCCTAACTAAATCTAGGTCAAGTTCGATATTGGGTCATCCGGGGTCAAAAACTAGGTCACAAGGTCAAATCATAGAAAAACCTTGTTTAGTTACTAGAGGTCAAAATTTTGAATTAATCTTTATGAAACTTGGTCACAATGATCATCTCAACAAAATCTAGGTCAAGTTCGATATTGGGTCATCCTGGGTCAAAAACTAGGTCACAAGGTCAAATCATAGAAAAACCTTGTGTAGTCACTAGAGGTCACAATTTTGTCCTAATCTTTATGAAACTTGGTCACAATGATCATCTCAACAAAATCTAGGTCAAGTTTGATATTGGGTCATCCGGTGTCAAAAACTAGGTCACAAGGTCAAATCATAGAAAAACCTTGTGTAGTCACTAGAGGTCACAGTTCTAGCATAATCTTTACCAAACTTGGTCACAATGATCAACACAACAAAATGTAGGTCAAGTTCGCTATCGGGTCATCTGGGGTCAAAAACTAGGTCACAAGGTCAAATAGAAAAACCTTGCGAAGTCACTAGAGGTCACAGTTTTGACCTGATCGTTACGAAACTTGTTTACAATGATCATAACAGCAAAATGTAGGTCAAGTTCGATATTGGGTCATCTTGGGTCAAAAACTAGGTCACATTGTCAAATCATAGAAAAACCTTGCATAGTCACTAGAGGTCACAATTTTGGTCTAATCTTTATGAAACTCGGTCACAATAATCATCTCAACAAAATCTAGATCAAGTTCGATATTGGGTGATCCGGGGTTAAAAACTAGGTCACAAGGTCAAATAATAGAAAAACCTTGTGTAGTCACTAGAGGTCACAGTTTTGACTTGATCTTTAAGAAACTTGGTCACAATAATCATCTCAACAAAATCTAGGTCAAGTTCGATATTGGGTTATCTGTGGTAAAAAAGTAGGTCATTAGGTCAATCATAAAAAAAACTTGTGTAGTCACTAGAGATCACAATATTGGCCTAATCTGTATAAAACTTGGTCACAATGACCATCTCAACAAAATCTAGGTCAAGTTCGACAGGTGAGCGACCTAGGGCCCTTTGGGCCCTCTTGTTTGTTCTAATGATCTGATTGGCTATTATATTCAGTAAGAATGTCCAATTTTACCAATGAAAGAAGTGCGAGAGTTGTTCTGCAGTTTTTTTGTTTTGATTTATTTTTGATAAACTCAACGCTCACATAGATGTGTACTGTATCGTTACGCATAATACTTTGTGATTATTTTTTAAACATATCTATTTGTTTTAATGATATAATGTTGAGTGTAATGAGTGTTTATGAATGCACACTGAATAGATTCATAACATCATCATGTTTATGGTGTATATAATTATACATACTCAAAGTCACTTACATAACAGAAATAGTTTAACGTATACATGAAAAGACGCACATTTCATATACATTTTAACAGAAAACTTTAATGTGTACATGAAAAGACGCATATTTAAATACATTTTTAACAGAAAACATTGAAGTGTACATGAAATGACGCTTATTTTATATATATTTTTAACAGAAAACATTAATGTATAAATGAAAAGACGCACATTTCATATAGAATTTTAACAGAAAACTTTAATGTATGCATGAAAATACGCATATTATATATATATTTTTAACAGAAAACATTAGTAATGTGTGCATGAATAAACACATTTTATATACATTTTTAACAGAAAAAGAATCGATCCTTTGATCCGGCCGAGTCAGACCATTTTAATTTTTAAACCCGCCCAAGTTTGTCCGGCCGAAGATTACCGGTCAAGTTTGTATACCGGCCGAGTTGACCCTTTACCAATTAAATATAGAAGGCAAGGATTACCTCCCACGGAAAGCGCTACATAGCGCTCGCCCATGTGAACGGTCCCCTGAGTTCTGTTGAACACGCTAGAATGTTATTGCATAATAGAATGGGGACTTACTTGACTAATGGCTCACCTCATAACACCATAAGTTCACTCTGGGACGAGGAGACCATTGCAATAAACCACATATCGTCAACACATGTTGTCACTCCAACGTCCACACACAGAAGGCCGAGACGGACTGAATCTTGGACTATATCTCGGACCAGTCGGGGGCTAAACAGCTAAAGTTTAGCATTCCGGTCCGTAGGCCGGGCCGCTCGCACAACGGTTACCACTTGCCATAAAATCTTGCGTAAATCAAGCAATGAGAAACAGTAAAAATTTCATACTCTGGTTGGAAACCCAGAGGTAGTCTCGCGTGTTTCGGTGCTGTACACTGAGCGTGTTAAAAAACCAAGGAGTTGATTCGAAATGAGCTAGGGTAACGCACCCGGATTCCTTGTATCACACCTTACACTAGATTTTAAGTCTGCCTAGACAAATGTTTATGTCCCCATAAGGGGTTTGACATTAATGGAAGATAGATAGATAGAAAGTACAGGTATCTGTCCATTCCTGAGAAATATTTGAGACGAGGGCCGAGTTTCCATTATTTTTCAGGAATGGACAGATACGCTGACTCTGACATAAAATACACAATATTGTCAAATGTAAATTTTGTTTTATGTAAATATTCAGTACAGTTCAAAATTGTTATAAAATATGTTTACCAAAAAAAGTTGTCCCTCAGGTACCTCTTTTAAATAATCAAAACACAAACTTGGCCGTGCCTGAACGAGAAGACCATGCTTTTTTCATGAAATTAATGAAATAATACAATAACTCTCCATTACTCTAGTATTAGTAGTAATGGAGTGTAGTCCATGAAACATGATTGTGTAGTTATGTGTGTGTTACATGTGGTCACTTACCCAGTGTCACTTGATGAAGTAACAAAAAACTAACCTGATGGACTTATAATGTTTATGATGAAACCAGTGTTCCAATATTTAAGTGTCAGTGAATATACTTCCACGAATAAACAATAACTGGATATTTAAAACTGCTATGAAACACGGTGGACATAGATATAATGTTTATGATAAAATCGCTGCAGATTTACGAATACGAGGGATGATCCATATATAACGAGAAAATGCTTATAATTTTGTTATTACATGTTATTTTCTAAATATATTTTATGTGGTTAATACATACATTAGAAGAAAAAGTATGAAATAGTTTTCAAATATATGGAAAGATAAATTGTTTGGAACATTTTTGCTGACCTATGTAACCGATAGGAGGGGCAACGTCATTTTTGCACCTTTTAACGTAATTCAGAATTTAACTATGATCAATTTGACGATCACATTCCTTAGGCCTAACTGTATTGATTTTTAGAAACTTTTCAGATTATCCTTCTTTAATATTATACGTCTTCGCCAATATCATACCAAGTTGAAAAATGACCCACAATAGTCATTCTTAGGAATTTCGTTCAAAACATCCAACATCATCGTGGGTAGTTCTGACGTCGACGTCACGTTACGTCCACTTTGCGTTAGATCACTAGCATTTTTCCAGTCCATTTATAATATGTTATTATTTTCACAAATCTAAGCTTTTCACGTGGCATGATCACGAAATGATTACTGAATATCATGCACAATTTTATTAATACTTGTTTTCTTTAAAACTAAATATTTTATTGATAATACATTGTCGTCTATCATTTTTGCTATCACGGAACGATAACACGTGCGTGACGTAACGAATGACAACACAACCCGTATATGACGTCGTCATCAGTAAGGCGAGTCTTAGGTGACCCCAAGTACCAATTTTTATCACATTGCTATTGCTTACATGAAAACTGCGAGGGTTTAAATTTGCGTGAAAACGGTGAAAAATCCGAAAAATGCCTCGCCTAAGCGTATTGAGGGTTACCTTAGCAACCATAAATCTTAGCATGATGTCGCTGTAATCATGAATATTCAGGGAAACATTGTTAATGCATGTAATTACTTCCAGCATAAGTTTGAGTAGAATCGAACTATAACAAAATTATAAGCATTTTCTCGTTATATATGGATCATCCCTCGTACAATGATGAAAACGCAAACGAAAACACGATTTTCAAGCACGAAGACATAATGCAAGAGTACGATTTTTAAAACAAAATAGTATTATATCGTATTATCAAACGTTTTTGTCCCTCGTTTTGGTCATTACATGTTCATACTTTCACCATTGTGCGTTCAAGACCTCGTCTTCGTTACATGTTTTTGTGTTGCATTACTTATAAATCAAATTTAAAGGCGCTGCATGATCTAACTGAATTCCGTATTCTTTTGCATAAAAAATGTGTCTGTATTTATCTTGTTCTGTGTAGTACAAATATGTCGTGTTATATTGCACAATAATTACATTTAGTACTAAACGTGTGTGTGTACACAAAGAATGACAACTATTGTTTATAAATTCTCCATTCCTGAAAAATAATGGAGACTTCATGAATGGCTAATTAGACCATGGTTAGCAGCTGTCAGCCAATCAGTGACTCGTATTGCCGTGGTAAATATCCCAGAGACTGCGTTGTAAAATCGTCTATTAAAATCGAGACAAAAAAAGCTCATTTAGATCGAGAAAATTGTCCATTCAAGTTGAGAAAATTGTGCCCAATCAACAGGATTATCATGTATATAAAATTACAAACATGCTGTTAATCCACAAGACAGAATGTGTTGTATACAGTCTAAAATAATACAGATTTCATTCTATATGCAGTCAGAAACCGGTATAACATTATTCAATAAATTTTTGAAAAATAAGATTCTTGTAATTATATGGCCAATTCGAAGGAGGTCTCCATCATCCATGTACGACGTATACATATTGTGGGAACGTGTCAAACAGCTAAATGAGGACGCTTTCTATCAATTGGTATGCAGAGAAACAAAAAAATATATGCATGTTTTTAAGTTTAATCCTTAGAGGTATATCCGTGTCATCTTCGGTAATGTTGCAAGCATAAGATGAAGGGACTGCATGGTTCCTGTAGAACGGATTTGAGAAAGTAATCGAAATTTTATTTTTTTAAACTGATTTTGACAGAGAAGAGACGAGCATTTGCTGATTCTGTCCCGTGCGGCTGTCAAGATTGTATTTCATGCAGTCCGACAGAAATACATGTAGCAGTTGAAACATCTAACAATATATTATTTGACCATATCTGCATCAAGCATCCCATATATGTATTGGCCATTTTCTGAGTATAATTTCAGATCGACATGCAGAAAAAAGGCATTTTGTGGTTACCATATATGTAATTGTATCAATAGTTATACCCGGTAATAATTCATTTTAGGTCGATTGAAAGTTCTCACACACTCGACATCTCATTCCAATCACGATGGCTCTGACATGTCAGTTGGAGAGAGGCTAAAATAGCTTTCTGTTTTTAGCTCACCTGTCACAAAGTGACAGAGTGAGCTTTTGTGATCACTCTTCGTCCGTCGTCCGTCGTCCGTCCGTCCGTCCGTCCGTCAACAATTGGCTTGTGTAGACACTAGAGGTCACAATTTTAGCCTAATCTTTATGAAACTTGGTCACAATGATCATCTCAACAAAATCTAGGCCAAGTTCGATATTGGGTCATCCGGGGTCAAAAACTAGATCACTAGGTCAAATCATAGAAAAACCTTGTGTAGTCACTAGAGGTCACAATTTTGACTTAATCTTTATGAAACTTGGTCACAATGATCATCTCGACAAAATCTAGGTCAAGTTCGATATTGGGTCATCCGGGGTCAAAAACTAGGTCACAAGGTCAAATCATAGAAAAACCTTGTGTAGTCACTAGAGGTCACAATTTTGACTTAATCTTTATGAAACTTTGTCACAATGATCATCTCGACAAAATCTAGGTCAAGTTCGATATTGGGTCATCCGGGGTTAAAAACTAGGTCACAATGTCAAATCATAGAAAAACCTTGTGTAGTCACTAGAGGTCACAATTTTGACTAAATCTTTATGAAACATTGTCACAATGATCATCTCGACAAAATCTAGGTCAAGTTCGATATTAAGTCATAAGGCGTTAAAAACTAGGTCACAAGGTCAAATCATAGAAAAACCTTGTGTAGTCACTAGAGGTCACAATTTTGGTCTAATCTTTATGAAACTTGGTCACAATAATCATCTCAACAAAATCTAGGCCAAGTTTGATATGGGGTCATCTGGGGTCAAAAACTAGGTCACTAGGTCAAATCATAGAAAAACCTTGTGTAGTCACTAGAGGTCACAATTTTGACTCAATCTTTATGAAACTTGGTCACAATGGTCATCTCAACAAAATCTAGGTCAAGTTTGATATTGGGTCATCTGGGGTGAAAAACAAGGTCACAATGTCAAATAATAGAAAAACTTTGTGTAGTCACTAGAGGTCACAATATTGGCCTAATCTGTATGAAACTTGGTCACAATGATCATCTTAACAATATCTAGGTCAAGTTTGATATTGGGTCATCTTGGGTCAAAAACTAGGTCACATGGTTAAATCATAGAAAAACCTTGTGTAGTCACTAGAGGTCACAATGTCGACCTTATCTTTATGAAACTTGGTCACAATGATCATCTCAACAAAATCTAGGCCAAGTTTGATATTGGTTTATCTGGGGTCAAAAACTAGGTCATTAAGTCAAATCATATAAAAACCTTGTGTAGTCACTAGAGGTCAAAATATTGGCCTTATCTGTATGAAACTTGGTCACAATGATCATCTCTACAAAATCTAGGTCAAGTTCGACAGGTGAGCGACCTAGGGCCCTTTGGGCCCTCTTGTTATGCTAGACGTCTAAAGCTGAATATCTTTGGGCATGTTTTATTTTGTCTTTAATATGCCCAGATCGACCCCTCTGCACTCAAAGCGGACGTTCTACTTAGTGATCCGACGATTGTCGCCGACAATCGAACAATCGTCGCCGTAATGTTGAAATCGCCGACTATCGATAGTGAATTAGAACAATCGATAGTCGCCAGTAAAAGGCTTCCAGATGAACAAACCCGTGATGATCAAAAATAAGAACCGTTTCCCCCAATTTTAAATTTAAATTCCCACCAACTTGTAACCCTTATCATTCCGATAGAATCAATGTGCGTTACACTTGATTAACACTTGTATTGATCACGCCGCCATTTAGCAATTGATGTGTTTACGTTATGACACACGCGCCAATTATCACGTTCGGAATAATTAAATTACAATTCTTGCAATGCGCGAGTCCACAATCCTATTCATAAACTCCGCATACCTATACACTTCTATCGGAAGGAGGACTCTATCGCTAGAACTATTTACCGCGCATTGATTTACATTGTAGTTGTGAGTGGCCGTAAATATAAATAATTAGTGTCTAGATCGAGGTTTGTTGTTTTTACGTTCGAGTCTAATCGGGTAGCCGTAATTAAACGATAAGGTCGTGTAAGTAACCAAAATATTACAAATTGATAGTTTTGCCGCCAGTAACAACTGGAATTATGTTACTTACGAATGTCATATATTTTCGCGACATTGAAATAAATAAATCGAAAGTAGAGCTACTGTACCATGTAGTAGCTTTTTAATGCCTCAAGAAGTGTTTATAGCCATGCAAATACGTATATTTATATATTATTTTGGTCTCCTGAATCTATAGAGGTCTTACAGCCTTGCTTCAGATTATCCATTTAAATGATTTGGGTTTTAACTAAACTTTGTTATGAATCCAAATAACTTGAATAAGGCTTTATTAGTCCCCTACCGGTTTTTGACCGGAGGGGACTATAGGTTTGCCCTCCGTCAGTCAGTCCGTCAGTCAGTCCGTCAGTCAAAAAATCTGGATCCTGACATAACTCCAACAGTTTCCAAGCTAGGTTTATGAAACTTGGTTTGTGGATAGGGGGCAATAAGGGGATTATGCACGTCTGAATATATTTTGATTCTGATAAAAATTGTGGTTGCTATGGCGACAGAAAGAGTGAAAATATGCCCAAATCTGGATCCTGCCATAACTCAAACAATTTTCAAGCTAGGTTTATGAAGCTTGATATGTGGATAGGGGGCAATGAGGGGATTATGCACGTCTAAAAATATTTTTGATTCTGACAAAAATTGTGGTTGCTATGGCAACAGAAACATTGAAAATGGTTTAAAACCGGTAGGGGACTTCTGTATTGCTTGCAATTCTTAATTACTTGTTTAAGTACAAATTAACATTGATTAAAAGCAATAAAACCTTGGTTAATTTAAAAGGAGCTGCATATTAGATAAAGTGTTTTAAGGCTTTAACATCCATGTATTGAGGAAGGGCTCCTGTGTTTAAGGAAAGGATACTCAAACCATTGAGTAATAAGGGGCCTGTGACAGGGATTATTGTGTCTAGTGACACGCCAGTTTTGATTAATTGCTCTTGTTATATAATTTCCAAGGGCCTCCGAACCACTTAACTGGAGTAGCTAGGAACGTAATTTTCTTCCAAGTTTTCGATAGCATAATCGATTAAAATCAATCGATAGTGAAATGAAAATTCGATTCGATTATCGATGGTAATTTTGGTCTGATTGTGGAACACTAGTTCTACCACTGGCCTGCATTTAAATTAGTCACGAAATATTCATGCTTAGCAGCTCACTTTCATAAAAAGATATAAATAAACACATTTATTTCCTATTTGTTTTGAAAATGATGTGCTTTTAATTGTGCTAAGTATAACATATCACATGGTCTAAGTCAGATAGTAAGACTCGTAGGTCCGTCTATACAATATAGATACTCGCTACGCTCGTGTCTATATCGTTTAGACGGCCCCACTCGTTTTTGTGTCGCCTGAAAAGGCGACATATAGGTGTTACTTTGGCGGCGGCTGCGGCGTCACAAATTGCTTGTCCGGAGCATAACTTTGTCACCTTAAGTTCAAATGACTCAAGATTTGGTATGCATGTTTCTTGCAATAAGCCGGAGTGCAGTGCACAGGAACCATAACTCTACCTGTCATAGTTTTTGAATTATTTTCCTTTGGTTGATTTTACTAGAGCATTTCTTGTCCGGAGCATAATTTTGTCACCTTTAGTTCAAATGACTCTAGATTTGGTATGCATGTTTCTTGCAATAAGCTGAAGTGCAGTGCGCAAGAACCATAACTCTGCCTGTCATAGTTTTTGAATTATTTCCCTTTGATTGATTTTATTAGAGCATTTCTTGTCCGGAGCATAACTTTCTCACCTTAAGTTCAAATGACTCTAGATTTGGTATGCATGTTTCTTGCAATAAGCCGAAGTGCAGTGTGCAAGAACCATAACTCTACCTGTCATAGTTTTTGAATGATTTCCCTTTGATTGATTTTATTAGAGCATTTCTTGTCCGGAGCATAACTTTGTCACCTTTCGTTCAAATGACCAAAGAATTGATAGGCATGTTTCTTGCAATAAGCCGGAGTGCAGTGCGCAAGAACCATAACTCTACCTTCATAGTTTTGAATTATTTCCCTTTGATTGATTTTATTAGAGCATTTCTTGTCCGGAGCATAACTTTGTCACCTTAAGTTCAAATGACTCAAGATTTTGTATGTATGTTTCTTGCAATAAGCCAAAATGCAGTGCGCAAGAACCATAACTCTGCCTTGCATCGTTTTTTAATTATTTCCCTTAGATTGATTTAATTTGAGCATTTCTTGTCCGGAGGATAACTTTGTCACCGTGAGGTTGAATGACTTGAAACTTGGTATGCATGTTTCTTACCAAAAGTCCAAGTGCAGTACACAAGAACCGTAACTCTACCTTGTGCCATTTTTCAATTTTTTGATTGATTTTATAAGCATTTCTTGTCTGTGGCATAACTTTGTCACCATAACTATTAATGACTCAAAAATAGGAATGCATGTTTCTTTGCTGTGACATGAAGTGCAGTGCGCAAGAATCATAACTCTAGCTTGTGTAGTGTTTGAATGATTCCCTTCAGATTAATTTTATCAGGACATATTTTTGTCCAGAGCATCGCTTTGTCGTTTTTAGTTCAGATGACTAGAGAACTCTTGTGAGTCTGATATGTAGCCCTGTACTGGATAGTTTTCCATGACAAACTGCATTTCGTCAGGCGACACATGCGACTCGCGGAGCTTTTATCTTTTCTATACATCCCTTAGGCGTATTTTAAATCCTGGAAAATTTGAGGTTTTGTTCAATCATTTGTTATTACTTGAGTTCCCTACAAAGGTTCTGCTGGTTTTCCGTTCCAACATTAGAATATGACAACTGTACAAATCTCTGATGTTACGTTATCTGTTTATAGATTATCTTCCTGTATTTGCAGTGGTGGACTGAAGGTTGGATCATACATCTGTATAGTGATTCATTTTGTGCTGGTTATGAGTGTATACATATACACATCGTATCGTTCTTTGCCTGGTGGTGACTCAGGTTCGTATTATATTGTTTTTCTTTTGTGAAGTTTCTGGAGTCTAGTGCTATATATTATTAGTAGGGTTGTCAAAATCGACCGAATCAAGCATCCGGATGTCCGAATCAGACATCCGGATAGATCCGAACGTTTGGATCAATCGTAACATTGCTTTTTGATAATTACTTTTCCATCGTAACCAGTTTTCGCGACTTTAGTTTATCCTCCGTAGAGCGACATGCATCCGGCGAAGACAGAAAAAACTGCCGCTCTGTGGAGGATGATTGTTTTAGAATGTCGTTCATAGACTTGTGTATGCATAATCACGGTAATCTTAAATTGATGTCGTTTGTCGCATAAAATTAGATCTACTCGTAGCCGCGCGTTTTTTTCGATATAATACTTACGATTATTTAATTAAGATCGTTGATTAGATACAAACATGCGTACAATCCACGAGTCTAGTATTTATTGCTATTAAACACGACTCTCAAACCGAATCCACATTATTTTACGCACATGCCGTATTAAATTGAATTGTTTACCTTCAAAGTGTTAAAATATCTAAATTACGTCATATCGCTCACTACACAATTTGTACACGTGATCGGTAATTGGTTTACCTCTTGCGTGTAACTTGGTCTGTGCATAAATTATGCTGAAATTGACAGTTTTAGATGACTCGATTAACCATTAACACGACCTTTACATGTACTGATTGATAAGCGTGTTTATGTCATTTAAAACTATTAATAACGACTTTGAATTAAAAAAATCGAATTTTATGCATCTCATCAAGTGCATGGTATGTACTGAGATACTGTGTCGACCTGATCCCATAGACAGTCGCTAATTTACTAGCGCCCGGGGCATCGGGTTTAGTTATCTCGATGAGCGATATATATTATAATCCTCGAAGGTGCGAAAATTATTGTTAATGATCAAGTGATCCATTTAGCTTTGACTTTAAATGATTTAATCCCATTATACATACACTATGTAAGTCGTATGCAGTGACATTTTGTACTAGAATATTGTAAACGTAGTAATATTATAATGTGTAAACGTGTCATCACCTTGACGACGTAGTCTATATTGCGCCCCGTATGTTCGACACTTAGATAATAGTTTATGATTATCGATTTCAGCAAAAAAAATCATATTTTATACGAACGTCCGAATACGAAAATTGGATCCGAACTTCGGAACGGGAACGAACGTTCGGATGTCCGGACTCCGGTTGACAACTCTAATTATTAGCACTAAACATTGATAGCACTATATTATAAGATTTTGTATTGAGTATTTTCAGTGTACCTAGACCTTTCTATGCACTGCAGTAATCAGTGGCCAGTCTATAAAGTTACATTTACTATTTTAATATTTCACCTCTATACTTCTGTGGAGATTGATGATCTTATCAATTAGCACCCTAGAGGGTGTTAACTGGTCAGGATTAGATTATTAGCAAGTATAACCTTATACAGATAGGCTGATATGATAGTTAGATATGTCAAACTTCAATTATATTGTACATTGTATTGAATCATAAATCTATTGTGATCACGCACCGTCTGTCGTCCGTCCGTACGCACCCACTTGTAGTTGTGGGGTGCGGAACAATAGGCTATATTTAGATCAGGGTTCCCACGGTCAGGGAAAAACATAGTTTTTTCAAGGTCAGGGAAAAGTCCGGGAATTATGAAATTAGTCAGGGAAATTTGGAAATTGAGCCAAAGTCCGGGAAAAGTCGGAATTTTTCATTGAAGCTGTCGGCAAGTGTCATTTCCTATGAAGAAAATACCTAAGACTGAAAAAAATTCTTGCTCGCTTGGCTCGCTGTAGTGTAATGTTACTCAACAGCCTTAAATACTGCTAGCCTAAACTATTTTGTTCCATATAGAGCAAAAATACAATGTAGCGTCCTTTTCTCTATTTTATTGCCATATTTTGCTCTAACAAAAAACGCCGATGTTGCCCAATCGCTCTTAAAAGTCAGGGAAAACTGCTCTGTGGTCAGGGAAAAGTCAGGAAATTTTGTCTTAGAAAATTTGTGGGAACCCTGTAGATTCTCTTCATTCCGTTGCTTACGGGGTGCAAAATGTTGCTTATGGGGTTTTACAAACAAAAGAATGAACAAAAGAAAACCCCACAACGTCAAGTCAGGGAGAACGTCTGTCCACACTTTCAAATGACATCTCCTCTGAAACCGTTTGACCAATATTGATGAAATTTTGCCTGGATGTTCCTGACCTAGGGGGATTTAAAAATTGCTCAAATAAAGTTGATCCATCTAGAACTCTGTTTGCCATGGCAACCAGGTAACAAAACCTTTAAAAATCTTCTTCTAAGAAACCAAAAGGCATAAGGCTTAGATATTTAGCATGACGCAATGCGTAGTAGACCTTTACCAAGATTGCTCAAATCATGACCCCGGGTCAATATTGGCCCTATCATGGGGTCCCTTAATTTTGTATAAGAGATATAAAGAAAAAACATTAAAAAATCTTCTCTGGAACCGAAAGGCATACAGCTTAGATATTTAGCATGTAGCAATGTCTAGTGGACCTCTACCAAGATTGCTCAAATTGTGACCCCCGGGTCAAAATTGGCCCCATCCCAGACATCTCATAATTTTATATAAGAAATATATAGAAAAACTTTAAAAAATCTTCTTCTCTGGAACAGCAAGGCATAGAGCTTAGATATTTTGCTAGTAGCATTGTCTGGTGGACCTTTACCGAGATTGCTCAAATCATGACCCCTGGGTCAATATTGGCCCCACCCCGTGCTTCCCTTAATTTTACATGAGAGATATATAGAATTTTTTTAAAAAGACTTCTTCTCTTGAACCGCTTGAAGGATCTTCATAAAATTTGGCCTGAAGCATCCTAATAAGGTCCTTTCTCAAATTTAGGGCACTTGTCTTCTTTAAGAGGTTACAGTTTCATATATAAAATATCATGAGCAAGGTGATTCAGGTGAGCGATTCAGAGCCATCATGGCCCTCTTGTTTTAATTAATGCAGAAATTGTTAAATTCTTTATTTTCAACAGAAAATTGTCATGTTTGGTGTTGATTTAATCAGTATTTCATAAGAAATAAGATGGCAGTGCTAAATTGTTGATTTGAAGTTCAGTTTTGTAGAAATTAATCTTTTATTATTTTTTACTCTTGTGCATGTTTTATGAAGATAATTAGACCGCTTTTCAGTTGTCCACTACTTTCACAAATTCAAGTGAACAGTGCAGCGGTGTACGCTAAGTACAATAAATGTTCCGAGATCACAAAGCCGGCTGTAGTTTACTAATTTTAATGAGTCGTAACAATAACAATCACAAAGTTTATGTTCACAGAGTTCAGTTGTATCACAAAGATATTAATTATTTCACTGAGTCACAAAGTTATCAAATTAAATCAAATGCACAAAGTCTATACTTCACAAAGATACTGTATGTAAGTCTATTTATCTATTATGTTAAGTTCTGTCTTATGTCTAAAGTTAAGTCCATTTTTATAAGGTACCGGTAACCCTTAACTCTAGCAGACAGAGTAATTCACTCCATCTGAGAAGCCACTCAAGTTACTTAAACCAAACATATCAAGTCATATCAGACTGGATATGTAAAGTATTTCACACAATCATATGATAATTCAATTAAAACTTGAAAGAAAGTATGATAACCATTTAAGAAATAATAACAAACAATCACAAACTAGATTGACTTAATCAGCTGATTCACTAAGAACAATGCAAGATAATATACTTAGAAAGAAGTCCTATGAAAATACATAAAGATATATGAAGACACACTGAGGCTAAATTACTAAAATAGGATAATAATCAGTTTATAAATGGAATGAATGTATATTAATAAATTGGTAATCTGAGTTTGAATAGACAAAACAACGTTTTTTTAAAGCCATACAAAATAGGGTGAAATTGTAATCATAATACATGTGCACTGTAAGACTGTTCACATGATAGTGCTAAATGGTCATAATCTTAATTTTTATCTAAATATGGTAATATTTGGTCTCTATTAAATCAGCATTTTTATTAAATCAGCATTTTGTAAGGAATATGATGGCATTGTTAGTTTGTTGATTGGAATTTTAGTTTCCTGGTAATTGCCTCTTAGTACTAAATAAATGTTGTTTACTTGACTCAGTGTAATGAGTCACTGGCAGACATCTTTGGAATGTACTGACTCACCCATTGTCCAGAGGCTTATCAGCCAATCAAATCTTTGAATGTAACATTGTCTACTGACCAATTAGAGGTTATGTAAAATTATTAATGGCCGCAGGTAATAAGTGAGGTTGTGTCTGTGTTTTGTCATCACTGTGATCAGCTACTGGTAGATAATTATTGAATTAAATAGAGGATCTTGCATGAGTGCTCATTACATACAAGTTTTATTAAACGAGTGGACAAAATGGTATGACATGAGGCTTTGCCGAGTGTCATATTGTTTTTGTCGACGAGTTTAATTAAACTCGTATGTAATGAGCACGAATGTTAGATTCTATTTATCACATAACCTTAGAAAACGCTCATTATTGTTCAAAAGGATGATGCAGGCTGCATAAGTTTCAGCCAAAATTCAGCGGTACATTGAGCGCGACGTCATGGCGACGTTGATATTATCCTGACGTCATTGACGGATCAATGCATGGATTGGCTAACGTCACGTCAAGCTTATTTACATATTTATTGCACAGTCTGGGAGTGCCGAACGATATTTACGGCACGGCTTTATGGCACTCCTGGACCGCAGGTTATGTGATAATTATTTTTAAGACACTAGAAATTTCTGGAGTTTTGACAATTTGTCATAAAATTAGGATTAAACTGAGGTTATTTTAGGGGAAAAATATTTAGACACTTAAAATATTTTTGGACTTATATATATAATAGCATTTTGTCATAAATTAAGTTTATACTTAGACATTTGAACACTTTGATAGTGCTTTTGGTAAATATTAGGAACGTTTGTTGTTTGTTCATTTCATCAATTGTGAATATTTAATGATAGTTTCACTTTCAAACCATGGCTTATATTTCTCTGTGCACTTGTCTTTAACTTTGTAACAAACTGGGTTATATTTTTTTGAGCTATGATTTTTTTCAAGAGACTCATGCAAAGTCATATGCAGAATATAGCTGTTGGACTAGTAGATCAATAGGTGTATTTTGAATATTTGGCATTTATGATTTATATGTACTTGAGATTTTATTTCATTTTACTTTGGTGTTTTCATCTCATTTGATCTTGAATTTTAGTAAAGATTGAAAATACGAGGGTCGTTCATTTAATACCCGGACGATCGATATTGCTGGGAAACTAGTTGACCGATATTGATACAGGAATACATTTACACAATTCCTTAATTCACATACGAAATTTCAACTTATTGCGACGAAGGGTTTACATAATATTAGTGTTTTAATAAGTACATGTAACGCGAGTCGGCCCAAGTCGACGTCAAAATATTGTGACGTTACGCCATTTTCGCTCCTAAAACGTGACACTTTTTCTCTATTCGATCTTCGTTTTGGAGCCATAAAGTCATGCGAGCACACACATTTACCATTTTAAGATGTTCAATAGTGATGTTAAATGATGTATCGACGATAGTTTTGCATGGTTCCGAAATTACTATAGTAGTAATCTTCAAGTAGTGTTTACCCCTCCACAGGTGTTTAACCGACGACAATTTCCTGTTTCTGACATTAGATTGGCCCGTCCTCGGATCATCGCGAGGTTATCCTTGTAATCATGGAACCCTTTATAAGCAGAAATCCACCGATACGAATATTGCCAAAAGGCTTGTCTAAAATAAATTCCTTAGTTTCATAGGTGAATGACTAAAACTTTTACGAAATTGTATCATAATCGTTTTTTCCCTAATACATTCGATTTCTTTGCGATATTTACGGAAACACGCCCGTTGTCACTAAACAGAGCTTCACGCACAGTAACAGTACAGAAATGATATCAAACGTTATATAACATAACGTAGATGTAGCCATAACGTTATATGATGTTTTCCATTGAAAATAGACAACTATACCACAAACCCTGTCATATAAACACTCTACATTTCACTGAAAACTTGGGTTGGGCCGGGTAGCACTTAGTTGGGTTACTATAGTAACCGCAATTTGTGTTCGGTTGGATACAATTATTTCAAGTATTGTCTAATTCTCAAGTTGGTAGGTACGTTTTATTAAACGAAAATTTATTACAATTGCATGTTTCAATCAAGTGCTATGGCGATCGTCCGGGTATTAAATGAATGACCCTCGTACACCTTGATTTTTGTATTCTCATTTTGATGTTGTATGTTGAGTAATTATTGCTTTAACATTATCGTTTCTCCTGACAACGACCAACATTTAGGCTAAATTTTTTGTTTGTTTGATCATTATTTATGAAATTTGTCTTTTTGTTTGATATCTGTTCAGTTTATTTGCCACAGTGGCAACAAATCTTTAAAGATTTAATACTTTTCTGAATCTTATTTTATCAGAGAACTTTTTTGGCTGAAAGTGCCTTTAAATATATTAATATGTTGGTATGTGGCCTCCGTAGCTCAATGGTTAGTGCGCTTGTTGTCTAATCTGGCCACCCATGTTCAAACTCGGGTGGGGGCACACATATATGGCTGCCATATTTCAGCATAAAGCTGACTGGCAAATAAAGGCTATGCTCGGCATAACTAGTTTAACTAGGTATATTATTGAGAGTATTTATGTATCCATTCTAGGTGAACTGATTGTAGCAGCTCATGAACTCGGGGTATGTCCATTTCAATACTTTTAAAAAATGTTACTTACATAAACTAGAGTAGTAGTACATGTTTATGTGTGTGGTATTTTATACATGTCTGTATGTTATTTCTAACTCGTTAATGACTTTATGTATAACTCTATTCCAATAAATTGAGGTACAAAAACAAGCATAACATTTACTAAATTTATCATTTCTGAATAAATAGGAGCATGTAAAAGTTATATGTTGTCATAAATGTTTGAATGTTTTCATTTACAATGCTTGATTTGAATTTAAGGCACAATTTAAGGTTATATAAGACAGGTGGTTAGTTGATACGGATTAAGTAAGAATGACTTCATAAAACATGTGGTTGTTTAATTGAGATGGCCACTAACACAGGTTTAACTGTGATTTCAGGTAGCTCACCCTCCAGGATATCCTTTATTTACACTCCTCCTCTGGTGTGCTATCAAGCTGTTATGGTATGGTAATGTAGCGTGGAGAGCCAACATGTTCAATGCTGTCCTATCAGCAACTGCTTCCTGTATGTTTACTCTAACCTTATATAAGTAAGTAAATCTACCAGTTGTTGGTTGGTTAGTAACTTACAGTTCCTTATTCTCTCAAGATACAAAGTTTATGGGGCTAAATTGCATTATTTGTCTGTATACATTGGTCAGATTTCAACAAAACTTTTAAGACTCTTCAGTACCATGCCTAGTTGTGCATATTGTTGACACACTGTTGGAAACAATTCTCAAGGAGCTATTGTTGTTTTTACTACAAATTGAGAGGTTGCTGGTTTGAATCTTGGCCGGGGCACTTGGTCATTTCTAAAATGCTTTTCAGTGACGCTCATCCTTCTAGAGATGGACTGGTTGAAAACCCAGATATAGTCTTGTGTAGCGGTGCTATACACTGGGCACTTTAAAGCACAAGGAGTATGTTTGGAAAGAGCTATGGTATCCAACCTGTATTGATGGTATCACACAAAAGTTTCTGTCTTCCCTCAAACCTAGAGATCACCAGCCAGTTAGGCAGAGAAAAAAACCCAGATGATTGCAGAGCTCAAATTTAACTTTTTTGTCCACTTGCAAATTTTAGCAAGTAGCTTTTTTCTTAACCTTGCACTAACAACTGTCAGTCATACAAAAAAAATTGTCCTTAGATTTCATCTACTTATAATGTTGACATATGATACATGACATATTTTAGATATACAAGGAGTGTGGGTTCATCACTAATAGGTTCCTCATTATGGACATTCTCTAACCTTACCTGGACATGGTCGACTTGTGTTGAGGTGTTCTGTTTAAACAATTTATTTGTTGCTGTACTTCTCTATCTTATGTTGGTGTTTGAGAAGTCTGAGGATAGTCAACGTGCAAATGTAAGTTACAATGTTGATTTTCCCACTGTTTAAATACATCAATACTATCTTTTGTATTTACATGTCTATAAAATTACTAAATTACTTGTTGAGAGTAAATTGCTCAAATAATAATGGTGCCAAGTTACTTTTTAAAGCTCAATTACTATTTAAGCTTAATAATTTGTCTGAGATCAGTTACTTAATATTGGAGCATAATTAATTTCATATTAAAGTTATTTACTTGCATAATACTTCAACTTGTTTAAATATTTTACATATTTCAGGTAGCATATTTGGGATCATTTATATGTGGTTTATCACTATGTAACCAACATACAATAGTGGTATATGTATTTGTGATAGCATCATGGGTACTGTATGATCTCCATCAACTGAAGGTAAGTATTCCACTGAAATATTCATAACTCTTAAACCAGGGATACCATTTGACTTGGGATTAGGTGTTTTGATCCTTTCAAGATTTTGGTTTGAAGGGTCATTTTCTTTTAAGATCATGGGTATTTTGCATATAAAATGGTAAAATTTAGTAAAAAGTATCAAAATGACCCTTCAGATTTAGAATCTAATAGACCCACTGCTTAAACCATTTATTAAGTTTTGCTTCACATTTATAACCCTTCCATACCAATAAAAGAGATAATATTCAGCCATACCCATAAAACTGGCCCCTACCCCTACAATAAAGTCATGTTTCTTTTCATCTTATTCATTATCACATTTTTGTGCCCCCACACTTATTTATAAGTGGGGGGCATATAGCATTGGTGCTGTCCGTCCGTCCGTACGTTCGTCCGTCCGTACATAACACAAATCTTGTGTGTTGAACTCCTCATAAACTACTGGGTAGAATTTCTTTAAACTTTCACAGATAAACAACCTCAATGTATATATGACCATATAGGAAGGAATTTTGACTGCGTCAATTTTGACCAGAGTTACGGCCCTTTGGTACTTTTACTATATACCCTATAGTGAAAAATCTTGTGTGTTGAACTCTTCATAAACTACTGGGTAGAATTTCTTCAAACTTTCACAGATGAACAACCTCAATGTATAGATGACCGTAAAGGAAGGAATTTTCACTGCATCAATTTCGATCAGAGTTATGGCCCTTTGTTACTTTTACTATATACCCTATAGTGAAAAATCTTGTGTGTTGAACTCCTTATAAACTACTGGGTGGAATTTCTTCAAACTTTCACAGATGAACAACCTCAATGTATAGATGATCGTAAAGGATGGAATTTTTGCTGTGTAAATTTTGACCAGAGTTATGGCTCTTTGTTACTTTACTATATACCCTATAGTGAAAAATCTTGTATGTTGAACTTCTCACAAACTGTTGCATAGAATTTCTTCAATCTTTCACAGATTAATAATCTCAATGTATAGATGACTTTATAGGATGGAATTTTTATTGTGCCAATTTTTACCAGAATTGTTGCCCTTTGTTACTTTTACTATATGATGGACCTTTGATAAAAAAAATTCTTAGAATTATAGTCCACAACGACACAAGGCTAAGAAATTGAATAATGATGTTACCTCAAACCGCTATTTCCTCTCCTTCCCCATTGTAAATGATATGTGCTATAATGGGGGCACCCGTGTCATGGGACACATTTCTAGTTGGTAATTGGCTTATTTTTTCATAATAGGTTCTCATATTATGACGGAATATTTCGTGAGAAACTCAATTTGAAATAATTGCTCAAATAAAGAAGTCACAAATAATACCTGATGTACATTATATCAAATATTTTATTGTACAAAATTTTTAATGGCCTTCGGCCCATATTCAAAATATATACACAAAATATACAAAACTATTTGATGGTCTTTTACCAAATAACAAACATATTTACAATAAGTAGAAGCACTGGTATTGTGTAAACAATATTATAAAAGTTTTCTTTTCTCAAAAGCATGAAACAAACACATAGACACATTCCTCAATAAGGTAGTGTTTTAGCAGTAAGTAAAATATTGAACTTAGACAGATTAGGATGTTTACTAAATTTAACAGGCATGAATTTAATTCTAATTTCAGAGTAAAATGGACAGATAAGTAGAAATATGTTTGTGTTTATTTTAGGAGCTGACAGCTAGGGTTATATGTGTTATAGCTGCATGTTTCCTGTTTGGACTGGTACCCTACATATACTTACCATTGTCTTGTATCCTGCATAATGCTAGATGGACGTGGGGGAACCAGGCAGATATTGGAGGATTTCTCCGACATTTACTTCGCATGGAATATGGAACCTTCAGTCTGGCTTCTGTAAGTGTTGTTATACTTTCAGCTTATCTGAGAATGGAGTGCTCATGTGGAAATTATCAATTAAGCGGTTTTTTGCCCTCATTGATTCACATTTTAATCAAACACCAATCTTTATTTAAAATGGACATTCTGAAGTGTTGTGAAAGAGAATATTTGTAACTAACTTTTGGTGCAAGATTCAGCTTTGGACAAAAAAAAATCCTCCTCTACTCTTAGCCTAAATGTATAGAAAAATTTACACTTGTTAAGCACTTGGTCAAGGTGACTGCTTGCAGCGAGTGACTGTTTAAAACAGTAGTATTTGACATAAAAATGGCCGATTGGGATTTGATGTTTGTTTGTGTTTGACTAGGACAGTCATTAGTGCATAGGTTTTTGCTGCCCGATTGTCCAACAACCTCTGTCTTTAAAGATGGAGAGTTAATGATAATGGCTGCTTTAGACAGGTGGTTGCTTAATTCATATGATCACACAGATTCACTGTACATGCAGGGGTGTAGCCTAGCTTGAATTGATGTTACGCACACAAGTCTTGGAGTTCGTGGTTATAGTTGGGGGTCTTGATGATTGTGGAAATTTTGGACTTTCAAATTAATGTTAGTACGTGTTTATGTGTATGCCGTATCCCTAGATACACCCCTGACATGTATGTTCATTGATTGTTCTCACTGGGTTACAATAAAAAACGTGTGTCTTGTATATTGTAGGGTGGCCAAGCTAGTAGCGGATTTGTTCATGGATTAAGGTAGGTTTGATCAGTCTTGAAATACCGGGATTTCATGGCTTTGTGTAACACATATGCTTTTATATAAAAGTTGGGTACAAGAGTATGAAAACAAAAAATATTGTCAATCAAAAATAATTTTTTACCTACCTTAAAAGGGACTGCCTCACATATTGGTGTATTGCAAAAATAAAATAAAATTGTCAAATATTTGCTTAATTTTGGTATAAATGCCTGTATATCCCATAAACAACCACACTGACGTCTAAAATAACTTGAGAAACTTCGGCATTTTGTAGTTATTTAGTATTTTTACATCAATATTAATACCCTATAGAATTAACACTACTATTACTTAAATTGCCTGAAATTAGCTCGCATTTGATGAACACGAATCGAAACACGAACCAAATACCTCACTGATGTTAAGGCTGTAGTTTGTTGATGTTTAGTTAGATCACATGTGAGTTACATAATTCACAAAGCATGTTGGAAGGAAACTTAGCACTTTTTTTCAAGAAAAAAATACACAGTGGGCGATATCGCGAGTGGTTAAAATTGCTTTTTGCACCAAACCTTTCATAAAGCAAACAACAGTGGCTTTCTATTACATCAATACTTGGTTAGGTTGGAAAATCACAATATACACAATTTTTAGCCCAGTCTGTGAGGCAGCACCTTTAATTGGCAAGGGTCGGGAAGGGCAAACTAACAATATTCTATTTTGGCCTAATTAGAATGTACGAACTGTTAGAAACCTTGCTAGTTTTGTCTACTTGGTGGTTCGAATACCTTTGTTTACATGATCTCTCATATAGATGAACTCACATATTATAAATAGGTGGGTTAAAGCAATGTTGTTGTAGTACAAATTTATACATGTATAACTATTTCATCCCTTATTAATGCTAGTGTATGAAGTGTATACTATTTCATATTGCTTGTATAGGTGTTATTGCTGGAGGCCAATTATCAAATACACATTGAATTTACGATTCCTTTTGTGCATTTTGTTAGTGACATTGAACCATCCTAGTTGTGTTGCTCTTATTTTAGTGTATGTGGACAACATGTGTTATCAGAGTTTACTGTTGTTGGAGCTGTGATGTTAGCTGTTGGAATAGTATCTGCTGTTAGAAGGTAACATAGTTTGTATTACTTCTCAGTTCCGAGTACTATCATCTCTTGTCTGAGCGTGTAATTGGGTAATGTTGGTACAGTGAGTGTTATTAACCCATTACTCCATAGTATTTTGAAATAGAGAATTGCATGTGTTACAACTTCCAATAATTTTGAAATAGAGAATTACATGTGTTACAACTTCCAATAATTTTGAAATAGAGAATTGCATGTGTTACAACTTCCAATAATTTTGAAATAGAGAATTGCATGTGTTACAACTTCCAATAACTTTGAAATAGAGAATTGCATGTGTTACAACTTCCAATAATTTTGAAATAGAGAATTGCATGTGTTACAACTTCCAATAATTTTGAAATAGAGAATTACATGTGTTTGACATGTAAAAGATGCACTATAATGTATTATATTATAGGGGTGGTAAAAGTTTGCATGTTTCCATGATGATGTGTGTGCTGTATATTCTACTATTTTCCTGGAGGGCAAACCTTGATATAGAAAACAAACTTTTCCTTGGAGTGGTAAGTTTCTATACATGTATACTTAACATATGCCAGATAAAACTTGATAATAATAACTAAGAGATGGAGTTATTACTGGGCATTAGCAATTAGAGATGTGTGATTCAAGGAATCTGGGTGCGCTACCCTAGCTTGTTCCGAAAACTATGGCGAAAAGACTTCTTGATCACTTTAATGTGCCTTGTGTATAGCACCAATAAAATGCCAGACTATCTCTGGGTTACTTAACAGTTCAAGTTGGGGCAAAAACAGAAAAGTATTTCACAAATTACCAAGTGCCCTGGCTGAGATTCAAACTTGGATTCTCTCGATCTGTGGTCATCTGTGTTACCCACTCAACCACCGTGCCCCCATCTATGGTGATGGATCGCACAATTGTGACATTATAATAGTATTATAAACAACCCTATTTGTTTTTATCTACAGGTTGAAAGGTTTTGGATACAGTCTGATATGATAGTCGTGTTGTTTATATCCATTGGTGTCTCAGCAACATTCAGGTAGGATTCCTGTAGAATTCGGAAATATATAAGTTAACTATACTCATGTAGCCTACCATCACTACAGTCATCTGCTGGTCTGCCTAGGGATGGTAGGTGTGTAACTTAGATACTAGGTGGTGATCACCAGTTTTTAACAATGGTACATGTTCAGTTGTAGAAAGATGTAAAATTGTTGGGTTTTTTGACACGTTTTTTTGTCCTGTTACATGTGGAAAGGCTGGAACTGCACCAAATATTTGAAGCAATATACCAAACATACAATTTTATAACAAAAAGTACTGTTCCCTTTCCCAAAATTTGCAAAGATGGCATCCACATATATTAAAACTCTCTGTTCAAATTGCAGTTCTGTACAATAAAATTTCACAAAGTAATTCGTAAAAATTCTGCTACTGAAAACATAGCTTTTGTACCTTTAAATTTGCAAAAGAAAATATCCATTGTTAGCATTGAAGCAAGTTAAATATTTAAAGTGTTTGTATCTTTCAGGTATTTGTCGTCTGTGTTGTCAAGAAGAAAATCCTGGGTTTTAGAATTATCTGTCAGTTGTCTCATATGTGCTCTGCAGATTGTAAGTTGTTTTCACAAATTTTTGCATGGCTTACAAAAATTCACATTTTCTTAATGCCAACTTTTGCCGAAGTTATGTGTCCAAAGTTATGCATCATCAATATAGATATTGCAGGATCCTTATCATCACTCCACTGATCCCTCTTGTTTTACAGTTTATGATTACTTTTTATGCCCCGGTATCTACTGATGCAGGAGGCATAGTGAATGTCCTGTCCCTTCTTTCGTCCGTTACATTGAAAATGTTAACCAAACTTTCAAAGTGTTGAAAAGTCCATCAAGACATTGCTTTCAAACTTGGCATATTTGTTTACCATCAAAAACACCTAACATTGTGTAAGCCATGTAACACTATTCAAATTTCAACATAATTATGGCCCCTGATTGACTTATTAACTAGTTATTTGTAATGAATAAGTTGGAAACTTTCTGTTTTTAAAAAAAATATGAAAATGTTTGTTTATCATCATGAGAGGTGGTGCATCTGGGGTTATGTTTGTTGAACCCAGTTCTAGCGTACATGTAGTTGGACTTCTTGGCTGTCACGTCTGTTGTTTATATATTTTTAGCAAAGGAATTTTTCTGCGTGCAACCAGAGAGATAGTACAGTTGTTGCAGAATTTGGTTCTAGGTTATACCATAACATGCCAAATAATACATTGATCCTGACAGTTGGTGATCTACCATCAAATTCTCTCAGGTAAGGCTTTTCAACTTTCCAGTAAAGCAGTCATGGGTGGTATTCAATATTTATCTTACTTGACTTAAGGATAAGGACAACCAATCAGATCACACCATATTAAACTCTTGGTTAGAAACATTGGGCATACTTGTCATATGGACATATTTCCAGTTTTTACTGGACATGATTTACAGATAGTCAAGACCATGGTCCAGTAGTGATGTCAGAGGTGTCTATTTTCCTGATTTATCTGGAATTCCGGATTTATCATTCCCGAAAGAGCAATGGCTTGTGACCAAAATATAAGTTATTTGATGAAATTATCTCTAGAAATGGCAAAGTTATGGTAGATTTAATCTGCTCTGAAGGATTTTCTTTAATACAAACTGGGTTAATTATAGAAACAATGTCATTGAAGGCCTCTTGCTTGGCGAAAATGGTCGGCAGCGTACGATGTTCCTGATTTTTAATTTGGCTCTGTTGACATCCCTGTGATGTGTTGGATGCGTTACCCAGGATTCATATTCAATTCTTGCTTGCCAAATGTCATGCCCTTCATTGAATATTTGACAACAATGCGTTTTTGTGCTAGTTTATTTACCAAATGTTTGTGTTATAATTTTCAGGTATATTTATCTATGTGAGAATGAGAGAGCAGATATTACAGTTCTTGACCACGAGGTATGAAACGTTCTTTGCATATTGCACAGTACAATAAAAACTGGCTTACATTACCTAATTAGCTCAAACTATGTCCAAGCTCAAAACTGGTCCAATACTTTGAGTCACATTTTTCTTTAGACATATGTTGGACCCTGATATGTAAGTAAAGATTTTTGTCAAAGCTCTGTTCTGTCCCTTATGGTATTCAGGTGAGTCATAGCTATCTAGTGCCTTTTATGACATTCGTGTCAATGTATCAGTCTTATTTTAACGTCTTAACCTTCAACTGTAAACAAATTTACTTTCGTGAATACTAACTTTTGCATTTTGCTGATCATCTGCAAATTTGCAACTACAAAGTTTCGCGTTTTTAGCTCATCTGATTTTTGAAAAAAAGATGAGTTATTGTCATCACTTGATCGGCGTTGGCGTTGCTTGGTTAAGTTTTGTGTTTAGGTAAACCTTTTTCATAAACTATCAAAGCTATTGCTTTGAAACCTTCAAAACTTGTTCACCATCAATACCTGAGCCTGTAAAGCAAGACCCATAACTCTGATCTGCATTTTGTAAGAATTATTGCCCCTTTTTGGACTTAGAAAATAAAATGCCTTGGTTAAGTTTTGTGTTTAGGTCCACTTTTCTTCAAAACTATCAGAGTTATTGCTTTGAAACTTTCAACACTTGTTCACCATCAATATCTTACCATGTCAAGCAAGACTCATAACTCTGATCTGCATTTTGCATGAGTTATTGCCCCTTATTGAACTTAGAAAATTCCTTGGTTAAGTTTTGTGTTTAGGTCCACTTTTCTCATACACTATGTGGGCTATTGCTTTGAAACTTTTCAACACTTGTTCATGATTAATACCTGACCATGTCAAGCAAGAACCATAACACTGATCTGCATTTTGCATGAGTTATTGCCCCTTATTGGACTTAGAAAATTCCTTGGTTAAGTTTTGTGTATAGGTCCAATTTTCTCATACACTACGTGGGCTATTGCTTTGAAACTTTCAACACTTGTTCACCATCAACACCTGACCATGTCAAGCAAGAACCATAACTCTGATCAGCATTGTGCATGAGTTATTGCCCCTTATTGGACTTAGAAAATTCCTTGGTTAAGTTTTGTGTTTAGGTCCACTTTTCTCATACACTACGTGGGCTATTGCTTTGAAACTTTCAACACTTGTTCATGATCAATACTTGACCATGTCAAGCAAGAACCATACCTCTGATCTGCATTTTGTGTGAGTTATTGCCCCTTTTTGGACTCAGAAAATTCCTTGGTTAAGTTTTGTGTTTAGGTCCACTTTTCTCATATGCTATGTGGGCTATTGCTTTGAAACTTTCAACACTTGTTCATGATCAATACCTCACCATCAATACCTGACCATGTCAAGCAAGACTCATAACTCTGATCTGCATTTTGCAAGAGTTATTGCCCCTTTTTCAACTTAGTAAATTCCTAGGTAAAGTTTTGTGTTTAGGTCCACTTTTCTCCTAAACTATCTGAGTTATTGCTTTGAAACTTTCAACACTTATTCACCATCAATACCTGACCATGTCAAGCATGACCCATAACTCTGATCAGCATTTTGCAAGAGTTATTGCCCCTTTTTTCACCATCAATTTCTCACTTTTTTAAGCAAGACTCATAACACTGCTCTACTTTATGCAAGGGTAATGGGCCATTTTTACAGTGACAATGATTAGATGAGCGTCTGCACCCGCAAGGCTGTGCTTTTGTTAAGTTTCCCACTATGTCCATATATTGTTTTAGCACTTTCGCGGGACTTATTTTCGCGAAATTCTACCATTCGCAAACTCTGTAAAATTAAATAATTTCTTGGTTTACTGTAACTTTGGCCACTTTTTTCCAATGATAGGTTGGTTAATTATTGATCTTTCACTATATAAAGTTCATTACTTTTACAGTTGATGACGTATGAATGGTTTGTAACTATGTTACGTGATGCTTACCCTACTGTAAAATTCCCTGGACATCATATGGCGCCTCGAGATGCAATAGTTGATGGTCAGACCATCTTTGGATTGAAAACATTCCTTGATGTTAACTATGAAAAGTATGTATATAACTATATATAAGGTATTTTAGACCCAATTATGATAGAAGATAACCCAGGGAGCCTACATTTCTTGAATATTCCGGAATTCCAATTTGTTGCACTAAAAAGAATGAACTTTTATGCAGAAAAAGTTTTTATGTTTCATGTTTAAAACACAGATTTTCAGTATTTATCACTATAATATGAATTATAATGAAATAAAAACAAAAAATATACCAGATTTATATAGCGCCCTTTTTATGCGAACCCACGTTCAAAGGCTCTTCACATAGAGTGTTGCAGCCACTAGGGCGCAGATGCATTCTCTACCATTGCATATGCAGCATGATCTAACAAGGGGGACAGACTGAGAGAAAGCTCCTGAAGGGAGAGAGAAACATTAGATACAGGCATGTCCGGCGCTGCAGAAGTGCGTCTGGCTCTTATCTGAATAGACAGCCTGGTTCTTTAATGTGCCCAGTGTATAGCACCGGTACATAGCTTCCTGTCACCTTTAACCAGATATTTTGCAGTCTACACGGTCAGATATAGGGGAAATTACTCAAATAGAATTTCAGAAATGTCAAGTGCTGATGCTGGGGATTGAACCCATGACCTCTGGATTGACAGTCCAGTGAGTTGCCACTGAGATATCTCGCTTATATTTACAAAACAATTAACAAAGAATTAACAAAAATAAATCTTACAGAGGGCCCAAGTAATTTCTAGCCCAGCATTTTCAACATTGGTAGTTAAGGAGACAGGGAGCAAACTCTTAAGTTTATTTTGGCCTTATTTTTTTTCAGGAGGCCACTTATCAGTTGTATTGGTAAACTGAAGTATGAGATATTTTTACAACGAGGGTATATTTTGTTTCCGTACGGACCATGCTCCATTCTTTGGAAAAAGGAAGAAGGGTTTAATTATAAAAGTTTTGAAGCAGGAGCTTTGAATATGTCTGCTGGTTGGAAGTATCCATTTAATGGGTATGTATAATCTATTCCTTAGAATATATGCTTGATATTTTATTTTATTATTAAAATCATTCTTATACATTAAGTACGAGAGTTGTTGAATAATATAAGCTAAACCTTTAATCATACCCCCAGATGCGAGAGGATGGTTGGTCTATTGGTTGGTTGGTCTGTGCAAAATTTGTCGGCGCTATTTCTCTGCAACCATTGGTCAGATTTCTATGAAAAATTTGTATGACTTATCATTACCAAGTCTAGTTATGGATATTGTCAGCTCACGTTCGGATAAATTTTAAGGGAGTTATGGCCCTTTGTTTTTTTATGCTTATAAATTTTGTCAGCGCTATTTCTCTGCTACCAATTGTCGGATTTGAACAAAACTTTGCATGAATTAGAAGTCTAGTTGTGCGTATTGTCGGCACACTGGTCGGATCAATTTCCAGGGAGTTATGGCCCTTTGTTCTTTTACACTTAGAAGTTTGGTATGTGCTTTTGCTCTCTAACCATTGGGATTTCAATGAAAGTTTGCATTACTTTTCATTACAAAGTCTAGTTGTGAATATTGTCAGAACACATTGGAGTGACTGTGTCAAGCAGTATCTGGGGGTATTCATTACATTCAGTGATATTTCTTGTTCAAATCTCCCCCCCCCCCCCACTCAATTTATTGTATTATTTTGAAAAATAAAAAAAACTTGGCTAAGAAATACCCTTATATTAGAGATGGCAACGAGTACTAAAATCGGTACTCGGGTACTCGGTCATTCTTCCGCTCCAGTACTCGGGTACTCGGAAAACTATAGATGTGCACGATATTTGGGAATCAGAATGTTGTACGGCAAACGAGCGTGTTCAACTTCAAATAGAACATTGTGTGTGCCTGTCCGTTATGTTGAGTTGATGATCATATCTAGATCGGTAGAAGAATGTTGAAACAATAAAAACTAGCAAAAAGAACAACAATACAGTGTAAATGCAAAATAACATTCAATAACACTAGAAAATAAAATAATAACAATTAACAATTAAGGGAGAATCAACCGGTGACATAGTATAATTTACACAGCGTGACCAATTCACAGCCGAGTTATCGTTCATTCATATTACACTTGAGAACGATTAAAATTTAAAACGTAGTATTTTATTAATTTCTTAATCGATTTTCACACCCAATAAACAATAACTGTCAATTATAAATCGATGACAATTACTCGGATTGATGTCAACAAAAGAACCCCAAGCTGTACGTGTCATAAACAAATTAACAGACGATGATTGACAGGTGTGTGCATTTTATTACACTTGCAATTAGCGACCCCGTGTCGGCGATTAAGGATTGATGACACATTGTTAATTGTAATTTTAGTGGACCAGATAAGACTTGGACACGTTACCGGTATGTACAAATATTTTTTTCCGAGTACTCGAATACTGATTTTGCTATCCGATAATCGGACCTTTAAACGAGTACCTGAGTACTCGGGTACTCGTTGCCATCCCTACCTTATATGTGCCAATCATTTGGGCTGTACATTCACTCTTTGCTAAATGTCATATGTATGTGTTATTTATTCCTTGTGTATAGGTTGGTGGCCTGTTTTGAAATGTGAACTATACCTGTGCTATTTATATTGACTTAGAAGTGCTGGGGTCTCAGGCTCTAGCTCTCTAATTCCTGTTCCAAAGATGGACGCTTTATAGTCCACTGGACAGGTTTGATGCTTTTGTATTTATATTGACTTGATAACTGATGCATTCAATTACAGGTTTGATGAGAGATCTTGGGAAAGAGTTGCAACCAATGAAATGTGGAGTGCCAAGTAAGTTAACTCTATACAGTCCAACCATATTCTACTGGCAGAATACTTGATATACCAATGTCACAATTTTTATGACGTGTTCAGTAAACTGGTATTGAGTATGGTATCCATTATCACTGATAGGATCTTAGATTTCTGTTGGCAGCACTGATAGGAGGTCTTAGAATGCTGTTTGCTGCACTGACAGGAGATCTTAGATTGCTGTTTGCAGCACTGATAGGAGATCTTAGATTGATGTTTGCAGCACTGATATGAGGTCTTAGATTGCTGTTTGCAGCACTGATAGGAGGTCTTAGATTGCTCTTTGCTGCACTGATAGGAGATCTTAGATTTCTGTTTGCTGCACTGATAGGAGGTCTTAGATTGCTGTTTGCGGCACTGATAGGAGGTCTTAGATTGCTGTTTGCAGCACCGATAGGAGGTCTTAGATTGCTGTTTGCTGCACTGATAGGAGATCTTAGATTTCTGTTTGCTGCACTGATAGGAGGTCTTAGATTGCTGTTTGCAGCACTGATAGGAGATCTTAGATTGCTGTTTGCAGCACTGATAGGAGATCTTAGATTGCTGTTGGCAGCACTGATAGGAGGTCTTAGTTTGCTGTTTGCAGCACCGATAGGAGGTCTAAGATTGCTGTTTGCAGCACTGATAGGAGGTCTAGATTGCTGTTTGCAGCACTGATAGGAGGTTTTAGATTGTTGTTTGCAGTCTATTGTAAGGCACTAACATTAGGGATGTTGGCCTAGGGAACTTTCACTGTGATAAATACTATGTGTAATACAGTCCAGGAAAATTGTTTAGGTGAATCAGCTACTGCATATAAATAAAAAAAAGTGCTGAGATATGGCAATGAACCCAAATAAACGAATTTACTTGAGTTATAATTCTACATTGAGTCCAAGAATCCCACTCAGATTGTACTAGGTGAATGTTGATCTTGTTCTGATTTAATTACCTTACCATGCAATATTGTCTTTGCATTTATACAGAGTGAACATTGGGTTAAAGCTTTATGAATTGGCAGTAGAACTGAATGAAACCAGTGAATCACATGCAAGATTCATGTCAGAATCTTACAGAGTAAGTCTTGTTTATCATTTCATGTCTGATCTTACAGAGAAAGTCTTGTTTATCATTTCATGTCTGATCTTATAGAGTAAGTCTTGTTTATCATTTCATGTCTGATCTTATAGAGTAAGTCTTGTTTATCATTTCATGTCTGAATCTTACAGAGAAAGTCTTGTTTATCATTTCATGTCTGATCTTATAGAGTAAGTCTTGTTTATCATTTCATGTCTGATCTTATAGAGTAAGTCTTGTTTATCATTTCATGTCTGATCTTATAGAGTAAGTCTTGTTTATCATTTCATGTCTGATCTTATAGAGTAAGTCTTGTTTATCATTTCATGTCTGATCTTATAGAGTAAGTCTTGTTTATCATTTCATGTCTGAATCTTACAGAGAAAGTCTTGTTTATCATTTCATGTCTGATCTTATAGAGTAAGTCTTGTTTATCATTTCATGTCTGATCTTATAGAGTAAGTCTTGTTTATCATTTCATGTCTGATCTTATAGAGTAAGTCTTGTTTATCATTTCATGTCTGATCTTATAGAGTAACTCTTGTTTATCATTTTATGTCTGAATCCTACAGAGAAAGTCTTGTTTATCGTTAACAGTAGGCACATCCTTTTCATTTCTTGTTACATCTTTTGAGCTCACCTGTCACAAAGTGACAGAGTGAGCTTTTGTGATTACTCTTCGTCCGTCCGTCAACCATTTGCTTGTGTAGTCACTAGAGGTCACAATTTTGGCCTAATCTTTATGAAACTTGATCACAATGATCATCTCAACAAAATCTAGGCTAAGTTCGATATTGGATCATCTGGGGTCAAAAACTAGATCACTAGGTAAAATCTTAGAAATACCTTGTGTAGTCACTAGAGGTCACAGTTTTGACTTAATCTTTATGAAACTTGGTCACAATGATCATCACAACAAAATCCAGGTCGAGTTCAATATTGGGTCATCCAGAGTCAAAACCTAGGTCACAAGGTCTATTAATAGAAAAACCTTGTTCAGTCACTAGAGGTCACAATTTTGACCTAATCTGTACGAAACTTGGTCACAATGATCATCTCAACAAAATCTAGTGAGTCTGACAGGTGAGCAACCTAGGGCCCTTTGAACCCTCTTGGTTTAGTTTTTATCAACAAGGTTTTTATTTCAACATGAAATGTTTAAGCCTTAGATTTAATTATTAATTAAATTTCAAAAGTTGATTTTCCTGTGAAATTTCAAATATCAGTTACAATGTGAACCAATATATTGTGATGTTATTAGGAATATGACTTTGTTTCCCTTCTGCTCTGTAACTCTTGAACCTCTTGAACCCCTTGAAGGATTTTAAAGAAACCTGACACAAATGTTCACTACATCAAGATGACATGCTGAGTGCATGTATACTTACTGCTACATTGCTTGCAATTCTTAATGACTTGTTTTTCCTGACAATCTGTTGTCAATATAAGCACTGTATAATATTTCTTTTTAGTTTTACAAGCAAGCTGTAGAGAAGGAAAGAATGGAAGATATACCAGCATATTGGCATAGAAACTTTGCACTAACCTGTGAAAGAATGCTGAGAATTAAACATGAATACTCGAACCACGAGATACTCGTGGAAACAATCCTCCATTTTGAAGAGTATATAAAAAAAGAACCGAATGACAAAAGTGTTCCAGTTATAAAAAAGTCAGTAAAAAACTTAAAACGATATATTAGTAAAGTCTAGACGGAGGTGTGAGAACGTTGGACAATCACAGAAATCTTGCCTTATCCATCCATTCATTGAATCGCGTTATTATGTGCTCATTCTGGAACAGTTGAACAATCATCACAAAAGGCTCATCATCGTCTTATCCGTCCATTGATTGACTTGTGTTATACCGGTTAGTATTAAACGTGATTCTGGAACAGTTGAAAGTGACTTGTGTTATACCGGTTAGTATTAAACGTGATTCTGGAACAGTTGAAAGTGACTTGTTTTATACCGGTTAGTATTAAACGTGATTTTGGAACAGTTGAAAGTGACTTGTGTTATACCGGTTAGTATTAAACGTGATTCTGGAACAGTTGAAAGTGACTTGTGTTATACCGGGTAGTATTAAATGTGATTCTGGAACAGTTGATAGTGATTCCGTATGAGATACAGAGATCTACAGCTACATTCCATCTAGTATCAGCAGATAGGTACCTGACATTGCTGCACTTTGCAGTCATGTTGATTTTCTATACTGTAGTTTGTATTTCCTAGAGGACTACTTGGCCTGTATTCACAAAATGTCTAGAATTTTTTTGTCTTAAGAAAAACTAATTTTCTAAGTTTCTTAAATAAACTTCTTATATTTTACGAAAAAATCTGACTTTTTGTCCAAGATGGATGTTTGTATTTGCACTGTGAAAACAGTTAAAATTGTCTAAGATAAAAAATGATATATTTTTATTTTATTTCTATGTGATAATTATATTTTTCATCTTAGAAAATATCTTAAGAAGTTTCGTGAATACTGGCCATGGTACCACATGTGATCAGTTATAGCAGTAAGGCCATTATAGATTGATTCATTAGATTATCATTCGAGTTTCTATTACAGACGGGGGGAGAAGGTCATAGTTTATTATTTTTCAAAACTGCTTTATAATTTATACGTACCTGGCTGAAAAAGCCTTTGCTTACTGGAGTCTGCAATCTCTATTTCACAAGAGACATGTGCCTCCCACATTTGATGTGGTCAGATATTGCTACAAAGCCTCTATAAGAATAGTTTACGTTTTCTACTTAATACTTAAACGATTTTCCTTTTATTTCTAACTCGAGCACACATTCAAACCACTTAAACGAAAACTTATTTTTCACCCTAAAATCAAATTCCTTCACTCTTGAGGAATTATTTTACGTTATTTTCTCCATTATCAGGGGTCCTACAATTCCGGAATAATCCGGATTTGCTGCACTAGGAAGAATGCACTTTCTGCTGAAAATAAAAGTAATTTGATGAAAAAATTCAAAGAATTGACAAATGTATGGTCATTTTAAGTTCCATTATCTGAATTTTATCAATAAAACAATGTTTGAAACCTAGTTAAGGTGTAGGGATGTGTGCTAATGGCACCAAAAACAGACTTGTTTTCAGGATTGAGCATTACACTTCAGTAGGACCCCTGCATTATTGGTGACTGATGATTTATAACGCATGGTAACACATTTTCTAAACCTAACCTTTCATGCACTATTTGTGGGTTTCTTATCTTCCTTATTATACGTTGTTTTAGGAATTCAAAATGTTCAACAATTTCTGACATTAAGCTGTGTCAGAGGAGTTGTCTATTGTTGTAATTCAACACGAGTAACATCACTCCCTCCTCTAGTGATAAGTACAGTGAAAGGTCCATTATCAGTCAAATTTTCCAACGCCTGTCCTTCAGGTAGAATATCATTTAGCAGACATGTTCACACACTTATGACATCATTGGTTGTTGTCACACAGTTCAGCCATATTATCCTCAACGCTAATGCCTTCGATTTCGACTGGGGATCCCTCTTCTTACAAGGCTTCTGTTATTTGTTGGAGAAAAGATACAAAACATTTGATAAAATAGCTCAATGAAAAAAGGGTGTAATGCTCAGACCAAAATAACTTTACCTGTATATAAAATTTGATATAAGAAACTATGTACAACATTCAGTAATTTTACTGTATTATTCAATAGACTTTTTCGTCCTCATTTCTTTTAACTAGATATGAATATTGACCTATGTCATCACAGCATCAATAATACCTGTGACAGGTATATACCTAATGTTACAGTAATTAGGATAATAATATAGTGCAAAACATTTTGGTATCTCTACATTTGATCTTGCAGTTGTGTTTAACCCAGCATCATTGTTATAAATGTTCACAACACAGTCTGTAATGTTCATGTCTTCCCTAGGGTGAGCCTTCACATCTGCAGCATCGCGCTACAGTGTCATCTTGGCACGACCTGAGGTGTCTTGTAATGTTATGGTCCTAATGGTGACCGCATTGCCCTTCACCATTACCTGTCTTTTACTCTCTTCCTTAAAAGCAAAAGTAGAAACAATTGTAATGATAAACTGTGTTCATGTCTATATTACTGGTATATTGCGCCAATTTTCCATCTTTAAAATTAGCGACTATGCATACTGAACAAGGACTTTCATCCAAGATACATTATCATTAAAGCGGTTGATGAGAGTAAATAGTAACTCTTTCTTCAGCATAAAGCATTGAGTCTCGATCAGATTTGTACAATTCCAACATCTGGATGTTTGGAGTTCACTGATTTCAATGATAAAGCATGCTTCTTGGAATCTGGTTTGAGCCATTTGATAGGGAGGTCAATTTCTTCAGTTGGATTGACTCCCAATTCTGTGCATACTTGTTTGAATGTTGACTTCCAGCCTTAATATGACTCTGGTAAATCATTAAAGCTGGTAATGCGAGTAAGCAGTAACTTTTTCTTCAGCATAAAGTTCATTATTTCACTATTAACAATACTAGGGGTAGGACTACTAGCATAGTCACATGCCATCTTGCGCACTGTTGTTTAGTAACGTCAATGCCTGAAAGGAAGGCTGGTATCTTATCCTTTTGAATTGCAAATTGATCTCGAAATCTCAGTAAATCAAGCCTACCCTGTCCTCTTAATTGACACAGAACTTCCACTTCTGGAATGTCACCTCTCCTGGTGTAAAATTTTACAAAATGTTAAAGTCCCTTGTGCTTCTTAATGTCAGTTTCAAACCGTAATATTACATTATTGCCCAGAACACAATATTTCCGCCAGAAAGAGAATATTAGTTCCGTCGACACCACGTTATCCTGTCTGCATATGAATAATTTGTAGGCACTATACAATTTGAAATAGTCATTAATAGCACACAATTGGTCTTCTAGTGTTGATGATAATTTGTCGATTATAATAACGTCATTTTCACACGATCCTTTTATTTTTGTGATAACGTAACTTGCCTTAATGACCTCAGTGAATATCTGCTTTGTTCAATTGGAAAGACTTTGAAGACGTTTCATAAATAAAAATCCCATCACTAAATTTTCCTACTAGATGTTTGCAGTATACTGCAGTGTCTGTATCTTGAAGATACACATAAAATACCCTCCTGTTTGTATACTCTACAAGAGCGATATCCACATGTCTGCAAATATATCTTTTTAAAAAAAACAATTATTATGTATTCACAAGGCAGCGTTTTTAAAAAATTTAGTGATCATTGAAGAAAAACAGATCATGAACGGCAATCCATTCGTACCTTTCAAGCAGAATCTTAGCGAGTTTCGCGTCAGACTTAAGCGACAACCGACTTTTCAAACGCCTCCATTGAACAAATTCCTTCACGATGTGCACACAAGCCCGTTTCCGTGGTTTCTTGGCAGATTCGGTCACTATTGACTTCCTCCTCTTCAATTTACTCGGATCATCCGCCATTTTTAGCTCACCTGTCACAAAGTGACAAAGTCCGGCCGTCAACATTTCATTCAAACGACTTCTCCTCCTAAACCACTTGACCAATTTCAACCAAACTTCACAGGAATGTTCCTTGGGTGGTCCTTTCTAAAAATAGCTAAAAGAATTGTAATCTATAAATAACTGGTTGCCATGGCAACCGATAGGAAAATCTTTATAAAAATCATAAAAAAATCAACCGCTTGCTAGATTTCAAAATAATTTTACAGAAATAGATGTTGGGTGACCCATTTACAAAATTGACATATGTGTCTTGATTCGTCAAAAAACATGGCCGCCAGAGGGTGCGGTGCTGTTTTTCCCTATATATCTATAGTAAAATATTTAAAAATCTTCTCCTCTAAAAGTACTGGTTGGATTTCATTATAAATTGGTTAAATTGTTCCTTGGGTGATCCCTTCTTAAACTAGCTAAAAAAATTACATTCTATGCAGAACTCTGGTTGCCATGGCAACCAATAGGAAAATATTTTAAAAAATCATAAAAAATCAACCGCTTGCCAGATTTCAAAATAATTTTACAGAAATAGTTGTTGGGTGACCCTCTTACAAAATTGACATATTTGTCCTGATTCGTCTAAAAACATGGCCACTAGTGGTTGGGGCGCTGTTTTTCCCTATATATCCATACTAAAATCTTCTCCTCTAAAAGTACTGGTTGAATTTCATATTAAATGGGTAACAATATTCCTTGGGTTATCCTTTCTAAAAATAGTTAAAAGATTATAACCCATGCAGAACTCTGGTTGCCATGACAACTGATTGGAAACAACTTTTAAAAAAAACATGGTTCTACTTGATCAATGTGCACAGGTGAGCGACCTAGGGCCCTGTGGGCCCTCTTGTTGTTTGGGTACTGATGCTGTATCTCATTAATATTCATGTCACATGGTTCTCACTTCAAAAATGTCCGGAACCGTCGTGTTACTTCGGCAATTTCCGCCTCTTAAAAAAACTGCCAGTTGCTTCACTTCTTATGTATACTGTAATTGTTATACATATAAATGTCATTAAAACAATAAAACCAAGACACTCCCTAGAACATTCTGCTTTGCAAGAATGTCCTTGAAAATATTTATATTTCTATCTGTAGTGGCCTTGGTATTCTTGCTTGATCCTTGTGATGGCTTCAGCTTGTCCCTCATCACTACTCATATGCATTCAACTGGCATTCTAGAAAATTTGTCCCAATACAATATCTAAATAAGTAATTTAAAAAACATAAAATAAAAATTTGTCTGGGTATAAAATAACTTCACTTCTAAGTTACCATTAATTTCTAGTGAATCAGTGTTTTTTTGAAGTAAAGACACATCAAAATATCATACAGCAAGTGACTGTAGGACTCACTTATGATGAATTACATCTACTTGAGAAATAATTATTTTATAAGAGAATTAAATACACCACAACAGGTATTTTTCTGTCGGATTTATTTTGTTGGCCACCTGCAATGTCCGCTGTTGAATTTGTTGCAAGTGTATTTAGCGTTAGCCTGCTAAGATGATTGCGGACTGAATTGGTCCTGGACTTGGGTACAGCGCCATCACAAGTCGGTGTTAATGTGTCCCCATGATGAAGGAGCAATTGCTTGGCGCAGGCGAAATTGTTTGTCATATGCCCTTGGATGCACTTTCTATACTTTTTATATTTTACATAATATTCTATTGTAATAACTATAGTTTGCCTGGGTATTTGGATAAGTAAATTGACGAAAAAATAATGAACACATCCGTCCATTTTTCGATATTGGGTACTTTATCCTTGCACTCCTTCAGATTTTACCATCAGCGGAAAGGATAAGGTGCGATCCTGACGCATATTCATCAAGTTTGAGGGTCCCCTTTAACATTGACGACAAGTTAATATATTTGCCTAATTTTATTTGCTCCTTGATGGTATGAGGGACGTGTATTGCAACATCATCGTCGCTTAGACGAAAAAAACTGGTTCGAAAGAATTATTATTATCTACGCTGAGTATTCCAACTGAATCACCCTCACCGCCAGAGTCAGCTTGGGGAGAATTAAATCAGATTGTTGAATAATCTGTTCAAAATCAATACACTGTTTTCTACTGGTACCTGGTTGTGGAGCTTCATGCTCCACCTCAAAGCTCTTTCTTTTTCTGGCTGCCTTTGGCATAGTTTGATTGTGATGGATTTAAATTTTGATTGAGACTTTAAAATTTTGGAAGTTGATTGCTGAGACTGCTACTCTTATTCTTAGGATAAATTATGCAACCGTACACATTAAAAAACGGAAACCCGTCTACTTAAAATGACTGGGTTTCGTTTACGAAAAGGTGCCGCTCTTTTAGCATGTTAAACGCGGGGAACCAGTGTAAATCGGACACCTTTGTTTTTATTGTGAATCGATTTAAACACGGAAGTAAAACGATAAATTATCAACATGCAAACACAAATTCACCAAAAATAAGTGTTGTTATGATTCATAATCAATCATAACAAATATTATATAAATTTAACTTTCATAATAACTTGGATCCTTCTATTGAAAGGAAGAAATGAGAGGTTCTGACTACCAAGCAACATCTCCAAGAGTTGTCGGCATACATTACCAGTACCATGAGCTGATTTTAATAGAATACCATTCATGTCCTCAGACACAAAACAAGGCCAATGCCAGTGTGGTCTATGAAGTCAGCCATAGTGAGCAAGGTGACAACCAATGTTATGTACATTCAATACATAGTTGCATATACTGTACAAAGTTTCAAATGATAACTGAAATTTTGTGAGACTCAGTTCAGCTTTGTCAATGTCCTCATTTGTTAAACTCTCACCATATAGTGAACTGATACATAAATAACTAATTTGCACATCTTTACCATGTACAAACTCATGACTGTATACTCTTACCTGCCAAGTTTCCAAAATACAAAAGTGGAGTGGTAACGAGAAAGGCGTCTCGAGTTACATTCCATTGAATTATATAATATTAAGAGGATGATAACAATGTATTATTCACTTAAATGTGGGGTAGACACTTTGTTTGACAATCAGGGTTGTTTTTGTCCCTCGACTCAGGGAACATTTTTTATGCTCCCCGAAAATTCGGCATTATAGTTGCCGCTTTGTCCTTCCGTCTGTTGTTCCGTCCTTCCGTCCGATATTTTTGTCCGGGCCATAACTTGAAAAGTATTAGAGATATGAATTTGAAACTTCATAGGTGAATAGATCTCAGTGAGGGGAAGTGCAGTGCACAAGAACCATAACTCTTCATTGCATATTTTTTATTTGTGATTGTTTTTTGTCCGTCGTCCGTCTGTCCGTTAAACTTTTAACCGTTGACACTCTAGCACTTTCAATTTTGCTTTGATCTTCATCAAACTTGGTCAGTAGTTGTACCTCAATGAAATCTAGGTCAAGTTCGAAGTTGGGTCATGTGGGGTCAAAAACTAGGTCAATAGGTCAAATAATAGGATAACCTTGTTAACACTATGGAGGTCACATTTTTGCTTTAATCTTCATGAAGTTTTGTCAAAATGTTTATCTTGGTGACCTTAAGGTCAAGTTCAAAGATGGGTCATGTGGGGTCAAAAACTAGGTCAAAAGGTTAAATAATAGGAAAACCTTGTTAACACTCTGGCAGCCATATTTTGTTTTATTTTATTTTGCCCTGAGACTCACCATGCCCCGAGACGGGCGTATTTTGTGACATTTTGGCTCTTGTTGATAATAATATTATTACAATATATAGAGTTGTGAAAATGATAACATGAGAATTACCAATATGTTTTTCCAATGTGATCTGCAATATTTACAGTCTGAAAGTCTGGCAGATTTTCATTGTCGCCATTATCTTGATTCCCCCTTTCAATGATTGGTTCCAATTGATACGGCAAAATTGGTAATTGGTTTTTCTTCATTGTTCCTGTTTGCCTGGAGTTATCTGTCTGCAACTTTCAGAATGATCAATTGATAGCGCAGAAAGATGCACAGTTAGCAGCATCTAATGCAGAAACTCTAGAATTAGTTGAGAAAAACCACACCCTTGCCGCGGAAAAGGATGACATTTTTGGAAACGCAAAACTTACACTTCAGGAACATGCATGCGATACAGTACATCTCAACCAGAATGTCATCACTGGCGGATGTAACGTCGGTATCATTCCCGGGGAACATGTCCCCGGAACCCTTGATGTATTTGACCTATACATCGAAACGCCCCTGTCAGTTAAAATCGTAGAAAATGGGTTAAAAATAATTACCTCAAAGTTCTTCATAGATGATATTGTGGCAGCTAATTCCACCAACTTTAACATATATGACCTCTAGATGATTTAGTTGTTGAACATCTACTCGTCCTTTCAATTGCGTAGCTATTATTCTTTTGATCTTTGTATTTGTTTTGAACATGTAACAAGCATAGGAATTGTCGAATAAGCAATTTAATATAGTACCAGTATTTTGCTCTATACAAGCTTCAATCATCAGACCAATTACGTTGCTACATCTAGTTGTACTTACAAGTAGACCTAGTGCTAAATACATAGGCCTAAAAGCAAACATTTCCAACATTTTGAGCATTCTTCAGCACACACGCCAGACAGAAGTGAAAAGTAGGCTAGTGCTAATACATTGCAAAGTAATTCATCACTATATTGCCGTCATCTGACCATAAATATGTAAACTAGGGTCCTCAGTCTAGATAAAGTTGGTTGCTGTCAATACGTATTACTGTATTCCTAGAAATGGTTTCGCGCATTTTAAGTTAGCGACTTTCGCGGGAGGTATCATTTCGCGAAGTTTAATAGCCGCGAATATGTTACCTCCAACAAATCCGCGAAAGTTTCTAGCTTCTTCATACTAAACATGCTAAAATCGCAAAATCATTCGACGAAGGATAATTGTACTTGCGCATACATGACATTGAATCTTCTGTCAATAAATCCATCTTTATAAAATCTAAGAACAATTAATTGATTGCGTTAATTTCTCAAAATAAACATCAATTTCAATCCTCTGAGAATGGTGCATATTTTAGCTTGTGTAAACACAAACGCTGTTATGACGTAGCGTGTAATGTGCTCAGTGTAAACAAGCACTGGGGTACATGGGTGGGGTGTTAACATTCAGTTGATTATATTCTACTAAGGTTTGTTTTTGTCATGATTAAAGTCAATGTATTCCTGTACAGGTATTTACAATAATCACTTCACATTTATTTGTTTAACATATGTTTGGTGGTTAATTTATAATTGTAACTTTAACCGGTTTATGTTGATAACACCTAATGAAAACACTATGTAATCCTTTGTTATAAAGAGATTAATTGATCATCGTAATTGTTATCATGTCATCTAAGGTCACATTCAATTGAATTTGATTTGTGTATACACGGATGGTGATGACAAACAGTCCTATTGAAATTGCATTATGTGTCAAACATGCCTTTATGCCGTAGCGACTTAAGTTTCGCGGAATTCGCGGGCGGTATGATTCCGTGAAAATTTGTAGCCGCGAATATGCCGACTGTATGAAAAACGCGAAATATTGTATCCGCGAAAGTATCTAGGAATACAGTAATATATTGGGTCTCTTCGACTTATGATTGAGCAAATAATGATAATTTGTGAAGAATAATTATACGTAAAACTGATGAATAAAATATGAAATTGATAGCCAATGTGCGTCCCTAACAGCAGTATAATATATTTTGTAAGAACTTTGTACGTTCTACAGTTTAATAAAATACGTGATGTGAGTAACTTGCTTGTAATTATTGATCATAAAAAATTATTTTGGAATCCAAGTGTGTAAAGAATAGTGATTATGTCATATCTTAAGGTTACAGTCTCTACATCATTAGTATCATCAAGTGCATGGAACCTTTCATATAGATTCATCCTGAGAGTGACCCAGTAAATGTGAAAACTGTTTCTTGCTCACAGAATGTTGCGACAAGACATTCTTTGGGGAGCGTAAAACGAATCAATGTCCACACTGCCGGTCGCACCATGTTTACATTTTCCTTTGGTTATCCATCCATCGGCTTGGTCACCTTGACCATTAAGACCGCCATTACTGTCACACCCACTCAACACTGAAAATCGACCCCCATTTAAAAGGTCCTCGTTCTCCATTTCTTGGGATGCATTCAACAGTTCGCTTAATGATGTATCCTCTACACTCATTACTTAATTAAAATCACTGTTAAATTCAGATACTCCACTTATAAATATTTAAAATCGCTGATTTTTCGCTGACTAATTTTGTCTGACCACTGTCCACGATTGAACCGGACATACATATCATTACAATATTATATATTTTTGCAGATATCCTTGTGCTTCTTCTATATGTGCTCTGCTGTTTCTGTTGGGTGCTTCCTCCCTGATTGATTAGTGCTGATCTTTGTTCCAAGTACCGGAAAATGTGACAAGTTCCGTTTCTAGGTCTTTTAATTTTAACCCAGCACTTGGGCAGGAACCTTATTATTAATTAAGGAAGTGACGTTAGGGACGATATAACGTTGTAATGTTAATTAATAGCTAATTTACTGTAATATTCTGTATATAACATCTGCAAACATGTGGCGAGGGACATGATTTGTTGTTTCATGAGCCTGATCTTGTAGAAGCCCAACATGTGTTGTGTAGAAAACTGGTTCTGACTTTAGTCCGAAAATTGAGTTGTTTTTTTGTTTTGACTTTGTGAGGAATGAAATGTCTGATTGGCCAGTGCAAATGTTGTAGCTCTTATCCTGAACTCTTGAGTGCGTCTGGTCCCAAGGGAAAGTGGTACGTTCCCTGAACAACCTAAACTGTTGATCGTACGTCTCCCATGCGTTGCCTACATTCTTTGCAGCAAGGTCTCTAATGAGCTCCCTATATTTCATAAGTTTGGGACTTTCTTTTGGGTGCCTGCTAGAGTAAATTGCGACATATCTTATGAACACTGTCGTCCATTGAACAACAGAAATGCCTGACAAATTATAGATGTGTGATTTAAAGTCATCAGATTGTGATGGTCTGCTGTCAGTAACAACAGACTGAAATATAGGTATTTGTCCTTAATAATTTTCTTCCTAATTATACCCCCACACAACGAGTTGTAAGGGGGGTATACTCGATTCAGCCTGTCTGTCTGTCCGTAGATGCATTCTTGTGGACGCAACTTCTCCTACAGTTTTTGCAGCATTTCCTTCAAACTTTAACAGATGAACAACCTCAACGTGCAGATGTGCGTAAAGGAAAGAATTTGCGCTGCGACGATTTTTGACAGAATTATGGCCCTTTGTACTTTTATGGACGATACGATATATAGTGAACATGTCTTGCAATGATTTTTGCCATGCGGGGGTATAATATTCTGCCGAATGGTGACAGTTCTAGTTTTGCTTGGAATCATAGCTTTGATGGAGGTAGAGTAAGGTAGGACAGACTAGATATGGATGTGATATCGCTGTCCATATCAGATTGACTTTCTTCAAAGTCCATGGCATTCACTTCCTCATGGAACACTAATGTGGCCCTATTTGGTCCCGCTTGACGAGGCTATGTTAAACATGAACATAATTTGCTTAATAATTTAAAGACGATTGCGTTAGATACCTTATTTATATTTCCCTAATATCGTGTACTGAAGTATATGAATTTGAAAAGTGACCAATTAGAAAAGCGGTTGAGTGTATATAGAAGAAAACAACAAAGGGCCATAATCCAGGTAAGGTTGGTCCAATGGTCAAACCCAGGCTTCATGCACATCTACAACCCAAAGGGAACATTTGAGGCAAGTTTCATGAAATTCCATCATTAACTGTGTAGGATGAGTTGGGGCGTATAATAAAAATGGCTGTAACTGTCAGTATCCACTTTTCAACATGAATGTGATGACAGTTAATACCACATAAAAGATGGATTCCACAATGAAAAACACACATCATATTGCCTTGCAATTAGTATGAACTCCTCTCTTGAAATGTTGTCCGCAAGTTCTACCCTGATTGAGAGCAAATGTTTACATTCCAACAACACATTGTACAAATCTTCCATGCTGAATTTTACAGCACATAATTCTAGATGTATTATACTCAAAGGGACTGATCTGGCAAGCAATTGCACCATTTAACTGTGTGAAACCTGCATCCAAATAATTCAAATTCGTACAGTGAGAAAGTTGTTCAAAACTTTCATTTGCAATTAGTTTGCATTCTCCTAACATAAGAGTTTCCAATTTTTTACAGCCTTTAAGGAAATCCAAATTCTTTACAGTAGAGCAGGACAAGTCCAACCATTCCAAATTTCCACTGTTGATCAAAGAATTGTTTAAAATTATGTCAAACTGAGAGGCCACATACTCATTTTCAAAACAGAATCCTGGAACGTCAAAGCAATGAAAACAATGAGCATGCTTAAAAATTGACTGCAACTGAGCAGTACTGGAAAATATCAATGGTTCAAAATAACAATCCTGGAGTGAGAAGTGTTGCCAAATGTATTGAAGTGTTCCTTATAAAGCTGTGCAGATACTTGCAGACTCTTGTAACATTCTGAATACAATCATAACATCCAACATAAAGTAGAACACGCCTTAGTATGACATCTGGCAGGTGAAGAAGGTCCATGACTGAAACAAAAATAACATATTTTAACTCGAGAGTTGTCAATTAAGCAGTTTGTAATGGTTCTCGGTGCTTTTCGAGTGTTTGTTTTCAATGTGTCGTTTAAGATGATGCTTTTTTTCGAAAACTTTATTACAAATATCACAGCTATTTAAAGTATGCCGTTGTTTCTGTCGTTTCAGTTTATGAACATTCTTCGTATGAACGCGCAAACTGTCTAAACATGCATATGATTTATCACATATTTCACATTTTCGTTTGCCTCTGTGACGTTGCATATGCATTCTCAATAATTTCGCTGTTTTGAAACATTTGTTACAGACATTACATTTTAAAAACGCTCTATCAGCAACCTGAGTAAAAATGTTTCCGTATACAAATCTTCATCACTACTTTCCTCTTCCATAGTTCCAACTGACTGATGAAATGTGTACACGTAACTGTCTAATAACGAATAACTGTATTCAATGATATGCTAGGGTTTTATATACGTTTCATACGAGTGAAGTATGGTCACGCCTTCGAAATTGATTGACATTTATACGAGTGAAGTATGTTAACGCCTTAGAAATTGATTGGCATTTATGAGGTATTCTCACTTACATTAAATTTATATTTGAGGTGGAGATAAAAATGTTTTTATATGGAAGATCAACTTAGGTAGATGCGAATGCACACTTAATTTACTTATTAATGATATCAAAGATAATTTACCTTTGTCATACGATATAGTTAACCCACGTCAGGTGACCGCCATTTTTGTTTCCTTCAGACTTTCTACTTTTTTTACGAAGCAAATGAGTGTTGGTGTTGATTCTCTTGTTCATTCTATTGATTTTCCCTGGTATTTTAACGAATGGCATCTTTGATAGAGGTTTCTCTACATACAATCTCGGTTTTTCTTGTCGATGATTCCTTTTCTGCGGTAACTGCCATTCCCTGCGGTGTTTCCACATCGCTTTTCAGTTGTCCACCACTTTGAACACTTTGTTCTGACTTTTCGATACTTTTAAGCAGGTACTCGTATTTGCTCTTAGGAATAAGCACTAATTCGCTCGCCATGTTTAGTGAAGTTCGTTTTGGATTGTAGTAAGAAAAGGTAAAATATACTTAAAATGTTTCACCAGCAGTTGCTTCCTCTTTTTAAATGAAATGTTCTTACGAACAAATTGACGAATAACAGTTTTCCGCTTTGCTATCTTTTTTTTATCATGTTCTGGTAATACCTGATGCCCTAACATCACATTATACACAATCTGTATTATGGCTCTTAACTGAGAATTGTCTATCGATTTTAGTACACTTTGTCTTTGTCTAATTGAAGCGTGAAGTAGATATCTTAAAAAATGCTTCTGCGTTTGAATCAATTGACTCATGCTGTCTTTGCCGGCTGATAGACAATCATCGACTGATTGGGTAATATGTTTGTTCTCAGTTTATATTTAGGGTTTGAATGTGGAGAGAGATCGACTAATAAATAACCGTATTTGTCGGACGTGGCCTTTCTGTAGGCATCCGTAAAGTATTTAATTTGGCCTGGGAATATTTGACGACCCAACGTCTGTATTTGTAATTCGTCTCTGTTGTTTTTGAACAAAAAAAAATAGTGTGTATTAAGACTCATGGTGCGGAATTCTCGTCCCGGACAAAAAGCATTTTGGCAAATGAGAAAGCAAAAGAACTTGAAATGATGGGCGTATTTACAGTAGATGTCTGCCACACCTTTACTTTTAGAACACTCAATCATCATGTCATCGAGAATTAAAACCTTTTCTCCGGGCTCACTAAAATGCCATGTTTCGAGCTCGGTTTTATTCGGAAGACCTTCATAAAAAGTAATGTGTGGAATAGTCTTCTTCATTTCCGCGAAAAGAGGTTGATCCACGCTATAGCAATAGTAGATGGCTTTGATTGGCTTAGTGAAAGCGCCTTCAGCATGCTTCAATAATTGAAACACGAAAGTACTCTTCCCCACGTTGGTAGGACCTACAAATGAGTAAAGAGATTCGTTGATTCTTTTTATGCCCCCGTATCGATAGATCGGGAGGCATATAGTGATTCACCTGTCCGTTCGTTCGTCCGTCCGTCCGTCCGTCCTGGTTAACCCAAATTGACCGTTTCTTCTAGCATTAATATGGCTTGCTACAAAGCTTTCATACTTGCATGGATGTTGTCTATGAACACTCTCCACACACCTGTATCACCTAACCCCATTTTGACCTTCACCTTGACCTAATTTTGGGCTTATTTATAGACAAGGCTTCCACAGGGGGCATAAGCGTTTATTGAACGCAGTCTTGTTGAAACCAGTTTTTATACGTAACCAATGGAAAACGTCACTTTTGTTTTAATTTTGTAATTATTTTTACAAGTATATTTAATTAAATGATTACTAACCTATCACTTGAGCGGTTGAGTCCGCTTCTAATTTAACGACACTTTCCATATTAAGATATGTATAAAAATGAAACCAGAAATAATCAACTTGTCTATTTAAATGTGTGGTGAGCAGTAAAACCAAACAAAATACGTCATATATTATATTTATTGTTACATATCAACATCATCTAGCTCTTCATTTTTTTTTGTCCAATACATGTTTACATATTGTAATATAAGCGTTGTAACATACAATCAATCGCCAACCATTCGTCAACAATGACATAAACCGCACAATATATGCTCGACGAGATATAAATAAACATGTCATTAATATAATTAGCCAAGTCTGTTTTCTAAATGAAGTACTTGAACAGTCATTTGTATTATTTTAGTTTTCCATTGCGCAGTTTTCATATCCGTTTGGCGCCAATCATTACAATATATTTTTCGTTTGAATATGTCAATCAGTTCTGAATGTTCATCGATGACGGAGACTGCCTCTTCCCATTTCACTAGAATATCGTTTTCGTCAATTTCAAGCAGAATGTCTTCAAAATATAACTCTAGCTGTTGCTCCGTAGATAATGTTAAACAAGTATGCTTCCTTTGCGAAAGATTAGAATGTTGACAACCCGAACACTTTTTTTTAAACACCGGATACATTTTATTTAGTATGTCTCTAGAGTAAATAAAGTCGAAATAAGATTGAAATAATGATACGGTTTTCAAATCCATGTCTTTGTATTGTCAGCATAACGTAAAGACAACATGAAAGAGTAAAGGCACGTCGTGTTTAAAAGAAGAACACGCATATAACACAAGGATAGTCACAAGTCTACGGGTTTGTGGTTATACAAAAAAGCACAAAGTTCACCAGTTTTTATAGTCCTTATACGTTTTTGGATTACACGCGTGACACTTGTAAAATGCAATCTGATTATCGTGATATTCAGAGCATGGTGGTTCTGTACGAACGCCGCCGACGGTTTCAATCGGAAATTCTGCTGATGTATTCATCTCATTTCGAGTTGACTGTAACGACGGCGATGAGCTCGCTCCTTCGGTTGTGGAGAAATCGTTTTCGTTATCAAGTAGTGTGCTGGAGCGAATGTCAATACCATTTTCATCATACAGCGGATAGTCCCATTCAATTCCTAGAAGACCTAACAAGTTCTGTGGAACTTCATCGTATGATGACTGTTCCGTGTTAGATCCATTCCCGATTACAAAAATGCCAGATTGATCTTGCGAAACGTCTTCGTACGTGGTTTGTTCAATTACACTCTTTAGCAGATCCTTCTTATCTGAATTTAGTCCTGCTTCATTTTCTGTAAAAGGTTGATGCTCGGTTTTCGTTATAGCAGACTGTGCTCGTTTCTCATCTTTTTTCTTCGTAGAAACAGACTTACTTTGTACACGCCGGTGTTCATCTTTTTTTTTATTTTTCTTCGTGACATGCGACTTCCCTTGCACATGTCGAGAAACATACATATCCACCATCCATTTCTTACAAACTGCGCAGTATATAGTTTTACGATTTTTTCTCGCAGGTTCCATGATGTATACTCAAGTCCCCGACTAAGTCTCATTAGTTGAATCAACTTTTAAGTATCGGACTACATATAAACTCCTCCCATAACAAATTACACGATTGTATATTAAATTCTGATTGGCTAATCTATATGTTAAGTTTAAATGATAAACTCGTCACATATTAATGGATCGTGCACATCCGTATAACAAGAAGAGCACCTTCGTTTTACACGTTTTATATCATATACAACTTCAGATGACACAAATGTTTTTCGTCGTTTTAAGCAGACATAACAAAAACGAATATCATCGTCCGTATAAAATGACATTGTTATCAATTTATAATAGAACATTAACTGTAACCAAAACTACTGATTATAATTTATCTTACCACTCAATACCAATAATAATCATTTGAATGGAACACAATGTAATTTGTTGCGTAAACAAACATTATGACGTGCTATCACACTCTTTCACAGATGTGTTGGATTGGTAATTAATATCACTCAATCGATATACGTGAAAACAATTTGCACAATGCGTTGAATGTGGAGAAATAGCATTCAGAAATTTTACACAGACATCTACGTCAGTTTCTGAGAACAATAAAATACTTTCTAATAATACATCGGAAGAAGACGTAGATTCGTACAATATAAAATGATCAGACAAATAACGTTTTAAAGACGAAACGCATATAATATTGGATATAGTAATAACAGCGATTGGACACTTTCCTATATCAAAAACTTCACACATGATAGTAGTTTTATTTTGATTAAAGGACAGTTAATTGAACAAACATAAGAAGACTCTCCGCTCTGTTCATAGGACTGAGATAGTACACGCAGTCAACATTTCCCCCGTCGTTTACAGCTTCATAGTAGCTGTTTATATTAATGAAATACTTTCGACACGATAAACATTTAAAAACTTTGACAGATCTTCTAGCTTCGGAAATATAACCAGAACGTCTAATAAGTCTTGTATTATAACTTCCACACATACAACACTCTTCAGTCATATTTATAAATTGGTAAGTATCTATCTAGTCAGTGTTTTAATTTTGTCCTAATCTAAATCGTTTAGACGCAGAAGCAGTTTTCCTCTCACTAGTAGCAGATGAAGTGGGTAGCTTCTCACTAGTAGACTTCTTTACCTAAAATGTATAAAGGTGCTTCTATTTAGTGTTATGATAATGAATAAATCAAATCAAGTTAAGTCAAAACCAAAAAAATTAGTTCTTGCCGAATATAGTTATAACAATGTAAACATAAACTATGTATAGCTTTTGATCGTCAGCCATATATTTTTATTACTTTTTTGTTTATTTTGCTACTCGCATAAAGACCACAAAATCATTTTTGTATTGTTTAAACAAATATAGTTTTTCAAAATGTATTGACATATTTAGGTTTAAATGAAAATATGTATTAAACAAATAAATCAACTTACACATGTGAATGGATGGTCAGCAGTGTAGACTTGCACGTTGGATGTTGTTATTATTTCGTTACATGTGATGTCACTATGAATGATGTGAATGCCTATCAAGTTGGATAGTTCCCTAACATCCAATTTGCTCGTTTTTTCCCATGTTTTCATTTCTATTCTGCGTATTTGATCATTTCTTACAAGTTTATAAGTTGTTCCTACGCCGCTTCTCTCAATAAAACAGACTATATTGCAGGCTCTGCCTACCTCTTTCAGCTCCCCAATGACAAATCCAATCAACAATAGTAGCCTTAATAGGATTAACCACAACCTTTTCATTTTAAAGTCTGAAGTCTCACAAAAACTAGAACGGTGTGATGGTAAGAACAATTCTATCGTAATACCAACTAAACAATCGAAATTACCCTAATGCCAACCCAACCTACCCCAAATAATTACCCAAAGTCATCATACAGCTAAACTTGATATTATTTTATTACTTTTGTAAACAAAACTATTATGTTATTGTTGAATCGCTGCTGTTGTTTAATGTAGTATCGCTCAGTAAAGGCGTTCCTTATGTATATTTATAAAACATGTACCAGTTCCTATTGTATACATCCATGAATAAAATTAAAAAAGACCCACTCCAAGATTTTTTATGTTTTCACTTTAATAACAAGTCAGGAATTTAAACAAAATATCTATTATATATATATAAATTATATACATATATATAACACTGGATTTCAATTCTATATGCTATTAAATTAAGTATAACGTTTCCAGCATTCATTCCACCGCTTCAGCTTTGATATTTCACTGCGTTCCATTTTAAAACCCAATACATAAAGTCTCATTTCAATGTTACAGAGAAAAATAGATAAAAAGTAGAAAACATCATACCACTTTAATGGAATTTAATAATTGTTTTGAACAAAATTGTCTAATTGAGCTCTAACGAATCGTCTAGCTTCTTGTCTATTCACACATACACCAGCACCGTTTCGATTATTGAAAGGTCCTGTTGGCAAATAGTGATGAATAATATCGTGATTTAAAATATATCCTTGGTAATGATATTGACGAAGTACTTCACGTCCACCAAAATGGTGGAACCAAAAATTCCAATGCCTTCTAGCCCTTCTAGCATCTTGTCTACTCAGTGATGTTGATGGAAATATTCCTGGAATAGCGGTTATAGTTTGAGAAATGGGAAATGTAGAGTCATTTGAACTTGTATATGTACTGTTAAACGGCACATTATACAGACGACGACAAAATGGGCACTTATTCAAATTCTTCATACACGACGCACAAACTAAAGGGGTAGAGCCACGAAGGGTAAAAAATGGCCCCATGTCCAAATTTTGTGAAAATGATAAATTTATACCACCAGTTTAAGTATTTTACAAAAAAGGCAATTTTTAAGAAATTTTGTTGAAAATGTTACCATGGTAACGGGTATAATATTTTGCCAAGAAATGGAAAAAAGCTTCTATTTCCAAAATAGTGAATCGAAATGTAAGTGGGCATCCATAGAATGATATTAAGAATTGAAACTTATCTTTACTTCGAATTTTCAATTTGGTTGCCATGGTAACAGCTTCAAAAATACCCAAAAATATGCACATTGAACACTCCACATTAACTAAATTGTTTTTATGGAACATTTTCAATTGAATATCGTTCGAAATATATCAAACAATTTTCTGATGGGTTTTGAGAATTTAAGCTGTTCATTGGAACTGTTACCATAGCAACGAAAATATTTTTTTGCTGAAATATTAAAACATATTGAAACCAATTAGATCTATTTTTTTAATTATTGAAGAAACATGTTTGTATCATCAGAATGTTCATACATACATAATTATATGTATATAACAAGAACATTTACAATTATTTTGATTTGGTTACCATGGCAACAGATTTTAAAAAATACACAAAAAAACTCATTTAAGCCTCAACTTCAAAAACAACGTCGCTACGGAACAGTTTTAGAAATAAATCACAGGAATTTCTTCTGTGCTTTACAATTTAAGTTTTACGTGGGAACTGCTAGTCTGTTACCATGGAAACAAATAGATGGTTTTGACAGAATATGCTAAAAAATAAATATTGTTTTTAAATTATTGAACAAAATGGTTTTTGACGTCATTTTTTCTAAAAATAGACGTCTGGTCTGATTTCTGCAGACTTAATTTACGATTTTTTCGCTTTTTAAATTGCATTGAAGAACGACAATGATTTTTATGTATTTGGTTGCATTTGCTGATTCAAAGCAGTGGTAAAAATAAGTAACCGTTCTCGGATGCCACCAGTGTGAAAATGATGCTACAAGTGGTAAAATTTCGTCAAAAAATGAAAGTTTTTGTTAAAGTGGGTGGGGTTCAGTGGAGTATATCAAAACAGCAAGGCTAATTTTTTATAAGTTTTTTATGTATGATTGAAGTACAATGTCTAGTGATTGTGTACAGCATATAAAACATTGTACAACAAGTACTAAATGTGGCTAAAAGTGGGGTCAATATATGCCTTCGTGGCTCTATGACGAGCGGAAATACCGTTGAAGCGGTACCTAAAATCTTAAAATTTACTATGGGCACAGCTCTCGACCATCATGAATTGTGCTGTAAACAATGTATTATAAAGTACAATTTCACATTTTAGTCATCTGATTTTGGTCGAGGACTGTGCCCATATTCAAAAATTCACTTATACTGGTAAAATTTGGACAAAATATGCCATTTTTGTGAAAAATGGTCAAACATGGATACCAATTAGTGGCCAGGTGACAGGTAAAAATCAAATTTGATGAAAAATGCTTCCCTATACAAACAGATAAAGCTATCCACATTACAAAAATAGACAAATGACACATAATAACATACTTTGATAATTTATTAATTTTTAGGCCAATTCAGACCTTTCGTGGATCTACTCCTTTGTACAATTACACTCGTTTTTTAAAAAAAAGTCTACTTGTTGGTAACAAATATCACAATGATGTAGCCATAATTCTTGCAACATTTTTATTTTTAGCTCACCTGTCACAAAGTGACAGAGTGAGCTTTTGTGATCACTCTCCGTCCGTCGTCTGTCCGTCCGTCCGTCAACAATTGGCTTGTGTAGACACTAGAGGTCACAATTTTAGCCTAATCCTTATGAAACTTGGTCACAATGATCATCTCAACAAAATCTAGGCCAAGTTCAATATTGGGTCAACTGGGGTCAAAAACTAGGTCACCAGGTCAAATTATAGAAAAACCTTGTGTAGTCACTAGAGGTCACAATTTTGACTAAATATTTATGAAACTTGGTCACAATAATCATCCTTACAAAATCTAGGTCAAGTTCGATATTGGGTCATCCGGGGTCAAAAACTAGGTCACAAGGTCAAATCATAGAAAAACCTTGTGTAGTCACTAGAGGTCAAAATTTTGAATTAATCTTTATGAAACTTAGTCACAATGATCATCTCAACAAAATCTAGGTCAAGTTCGATATTGGGTCATCCGGGGTCAAACGCTAGGTCACAAGGTCAAATCATAGAAAAACCTTGTGTAGTCACTAGAGGTCACAGTTTTAGCATAATCTTTACGAAACTTGGTCACAACGATCAACACAACAAAATCTAGGTCAAGTTCGATATTGGGTCATCTTGGGTCAAAAACTAGGTCACATTGTCAAATCATAGAAAAACCTTGCATAGTCACTAGAGGTCACAATTTTGGTCTAATCTTTATGAAACTCGGTCACAATGATCATCTCACCAAAATCTAGATCAAGTTTGATATTGGGTGATCCGCGTAAAAAACTAGGTCACAAGGTCAAATAATAGAAAAACCTTGTGTAGTCACTAGAGGTCACAGTTTTGGCTTGATCTTTAAGAAACTTGGTCACAATGATCATCTCAACAAAATCTAGGTCAAGTTCGATATTGGGTCATCTGGGGTAAAAAAGTAGGTCATTAGGTCAATCATATAAAAACCTTGTGTAGTCACTAGAGGTCACAATATTGACCTAATCTGTATAACACTTGGTCACAATGACCATCTCAACAAAATCTAGGTCAAGTTCGACAGGTGAGTGACCTAGGGCCCTTTGGGCCCTCTTGTTTAATATTAATACAGATAACACTTATTCTGTGACTTTAAATATGTTCTATAGCCAGGTATATGAATTTGTAGCTATTGGAAGTATCTACCTATCTAAATATATAACGTGAGAAAATGTTTTAAAGCATTTTCTCACATACGATAACCCTCATTAAAAAGAAATAGCTTGACATAAATTATTATCATATAGAATGAGTTATTTACATTTGAATACTGGGTGTTGTTCAGCGGCATCTGTTGAATGTAAAGAAGTAATCTACATATTAGCATTTGAATAGAGGGTGTTGTTCAATGACGCTTGTGATATGAAAAGAACTCATTTACATTTTTGGCATTTATATCTTTCTTCACAATGTTTAATTAATTACCTTGTCGTATTACGCTTTATCATTTAACCGATGAAAAGAAATCATTTGCATATGTGTCATTCAGTCGCCTTTCAAGGGTGTTGTTCAATGACACCTGTGATATGAAAAGAACTCATTTACATTTTTGGCATTTATATCTTTCTTCACAATGTTTAATTAATAACCTTGTCGTATTACGCTATATCATTTAACCGATGAAAAGAAATCATTTGCATATGCGACATTCAGTCGCCTTTCATTTACATTTTTAAATTAAAACTCTACTTGTATTACGCTATGTCATCCAAGCAATGAAAAGAAGTAATTATATCGATGAATAGAAACCAGATAATAAATAAGTTTTATGTTCGTTATTCATTTACATATTTATTAAAAACAACGTTCTTGAGATGTTTTATGAATTTTAGATAAGATGTTAGGCAATCTGGAGAGTATATAAATGATAGCAACCAGTTGTCATTTCGCAAACCCAAAGACATCACTTTCGAATTTCGTAGAGCAAAGGCAACACTTTCTACTTTCGTAAAGAGAACGCATTTATAATTTTTAGGAATTTTCGTTAATAAATTTCGTTTAATATTTTTTGAAGACACTTTTATTGGATCATGGACAAACCGAGTAGATTAAACATTGGTTTCAATAAAAGCATAGTAGTCAAGAGAAACGGCGATTATCTAAACGTCTATATCAACGATAACGCTTTTGAAGATGGTAAACTTGTGAAAGAGAAATCAAAATACGTTTGGTTAAAGTGGGAGGAAACAATAAAACTAAGGGACGCAATTAACGAATTGGAGGAAAAATGGATGTGTGAGGAAGCTGAAACAGTACAATCTGCTGTAAGTTGTTATTTGTAATTTCTTGTTGATGTTTAAAGGAGAGATCATGTTTGTATAAAGGGATTAGTACAACCAGCTAGCTATTGGTGAATAAGTTAAGTTGCCAATTTTCGAGGGCTGCTTTCAGCAGTTCAGCCATTCAGCTACCCTTTGACATTTAAACTTCCCCTGGTCATTGGGCTACCTATGGAAACCTGCGTTCGAGTCTGCCTGGGGAAACTATTTCTCTCCTGGTGGGTGTGCAACCAACATCGAGGTACGGCGCCCAGGACTATAGAACATGTTCAGACACAGTCCTCACAGATACCAATTCACACCTTGGCCGAGTGGAGCCTGTGGGTTATTCTGACAGATTTTTAAAAGCTTGTCAAACTGAATGTTTTTTAGCTGTTTGTGCGAGTAATTATGATTTTCTCTTACAGGTATTATACCAACTGTGCTATCTGATCACTCACACTCTCTGACTCATTGATATGTATGTTTAATATCTGCTATTTTTTATTGCAGCCACCTACTTCAACAATGACAGTAGAAACAACAACCACAGCAACAACAACGACGACAGCAAAAAGAACCGCTGCAACAACAAAGGCAGCTGCAACAACAAAGGCAGCAACAACAACAACAGCAGCAGAAACAACAACGATGGCAGCAACAACAAGAACCGCAGCAAAAACAATGACCACAGCATCAACAACGACGGTAGCAACAACAACCACAGCAACAACAACAGCAGCAGAAACAACATCAAAGACAGCAGCAGAAACAACAAGAACAACAGCAACAATGACCACAGCAACAACCGCAGCAACAACAACGCCAACAGAAACAACAGCAACAATAACCGCAGCAACACCATTTAAGACTAGTAGTATGTATTCTACCTCAATAAATCATTCTATTCAGGTATCTTTTCTCAAAAATACACTACCACATATCATAATTCTATATTTCTTATTTTGTCTTGGTAGTATTGCAGTTATTGTATGGAGACTTCACACTATGAAGTCTTTCAACAGAAAACATAATCGAAAACATATTTGTCTTCCTATCTTTAGAAATAATAATGATGATGGCTATTTACTTCCCACTCAGCATTCACCACCCTCATCTGAGATAGAATCAGATTATTTTGATGACACCTTATATGAAACTGTAAACCCACAAAAAAAGTTTATTCTCAAAATTTAAGTTTCAATCGTTTCTTGTCCTGAAATCAAAAGAATGTACAATTTTTAGCTTAAATTACAGAGGGTTGTGCCATTGCTCTTATCTTTCGAGAATCAAATAGAGCTATTTGTGTAAGAAATTGAAATTGTACACTGCATATATGTTCTGATAAATTTTATTATGGATTTAAATTTTGAGAGCATACTTTTTAACACCCTGTATATATATTCCATATATTTATTTATATATACCTCACTTTATTTGTCTTGTGTTTTGTTGTTTTAAAAAAAACCTCAATTATTGCAATCTTATTCTGTTTGTTCTTGATAAACATAATGTGCATTATGCTGTATATTTAATTATTGTTAATTTGTGTTTTGTTAGTGTATCATGTATTGCTGTTGTGTTTTTATGCCCCCGTATCGATAGATCGGGAGGCATATAGTGATTCACCTGTCCGTCCGTCCGTTCGTCCGTCCGTCCTGGTTAACCCAAATTGACCGTTTCTTCTAGCATTAATATGGCTTGCTACAAAGCTTTCATACTTGCATGGATGTTGTATATGAACACTCTCCACACACCTGTATCACCTAACCCCATTTTGACCTTCACCTTGACCTAATTTTGGACTTATTTATAGACAAGGCTTCCACAGGGGGCATAAGCGTTTATTGAACGCAGTCTTGTTTCCAGTGCCAAATAAGCATAATGCCAAATGTTATACATATTATATTTGTTCAAGTGACATTTCATGCTTTTCCAGTGTCAAAGAAGCATAATGCCAAATGTTATACATATTATATTTGTTCAAGTGACATTTCATGCTTTTCCAGTGTCAAAGAAGCATAATGCCAAATGTTATACATATTATATTTGTTCAAGTGACATTTCATGCTTTTCCAGTGTCAAAGAAGCATAATGCCAAATGTTATACATATTATATTTGTTAATGTGATATATCATGCTAAGTAATATGACATTCCAGTTTGATGTGTATGTCGATGACAAATAAGTCTAGTGCCAAATGTTGTACATATCATAATTTTCATATGTTTTTTTGTTAGCATATCATAATTGTTGTTGTAATAACTTTTTTTGCTTATTAGCATAAATTAAATTCAGTGGGAACAATCTGCATAAAAACTTCTATATTGCTGCACAATACTCTGACGTGGTTCCCAACTGATTAAACAATATTGACATAATACCTCTAAACAGTGTTATATATATTATAATTTATAATAAATGACTGTTAATTTCAGAAAGAGTAAATATAATTACACAATATATCTTACTTTTTATTTATTAAAACACAACAATACATTAACAATACTATTCAAATTCGTCTGTTACTCTTTCTATCTTGACCTCTGGTTGCAGATCCTGAAAATAAATAAGATAATTAATCATTTTATTATTTTTTAATATGGCAACAATAATTACTCAAACATCGTTATTTCTAATCCTATAATTTTTATTTTCATTTTACTCAATTAGAACAATAAACACTTTGAACCTGATGACACTAAATGATTAATGTTAGTGATTAAGAATTTATAATGATAAAGATTATTAAGAAAGTATACTCACTACAAACTGTTGTTCCACAAAAACAACTTGCATGTTCGAATACTGCGTACTGTAATAAAGAGAAAAATACATTTGAAAGTTATTATCAGTATTAACACCTATGTTACTTTTAGTAAAGTATTTTTGTATTCTTCATATCATTCAATATTTAATGTGATTTGAATTCATATCATTTTCCATTATGATTGTTCTTTACATTCAAGAGTTGTGAATGTTTATTGAAACTGATTGATGTTATTGTAAACCAAAAGTAAACTTCAAGAAAGAATTTATTCCAAATAATTATTGTTTCTTTTTAAATGCATTTTAACATTTGAATAACAATTTTATAGAGACAGTTGTACTCTTATGATAGGTTGTATTATTCATATACCAGTTTTAAACACATTTCAATATATTAATGCTTTCCAATTGTTATCATAAGGAAAAAATAAAATTACCTTTTATCATCAACTTGAGTTGTTGTTTCTTTCTGTAAAAAAGAAAACACAATACAATAAATAGATGAAGTAGTAGAAATTTGTATATAGATGGCAGTTATGACAGAAATTCAATGTGAAGATTTGTATACAGATAGCAGTTATGATAGAAATTCAATGTGAAGATTTAAGATGCTTGTTCTTACTCAAAACTACATATGTACATCTTAAGCTATGAAATATATTAACTTTAATCATATGAAATAGTTACCTTTTTGTGTATATCTTCTTGCAACCGTTGGATGTGTTGCACAATTTCTTGTTGTTGTTGTTGCTGTTGCTGTTCTAGGTGTTGATGGATCAATCGTTGGATCTGTTGTATCATTCGTTCATGGTGTTGTTGATGTTGTTCAAGTTGTTGTTGCATTTGTTGTTGATGTTGTTCAAGTTGTTGCCGTTGTTGTTGCATTTGTTGTTGTTGTTGTTGTTGGTGCAACTGTTGTTGAAGCCTTGCAATGGTTTTTTTGGCATCTTCTAGCTGCAACATAAGACCATACTTTAATATATAAAATGTCTATGGCATGTATTATTAAAGTGAACATTTAGAATACCCTGATTCCATCTTTGGATTGCAAACACACTTGTAAGCAAAACATTGCTTTAGAACATATGTAGACTTAAAAATAAAATACATCATAGAATTATGAACAATATCCAAGTAGCATGGAAAACAAAATACACTTACTTGTTGCGTCAAAATAGTATTCTGTGTTCTCTCCTGATGGAGACAATTACTAGTTTTAGCAAGTGCTGTAGCTATGGTATTCATATTTTATTAATTTTTTATTTACCCCCCTGTTTTTCCCTACTAACAGTAAATATTATAATATATAAAACGAGTCGAGTACATTGTATATTACTTTTCTTATAAACTTAGTAAAAGTCTAACCTGTGCATCTGAATGAGCTTTTGTTTCCTCACACAACCTTTGTTCTTTTATTTCATTGTTAGCATATCTAAGTGCTAACATATCTTAAGTGCTAACATTTCACTCCATTTCAACCAAATAAACTTTGATTTTTCCTTCAATAATTCCTCTTTTTCAAAAACATTGTCATTTATGCTTGGCATTTGAATGCTCCATGTGAGCCTTCACAGTGCTCGCCTTGAGCATTGTGTCTGTTTTTGGAAGTCCCAACAATAACCCCTTCTGGTGAGAATGTGTCTGGGCACGGACGAAGAGTTCCGAAATGAATGATTGGACTGGTAATTTGAATGTTTCTGTATTTTGGGTTGTGAAGCTATCGACATGTACAGAAATGTTTCTGTATGTAGACTACCCCATGGCAGAGGTCTGTTGGCCCTAAGTTGTCGAAACTTAATATCATATGTTTGCCAATTACTATATGACAATGCGAATTTCTGTATGATTGTCTTATATTGAAACAATTGGTAACCTTCCAGTGGGATCTTCTGACAGTAAATGTCAGCATACCACTAAAAGGCCCTACACCAAGTTAAGATTGATGTAATTTGCCTACTGGCACTTTCCTGCACGGACGTTATTTTACCATTAAGGGATTCCTTAATGGTAGTGGTCTTGTTGACCTGCTTGTCTTTAAACAATAATGCAGACAGGTCAATATATTGCAAAGACCATATCTGTTGTTTAGTCTATCATCCAAAATGTTATGTGCAGATGACGAAAATGTACCTAAGTCAACATTTCTCCCGTCGGATTATCCTGGATGTTGACTTCCATCTCTTCTTCTTCTAAAGTGTCAATTGCATTTTCATTCACATTGTCTGTAACAAGTTCAATATCACCCACGTTGTCACTGCTGCCCGAAGGCAGTAAAGACGCACATCTATTATAATTTATAAGCCATTTAAAACTTTGGTAGCATACTGGAATGACTGTGTGCATATATACTTCATTGTAAACTCACACTAACTACTAACTATTCATTATGTACAACATGTACCACCTTAAGACAACAGCCACAGACTGTGTCCAAACAAAAATCCTGCACAGCCGAACCTTATTATAAACATAAACAATTGAAATATGATATCCCAAATGCACAGCAAGTGGACTCTATATATAAACATATGAATGTATCTAATTCACATTCAGACAACAGCCACAGACTGAAGCCACAATAAAATCAGCACAGCTGATCTAAACACTGCAAAGTACATGTATGGTCTAACTGTAGCCATAACTATCCAAATGCACAGCAATTGGAAATGAACAATCAGCACAGCTGATCTAATACACTGCAAAGTACATGTATGGTCTAACTGTAGCCATAACTATCAAAAATGCACAGCAAGTGGAATTGAACAAAGACATTTGCACAGCATAGCTAGCCTTGTATTGTCGTAATCCACTAGGGTACCATATATATTCTTGATTATTGCATATTACAACAAGTGTCTACTGACTATGGTAAACAATGTATGTTTAATTGGATTAAATGACAAACTGGCATACGCTAACTTATAAATATTTGTAAAACACATTTGCACACTTCCATGAACCATAAAAAGTGGATCTACATACCTGGTGAGTTGGTGATACTGTTACAGTAGAAACAACTATCTGGCCTTGTCACCTGACTCAATGACCACAAACACACAATTTGAAATAAGTAGTGTTTTAAACACCAACTGTAATCCACCACACCTATAGTAATACAAAACATAGCTGGTAAGTTACATGACAATAAAAACAATAACCAACTTTCTGTACAAGTGTATACAATGCATATCAAACTTTATATACGTTCCGAAAACAATATGGCACCTCCGACGGAGCTGTAATATCTGTTCATTCCCTTTACACCATCAACGTGGACTCCATCCCTAGCAACGTAGTCAGTGGTAAACCTTTTATTAAAATTATTCCTCCTATGAGACCAAAAAATAACATGATTGTTCTCATGGCAAAATGTAAGAATAAGTCTATTAGTTTCGTCAACTTTCTCGTTGTACACTTTATTGCCCTTACGGTGCAATATTTCTGAAACCACCACTCTAGTACAACCTCTGGTTAATAATATTGTCACATACCTCCATAGGCGTTACCCTGACATTGCATAAGTCGTTACTGCCAATATCCATAAATACACAATCAATATTTAGGGTTGACACCAATTGCTTCTCATTCCAGACAGATTTATTACCATCAGGGGCTACAACAGCGCCCCCTACACCGTGCCAGTAAATCTGAATACGGCCTGGGTCCAAATTAAAATTATGCAACCTTTTGGGTATACACCATTGTTGCAACCTTTTGGTAAACGAATGGCCCAACACCAACACATTGTACACCATAATTAGTGTCCAAACACAATGTGAATCATAAAATAAACAAAATAAATGAATTTTCAATACAAACCCAAGCCAAAAACTAGGTCAACTGCGCCATCCCAGTTTTCCTGCACCTCCTGCACAATCTTCACCACACAGTTGATAACAACGTTTAAATACAATCAACTGTAAAATGACAGTCACTAAAACTCAATAATAACTTATTACTTTTACAAAAAGTAAAGCGCAGAAATTTTTTCGGATGCTGACAAAATGGATGCTAAAATAGTCTGATGTAAAGTAACCAAAAGTTACAAAACTACCAAAAACACTCATAAAAACCAAATTACCCACAACACCTAATAGGCCCCACTGTACCTATTAGGTTTAAATACATATATACAAACACAAATATCTTTATATTGTTACACTATATAAAGTATAGTTTTATATACACCTTCAAATAATGGCCATTTTTGTTCATGCTGATAGATTTTTTATAACCAAAGTTTAATTATTTTCAAAAGAATTGTCTAATTGTGTCCTAACAAATCATCTGGCTTCTTGCCTATCTACATATACACCAGCACTGTTCTCCAGTTCTCAGAAGTGAGTGAATAGGATCATTATTATGAATATACCCTCTATAATGATATGAACGAAGTAGTTCACATCCATTATACATGTAATAGTGAAACCATAAGTTCCTGTTCCTTCTAGCTCTTTCCGCATCTTGTCTATTCAGTGACAAATGAGGAAATATTCCAGGAGCTAATGTAGTGTGTGGTACGCTACAGAATGGACACTTATCCAGTTTGTAAAAACAATTGTTTCCCCATATCATCTCCATTGGTTTCAAGACATTCAATTTGTGAATCCTTCATTCAGTTCACAACATCAATATAACAACTAACATTCTTCTCAGAGAATGGACACAATAATTATGATGTCCTTTAAAGAAGCAATGTTTACATGATGGCTCACAATATTAACTAGGCTTAATATTAACATCCCACAGATATAATGAAATGAGGTATTTATGATGTTGAAGATTGAGAGTGAATGTACTACACTCACTATCTATGTGATTATTACAATGTACATTTTCCAATTTTATATTTTCAAAGTGAACATTGCTTGAAAGAAATTTCACAAGATTGTGTAAACTTTCTCAGAAGAGTGAGTGAATACGATCATTATTATGAATAAACCCTCTATAATGATATGAACGAAGTAGTTCACGTCCATTATAATAGCGAAACCAAAAGTTCCAGTTCCTTTTAGCTCTTTCCGCATTTTGTCTATTCAGTGACGTTGAAGGAAATATTCCAGAAGCTAATGTAGTGTGGTATGTGAAAGAATGGACACTTATCCCGTTTGTAAACACAATCGTTTCCCCATGTCATCTCCATTGGTTTAAAGACATTCAATTTGTGAATCCTTAATTCAGTTAACAACATCAATATAACAACTAACATTCTTCTCAGAGAATGGACACAATAATTATAATGTCCTTTAAACAAGCAATGTTTGCATGATGGCTCACAATATTAACATCCCACAGATATAATGAAATGAGGTGTGTATAATGTTGAAGATTTAGAGTGAATGTACTACACTCACTAATTACGTGATTATTACAATGTACATTTTCCAATTTTTTATTCTAAAAGAGAACATTGCTTGAAAGAAATTTCACCAGATTGTGTAAACTTTCTAAGAAGTGAGTGAATACGATCATTATTATGAATATACCCTCTGTAATGATATGAACAAAGTAGTTCACGTACGTTATAATAGCAAAACCAAAAGTTCCATCTTGTCTATTCAGTGATGTTGAAGGACATATTCCAGGAGCTAATGTAGTATATGATGTGTGACAGAATGGACACTTATCCAGTTTGTAAAAACAATTGTTTCCCCATGTCATCTCCATTGATTTCAAGACATTCAATTTGTGAATTCTTAATACAGTTCAGAACATTTTCTTCAATAAAGCTTCCTTCAACTCTTGCTCGTGTTCATTATTCAGTAAGGCAGATCCCTGTGTGGCAAGAATTAAGGAATATTTCTTTATCTTATAAAATAAATGCAATTATTAGTACAACAATGAAAACATACACAATTATACATAAACAATGCTTCTTTTTGAATCCTCATCTTTTTGGAATGGTAGTCATGATAGTATTGTTATTTTTTGTCAAGTACACATATGCTAGAGAGTGTCTGTCATCACCTTGTTGTTCATTGCTCTCCTGTCTTCTACTTACTTCGCAGCTCCTGCTTCAATACAGCGAGTGTTATATGGGCAGCTCCTCCTGATGTGACCTACCGTTGAACACCGCAAACACAGAGCTGGCTTCCCCGATGAAGTCAGGAGCACTGACATGCCATCTTCAAAGTAAATGAAGTGCGGAATAATCTTCCTCAGCGCCTCAGTCTCTTCTAAAACAACCTCTCTTACCATTACATATCGGCTGGCCTCTAAACAGTGTGGTCATTGCATGATTTAATCTCGACCACCCTACCATAATCTATCAGCATTGCCTTCAGTGCACTGTCCTACATGTACACTGGCAACCTGTGCACCGAATGGAAACCCTCTGTTTCCCCAGAGCAATAAAATGTAATCGCCTGTCATTAAAAGTAAGGTGTACTGTCTCACTCCTGAACAGTTGGTTTATCATGATTATCCTTTTCTCTAAACCTTTTATATAAGTGAAACACACTGGTACAAGAAGGTCTTAAATGTTGACTTTCTTTTTAAAATGATACACACAATTGTATGTTCTATCTTTTCAAAACACTAAGACTATTGCTGATACCACACACACAGAACATGTTTGTAATGTAACAGAGTTATTTCTTGAATAGCATTCTAACTATAATCTATAAATGAATAGTCTGCTATAATGCATTTGGACACTGAGGGTCTTGAAATACTTCACATTTTTAATTAATGTTTATATTTATTAAGTCTCTAAACAGACAATAATCTTCCGCCCTGGTCAATGGAGAATTATTAAAATGCAGTTGTTTTGCCCTTGATTGTTTACGACATCATAAGAATCAATGCAAACAAAATATTTAAAAAATTCAAAATTATCAAAAATGAGTGTAAACATCTTTATCACATAACAGTAAATATTATAATATATAAAACTAGTCGAGTACATTGTATATTACTTTTCTTATAAACTTAGTAAAAGACTAACCTGTGCGTCTGAATGAGCTTTTGTTTCCTCACACAACCATTGTTCTTTTATTTCATTGATAGCATCTCTAAGTGCGAACATTTCACTCCATTTCAACCAAATAAACTTTGATTTCTCCTTTCAATAATTCCTCTTTCAAAAACATTGTCATTTATATACACCTTCAAATAATGGCCATTTTTGTTCATGCTGATAGATTTTTTATAACCAAAGTTTAATTATTTTGAAACAAATTGTCTAATTGTGTCCTAACAAATCATCTGGCTTCTTGCCTATCTACATATACACCAGCACTGTTCTCCAGTTCTCAGAAGTGAGTGAATAGGATCATTATTATGAATATACCCTCTATAATGATATGAACGAAGTAGTTCACATCCATTATACATGTAATAGTGAAACCATAAGTTCCTGTTCCTTCTAGCTCTTTCCGCATCTTGTCTATTCAGTGACAAATGAGGAAATATTCCAGGAGCTAATGTAGTGTGTGGTACGCTACAGAATGGACACTTATCCAGTTTGTAAAAACAATTGTTTCCCCATGTCATCTCCATTGATTTCAAGACATTCAATTTGTGAATCCTTAATTCAGTTCACAACATCAATATAACAACTAACATTCTTCTCAGAGAATGGACACAATAATTATGATGTCCTTTAAACAAGCAATGTTTACATGATGGCTCACAATATTAACTAGGCTTAATATTAACATCCCACAGATATAATGAAATGAGGTATTTATGATGTTCAAGATTGAGAGTGAATGTACTACACTCACTATCTATGTGATTATTACAATGTACATTTTCCAATTTTATATTTTCAAAGTGAACATTGCTTGAAAGAAATTTCACAAGATTGTGTAAACTTTCTCAGAAGTGAGTGAATACGATCATTATTATGAATAAACCCTCTATAATGATATGAACGAAGTAGTTCACATCCATTATAATAGCGAAACCAAAAGTTCCAATTCCTTTTAGCTCTTTCCGCATTTTGTCTATTCAGTGACGTTGAAGGAAATATTCCAGAAGCTAATGTAGTATATATGGTATGTGACAGAATGGACACTTATCCAGTTTGTAAAAACAATTGTTTCCCCTTGTCATCTCCATTGATTTCAAGACGTTCAATTTGTGAATTCTGAATACCGTTCAGAACATCAATATAAGAACTAACATTCCTCTCAGAGAATGGACCCAATCATTATGATGTCCTTTAAACAAGCAATGTTTACATGATGGCTCACAATATTAACATCCCACAGATATAATGAAATGAGGTATGTATGATGTTGAAAATTGAGAGTGAATGTACTACACTCACTAATTATGTGAGTATCATAATGTACATTTTCCAATTTTATATTTTCAAAGAGAACATTGCTTGAAAGAAATTTCACCAGATTGTGTAAACTTTCTCAGAAGTGAGTGAATAGGATAATTATTATGAATATACCCTCTGTAATGATATGAACGTAGTAGTTCATGTCCATTATGATAGCGAAACCAAAAGTTCCAGTTCCTTTTAGCTCTTTTCGCATTTTGTCTATTCAGTGACGCTGAAGGACATATTCCAGGAGCTAATGTAGTATATGGTACATGAAAAAATGGACTCTTATCCATTTAATAAAAACAATCTTTTCCCCATGTCATCTCCATTGATTTCAAGACATTAAGTTGTGAATTCTGAATACAGTTGAATGGACACAATATGGTGTCCTTTAAACAAGCAATGTTTACACGATGGCTCACAATATTAACATCCCACAGATATAATGAAATGAGGTGTGTATAATGTTGAAGATTTAGAGTGAATGTACTACACTCACTAATTACGTGATTATTACAATGTTCATTTTCCAATTTTTTATTCTAAAAGAGAACATTGCTTGAAAGAAATTTCACCAGATTGTGTAAACTTTCTAAGAAGTGAGTGAATACGATCATTATTATGAATATACCCTCTGTAATGATATGAACAAAGTAGTTCACGTCCGTTATAATAGCAAAACCAAAAGTTCCATCTTGTCTATTCAGTGATGTTGAAGGACATATTCCAGGAGCTAATGTAGTATATGATGTGTGACAGAATGGACACTTATCCAGTTTGTAAAAACAATTGTTTCCCCATGTCATCTCCATTGATTTCAAGACATTCAATTTGTGAATTCTTAATACAGTTCAGAACATTTTCTTCAATAAAGCTTCCTTCAACTCTTGCTCGTGTTCATTATTCTGTAAGGCAGATCTCTGTGTGGCAAGAATTAAGGAATATTTCTTTATCTTATAAAATAAATGCAATTATTAGTACAACAATGAAAACATACAAATATACATAAACAATGCTTCTTTTTGAATCCTCATCTTTTGGAATGGTAGTCATGATAGTATTGTTATTTTTTGTCAAGTACACATATGCTAGAGAGTGTCTGTCATCACCTTGTTGTTCATTGCTCTCCTGTCTTCTACTTACTTCGCAGCTCCTGCTTCAATACAGCGAGTGTTATATGGGCAGCTCCTCCTGATGTGACCTACCGTTGAACACCGCAAACACAGAGCTGGCTTCCCTGATGAAGTCAGGAGCACTGACATGCCATCTTCAAAGTTAATGAAGTGCAGAATAATCTTCCTCAGCGCCTCAGTTACTTCTAAAACAACCTCTCTTACCATTACATATCGGCTGGCCTCTAAACAGTGTGGTCATTGCATGATTTAATCTCGACCACCCTACCATAATCTATCAGCATTGCCTTCAGTGCACTGTCCTACATGTACACTGGCAACCTGTGCACCGAATGGAAATGTAATCGCCTGTCATTAAAAGTAAGGTGTACTGTCTCACTCCTGAACAGTTAGTTTATCATGATTATCCTTTTCTCTAAACCTTTTATATAAGTGAAACACACTGGTACAAGAAGGTCTTAAATGTTGACTTTTTCTTTTTAAAATGATACACACAATTGTATGTTCTATCTTTTCAAAACACTAAGACTATTGCTGATACCACACACACAGAACATGTTGGTAATGTAACAGAGTTATTTCTTGAATAGCATTCTAACTATAATCTATAAATGAATAATCTGCTATAATGCATTTGGACACTGAGGGTCTTGAAATACTTCACATTTTTAATTAATGTTTATATTTATTAAGTCTCTAAACAGACAATAATCTTCCGCCCTGGTCAATGGAGAATTATTAAAATGCAGTTGTTTTGCCCTTGATTGTTTACGACATCATAAGAATCAATGCAAACAAAATATTTAAAAAATTCAAAATTATCAAAAATGAGTGTAAACATCTTTATCACATAACAGTAAATATTATAATATATAAAACGAGTCGAGTACATTGTATATTACTTTTCTTATAAACTTAGTAAAAGACTAACCTGTGCGTCTGAATGAGCTTTTGTTTCCTCACACAACCATTGTTCTTTTATTTCATTGATAGCATCTCTAAGTGCGAACATTTCACTCCATTTCAACCAAATAAACTTTGATTTCTCCTTTCAATAATTCCTCTTTCAAAAACATTGTCATTTATATACACCTTCAAATAATGGCCATTTTTGTTCATGCTGATAGATTTTTTATAACCAAAGTTTAATTATTTTGAAACAAATTGTCTAATTGTGTCCTAACAAATCATCTGGCTTCTTGCCTATCTACATATACACCAGCACTGTTCTCCAGTTCTCAGAAGTGAGTGAATAGGATCATTATTATGAATATACCCTCTATAATGATATGAACGAAGTAGTTCACATCCATTATACATGTAATAGTGAAACCATAAGTTCCTGTTCCTTCTAGCTCTTTCCGCATCTTGTCTATTCAGTGACAAATGAGGAAATATTCCAGGAGCTAATGTAGTATATGGTATTCGACAGAATGGACACTTATCCAGTTTGTAAAAACAATTGTTTCCCCATGTCATCTCCATTGATTTCAAGACGTTCAATTTGTGAATTCTGAATACCGTTCAGAACATCAATGTAAGAACTAACATTCCTCTCAGAGAATGGACCCAATCATTATGATGTCCTTTAAACAAGCAATGTTTACATGATGGCTCACAATATTAACATCCCACAGATATAATGAAATGAGGTATGTATGATGTTGAAGATTGAGAGTGAATGTACTACACTCACTATCTATGTGATTATTACAATGTACATTTTCCAATTTTATATTTTCAAAGTGAACATTGCTTGAAAGAAATTTCACAAGATTGTGTAAACTTTCTCAGAAGTGAGTGAATACGATCATTATTATGAATAAACCCTCTATAATGATATGAACGAAGTAGTTCACGTCCATTATAATAGCGAAACCAAAAGTTCCAGTTCCTTTTAGCTCTTTCCGCATTTTGTCTATTCAGTGACGTTGAAGGAAATATTCCAGAAGCTAATGTAGTATATATGGTATGTGACAGAATGGACACTTATCCAGTTTGTAAAAACAATTGTTTCCCCATGTCATCTCCATTGATTTCAAGACGTTCAATTTGTGAATTCTGAATACCGTTCAGAACATCAATATAAGAACTAACATTCCTCTCAGAGAATGGACCCAATCATTATGATGTCCTTTAAACAAGCAATGTTTACATGATGGCTCACAATATTAACATCCCACAGATATAATGAAATGAGGTGTGTATGATGTTGAAAATTGAGAGTGAATGTACTACACTCACTAATTACGTGATTATTATAATGTACATTTTCCAATTTTATATTTTCAAAGAGAACATTGCTTGAAAGAAATTTCACCAGATTGTGTAAACTTTCTCAGAAGTGAGTGAATAGGATCATTATTATGAATATACCCTCTGTAATGATATGAACGTAGTAGTTCATGTCCATTATGATAGCGAAACCAAAAGTTCCAGTTCCTTTTAGCTCTTTCCGCATTTTGTCTATTCAGTGACGCTCAAGGACATATTCCAGGAGCTAATGTAGTATATGGTACATGAAAAAATGGACTCTTATCCATTTAATAAAAACAATCTTTTCCCCATGTCATCTCCATTGATTTCAAGACATTCAATTTGTGAATCCTTAATACAGTTGAATGGACACAATATGATGTCCTTTAAACAAGCAATGTTTACACGATGGCTCACAATATTAACATCCCACAGATATAATGAAATGAGGTATGTATAAAGTTGAAGATTTAGAGTGAATGTACTACACTCACTAATTACGTGATTATTACAATGTACATTTTCCAATTTTTTATTCTAAAAGAGAACATTGCTTGAAAGAAATTTCACCAGATTGTGTAAACTTTCTAAGAAGTGAGTGAATACGATCATTATTATGAATATACCCTCTGTAATGATATGAACAAAGTAGTTCACGTCCGTTATAATAGCAAAACCAAAAGTTCCATCTTGTCTATTCAGTGATGTTGAAGGACATATTCCAGGAGCTAATGTAGTATATGATGTGTGACAGAATGGACACTTATCCAGTTTGTAAAAACAATTGTTTCCCCATGTCATCTCCATTGATTTCAAGACATTCAATTTGTGAATTCTTAATACAGTTCAGAACATTTTCTTCAATAAAGCTTCCTTCAACTCTTGCTCGTGTTCATTATTCAGTAAGGCAGATCTTTGTGTGGCAAGAATTAAGGAATATTTCTTTATCTTATAAAATAAATGCAATTATTAGTACAACAATGAAAACATACACAATTATACATAAACAATGCTTCTTTTTGAATCCTCATCTTTTGGAATGGTAGTCATGATAGTATTGTTATTTTTTGTCAAGTACACATATGCTAGAGAGTGTCTGTCATCACCTTGTTGTTCATTGCTCTCCTGTCTTCTACTTACTTCGCAGCTCCTGCTTCAATACAGCGAGTGTTATATGGGCAGCTCCTCCTGATGTGACCTACCGTTGAACACCGCAAACACAGAGCTGGCTTCCCTGATGAAGTCAGGAGCACTGACATGCCATCTTCAAAGTTAATGAAGTGCGGAATAATCTTCCTCAGCGCCTCAGTTACTTCTAAAACAACCTCTCTTACCATTACATATCGGCTGGCCTCTAAACAGTGTGGTCATTGCATGATTTAATCTCGACCACCCTACCATAATCTATCAGCATTGCCTTCAGTGCACTGTCCTACATGTACACTGGCAACCTGTGCACCGAATGGAAACCCTCTGTTTCCCCAGAGCAATAAAATGTAATCGCCTGTCATTAAAAGTAAGGTGTACTGTCTCACTCCTGAACAGTTGGTTTATCATGATTATCCTTTTCTCTAAACCTTTTATATAAGTGAAACACACTGGTACAAGAAGGTCTTAAATGTTGACTTTTTCTTTTTGAAATGATACACACAATTGTATGTTCTATCTTTTCAAAACACTAAGACTATTGCTGATACCACACACACAGAACATGTTTGTAATGTAACAGAGTTATTTCTTGAATAGCATTCTAACTATAATCTATAAATGAATAGTCTGCTATAATGCATTTGGACACTGAGGGTCTTGAAATACTTCACATTTTTAATTAATGTTTATATTTATTAAGTCTCTAAACAGACAATAATCTTCCGCCTTGGTCAATGGAGAATTATTAAAATGCAGTTGTTTTGCCCTTGATTGTTTACGACATCATAAGAATCAATGCAAACAAAATATTTAAAAAAATCAAAATTATCAAAAATGAGTGTAAACATCTTTATCACATAACAGTAAATATTATAATATATAAAACGAGTCGAGTACATTGTATATTACTTTTCTTATAAACTTAGTAAAAGACTAACCTGTGCGTCTGAATGAGCTTTTGTTTCCTCACACAACCATTGTTCTTTTATTTCATTGATAGCATCTCTAAGTGCGAACATTTCACTCCATTTCAACCAAATAAACTTTGATTTCTCCTTTCAATAATTCCTCTTTTTCAAAAACATTGTCATTTATATACACCTTCAAATAATGGCCATTTTTGTTCACGCTGATAAGATTTTTTATAACCAAAGTTTAGTTATGTTGAAAAGAATTGTCTAATTGTGTCCTAACAAATCATCTGGCTTCTTGCCTATCTACATATACACCAGCACTGTTCTCCAGTTCTCAGAAGTGAGTGAATAGGATCATTATTATGAATATACCCTCTATAATGATATGAACGAAGTAGTTCACATCCATTATACATCTAATAGTGAAACCATAAGTTCCTGTTCCTTCTAGCTCTTTCCGCATCTTGTCTATTCAGTGACAAATGAGGAAATATTCCAGGAGCTAATGTAGTATATGGTATTCGACAGAATGGACACTTATCCAGTTTGTAAAAACAATTGTTTCCCCATGTCATCTCCATTGGTTTCAAGACATTCAATTTGTGAATCCTTTATTCAGTTCACAACATCAATATTACAACTAACATTCTTCTCAGTGAATGGACACAATAATTATGATGTCCTTTAAACAAGCAATGTTTACATGATGGCTCACAATATTAACATCCCACAGATATAATGAAATGAGGTGTGTATAATGTTGAAGATTGAGAGTGAATGTACTACACTCACTAATTAAGTGATTATTACAATGTACATTTTCCAATTTTATATTTTCAAAGAGAACATTGCTTGAAAGAAATTTCACAAGATTGTGTAAACTTTCTCAGAAGTGAGTGAATACGATCATTATTATGAATAAACCCTTTATAATAATATGAACAAAGTAGTTCACGTCTGTTATAATAGCGAAACCAAAAGTTCCAGTTCCTGTTAGCTCTTTCCGCATTTTGTCTATTCAGTGACGCTGAAGGACATATTCCAGGAGCTAATGTAGTATATGGTACGTGAAAAAATGGACTCTTATCCATTTAATAAAAACAATCGTTTCCCCATGTCGTCTCCATAGATTTCAAGACATTCAAGTTGAGAATTCTGAATACAGTTGAATGGACACAATATGGTGTCCTTTAAACAAGCAATGTTTACACAATGGCTCACAATATTAACATCCCACAGATATAATGAAATGAGGTATGTATGATGTTAAAGATTGAGAGAGAATGTACTACACTCACTATGTTATTATTACAATGTACAGTTTCCTATTTTATATTTTCAAAGAGAACATTGCTTGAAAGAAATTTCACCAGATTGTGTAAACTTTCTCAGAAGTGAGTGAAAACGGTCATTATTATGAATATACCCTCTATAATGATATGAACGTAGTAGTTCTCGTCCGTTATAATAGTGAAACCAAAAATTCCAGTTCCTTTAAGCTCTTTCCGCATCTTGTCTATTCAGTGACGTTGAAGGAAATATTCCAGGAGCTAATGTAGTGTGTGGTACGCTACAAAATGGACACTTATCCAGTTTGTAAAAACAATTGTTTCCCCTTGTCATCCCCATTGATTTCAAGACATTCAATTTGTGAATCCTTCATACATTTGAATGGACACAATATGATGTCCTTTATCTATGTGATTATTACAATGTACATTTTCCAATTTTATATTTGCAAAGAGAACATTGCTTGAAAGAAATGTCACCAGATTGTGTAAATTTCTAAGAAGTGAATGAATAGAATCATTATGACTTCCTAGGGTACTCATGGTGGAAATTCTATTAAACACGTTTTTTAATCAATTGTCAATATTAAATTAATGAAATATATTATCAAGAGTGGTTCTGTTTAAATATAAAATTAGTAAAAGACTTCCATCGGATGTCAGCTCCTTTAAAAAATCCAAAATTATCAAATAAGTGAGTGTGAAAAACTTGATCACGATAACAGTAAATAATTTAATATATAAAACGAGTAAAGTACATTGTATATTACTTTTCTTGTAAACTTAGTAAAAGACTGATCTTCTCGTCTGAATGAGCTTCCTCACTCAACTATTGTTCTTCATTAGCTCACCTGTCACAAAGTGACAGAGTGAGCTTTTGTGATCACTCTTCGTCCGTCGTCTGTCCGTCTGTGGTCCATCCACAATTTACTTGTGTAGATGCTAGAGGTCACAGTTGTAGCCTACACCTTGTGTAGTCTGTAGAGATCACAATTTTTAATAAATCTTTATGAAACTTAGTCACAATGATCATCTCAACAAAATCTAGGTCAAGTTCGATATTAGGTCATCCGGGGTCAAAAACTAGGTCACGAGGTCAAATCATAGAAAAACCTTGTGTAGTCTGTAGAGGTCACCATTTTGACTTAATCTTTATGGAACTTGGTCACAATAATCATGTCAACAAAATCTAGGTCAAGTTCGATATTGGGTCATCCGGGGTAAAAAACTAGGTCACAAGGTCAAATCATAGAAAAACCTTGTGTAGCCTGTAGAGGTCACAATTTTGACTTAATCTTTATGAAACTAGGTCACAATTATTATCTCAACAAAATCTAGTTCAAGTTTGATATTGGGTCATCCGGGTCAAAACTAGGTCACAATATCAAATCATAGAAAAACCTTGTGTAGCCTGTAGAGGTCACAATTTTGACTTAATCTTTATGAAACTAGGTCACAATTATTATCTCAACAATATCTAGTTCAAGTTTGATATTGGGTCATCCGGGTCAAAAACTAGGTCACAATATCAAATCATAGAAAAACCTTGTGTAGTCTGAAGAGGTCACAATTTTGACTTAATCTTTATGAAACTTGGTCACAATGATCATCGTAACATAATCTATGTGAAGTTATATATTGGGTCATCTAAGGTAAAAAACTAGGTCATTAGGTCAAATCATAGACAAAACTTGGCTTAAACTTCAATATGCCATTAGGTCTATGTGATGTAAATTACAAGGTCCCTTTATAAGACAATATGAAAACCTTTTCATGCAATAGAGGCTACCATTAGGGGGTCTGCATGAACTACTAGGACAGGTGAGCGACCTATGGCCCTTTGGGCCCTCTTGTTTCTAAATAACTTGCAAACCATTATAGATATCAACTTTAAACTTTAAACATAAGCTCACATCAACAGTACGCTATTATATGTCAAGTTACATAACTCTAGCCACAATATTGGAAGAATTATGGCTCTTTGTAAAATTCAAATTTTCCTCATTTTTCTGCTTTTTTTCTTAATAACTAGCAAACCATTAAAGATATTAACTTCAAACTTTCCACCTAAGCTCACAACAACAGTACGCTAATTTATGACAAGTTTCATAACTCTAGCTACATTATTTTAAGAATAATGGCCCTTTGTTCAATTCCAATTTTCCTCATTTTTCATGTTATTTTCTTCATAACTTCAAAACCACAATAGATATTCATATGAAACTTGCTGTACTTATTGTCAGTGATAATACACATATTTGAAGTAAAGGGCAACAACTCTAGCTTTTATAAATGTTGACTTACGCCCCTTTTTCATCTTCAAAAACTTTAACATTGGCCATAGTTCAAAAAACCGTACAAGATATTCAAATGAAACTTACTCTGGTACTGACTACTACAATAAGTGCATGTTTGTGGAGCAAAAAAACAATACTCCCAGTTGTAGCAAAGGGCAACAACTCTAGATTTAATAAATTTTGACTGATTCCTTTAAACACTTGCACACAAAACAAACATATCAATGTAGTTCTGTTTGTATATTTCCATCTTGTAATCAATATTGACCAATCAGGATGAGGTAGGAACAGGGCAATGTCAATGAAACCAATGTTATTATTAAATTGAATTAAGTGTGCACACTTAGTATATCAAAAAAATAAGTTCTTAATAAAAGTCAAAGTTCATCATGGTTAATTAAACCTTTGCTTGTTGTTTTAGAAGGAAGTGAATTACTTTATTTCAGGCATCAGTACATGAATAGATATGACTTTATTATTGTGTCTTAGTAAAGAAAATTGCAACTACATGTAGTAGCACTGATAATTATGCAACCCCACTATACTTCTATACTTTTCTCCCCAACCGCTTCTCTTCTGGCATGCTACCATAGGGCCCTGGTCACGACAGTGATAATTCTAGTTTTGTTTAATGAACCAGAAGATCAGACTGGGGAAATATAAAAAGTAATTACTAAGCTTTAATTTATTTATTTAGAGAATAACCGGACAAAGAACTTCAGGCAGCATTAATTCCGGGATGGCTTCAAAAGCTCACTGAGTTTGATATTTATCATAGATGCCTTAATGTACGGCCACCTTCTCTTGATCAGCTCTGAAAATAAAGGCAATATTGAGCATGTAAAGTATTCAATTAAATCATAAATGCTATTTAGCATCAAAATGTAATGAAAACTGCAATAGTAAATAGCTATTGGAAATTATAGCACTGACTGCAGTGAAATTTTGAGGAAACTAGAGCAAGCAGTATAGAATTGAAACCAGGTTAAAAAGTCCAGGGCACTTACCATGTGGGGCATAAAAAAATATATAGAATAATAGATCAAACTAAACTATTAGTTGAACGTTTGTAATTCGTGAAGTGTTTCGTCCAGAACAAACTCGATTTGGTGCAATTACTTCATGCAGTTTACCCGCTTGGGAAATGGATTTGAAACCTCCGTCAAGTGCTCTAACAATGGTCTGTATAAGTTATCAATCTTGTAAACTGATGTGGAACTTATGAATTGTATGTGACAATTGTATACAAACGATGAATCACTTTCAGTTTGCTCTGATCCTCCAGAGCAGGCCTTGCTGTGGCGCTCTTGTTTGCCTGGTGGCCCATCAGGCTTCTCCCTCGGTATTCTCCAACCGAGTACAGCTTCCTGAACAGGAGTTTGCTGGCTTTGGTAAAATCCTCCATGTATTTTATATATGCATAGAGCTGGTCCTGGAATTAATATAAAATATCCAGGTTATCATTTAAATAAGAGATGTAAACTGGGACATACAGAGTTATGGTTCTTGGTCACTGCCATGTTATATCAAAGTCATGTTACACTATCCAACATTATTACAGAATTATGGCCCCTGATTGACTTAGCTTTTTATGGGCAAGGCTTCCATGGGGGCATAAGCATTTATTGAACGCAGTCTTGTTTTTCAAAGAGAACATTGCTTGAAAGAAATTTCACCAGATGGTGTAAACTTTCTCAGAAGTGAGTGAATATGATCATTATTATGAATATACCCTCTATAATGATAAGAGGGAAGTATAACAGACATCTAACATGTCATCTCCATAGATTTCAAGACATTCAAGTTGTGAATCCTTTATACATTTGAATGGACACAATATGATGTCCTTTAAACAAGCAATGTTTACACTATGGCTCACAATATTAACATCCCACAGATATAATGAAATGAGGTGTGTATAATGTTGAAGATGTCGAGTACTACACTCACTATCTATGTGATTATTACAATGTACATTTTCCAATTTTACATTTCCAAAGAGAACATTGCTTGAAAGAAATTTCACCAGATTGTGTAAACTTTCTCAGAAGTGAGTGAATACCTGGAAATCAATGTCGTTATTGAAGTTATCGATTACTTTAACATCTGTTAGTTGATTGCGCATTTGATTACACACGTGTTCAACATTAGTTAAATCTGGAATTACAGATGAGTCAGAGCCGGCCAATTGTTGAGATCTAACGTTACATTTGTGTCCCACCTGGGAAATTCCAACTTAAAGACATGCCTGTTAACCTAGTGTGCATTGAACACACCACCTGCTATGTATTCCCCTCCTTTGATGATGCAGTCTTCTAATTGTGTGCACGAAATGTCCACAGCATACGAATAAGCTAAATAACACAACAAACAAAGCAGTAATAATAACTTAATCGACGCCATGCTAACTACTTTAGTAATGATCTGCCCTAAACGTCATCCAGTTGTAAATAGTGAGAAGGTTTGATCTGGGTTTTTTTCAGAATACTTTGATTGAAACTTCGTGCTAAGTAGTACATTCGATGTTATAGAGTGATTTTCTGTAAAATAGCTATCAAACGGCTCAATATAAACGACAGAATGTTTTTTCTCTATTTACCTACTAAATACTCCCGGATAATTCTGTTAAATTCTGCAAAATTTTTGTCTATATCAATCACGCACTGGTCTGAATCAAAATGAATATCTTCCAGCGATGAAGTTGTCTTAATCTAAGGACAAATAACAAGCAACATAAGACCATACTTTAATATATAAAATGTCTATGACATGTATTATTAAAGTCAACATTTAGAAACTTTAATATTTAACATACTCTGATTCCATCTTTGCATTGCAAACACAATTGTAAGCAAAACATTGCTTTAGAACATATTATATATATATATAAGTAAACTATGTAGACTTAAAACATAAAATACATCATAGAATTATGAACAATATCCAAATAGCATAAAAAACTAAATACACTTACTTCTTGCGATAAAACCTGCTGCATCTGTTCTTGATGTTGTTGCATTTGTTGTTTCTGTTGCAGAAGTTGTTACTGTTGTTGTTGGTGATGCAGCTGGGCTTGCTGCCTGATAATTGTTTTCTTAGAATCATCGAGCTGCAACATAAAACCATACTTTAATATATAAAATGTCTATGACATGTATTATTAAAGTCAACATTTAGAATACTCTGATTCCATCTTTGCATTGCAAACACACTTGTAAGCAAAATATTGCTTTAGAACATATATATATATATTATGAACAATATCCAAATAGCATAGAAAACTAAATACACTTACTTCTTGTGATAAAACGAGAACCCGCATTCTCGCCTGCTGAAGAGCAGTGCGTGTTTCAAATATTATTGTAATTGAAGTATCCTTATTTTATTAATTTTTAATTTATTGCTACATTTATATTCATTTCTAAATTCGCTCATGTAAAAATTATGTTAATATTTAATTAACTGGACTCAACATGATAAAAAATGTCTATTATATCTGATAATAGGAAACTCATTTTTCATTTAAAAATGTTGATGAGAAACACAGTACATGTATAACCAAAATTGGTGTTATAACTGATATATTATTTATTCTTTTGACCAAAGTGAAAGATCACTGATGTGTTAAGACAGTGAATGGTTATAAGATAAGTTAGGTTATTGTTCACTTCATTTATCAAACTGATACATACATACTATTCATGGTTTAACATAGTGACACCCCACTGTTGTATTGGGACAGTAACTCGGTTTATGATGATCATTATGGTATTTGAAAAATGTTGTCAAGCAACTTCAAGCAATTGTATGTATCAAATATGAAGTAAACTGATATACATCAACACGAAAGTTACAAGTATCTAATATGAATTGAATATTGTATCGAGATAGTCTGAGTCATGAGAAATAATCTAATATTAAACACAAATCACGTTGACAATAACTCTATTGAGAACAATGACTAGTATATTACAACAGTTACATCCCTTAGTCCAATGTAGATTCTCCTATGTAGATTGTCCTATTACAACCATTGTTGCAAGCGTAAGTTATACATGGAAAAACATGTCCATGTTACCATTAAAACAAATCACACTGCCAATTATAACATCAATCAACTAAGGGACGTAACTCTATCTAAAACAAAATTAGTTTATTGAGACAGTTACTTCCCTTAGAGTAATGCACATAATCTAATTACATTAAATAGATTCAACCATAGTTGCAAGTGTAAGTTATACATGAAATACATGTTGATGTTGCTAGTTGGAGTCCACAAACAACAATGACCAGCTCAAGTACTTAATAACATATTTACAGTGCGTTCAAAGTTAAACGAGAACGATTATAAACTGTTATAGCACCCCTATTTTTTTTTAATGGGGTAGTTCCCTCATTAGTATTACTTATTGAATCGACAGTATGCCAGTGTAGACTGAATCTAATAAGGGACGTCACTCTATCAAGAATAATGACTAATATATTTACGATAGTTACTTCCCTTACTTCACTATGGAAAATGGTTTTTCTTACCCCCAAAAAATGTCGTGATCTTACCCCCCTGTACCATAAAAATGTCGTTTTCTTATCCAAAAAATGTCGTGATCTTACCCCCCTGTACCATAAAAATGTTGTTTTCTTACCAAAAAAATGTCATGATCTTACCCCCTGTACCATAAAAATGTCGTTTTCTTACCCAAAAAATGTTGTGATCTTACCCCCCTGTTTACACCTACTAACACCATTTCTTTCTTCAAGCCATCCCCAGTGATAGAAACTTTTCTCACCTGCCATATAACATGTATGTGCTACACGGTCAGTGTGTGATTTTCGCAACCTTGCTGCAACCAGAGTTCTGTCTCCCTTGGACCTCCTTAACACCAAGTAGTGACCTTTCAGTTCATTTTTTTTTCCAAAACTCTCCATGGAATCTAAAACAAAACCAAATAGGTATAATGTTATAAAAAGCAATCATAGATCATAGATATAGTAGCAAGATGGAGAGCTCTAAAAGATAAAGATGATGATTGCATGTAGTGATTATTTAGTGATCAGATGAGTCCTGGACTCCTGGTTCAATCCTTTGTTGCTCCATGGGATTGTTATATGTAATCTCCCGGTATACTTAATGAGTTCAAGCCCCACATCAGGTGCACAGACAAGCTTGCTGTCCTGTAATTGGCTGCTTTTTAGCTCACCTGTCACAAAGTGACAGAGTGAGCTTTTGTGATCACTCTTCGTCCGTCGTCAGTCCGTCCGTCCATCCGTCAACAATTTGCTTGTGTAGACACTAGAGGTCACAATTTTGACTTAATCTTTATGAAACTTGGTCACAATGATCATCTCAACAAAATCTAGGTCAAGTTCGATATTGGGTCATTCGGGGTCAAAAACTAGGTCACAAGGTCAAATCATAGAAAAACCTTGTGTAGTCACTAGAGGTCACAATTTTGACCTAATCTTTATAAAACTTGGTCACAATGATCATCACAACAAAATCTAGGTCAAGTTCGATATTGGGTCATCCAGGGTCAAAAACTAGGTCACAAGGTCAAATCATCAAAAAACCTTGTGTAAACACTAGAGGTCACAATTTTGACTTAATCTTTATGAAACTTGGTCACAATGATCATCTCAACAAAATCTAGGTCAAGTTCGATATTGGGTCATCCGGGGTAAAAAACTAGGTCACAAGGTCAAATCATAGAAAAACCTTGTGTAGTCACTAGAGGTCACAATTTTGACCTAATCTTTATGAAACTTGGTCACAATGATCATCACAACAAAATCTAGGTCAAGTTCGATATTGGGTCATCCGGGGTCAAAAACTAGGTCACAAGGTTAAATCATAAAAAAACCTTGTGTAGACACTAAAGGTCACAATTTTGACTTAATCTTTATGAAACTTGGTCACAATGATCATCTCAACAAAATCTAGGCCAAGTTCGATATTGGGTCATCCGGGGTCAAAAATTAGGTCACAAGGTCAAATCATAGAAAAACCTTGTGTAGTCACTAGAGGTCACAATTTTGACTTAATCTTTATGAAACTTAGTCACAATGATCATGTCAACAAAATCTAGGTCAAGTTCGATATTGGGTCATCCGGGGTCAAAAACTAGGTCACAAGGTTAAATCATAGAAAAACCTTGTGTAGACACTAGAGGTCACAATTTTTACTTAATCTTTATGAAACTTGGTCACAATGATCATCTCAACAAAATCTAGGTCAAGTTCGATATTGGGTCATCCGGGGTCAAAAACTAGGTCACAAGGTCAAATCATAGAAAAACCTTGTGTAGTCACTAGAGGTCACAATTTTGACCTAATCTTTATGAAACTTGGTCACAATGATCATCACAACAAAATCTAGGTCAAGTGAGATATTGCGTAATATAGGGCCAAGAACTAGGTCACTAGGTCAAATCACAGGTCTTGCATGTACTGCTATAACAGGTGAGCGACCTAGGGCCCTTTGGGCCCTCTTGTTTAAATTTCTGAACTTCCAGCCAGTCACTACTGTGCGGCAGATCGGTTTGCTTTGACTAACTGGGTACACTATAAAAAAGTATATAACCATAAGTTTTCAGAGTGGTGTATGATCGATAGCCAACTGTTGTTTCAAGTATTGTAGGTCTGGGTGTACTCATAGGGGCCCGGGTTAGACTCCTGTTTAGTAGCTTTATTGTTTGTGAGTTTTATAGTAGACAATAGGGTGTTGTGGTTCGAGCCCCAGATCAGAATTTGCACCCTCTTCAAGTACAGACAATATTGGCACATGTTTTACAAGGGCAGATGAAGTAAAAAAGGAGACAGATGTGTAATACAAGGAATATGGGTGCGCAGACATAGGTCTTTTTAAATTGATTCCCCGGTGGACCCCGGGTGTAACGGACCGATACACACAACACTATCTTTGGGGCTTGGATCAAACCAGAGACCTCTCGACCAGTATTCAACAGCGTTATCCGCTCGACCACAGTGCCACCCATCTAATATGGTATAATATAAACAGTCAGCTGGTGGGGGGGGGGGGCTTCAACCACAAGCCCCTCCCCCCCCCCTGGTGACTAGGGCTACTTTTGTTTTTAAAAGACCCTCTCAGGAATGCCAGGGTTCGATTTCAGTCAGTGATCTGCGTTTTCATGAAATAATTTAAAAACATCCTGATTGCTTTGCGCCATCGCCGCTATTTTGACAAAATAAAAGTTTTGACTGAAAATAGTGAAAACCCTTCATTTTAAAAATCCAGTGTCCGTTAAAAGAAGCTCAAAATGTCAAATCATCCCATTGAGCCAACGATTGAATGTAATGTCTACTGTTCCGAACGATTTATCAGCTGGAAATCACCCATAAAGGCGAAAAGTTGTGCGAGTCGACACCAATTCAACGCCATTTTTTGTTTGTGACAACGTGCACTTGGCTGAAGAAGGTCAAGGTCGAATTAGCCAATACTGGTCGTATATTTTTAATATTCGAATGGGTACTTAAGTCTAGTGCATCTGATTCAAAAGTTAAGTTATATTAACGGTCGCTATCGATAACTTTACTTTGACAATTAACTTTCCTTGATTTAAGTATTCCAAAGTGTATATCTACAATGTTGTTAATATCAAACCTGTGGTCCGCCAAAATCACATCACCAGGTAGCATCATGTTCAGAAATCTTTCAGTTGTATTCTTGTCTGATGCATGGCCCCCTCAACAATCAAACAAATATGAAATGACACCTTTGGTCAGTAATTCCTATCAAAACCTTAACAGTATTGTGGTGCTTGTATGAGGACCATGTGGCTGATCTGTCTGCCAACTCAGGGGTCATTCTAAAAATACCTCATCTATAATGATGGCAGCCTTTAGACCAAAACTGTTTCTAAATTCCATTGGCATTGTCTATCTAAGTTCCTCCCTATCTGGCCAACAAACTAAACACTTCATACTGTGAGACATGATGTCTATCACAGACATGAATGTTCTAAAAATTGTCGACAAAGAAACTCCAAATCATGTTGCTAGCTCCTCAACACCTAGATTGAGTCTATATGTCAATTACACCATTATAAACTTTTTGAAATCTTTAATCTGCTGGAGTAGTTGATATGTGGTTCGATTAGATAGAACACAAACATAAGTGATAGGAATAATGGAAGTCCTATATAAAACTGTCTTGTCATCACTTTCCCAGAATATTCCTCTGATTTGGCTGGGGCTCTATCAAAAACTATCACTTAAGTTCAGTAGGTACATAAAGAAATTTTAATCTACAGCTTCAGATGAAGAAAACAGGATTGAAAATGTTATGATGTCAATTTCTAGAGAATGTCTTTGGTGATGTAGCTTCTGACACTTTTATCGATTCACATATTATCTAAAAAAACGTTTCTCATCTTCACAATTTTTTTCCTGTCTCTGATTACCCCTTGTATTGCTGTTGTTGTCAGCCCATACTCGTCTTTTATGATTGCTGAAAACAGTTAAATAATTTATATGAGTACAAGCATTTGAAACTTTTTAATAAATTTTGTCATGGTATAGGACTTATTAATATGGCTACAAGAATTTTGTTAAAATCATGCAACATTTAAGCAATTTGGCTCTTATTTCCATTCTTCTAAAAAAATGGCTATAAAACCCAGAGGAGGCCCTGACTGCCCATTTTGCACACCTTGTGAAACACTTTTCTATTAAAACATGTTGTTTTTAACAGAGAATGGTAATCTAGGAATTGCTCTATTTTGGCCGCACATTTATTTTATATTTTGTTTTTTTTACAGTCTATTTGTATTGCATTTATCAACATGTGTGTGCCATATTTATCTTTATACCTTAATCCATGAGATTTTTTATGTGATAACATGTTTTCTTTAATTAGTATGTGTTTACTGATTTTCTTACTGTATTTTTATATGGATAATGAGGAACCTACATGCCTTGGTTTACTTTTATAGAAATAAACTCTTCTTGTAACATAATTTTTTTCATTCTTTTATCACCAAGTGGGATTTATTCTATGTATAGCTTAGAACACTTAACATAGCATCCTTGAATATCTGTGCTTATCCGTTGTCCAATCAGAGTTGTTAGTTTTACTAATCAAAACATTCTTATGGTAGTGTACAATAACGAAAACACACGACTGTGTGACAAGCATAAATTAGCTCCAGGTCAAATGTTCTCAGCTATACATGATAAAATATGCTTGGAACACCTTTAATTGTTTGATTGGTTCATAGTGAGCGTTGATTACTCACTGTCCTGTCATCATGGACTATTCCTAACCAGTACTAACCTTCCCTGGTCCATAGTGAGCAGTGATCACTCACTGTCATCATGGACTGATCCTAACCTGTACTAACTTACCCTGGTTTATAGTGAGCGTTGATCACTCTCTGTCCTGTCATCATGGACTGAACCTAACCTGTACTAACTTACCCTGGTTTATAGTGAGCGGTGATCACTCTCTGTCCTGTCATCATGGACTGATCCTAACCTGTACTAACTTACCCTGGTTCATTGTGAGCGTTGATCACTCACTGTCCCTTCATCATGGACTGAACCTAACCAGTACTAACTTACCCTGGTTCATAGTGAGCGTTGATCACTCTCTGTCCTGTCATCATGGACTGAACCTAACCAGTACTAACTTACCCTGGTCCATAGTGAGCTGTGATCACTCACTGTCCTGTCATCATGGACTGAACCTAACCAGTACTAACTTACCCTGGTCCATAGTGAGGGGTGATCACTCACTGTCCTCTGTCATCATGGACTGAATCTAACCTGTACTAACTTACCCTGGTCCATAGTGAGCTGTGATCACTCTCTGTCCTGTCATCATGGACTGAACCTAACCAGTACTAACTTACCCTGGTCCATAGTGAGGGGTGATCACTCACTGTCCTCTGTCATCATGGACTGAATCTAACCTGTACTTACTTACCCTGGTCCATAGTGAGCTGTGATCACTCACTGTCCTGTAAACATGGACTGAACCTAACCAGTACTAACTTACCCTGGTTCATAGTGAGCGTTGATCACTCTCTGTCCCTTCATCATGGACTGAACCTAACCTGTACTAACTTACCCTGGTTCATAGTGAGCGTTGATCACTCTCTGTCCCTTCATCATGGACTGAACCTAACCTGTACTAACTTACCCTGGTTTATAGTGAGCATTGATCACTCTCTGTCTCTTCATCATGGACTGAACCTTACCAGTACTAACTTACCCTGGTTCATTGTGAGCGTTGATCACTCTCTGTCCCTTCATCATGGACTGAACCTAACCAGTACTAACTTACCCTTGTTCATAGTGAGCGGTGATCACTCACTGTCCCTTCATTATGGACTGATCCTAACCTGTACTAACTTACCCTGGTTCATAGTGAGCGGTGATCACTCACTGTCCCTTCATTATGGACTGAACCTAACCTGTACTAACTTACCCTGGTTCAAAGAGAGCGGTGATCACTCACTGTCCCTTCATCATGGACTGAACCTAACCAGTACTAACTTACCCTGGTTCATTGTGAGCGGTGATCACTCTCTGTCATCATGGACTGAACCTAACCTGTACTAACTTACTCACTGTCCCTTCATCATGGACTGAACCTAACCAGTACTAACTTACCTTGGTTTATAGTGAGCGTTGATCACTCTCTGTCCCTTCATCATGGACTGAACCTAACCTGTACTAACTTACCCTGGTTCATTGTGAGCGTTGATCACTCTCTGTCCCTTCATCATGGACTGAACCTAACCAGTACTAACTTACCCTTGTTCATAGTGAACGGTGATCACTCACTGTCCCTTCATTATGGACTGAACCTAACCTGTACTAACTTACCCTGGTTCATTGTGAGCGTTGATCACTCTCTGTCCTCTGTCATCATGGACTGAACCTAACCAGTACTAACTTACCCTGGTTCATAGTGAGCGTTGATCACTCACTGTCCCTTCATCATGGACTGAACCTAACCAGTACTAACTTACCCTGGTTCATTGTGAGCAGTGATCACTCTCTGTCATCATGGACTGAACCTAACCTGAACTAACTTACCCTGGTTCATAGTGAGCGGTGATCACTCACTGTCCTGTCATCATGGACTGAACCTAACCAGTACTAACTTACCCTGGTTCATAGTGAGCGGGTGATCACTCTCTGTCCTGTCATCATGGACTAATCCTAACCTGTACTAACTTACCCTGGTTCATAGTGAGCGGTGATCACTCACTGAACCTAAGCAGTATTAACTTACCCTTCAACAAGGAACCAGCTACTTCCACATGCAAGGGAAAATAAAAAATGTTCATAACAGCCTCTGTAGCCTGGTGGTAAAGCCTCCTCATTGAGTGTGAGAGGTCCTGGGTTTGATACCAAATTTAATATATAATAAATGAGTCATAATGAGTAGATGACCTATATCAGTATTGAGGTTTAGGTAAAGAATACT